>BTCW01000014.1:48270000-49520000 GCA_033239725.1 Echinochloa phyllopogon
AAAATAGCGAAACCTCTTACATCGCTATTAGAGAAAGGCAAGGAATTCGTATGGTCAGAAGCTTATCAGGCTAGCTTTGAAGAATTGAGACGGAAGTTGACTACAGCCCCAGTGCTTGCTATGCCAGATATTCACAAGAATTTTGACGTATATTGTGATGCTTCTCGAAAAGGACTTGGTTGTGTTCTTATGCAGGAAGGCAGAGTTATAGCCTATGCGTCAAGGCAGTTGAGAAAACATGAGCTAAATTATCCTACTCATGACTTGGAACTAGCAGCTGTTGTTAATGCTTTGAAGATCTGGAGACACTATATCTTGGGTAACAGATGTGAGTTGTATACTGATCACAAAAGTCTGAAGTATATATTCACTCAGAAGGATCTGAATTTGAGGCATAGAAGATGGTTGGAATTGATCAAGGATTATGATCTGGGAATCAATTATCATCCGGGCAAGGCAAATGTGGTTGCAGATGCCTTGAGCAGAAAATCACAAGCTAATCTGGTGCTTGGTCGTCAGTTGCCAGCAGAGTTGTGTGCTGAGATGGAAAGGCTGAACTTGGGATTTCTTAATCAGGCAGAAAGTGTGACTATGGAAATTGAGTCTACACTTGAGCAGGAGATTCGAAAGGGTCAACTTTCGGATGAGAAGATAAAAGAAATCAAGGCAACTATGTTAGCAGGAAAAGCTCCAGATTTCACCGAAGATGAGCAAGGTACGATTTGGTTCCGAAAACGGATATGTGTGCCTAATATTGAGTCTCTTAGGGAGAAGATATTGAGAGAGGCTCATGATTCTGCATATTCAATCCATCCTGGGAGCACTAAGATGTACCAGGATCTGAAAGAAAGGTATTGGTGGTATGGATTGAAAAGAGATGTGGCTGCTCATGTAGCACTATGTGATGTCTGTCAGCGGGTTAAGGCTGAACATCAGAGACCGGCAGGTTTGCTTCAACCTCTCAAGGTACCTGAATGGAAGTGGGAAGAGATTAGTATGGACTTTATAGTTGGTTTACCTCATACTAGTGCTGGATATGACTCTATATGGGTCATAGTGGATCGATTGACCAAGGTAGCTCATTTTATTCCAGTAAAGACTACTCATTCTAGTGCTAGACTTGCAGAGTTATATATGTCTAGATGTGTTTGTCTGCATGGTGTGCCTAAGAAGATAGTTTCTGATAGAGGAACTAAGTTTACATCTAGATTCTGGCAAAAGTTGCATGAGTCCATGGATACAAAGTTAAATTTCAGTTCTGCTTATCATCCACAGACAGATGGTCAGACAGAGAGAACTAACCAGATTTTGGAGGATATGTTGAGAGCTTGTGCCTTGAAGCATGGAGGCAGTTGGGATAAGAGTCTTCCGTATGCAGAGTTCTCATATAACAACAGTTATCAGGCAAGTCTGAAAATGGCTCCTTTCGAAGCTCTTTATGGTAGGAAATGCAGAACACCGTTGTATTGGAGTGAAACAGGTGAAAGTCAAGTGTTTGGGCCAGAAATTCTGCAGGAAGCTGAGAGACAGGTTCAGATCATTAGAGAGAACTTGAGAACAGCTCAGTCCAGGCAGAAGAGTTATGCAGACACAAGAAGAAGGGAATTAACCTTTGAGGTAGGTGATTATGTGTATCTGAAAGTTTCTCCTATCCGAGGTTTGAGAAGGTTTAAGGTAAAAGGCAAACTATCTCCTCGTTTTATTGGACCTTTCAAAATTGTTGACAGAAAAGGTGAGGTTGCATACCAATTGGAACTACCATCTAGATTCTCAGATGTTCATGATGTTTTCCATATCTCTCAGTTGAAGAAGTGTCTTCGAGTGCCTGAGGAAGAATTGTCTTTAGATGAGTTGAATGTGCAAGATGATCTGACTTATATGGAATATCCAGCTAAGATTTTGGAAACTGCTGAGAGAGTTACTAGGAGTAAAGTGATTAAGATGTGTAAAGTTCAATGGAGTCATCATGGAGAAAGTGAAGCAACTTGGGAAAGAGAGGATGAGTTGATGGCGGAATTCCCTCAGATTTTCTCTAATCCATCCGAATCTCGAGGACGAGATTCTCTTTAACGGGGGTAGGTTTGTAACACCCTAAAATTCATCACAATTAAATTGTATTAATTTCTGAATTTTTCTAGGATTTATTAAGGCCTAAATAAATTTTCTATGATTTAATTGGAATTTCTAGTCTTTTATCAATTTAAATATTATATTAAATAATTTTAGTCAAAATAAGTTGTTGATGCATTCATGCTGTTGCATTTGTCTTTTGCTTGCTGTTCAATTAAGTTGGAATTTAAATTCTGTTTCAATTCGAATTTAATTTGAATTTGTTTGAGGTTTAGAATAGTTGTTTTCTGTCGAGTTCGTTTTTGCCCCTCCAACTCTTGGCCCAGTTCATGTCTGCCCCTCCTTCTTTTCTCCCGCGTCGGCCCGACTCCTTCGCACGGCCCGTTCTCCCGCGCCGGCCCGCTTCCTCCTCCTCCTCCCGCTCGGCTCACTGCCAGGCGGGCCCCGCCTGTCCGAGCCGTCGTCCTCGAGCCGGACTCGAGTCCGACCGAGCTTGGAGCTCAGGTCTGACCTCGGCCGGGCGTGCACGCCGAGGGGCCAGCCCCTCTTATTCGTGCACCGTGGCTCCACCGTCTCCCCGCCCTTTTCGCGCGCGCCAACCGCCCCAGCTCTAGAGCCCTAGCTGCTTGCGTCGCCGCCGCACCGAGCTCCTCCTTGCGCCGTCGTCGATCTCCGGCCGTGGGCGTCTTCTCCGCGATTTGACTCCCTTGGGAGCATAAACCGAAGGTAGCAAGACCTCTCGTGCGGTTCCAAGCGAGTTTTCCCCAAGTTTTTCGCCCCGCGTGTGCTCACCGGACTTTGGCAGCACCGTCGGCCGCCATTCGCCGTCGCCGGCCGCCGTCGTCGCTCTTCCGTCGTCAAGAACCCCTGGGATGAGATCGCCGTTCTCCTCTCTCTCTCTCTCCTCGGCCAACTCCCGTCGTGTTTGGTGGCCTTTAGCCCGATTTCCGCGCCGCTCCGGCGAAGCGCCGCCACGCTCGCGTCGCGCCGCCGCCGTCGACCCCATCGCCGACGTTCCCCTTCGCCCGATCGATCCCGGACCGTTGGATCGAGCAGCGCCCGGGCTTCGAGTCAATCAGCCGCGTACCGGTCAACATAGGCCATTTTACAAAAAGGCCCTCCAAGTTTTGGAAATCAACCCGCAGTCCTAGCCAGTTCAAAAATAATTCCAAATAGGTCCTTATTCTTTCGGTTTAGCCCCTGCAAGTTTTAAAATTGCGCCCGAGGTCCAAGTTTTACCTTTTTACATGAAAACCCTCGTAGTTTTATACAAAATTATGTTTTAACCCTCGAATTTTCGCAGTTAAGCCCCTGGAACTTTTGAAACTTTGCCAACAAGTCCCTGAACCTTAGAAAAGCCATATCTTTTGCGTTTTAACTCCAATTTCAGTGATTCTCGCGCTCACGCGTTCGTTGTGACGCGTAGATTAGTTTTGTGCTGTTGTTTTCTTCTGTTGGAATTGTTTGGTGTTCTGTTTCTTATTTATTGTATTGTTTTCTTGTATGTGTTCGTGTGCTGCGTATAGGAAACGCACCGTTCGAGGAAGTGTTCGAAGAACCAGCTGTTGAAGAGTTTGAGAAGCAGCAGGGTTGGGAAGAAGGTAAGTATTCCTTGATCATGCCCGTTTATACCTAAATGACATGCATTTTAATTACACCGTTTATTTATCGCTTGCATTAATATTGCTGGGTCCCATTAAGGATTTCCTAGTCTGTTTTACCATACATTGCAGCTGGGTCATTGAATTAATTGGACTGGTAGATGATGCTTAGTTGCTCAACTGGGATTGGTCTAATGAAACCCCTACTCTATGTTCCATTATTATCTTTTAATTAAATAATGACAAGATCACATATTTTAATTGGAACATGGAGCGACCACCCAGGAAAACAGTGCAACCATAAGTGCTATGTGGCTCTGGCTTTGACTGACTAATTAGGTATTCTGGTTTGGGATAGTTATACCCAAAAGGGGCAAGAGGTGCGGCGGTTGACGAGGTATAGTCCGGTCCTCTTGAGCGGTAGGCTTTGCTAAGATACGCGACTCACTAGGGAGGGTTATGCTTTGCTCCTGAACCGGAAGCCTTAGCGAACTATCACTTATAAGAGTATCTTTGTAAAGGTCTCATAGTGAAACCCAGTATTCGGTCCACGTGATGTGGGAAGGGTACATGCTTTCGGGCAATGGGAATCACAGCTTATGGTGAATGTGTACAACCTCTGCACAGTGTAAAACTGTTATAACAGTTGTGCTCACGGTCATGAGCGACCTGGACCCTCACATGATTAATCTATCAGAATATGATCTAAATTGTGGTTACCTGAATCTGATGGGTTTATGTTATCATTTAATTGTGGTTGGTATATACTTGTATCTGCTAGTAAATAGATGCTTAATAAAACTTGACCAACTAAAAGTGCTTAATGCAGCTATCCTTTCAGCCTTCCACTTTATAAAGCCTAGCATGTCATTTATTTCCATACTTTGCTGAGTACGACATGTGCTCACGCTTGTTTATTTATATTGCATCGACCACACTCGGACTGCTGCTCAGATTGGGAGAATTTTGACGACTTTACTACTGATTTTGAGGAATTCTAGGCGAGTCCGCCAGTCAACTGCCTGTGGAGATGGATTTATTTCATTTCGTTTAGTTAAACGTTTATTTAAGTCTTCCGCTATGACATTTGTGTCAACTCTGAGATTGTAATAAATATACTATAATACTCCTTCGTATGCATGGTTATAGATATTCACTTGTGACGTCTACCATATGTGTGTAAACTTGATCCTGGCGCACATATGAGATGCACCTGGTTTTATTTCTAAAACCGGGTGTGACATTTGTTGACACGAAAGCGCGTCAACACACTCGAAGATCGATCGAACGCGCAGCACGGCCGTCACAACGGCCAACTCCTGACTTCCCGGGGCAAACCGGTCAGACCGGTCTATAGAACCGGTCAGACCGCTTCTGGTCGGGAGGTCGTGAAGACCTAGAAACCCAAGCTCGGGAGGGACCCCGTCGGAGCTCGAATAATCTAGGGTTGCTCTAGGGTCGGCAGGCCACCTAGAACGCCTTTGAACGCCGTAGAGACGAGCAAAGAACAGAATATGGGGGTTGGAAGAGATTAGGGTTTGAGAGATAAAAAGTAAAGGATAAATGTGTTTGATTCGATTGGAATACCTCAATCGGCCTTCTAGCCTTTATATTTATAGGCCGGGGAAGTCTTACCCCTTTCGAATAGGTTACAATATGGGATTAAACTCGGAATCCTAATCCTACTCGAATTACAAAACTTAAACCGGTCTGACCGGTTTGGCAAACCGGTCAGACCGGTTTGGCCGGGCCAAAGCCAATTTTGGCTGTCAACACATGCCCCCCTGCGTTTTTAGTGAACTTGAGAACTAAAAAGCAAGTAATTACAATTCAGGAGCTAAAATTTATGCTAAGGGCGATATCAACAATATATCGGCCATTGGTCTTCATACGTCTTGCCAAACACTTGGGTAGAATTTCTTCAAGTATCTTCCGTTGATAGCTTTAGGCAAATGATCTCCGTTCAGCGTCTCTAGCATGTAAGAATTCCCAAAGATGACTTTGACAACTCTATAGGGTCCTTCCCAACTCGGTGACCATTTACCAAACTTGTTGCTTTTCGTCCCAATAGGCAAGATCGTCTTCCAAACAAGCTCACCAATCTGAAAATATTTTCCTCGTACTTTCTTGTTGTAAGCTTTAGCAACCCGAAGCTAATCTTTCTCAATCTCCTTCAAAGCTTTCAATCGTTTATCGGTTACCTCATCAATATTGTCCAACATCAAATTATGGTAATCAACAGCATCAAGGTCATTTTGTTTAGCCAATCTATAAGCGTCCAGATTTACCTCAACGGGTAAAACGGCCTCTTGACCATACACAAGTTCAAAAGGAGTAACTTTAGTAGCACCATGTCTAGATATACGATGAGCCCATAATGCCTCGGATAAAACTTCATGTCATCTCTTAGGACTTGCTTCTATCTTTTTCTTGATTAATTTGATCAAAGTTTTATTACTTGACTCGGCTTGTCCATTAGCCTGAGCGTAATATGGAGATGAATTGAGCAACTTAATTCTATAGGATTCGGCGAATTCACGTACCTCTTTAGACATAAACGAAGTACCTTGATCCGTTGTCAAAGTTTGAGCAATACCGAATCTATGAATAATATTTTGTGTAACAAACTCAATCACTTCTCGATGTGTCATATTCTTCAATGGAATCGCTTCGGTCCACTTAGTAAAATAATCCGTAGCAACCAACACGAAATGATGTCCTTTTGATGATGGAGGATTAATTTGTCCAATAAAATCCAATCCCCAACCTCGGAACGGCCATGGCTTAATAATAGGATGCATCAATGCAGCAGGAACAAGTTGCAATTTTCCAAACTTCTGACATTCCTCACATCCTTTGTAATATTTGAAACAATCCGCCATCATAGTAGGCCAATAGAAACCGGCTCGTCTAAGTAACCACTTCATCTTTGGAGCCGATTGATGCGTACCACAAATACCTTCATGGACCTCACCCATGGCAACTTTGGCCTGATCCGAATCAAGACATTTCAACAGCAAATCTTCGGCGTTTCGACGATAAAGTTCATCATCAAGCAAAACGTACTTAAATGATATTCGCCGAACATTTCTTTCTGCACCACGACCAGGATCTTTCAAATAAGTAATAATAGGCACTCTCCAATCCTGATCTTCAATTTTGGATTGATTAGCATTATCCAAAAGATTTTCACTTCTGTCAGGGGACAAAGCGGTCAGACCGCTTTCAGAACCGGTCAGACCGGTTCTGGCAATCAAACCGGTCGGACCGGTTTCTGAAACCGGTGTGATCGGTTCGTCCAGAACCAGAACCTCGGCCTTTGTTTGCATCGGTTTTTGGAGATAGAAATATTTCTTTGCAACCATATAACCAGATGCTTTCTGAGCCAGAGTATTTGCCTTACCATTCTCTCCTCTTGGAATATGTTTGATAGTAAATTCATCAAAAGAAGCAATGATATCGAGACATCTATCAAGATATGTATTTAATGAACCATTATAACATTGGCATACCTTTGATACTTGTTGTACCACCAGGAGCGAATCACCAAAAGCCTCAACATGTTTTACTCCCATGTCTTGCAAAAATTCCAAGCCGAATAGAAGAGCATCATATTCAACTTGATTATTGGTTCGCTTTTCTTCCAATCGGTTTGAAAACTCGAAAACGGCACCACTTGGAGAGATCAAAACAGCACCAATTCCTTGTCCATCATTGCAAACCGATCCATCAAAGTATAACCTCCATGGTGTACAAGCAACATAGCCGACGTCGAAGTTGTTTGTATCATTTATCCGATGTTCAACAATAAAATCAGCTACAATTTGGCCTTTCATTGACTTTAAAGGTTCACAAGCCAAATCATACTCAACTAAAGCATAAGCCCATTTACCGACTCTTCCGCTAGAAATCGGCTTTTGCAACATATGTTTAATTACATCGGTTTGACACAACACGATGCAAGTGCTAGATAGTAAATAATGCCTCAATTGAGTACAAGCATGGTACAAGGATAAACACAACTTCTCAATGAAAGTATACCTTGTTTCTACATCAATGAGTCGTCGGCTTACATAAGCGATCACATACTCCTTGTTGCCGATTTCTTAAGTCAAAACAGCTCCAATAGTTCTATCTCCAGCCGCCACATAAAGTCTGAATGGAACTCCTCGCTTAGGCGCCCTAAGCACCGGTGGTGAAGACAAGTACTATTTGATTTTCTCAAAAGCTTCTTGCTGTTTTGCCCCCCAGTTAAAATCGGCTTCATCTTTCAACCGAAGTAAAGGAGTAAAAGCATCAACCTTTCCAGACAAATTAATTATAAATCTTCTCAAGAAATTTACCTTGCCTAGAAACTTTTGCAAATCCTTCTTGCAAGTAGGAGCTTCGACTTTCTTCATAGCTTCAATTCTCTTGGGATCAACTTCTATGCCATCCTCATGAATAATAAACCCAAGAAACTTCCCAGCCGAAACACCAAAAGCACATTTGAGTGGATTCATCTTCAAGCCATACCGTCGCATCCTCTCAAGAGCAAGTTTTAAATCGGCTAAATAAGAATCCAAGCCATCCGATTTAACTACAATATCATCAATATACACTTCCAGAATAACGCCAAGTAAATCATGAAAGATTAAATTCATAGCTCTTTGATAAGTTGCACCGGCATTCTTTAATCCAAAAGTCATAACCACCCACTCAAATAAACCAATAAATCCCGGACATTGAAAAGCCGTTTTATGCATATCTTCTTTGGCCATGAAGATTTGATTATATCCGGCATTACCATCAAGGAAACTAACAACACGATGCCCAGAAGCTTCATTGATTAGGACATCGGCTATAGGCATAGGATATGAATCTTTTGGAGTGGCTTTATTAAGATCTCTAAAATCAATGCAAACTCTAAGTTTTCCTGAATCTTTCTTTTCAACGGGAACAATATTAGAAATCCACTCCTCATAGCGACAAGTCCGAATAAAACCAGCATCTAATAAACGATTAATTTCTTCTTTTATTCGGTCATAAATAGCGGGATTAAAACGTCTAGCCGATTGTTTAAAAGGTCTAAAACCGGCCTTTATTGGTAAACGATGCTCAACTAAATCACGACTTAAACCGGGCATCTCACGGTACTCCCAAGCAAAACAATCGACATACTATTTCAACAAATTTATTAACTCGGCGTTAAACTCAGCCGATAAATTTTTGTTTACAAAAGTTGGCCTAGGAATAGTACCATCACCAATATCTATTTTTTCTAAAGGGTCGGCTGATGTGAAACCCTGACCCAACTTATCCATATCACCAAGATCTTCAATAGCTTCGAACATCCCGGCCGAATGAGCTCGATGATGATCAATTCGGTCTTGAAGCCACTGTCCAGACGCAAACCGGTCTGACCGGTTTCCAGAAGCGGTCTGACCGGTTTGGCTTGATCGGCGCTGTTCAGGTCTAAACCGGTCTGACCGGTTTCCAGAAGCGGTCTGACCGGTTTGTCTCTGTTGATTTGTTTGCTCCATTAATTACAGCAAGTAATTCAACCGATTCTCCATCGGCTTTAATGTAGCAGGAACAAAACCATCCTTGGTGCAACTGATCAACTCATAGTCGGTCAAATCCATGCCCGACAAACATTGGACCTTCTCATTTGCACTAAGAGAATCGGAATCGGCCGTTGCAACGAAGGAAGAAGCGTCACCATGGACAACTTCAACTTCATCGCCGATCCACTGAATAAGATATTGATGCAAGGTAGATGGAATACATTTATTTGCATGAATCCAATCTCGACCAAGGATTAAACTGAAGTTACCTTGCACCTCGGAGACGAAGAAAGCCGTAGCAATAGTCTTGCTCCCGACGGTCAACTCCATAGAAGCCACCCCCTTGGCACCAATGGGATCACCTCCACCAACTCCACTGACCGTCATGTTCGTCTTGATCAATTCTTCGTCTTTTCCGCCAATCTTCTTGTAGAGAGAGTATGGCATAAGATTTACAATAGCTCCACCATCAACCAACATACGAGAAATTGGCTTCCCGTTGATGTGCCCTCTCATATATAAAGCCTTGAGATGATTCTCTGATTCACTAGGCTTCTGAAAAACAGCATCTTGAGGGCCAAGTTGAAAATGAGAAACTTCCTCCTCCGGTATCACATAATAATCAGAAGATAAATAAAGAACATTAATTTCCATGTTGTCATGTTCTGGAGAAGGCTCAAAATCAACCAATTCTTCATCTTCAACCAATGGAGGAATTGGTGGAGTAGTATTGATGGTTGAAGTAATCTCAGCCCCAACTTCTGTTGACAAACCGGTCTGACCGGTTCCAGAAACCAGTCTGACCGCTTCTGCAGCGGTAGGCTGAACCAAACCGGTCTGACCGGATTCAGAAACCGGTCTGACCGGTTGTGCTGCTGATTGCACAACGGGTTTAGCTTGCCAGATCTTGGTCTGAGGAATCATAGGCCTATAGTTGTTGAAGTATTCATCCCTCAGTTTCTCAGCTTCCTGTTCCCTTTTTTCTTTGTTCCGTAAGCGTTGTAATTTTCGCTTTTGCGTATGAGTCAATCCAGAAGGACACCACCTTGGTTGGAAAACCTTCTTCACGCCCTTGCTGCTGCTAGCCTCATGATCATTAGCTATGACCGGCCTTTTGACTGGAACAGGAGCCGAATCTCTAATGACTATCGGCTTTGTACCCAAGTCTTGCATAGCCACTGGAATATCACCAATTTTAACAAAACCACTGGCTCTGGCTTGCATGTCCTCCTTCTTCTCCTTGATACGGTACTCTTGCTTAGGAGGAACTTGAATTCTCTGATCAGACCGAAACCGGTCTGACCGGTTTACAAAACCGGTCTAACCGCTTTGGTGAGCAGCCAAAGGACCTGATTGGTATGAGCCCAATCGGTCATGCACTGAAGTCCCAGTAATATCACCACGGCGCTTATAAGTTGTAGAATTGATCCAACGCTGTGGTGACCTCTGTCTCTTTTTTGTTGGCCGATCAACTTGAACGGCCTTTATGTACTTGTTCATGAGCTGAGAGAAAGTAGGTCCTTGCTTCAGAACCTTTCCTTGAATCTTTGGCTCATTAAATTTCCAAGTACCCACTTCCGGACGCTTGGGTTTGAAAGTCCTTGGACGGTCTAGAGACAAACCGGTCTGACCGGTTTGGGAAACCGGTCTGACCGGTTTCGCCTGGCTAGCGGACCGATTCTCTTCCAAGGAACTCTCTTGCCCCCCGGGCCTTGATGTGTTAATAGTAATCTTTAGAGACTCTTTTCCATCCAGAGTTCTCCCAATCATCACTGTTCTGACCGGAATTTTATCATCAACTTTTTCCGGCCTTGGGTCTCCAATCACCACATTCTTACCTTTAGCTCCATCGGCTTGTTCCGGCCGAATCAACACTTTAGTATTCAAATCCAAGGTATGAACAGGGAAAGGAGCCTTATCAACTTGTATTTCAGCTAGCACTAATCGACCTTCATTAAGGGCCGATTGTACCTGTTGTCGAAAAACATTGCAATCATTGGTTGCATGAGAAAAAGAATTATGCCACTTACAATATGCACGATTTTTCAATTGATCGGCCGGTGGAATTGCATGAGAAAGTTTAACAAAGACATTCTTAAGCAATTCATCAAAAACTCGATCACATTTGGCCACATCAAAAGTAAACTTAATTTCTTCTTGCCGATTTTTCTGAATCGGCTTTAATGAGGGACAAGAACCAGGTTTACTCTTTGATGACCAAACAAATTCAGCAGCATAAATTTCTTTATCATCGTCCGAACTATCAGAATCATTATCAACAATATGCACATTCGAACGATGAGGTTTAGCAGATTCTTTTGAATTTTTAAATTTAAGTTCTAGACTCATAGCCTTCATTTGCAAGTGATTAATAGTAAGAAAATCAGAACCCTCTAGTTTTTCCTTGAAATGAGACCGTAAGCCTGCAAAAGCTAAATCTGCTAAATCCTTTTCAGAAACAGTTATGTTAAAACATCGGTTCCTAACATCTTTAAATCTTTTGAAGTAATCAAGAACCGATTCTTCTCGGCTTTGCCTAACCGATGTTAAATCAGACAATTTAGCTTCGTTTTCTCCGCTAAAGAAATGATCATGAAATTTACGCTCCAATTGAGTCCAATTTTGAATAGAATTAGGAGCAAGCGAAGAAAACCATGAAAAAGCAGTTCCAGTTAAAGATAATGAGAATAACCGTACACGCAATGGTTCATAATATGATGCTTCTCCTAATTGCAAGACGTATTGACTAATATGTTCCCAAGGAGTTCTATTATCTTCGCCACTGAATTTAATAAAATCAGGAACACGCCAACCATTAGGATAAGCAACTAAATCAAATTCAGGCGGATACGGTTTTTGATATAAGCGTGAAGTACCCAATTCAAGCCCGAGTCTTGTTCTAAGTGTATTAGCTATATCTTCTTTAAACTTATCTAACTCGGCTTGATAATTCCCATCACCTCTATTTTGTGGAAAACGAGGAACATCATACACCGTATTTTGAGAAGTACTCGGAATCGGCCCGTGAGACGCGCCAGATCCGTGGGGTATACTTCCCACAACCGTAGTGCGTGGAATAGTGTAAACAGGACCAGGAGCAACCGTATTAGATAAAACCATCGCACCCGGTACCCCTGCACCCATGGAACCGGTCTGACCGCCAGAGGGGGCCAAACCGGTCTGACCGGTCATAAAAACCGTTCTGACCGGTTCGTGGACCGAACCAGGGTGAAGTGATTGTCCCGCATAGAAATTCATCGGCATGCCCAAATTAGGATCTAAAACATGTTCTGGCACGCCTGATGAGCTAGGAGTTGAATTAGGTAATTCATTAGATTCTACGTTATTTTTACCTTTATCAGAACTACCCGACATATTAGCAATCAACTCACTAGTAACAGTTTGTGCAGCAAGCAATTTATCATCCATCATGCGAGTAATTTGCTGCATCAAATCAGAGGATTCGCCAGTTACCTTTGGAAGTTCTTCAACTTGGTCGTTCGCCAGCTTGAAAGCCGGCATGACGAATTCCTCCACTCTCTTGACAAGACCACCGCGATCTTTCCTGAAGCCCTTCAAGAATTGCGCCCTGAAGTGCTCCTCGGCGATCAGGTACCGCTTCCGCTCCTCGTCCGTGAGCTCTTCCATCGTCGCGATGATGATGTTGTCTTTGTCAAGGTCGCACGTTGATCCAGACATCATTGGAGTAGATTAAATCGGTCTTGAAACCAGATTAATCTGTCCCCAGCGGAGTCGCCAAAAAGTATGTTGACACGAAAGCGCGTCAACACACTCGAAGATCGATCGAACGCGCAGCACGGCCGTCACAACGGCCAACTCCTGACTTCCCGGGGCAAACCGGTCAGACCGGTCTATAGAACCGGTCAGACCGCTTCTGGTCAGGAGGTCGTGAAGACCTAGAAACCCAAGCTCGGGAGGGACCCCGTCGGAGCTCGAATAATCTAGGGTTGCTCTAGGGTCGGCAGGCCACCTAGAACGCCTTTGAACGCCGTAGAGACGAGCAAAGAACAGAATATGGGGGTTGGAAGAGATTATGGTTTGAGAGATAAAAAGTAAAGGATAAATGTGTTTGATTCGATTGGAATACCTCAATCGGCCTTCTAGCCTTTATATTTATAGGCCGGGGAAGTCTTACCCCTTTCGAATAGGTTACAATATGGGATTAAACTCGGAATCCTAATCCTACTCGAATTACAGAACTTAAACCGGTCAGACCGGTTTGGCCGGGCCAAAGCCAATTTTGGCTGTCAACAACATTCAACATAGAAGCCGAAGACAGACGTATCAACACAAGTACCAGATGTAAACAACCAACAGAGCCTGCTGCTTCATTCCGGCATATAATTACATAACCAGCACAACAATTCTACATGAGCCAAATAGATCTCAATCTTATCACAGGAATTATGTTTAACACATGGTTATAATTTAACATTCCACAGGCATGATAAGAGGATACAGACGTACTCCCTCTGTCCCTAAATATAGATCATTTTCGCTTCCCGAGAAATATCTTTGACCGAATATATAAAAATATATATTAATATTTATGGTACATAATAAATATCATTAGATAGATATTTGAACCTAGTTTTTTAATAAATTTATTTGGAGATTAAAATATTGCACGTATTTTCTACAAATCGAAGCAAAGTCGTGGCACGAAAACTAACGGCGACAGTTATTTAGGGACGGAGGGAGTATGCATCACTTACAATCATCTACACAAGCACTGACCAAGATGCTGAAACAGACATCTTACAAAACCCAACATTGAATTCTCCCTTACTCCTGCCTAGTATTTTAGCAGGAAACTTAGCAACATCTTCAACACTATTTCTGCCAACTCTGCTTCGGGAAGCAATCACACCAAGCCTCAGCTCGTCACCCTCTTTAACAAGAACAACTCGACGTGAAAGCACAATTTGACCATTGGGCAGAATAGTTACTTTGCTATCCCTAGAATCAAGAAGTACTATCTCGTCCTTATCCATATAGTCCATATGAGCAAAAAAAGCGAGCAATGAAATTCTTTGTTCCACCAGAATGATATACGTTAATAGTTGCCTCCAAAGGTACGTGCATGTGTGCCAATTTTAGCTCTATTGTACTACGATGCTTACACTTCTCCTTGAGGGTCCGAACCTGCCCAGCAAAGCTTTCACCGTCCATATTGTTGTATTGAAAATATTGAGCACTTAAAACCTTCTCTTCTGACGGCATTCTGCCAATAGCATATAGTTCAACCTCAAAATCTGGAGAATCTATCAATGCTATAGCACGGCTGGGACCAGTAAGCACCAAAAAGGGATCCTTCAAAGAGCAAGATGACATGGTTAGCAAGATAACATGGTTAGCACATATTATGTACAGAGAGCACAAGCTTGTTATGTCATTCGTTACTGTTTCTGGAATGCACGAAAATTATAGTCAATCACTAGTTACGACCCACCAACTACTGTAGTTTGTATTACCAATCTGAGACACTAAATCCAACTAGTCCACTGGGAAAGAAATATAATCAACTGCAGTTTGCTAAAGAGAACCACAACCATCCATGTATTAAACCTATCTAGGAAATTTCAGCGAGTAAATTCTGCCAAATACAGAAACTTTCAAGATGTATGATCAAGCAACAAACTCGATTCAGTAAATAGTAGTTTATACCAATCAAAATACAAACCCCAGTCTGCAAATGACTAAATGAACGAATGTTGTTAACACATTTAACAATTTCATGACACTGAAATGCAATAAAACTGAATATAACATAGATAAAAAAATCCACTTCTCTGTTTGGATTCATGGATGAATTATAACATACTGCAGTATTCTATTAACAAAGCAGGATCCAGAATAATTCAGATAAATCCAACATAGTAAATAAATTGTAATTTAGGATGCATATGTGATTAAAACTCTAGTACATAAATCTGTTGTGCAATGTTTGCTAAGGAATAAGGATTCAATTGGCATATCTTTGGCAAGAGTTTTCCCAGACATAAATTCTTTGAATGGAATTGAAACTATCTATGCAACTGCAGGTTAGCAAATTTCTGTCAATAAATAAATGTTGACCCTTTGAAACTTAGTTCAGACCTTTCGAATATAAAATCCTTGCTGGAAAAGACTTAAATAATAAATGCTAGTACCTCGAGATGAAACTATTTCCTAACACCGGATGAAATAAAAAAAATTCAATGCAGTCTAGAGGCAAAAACAAATTCGATCCATCACTACGGAAACTTTGCAGAACTATATAGTACTTCAACTAGTGGAGTTGAGATCCAAATTAGTTTACATAAGTCAATAATAATAATATAAAGAAATTGTGATTTAGGACATGGATCAAATAGTTCCATTGAATAGAACTTTGCAGCTGCTAGCATAGGTTAAACCGACGACAGGTTACCATCGAGGTTGGCTCGGGGTTTTACATACCTCTGCAGTAAGGACCTGACAATTGTCCTTGGAGCGGTGGAACAGTATGTTAAGCTTGTAATCCATCGAGTCCCGCACGGAAACGATGCTGTAGACATGGAGAGGCCACTCAAGATCTCCCTCAATCTGGGTAACTTTAACGGAGAAAATCTCCATGGCGTCGTAGGGGATACCGCCGATGCGAGGAGGACCAGAATCGGTGTAGCGCATGGGTCCAAAGTCCTCGGCTGCAACAGAAACATGGGGAATATCATCGGTTGACCGCGCGTTCTAGAGCTCCATTTCATTACGATTCTCTGTGGGAGCTGATTCTCTGAGAGAAGTGATTCTGTGGCTGAAAGTGATTCTCTTTAGTTCCCTAGCATAAACTGTCAAAATCAGAATGAAAAATCACTTCACAAAATCAGGACAAGCTACTTTTTTCAGCTCTCGGCCCGTTAGTTTATTTTAGAGAATCACTTCTCAGAATCAGCAGAGAATCATTTTTCGCTGGAAAATTATTTGGCAGAGCTCCTCCTAAATTCACAGAGAATCAGCTCTGAGAGGCCTGCCAAACAGGAGTACCTAATCAAAATTCCTCGCTTTCCCGATAAAAACTTTACGAGATCAATATGGGGCCGAAAGGGAAGACGCACGAGAGACAAGGGCATACGTAGTTGTTGCGTCTAAGGGACCGACGTAGGGGGACATCTCCCTCGTCCAATTGCTACGAAACCTCTTCAGAACAGCGAGCGGCTCCTCGTTGCCGTCATTCACGCGTCAAGATGGCAACGGGTACGTACCCGTCGGGTAGTGCTATTCCATACCCGCACCCGCGAACTATACTCGTACCCGCGAAAAAACCCATACCTGCATGCGGGTATAAGTTCTTGCCCATACCCGCACCCGCGCGGGTTTTTTTACCCGTCGGGTAACCCGTACCTGCTATCATACCCTCTATAAATTACTAGAATTGTAAATGTGACATATGAGAAAGTTCATACACCAATAAATTTGAGTAAGTAAAAATAATAATTGATAATTCTTAACCCACCAATAGTATAACAAATCATAAAATTATTAGTTAGTTACCAATATTAAGTCACCATTTATTAACAATGTGTAAGTTTATCACACATTATAGGCGGGTATATTTTACCCGCGGGTACGCGGGTATGGGTAGTATGTACCCGCACCCGCACCCGCTTACCCGATGGGTAGAAGATGTTGCCCATTAATATACCCGCGGGTAGAGATATGTTTCCATACCCGCGCTCTGATCGGGTAAAACCCATCGGGTACGCGGGTTTCGGGTACCCATTGCCATCTTGATTCACGCGTGGCTTCTTAGCCAGAGACCCTTCCTCTCCACACTACATCTCCTCTTCCTCTGATCCTTCTCCTCCTCGGCACCATGATCCTCTTCTTCCCTTGTCAAGGGCATCTCGCCGCTGCCGCCCCCCTGATCGATGCATCGCCACCGCCGCCGGAACAGGTGCACGCGAAAACTCACGATTGAACCGGCAAAGCCCTCGAATATTGGATTGGGGGCTTCTCCGATGGTTCAACAAAAAGTTCCGCCGGCCCAACTGAGTGGTTTGCAACGGGCTGGCTGTGGGCCGAGTGGCCCGCACGTCATCATCCTTGAAAGTTGAAACAATTCCTTGAAACCTTGAGTATCTGCAGATAAACACGGTGCCAGTAAATACGTTTCGCAATTAACATGGTGCCAGTAAATTACTCTAAACTGGAACATCTATTTCGTCACCTACGAGTTTCTTTGGAATCCTCTGAAATCAAACATCAATTTCGTAAACGATGCCAGTACCCCTCTTCAAAAACACGGTGCCAGTAGCTATGAAATGAGTACGATATAATATCCGCTAAGTTCATATTTAGAACCACATAGCAATAGTTTATATATAGGCTGTATGCATTCTGATAGCCGATATGACAATTTTGCATATCCGTTCACGTTCCGTAAGTGTAAGAACAACATGATTTTCATTTACGACCAGCGTAGCGAGCACGCACCTAAATAAATGGTGGGCTAACAATACTGATCATGGCGTGCACGCATTTAACCATGGTTGTTTTGCAATTATGTGGCTTTATTTAAGGATTCATTCGATTAGGTGCTCCTCCGATGATGGCCAAAACCTTGCATGCAGTTGTGTGGCACTATTTTGTAGCGCGCCGAAAACACCCGAGGGTGTCCGTCCCGTTCCAAGTCGTACACGTTTCCACCTAGCCGATAAACGAAGCCGTTCGAAAACCGCAGCGCCAACTCGTAGGAGGCGGGGCTCGACGTGGCCCGGGCGCTCTCTCGCTGTGCGTTCTCGGTAGTAGCCATGGCGCATGCTGCTAGCCGATCGAGCCTGTGGCGACGCGGGCGGCGATATCGGCGAGGGGGATTCGGCTTGTCCTGTTCCCGGCGCCGGGTAGCCGGGGCTAACGGCAGCGGCGTCCCTACTCGATCGGCCCCTCAAAAGCGACGCGCGCGGGGGACCGGCCGGATCGGAGATGGCGACCCACCGTGCGTGCACGCCGCTCGCCGATGGTCAACTGATCGGGAAAAACTTCGAGGATAGCGACTCGATCGATCGTCCGCGCTCGGGTTTCTTTTGGCTTTTTGGCTGCGCGCGCGGCCGGGTGAA
The DNA here is from genome assembly GCA_033239725.1 of Echinochloa phyllopogon. Lineage (NCBI taxonomy): Eukaryota > Viridiplantae > Streptophyta > Magnoliopsida > Poales > Poaceae > Echinochloa > Echinochloa phyllopogon. The sequence goes on from BTCW01000014.1 coordinate 48,288,316, forward strand.
GAATGATGATCGCACGGAGCGCGGGGGGATCATGCCGTTGCCATCGTATCTCGCATTCCCGGGGATTAGACAACTCGCGCTCGTCAATGCCTGTCCCTCCGGACTGGCTGGATCATTCAGTTATCAGATCGATCGGTGTAGGCAGGTAGCAGGTCGCCGGGCACGTCGTCCCTACAGGATGACACGACGAGACTCCAGGCCGAGTTAAAGCCGTGCTCCCTTCAAAAGTCCGTGCGGCATAGACGCTGGATTCGAATGGAAGCTCCGAAGCGAAAGCACAGGGGACTATGGGAGACATACCTCAAGGTTACTGTACATTACTCGCAAAAAAGGGGGTTACTGCACATTGCGTGATGCGTGGGGGCTGGTTCGTGACCACCCCGGCCCGGGCTCGATCTGCATGTGCCTGTGCTCCATACCTCCAGTACATGCTTTTGAGTTGACGAAAACGGTCAATGCAAGACGCCTTTTGCAATTTCGTTGGTAAAGTTGCCGCGAAGGCTAGCCATAGCCGGAAGCGAAATCGTGCCGCGGCGATCTTTCGGTATCAGCTCCACTGACTGTCTGACTCCGACCCCCGCCGACGAGATCCACCTCCACTTCGACCTCGCATGGGTGGTACTACGTTAGTTGTTGAGTGAGTTCTAGCACTCTCTCCTGGTCAGCTCCTCCCCAACTGCACGGCACGCACAGAGAGATGCTCTGGCTCGATCGAGGTAGAGTGAGTCACACACATGAAGGTGTACCCGTACACATGCATGCTCTAGCTCGTGTTCACTGCCCACACACACGTACACGGAAAAGAAAAAGGGCAATGAAAAGGTGCATGATCTCTAGCCATAATTAATTTAAGGAACAACTGGCTGCAGTGTGTTGTTAGTCCTGTTTTGTTCAACTGGCTGGTGGCTGGTGCTGGTTTGTGCTGAGAGAAAAATATCGCTAGCTGGCTGGTGCTGGTCTGTGCAGAGAGAAAAATATTGCTAGCTGGCTGCTGAAAAGCCAGCCGAACAAGTTTCAGCGTGTGTGCCCTTGAACATAGTGTAGGTGTACATTACATTTCTTTAATTTGTCTCGGGCGTATATAGTAGCCATCAGCATTCATTTCCGTAGCTTGGCTTACAAGTGCAGCAAAAGCTACGGCCGCCGGTACTTCCTCCGCACATGGAGCTGTTTCTACGTACTGCCGTTTCCGAGGGCTGGACGTCGTCACTGGACGGAGGAGCACCATGAGTACGTACCGGATATGCACGCCTAGCTGCTATGTAGCCTCGCTCCTACGTGGCTCGTGCCATACTTTCATGTCTCGCACGTACGTACAGTCATCCCTCTTTCTTTTGCGTTCTTTGCAAGTCACAAAACATACTATCGTCAGAGATAATCAATTAACCACCAGATAAGCAGCACAAGCACCGGCCTGCTACTTGCTTTGAGAGAGAGAGAGAGAGAGAGAGATGTCAGCATGCAGAGAGAGTGTACTGTGTAGAGGCATGTACATACAGACATGCAAAGGAGGCTTGCCCTTGAAACAATCGATGGATATATCGACGATGGGCAGTTGGGGGATCACATCGCCTCGTCTTTGCCCTTTAGTACGCCACGGACGACGCGCGCGAGGAGAAAGCAGATCGAGGAGGCAGAGCACCAAGTCGAGTAGAGTAGAGATGCAATGCAACCCATGATGAAGTGCCGCTGATGCGTGCGGCGTGTGTGACCACAGCTTATATTCGGTTGTGTACAAGGGGAAAATCGCAGGCCAACTCGTGAACCGCCGGTGCAGGCATGCATGCATGCCGTTTCGCGCTCCGTGAAAGCTAGTGCCGGTACATGCATGTTTCTGTTTTCTCGTTGCTATTACGCCTTTTTTTTCAATTTCCCGTTTAAAATTTCAAGACGGCCCTACGGCCTGCAATAAGGACGTGTACGTACGAGGTACGCACAGTACGCACAGGATTGTTCTTACGTTCTCGACCGCGCAGGTTAAATAACCGGTGCTAAAGGTACACATTCGTAAAAAAAAATATGTGTGTTTCTATAAAGAATCGAACTCAGGACCTATTGGCTCACACTACCCACCTAACCGTCTCACATACATAGCGCATGTGATAGGATAGAAGATGTGCTCCTTTTGAAGTAGCATGTGACACCCTCTTTAGCACCAGGTCGTATTTACCAAGCGGTGCTAAAAGACCTTTAGCACCGAGTCGTAACACCACCCGGTGCTAAAGGGTCATCCTGCTAAAGGGTCATCCTTCAGACCCTTTAGCATCGGGTGGTGTTACGACCTTTAGCACCGATTAGTGTTACCAGCCATTGCTAAAGGGTCCCCAGGGGCACCCCAATTTTACACCCAGCGCTAATGTTGTATTAGCACCGAGTGCATCGATGCATATGAGAGGGGTGGACGTGGAGATATCTGGTAGCGGCGGCGGTACGTAGGAGGAGCTAGAGCTAGCACAGTGGGGCGTGTACTTGCCATGTCATGTCGCGCGGGGCCCGGCGCATTGATTGGGTGCGAGAGAGACGTGCACATGAGACCCGTATGGGGGGCGTCAGGCGTGTGGTGCACGCTTGGCTCGGCTGATCAGGGAGATCGAGGGAGGCCGTGATATGATGCACGTACGGAGAAACGCTGCTAGCCTGCTGCCGCTGCTGCTGCTACGTGCTGTCGTGTTTCCTTATTTCTCTGCAATGGACCATGCCCATGCATGCATCCGTGCGTCCGATGTTGCCGGCCGCTCGGTGTGTTTGCGTTCTTGTCCGGAAAATCACTCCCCCTTTTCTGCGTCATTCCTCGGCCTGGCCGACGGACGCTGGTCGCAGTAGTCACTACGTAGCAGTTTTATCTTTGGTATGGATCGAGTCCAGTGCTATGGTACGTACGGAATAATGAAGGGTGCCACCAAATTGTACATTGTTTTCAGCTTTCTGATGGTCGTTTATGACTCCTTTTCTCGACTGCGTGTGTGCTTAGCACACATATCACACACTGCTGTATAGAGCTAGATATTTTGTGTTGTCACTGATTTTTTTGTCCTGTTCACTTTTCTTTCCAATGAGGTACTTCTAAATTATAATTCGTTATTGATTTTTTATGTAACATTTGATTATTTGTTTTATTTAAAAATTTAGTCTAAACATACGAAAAAATAAGTTATATTAAAATTTATGTGACGATAAATTAAGTCATAAAAAATAAATAATATTTATATATTTTAAGTTTTAAAATAAGACAAATGATCAAATTAAATATTATAAAAAAGTTAATAACAAATAATAATTTAGAATAGGCGTTATCGTTAGACACAACGGTGCCGAGAAGAAGAACCAGCCGTGGCTGCAAAGCATGACATCATCGTCACTAAAACGAACCAAGGCTACTTTTTTTTCTTATTTTCCACAAAGCTTTGTTGAACACAGACAAACACGGAAGGCCACCTACTCGACTTAATTGCTGCACGATCTTTTTACGGAAACTATACCTAATTAGGTCCTCGAATACGTACGTGCATATGCATGACCTTCGCGGTTCTTCTTTCTTATCTCTCTCTCTGGCAAATACTATACACAGCAACACAGTACTACAGACCTACAGTGAAGGATTCCAACCCGAAACCCTGGTCATTTTGTCAAAGGTGAATGAATATAATAGTACATTAGTACTCACTTCATTTCATAACGTGAGACATTTTAGCTTTGTCCCAATAAATCAAATTTCTCTAACTCCGAACGAGACATATAGATTGTTAGATCGGACAGCCGGCCCATAGAAAGCCCTTCGGCCGGGTTCTCTCTCTGCAGATGGCACGGTAAGTAAAACAATAAATGTGCTAAAGCATCCGGGCTATTTAGAGCTCGAATCCAAATATAGACGCGATAGATCAGAGCCCATCGGTCGCCATTAGCTCTACGAATTGATACAAGTCTAAATGGTAGCTGCACTGCCATGTACTGGTACTGTTTGGACAAAGGTTCGGGCAATTATGGCCGTGCTGAGATAAAGAAGTGAAATCTCTCGCGCACGCATGCAAAGCTCACACAGACACACTACAGTGCACACACACAGCGCACATAGGCATGCATGCATGCATGAATGCATCGGATGCGGCCTATCACACGGCCAGAACAGGAGAGGGTCGAGAGGGTTTTCCCAAAACCAGCCAGGCATCGTTGCTGAGCCCCGCCTCACAAGTCTCCTCTCATAAACACGCCGCGCCGCGAGATTACCGGGGTGCCCTCCGGCCGGCCGGCCACCGCCAACCGGCATCCCGGCCTCCCCCGTCCAGCTCCCTTGGCCATGAAGTCCTGGGCTGAGCCACTCACATTTGGGGTAACCTAGCGTCGTCTGTAACATGCCTGCTCACGCGCCTAGGTAGAAAAAGGTAGGATAGATATAGCCGCTAGCTAGGGCTCCAACTGCATGCACAGGTTCATTTTAGGCCGACTTTTCCTGCCCATGCTTTTACCCTGCCTGCCCTTGGACGCAGCCAGCCACGCTGCATCTATGCATTTGGCATGCTGCTGCAGTACTAGCTGCTCGCCCTCCTTCGCCTCCTCTTCTTTATAACCATGCACCGCTAGTTGCTCTGGCCCTTCATTTCCATTCCCTGTGTGCTTGTGTACTGTGCAGCCCGGTGGTGGTGGGAGAGCCTTCAGAGAGAGGGAGAGGGGGAGGACCGGAGGCGGAGGGGAGAGATGGGGCATCACTCCTGCTGCAACAAGCAGAAGGTCCGGAGGGGGCTGTGGTCGCCGGAGGAAGACGAGAAGCTCATCAAGTACATCACCACGCACGGCCATGGCTGCTGGAGCTCAGTCCCGAGACAAGCAGGTGCGTACGTGTTCCATCATAGGCACAGACACGGATGCAGAGACACGCGCGCATTCATATTCACTCGTGTAATTGTTTCATAGCTAGCACTAGCGGCGGAAAAAACACTCTTCACTCTACAGTAGTTCAGTGTGCGTGCTTGATGACTCCTTTGATCTGTGCGTGGTTGCATGCAGGGCTGCAGCGGTGCGGCAAGAGCTGCAGGCTGAGGTGGATCAACTACCTGAGGCCGGACCTGAAGAGGGGAAGCTTCTCGCAGCAGGAGGAGGCCCTCATCGTCGACCTCCACAGGGTTCTTGGGAACAGGTAATCCTTGTCCTTGGCCTCGCCGGCGGCCGACCCTACACACAAATCATGGGCTACGCATCCATGCATGTGACCCTGCAGATTTCCCTGCTTGACAATTACCTTACCTAACTGTGCATGCAACTGCCTATAAACGAGAAATGCACAATCACATTAACTTGCTTGGGACAAGGAAAGGGACGCAATTACGCAAATGGCAAGATAGAATAGCTAAATGCGTGGCGCCCTTGCTTTGTTGCAATGCAGGTGGGCCCAGATCGCCAAGCACCTTCCTGGTAGAACGGACAACGAGGTGAAGAACTTCTGGAACTCCACCATCAAGAAGAAGCTCATCTCCCAGGCTGTGAGCAGCCTTCACCCCGGTAAAATCCCTTCCCCCGCAGGTAAAATCCTGTGTGTTCGTCCAATTACATTTTACAGTAGTTGTTCGTTCAGCAGAGCTTTACATTTTATAGTTCCTGGCTCCCACACACCTATATATATCTTCCCTTATTTGCTCTGTGTGTGGTGTGGAATACATTGTCCTCAATCGTTTCGTCTTTTTCGATCTAAAAAAACAGTTTCCTTTTTGGATAGAACAAGTTAGTCTGGATAGACTGACGCCGATTTGTTTTCTGAAGAAACATCGACTGACACCAATCATGCATGTGGCGGAGCACAACTTTAACTCGGTTTCTGCTGCAACTGCTAGCTGCAGACCTGTACTACAACATTCTGGACGGCGGAGCAGGACACGGCATCGCGGCCGCCGGATGTGCGCCGCTGAGCGGGGCGGACAATGCATCGGCTCCAGTAGTCACGGTGAACGCGCCGTCTCCTCCTTCCATGGTGCACAACCCCGCGGCGGCGTGGGCCGACTTCGTCTCCCAGCCGCTCTTCGTCCCCGGCAACGGCGGCGGGGATCTCCAGTACGCCGCCGTCGACGGGGACTTCATCAAGCTGTGCCGCGCGGCCGACGCGTTCCCCCCGCCGGAGAACGGCGGCGTCGCGAGCAACCAGTGCAAGCCAGCCGATCTCGTGGCTCAACAAGAGGCTGCCGGCGCCGTCCGGAGCCTCCCGGCATTTCTTGAACCCAAGTGCGCAGGCGCTTTCACGGCCGATCCGGCCATGGGCCCCGTGATGGACTTCATGGAAGCCATCCTGGGGTCATCGTCAACGTCGGCGGTCAGTGCCTCATCCATCGACAGCTACTCGGCGAACGCCGGCATGCAGTCTCACTGTTGGATTCCCTGAATGCATCTTCATCAGATTCTTAGCGCTTATTGCCTCAATTGATGCATGCATTGATCAAGCACGCGGCATCAGATATATATAATTTATAAAATAATTACCATACTATTAAGTTTCTCAGGATAACAGTAAATCAGTGATCACATAAGTTATTACATGTAAATATGTTTTACATATGTAATGTGTAGGGGCGATAAGTATATATAAGTGAATGTCAGTCATGTGCCAAGAGGGAAGTACTTTGAAACTTCTTTACAGCTATATATATAGTGTGTACATGATTATTATTGAACATGTGCTGAGATTCTTATTCACGAAACAGTACCTATCTTTTACCCTTGCATATGTGTATGGTAGTGATTCACACCATGAGCGTCCTTTTCACTCCTTATTTTCAGTGGGACCTGTGAAAATCCTTGGAGAGTAGAAGGTTCCACAGGTCTTGCTTACTGTTACTGACCTAGTTTGTCTAGCGATTGCCAAATCAAAATTGCACCTGACCTATCAGTAGTAGGTACATGTGCATGGTGCAAATTTCACCAACGCGGATACTGAACGGTCGACGGCGTGTCTGTGTTTGAAAAAAAAGTGACCCACATGCCATGAGCCAAGGCTATGTTGGATAAGGTCAGTCTCAATGGAGGCACGTCTGTGTTTGAGAAAAAGTGACCCACATGCCATGAGCCAAGTCTATGTTGGATAAGGTCAGTCTCAGTGGAGGTTTCCAGCGCCGGACCAAGACAGAAGACGAGCCATGACGAAGACCTTAAGCAGTCGTGCAGAGCGCTTCTCAGAAACCTTATTCACTCTCTCCCGATGCAGGATCATAAGGACGAGCGGTTCCAGAGGCCTACTCTCTCGTTTGTGAAGTAGACTACGGAGGCAGCGCAACAACAAGAAAAGAGGCAAATTCTAACTCAAATAAACTTCCTTCAAAGTTCTCAAGGCTAGGGCTCCTCCTATGTAGTAGTTTGTGGTGCATCTTTTCTATGAAGAGTTGTCCGTATTTATATGAAGGAAAACTCTCATACCATCGTCTATTAGCAATACGGTACCAATAGATGGTGTACCCCTCCAACGCTAACGGACTTTTAAAATTTATTAATAATTATTTATATGGGCCAGCCCATATATCTAACAGGCTACGTGCTAAGAGAGCACCATGACTTCGCGAGGATCACGAGATCGTCTCTTACACAGTAGCACAAGGTTGCCACTTCCTTCACAAAACGGAGTGTGGAGACTCGGCGCATCGGGTACGCCGTACGCACGCAACCGTTCGGTGCGGCGCCGCCGCCCATCCGGCCAGCCGCCGCCACCACCACGTCCATCTAGCCGTGCCGGCCCCGTTACACCTTCTTCGAAGGCCAGGCCAGCGCCGGCGACAGGCGGAGCAACCTCGCCTGAGTGCCTGTAATTCCGCCCCTCGCCGGCCTCGTCCTGGCCACGCGACTGACGCGCAACCCGCCCACGGGCCGAGGGGAGAAACTGCTGGACCTGATTCTGCTTGGTTTGGAGTTATGGGCCGAAAGTTCGGTGTCTACTAGGCCACTTTTGCTTTTACTACAACAAGCGGGCTAAGAGCTCATATACGGAACACACACCATTGACAGCGGACGCACCGTCTGAATGTGTTGGCGATCTTGGCATGGAATGTCCGAAGCACGGATCAGCAGCCAGCATGCAGTACAGAGCCATGCATCCATCCACTGCCACAAGGAACAGAGCACGTACAAACCGAAGAAAGCCCTTGTTTTTGTTTAGATCCAAATTCTACCACCAACAAAGTTCACTATACAAAAAGAAGATTCTCATCACATCAAAATATCATAACATGTATGGAGTACCAAATATAGATGAAATTTAAAACTAATTGCACAGTTTTGTTGTACTTTGCGAGACGAACATTTTAAACCTAATTAATTAATTTTTGGATAATTTTTCACACGTACAATCGAAACGAAATGCTACAGTGACATAATGATTATAAAGTCACGTCACATTCACACGCCGCACGGGACGTACAGTACACACACGATGGATGAACGTACGGGTGGTGCCGGCGCGTCGCTCAAGGTCGATGGATCGACCGCTCAGTGCAGCATGTGCGTCTCGTCGGTGGTGAGCGGCTCCACCTCGCAGCCGGAGACACCCTCGTTGGGCAGCTTGGGGTAGCCCTTGAGCGTGCAGGCCTCCTCGCAGCTCTTGGTGCAGGCGTTCTCCCGGCACTTGCTGGTGCACTGCCGCTCCATGCTCGGCATCCTGGCCCGGATGCACAGCTTCATGCACTCGCAGATGCAGTTCTGCCCGGCCTCCGCGCGCGGCGCCGCGGCCAGAGCCAGAGCCAGAGCCAGCGCCAGCGCCATCACCACGAGCACCGCCGCTGCCTTGGGCGCCATGATAACCTCCGACGGCGCGCGCCTGCGTGCCGGGCCCCTGTAGCTCAGGTCAGGTCACGTCTCGGCGCTGGCCGTTGGCTTTCAAGGCGTCGATGTGATGTGTGCACGCGAGATGTCTCTCCGATCCGTCGCCAGCTCGTGGCTCCCCTGTTCAATTGGCTATAGTTGCATCGGTCGGCCGTGAGAATAGGAACCCGATTGGTTGGTTAATCACGGGAGCACCTAATAATAGCTTGGGTTCTGGAAACAAACCGGTGATGATGAGTTCACGTGCGTACGGCGCGCGATAACTGCAGCAATCTTCGTGATGCTCGGGCGCGGATGAGAATTCGCTATTCGGTTGTACCGTGGGAGGAGTACAGGCTGCAGTACAGACCGAATAATGCCAGCGACACGTCTCATTATTGGACGTGGCGCCAGCAGCAGCTCGAGGACGAAAAGGAAAACGCGAGGCCGCTGGAGGACCCAGCATATATATCTATCTACCATAACTGAAAAGATTATAAAATTGTTAATTAACTTTGGCCGCCAAATCCCATCATTCGGCATGTCACTGCAATTATCCCCCGCGCCAGCTCGTTCCTTACGCGTTAACCTGATCTTCATCATGCGTCCAAATGATGATACCATGCACACCGCGACACGCTACGGCAGGCTTTAGAAACCAAGCGGGACCGCGCCGATTAGGTCCGGGAGCCGAGCGTGAGCGAGCTCGTGCACGCCCACAAGGCCACGGCCTGCCCGCCCGCCGGCCGTGTATGGTCCTGCAGGCGGCAGAGTCGGGCGCCATTCGAACGAGGCGACCTCACGACGCGCCGACCGACCCGTCGAGCCAGGCAGGCCCTTTTCCTCGCGCGCGGCCGGCGGATCCGGCAGCCGCCCCGATCCATCGGTCCTGCGTGCCCACGACCAAGGGCGACGGATCGATTCATCAGTCGCAGGCCGCGGCCCTGCTAAGCCGGACGGCCTGCCCTCACATGAGCTCTGAAAAGGGGGGTCACATGGCGCTGCCCTGCCCCGGCGCGACCACCGCCGTGCACGTCGGCCGGCTCCCCGAATCCCAATTATGCGATCCGCACGTACACCCGTCGGGTACATGCGTGCGCCCCCACTCAGCCCACGCAGTGCTCCATTATTCTGGCATCGAGGCCGGGCATATGGCCATACGGAGCTGTGCTTACGCCTACGCGATAGCGTCGCTCACTCGCTCGTCGCTGGCAATATTTTAGCTTGACGAAAGAATACACCAACGGTTTTTCTTTTTCTTCGGAGTTTGGATCGATGCTGGATCAACGTTGCCGAAACGGAACGGCAGCCCGGTCCCACCCACGCGAGCGCCGTAAGGCTATCTGCACTCCTGTTACTCTATATTTTTACTTCAAAAGGAATGTTCTAGCCACGTCACTAAAATTTTTTACTCTACATCAGCTTCTCCTGCACTTCTGTTACTCTATATATTTATTTTATATACAACAACTATATATTTTATTCATCTACCTCCAGTTATCAGCTTCCAAGTGCCTCGGGGGAAGAGAAAGCTGGTGCTACAGGTACCGTTGCGTAACATTTCACTTACGCTTGATTTACCGTGAAACATATTTTATGCTTCGGTAGCGCGGGCTTTACAGAGCTGGGCTGCAGCTCTTTTTACGGCACCTTTTACGGCATGCAGTTACCGCACCCGGTGCCGCAACGCGCTGCGGGTAGCCTAAATGCCTGGACGGGGGACACGCCTTTAAATATCTTTGTAAATGCGGTTGAATTTGATCCCCAAGACTTTTGTGCACGATCGAAACAAACCCCGTGTCCCTACAGCCCATAGCACTGTTTTTCTTCCCTTTTCCGAGCATTCTGATCATGGATTTCACATCCCCATTTCTAGTTTGTAGAACCATGGGTGCGTGCTTATATACTTCGCTTATTCAAGCGTATGGCAAGACCGTTTATTCAACCAAACTGACACTGAAGCCTGTCAATAATCGACAAGCACTGAGTTTACCCACGCAGCTAGATTGATTGGTAAAAAGCGCCTACATAAAAAGGTTAGGATCTTTGACTCCGATGAAGAACACGCATTAGTCAAAGAAAGACCTTTCAGCTATTGCCGACGTTCCCAAATCATATGACGCAATCAGTAGTCAGGCCAGTCCCAGTGCAAGGTTTTACAGAGTTTCATGCACATTAAATAGGGTGCCAAATCAGCATTTTAGATGAGGTGGCAAAGAGTTAATGAGGAGAGAGATTAAATGGGTTTCATCTGGATGAAACTCTGTATACACAGTTTTCAACAAGTTTGTGTCTTGCATGCATTGCCTATGAAACATCAAAATGAAACAATGCATTGTATGAACCATTTCATCTATGAATTAATTGTCTACTTGCTTATGTGACATTTTTGGAAACATAAAAATGAAATCCCCACTGGGAATAGCCTTATAATACTAGGCCTTGTTTAGATGCCAATTTGGCACCCCAAATTTAGGAGTTGGGAAACCGAGGCGCACTGTAGCATTCCATTTGTATGTGTGAAAAATTGTTCAAAAATTGATTAATTATGCTCAAAATGTTCGTCTCGTAGAGTATAATAAAACCGTGCAATTAGTTTTTTTATTTCATCTATATTTAGTACTCCATGTATGCTATGACATTTTGATGTGATAGGAATCTTTTTTTATAGTGAACTTTGGGGGTAGAATTTGGAATCTAAACAAGGCCCCAGTGATAGTGGTTTATGTTCCAAGTTTCAAAATAGAGGATTAGGTACCAGATGACGACAACTTAATTTGGCCGCATTTCGCTGAACCTGTGCTCAACTTTTCCCCAAACTGTGCAGGTCAGAAAGGGAGCCTCACCCTACACGTAAAGCGGGCCCGGCCTTGAAATCCATAAAGAATGCGCGCCCAGCCCATTTCGCTATTTCAGTCCATCTCCACCTCCTCCACCCTCCTCCTCGCTCGTCACGGCGTCACCCCCACCACCCCCCGCTGCCTTCCTTCCTCCGTACACCTCTCCATCTTCCCCTCCTCTCCTCCCCCACGCCATCCCCGAACAGGGTGACAAACAACCTCTCCGGCGGCCGAAGCCGATGGAGGCGACCTCCGGCGAGGACGCTCCCAAGCGCAACCCACTCCCGGCAGCGCTCGTCTCCAACCTCCAGTCCGTGCTCGCCGCACGCCGGCCGCCCCCGCCCGAGGAGGCCGGCACCGCCGCGGCGGCCGGCGAGGCGGAGGCCCCAGCGGCGGAGGTATCCGATGCCCCGCCGACAGATGGAGCGCCGGCCAGGCCCGTCGTGCTGTTGACCTGCGCCGGGGGGATCCGGTCGGGGGGTCTCGCGGCTCTCGTCGACGCCCTGGTTGCCGGCGGCCGGTGCGACGTACACTTGTGCGCCCCCGAATCGTACGTACCCCAATCCGACCACCGCCTTCTTAATCCCCGTTTACATTGCTCTCGTGATCGCATAATATCGTTTGTTTGCATTGGATTTGTTGCGAGCTTGTAGAAACTAAGTAATCATGTCCCTCTGTGATTATAAAACCGAACTAATTTGGGACCCTTTGTTGATTTGAAGGGACAAGCCAGCCTGTGGCCACTCAATTACCATCCGTGAGACCATCACGGCGACATCCGTGGAATTCACAGGTGCTAAAGCTTTTGAGATATCAGGTGAGGGCCATCCATTCATCTGTGCGCTGTCTGAGTCACATTATTCCTGAGCTCCCGTGACCCCAATATTTTATCACTGCTGACTTTGATCATTGGTAACTTAGGCACACCGGTTGACTGCGTCTCCTTGGCTTTATCTGGGAGGCTGTTTCCTTGGTCGACGCCCGCTTTGGTATCATGTTTATTTATTCTATAGGAAGTGTTATCTTTGAGGGTAATTTGATTTGTTGTTTAGAACATAACATTTTTTCTATTTATAAAGGTGATCAGCGGTATTAACGCAGGACCAAATTGTGGATATGAGATGTATGCCTTTGTCTCAGAAATGGTCCATATGCTGTCTACTTTATTTTATTATTAATTCATTGCAGAATTCTGTAGGTTCCACTCTTCTGCCATTGCTGCTGCAAGGGAGGCCTTAGTTTATGGGGTGCCTTCAATTGCAATCTCATTGAATTGGTGAGCATGCCTCTACTTGTATTGATTTATATTTCAAAATCTGTACATCATTAATATGGTTGGTCCATGATAACAATACACGATGGGTATATGTGACTAGGAAGAAGGATGAAAGCAAAGACATCGACTTCAAGGATGCAGCTCAGGCCTGTTTGCCATTGATAAATTCTGCCTTGGCTGACATTGAGAAAGGAACTTTCCTCAGAGGATGCCTACTGAATGTTGGGGTCCCAAGCACACCATCTACGAACAAGGCAATTTCTCAATGATACTTTTGAGCCTTAAACTCTCCTTTAGAGTGATAGTGCCACCATAACTCTAGTATTACATGAGCTTATTTGGTCATTTTACTTCAAAACGTAGTTGAAATTATATATGGACCACACTATTGCGACTAGCTAGGGAAATAAATGTCAAAGTTATAAGAGCAATTAAGAGGATCTACTTCAATTACCTCAAGATGGTAATTTATGGGCAAAGAAAAGAGATTCCACATTACTAATATAGAATGTTAGTAAATAGTAATAGCTGTTTGGCAAGGCTCTGAAAGTGTCCAGCTATCTCTTAGGCATCTGCTTCCTACACCTTGCATGTGATTCAAGGGTTACGAAATGAATAAACTATAGCGAAGCTGCCTTGTTTAGGAAAATGAGAACTCTTCATATTTTAAAAATGTAAATATGTGTTTATGTGAATTTCATCACCAGTATTCACTTCGTTTATCGACATCTTTATATTTAAAAAATGCAAATATGTTTTTGCGCATTTCTTCACCAGTGGCTGCTTCACTTCTTTTATCGACCTCATACGTCAGAATAATCATGCGGATCTATCTGATACCTTGACTCTGAAGTTCCTTGAGTACCATGTTATTTGCTGTAGCCTAGTGTGGCAAAGCACTCTTGCGTTTTGTGTCCCAGTGGGTTAATTGTAGCGTTTATGCACTATATGTTCATATCTTGACTTTGACTGCTGATCTGCCCAGAATGCTTAGTCCTGTAGGGCATTACCTTAGCAGTTTATCCACAGGCGCAACGACATTCCGCAAGTTTTTTTCATAAGAATATGCAAACCATAAGGCTATTCAATTATCTGTAAGGCAGATGAACCTAGATAACTGAAGCCAATTATGATTTGCGGACATAATGGTGAACCACTTCACTTTAATTTATATTGATTTGCTCGGTGTTCCTTTTGACAACTGTAATAAAAAAAACTTGCAGCACTGATGTAATTTTGATTCTCCCTTTACATACACTTACTGTTTAATTATATATCTCTTCCGATGCCAGGGTTTCAAGTTGACCAAACAGAGTGGATACAGTCCTGCTCAAAGTTGGCAAGCTGTATCAGCAAGCAGGCCTTCATCAGCTGTTAACTTCATGGGCATGCATCAAAGCCTCGGTATTCAGCTGGCGCAGCTTGGGAAGGATGCATCAGCAGCAGTAAGAAGACTTTCCTTTGTGCATGGCAATTTTTTATGTCCTCACTAGCACATTCTTAATTGATTTTTGCCTCCATCTTCAGGGAGCTGCACGTAGAGTTAGTGCTCAGCGGAAGACAGTTGAGGTTGAGTCTGTTGCAGCTTCTGGTAAACAAGAGGTTCGTGAAGTAGTGAAGAAGTTATTCCGTGCTGAGGTAATTGAACTTCCCAGTCAATTTGACATAGCAAATATCACATTGTTGGTTGTTGTTCAAGCCACTGCTTTGACTTGGGCTATTCTGCTGTTGATTATTTATCAGAGCCTGGAGCATGTTTCTAGGCCATATGTTGTATCCAAAGTGTTCTGAGAACCATTTCCTTCTCTTGTTGCATTAAAATGCAGTTTGTCGAGAAGCAACATGAAGATTTAGATGAGGATATTGATTTGAGAGCTTTGGAGAATGGATTTGTGAGTGTGCCCTCTCATGTTTATTTTTGTGTCCCCTTCAAATGGCTTAGTATTTACCCCCACTTTACAATGTATAGATATCTGTTGCTCCTCTGAATGTGCATGGGCAAGTGGAGCCTGAAATTGGAGCCGCAGCTTCAGATTGGCTCTCAGCAGTTGCATCTCTAGACAAAGAAAAGGAAGCTGCTCCAGCTACAGCTGACCAACAAGATGCTTCGGTTGCAGCTGAGGAAAACGAAGCTCCTTCAGCAGCCTAACAAACACGCAGACTTGTACACACTCCATAGGTGTCTTAGTACTCGCAGTGATGGCGATCTTTTCTCTCTTCTCTTTATCGGTTTGATTTGTTTAGTTTTTTGCGCTCGATATTTGTTCAGTGCAATGTCTATTTTTTAGTTAATCTTCTCAGCCGATTGCCGGTTTCCTTGGCCGTGCAAAATGATTTGATGCAGATGCCTCTACATTTTGAATGTAGCCTTGTAGGCTACAGCATCTACCAGATGAATACTGCCCAGCCCTCACAATTTTTTCAGTGTGGTTTGTTCTAGGAAGGTTTTGTATTCAGCATGGGATATGTGATTGATTTTGTCTTTGTTCCCGTCTGAACGATGGCTGTCAGATGTATTTTGACCGCTTGTAACTTGAAATGCAACTGCAGCCATTCAATGTGGTAATGTTATCTTGACTCCTTTGTTCTGTAATGTGGTACTGACATCTTGACATTTGTATTTACTTTTGCATCTACTAGGCAATGAGTATCTGATCGTTTTTTTTTTCAACATTTGTAGTTTGGACACGACAGAGCTCAGAAAATCACAAACGTTCCGTTTTTGGGTGTTTGTGCAATTGTGATTTTGCTCTTTTTTTTGTAAACTTGAATTTGCCTTTGTAACTTTGTGAACACAAATGTTGGAAGCTCCCTTCAAATTTTTGTATGCCTGGCACAAGGTTCCAGGTCGATGTCCTTTCATTTGTGCGTTGATTATACACTGGAACCACTGGTTTTATATGAATGACGAAAGAGCGACCTATGGTTGTCTGGCACAGTCCAGAATTACAATGACTGTTTAGATGAGGTGAAAAGAGGGTGAAAAAGTCACATCGGACACTGTAGCGCACTGTAGCACTGCTCAGAAGATTCGTCTCATCGTGTACATTAAAACTATGCAATTAGTTTTTTTATTTACTCACGTTTAGTGTTCAATGTTTCGATGTGATGTCGATGGGATGAAAAGTTTTGGAATTCCAGGAACTAAACACAGCCCATGACAATATGGGCAACGGATAATAAATATGCAAAAGATCGCAGCCAATTAGGAAGGCAAACGTCGTTTCATTGAACCCAAAAATGGTGACAGCACGTGCAGGAATACCCCGAGATTGCAGTTGATGTACATGTGACACAAAGGGGAACCCTGGGAGAGTTCATGGAGATTTACAGTTGAAGAGCTTTGCTTGTGTACACCTCTGTTTTCGCTAAAGGCATCTACACATCTCTAGCACTATACAAAAAAGCGTGCCAAGTAGCCTTGTATCAGATTCGAAAGAAGCCAATGGGAATAGTACAAGGCAGCAGTAACTGTTCTGTTCTGCAGTGCCTGCATAGACTTCCCGGTCACAGCCGAAACTGATAGTCTGCTATTTACACCTTTCGCCATTTTCCACAGATATTCACGATGAGTATGGAACCTGGCTTGGAGAAAAAAAGGCACTGCGTGTTCCTTCGATGCTCACACCATAGTGAACTGCCTGCAGGCTGACTACTCTGAATCCATCCTAAATCTTGGTAGCCCAACGTGTTCACTTGAACTGCCTGTTGACAGTCCCCTCTCTTTATTGTGTCCAGTTCTCCCTGCTCTTAGAGGACCTGAACTTGAATATCTTCGGAATGAACCAGAGGCATCCATTGCATCATAACGTGCTGATGAAGTAAACAGCTCTGCAGATAGCGCTGGGTCAACGTCCATATCCATACTTGCTCTACTCATGATCTCAACGTCCTGGATATGCAAATCTTGGCTAAAGCTTGTGGACTCGTTGAACTCACTGCCTTCATGGCATACCAACTTCAGAGCTTGAACCACTTCCCCCATGAATGGGCGCTGATCCACCTCGGGCTGAACGCACATAGAAGCAATGGCTGCTACTTTTGCGATGCTGTCAAACGGAATGCTGCTCCCCAGTGAAGGATCTATGATTGATTCCAGACCATCCCTGCTTGTGAGAAGGGAACTAGCCCATGCGACTAAGTTTTCTTGTCCAGGAGGTCTTGACATATCTACCGGTTTCCTCCCTGTAAGAAGCTCGAGAAGAACAACACCGTAGCTGTAAACATCACTCTTTACTAGAAGATGCCCAGTCATCGCATATTCAGGAGCAACATACCTAATAGGAAATAATCACAAATTTGTAATATAAGTTGATATTGAATCAGCTTCAAAAGAGTAGAGATAACAAATTCAGATTCAACATACCCAAAAGTCCCCATAACACGAGTTGAAATATGCTCATTTCCCTCACCCAAAGCTGTCCTCGCTAGACCAAAGTCTGACACCTTTGGGGTGAAGTCATGTTCCAATAAGATGTTACTTGACTTGAAGTCACGGTGTATGACACGCGGACTTGAATCTTCATGCAAATATGCAAGAGCACGTGCTGCGCCAAGTGCAATTTTGAGCCTAGCATCCCAATCAAGCCTAGCAGCCCCCTTATCTGATCCTGCTTAGAATCATAATAATATTCCATCTCAGAAGTCCAAGGAAATATAGTGTTCAATCTGGCTAATTAAGAGTAGATTGAAGATATACTACATAACCCATGGACCATATTAAGAATTTCAAAGCATAAGCCCATATTATGTTGGTGTAAGTATCAACATTTTGAAACAGTGCAATTTAAAACTAGTACTGATAGTTACATGTGAGTAGCACTTTTCAAAACAGCTCTATTCCACTACAGAATATAATCTAGATTTTCTCGTTATTTAAGTGTCTGGCCCATCTATTGCGCCTCTTGCCAATAAAATGACTAAATTAAGTGATAAGAGCGAAGTTATGATGATGTAACAAAGAAAGTCTTAGAAAGTGAAGTTACGGCCAAAAGGCGCAAAACTTTACCATGCAAGTGAGATTCCACAGAGCTATTCGGAACAAGCTCATATACCAAACATCGGCTATGCCCCTCTGTGCATATACCTATCAGCTTAACCAAGTTCCTATGATGCAATCGGCTAAGCATCTCAACCTCTGCCAAAAATTCCCGGGTACCTTGCTGATCATCCCGCTTCAGAACCTTGACAGCAACCCGTTCTCCATCCTCAAGAATGCCTTCATAGACACGCCCAAAACCACCTTCACCAATAATTCTGGACTCATCAAATCCCTGTGTAGCTCTCTCCATCTCAACCAGGCTAAATGCTTTGGCAGATCCTTTATACGCCACCAAGCTTGAGCTGAAGGACGGTGATGCCGAAATGGGTCTGCTTTCTAACTTGCTCCCAACCATTGCAGAAGCAGGACCTGCATTTCCAATGCAACCATTGAAGGGGAAAAAAGAATAGAATCAACATCATGAAATTAATGATTTTGTAAAGTTGTGCTGTAAATCTTATGATTTCACAAATTGTTACTCGAGTACTTTCGTATTTCACCATACATGGAGACTTTTGTGGGCTATGATAATAAGTAAATAGCATTTCTTGCTTTCTCAATGCCCTTGAAAACTTAAAGCATGATATTAGTGCACTATTAGTTTGCAGCACCAAGGAAAATGTGATAGATGAACTATTGTTGTTATCTAACATAAAACTGTAAAAATGTATTACTATCTGCTGCCACATGGTTCATGTTTCACAGGAAAAAGAAAGAAACTTATGTTTCTAGAAGAAAAGAGGCTCACTAAGCTGCATGCCCGCATCGTGCTAGCTTTTCAAAAAAAGCTGCATCGTGCTGCCTTTTCAAAGGTGTCACACAGAAAGGTACAGACTACAGCGTAAAAAGGCAATAGTAATCCACAGATGGAACATCTTGATACCTGCAGGTTTTGTTGGCGCAAGTGATGCTTCAGTTAAATGACTGCGTTTTCTGAGCTTGAAATAAACGGCCAGTGCAACTCCAGCACATAAAATAAAAGCAAAAACACTTGATAGAATAATTATAACAATTATGCCCCTGCCTTTTCTTTCTCTATGGTTTCCTACATCAGCAGCAAGTGGGTGTAACCTTTGGCCATTTACATTGTTAAGACCATTGTTCATGCTTGGTGGTGGCGGCGGAGGAAGACCTGCGTGAGTAAATGAAACCATGCATCATGACCAATGCATAGGGTTTATAGTGAATTAATGGCCAAAATAATATAAAATGGTTTGTGGTTCAAATCAAATACCGAATTAATCACAAGAAAGATCGAAGAGGCTAACATAATTAGAAAACTATATTATGTGGAACAACAAGAAGACACGGAGAACTGTTACCTTCATATTGAACATATAACACGTCATACTTTCCAAAATGCATAGGGTTTATGATGACCTTCTTATGCCAAAACCTTTCAGATACCAAACGTGTTGTCGCGTTGTCAAATTTTAGTTCCACTGGCACAAGATCAATTAGGACATTTGTCTTCTCAGGGTCATCAGGTGCAGCATTTGCTCCCATAACACGAACTTGACTTTGATTCATGAACACTCCAGATGCAATATCCTGTGCAAGTTCTGCGACCAGTGTAAAGAACGTGTACAATGCTATACCAAATTGAAGCTCAACTTTTATTGGCAACACACAGAGGCATGTTGTTCCTGGAGGACTATTGGTCAGAGGATCTTGACAAGAAGCCGTGCAGTCTACAAAACCAAAAGGAAGGTGTGGACCAAATATAAGCAATCAGTAGCTGAGTATTTGAATTTATGAACTCAAATGGCAAAAAAGTATACTCAGAATTACATGAATTTGTCGGTGGAGGTAGCAGCGGTCGACTAGGCGCTGGTGCCGAAGCCTTGGGCTTCTTGAATGCAGGAGTTTCAGGTGGATGCACAGGCGGTAGAGCAGGTCCTGCATAGGTGTAGTGGTATTGAAAAACCAATTCTTACATTCATATTAGAGCAATTGAAGCCTAAGTTACATCCGGCGAAACAAGATAGAACCCATTCTGACATATGGAATAAAGGCTGGAAATTTGGTTTTAGGCCTGTGTGACTAGTATTGCAAAATGCAAACGCATTCAAATGTGCATAGCAGTGCATGATAGTTAGTGTACTCATATTAAGAAGTTTTGATCAATTTTGTGGATTAATTGTAGAATCTCAATCAAGTACAGACTCTTCTTGCAGATGTCTGTCGCCTATTCATTTGTATGAGATGCCTCAACACTTTCATGATTCAATGCTCAATGAAGGAAGTATTCATGCTTAAGCACAACCAAACATAACATGTTAGCATGTACGGCACAAAAAGGCGGTGCTTGTTTGGTATTGTTCTTAGGGGGGCATGGCTGGAGCGCTTGTGGCAGATAGAACAAATGAGGCAATGTAATGAGCTAGATATAACCTGGAGAATATGATGGCGAATGGTGTTGATGGTGACGGTGTTGAGCATAAGTGGAATTTCCTTGTCCCTTTCCTTTTGATGGAGGTAAAGGCACAGGTGGAGGTGCAGGACTATGATGTAAACCAGAATTTCCATGTCTTGGTGCAGAAGCATTGCTAGTTTTATTCGAAGCATGACGAAAAGAACCTGCATTAAACATTAATTTCTGAGAGGAATGCATTATTCCCATTAGTGTTTTCAATAGGTGTGTGCCTTGGTGGTGTTCACGATTTGCAGAAGGTAAGTGGCTGGAGTGTTCCTTTGGAGGTGCAACAACTGGAATACCGTGTCTTTTCCTATGGATGATGGGAGACTTTGAGGGAGAAACAGCAGGTCCTGCACGATATAACTTCATGAATCATTTTATTATCAGCAATAGGTTCATGGCACTGGGTATGGATGGTGCCTGGTAGTATACCTTCCACATACGTATTATTTGCAGGAACATGCTCATGCTTTCTCTTTGGTGGTGCCACAACTGGAGGTTCATGAGTTTTTCCATGTCTATTGTTCACATGCATGGAATGGTGATGACTTCCTTTCGGCGCTGCAACTGGAACTCCATGGTCCGTACCATGTTTAGCTGGATGAACTGCTGTTTCTGGAGAAGCTGCTGGTCCTCCATAATGTGGTAGAACAAAAAAGTATGTTAATCATACTCCAGAAGATAAAACATACTTGTATCAATACTGCTTGAGAAACATACTTTGCATTTGTCGCCCAATTGCAGGCAATGGCAGTGAAGCCCTTGATACTGGGGGAACAGCAGTTCCTGCATCAGCACATTGCTGTGGCTAATTTAGAAACGAGCCAATATAATTTTCATAAACTCTCAATATATGTTTTTTCTGTGGATAATTTGAAGGCGCTAAATGCATTTTCCCTTATTTGTGGGTGGAATATTTTGTGGTGGTGAAGGACGTGAACCTGACTATCATATTGCAATCAAGAAAAGCTTTGTGAGCTTTAACTAAAGGAGAGGGCTACCTTCTATACGTGGATAACGTGAAGGGGATGAAGGAGCAGTGGATTTCCCCAGAGATGCAGACACATGCGCACCGTAGCTAGTCCCATGGATGGCAGAAGTGATTGGTGATGAAGAAACAACATATACTGTACATCATATGGTCGGAATGTGTAAATTCTGATGATAAAATCACAGAGTGGCCTAGTTGAGTTCAGTACCATTTGAATGAACTTGGACCCAGTTGTGGGGTAACCAGAATAGCATGATGTACAGTAATATGGACAATCATATCTAGCTTAGGAACACCCATCACAATATATTAAGATGAAAATTGCAAAATTGAAGTATAGGATGTTTAGTTACAACCTACGCGTCTGAGTCTTTGATCTTGTACTGGAGATGGATGAAGAACATTATCCAAGTTATTTTGTGGATGCCAACTTGTTATGGATAGAAGAACCTTGCGAGCAACAGCAGGTACATGAGATTGCTTCAATCCTTCAAACAAAATAAAGTACGGAACAGAACAATCAATGATTTTTACCAGCATACAAGTGTCATATGCAATTGAAGGAACTTGTTTGTGTCTCCAAGTGGAACAGAGTAAAAATCAGCACGATATTTTTTTATCTCTATTTACCATCAAGAAATGACAAGGATTGAAGAACCTATGGTGAAAATAATCTGACAAGTATGTTTCGTAAACCATAACAACATAGTGCTAAACAAAAATATATGATTAGCTAAAGAGATTAGTGAGATACATAAGCCTTATATTATATGAATAGATACTGATAAACACTAATCTAGATGCTGGTTTGAACCAAAGGACTCTTGCTTTATATTTTATAATGTAAAGCCTAATCCCCTGTCCTCAAATACAACTGATATGCCTACTGCATTAAAGTCCTGATTTCAATTGGCATCATAATGTGCAGTTACCTGCCAAACACAAAGGAATTATTCCTCATCCCCTATTACTGCTACCTTTGTAAACTAATAGTTTTGTTCTCAAATCAAAATTGCTATTAGGCGCAATTATCCTATTCGTTGAGATAAACTAATAGGCATCCTGCATAACGGATATCAACCAATCATGCCAAAATTTAAGGTGCATAGCTTTTTTAAAATAAAACGAATGAACTTCAAAATCTGTATCTGTATCTAAAATTTGGATTATATGGACACACCAAATCACAAAACAACATCATCTGTTTGTAGTCCGCGATCCAATATAAGCATCAAAGCCTCGAATAAAGTTACTTATAAAGTGGAACACCTGGTTCAGACATTCAGTCATCAGTTTAACTGTAATAAAAACTGAGTGAAGTGCAAACAACCGATCCACCCTCCGGTCTTGACAGGCTCGGAGCACAAAAAATTGTCACCAGTAAGCTACAGGATCACCCACGCACGCGTGATCATGACAAAGCTACCCACAGGAAAGAGGAAGCCACCAAACTTCCACAGACCGAACCCAGAAGCGAGGCGACTTGTACAGTCGTACGTACCTCCACCACCACGGATCACGAGCGCGGAGACTACCAGCGCGGCGGCGAGGAGAGCACAGCCGCCGCAGCAGCCGCCCGAACCTCCCCCTCCTCCTCTTCCTCCTCCGCGCAGCCCCATCTCCCTTCCAGCTTACCTCCTCCCCGCGCCACGGTCCGACGGCAACCAAAGCTCGGACCGACAGCCGAGCTCCGATCACATCTCAATCTGTCCCCGGTAGCACTAGTCCGCCCCGGCGCGGTGCACGCGCGAGCACAGAGGCGGGCGCGAGTGGGTGGCGGGTGGTGGTGCTGCGGAGCGCGAGGAGGGAAAAGATTCGGGGCGGAGACTGACTGGACCCGGTAAACCAAATGGGGCGGCCGGGCGGGCTACCGACTCGTAAAGCAAACAGTAAAGCGGGGTCAGGTTTTTTAATCGGGGAGGGGGAGGCGTCGGGTGTGGGCGAAAGGGCGGATGGCCGCGGCCGGGGAGGCGCGGAGCCGGACGGAGCTCCGAGCTCGTCTGCTGCGATCGGCGCGCTGGCGCAGGGCGATTCGCCGTGCGTTTTCGTGATGAGGGCGCGGGGTTTTCTAAGGTTTTCGACTAGTTTTGCGGCGGCAAGCGACAGCGGACTCGGGGAGGTTTCTGGTGCTGGGGATTGTTTGTTCGGTAGGGTCGCAATTAGTTAGGTGGCGTGAAGACGGACGAGCTGCAGCAGCGGGCGCTGCGGTGGACCGGCTGATCCACGGTGGTGGACGCGTGGGTCTCCGTTTCGCCACTTTTGGAGGACAGCGGCAATCAGTGAGATCACGGACGGGGCCACAACTGGACCGCCGGTAAACGTGCGGTTGGGCGTGTTGAACAATGAGTTCACTAATCACTACCCGCAAAAAAAAAACTAATCACTAAACGGAAGGACGGATATTAAGCTAGAGAAACCCAGGTTCATCGGGGAAACCCACAATTTCACGTGAACGAGTTCGACTCCTACAGGGTAAGTTGCATCGTATCTCAACGCAGGTTGTAGGCTTGTACCTTGTTGCTTGTGAAGACAAGAATGGTTTCATCACTTTTTCAGTGGACAGTGAATGTTGTCTAATTCTGGAGGAAGAAAATATTTGTTTGTGTTTGTATCATCAAGATAAATACCATGGATAGCTTCATGTGTACGTACCCTAAAGAAGTTTTTAGCGCACAGCATCATCCATTTAGACCCCTAAGATTTTAGCATGGATATATACTTACATATTTTGGCAAAGCCTAAACTTTTATATACGTGTATTTGAGGGGGGGAGGGGGGGGGGGGGGGATGTGCAAGACCACTGCGGAATCAGACACCTAAGGGGATAGACAGCCCCATTGTGAAACGTTACATTTTCTTTTTATAAGCATATCACCACCTCATTTGTACTATATACATACCCAAAGTAAGTATTTTTTTTGAAATATTTTGCGCTTAGGAGTAGGTGCTCGCTGCGGTTTCTGCGTTTATTTTTAGTACGCACTGATAGCTGGCGCTATTGCTTCACAAATAAGCCTGATTTGGATACCACCGATCAAGTACGCGCGACCACGCTGAAATTTTTGCGCCACAAAATTAACTTACTACTCCTAAGCATCATGATGGAGAGCTAGCAACATGGTCCGATGTGCGGACGAGCCCGATCCATCGGGGTTGGCAGCAATGAACCAAGGCGGCCACGCTGCTTGATGTCATGCTACATCCCGCTGAGATCATATGCGTGCATGCTCTGCTGTTTTATGCTCCAAACTAAACGGGGTAACATAAAGGGTCACCACCCATAATGCGGTCCCATGCGCGGAGCATTTTGAAAAGCAGAACGACCCAAACAGATGGATTCAATAATGATCATGCAGTCCCCAAGCGCAAAAAATAACTCTATCTATTTCTCCTGCTGTAGCAAAAGAGCGGCCAAGAAGGCAAAAGATCACGAAAGCGAACTGGCGGTGATCCAAGTGCTTTGAGTGTATGGGTCCGGTGGTGGATGCCCTGTTGTCTCTGACGGCAATGAGAAGGCCTCCCTCAGTTGTA
Organism: Echinochloa phyllopogon; assembly: GCA_033239725.1. Classification (NCBI taxonomy): domain Eukaryota; kingdom Viridiplantae; phylum Streptophyta; class Magnoliopsida; order Poales; family Poaceae; genus Echinochloa; species Echinochloa phyllopogon. Next base: position 48,313,180 of record BTCW01000014.1, read on the forward strand.
CTTCTCTTCCTTTAGTTCCTTTGATAGTTTGATTTCCTTTAGGCCCTGTTTGTTTCCCACCCGCTAAACTTTAGTGCCGTCACATCGGATATAAATATGTTAATTAGAAGTATTAAATATTGATCAATTAAAAAACCTATTACATAAACGATGAGTAATTTACGAGACGAATCTATCGAGCCTAATTACACCATGATTAGACAATATAATGCTACAGTAAACGTATGATAATTATGTATTAATTATAGTAAAATTAGGCTTGTTAGGTTCGTCTCGAGAAATAGACATGACTTATGTAATTAGTTTTATAATTAGTTTATATTTAATACATCTAATTATCACTTATTTAAAGCGCTAAACTTTAGCACATGTATCCAAACACCACCTTAGGCTGAAGCATGCAAATTAGTAGTACGTTTAAAGTGAGATTTCTTAAATCCAGCCTACGGCTAAAGCTTTTTCACATATCTTTTACCACTGGCTGCGTGCTAGCTAATTGATCTGAGATGACACACGAACCACTTCGTAAGATCGTGCCTCACATTACTGGTACGCTAACAGACACGTCCATTACTATTTTTTCCCCATTGATGCCTACCAAAATTCATTCGTTTCCTGCTCTGTATCGGAGCAGCTGATTAGATAGGCCTCCAGCGGGCACTGGTACCTTTGAACAACCCCCCCCCCCCCCACACACACACACACAATTTATGATTATGTACTAGGCTACTAGCTACCTAGCGCCTGAATTAATAAGGCTTCTCCAATGGCTGTCTCTGAGCCAGCTCTTGTTCAAGAGACAGACTCATACACGTGTTTTAAGATTATATGAGAATGATATTTAGGGTCATTCATATTATGAGCTAGATGCTAATAGCTAGATCATTGGAGGAGCTGGAGCTGGTGTGCTATCTCAACCATTGGAGAAGGCCTAAGAGGTGACACGGTAATGCTGTCTCCAAGGCCTGGTTTAGCTCCAAAAGCAACTCCCAAATTTACTATACAAAAAGAAGATTTCCCGTCACATCAAAATGTCATAACATGCATGGAGTACTAAATGTAGATGAAATCAAAAACTAATTGCACAGTTTTGTTGTGCTCCGCGAGACGAACATTTTGAGACTAATTAATAAATTTTTGGACAATTTTTCACAAATACAAACGAAATGCTACAGTGACGCAATGATTACGAAGTGACATCAAACTCCCAAATTCAACCTCTCAATTTCAACATCTAAACAAGGCCCAAGCCGTTTAGTTCAAAAAGTAACCCCAAAGTTCATTATGAAAAAGAAGATTTTCATCACATCAAAATATCGGCCCATGCATGGAGTACTAAATGTAGATGAAATCAAAAACTAATTACACAGTTTTGTTGTACTCTACGAGACGAACATTTTGAGCCTAATTAATCAATTTTTGGATAATTTTTCACACATACAAACGAAATGCTACAGTGACGCAATGATTACGAAGTGACACTATACTCTCAAATTTGACCCTTCAAGTTTGGGATCTAAACGATGCCTAAACAAGGCCCAAGCTGAATTGTCATCCGGAGGATCCTGTTGTTAGGTACGTGACATGTACGCGGCACTGCCTATCCAACGAGAAAGGTACGGAGTAGACAACTAGACATTGCAGTCTTGTCACACAACCACAAAAAGGGAAAAAAAACACCAGTACTCGCGATCTGCGTTCCAGAGTGGCACGCTTTCATGTGCATGTTCAATAATCAGTGATTTGACAGCCAAACAAAAGGCAAAGCGACTGCCAACGCGTGAAACATGTCCGAGAGTAAAGCATGGAGCGTGTTCTTCCAGTTTAATCAGTATTTTCAATGGTCCGTGCTCCATAGTCCATGGTTCCCAAATCCAAGCTCATGCTCCAGACGAATCGTTAGCCTTCGTGGCCACTGAATCTCCAGCCAGGAGGTTCGCATCGCATGGCATGTCACAGTCACATGACACTAGCAAGCTTATCCATGCATTGCATTGCATTCTAACAAAGTCGCGCCACCGGCCTCGTCAAAATGGCGTGGAAACCCGAACACCCAACCGGCCGACCCCGACGACCGACGCAGACCAGATCGAGAAGCCAACGAATCGGGACCCGGTGAGCCGCGATGGTGTTCCGTGCCGTGCCCACCCCTCCGCCGAGCGCCCGGCTGACGAGCGCTCGGCCGAGTCTTTTGACCTGGCTGCGGGGAAACGGCAGAGACCACAGACGCGAAACCTTCCAGTAACGGCACGAACGGCTGGGGTAGCTTGCGGGGGTTGGGAACGGACGACGGCCGGGTTGACGCATGACGACATGGGCGGCGCGCGGTGGGCGGAACCGCGGGACATGCATGGTGACGAGGAGATAGATAAGGGCAAATCCCCCCGGTGGATCGCGAGAGCTTTTCCGGTCCACTGGATTTCAGATTGGAACCTCGCTTTCGCCCCTGATCTCTCACTGCAAGTGGTGCGTGATGTAAGATATCCTGTCCATTGTCCATTCCTCCTCGAGCCCCAGCCGCCCAGCACAGGGAACCGCCTGCTCTGATTGATGGCGATAGATCATTGATCGATGTCGCGGAGACGAAGGGGAACCGTTTGCGAACCGCTGTTTCTCGGAGCGGTGGTTGTTCCGTAGGAGAATTTGTTTGTACGCGGAAACGACCTGCTCCGACCGACGATCGTACGTCGACGTTGCGCGGGCGAACGGGAACCTGACTAAAACCGAAAGGGCCCCGTCCTGGTGTTTGGCGTGGCGGGGGTCGCTGTTGAGCGTGGCCGTGGCGAGGGCGCGAGGCGGACCTGACGCTGCCTCTGGCTGTCTCCCACCCAGACCGCCCGTCCCGTTGCTCGTTTCGCTGGTGGTCTGGCCTCTCCCGGCCCGTTCCCACCGGGATCCTGTGTGCTGCCGTGCCGGTGCTTGCCGGCCGTCTCGATCGAGCCGTGCGGTCCGGCGGGGACGGGATCCTAGGATGGACAAGGAATCCGCGCTTCAATGCGACCCTGACCAGGCCGGCGCGACATGTCCCGGCGCCCGGCCATGTGCGTCGCGCGCTGCCCCCATCGCGGGTCAGATTTCAGATCAGGCTGCTGCGCTCCCATCGCCCGGTCGGTCGGTCCCATGCTTGAGGTCTGCAGCGTGCACGGCCTGGCTCTCCTCTGTGCAGAAGGGGCGGGCTGAATTTGCTGAATGTATTTCAAAAAAGAATTTGCTGAATCTTTCGGAGTTTTGCGGATATGGATCGGGAAAAGGAGTGGCAGCTAAACTAAGATATGCGATGAGCACCGATTGACTTTCTGCGTATGATATTTTTTAAGAAGAAGGTAGGATGTTCCAGGAATAAGCGCCTGGACTAATTGGAGAATAACCGACATATTCCAAACTCTTATTTTAAGGCAAAGCAATCTGAGCATGCAAAAAGATTAACGATAGTCAGGGTGCCTGGCGTCCACATCAGAGACCGTGATGCCGTTTCCGAGTTATATATTATTAAAAAAATCGACAATTGACATATGCCGAACCAACTCGATCGTCCTTTGAAATTTCAGCTGCCCCTAACTACATTTTGTTGACTTCACACGTATTTACGTACCCGGTACTTACTAAAGCCTATATTTGTACGGTTATGCAACTTGCGCATTTGTTTTGATTTCACGTTACGAAACACACGCGAGGAAAGGAACTCCTGTTAAATAAATCCCGGTCACCGATCAAGCCTCGAAGATGCAGACAACCAGTGCAGCCTTGAGCGTTATTAGGCCGACGAAATTCGTCTGTACCATTCCTACGAAGTACGGAGTAGTTCAGAACGTCTAGGTATAGTATATTGGGATCAATCAGTTAATAAAAAACTTGAAAACGCAAAAGATCAATTCTCACAAATATACTACGGAGTACCTTTTTTTGAAACATAATACTGGTTTTTGAGAGAGAGAGAAAAATAGAGCTGAAGGAAATGAAATGTTATTAAATCAGCGTGGGGGAAAAAATTGAAAAGAACTTAAACCAACTTTTCCTTCTTCTTCACAGGCCTTTATTAGAAAAACTCACGCACCAGCAGCCCATAAAGTACCGGCCCAAATGTAATTTGGCCCAGTCCATCTCGTCCTTCTCTCCGCTCTCCGAAGCATTGGATCCTCTCTGCTCTCTGCTCGCAACGCAGTGGCTCGGCCGCGGAGGCAGACAGAAACGTCCAGACTCGGGACGCCAGCGCGCTCCCGCAGTAGCAGAGAGCGTGGGTTTGGGAGGCGCGGAGCAGTCGCCGCCGTTGGAAGCCACCGGTGTCGGAGATGAAGGAGAGAAGTGGCTCGAGGGCGGCGGTGGATGAGCGCTACGCGCAGTGGAAGTCGCTCATCCCGGTGCTCTACGACTGGTTCGCCAACCACAACCTCGTCTGGCCGTCCCTCTCCTGCCGGTAACCTCCTCTGCCACTGTACTCCCTCTTCCTTCCTGCTCACCGTTTCGGTCGTTTCATGCGCGTAGCTGTCGTTTCCGTGGAGATTCCTGCTGGATTAGGGTTTTGAGGGGTGGATCGTTCGGCGTTCGTGTCTAGGGTTTTGATGTGTTGCTGTGCTTGCGGTGGCTCCAGATCTGTCGCGTGGTTGGTGCACTGGTGGGAATAGCGTGTGATGGGCGATGGTAGATGCTGGTTTAGTGTTTTGTGATGCTAGGGTTTATGGGCGGGTGGGGTTTTGTCGGCTGTTACTGTTTGCGTTGGGGGGCTAAGAGCTCGTGTGTCTATTCCTGCAGCAGGGACTTAAGTACCTGTTTGGACGGGAAGGGACGTGGATCCAATTTGAGTGCAAATTTGAATTTACTCTTGAAAAAAATCCTAGGACAGCAACCTTCCCTTTCCAAGCAGGCCTTATGGTTTTGTGGCAAGTGGGCTGGTGCATGTCTATTTTTTGTTTCCTTGATAATATATGATTACTTACTACTTATCAGAGGGTGCACATGATGGTGGTGATATGCGTACTAGCATCAGAGTTATGGCACATTATGTTATCTCACCAGATGTTCTGAAGCTAAAGATAAATGTTTACAGATTGACTGCTTTCTATTTATTAAGTTACTTCGATCCCCCACTTATGATGCTGATCTTTGGTTGGTCGTGAACAGGTGGGGTCCACAATTTGAGAAAGCTACCTACAAGAATCGACAGCGTCTTTACCTATCTGAGCAGGCAAGCACATCATTAAGCCAATATTCTTTTAGCTCTTTTGAGATGTTGTAAGAAGCTGAAGCTAGATGTGAAGTGTGAAGAAGCAAATGCTGTTGATACTTAGGTTTTTGTTGGTTGATGAGTATGCAGATTTTCTTTATTGAAGCTAACTATAGGAGTTGCTTGTCTTGCTATGGTTTCAGACGGACGGGAGTGTGCCTAATACTCTGGTTATTGCAAACTGTGAAGTTGTCAAACCAAGGGTTGCAGCTGCTGAACATATCTCGCAGGTTAGTAATTGTTTGTTATTCAACCTCTCCAAAGCTTTCAAACCTCCATCCCGAATAACCACATCCTTCCGTCCAATCCATCTTTGTTTTGTTTTCTATCTGTAATAATTCTGTATTCGTATCACTGTCTGCTTCCTCCGTTTCACTATATTTCTCCACACCCACCAATGCACAAAGACCAAGGAAATCCAGGTTCATGGCAAAAAGCAATAAACCCCCCACATTAGATGGCGCTTCTTCAAAACTTGTAAACCCACTTTATGTGATGTTCTAATGCATTGCTCCCCCAACCCCCTAAGGTCTTATGATTTCACCGTTTTTTACTAGGAAAATTGCCCAAGGGCGACCGCTTATTTCTGATTACATTTCTGGGGACCTGGGGTGTAGGATTTTTTAGTTGTCTTTCAAACAAGACAGAGTACCTCATTTCTCACACGAGGCAACACCTACACCTGTCTCTCACACCTGACTCAATACTTATTTCCGTTACATGAGTTGGATGTCGGAGCGGTCATTTTTTACAAGGAAAATTGCCCAGGGGCGATGAGATAAATATTTTATTATGGATAATCCTGGGGCCATGGACAAACATGATGAGACAGAGGGAGTTTACTCTACAGTAGTGTAACTTTGGTGTCCCCAAAATGCCCTTAGTGTTACATTTATCCTTCAACAGGACCTAGGGGTTTCTGGTTCTTTTTTTTTGGGGGGGGGGGGGGGGGTTGCAATGGGCTCACCAGATTTACATTCATTTTGCAGTTCAATGAGGAAGCACGATCACCTTTTGTGAAGAAGTATAAGACTATAGTTCATCCTGGTGAGGTAAGAGTCATTTTCTGTTGAAGCTGGCCGTTTTGTGTTTTAATCTCCTTGTTACATGTTGCTCATGCTCACCTACAATGTGTCCGTTTTGTATTGGCTTTTGTTGCTCAGCTTGCTTTGCTATCCAAATTCCAAAGTGTAGAGACATGGTGCTTTTTTTTAATTGTTAAACCACATGGTTGAGGCATTATTTCTGTGCAAACAGGTTAACAGAATCAGGGAGCTTCCACAGAACAGTAAGATCATAGCCACTCACACCGACAGTCCAGATGTACGTCCAGCCCTCTATACTGCCGTGTAGTTCTTGTAATGGAATCAATAGTTTACCCTCTGATAGATTTATTTTTTAATTGACATTCAGGTACTTATTTGGGATGTTGAAGCCCAACCAAATAGACATGCTGTCCTAGGAGCAACTGAATCTCGCCCTGATCTGGTATAGTTATTTGTTTACTTCAATGAGCCAGATATGCTCATTTTTCCCTGGCACAATGCTTACTAGCATCAACTGTTTGCCAGATATTAACAGGGCATAAGGAAAATGCTGAATTTGCTCTTGCCATGTGTCCAGCAGAACCATATGTACTTTCAGGAGGTTAACATATTTTCATCTTACTGTATGCTTGTTTATTACTGCCCTTTCTCTGTTTGGAGTCAATTATTTGTCCAGTTTCTTGAGGCATCCAAAGCGCATGCCATAGCTTCAAAAAACTTTTGTTGAATGAAAATGCCCTTTGCGCTAGGAGCCTAAGATGCAGACCTTTCTAAACAAAGTAACTATATTGTACTACCTGCTATATTTTCTAGTTAATCTTGCGCCCTAGGATTTACATCTCAAGCCTTTTGATGCTTATTTCTGGCAGCATCATTTTAACTCTGATTGGTAATATTCTTACAATGTTTTGGCTGTATAAAAAGTAGTTTGACCGACAATATTTTCACATCATTATTATCATTATTTATGAGCCTTAAATGTATCGCAATAGAAATTGGTAGTCAAACTTGTCATGCAGACTATCGTTGCCAATGACGCCACTTTGTTGGGGCTGAAGGTAGTGTTGTTATTCAAGATTAAATTTTTGCACCATGGTCTCTCCCCCACCCCCGTTCTCATGCTTGTAAGTATTTGTGATCTTCTATAGGATTGAATGATTTGTCCTTAACAAATGTACTTCAACTTGAGAAACTATGCACAATTGTGTCACTTGGACTCTTGTACATGAGAACTCTCAACTTCTCATTTTATGGTAACCAGTTCATGCAAGTGTGGACAATTTCAACCCTGACCTCGATAAGGGTCACGGATATGGTTTGACCAATCAGAAAGCAAGTCGTCTGACTAATCGTCGACTAATCACGATTGTTTGATTAGGACATGGACGGCTTGTTTGAAAGGGAGGTATTGCGAGGTGGGCTGGCTGGCAGGTCATTGTGTCATTTGGGCCTGATGTTTGTCGGCTCAAATGGGCTACGTTTATATGCATGCTACATAGGACATGGTATATAGCAAGCATCAAGGCAACAATAACGGGTAGTGTCAGCTAGAGCAATGCAGATTGCAGCATCACACAGAGCTAACCGTCAGAGGACGAGCTCATCTTCGCCCTTGAATCCGGCGAACGAAGGTGGGATTCAACCGGGAAGCGGACGATGGCGGCAAGAGCTTCGATTCCGCCCGCATGAGTTCACACCTTCGTTCGCCAGATTCAAGGGCGAAGATTTGCTCATCCTCCGACGGTTAGCTCTGCTCTGTGATGCTGCAATCTGCGTTGCTCTAGCTGACACTGCCCATTATTGTTGTCTTGTTGCTTGCTATATACCATGTCCTATATAGCATGCATATCATATCAATCCTTGTATGTGTAGGACGACTGAAAGATGACTAGTCTGGACTAATCGAGCCTCATCGACGACTAATCACTTATCGGTGCCATGGCGACTAGGTTCGATAAGATGATCGTAAAACATTGGCAGAGAGATGCTGTTGCAACTTTAAGGCAAATGGAACTTTTTTTTTGAAGGAACCTAGTCACCATCACACCATCTTGTAAAATTCTGTTTTCAAGCTCAACATGCCGTAGGGAAAGAGCAGTCTTTTTAAAATTTCATTGATTATTGTGCTTTGATAAGTGATAACCTATGTTTTTGTTCAAATTATTTTAATAGGAAAGGATAAATCTGTTGTCTTGTGGAGCATCCAAGATCACATATCTGCCCTTGGAGATTCCTCGTCTTCTCCTGGAGCATCTGGCAGCAAGCAGTCTGGTAAAACTGGGAATGAAAAGGAGAGTCCTAAAGTTGATCCTCGAGGTATATTCCATGGACATGACAGCACCGTTGAAGATGTTCAGTTCTGCCCTTCAAGGTAAAAATCATTCTTTGTTTTTCCAGTTGCTTTCAGAACAATCAAATAAGGCTACAGTCACAATCTTCATGATATAAGATACCACGAACAAGATAGCCAGTGCAACCTGGCAAAATAAACTCAAAGCTAATCGCCGTCTTTATATGACAACCTGAATCATGGATTTGCCCAGCCACTCTCAAGGAACAAACCAACACAACCTGCTATCAAACGGAGCAGGAACACCAATTGTGAGTCGATGTAACTGCTCTTTAATCCCACGAGGAAACCATGAGCAAATGGGGTAGCTTTGAGTTAGCACACAGCAGAACATAGGGGTTTGTATTTGATTATGCTAGTCTTAAAATAGTGAAGGGTATTTATACTAGGAACAACCCTCCTATTGTTGTGTAAAAGGACCTTTGAATTTCTGAAGATAAGCTAGCTCAATGGCCACCTCTCAGCAATTCCCGTGGAGCCTTACGTATCAGTAAAATGGTCATTACTCCTTATCGCGGAGGTTTTAAAATGGTCATTACTCCAGGAGGACCCAGCTCGCCTTGGAGATAAGGCGTTCCCAGAATTCTCGGGTCGCCTTTGAAACATTGTTGGGGAGTCCAAAGGATGTTCCATTTGTTTATCTCTGAAAGTAGACTCTATAAGCTCTCCATTTACATGCATTACACATTTACACATACTGAAACACCACATATTGGAAAGTTGAAGCAGTTGTCATGTAAAACCGTCGTCTTGTTTATGTAGTCCTTCTCAGCTTGGGCTGTGTTCATGTTGTCCTCCACGTAATATGTCTTGTGCTCCACATAAACCTTCTTAGCTTGAGCATCTTCCGTTCCCTCACGTGTAAACCTAAGCAACACAAATGTTGAATGTTTAAGTAATATAAAATATTCGCATATGTTAAAGAGTCAAATTCAGAAAATAGTGAAGTCACATGTTGCTGTAGTTTCATTGCATCTCTTGGATGGTTTACTTTGGATGTTGTGGCTTTGTCGTGGCTTTGCATAGCTGGTCCTTGGTTTACCCTATCACTCTGTTGGTTTACATCAGTTGGTGTGGGATTGGTCGGGATGTCCTCATCACAGTTGATGGGTGCAAAGCATAAGGATATATTCACCCTGTAATCTTTCCAATGCACACTGTTAACAAATATCTCTATTTGTTTATCTTTGTTACTTTTAATGGAAATTAATAGCAGCTGTCTGTGAATGTGTGGGTCTGTGGGACATATACATTATTTTCATTTTGTTTATATTAATAGCTGTCTTTTCTTTTTTCCTTTGGGGATGAAGTGCACAGGAATTCTGTAGTGTGGGTGATGATGCTTGTCTTATTCTCTGGGATGCTCGGACTGGTACTAACCCAGCTGTTAAGGTAACACTCTCCTCTTATCTTAATTAGATCAACTATGTGGCCAGCAGAAGTTTGAATGCATGAATGGAATACCTCTTTCTGTAATAACATAGCTTAACTTGAAGATGTGATATCACATTATCATGTTGGCCATTAATGAGACCAGAGCATTTAATATGGCCAGCCGCATCTCAGAGTATGACAGTCAAATTGGTCTGGCATATTTTACTTGCATGATACTTCTGCTTCTGGATGCAGATACTTCCTATTGTGATTCCGTTTCCTAGAATAGGCGTGCATTTTCATTGACTTGATGGACATAGGTTCCTCGAAAAGTTGAGTCTGGAATTCTGGATCACCTAGGAACACGCTGAAGGCTGTAACGTCCTTGAGTCCAAACAGTTCAGATCCACTCACACGCTGGGTGGATCACATACTACCACTGACCTGCTTACGCTTTCGTCCTCGCTTTGCATAAAATGGTTAAACCTAGGGCTGGTGGCATGGACTCGAGAAGCCTTATATGTTGGTTTAAACTCACCCCTCAGCTAGCATGGTGGGACTAAACCCCCAGAACCTCACACGCATAAACACATGGGACTAATTTGAATTGGGTCAGGATGCCAACCACCATGGTATCGAATTGTTATCGATTTAATGAGTCCATTCGACAAGTTTGTGTTCCGCTGTCATTTTCTTAATCTGGTTCCAAATGAGGTGACTTTTAAATTTTTTAATACACTGTACCTTTTAACTATTCCCTCCTTTCTTAAACACATGACGTTTTAGTTTTGTCTAAATTTTCTAACCCTGAACAAGTTTATCGAGAAATGTAGCAACATATACAACATAAAATTAGTTTCAGTAGAATATTAAATTCATCATGGAGGGATGTTTCTTGGTGGTGCATTTATTTGTTATTGTAGATGCCAATATATTTTCCAATAAACTTGGTCGAAGTTAGAAAAAGTTTGACCTAACAAAACTAAAAGGTCTAACATTTTGGAATGGAGTATCTTACTCAACACATAGAGTGATAGAATTCAATAAGATAAACTTCTTTACTCCTCATTTCCAGGTCGAAAAAGCTCACAGTGGAGATGTTCATTGCGTTGATTGGAATCCGCTTGATGTTAACTATATCTTAACTGGGTATGATGGTGTTAAAGGCTTGGTTCCTCATGATTTGGAAGATGTCCATCTTCCTTCATCAGTTCTTCTCGTATTCTGAGAATTTCAATTGATATTTCAGTTCTGCTGATAACTCTGTCCGTATGTGGGATTGTCGCAATCTGGGTTCTGGAGGAGCTGGTTCCCCTATCCACAAATTTGAGGGCCATAAAGCTGCTGTTCTTTGTGTTCAGGCATGTCAAGATAATAAGTTTGTTATTTCCATTTTATGCTGATGTTATTTCCTATGATGTTTTTGAATGCTTTTTACACATATATCTTTTTCATTCCAGTGGTCACCTGACAGAGCATCTGTTTTCGGAAGTTCCGCTGAAGATGGTTTCTTAAATGTGTGGGATCATGAGAAGGTAACAACTTCTTAACTATTTTGTCTTTTCTGAGAACCCTGCACAATGAGGGGAAGGCCTGAAGGGTGATGGGGATTCAGTTGCCTTTTTATTTTCTTATATATTTTTGTTGCCTGACTAAGAAAAGTTTTTGTAATGACAGGTTGGGAAGAAGAAAAACTCTAATGTACCAGCTGGGCTTTTCTTTCAACATGCTGGTCACAGGTATGTTGCTCTTGGGGAAGTCCCCTGAACAAAGAGGAACCACCAAAGCCTGAAAGGGAACTTCCGGGATTCGAGACAGAAACAGGGTTTCAAATCAATCACTATTCCATTTGAGAGCAATATGCCCCAGATGTTTAACATATTCTAAGATATTCTATACCTTCCTGCTTTTGCAACGGCATTGCAGATTATTTGCCATCAATGCTATATTTTCCCTCCTAGCTATTCAAGACTGGGCCCATCTGTCATTATAGATGTGTGGAGACTGTAGTGTCTGCTTCCTGTCTTTTGTCTTTGGTTGCTTGGAAGTACCGTACCAAAAAGTCGTCTTTCGTCCCAGGCTTCACGTTTGGTTTACTACCGAAGGCCCTTCCACCTTTAGGCCCTACCATACATCTTGGAAGTACCCTACCACATGTCTTGGATCTTCTTTAGGTCTCATCCTGAAAGCATTTCCACTCCCCCCAAACCTCCTGGCAAAGTGGTTTGCTTCTGGCTTTGATGCACTTCTGCCCCCCTCCCAGTACTGAATTCTGTAGTTGTCTGTTTTGGCACCCCTCAGAAACCATAAGCATTAGCATGCTCATACTTAGGCAAACAAAAATAGACCCATGTTTTTGTTTTCTGGCCAGAATACGAAGGTGTCCAGTGAACTATGAAATCAATCTTTTGATACATGTGATACAAAACACTAAACAACACAATCTTTTCTTTTCTTGGCAGGGATAAGATTGTAGACTTCCACTGGAATTCATCGGATCCTTGGACGATTGTCAGCGTCTCTGATGATGGTGAGAGCACTGGTGGAGGTGGAACTCTGCAGGTAATGCTCTACCTTGCGATTTTGCAAATGATTGTGAATTGAGCTGACAAAATCAAGCTGTATTTTCACAGATGATTGGAACTCTTATACATGTTTCCCCTGTCCACACTATATGGATTCTGTTCTCTTAATATTTTATTTTTTTCAGATATGGCGTATGAGTGACTTGATTTACCGCCCAGAGGAGGAAGTTCTTACAGAGCTGGAGAATTTCAAGGCTCACTTGGCCAGCTGCACTCCGAGGAACTGAATTATGTGATTATCTGTGGAGTCCAATCCAGTGAAAACTCCATGTAGGTGTTCTAGTTTCCTAGCCATAACTATGGCTCCAGTTGACATTGGTGTTGTCCTCTGATGCTCCAGACCCGTGACGTTTGTGAGCTTGTGCTAAGCTTGTTGTGTGACTAAACTGAGTATGTCCGCGAACGTAGCAGAGCTGGATATCTCGGTAGTCTGTAGGCCGGCTATTCGGATATTGCTGGATATTTATGACAATTATTCTGGATTGTTCTATTGGATCTATTGGGATTGTTTGTGAGGTGTGTAACAGTGGTGCTCTGCGTCTAAAATATGCTTACAGTCTGCCTGTCATGTGGAACAAGCTCTGAATAGCATATAATCTCAGTTTTGTGTCTTGTTGCTGCGTAACCTGGAGGTAACTACATAAACCACTAGGAGCTTGTTTGCTAGAGCTTCAACTGATTTTGATTTTTTGGGGAGCTGATACTTTGAGAAGGGCTCAAATGATTAGGTGGTTGAAAATGATTACCTATAGTTTTTATGATAAATATGATCTTATTTGTGAAAAGTGAATTTGGTGGTTGCTAGTTACTTGGTTCATTTTAGAGAATCCACTTTAACGAATCAGCATAAAATCATTTTGAAAAACTACTATTTGGCCAGGGCAAAACCTTCTGGTATATGCAGCAAAGGGTATGCAAGATGAACCAAGGGTATGGAAGATGAACCAAGAAGGATTGCGATGCAAGACGATGAACGCAATGCGGCTCGCAACCTATCTAGGGTTTGCACGGGTATGCAAGATGAATCAAGAAGGGTTGTGATGTAAGGCGATGAACGTAAGGCGGTTTGCAACCTATCTAGGGTTTGCACGGTAGTTCACGCAAGGCGGCTAGCGAGGGCAAGTTGAGTAATGGAGTGGCACGACTTGTAATCCAGTAATGGTTGGTGGGATAGCGGCGGAAACAAACAAATCACGGTAACGAGCGTTTGAATTATGACACGAACACAACTAAAACCAGCAATAAAACTTGACCACGTACACAAATTCAACAAAGCGAATCTGAAACGAAATTGCAAAGGCTAAAAGGGTACTAGGACAAATATTTTTGTAGGGCTATTTTCTGACTATAGGGAGAAGACAAAAGGACGAACCTGACGATAAACTTGTCTCTGAATACCACTTAATGTGAACTAGGGTTCCCAATCTTCCAAAAGGTTATGATAACTATCAATACGGTGGAGTCGCGACACAACTCGATCCGGCTTCCGAACAACATGTTCCAAACCCCGCAATCGCAACACCACGTCTCATCAGGTTATCATCAACCGGCGTTGCACGGTTGACCTCACTAAGAAGGCTAATCCTTACCTGCGAATTAAAGAACAAAAGTAAGAACACGAAAGAATGCAACACAATTACAGATATATGATTAAACTCACGAAGTTGGGGTCTCACAAACCGACGAGCAACGACGTTGTTCTTGACAGAATTGATCTAAGCAAAACCCAAACCCTAATGATTGGTGGCGGCTGTCTAATAAAGACACAAGGGTCGTGGAAGGACCCCTGGACGCGCTCCTAATGAGCTCCCACACGATACACGGCCCAAAGGCCAAAATACGACGACACAACACCGAGACAGATTCTGGACGTCAACTTATTCCGTCCATTCCCGATGACTCCGGACGATTTTTGACATGAGACCGGTGCCATTGGAAAGGTTATCTTCTTAGCTTTCCAAGCATATAAAGAACGTCCAAATCCGAACCCGCATATGACTTGGGTGTCCATTTTATCGCTTACTGCTCCTGGACTCCGAGGTGAACTCGAAGTCGACTTGATTTGGGCCTCCATCTTGCCTTCCACGTCCTTGCTGGTCTTCTCCACCTTGAAGCTCTTCTCCAACTATCTTCTGTTTCTCTCCATTGTTCCTAATTACAATATAATCATTAGGTAGCAATCTATTATCATAATCATATAAAGAAGTACTTAGGAACAAACTCACATCTAAATTCAATTGTCGCGCACAAGCTCTAATGATTGGACCTTGAATGATCAATGGAAGATTGTTGTATGTATCCATATGAGTGATGTCCTCATCACAACATATGGTTTTAGACAAACACACCACAACTCAACGCAGCACACACAACACCTCTGGTTAGCCATTAGCATAATCAAGCACATATAGAATATCAACCCAACCGGAAAGGCTTCAAATCATCTGGGCCTTGTTTAGATCCCAAATTCCACCCCCAAGGTTCACTATGCAAAAAGAAAATTTTCATCACATCAAAATGTCGGCACATGCATGGAGTATTAAATGTAGATGAAATCAAAAACTAATTGCACAGTTTTGTTGTACTCTGCGAGACGAACATTTTAAGCCTAATTAATCAATTTTTGGATAATTTTTCACAAATACAAACGAAATGCTACGGTGGCGCACGTACTACGAGGGGTCAAATTTGGGGTGTAAATTTTGCATCTAAACAAGGGCCTAGTCAATCACTCATCACAAATTAGACCAAAACATATCTCAATTTGGTCCCTCACATGCTTGCAATGCATTGATTCACCAATTCAAGATAAAAATGGCATGGTGCATCGATGAACACCGTCCTTAACTTGCCGAAATAAAAATGAAAAGAGGAGAAAATATGAATATATATCCTGTACGGTCCATCAGTGGAAGAGGGACATGCGCCTATGCTGATGGGAGCACGCATCTGGCGGGGACTAGTCATCCGTCAACAGTGTTTTGACTTAAATTATCCCGTCAACAGTGTTTTAACTTCAATTATGTACCGGGTAGGTTTAGCATTGTTTAGATCTCAAATTCACCTCCAAAGTTTACTGTGTAAAAAAAGATTCTCATCACATCAAAATGTCGGCACATGCATGAAGTACTAAATGTAGATAAAATCAAAAACTAATTACACAGTTTTATTGTACTATGCGAGATGAACATTTTAAACCTAATTAATCAATTTTTGAACAATTTTTCATACATACAAATGAAATGCTACAGCGACACACACCCTAAAAAAGCAAAGTTTGGCTTCCAAATTTGGGAACTAAACAAGGGCTTAAGCAGAAAAGCAGTCAGGTTGACCACCTCAGGCTGACCGCCTCTGTTTATGAACGGAAGCACGTGACGTATCATGGCAGGCTGACACACAAGTGTACCGATAGCACTAGCTGGACGGTGGCTACTCCGCGCGGTTTGCTCACTTGATCCGGGAGCATACATAAAGCGAAGGGTGGTAACGGTAACTTGCTGCGGCAAAACAATGAAGCGAAGGGTCCTCATTGCTCGCTGGTTCTTCAGGCCTAGAACTAACTATTTTTCTGTTTAAGTAGAACTAATCGTGTCCATGCATCGATCAGGCGTTGCCACAAAAAGAAACCCGGAATTGCTCTACATAACTTTGTTACTGATCTTGAAGCAAACTCGATCGATCCGACATCACTCCACTAAAATATTGGAAATTACCAATCAGACAACGTGAGTACCTTCTCATGATGAAACGCGGCCGCCGACGCGCGCAGCGACCCCGTGCTCGCATTGATTCAGGCTCGTGGGCTCCGGCCTTCGGGATCTCCATCCTGGCACGGGCACGGTGGCTGGTCGGCTACCGGCCGGCGGCACTCCATCTCGCTAGTGCGCACACACACGGTTAGTTCGCCCTCCCGAGCAAGCATTCTCTCCTCCCCCAACACGGCCCCCCGCCTCCGCGCGCCGCGTGCCCCCCGGCTCCTCGTATATATGGGCACCACGGCCCACGCCATTGCCAAGCAGGCGATCGAAAGATCAGCAAGCAGCCAAGGCATTAGGCAACCAACACAGCGCGCTCGCCTCCAGACTCCGAGCAGACACCTCTCCGGCCCGTCGAAATGGACGGCGTGGACGCGTTCGCGGCGTCGGCTAACCCGTGGTCGCTGGTCCGCGGCTACTTCTCCCCGGCGACGCTCTTCCTCCTGCTCAACATGGTCATCGGCACCATCGCGCTCACCTCCCGCTCCCGCCGACAACACCGCCACCACCTCGACGAGGACCATCACTACCAGTATCAAAACCAGCAGTGCTGCGGCGATCAGAGTCAGTACGCTCCCCCGCCGCCTCCGGCGCCGCTCGCGCGCACGTCGTCGGTCATGGAGCGCCTGCGCTCCCTTGGACTCTACCGCTTCCGCTCCGGTGACTTCCCGCCCGAGTACAACCACCACCTCTCCGCCGCCGGAACAGACAGCACCAGAGGCGGCCACGAGAGCGGCGCGCGGGAGGCGCAGGCCCAGTACACCAGGAGCCGGTCTGAGCCGGCCGCGAGGCCGCCGCCGCTTCGCAAGACCACTAATAACAAGGAGGAGGAGGAGGACACGGTGGTCAGGATGGCGAAGAAGCCGTCGAGCTCAGAGGTGAAGAAGCTGGAACGCGCCCCGGCGCAGGCGCAGGTGCGCCGCGTGCCGAGGGCCCCGGCGCCGCGAGCCGCCCTGGTAGTGAGAGAAGAGGAGGATGCCGCCGCGGCGGTGAGCGTGGACGCGAGGGCCGACGACTTCATCAACAAGTTCCGGCAGCAGCTGCAGCTGCAGCGGCTCAACTCGCTGCTCAACCACAAGGACATGCTCAACCGCGGCTTGTAGTAGGTCGTTGCTAGTGACTTAAAAAAAAAATTGGGCAAGCTCCCGCTGTATTGTAATTGTAAGCTACGAGCGGCCGACGCGGTGTTGTGATGTTCTCGTAGTACTCTCATGTCAACTGATCGGGCTGTGGCTGTGCAGTTGAACTACTCGGTTGTCCCTCTCGAGTCCAACATCGCACAGTTTCAGACCTGTCTGGCATGGCGTTCGAGGAGAGATTAGAGGGCAGGTTGTTCTTTTCTTGGTAACATATGGTGATGGATTTTTTTTAAATTATACGGAACAACACAGAAGTTCGCGCACACACGCACACTCACCCCTATAAATACATGAACGCAAACCCTACTCAGTACCTCCAAAGGACTAAGCACCCGGCACATCTGAAGATCCCCGAAGTCATCATTGAAGTCTCGTTGTCGACGGGAACGCCGCTTACCACTTAACGTATAGGGCCGGTAAATCCTGAGAAAATCCTAGAAAAAGATGTGAGCACCAGGATTTAAACCCTAGTGGGTAACGTCCCACTGGACCGTGCTACCACTTGGAGTACCAGTCAATTCGCTGGTGATGGATTTCTTAGATACTTCCTCCTGGAAAAATGGTGTGAAAGCCCGGTTATTCTCTTTGGTGAAAGAAGAAAAGAGATCCATATGCGACCATGCTTTGCAACCGCAAAGCGAACATGACGCCCCTGTTTGCGGCCGGAATATTTCCGGTGATCACAGAATTGGCCCATGACGAGTGAGACCAAGGTCCCATCGAGCCCACAAAGAGAATGAGGCCCATCTTGGGCCCAAGGTGCCATCCTTTCTGGGCCGTTTTCCCTTTCTTTTCTCGTGGCCAGCTCGGCGGGTGCGGTGGGGTTTGGATTCCGATGCTAAAGTTTAGCGCTTTAAATAATTAATAATTAGATGTATTAAATATAAACTAATTATAAAACTAATTATGTAAGTCTTGTCGAACCTAACGAACTTAATTTTGCTATAATTAATATATAATTACCATACATTTACTGTAGTATTATATTGTCTAATCATGGTGTAATTAGACTTAATAGATTCGTCTTGTAAACTACTCCTCTATTAGATTTTTTAATTAATCTATATTTAATACTCCTAACTAATATATTTATATCCGATGCGATGACGTTAAAGTTTAGTGGACGTTAAACAAACGGCGCTTTTAGCCCGAGCGTTGCAGGCCTGCTACAGGCTACAGCAGCTGAAGCAGTAGGCCAGACGGCCAGTAGCAGCACAGTAGGCCTAGCCATTCCACTCTGGCCTAGCCATTCCACTCTGTCTGCGCCATCGTCTGGGAATCTTCCCCCGTCGGTGATTGTCTAATGCTATCCGCACCGGGGTGCGGTACCCCGTGCGCCAGTACGCGTTTCGCGTAAAAAAGCCTGCAGCGGGGTACCCTACCCCGTACGGCACAGCGAACGACGCAAGCCCGTGCGTCAGATTTGGCGGGGTAGCGGCCGGACGCTACCCCGCCACGGTGGCGCGGGTCCCGCCCTGCCCAACCGCCCCGCATCCTTCTCCCGCCGTGCTCCCCCTCCTGCCGCCGCCGCAGGTCCGCCGCGCCGCCATCGCAGTACCCGACCCACTCGAACCAGTCCCAAGATCCGGGCTGCACGGCGGCCCAGGACACCGGCAGCTCCACGCGGGAAGCCGGCCGCCGCCGCAGCCATCGCGGCCACGTTCGCGAGAGCCAGCCGCCGCCGCAGGAGCGGTCCGACGTGCTGAAGGAGCAGCACGACCCGCGAACCGCACGGGACCTGGTCCTTGACTGGCCGAACCGCCGGACGAAGCTGGCGAAGTACGCCTCCGCGTTGAGCTCCAGCTCGTCGTCCTCGCCTTCGACCACCTGCTCGATGCGTCCGCCGGCAGCAACTGCTCCAAGCCAGAGGGCGGGGGCGGGGAGGGCGTGCCACCGGAGGGGAGGGGGGCGGCGACCGGAGGAGGCCAGCGCGCCGCCTCGCCTCCTGCTACTGCGGCCGCCGCCGTCGCCCGCGCCCGCCCCCGCCGTCGTCGACGCCGGTGGACTGGAGAGAGAGAGGGAGGCAGTCGGCGTTGGACAAGGAGATGGCGGAGGGAGAGGGATAGGGAGGAGAGAGAGAGCGGGTGGGGTGGGGAAATAAAATATATATGACACGTGGGCCCCATTAACGGTAGTTGGTATAGGGGATGATATATAGAGTATGATGAGTGCGGAAGAAATTGCTATAGAGTATAGAATCTTGATGATCAGGCAGGAATATTTCTTTTAAGGGATGTAAATAGAGTACCACGAGTGCAGATAGCCTTAGGCTTCCTCCAACAGTAAGACCTACTCCTAGCAACCGCTAACTATAAGGTTTATATACCACATTTATCTCAACAAGAGTTAACATAAAAGATCATTTCTCTAATAATATAATAATTACACACTGACCAAAATAAAAGTGAACCTTAAACTTTAAAAAAGCGTTTGAAAGAGATATAAGTGTTGACCACCGTACATAAAAAAAGTATGTTTGAGACATTCTGCTGATCAACAGTTAGCTCATCTCTCTTTTCTCTTTTCCTCCTTCATATAGGAAAACAAGATGGGTGGATTATATTAGCTAGCACACATGGCTTTGTTGGAGGAGGACTTACATCTTTACTTTGAGAGAGGAAACCAAATCGTATTACCATGCGGCTGTTTTCCGTTCCAAAATAAAGATAGAAATCAAACTGCCATGCATTCTTCCAGGCACCAGTGGTCCAGTCCCATGTGTGCGCAGCAGTCAGCAGAAGTGCTTATCACATTTGCTCAAGAATTGGAGTGTGGTAGTAGCTTTATGTAGCCCACTTCACTTGGTCGGCGTTTTTTGTTCACGTGGTCTTATTTAAGGACTAAATGTTCTTATGGGATTGTTAATAAGAAATTAGGTATGACCTTAGTTTTTTTCGTAAAATAACACTCAAGAAATGGATCACATCTACAAGTTGCGGCTCTCATCGATTTTTTTTTAGGAAACGGGTTCCCCCTACTTATTAATATATATTTAAGAAAAAAAAGAGTAAGTTTGCCCAATCAAGAAAAGCGTCGTCAGTGCCGAGGAACCTTTGGACCCACGAACCAGTATCCCAAAAGCTAGCTGCTCGCCAATGGCATCAATCAAATCGCTGCTATCATTCATGTGCTCCGACGGTGTGATCCGCGTGCCATTTCGGCCTGGCAAGTAGGCTTCCCGTTCAAGTGCTCAACTGTGCTTTGCCATGGAAGCTTGGTGGGCAGACTGACTGGTTGGGAAATCGCTCGCCTGCTCGGCGCTTTCTGAGCAATCAGCGTCATGGTAGGTTGTTGATCCTGTAATGATTCAGTCATTCAGTCGAGGAACGGACGCAGGTTTTATCGTGGCACTTGTGGATCCGATTCTGATAGACTTGCACGTTGGATTTGCCGATACGGCACCACAATTATTATGTTATTCGAAGAAGATCCGAGCCAGGCCAGTAACGTCACCGATCGACACCGACGTGAAGGAAATCTCTTGATCGAGCCATACATTGGGCAGATGCAACTCGATGCGTCATAAAGTGACATGTTGGCAGACAAGTACGGAGGAAGATACGTTGTGATTGGGGAGCAGAGCAATACATGTCATGTCGCGGTCATGATTAGCGAGGAGCCACACGTGCAGGGGCAGACGAGCAAGACGATCTGCAGCACACTGTTAATGAGAAAATGCCAGCATATCATCGTTCCGGCGCGTGAAAACGACGGCGTAGTAAGGTGACGGGAGATGCAGCCGCTCCCGGCTATCAGTGCGGCAATGAATTCTCCATCAGGAAAACACGCGCAGACACCACGGGACATGAACCCTGGAGAAAACGGAAGAGCTCGTAGCTCAAGCCTCTGACGACACACGACCGAAGTCCGAATGGCTCGGTTCACGTTCTCAAATTAACGTCGATATCCTATCAAGCGTCGACAACGTACCCCTACTGTCTAGCCAGCGCCATGGATCCATAGGATCTTCACCTCATTATCATATATCATCATTCATCATGCGGTTTCGTGGACCCCTCATACTGGGAAAACATCATCTTCAACCACAAATTATCCCAAAGCCAGATATCTAATCCGCTGTAGGAACACTGCAGCCGAGCCCCCACCATGCGAATCACGCGAAACAGCATAAGCAGAGTGTCGAAACAAAACAGAGGAAAACTCGCAAGAACGCGCGACTCGACTCGTCGGTGCAACGCTACCGGTAGAGCTGCAGCAGCCGCTCGGCCTCCCTCACGCCGCTCAGGTACGCGGCGTGCGTCGTCGAGTAGTGCGTCCGGTGCGTCGCCTCGCCGGCGAACAGGATGCGCGGCGGCGGCGGCGCGCGGCCGTCGTCGGCGCCCGGCCCTCGCGGCAGCGGCTCCGCCATCCGGTCGAGGTCCTCGCCGCTGGACCCGACGGCCACGTAGCTGTAGGACCCCAGGAACAGCGGGTCCGTGGCCCACCCGCTCCTCTGGATCCGCTTCACTCGCCACCGTGGTGGGCCCGGGTGGAAGGAGTCCAGCGTGGCGTGCACCCCGCGGATGACCTCGTCGTCGGGGAGCGACTCGAGGTGCGCGGCCTCCCGCCCGACGAGCCACGCCAGCGCCACGCTGGAGCCCGCGTGGACGGGGCAGATCGACTCGGTGCCGCGCATCCACCACGGGATCTTGGGCTCGCCCCGCCCCCGGAACGCCATGTGCAGGAACGGGAACGCCGTCGGCGGGCCACCGCCGCCCTCCGGTCCCGCCGCCTCGGCCGGCTCCACCTCCACGAACAGCTTGTTTACGGCGCCGAAGCCGAGGCGCGCGACGGCCTCGCGCTTGAACCGCGGGAGCGGCGGTTCGAAGGCGATGGCGCCCGCGGTGGAGGCGGAGGCGTCCTTGCCGCCGAGGCTTGCCTTGAGGACGCCCAGCGAGACTGTCAGGATCACATGGTCGGCGGTGATCGCCGGCGCGCCGTCGGCGAAGTGCAGGCGCACGGGGGCCTCGCCCCAGTCGAGGCGGCGGAGGCATAGGCCGAAGCGGACGGTGCCCGGCGGGAGCGCGGCAACGAGGTGGTCGACGACGCGGGAGTACCCGCCGGGGATCGTGACGTGCTCGCCTGGGAAGTCGCGGTACTCGGTCTCGGCGGCGAGGTCGAGGTCGCCGAGGTCGTCGGCGGAGGTGTCTGTCCGCTCCCGGTTGATGTGCATGGCCAGCAGCGCATCCTCGACCTCCTCCAGGTCCTTATTATTGGCGCCGCCCGCTGCGGCCGGGCGGGCCGCCTGGTATGCACGGAGGCCGCGGCGGAGGTACTCCTCGACGTCGCCTCTGGCGCCGGCCACGCCGGCGCGCGCGGCGTCCATCATGTCCCTGTACAGCTCCTCGACCGGCGCGGCCACCCGGTCCGCGTCGACGACGGCGCCGCCCTCGGCGACAGTGAGCACGCGGTCGGGGAACCCGTCCATGCGCTCGTACGGGAGTACGGCGGCGGCGGCCTCGTCGTTGTCCTTGCCGCCGCGGCCGAGCGCGCCGGCGTCGCGCGCGAGCGCGTACACGGGGCTCCCGTCCACGCCCTGCACCCACGTCGCGCCCATCTCGACGCGGTGGCCGGCGAACTCGGACGTGAGCACCCGCCCGCCCGCGCGGGCGCCAGCCTCCACGACCGCCACCTCGAACCGGTCGCCGCCGGCTCCGCAGCACAGCCGGTACGCCGCTGTGAGACCGGCCACGCCTGCGCCCACTATGACGACCCTTGGCTTCTTGGCCACCATCCTCGCTAAGTCGCTCTCGTTCTCGCCCGGCAGAGACGCGCGCGAGGCGCAATGCAAGTGTCTGCTTCTCACTCTGACGCCTCCTTTCCAGGATATAACGAGTAGCAGCACGGCACGGGTTTGCGCTGCGCATACGACACGAGGGTGTACGCATGGTGTGTACAGTAACGGCGAAAGCGTGTGGGCGCGGGAGATAATTAACCAATCGCTATTACGTGGAGGTGAGTGACAACAGATTTATCATCTTATACATCATCTGTATAAGATGAGTGAATTTGAGAGAGATTAATTGACCGTAGGTAAAAGTGATAAATAGTTAAATATCCCTGTAGCCGGTGGCCTGGTGCTTAGTGGCCTCGCTATCCGGGGTTTTGCCTTCTGCGGTCACGTGGCTCGGTCTCCATATGATCCTGCGAGCCACAGGTGGTTGGTGCTTCATGCATGGCTGCTGCGTGGTGATGGCGTGGTGCGTATAGATGGACAAATGGACCGAGTTAAATGGACGGCCCGAGGCACGATACTAAACAGTCCGACTCTAGCACGGCCCGGTCCGTAACGTACAGTGTCGGGACTGGCACGACATTATACATCATGTAGTGCTGGACCACAATTCTTGGCCCGCAGTGCCGGCCCAGACACGACATGAAAAATGGGCCAGCGCGATGGCGGCCCGACTAAACATCCCACCGGCCCATAAAAACTATATAAATAGAAAAACCCTAGGTCATTCACTATGTGTTGTTGCATTTCACGTGTTGGATTTGATATGTGTGTATATGTTTGTGTGGATTCAAAAACTATTGTGAGTTGTGTGATGAATTTTCTTGATTCTCTAGAACTTTTGGTCTTGATTTGGTTACTCTCTTTTGCTTATAGTGCCTGGGCCGGCACTAGCACGATCGTGCTATAGTTCCGGCACGGCTGTTGGGGACGGTCATAATGGGTTCCCTAACCTAAGGGATAATCACCCTTAATAAACGCAAATCAACCACAATCAAATCTCCACAAATCGACGAAGGTCTAAGCGCACAGAGCTCACGGCCCAACATAGGCCAACGACCCATTCGAGACCCCCCGAAAGGGTCCCGGTGCGCGCGTCCCATCTCCGCCTCGATCGAGGGTGCCGACCCCCCTCGAGCGAACAACAAACTCCGCCTCAATTGAGGCCTCCGCGGTTGAACCCCGCGCGGCCCTCTACTCTAGAAACTCTACCTCGCTCGAGGCTACCACTTGACCCACCGCGCGCGCCCCCATCTGCTCCGCCGACAGGCGCATTCAATGTCCGGCGCTGCCACGGGACGCCAAAGTCAAAAGGCTGATCGCGAGCCATCCCACGCGGACGATACGACCCAAATCACGTCCGCCAACTCCGGTCACTGTGCGGCCATCCCCGACGCTGTGCATGACTGTGAGGCCCTGTGCGGACCTATGCTGACAACTCCGGGTGCTCCTGTACTGCCAACTCCCGTACTGACCCCCTGACGAAGCCCTCGACAAGGCATGGGAGAACCCTCGAACGGGTGTACGGACGACGACTGGACATGGATGCCGGTCAGCATGACCCCTCGAAGACGCTCCGAGACAAGCACAGGGACGCGTATTTTCTACAGAAACCACCACGCCGCCTACTGAATCTGACATACGCTCACCGATTTACGCTGGACAGAAGGATCCGCAAGGACGACATCACGCCCAACGCCATGCTCTCTAGTGTCCGATAACAGTAGACTCAACTGTATAACATGTGTATCTCTGCCCCTCCTTGAACTATAAAGGGAGGAGGTAGACTCCCGGCCTTTCGCCAAAGGCCGGACGGACCAACCATTAGAACTCACGACAACCTAGACGACCAGACGCAACGCATCCCAGACGCTTGGGACTTGGAGGCTTCTCCTCCTCTCCCCTTGCTTGTAAACCCCTACTATAGGCACTTCGGTGTGAAGTAATACAGTACGTGCACGCTCCTTGCTGGACGTACGGCCCCGTGGCCGGAACCAGAATAAACTCCGCGCCATTGTGTTAGCCTTTGCACCAACCATCGAGAGAGTGGACGCATCGCATTCGTTCTAGTTAATGTCAGGTGACCGATCCGAACACCGACAACGGCACTATCAAAAAGGCTTAGTGCCGTGCTTGGGCCGACGATTCACGCACCGGCACGGCACGACACAAAAGTGTCATAGTGCCTGATAGTGCCGGGTCGAATAGTGCCAGGCTAGATAGTGCCAGTGTAGTGTTAGTGCCGGCCGTCCATCTGGCCATCTACTATGGTGTGGTGTGTGCCGCTCGTATCCGAAATGAGCGGCCATGCACTATACTGTTGATATACTGTTGAGATTGAATCTTTGTCGGGTGGTGCGTGGCCAACTCGGATAAGTCTTGAGAACGCAAAACGTACTTGATGTGGAAACTCTTGTAATTCCGTCGCTTCAAGTAATGAAATTCAGTTGGCGCGTCGTGGAAAAATCTTCACATAATGGGTGAATCTGAAGCCAGTTCTACCGGAAAAGTAGGAAAGAGAAAACAAATAAAGGATAACGAATCCGATGCCACATTATTCGCTACTGAACCCTAACACTATTTCTGTCTTTTCACTCTTAATCTTGATGCTGATAGTTCTATTTGAACATTGATACATATAGGATATGTGCATCTGGTCGTGTATGTGCGTGTGTGTGTGCTGTGTTCGTGAGAAACAGCGAGAAGGGGTCGGTGCTTACCATCCCCGCCGGTCGCGGCGGCTCCAGTCGCCATGGCCGGTTCGCTTGGGGAAGTTCTGCACAAGGCAGCGTCGCGCAGTGCAGGCGTAGATGTAGGTCGAGGTAGCAGGTCGCGCCGGCCCTCTGGTCGCCAACGGCACTGGCCCGGGGCGGCGACGGAGTACGGCGATGACGTCGTGGCGGCGGTGGCGTGTCTTCCCGTCACTGCCCGCGCTAACCCTAGATCGGAT
Organism: Echinochloa phyllopogon; assembly: GCA_033239725.1. NCBI lineage: Eukaryota > Viridiplantae > Streptophyta > Magnoliopsida > Poales > Poaceae > Echinochloa > Echinochloa phyllopogon. The sequence goes on from BTCW01000014.1 coordinate 48,339,337, forward strand.
AGGTGTGTCGGTGGGTCGTGGCGGCTCAGGTGAACCTCGTGACTTGAGTCGGCAGCCCCCACCTTTCTTTATAGCGCGGGGTGACAGGGGCCCTCCAACCATGTAGGATTGGGCGCCCCCGATCAGGGCGCGGACTGGATCAGGCCCACGGCCTTTGGGCCGTGTGGGCCGGGAGATCAACCTAACAATCTCCCCTTTGATCTCACAATCGCTTTTCTTTTACTTTTACAATTTTCCTTATTCCATCCTAGATTTGTGCACAGAGCATATCTCATCGTCCCGACTCAATCGTCGATAGAATCAATAGCTACTGTACACGCCCCTATTCAGAAATAGATTCTTTAATCTATGGGCCCTGTTAATCCAGAGATCATAGGCAATACCTTAGTCCCATGCCGGCCACGTGTTCCTTGAACACGTTGGGTGGTAAGCCTTTCGTTAGCGGATCCGCGAGCATCTTCTCTGTTTTAATATGATCGAGACTTATGGTGTGATCCTGGATTCTATCTTTAACAGAATAAAATCTTATCTTTATCGACTTGGTAGCCGTATTTTTCTTATTATTATGAGCATAGAACACTGCTGGCTGGTTATCGCAGTACATCTTTAGTGGTCTTTCTATACTGTCTACCACTCTCAATCCTGGTACGAATTTCTTTAGCCATTCAACTTGGCAGGATGCCTCGTAACATGCTATAAATTCAGCATACATCGTAGATGTTGCTGTCACTGTTTGCTTGGAGCTTTTCCACGATATAGCTCCCCCTGCGAGAGTGAAGATGTAGCCTGTCGTGGATTTACTATCATCTCCATCTCCCGCAAAGTCTGAGTCTGAATACCCTTCAATCTCTAGGGAATCAGTTCTTTTATATGTTAGCATGAGGCCTTTTGTGCCTTGCACATACCGTAAAGCTTTCTTCGCTAATTTCCAGTGCTCGAGGCCTGGATCTTTCTGATATCTGCCAAGTATGTTGGTAACAAATGCTAGGTCAGGGCGTGTGCACACTTGTGCATACTGTAAGCTTCCGACAGCTGAAGCATATGGAACTGTCTTCATTTGTTCCCTTTCATAACTGTTCTGAGGACTCTGAAAATCCCCAAATCTATCGCCCTTGACTATTGGCGCAGGAGTAGGCTTACTCCTCTGCATACAGAACTTTTCTAGAACCTTTTCCAGGTACGTCTGTTGAGATAATCCTAATACCCCATCTGATCTATCTCGGTGAATTTCGATTCCCAAAACGAATGAGGCTTCACCAAGGTCTTTCATATCAAAGTTCGAGGACAGGAACTTCTTCGTTTCCAATAATAGGTTGACATTGCTACTTGCCAGTAGAATGTCATCCACATAAAGGATGAGGAAAATGTAACTTCCTTTCTGGAATTTTGCATAAATGCAATTGTCCTCAACATTTTCATTAAACCCGAAACTCTTTATCGTTTCGTTGAACTTCAAGTACCACTGTCTCGAAGCTTGTTTTAACCCATAAATGGATTTCTTTAGGTGACATCCCATGTGTTCTTTTCCTTCCACGACAAAACCTTTGGGTTGAGCCATGTAAACTTTTTCTTCAAGATCCCCATTAAGGAATGCCGTCTTTACATCCATCTGGTGCAATTCGAGATTGAAATGCGCCACCAATGCCATTATGATTCTGAAGGAATCCTTACATGAGACCGGAGAAAAAGTCTCATTGTAATCTATTCCTTCCTTTTGTGTAAAACCCTTCGCCACAAGACGCGCTTTAAATCTTTCCACATTCCCTTTGGAGTCACGTTTCGTCTTGTAGACCCATTTGCAGCCTACTGTTTTGGCTCCTTTAGGAATTTCTTCTAAGTCCCAAACACGGTTGGTACTCATCGATTTCATTTCATCTTCCATGGCCTCAAACCACTTGGATGAATTTTCGCTTCTCATGGCTTGTTCGAATGAAATAGGATCATCCTCCATTCGAAACTCTTCTGTGTTATACACTTCATAATCATCAGGAATTGCTGACTTTCTTGCTCTTTGAGACCTTCTAGGGGCCTCTACATTTGGAACATTTTCTATTGGAGGCTGTTGATGCTCCCCCTGATCTGCAGCAACATTTTCTATAGGATCCTGAGGGACAGGTTCCACATTTGCATTCGGTGTTGCCACAGGAGGAACCATCACAGGAGCTGGAGCCGCAGTGTCTGGCACCGTCGGCGTAGGCTCAACAGGTAGTTCGAAAAATGGCTCCTGAATCATTGGATTGGGTGCGCACACCCGCCTCTCCTCAAGATCAATCTTTCGAGCTTCCATGCTCCCCCGTATCATTTCTTCTTCAAGAAAAGCAGCATGTCTCGTTTCCACAAACTTTGTGACTTTGTCAGAACAGTAGAAACGATATCCTTTTGATTTCTCTGTGTAGCCAATAAAATGGCAACTCACTGTCTTGGAATCTAGCTTCCCAATCGTCGGGTTGAATATCTTTGCCTCAGCAGGGCTCCCCCACACCCGTAGGTGATTCAATGAGGGTACTCTGCCTGTCCACAGCTCATACGGTGTTTTTGGCACCGCTTTACTGGGAACTCTGTTGAGAATATAGGTGGCGGTTTTTAAAGCCTCCATCCATAAGCTCACTGGTAATGTAGAGTAGCTGATCATGCTTCGCACCATATCCATAAGAGTACGGTTACGTCTTTCAGCGACTCCATTCTGCTGAGGATCGCCCGGCATAGAGTACTGGGCAACTATACCTTGTTCCCTTAGGTACCTCGCGAAAGGTCCTGGAACTTGGCCATATGGGGTGTGCCGACCATAGTATTCCCCTCCACGGTCGGAACGTACTATCTTTATCTTTAAATTATGTTGATTCTCAACTTCAGCCTTGAATATTTTAAACTTATCCAACGCTTCTGATTTTTCTTTTATTGGATAAATATATCCATAACGGGAATAATCATTGGTAAAAGTAATGAATGAATCAAAACCATCTATACTTTTAACTGAAAACGGACCACAGATGTCTGTGTGAATTAACTCTAAAACACCTGCGGTATGTTCAGCATTTTTCTTTGTAATCTTTATGTATTTTCCTTTTATGCAATCAACGCATTTATCTAAGTCTGGGAACTCTAGAGGAGGAAGAATGTCATTCTTAACCAGCCTTTCTATTCTCCCCCTCGAAATATGGCCTAAACGACAATGCCATAATTTCGACGACGTGTCTTGAGTTCTCTTTCGTTTTCTATTATGAGCTGTGGGTGGGGATACAAGTGCATTCACATCACATACGGAATTCACACTTTCACGTAGTGATAACAAATAAAGATCATTTTTCTTAAAAGCAATAGTAGTAACTGTATCTTTAAAATCTATTACACACATGCCATTTCCAAAATGACATCCATATCCATCATCATCTAGACGAGATACACTTATTAAGTTCCTCTGTAAACTAGGCACAAAGAAAACATCTCTAAGAAATAAATCAAATCCGGTGTCGAGCTCTAGGAGAAGGTCGCCCACCGCCTTCACTTCTGCTTCGACTCCATTCGCGACTTTAATTCGCCTTTCGTTTCTTTGAGTAGTTCTCGTCGAACGGAATCCCTGTAAAGAGTTTGCAACATGAATTGTTGCTCCTGAGTCAATCCACCAAGTGGATGTGGAATAATCTATATACAGAGATTCATTTACGAATGAAATAACATTCTCACCTTTCCTTTCCATTATCATCTTTAAATAGGCGGCACAATTTTTCTTGTAGTGCCCCTTTTCCTTGCAGTAGAGACACTGATCTTTCTCCACTGTGGTTTGCCCATCCTTAGGTCTGTGCTGCTGGGAGTGCTGAATGCCTTTGCCCTTAGAGGAGGGATTTCCTTTTGCGTTGTTAGACGCATTGTTGTTATTTTTCTTCTTTTGCACTTGGTTAACAGTGTTACCACGTGCTATCTTTATCCTTTCCTCCTCTTGAGCCAACATCGCTATGGTCTTTTCTATGTCCCATTTCTCAGAACTAACATTGTAGTTAACAACGAAGTTCTCAAACTCATCTGGCAATGAAGCAAAAACCAAATGAATGATGGTACTCTCTTTCAAGTCCTCATCCATTGGCTTGAGCTTATTGTTTATGTGAATTAAGCGATGTATGTGCTCTCTGATGCCGCCTGTGTACTTGGCGTTGATCAACTGCTTGATCAACTGAGAGGCGTAGGTCTTTGAAGAGCCAGTGTACTGACTCTTTAACTTCGCCAAGTACTCAACGACATTATGACAATCTTTAATTGCCCCAAAAACAGAAGGCTCTATGGTGTTCTTGACCACTGCCAAACATTTCTTGTTAGCAGTAATCCATTTGGCATTCTCTGTGTCAAATTTCTGTTTGCTGACCGTATAGGCCTGCTCTGTCTGCTGCCATACAGCATCTGTCACATCAGCCCCTCTGACCGGCTTCTCAGGCTCAGCTGGAACCGGTGTAGTGAGGACCCAGTCCAGCTCTGTCATGGTAAAAAAGAAGTCCACCTTCTTATACCATTCATTATAATTATCTCCTTTAAGAATGGGAATGTCCTTGATGGAAACCATCATGGAACCCGCAGCTGAAAATTAATTCATATTAAGTGAGAACATTATAACATAATGACAATGCCTTATTACATTAAACTTCATCACCTTTGGGCAGAAAAAGGAATAATGCAATAATCAACATCTATAAAATTATAATATTGTTATTATCAACTTTGGTCAGAAAATAACAATATCACAATAAATCTGAAATTTTATCTGTGACTTGAAATTAAATTATCCCTTTGGTTCAAATTTAAATGCAAGTCAAAATAAATGTCTAGCAGCGGAAACTTTAAATAAATTCACATGGACAGTAGCAAAATACTCTATTTACCCTCTGAAATTATCCCTTTGGTTCAAATTTAAACAGGGGTAAATTCTATTCAAATTTAGCAAAATTGACTGAAATCAATTCAAATAAATGCGAAAAGCTACTGTGCAGAACTGTTCTTTTCGGCCCAATTTAGAAATCGGCCCGCGGCCCGCGCGCGCTCGCGCACGCGAACAGTGCGGCCCAGCCGCTCTTTCGGCCCTCCCGGCCGCTGGCCAGTGCTCGCAGGCCGCAACCTGGGCCTGGGCCGCCAATTCGGCCCAGCGCCGCAGCACCCCCGCCCCCCGCGTCAACCAGAGCCATCGATCTGATCGGACGGCTGAGCGCGCAGATCGGAGGCATAAAACTCGTGTCGCGGCCGACGCCCCGAAACCCTAGTTCATTTCGCTCCTCACTCGCGCAGGCGCGCTCGCTCTCGCGCGAGCCAGCGGCTCTGCTCCCCGGCCGGCGGCCTCACGCCGCCGTTCCGCAGCTTCTCTGCGCCACCGCGCCATGGCCGGTGAGCCATGGCCGGCGGTGCTTCTCTTCTTCCACCCTTCTCTTTTCCCCTTCCTTTCTCTGTGTTCTAGCCGTAGCTAGGGTTTAGCACGCTCGCGCGCGGTCGGTGGCCTACCGCCGGCGCGCCGCCGGATCTCCGCCGCCACCATGGCCGGCGAGATCCGTTGCGCTAGGATCTGTGCGCGCAGGAACGGCGTCGTCACGCCGCGCCGCCGCTCTGCGCCCTTGCGGGCCTCCTCGCCGGAGTCGCGTGCGTTTCGCGCGCGGCTCCGTCGAGGAGATCTGTAGGGTGATTAGGGTGGCGGTGGCGCCGCCCGTGGACGGCATACCGAGGTAAGTCCACTCTGGATCTAGGGTTAGGGTTAGGGTTTGAGTTCGATTTGCTTGTTTTTCTCGGATTTCTCGTGTTTCCCGAGTTGGATCTACTAACAACGAGGCTAACTGATACCATTGATAGTTCTATTTGAACATTGATACATATAGGATATGTGCATCTGGTCGTGTATGTGCGTGTGTGTGTGTGCTGTGTTCGTGAGAAACAGCGAGAAGGGGTCGGTGCTTACCATCCCCGCCGGTCGCGGCGGCTCCAGTCGCCATGGCCGGTTCGCTTGGGGAAGTTCTGCACAAGGCAGCGTCGCGCAGTGCAGGCGTAGATGTAGGTCGAGGTAGCAGGTCGCGCCGGCCCTCTGGTCGCCAACGGCACTGGCCCGGGGCGGCGACGGAGTACGGCGATGACGTCGTGGCGGCGGTGGCGTGTCTTCCCGTCACTGCCCGCGCTAACCCTAGATCGGATAGGTGTGTCGGTGGGTCGTGGCGGCTCAGGTGAACCTCGTGACTTGAGTCGGCAGCCCCCACCTTTCTTTATAGCGCGGGGTGACAGGGGCCCTCCAACCATGTAGGATTGGGCGCCCCCGATCAGGGCGCGGACTGGATCAGGCCCACGGCCTTTGGGCCGTGTGGGCCGGGAGATCAACCTAACAGATGCTGTTTGCATACATCCGACATGCATATTGTCGTGGCATCAAAAGGACGAACGATGGTCTTTGTTCTTAAATTGAGCAGCTTCAAACTGTATATGTTGGATGATGCCGGATGCCACCTCATACCTCATATCTCTGTGGCTTTGTTCTTAAATTGAGCAGCTTCAAACTGTATGCCTTGCCTGCTACATTCTGATGCTAGCCGTGTATGTCACAAAGGGCTAACGTACAAGTTGGTCTTATTGTATATATGTCAGAGAGACAATGCTGATAAGTTTGTTTATATACAGTCGATCTTACACACGCTAATGCACTTGAAATTGGGCAACTTGGGACTTGGGAGTTCATCCCATCATCGCCCATGAGGCCATGACTGCGAAAACTAAGGCATTGTCCTTGTTTTTTTTTCCCCAGTAGAAGTAGTGCTAGCTCCTAGCTGGCTAGCCGCCCGACTCCCCTCCGAAAAATACAAATTTAGTTCTTCCCAAGCTAGCTTAGGAGAATATGAGGCATTATCTTTACTGTAAGAAAGTACTGGTTAGAACCAAGTATGAACGGACGGGTCAGGTATAGTACTGCCAATGCCAAGTTGACGACACGAGCCTGATCTATATCTGTTAGCAAGGTTGTGGCCGAGCATGCTATGCATGGTGCATCGGTTTTCCGTTCCTAATTCCGTGGGTGGCCCATTAGTTTTTTTCGGAACTATACTTGGCGGCGTTTTCTTGTTATATTGTACTATCTTTATGCTAAATTTTAGGTTATTTTGGTATTTCTACGTACATAGATTTTACCATACATCTAGATACACACCATCTCTAGGTACATAAAAAATCTTCTATAAAAAAATATCAATTTAGAATAAAGAGAGTACTCCGTAGTAAGCTAGAGTTGCTAGATCCTAACCTTGCCGTAATCATAATCACATACAGTAAACTTCAGTAGAATAATCCCAATGACAACTGATGAAGGTTTATGCACATTTCACAAAACCCACATGATGCAGGCCGAAGAAACAAGAGCAAGGTTTCAGCAAAGCAGCCGTGTTAATTAACACAAATAGCACAACAGTAAGCTTTGGGCGGAAGCAAACCGAAGGGCTAGTGTCGGCTCGAGACTTCAGTGTGCAGACTGCAGAGTGAGCTCCCATCGTGGACCATCTCTGCGTCATTCTGTCGTGTGTGAAGTGTGCCATTGTTGGCATGCCCGTGGTCGTGGCTGCTGCTGGTCGGCTGTAAAGGTCGCGTTAGGTTCCTCGGATTTATTCCAGGTGTAATAATAGATAAAAAATATTTATAATAGATACAATAAGAGATCAGGATTCATTTCAGATCGGGAACGAAAAATGCTCATAATATGTACAACAAGAGACCGGAAATCAATCCATGAGTCAAAAGGTATGGAATTAATCCCGGTCTCTTATTGTACATGTTATATGAGGCCTTGTTTAGATCCAAATTTTGGTGCCAAACTTTGGCCCAAAGTTTGCACTTTATAATAAATACGCCACTATAACATTTCGTTTATATTTGTGAAAAAGTGTCCAAACATTGATTAATTAGTTAAAATGTTCGTCTCACAAAATACAACAAAACTGTGTAATTAGTTTTTGATTTCATCTACATTTAGTACTATATGTATGTGCCGATATTTTGATGTAATGAGAATCTTCTTTTTGATTAGTGAAATTTGGGAGCTCAATTTGAGATCTAAAGAAGGGGTGAGGCTTTTTCGATCCTGACCCGGAATGAATCCCGGTCTCTTAGTTATATCTATTATAAATATCTTTCTGTGCATATCATTCCACTTGGAATAGATCCGAAGGAACCGAACAACGACTAAGCCCTTGTTTAGTTCCCAAAAAGCAACCCCAAAGTTCACTATGCAAAAAAGAAGATTTCCATCACATCAAAATGTCATAGCTTGCATGGAGTACTAAATGTAGATGAAATTAAAAACTAATTATACAGTTTTGTTGTACCCTGTGAGACGAACATTTTGAGCCTAAATAATCAATTTTTGGATAATTTTTCACACATACAAACGAAATGCTACAGTGCGCAATGATTACGAAGTGACCCCAAACCCCCAAATCCTCACCCCATATTTTGGATCTAGACGAGGCCTAAAGTGGCCCAGTGGCCTGCCTGACCTCTCTGTGTGGCGATCATTGTCGGTGGCCACTGTTCGTTGGTGCCGATCCTGCCGGCCGGGCCGAACACTCTGGGATGGTGATATGAAACAAGCGCTCGTGTGTTCGCCGGCGCAGAGACGCTGCAAGGAAAGAGCACAGGTGCCTCTGTCTCCTGTCTCCGGGGTTGCAAGTTACTACTCCACTACCTATATATTTGAAGCATTTGACTGTTTGTCTTGCCGTTTCCTTCGTTCAAAGAGTCAAAAGACTCAACAAGATACGAAATGACGGGACCCGATGAAAAACTGGTGTCACTTGATTACTGTAGAAATTAGCCTAGCACGCGTAGAGCCTGCTGTGATCAATGTCTGGGGTCGTCGCGCCTGCTGCTATGCAGTATGCACTCGTTGCAGGATTACAGGATAATAACATGGATGGCAGCAGGTAGCCGGCGACGCCTGCAATCTCCCCAGCCGAGTTTATCATGGGCCGGGCTATAATTATGTCTCCAACGCCTGTATCTCGCTCTTTGAATGTTAGATTTTTGGTAGGCACATAGTCCATCTAGGCATGGGCCTCGGCCCACGAGATTTTCATTCCTATTCCTGTGAATTTATCAGTGTGCTGTAACATTGAACGGGCGTCAGACTCCCAGTCCCTCGTCAAGAACGTCAAGGTTCAGGGACGAGCATAAGTGACATCCAATTGATCTCTTCAGAGTCGCAAGACTGCAACGAAAACCCGGGTAGAGATACGAATACGACATGATTAGCTCTGGGAATTCCGGTAGTCCGAGAAATGCGTCCGTCTTTTGCAAAATCTCTGGAGATAATGCGAGGGCACGTGTGATTACTGCAACAGGAAAGGTTTGATGTCTCTTACGCTTTATTTCATCATAAGCTACACAACCAGTACAGAGAGAACCGGTATTATGATCTCACGTAGCAAAAAATCGTTGAAACATTCAACCAATCGATTATGAAAAGACTAATTATTGGCCCCTCTAAAGCATGCCGAGAGAAAGTTATTAGTTCCGGGTCCCTTCTTATCCTCCGTCGGCGTCGGCATCTTTGTCTCCTTACTAGCTGTGGTCGTGGTGGTAGCGACGTCGTCATCAATGACCTTCCCGTCCACGACCGGCGGGACGGGCAGGTTCTCCTCGGCCGGCGGCTCGAGCTGCCACAGCCCTGTTTCCCCTATCACCATCCCCTTGTTCCGGTCCACCCACCACGACTCCGGCACGAGGTTGTCGTCATTGAGGAACGCAGACGACTTGTTCACCAGCGCCAAGCTGCGGTGCACCTGCAGCTTGAACTCGCCATCCTTCCCGTTCCAGCCCGCCACCGTGTGCAGGATGCCCTGCAGGTTGTGGTAGTCCCCGATGTTTGTGGAGTTCTCCTTCACGTACGGCGACTTCTTCGAGTCCACGGCCAGGAGGTCCCCGACGTTGGCGTAGCCCAGGAGGCCGCTCGGGTACAGCGGGATCACGTCGGGCTTGTTCCTGACGTGCAGCGCCCGCAGGTTTGGCAGCTCCTCGAACCGCTTCTTGAACTCGGGGTTCCCGATCTGGGGGCTCCCGAACACGATGGCCGTGACGGGGACGTCGGCGCCGCCGGCCACGCCGTTCACGGCGATGTCGAACGCGGAGAGCGCGGCGAGCGACGCGCCGAGGCTGTGGCCCGTGCACACGACGCTGAGGCGCTCGCCCTTGTACCTGGCCACCAGCCCCCGCACCGCCGCCAGCAGCTGGTCCCGCGCGCTGTGCTTGGTGAAGGGCGACCGCTCGTCGCTGGAGGTGTAGATGAGGTGCCACCCCTTCATGACGCGCGCGTGGCCGCGGGCCGGGTCTTCCTCCGGGAGGATGGCGTCGGGCGTGACGAGCTCGGGCTTGAGGACGTCGACCCACTCGAGGGTCCGGATGGTGCCGCGCCACGCGACGTAGATGACGCGCTGGCCCGTGGCGGCGGCGGCGGCGTCGGTGGAGACGGAGACGTAGCCGATCCAGTTGGACTCCTTGCTCCAGGCCTCGCGGGAGAGGGAGAACACCATGATGCCGCCCAGGAAGGAGTCCTGGGAGGTGCCGTAGAGGTAGGCCGCCGGGGCGACGTCGGCGGCGGCCGGGAACAGCGTGCGGGCGAAGAGCGTGGACCGGGAGTAGCGGCAGCTGCCGCAGTACTTGGAGTGGGAGTCGGAGTTGAAGGAGTCGTAGGTGACCTGGCAGAGGTCGCCGCAGAGCAGGATGAGGCGCCGGAGCGTCAGGTCCAGCGGGTCGAGGAGGCCGTCCCAGTGCTTGGAGCCGAGCAGCTCCGGCCACGACGCGGCGCCCTTGGCGGCGCCGACGCCGACCAGGGAGCTCGACAGGAGGACGCCCTGGCTCGCGTCCATGTGTGCGGTGCGCGCGTGGTGCGATGAGAGGATTGGGTAGCGTGAGTGTGAGTGGTCAGAGCCTGAGCGTAGGGGAGAAGAAGATGCGTCGACTGCTAGTGGCGGTGTGGACTATGTCTGTGGATTGGCTGTCGGATGTGTGTGGCAGGAAGAACAGAGGGAGTAACTGACGGGGAACGCCAAGTCGCCAACGGCCAGGACAACAACAGTTTGTTCTCAACTATTATGCCGTGTAGTTGCAGAACAAGGCCCATGTTAGTTCCCAAATTTGGGAGCCAAATTTAGCTTTTTTGGATCCGTACGTCACTGTAGCATTTCATTTGTATGGTAAAAAATTGTTCAAAAATTAATTAATTAGGCTCAAATTATTCGTCTCGTAAAGTACAACAAAACTGTGCAATTAGTTTTTGATTTTATTTATATTTAGTACCCCATGTATGTGTTAATATTTTGATGTGATGATAATCTTCTTTTTATATAGTGAATTTGAGATGAAATTTGGGGTGGAATTTTAGACGACACGTCCGGTAAAATTCGCACCTTTGTTTGATAAAACTGTGGGCAGCTCCATGCATCTCTGGACCACCTGTTTCAAGGTGGTTCCTCCCAATTCCCAACTGATAGAAAAGGCAAATATAAGAGAGCAGGTTTAATAATGGGCTACAAGCAGCCGAAATCCTAGGGAGGGAGAAAACATAAGAGATTAGAGCAGGCGGCTCACCAGGCGCCGGCCGCGAGCGGACGGGATATGCACGGGCTCGCTGCCATTTGCTATGCTACTGCCGCACTTGCTGCTGATTAGCTAGGCCCTGTTTGTTTCCCGCGCGCTAAACTTTAGCGCCGTCATATCAGATATAAATACGTTAATTATGAGTATTTAATATAAATTAATTTAAAAACTCATTACATAAACGAGGAGTAATTTACTAGACGAATCTATCAAGCCTAATTACATCATGATTAGACAATGTAATGTTATAATAAATGTATCGTAATTATGTATTAATTATAGCAAAATTAGGCTCGTTAGGTTCGTCTCATGGAATAGACATGACTTATGTAATTAGTTTTATAATTAATTTATGTTTAATACATCTAATTATCATGTATTTATAGTGCTAAACTTTAGCACCTGGATCCAAACACCACCTAACATGCGCTGCTGCTGCTGCCCTTGCCCCTATGTTAAATAGCGGGCTCCATCACTTTTATTCAGGCTGTGTTTGTATCCTAGGGACTAAAGTTTAGTCCCTCAAATAAGTGACAATTAGTAGCATTAAATATAAATTAATTATAAAACTAATTGCATAAGTCATATCTACTCCGCGAGACGAACCTAACAAGCCTAATTAACCTATAATTAATACATAATTATCAAATTATTACTGTAGCATTATATTGTCTAATCATGGACTAATTAGACTTAATAGATTTGTATCGTAAATTAGTCCTTGCTTATGTAATGCACTTTGTAATTAATCTATATTTAATACTTCTAATTAGCATTCTTCCATTCGATATGACGGGACTAAAAACTTTAGTCCGGAAAACCAAACACCCCCTCGGTCTGCAGCCGGCGCGGCTATTAGCCTTGCTCTAACCCATTCTCAACTCGTCTGTCTTGCATGAACTGATCTTGGGCAGGATCGTGGGAATCAGCAACAGCAAGCTTGGTACAAGGGCTGAAGGCTGCAGCCGAACCTGATGTTACCCCCTTCTTCTTTTTCCTCTGTCCAGTGGGAAGCTGTAGCTCCATGACCATGCAAATTAGGATGTAGCATTTCATTTGTATTTATAAAAAATTATCTAAAAAATGATTAATTAGGCTCAAAATGTTCGTCTCGCCGAGTACAACAAAATTGTGCAATTAGTTTAAATTATGCAATTAGTTTTTGATTTCATCTACATTTAGTACTCCATGTATGTGCCGATATTTTGATACGATGAGAATATTCTTTTTTATAGTGAACTTTGGGGTTGCTTTTTAGAAACTAAACATGGCCTTAGTTTTCAAATTCTACCCCAAATTCTACTATGCAAAAAGAAGATTCCCATCACATCAAAATATCGGCATATGTATGGAGTACTAAATGCATATGAAATTTAAAACTAATTGCACAGTTTTGTTGTACTTTGCGAGACAAATATTTTGAGCCTAATTAATCAATGTTTGGATAATTATTCACAAATACAGACGAAAATGCTACAGTGGCGTATTTACGACAAACTTCCAACTTTAACATGCCAAAATTAGAAACTAAACAAGGCCTAGATCGCCTGTTTCCAACCGGTCTCTTCCAGGTCCCAATTGATGAGTGCAACCAGTTCTGCACTTCTGCAGAAGGGAAATTGGGCACTTGCAAGTGAAGTGGGCAGCGACGGGATGACCTGGACGGCCAGTGGCGACCTTGTCTGGCACTCTGGCTAAGGCTATCCACACTCGTCGTACTCCAAACTCATCCCCTAAAGAGAATATTTTATCCTGATCATCAAAATTCTTCGGTACAGTTTCAATTTTTCCGCACTCGTCATCCCCTATAATCCATACTCCATACCAACTACCGGCGCGGGACCCACACGTTATATTATTTTTCTTCTCTCCTCCCTCCCCCTCCTCTCTTTCTCTCTCTCCCTCCCTTCCCCTCACCCGCCAGCATCCCCTTCCTCCCGCCGCCTCCCCTCCCCCTCGCCGCCTCCGCCTCCCTCCCATCCACCCGCGCCATCCCCTCCCAGCCCCTCTCTGCCGCCGCCGCCCCCTCCTCTCCCCCATCCCCGCCTCCACCGGCCCTCTGTTGTTCCCCGTGGTCGGCCCTCTGCTGCTCCCTGCCTCTGCGGTGGTCCTCCTCCGCCCTCTCCTGCCGGGGCCGGCGGCCAAGCTCAGACGCCGACCACCGGAGCGCGGCAGGGCCGGCGGCGCCGGAGTGGCTACCTGTCCCTCCCCTCCGCCACTCCCTCACCCGCCCTCTCCCCCGCCTCCTTCGTCGCTGCCTCACACGCCCCCTCCCCCGCCTCCTTGGCTGCTCCCTCCGACCGAGCAGCGCGGCGACGGCTCCGACGCTGCGCGGTGGCGGGAGCGGTGCTGGTGCTCTTCTCCCCCTCTCTCCACCCGGCCAGCGGCCATTCCCCTCCCATCCCCCTCCGCCGCCTCAACCGCTACTCCTCCTCGCGGGCGCGACGGCGACGAGGACGCGGACTTGGAGCCCGGTCATCAGGCGAAGCTGCGGGATTGCCGGCGACGCGGCCACCGGCGCGGCCGCAGTGCCCACTCCTCCTTGTTGCGGCCTCCACTCTAGCATGGCGGGGCGGCCGAGTGGGGCGTGGCGGAACTCCCAAATTTACTATGCAAAAAGAAGATTTCCCGTCACATCAAAATGTCATAACATGCATGTAGTACTAAATGTAGATGAAATTAAAAATTAATTGCACAGTTTTGTTGTGCTCCGCGAGACGAACATTTTGAGCCTAATTAATCAATTTTTGGACAATTTTTCACAAATACAAACGAAATGCTACAATGACGCAATGATTACGAAGTGACATCGAACTCACAAATTCAACCTCCCAATTTCAACATCTAAACAAGGCCCAAGTGGAAGGTACTACCTATAGCAGACTTTGAAAGAACAAGGACAAAATTGCTGTACCAAACACCAAATTTCTTACAGTTAATTTGTTGTGCAAAAGGTAAATTGACATTTGTTCCTAACACATCGGAAATACCAAAGGCGAAAGACACTCTGCCCATCCAAATACATTACATTTTCGTTTGACCAACTAGCGAGGTGGCCCGCTCAATTTGCACGGTACCTAGTTTCTTTAACAATCTTGATTTTTCTATTACTTAAAAAGGATGTGTACTTTTTTTTATTATGTAGCATCCATTTGTAAGAATTGTGGACTCATGCATTCTCAATTGAGATTGACTGAAGCCGAAAATAAACTTTCCATTATCTAAAAATTACTTAAAAAGTATATAGGAATATTTTTAATAATATATTTATTTTTCAAATAGCCCAAATCAATATATACGTCGCCTATGTTTTTCACCAGTAATATTTTTGAATTTAGAAGAAAAAATATCTTAAATTAAAACTTACTTTTTAAATCAATATCAAATTTATATTTTATACATGAGTATATTTTTATAAAATTGTTTGGTTAACGACAAAGGCTTTTACTTATTGTGCATCATAAATATGGCTTAAAACTTTAGAGAAAGATCTACTGAGTGGTTCAAAATATAAAATCTTTATTTCTTTTATTTGTGCTCTAATCTATATATGCTATAGCCTCATACATGCCTGCTTTCATATTATCTTAAACCTACCGACTCTTTGTGTTCGTCCTATCTCTTTCATGCTTCTACTTCTAAGGAGGTTTGCCTGCCATTCTATAATCATTAAAGATGTATCCCTAACGTCTAACAGTTTACGTTCATTCTTTTCAAACACTAACCATCCCTAGAATTCATCTCAATTTGTAGGGACGGTTCGCCCTATGAGCCTACACCAAATCAATGGACAGGCAGAGGTGAAAAATTTATTTACATTTGGTATGGATCCCATCCACACCCACATCTCCCTCTCTACCATATCTTATCTGCTCTTTTCATGTTCTCATATCTAATCCCATTTCTCTCGGTATATTTCTATCTTGTACTATCTCTTACCCGGTGCATCTGCGTAGGTGGTGGACAGGACAGCAGCACGACCGACATGGTGCCTGACAGTGTGGCTTGCACCACTATGACCGGGGCACAACATATGTGCGAGCGGTATAGTCATGGCAGGAGGGAGCGACGCAGCTGATAGGCAGGGCACGGGTGATGAGGACATGACACCCATACATATGTCCATTAGGGGTGCATGGGATGGAGAAAAAGGAGACCAACAAGGTTTTCCAAGTCAAGAAGAAGGCCCAAGGCTAATCCGATTCGAGTCCCCAAGGTGGAGGCCCAAAGAAACTCAAGTTCTAGTCCGCCTCGGAGTCCAGGAGCAGTCCGCACTAAATTCGTCGCCCAGATCGCATACGTGCTCGGTTTTGACGTTCTACATATTTTTGGAAAGCTAAGGAGATAAGCTTTCCAATGGCACCGGTCCCACCTCAAAATTCGTTCGGAGTCATTAGGAATCGTCTAAACATATGGACGTCCAGAATCTGCCTGGGTGCTGCGCCGCCATCTTTTGGGCTGTCGGCCCATGTATCATGTTGGGGTCCATTATGGACGTGGTTAGGGGGTTATGCACGCCCCAACCCTCATATAATTAGTAGCCGCCGCCACATTAGGGTTTGGGTTTGCTTAGATTAATCTGTCGAGAACAGTTTCGCCGTCATCGGTTTGTAGAACCCCAACTATCGTGCTTAATCATACATCTGCACTTTGTCACTTCCTGTTGAGTGCTGCGTTCTTTCGAGTTCTTGCTTGTATTCTTTGTTTCGCAGGCAGGGATTAGCCTTCTTGGCGAGGTCAACCGGGTTGTGACACGGTTGATAACCAGAGGAGTCGTGGTGCTAAGATTGCAGGGTTCGAGTTTGCTGACTTGAAGCCGGACCGGTGTGTTGCGCTCCACCCAAAACGAGTTATCCTTTACCTGACGGAAGATCGGGCACCTCTAGTCCCCATCAACGGGTGACACTATGGCTCCCTAGGCAATTCGGACACAACTAAGGCACAAGCGTCTCGCTGGGCGTGGGTGGTGTGGTGCTGCCACGACGGTCGGGTGAGGCGCAGGTGTGGGCGGCTCGACCATCGCTCAGTGGATGGCACTTGTGGAGCCACGAGAGTCGTGCAGAGCATCGGCGGCGGCTGCGCGGAATGGTGTTGGGTGGAGCTTCGCCTACAACAGTGGTTGTGCCCTAGAAGGAGTGGGCACGACAGCGGATTTGGAGTTGGAACCTATGCGTGTAATCGATTACTCTAACCTCTTTCCTCGTTGTCGGTTTGTTACAATTTTGTACGCTGCATAGAATTTTTGTTGTTTTGACCTCTTATTAAATTGGCTAATATAATAGATCAAAGGTGGTGTCGTTTACCTCACATAGTTTATTTATAGAAAGAAAAATGAAATTAATGTGCTAATTTTGTTGGTATGTATCTAGTCGTTGCTTTTTCTTTGGAAAGAACGAAAACGATATGAGAAATAAAGAGTTGTATATCTTATTATTACTCATATATTTTTATTTTCTATATTTTAATATATATATATATCTTTTCTCTTCTTAGTAATAACATAAGATTTTTCAATCGTATTTAATATGTGCTCATTGGATTAATCTGGACAGTTAGATATTCATAAAATTAAATTGTTTATAATTTTTTATTTGATATATACTCTTTGGATTAATCTAGACCATTAGATCTTTATAAAATATACGATGGTGCATATTCTTCTATTTTTTATTTGATATATACTCTTTGAATTAATTTAGGCAATTAGATCTTCATAAAATCTGATGGTCCGTATTTTTCTATTTTTTAGATTAACGTGGGAATTTTTCTTGGTCCTCTCGATGAATGTGATGACTCCTTTTAACACTAATAGATAATAGATGTCAGGCATCGAACAACCTTGAAATTTGACTATATTTTTAAACATAGTGACTAACTGAAAAATCGTTATATGCCACCAAATCTAAGATTAGTTTATCAAAGCATGTACAAAGATAAGAGTACTAGAATTGGGATCTAACAATATTGTGGGGACAATAGCTTTTTTAGAGGAAGTTAGATCCATGCCATTATAATTTTTACAGTTTGAAAATATGACATCGGTGTGTCGCTGACAGGTGGGGGCTACCTCAGTCCCTGATAGTGATATTTTTTCAATTTTCAAAAATTATAATGATATGAGAGGAATTAATCTTTTTTTCAGGTCTCGCTGCCTGTAGCAACACAAAACAGCATTTTTTTTTGCGGGCAACACAAAACAGCATTGTTATAAAAAAAGAAAAAGGAAAAAGAAAACAGCAGCCGCAGGGTGGACGACGCGCGATGGTGCGAGCGCTAGCGGCAAGGGCGGGGGAGCAGTGGCGGAGCCGCCCAACGGCCGCAGTGATGAAATCCTCTTTGAATATATAATGATGTCGGATGAAGAATATGACTAACAATGTTTCGACCATGAGTTCGTCGTAGATGGATTTTAATCCTAACTACTGCGGGGAAGGGGTCGCCGGGCAAGGCATGGCCGCGCGGGCGAAGCCACCAGTTAACACCAGTCTAGGAAAAGATGATGTCATGAAATAAAGGAGCAACATCGTCGTCAACAATCTAATATTCACAAAAAAGCATCAGTGATACAACATCTACTCTTATACTATATTATATTTAACTGGCGGCACACGCTAGTTACATTGAACTATGCTAGGAGAAGCTAGTCGGTATAATCTAAAATAGGTTAATATTACGTCTTGTTTTTTTCTCTACTAGGCTTCTTTCTTTACAGGTTTTCATTTCTCTTTTGTAAATCGGGTACTTTTCTCTAGCTTCGAACAAAACAGAATTTTTCAATGATAGAGAAAAGTAGACAATGCAACAATGCTAAAACAATGAATGTCTATTCTAGGGGCCTTATGTATATTGAAAAATATTTAGAAAAACAGTAAAAAACAATTTTTGAACTTCAACAATCGAAAAGATTGAACAAAATCGAAACAAAACTGGTTTCCCCGTTCTCCTTTTGTATATGTACCCTAACCCGATTCGGAAAGCAAACCTCCGATATTTCTTAGCAAGTCATCGGTAGTCCTTCCCCCGCCGCAAGAATAAACGGGAGAGGAAAAAAAAAACAAACCCCTCTTCCTCTCCTCTTCCCGTACGGCGGCGCGGCGGCGCGGCGATTTCCGTCGAATACATGGCCGCTCTCGCCTCCGCCGCTCGCTCGAGGCGCCGGCTCCTCCCCTACCTCTACCGCCTCCTCCACTCCGGGCCCACCGCCACCGCCACCGCCGCCGCCGCCTCCCCGTCCCCCTCCACCAACCGCTTCCTCCGCCACGCCTCGCCGGTGCCCCGCACACCCGACCACTCCCCCAATCTCCGCTTCCCCGACGCGCGCGTCTCCACACTCCCCTCGGGCCTCCGCGTCGTTACGCAGGCGTACCCGGCCGGCACCCGGATGGCCTCCGTCGGCGTCTGGGTCGACGCGGGGAGCCGTTTCGAGCTCCCGGGAACCAACGGCACCGCGCACTTCCTCGAGCACATGGCTTTCAAGGGCACGGGGCGCCGACCCAACGCGCAGGCGCTCGAGGTGGAGATCGAGGACATGGGCGCTCGCCTCAACGCGTACACCTCCCGCGAACAGACCACCTTCTTCGCTGACGTGCAGGCGCGCCATGTGCCCGCCGCGCTCGATGTCCTCGGTGATATCCTGCAGTACCCACGATTCCCCGAGAGGGCCATCCAGCGCGAGCGCGGCGTCATCCTCCGTGAGATGGAGGAGGTGAGCTTGTTCCACCCATTTGCTGTGTTGTGCCTTTCTTGCCCTACACCTCGATTTCTCGCTTTACCAGCTTCTAGTGATACTTACCGATATTCTCGTTGCATTGCTAATCGGACAATTGACCATTGTTGTATCAAAGCTTTAGATTTTATTTTGGTTTTGAACTAAAAGTGGAGACCACGTTCTTTTACTGCACATTTGGTATTGTTTTATCTGCTATATGAAATTTGGGTTTGATTGATAATAGATTTGTCCTGCAATTGGTATCATCTGTACAAGCTGCCTTTTGGTATTAATCTTTCCATGATTATAATGGTGAAGGGTGCTTGTGGTTGACAATAGTTCTTGCTACAAAAGTGGAACATTTATACCAGATGTTGATGCTTGATGTTTGTTTATGGATAAATAGGTACAAGGTATGATGGAAGAAGTGATATTTGATCATTTGCACGCAGCAGCATTCCAAGGCCATCCACTAGGGGACACAATACTAGGTCCTGAAGAAAACATTAAATCAATTTCGAAGAAAGATTTGGAGCAGTATATCTCAACTCACTATACCGGTCCTAGAATGGTATTTCTAGTAGACAATTCTGGAAGTTCATAGAACTTGGTTATTTTGGAGCAAACTAAGTTGCATTTTTTTAATTCTGCTGTCTGGTTCAGGTTGTATCTGCCGCCGGAAATGTCAGTCATGATGAAGTTGTTGATCGAGTGAAAGAGTTATTTACAGAATTCTCGACCGATCCAACTACTGCTGATCAGCTTGTTGAGGCAAATCCAGCTATTTTTACTGGATCAGAGGTTTGGCTTCTGTTCATACAGATCGTATTTTAACAATTTGCTAGGCCCTTTCAGTTGATCTTTGATTTAGCTTAGTTTTTTTACTCAATTGATCTTTAAGCTTTTGTAGGTTCGTGTGGAAAATGTGGAGATGCCTCTAGCACACGTTGCAATTGCTTTCAAGGGTTCGTCTTGGACTGACCCTAGCTCCATTCCCCTTATGGTGATCCAAAGCATACTGGGATCCTGGAACAGAAGCATTGGTGTTGGGAACTGCTCAGGGTATGTCATTTCCTTTGGTACTTTACTGTTTACTGATACCGATTTTTCAGGAATATGATTTCCTTAGTCTAGTAGTACTAAATCTCTTGCTTCAATCTGATGTTACTTATTAAAAATGCAAGGTCTTCTTTGGCTCGGGGTATCAGCAATGGTAATTTAGCTGAGAGCCTGATGGCATTCAACACAAATTATCGGGACACAGGATTATTCGGCATTTATACTACTGCTCCGGTAATGTTTAATGCTCAATCTTCTTGGTTCGTTCTGATTCAACTATACAATCTCCCTTCTTTTCTGTTTATCATTATGACTTATGAGTGCTTTACGCGTAACAGTAGCTCCGAAATTGCATAAATGTTAGTTTAGATAATTATAGAAGTAACCAGTCATGGGTATTCCCATGCAACATCTGTGGTAAACTGTTGGAACAATCAAGCAGTGAAAGAGGCTGAATGCCTTCTGGTGGGATAGGGCATATGTGTGTGAGTAAACCAGTGCCAATCCAAGATTGGCACTGGCAGGGGAACTGTGTTCAAACATCAATGAGTATTCGTAAGTACTCTCTAGATGTTCCGTCACATTGGTCGAATGTGTTGCCAGTGGCTGGTTTCGTCAGATGGATCTATAACCTACTCATAGAAAAATCACTTGTACCTGCACTACACAGAGTTGCTCTGAAGTTCATAGTGACCATTCAGCTATACTAGCAACTGATCAAATATATGGATTGGATGGAAATATTGCTTGCTACAATGTTCTCTTACAATTTGTAAAATTGAATTGCAGCCTGACACCCTGCATGGTTTGTCACGGTTAATAATGGCGGAGTTTAGAAGACTTGCATTCCAAGTGTCAGAAGAAGAGGTTGCTCGTGCCTGTAATCAGGTAGCTGGTTCTGTCATCAACTTCCCACAGTATATTGTGTACATTCCAGCTGTTAATATCTTGTTTTAGCATGTGCATATTTATATAGAAGGCAAAAGTGCATGGGTGGCTGTACTTTGTCAATAGCTATTAGAGAAAAGAACATAATTATTTAGTTCACGAGAAATTATATACCAATAAATACATACATTTATATCTCAGAAATAGAAGGATAAGGTAGATAAGGTTGAGATTCTATATTAGCAAAAACTATTCAACATGCCCTTCATGTTGCCTCCTAACTTAACTCCTCATCTGAACTCTATAAGAGGAAGGAATTCATCCGTAGATTGCATCAAAATTCAGCCAATCAGATCTAAATCTCATAAATAATAAGCCCTAAATCAGGCCCTAGTCACATGTTCAACAATCAGCAGTACCTTGTACCTCCAGCCTCCAGGGCAGCAGCGTGAGCTCCACGCAACGGCCGTGTGAGGTCCTGGTGGCAGCTTGGGATCCAGACGGCAGCGCACCTGCTAGGTTGTGGGAGCAGACTGTAGCGCCGTGCAGCGTCACAGGTGAGGGGTGAGGATGAGAGCGAGAACCCGTGTGGTTGGGTGTTCTGCCTGCTGGACCTGCTATACCCTACTGTATGGCTGAGTACCACCGTATGTACTGTGAAATAGAAGACAAAATCACCAATACTTGTACCGTATCGCTGTATATGATATGGGTATGGTAGGGTTCCTTACGTATTGATGACTCAGTTATACAAACTTTGTCTAGCAAGCACATATTTTCCTTTTTGGCAGCATTGCTGACCTACTCCGTATGTGGTATTGATGACAGTGGATATGTTTTCTTTTGGGAAATTTGCAGCAAGTTCATTAAAAAAACAAATTGTTCACTCCCCTTAAATTATACTGGCAGTTTTTGCATAATGTATATATGATATTGGGTTATTGCTGTAATGTTGCATTAAATATGTGTATCCTTGTTGTGACATGTTTACATATATGCCCCCCTAAATTTTGGTAACATGTAAACCGTATTTTACCTCATGTATGTATACACCAACCTGTAGCCGGTTTCATTAGTGGAACCTGAAACATAAGAACTAACATTATTCCTTGTGTCAGCTGAAATCAGCTCTGTTACTTCATATTGATGGATCCACTGCAGTTGCCGAGAATAATGGTCGCCAGGTATTCTATATTAAGCATTCACCATAGCTGCTGCTTCTCTTCCTGATTAATAAGATTTTTCTTTTTATTCAACCGTGTCATGCAGATGCTAACTTATGGGCGAGTAATGCCATTCCTAGAACTTTTTGCACGCATAGATGCTGTTGACTGTGCTACAATAATGGAAACTGCCAAGGAGTACATAATTGATAAGGTAAATCTCCAAAATTAGTGGCCACATTCTACTTGAGTTTTTTTTTAAATAAACACATTCTACTTCACAGTAATACAGCATCTTTTAGTACTTGAGCTATCTGAGGCTTCATGCACTGACGTGACTGGTTCTGCAATTTCCAGGATGTTGCTCTGGCTGCTGTGGGACCAATCTCGAGTTTGCCAGAGCTTAGTTGGTTTCGCTCAGAAACATGTTCTGATGATGACTTTACTCGAAGGATATTCTTTGAGAACGCACAAAATAACTGAGGTTGCGGCTCTGTGATGGTGTTGTTGTAACTCTTAGGTCATTCCAAGAAATCACCAATTGAATAGGTAGCATCAGGCATCTCGGTTATTTGTTAGATTTTTTTTTGCTTGTACTACACTTCTTAAATGCTAAATGTGCAAATAACGTTATTTGTGAATCATGTTTGAGATAACAAGCATTTTGAAATGAGAATCTGGCAAAAGAGGGTGGCAAGGAACTAACTATTCGTAAAAAAATGCCTTAAGTTCCGATTTACTGTTTACCCATCGCTATTTCACTTGTATTTATTTTCCGTGCAAGGCTCGTCCACACTGTTTTGGACTTGAGCCTACATCAATTACCTATCAAATGAGGATGAGAATTTTGAGTCAGCATTAGTTGTAGAAAAGGAATGGACGGTCTTGGCAGGAACATTTTCCCAGGCACACCAGCGTCAAATGTTCAGCATAACTTGAGTTTGGGGGAAGGGCAGAATATTTACGCTTAGCACTTGTTTAGTTCAAAAAACAACCCCAAAGTTTACTATGCAAAAAAATTCTCTATCACATCAAAATATCGGCTCATGCATGAAGTACTAAATGTAGATAGAATCAAAAACTAACTACACAGTTTTGTTGCACTCTGCAAGACGAACATTTTGAGCCTAATTAATCAATTTTTGGATAATTTTTCACACATACAAACGAAATATTACAGTGCGTAATGATTACGAAGTAACCCAAACCTCCAGATCCTCGCCCCTATTTTGCATCTGGCCTTACACCCCAATCCTACACTTTATCTGAAACCTCCAGATCCTCGCCCCTATTTTGCATCTGGCCTTACACCCCGATCCTATGCTTTATCTGTGGTTCTGCATGCATCTATGCAGTATTTGCTTTGAAAGCTGTTGCAGTGAGTCACAGATGAAGCAGGCCCGGCCCGCCCAGGGAGCCAGCCGGGCAGGGCAGCCAGACCACCTCATGCCTTGTTTAGATGCCAAAAACAAACTCCTAAATTTATTATGTAAAAGAAGATTCTCCATCACATCAAAATATCATAACATGCATGGAGTAGTAAATGTAGATGAAATCAAAAACTAATTACACAGTTTTGTTGTGCTCCGTGAGATGAACATTTTGAGCCTAATTAATCAATTTTTGAATATTTTTTACATATATAAACGAAATGCTACAGTGACGCAATAATTACGAAGTGACATGAAACTCTCAATTTCGACCTTCCAAATTCGATATCTAAACAAGCCTCAGACGGAGAGCGGAGAAATCGGCCGCATGAGAACAAAAACCCGATTTCCTTTTCCACCGAATACACGAGTCAGAGAACAGGAAGCAGAGGATGAGAGGATGCAGCGCTCCGGCCTTGTTCTGTCGTCTTGTTTAGCCGGCCAGACTGAGTGACACTCAGATACTACGCAGGAACCCAAAGTTATGCGCCAGCGACCACCATGACTTGGTTTGGGTTTTCATGTGAGCTCGAGCCGAACTCATACGTTACCCTAGTGTGACTGGTGAGCAAGCACGATCACCGTCGGTGCTCAAATGTGCTCACGCCGGCCGCACACGTTCCCGCAGGGGCGCGCCACGCCCCGCGCCATCCTCCCGCGCACGCCCATTAATTCCTCACGCACCTGGCCGTTGCACCATCAACTCCCCATCCCTCTGCACCCCTAACTGCTAGTCTGCTACACCTACGCGCCGTCCGCCGGGGCCAAGCCGCTCCCCGCGCCCGCCGGCCCTTAACTTCTTGCACTCTCCTCTCGCCTACGGCTCAATTTGCAATGGCGGCGTCGCGCGTGCTCCTCCTGATGCTGGCGCTCGCCGCAGCCTGCGCCTGCGCCTCCGGCTCCGCCCCTGCCCCGAGCCCCGACGCCGCCGCGCTGCTCGCGTTCAAGTCGGTGTGCTCCGACCGCGCCGGGGCGCTCCGCTCCTGGACGGAGTCCTCCGACCCCTGCGCCGGCATGTGGCGCGGCGTCGCGTGCCAGCGCCCGTCGCAGTCGCCCTCCTCCCCGCCCCGCGTGCGCCGCGTCGTCCTCGAGGGCCTGCGGCTCGGCGGGCACGCCGCGGCGCTGGAGCTGCTCGCGGGCCTCCCATTGCTCTCCGCCCTCAGCCTCAAGAACAACACCTTCACGGGCGCGCTCCACGGCGTCGACTTCTCCCGCCTGGCGCCGCACCTCAAGCTCCTCTACCTCTCCGGCAACGGTTTCTCCGGCCCGTTCCCGGACTCCGTCCTGCGCCTCCGCCACCTGCGCCGCCTCGACCTCTCGGGCAACCGCCTCGCGGGCACCATCCCGCCGGAGATCGGCGCCCGCCTCCGCGCTCTCCTGACGCTGGACCTCGCACGCAACTCCTTCGTCGGGCCTGTGCCCGCCTCGCTGGGAGCAGTGGCCAGGCTCGCCGATCTCAACGTCTCCGGCAACCGCCTCGAGGGCCGGATCCCCACCCGCCTCGCGGCTGCCTTCCCCACGTCGTCGTTCGCCGGCAATCCCGGCCTCTGTGGCGCGCCGCTGGCACACCGGTGCAATGGGCCGCAGCAGATCGTGTACCGCAACGGCAGCGGCGAGGCGTCGGACGACACGAGGATGGTGAGGGGGAAGCGCCATGACCGGTGGATGGTCGTGATGATCATGTCAGCGGTGGGCGCGGCGGTGGCGTCGCTGGTCGCGGCGGCGCTGTGCGCCGCGCTCCTGCTGAAGAACCGGAAGCCGGCGGGACGGCCGCGGCGCGCCGGCTCAGCGTCGGCCGGCTCGACGGTGGCGCGGGAGGAGACGGTGCGCTTCGACGGGTGCTGCGTGGAGTTCGACGTGGCGACGCTCATGCAGGGCGCCGCCGAGATGCTGGGGAAGGGCGCCACGGCGACGACGTACCGCGTGGTCATGGGAGGCAACGACGCCGCCGGGGACGAGGAGGCCCAGGGCGAGGTGGTGGTGGTGAAGAGGATGAGGAGGAGGGCGGGCGCGTCGCGGGAGGACGAGAGGCGGCGGCGGGAGCTGGCGAGGGAGATGGGCACGTGGCGGCACGCCAACATCGTCGGCCTGCGCGCCTTCTACGCGTCCACGGAGGAGCTGCTCCTCGTCTTCGACTACATTCCCGACGGCAGCCTCCACAGCCTCCTGCACGGTGAGCAGCTTCATTTCTCGTCACACTTGCAATTCGGACGTGTCAGCTGATGTCTCCTGACGTGTGCACAAAAATTTGTATCATTCTGTACAGAGAACCGAGGGCCCGCGAGAGTTCCTCTGGACTGGCAGACCAGGCTGAAGCTGGCGCAGGACGCGGCGCACGGCCTGGCCTACCTCCACGGCGTGTCCGGCGGCGGCCTCTCCCACCGCCACCTCACCTCGTCGAACATCCTCGTCGACGGCGGCGGCAACGGTCGCGTCTCCGACTTCGCGCTCCTCCAGCTTCTGGCGCCGGCGCCGCCGGGGGAGCACTTGCAGAAGCAGGACGTGCACGGCTTCGGCGTCGTCCTGCTGGAGATCCTCACGGGGCGGCCGCCGTCGCCCGAGGACGGCGGCGCGGAGCTGGCGCGGTGGGCGCGGGCGGTGGCGCGGGAGGAGTGGACGCCGGAGGTGTTCGACGTGGAGCTGCCGCGGGGCAGGGGCGCCGAGGACGAGATGGTGGCGCTCCTGCAGGTGGCGCTGCTCTGCGTCGCGGAGGAGCCCGGGGAGAGGCCCCGAATGGCGGTGGTGGCCAAGATGATCGAGGACATCAGGGATAGGGGGAGCAAGCGGAGCAACAAGTACTCGGCATCACCGTCGCAGGCGGGGCACTCGTACGAGTCGTCTCCCTGCGTGTCCGAGGACACCACGAGGTCCACCCCTGCATCAAGCTCTTGATGATGCAGCTTGGTCGCCTGGTCCCTGGTGGTGTCTTAGTAGCATAGCATCGTTGCCGTGTAACTTGTCAAGGATGAAGGATGTCGCGAGGAAAAAAAACATTGTAAATTCAGAGTAGCGCGCGATGAACAGCCTGAATAGCGGTTTGCATCAGCAGGTGGTGTAGTGTACCGTCGAATTCATTTTAGAACTTAGATGTTCCGTTAGCTAATAAGCTGTGTTAGCCTGACATTAGACTGTCGGGGCCAGTTACCTTTCGTTTACTTGGAAGTTACAAATGCATGCAACACCCAGCAAGAAAATAGGCAGGTTCAGATGAACAGAGCGACCAGGACAACAAATAGAAGCTATGTACCCATTATAAACAGAATGGTAGAATCAGCCAGTGATTGCATCATTTTTCATCAAGACTGGAATATGTCGAGCTCTGGAACAGACTGACTGACACGGAGCTCCAGCAAGACATGTACCGGTGGCGATGGACGAGCCATGGACTCTACACAGCCGCATCGGCGTATAAGCAGCTACACGCCGGAAGCACCCAACTCCATGGCTCCTCTCGAATTTGGAAGTCATGGGCTCCAGCAAGGGTCGGTCAAGTTCTTCTGCTGGCTGGCCCTTTGGACAGCAGACCGCCGACGTTGGCATGGTCTTGACGCTCACGATGATGGCTAGTTCTGTGATCAGGAAAAAGAAACCGGGATCACATTCTCGTCCATTGCTACTATGACAAAGAGGTCTGGTGGGGTGTCGGTGCCCTATCCGACACGCTAGGAGATTACAGATCTCAGACAGAAGGAATGGCTTCGATTCACTCTTCCTGCTCATCATCTGGAGCCTCTGGAAAGAATGCAATGCGCGTCTGTTCGATGGCTGAAGAACAACGGCGGTTGACCTCATTCGATTCATCAAGTAGGAGGTTCAGCTCTGGATCACCGTTGGTGCAACTTGCTGTTAGGGACCCCGTCTAGATTGGATCGGGGATGGGGAAGAAGAAGAACAGGAAGGCTAACAGGCGGCGGAGGTCATATTCAGTTTGGGGAATATTGTTCTTACAAAATTTGTTACCCCATCTCTCTCTCGCTGGCTTACATAGCTCAGCGACACCAGCAGCGACGCGTAGGCCGGCAACTCACGCACGCACGCAACGCACACGCACTCCTTGCCGGGGGCTCCTATCCAGCGAACGGAAGCCGGACAAGCAATCTAGCTTAGGGCCCAACAAGACCCATCAATACCCCCACCTCCTTCCTCCGCGCGCTTGCCGCCCCCGCCTTCTGCCTTCGCGCGCCCGCCGCCCCACCACCGCCCAGGCCGGCGACTCCCGCCCACTGTCTGTCCCCGCCGCGCGACCCGCCCTTCTTAACCAGGTGGCCTCGCCGCCGCCTCCTCCTTCTTTCTCGCGCCGCACGACCGCGGCCCCGACTGACGCGCCGCCCGCCCAACATCCACCCCCGCCGCGCCCCTGTCCTTCCTAATCCGCTTCTTCTCCTCCCTCGTGCCGCCAGTCCCCGCCCTCCGCCGCCGGCCGCACCGCTACCGCCGCCGGACCTTCCCTCCGCCCCTCTCTTCTTCTCTATGTCCGACGGCCTTTGAAACCCGGGAACCCCGAAACCCTAACCTCCGCTGGCGGCGGCGGCCTCGACCACGGCCGGCGGCGCCCTCGCTGTCCCGCCCGACTGCCGCCCCTCCGCCCTCGCCTTCTCGCCGGCGGTCGGAGGTGGAAGAAGGAGATCGTGCGGGCGACAATAACCGTATGAATCTTAAATATCGGAAGCCAAGTAGCTTCGGTGGCTTCCGGAAGCCATATAGGCCGGTTACATCCATTCTGGGTCTGAAAATCCTTGTGCTCGGAGCAGTGGGCCAAATGGACCGACGAGGCCCAGTTCCTTCTCTTGCCAACGGTGCTGAGTCCTGACGATTCTTCAGTAGCTTCAGTAACACTTGCCTACGGAGCGAGTATAGTAGCCTAGCTTAAACTTTGGTTGTTGTATTCTCCATCTGCATACTTGCCCGTGAGCTCCGTAACATTTGTAAACATAAACACTGTTTTTCTCCTAAAAATCATCAAGAACGGAGTCGGCCTTCCCGTTCATCAGCCGTGCCGGCCTGCCTAGTGGGCCGCAAGACTATTGGGCAAGGTAGTGTGAAAAAAAGGCAACTGGGCCTCCTTCCCTTGTCATTTTCTGAGCGTGGATCCCCGGACAACAGCTACTGACTTTAATACTATTCTGCACGGTGCAGGGTTGGCCCGCTTATTAAACCAGTCCTGTGCCAATGACAAACTGACAACGTGCGCCCACCGGATTCCGGCAACAGCCATGCAGGGTTCGCTCAGCGGCGCCTCTACAGAGATTTTTTTAGTTTCATTACTGTTCCAGTCTTTCAAGACTTCCTAGCCAAGAAGATCCCAAATTCTACTCCAAAATTCACTATGCAAAAAAATTCCCATCACATTAAAATGTCATAGTATGCATGAAGTACTAAATATAGATGAAATAAAAAACTAATTGTACAGTTTTATTGTACTCTACGATACGAACATTTTGAGCCAAATTAATTAATTTTTGGACAATTTTTCACATATACAAACCAAATGTTACATTGACGCAATGATTACGTAACCTAAAGTTTGGTACCTAGATACTCCGTATTCGATTAGCAGTTTAGCCTGAACACCTTGACGCCGAGTTTGTAACCGTAACGCCTGGCGACGAGAGTAATCCAATTGTACACGGGTTAAGCTGCTCAAGCAAATACACGATGTTACATGGGCAAGGCTCTCGCTGTAGCGAGCATGGTACCTAAACCCAATTCTGTGTTCATAAGTATATGATATTTTGGACCATGTTGACCACTATTTTCTACATAAAAATGGAAACAAGAATATGTAAAACTAGTGTATCATGAAAATATTCCTTGCAGTAAATATAATGTTGATATATTTATGACCAGTCCAAAAAGTTTAGTTGAGCATGCTCAAAGTTGAAAAGTTTTGAGGTACGTCTCCTAAAATGTACTGATATTTACTTAATGTATTTTACACCATGTAGATATAGTTTGCCCCAAATGACGTGGATGATTTTATGCATACAAGCAAGAACGCACGTGTGACACGCGCATTTAATAGAAAATAAGATTGCATAACAAATACTTGGCTGGAGACTGTGCTGGTTACGAACTTGATGATTTCATACTATAGAGACAGACGAGGGAGATGGAGAGTTTGACAAAAAAAGACCTGACAACTAGGGTCGCTAGGAGGGGTAGTGTTATAAATTGGATCTTTATATAAAAACAATTACAACGTATCAGGACTGGGGGTTGATTTTTATAAATATTATAGGGTTTTCATAAAATTACAACGTATTAAAGAACCGTGGGTTGTTTTTATAAACATTAGGGGGTTTTCGCAAAATTACGATGATTTGATCAACGAAGTGAAAGTTTTAAATCTTTTATAGTACTAGCAAATATGCCCGCGCGTCGTGACGCGCATGCTACATTTATTATAAGGGTTATTTTAGACTATTTGGTTGGTGGATACGTAGGGCGGGTAAAGAAATTCTATCGTGAGAAAAATAATTCCAAAACGACAAAAACTCTCTAGAAACATCATTTTTTTCTTGTTTGTAAAAACTTTTCACATCTTTTCCTTCAATAGACCTGACATGTGGGGTCCTCTGTGAGGGATGTGTATGATTTTTTTTGTGACAAATGTTTTTAAAAGAACTGGATCCTTATAATAAAATAAATAGAATAGATAGATAGACAGACATATAGAGAAACTCCTATCTTTTGTTCTCCCTTCTTATCCACGTCTAAATCATACACTCAACTCTTATTTTTTTATACTGATAGGTAGGCGAGATTTACTCATTTTTAGTGTAACAATAGCTTGGTGGATGTGCACACAAGGGTTTATTTGGCGACCTGATTAGCCATTGGAGGACAGGTGGGTAACGGGCATCTTCGGAAGGGAGGCTGCGTCGTCCATGGAGGCGGGGCTGCGTTCACGGAGGAGGTGAGATTGAAGGCTGACTGGGGCTGTGATAAAACAAGGTTGGGGAAGTAGGCAGCGGCCAGCGTCGCAAGCAAACATGGCGTCGGTGTACACGGCGCTGCCAAGTCCACAAACTTGGCAACGTTCCTATATATTCATGCTCTCTTTTTGGTCTTTGTTTAATAATTTTTTCAGTAGCAGATGCCCTAGTAATACACGTTGTTAAAACTTAAATAAGAAGAGGACAGAAGATATAGGTTTATGTGTATAAAACCATTCACAGTTCACGTAGATATATAGTTTTTTTCAGCAGGAGGTGACCTAGTGAATACATGTTGCCAACTTGTAAAGAAACTGCGCCGTGTGATTAAAACTTATATAAGAACCGGGCACAAGATATAGGTTTTATGTGTATAAAACCGTTCACATCACCTGCTGCATCGACAAAATATATCTACGTAGTGTATATACGACTGTATGGACACATATTTAATAAGTTTATGCATTTATTTACACATTTTACTAGTTGAGAATCGAAATGATACAACCAAACGAATTATTATATGATAAATATAATTTAGGTCATGTTTAGATCCAAGCTAATTACTAGTTAGCTAATTTTAACTGTGATGAATTCAAACAGAACCAACTAATTCTCAACTAATGTCTATTTTATTAGTTAAATAGCAACTATCTAATTAACTGATTTAACCTAACTATTTTTAGCTAACCAGTTAATGAATTAGTTGAGTTGATAAGATGAACCTGTGCGGATAGGATGGCTGCCACCACGAGCGCACCAGCAAATCACGACCGAGACCTCCACTACACGTCTACACGGGCAACCAGAGGCATGCGGAGCCACCCGGCATGCAGCAGCAGAAAGCTAGCAGCAGGGGCAGGGACACGTTGCTTTTTGGAAAATCTTTTAAACCTGTCTTAAGATTTTACAAGGCCAGCAGGAAAAAACTTTCCAGCCACCCGAGAAAGATCTTCCCACGAAGTTTGATTGCCATACATGTTCTTTTCATTTGTCCTTCTAGCTAATCTTCAAAATCACTTACAATTTTCTCTAAGAAAAATCCCTACCCTAATTTTTATTAAGAATGGCATCTCTCCACTTGGTTAGTGCGAGGCTGCGAGCTTTCTTTTGTTTATTGCGATTTTTTTATGGCACCTCGCTTCACGACACCACTGGGGTACGCCCCTGTCCAAAAGTTAGAACGAACTTTATGACATTACTGGTCCACCGGATACTCCCGGCCCAAAGTTTGGACACCTAAACTTTAGAAAGTGTCATAAATACATTACTGTAGCATTTCGTTTGTATTTGTAAATAATTGTCTAAACATTGAGGCTCAAAATATTTGTCTCACAAATTACAACAAAACTGTGTAATTAGTTTTTATTTCATCTATATTTGGGGTGGAATTTTAGAACTAAACAGGACCCGGTCTCCACTGACCAAGTTGTTTGTTGGCTCCTTCCATAAACAAACGGACATGCTACGTCCACGCTCCGCAACCATACGGGCATTTCAGCATTTGGCACGTGTCTTCTAAGATCCTGTTTGAAACAAATGGAGGATTGTAAAACAGAGAAAAGGAGAAAATATAGAAATGAAAAAGAATACGAGTGAAAAACAAAGGAATGAAAAAAATATAGGAATCTCACAGGAATGGTGTTTGGGATGTAGGAACCAGAAGACCTCTCCACAAACTAATAGAATGATAAAATTATTAAACGTGTGTTTGGATTAAGGACTAAAGTTTAGTCCCTTAAATAAATGATAATTAAATATATTAAACATAAATTAATTATAAAACTAACTGTATAAGTCATGTCTATTTCGCGAGACAAACCTAACAAACCTAATTAAGCTATAATTAAAATCTAATTAAGCTATAATTAGGACATACTTATCACATGTTTACTGTAACCTTACATTATCTAATCATGAACTAATTAGGCTTAATAAATTTATCTCGTAAATTAGCAATAGGTTTTTTAATTAATCTATATTTAATATTTTTAATTAACGTCCTTATATTCGATGCGACGAAAATAAATTTTAGTCACATGGATCCAAACATCCCTGATACTTATTAATGATGAGTTTGCTGGTGATACAAAGCACGTTGTTATCTTGTACCTCTCCTGCGAGTGTGAGTGGGACCCACGGTCTATGGACCAAACCCATCTAGTACAAGCATGCCATCGTTCTTTATCTTCTCGTTCTCTATCCTTCCCAAGTTCCCAAGTTCCTAATCCCCTTCTCGTCGTTCCTGGTTCTCAAAATCTCAACGAACCACAAAACAACGAAGTCCTGATCTTATCTTTGGCCAACTCGTTGATGGTGCAAGCGGCCGCAAATTGATGGGGAGCAGCACTCTTCTCAGCACTTGATCTGTTTTCCTTCCGTGGGTCAGATTTGGTTTGTTTGTTCTATATTTATGGAGTTCAAATTGCATTGAATCGCTTCAAAGTTATTGGTGCGATTGTTGGTCTTTTGTTTTCTTTAATTCTTCAGAGAATGAATTGTGAGCCTATTTCAATTTGCGGTCTTTTTCTCCTTCATGTTCCTGTGTGAGAAATTCTTGATTTCGATACTTTCTTTAGCACTGTAGCTCTCCGACGAGATGAATGCTGCTTTGATTTCGTTCCTCATGTAGAGCTGGAATACAAGTTGAACAAGCTAACCATTTGCCAATAAAACCTTTGCCAACCTAGATTTATATTAGTAAAACATTAAATGGAGAACATTAATCCTATCCTAGAAAGAATACAATTCTAGATTTAGTCCAAGTCAAACTATATACTAACTTTGACTAGATTTATAAAAAAATAGACACTATTTATGATTATGAATAGATATATTATAAAAATATATTACATGGCGAATTTAATAATATACATATTAAGTACGTAAAGATTACTATTCATTGTAGTTTTTTAAGATACGTATCTAGAAAAACCAAAATTTGATGTATTTAGAAAAATCAAAATGTCATGTAAAAGAACCAAAATAATTATAATTTAGAACAGAAAGAGTAGTGTTTTTTATTACAAATTTAATCAAAGATAAGATAGTTTGATTGAATACTATGCTAGAGTTGCATTCTCTTTACGAGGATGGAGATCGCAAGTCCCAAGCGTTTGGTGGCAAAAATGATGGTCATACACTAAAGGGTTTCTTCTTGCGTTGTAAAACCATGACTTGAGCAATGGATTATCCGCCCTCTTCCATATACCTCCATGCATTTTGCATTTTTGAAAAAAAATGTCAATTAGCAGGTATTTATAGCTCCTTCCGCCTATGACTAATTCTGGGCTATGGGCAGCTGGCCATAGTAGTTTTTTCCGCAATTCGCAGGCTCGCAACTCGGCCCTATCAAAATCAGAGAATACCTAAGTCTTTTTCCTTAAAGTTTCCTCCATTTTTTTCTCCAGTCTTCAATAATGGAGACCCAAATCGAAGACCCATTTATCATTTTAGGTTGCATACAGTAAAAATGTCCGTGACCCATAGACCCATTTCTTCAACAGAAGACTCAAAAGACAATCCTGAGAGGATATCCAGATTTAGGTTCTCTCCTAAAATACATTTTGGGTTTATATATATAGGTAGTCTGTTGAAGGCTGAAATAGTACCATAAGAGAGATCTAAAATTTAGGTTTAGGTCTCCTTTTAGATCATTGGTCCAAGAAGATAGCCAAAAGACGAGCAGGTTTATGTACTCCCTCTGTCCCAGAATATAAGCATTTATTGACTTTCAGACATCACGTTTGACCGTCCGTCTTATTAAAAAAATTTATAAAAATATAAAACAAATAAGTTACACTTGAAGTATACTTAGTGATAAAACAAGTCATAGCAAAATAAATAATATATTCATAAAATTTTTGAATAAGACGGACACGTGATACACGAAAATCGAAAAATGCTTATATTGTGGGACGGAGGGAGCATGCGGTATTGCGGTTGGTGGAACAAGGACATCCGTCCAACACTCCAAGCCCCACGGGTTCCTAGAGATTCTTTGGCGGTAGGTGATCAACTGATCAAGTCCCAACAAAATCCTGCCCCACCGATCCACCAACCTCCATACCGTCACCGGGACACCGACGCATCATCCCCCAAGGCCCCAACCTAATGGCACCCCACCGTCAGTGGCACGGTCAAGCCCCCGCGATTTCTCGTCCGCGAGCGCACCAGTCGCCACCCCACGTGTTGCCCCCAGGCTTTAGAATCCGACGGCCTCGCAGTCGCAGATCCCCTCAAGTCGCAGTCCCCAGCACGGCTTCCGCCGGCGCCGGATGCCCACCCTACCGGGCCAATAGCCACGGGCCAACGGGCGCCGCAAAAAATGCGCCCGGCGAGCGCTCACGGAAATTTTCTGCGTCGCACGGGGCGCGCGGGGAAAGCGATAAGGCGAACCCCCGCGCCGTCGTCGTGCCCGCAGCGCTCCCTCTCGCCCGGCTCCCCCGTCCCATCACAATCCCAAGTTCCCAACCCCTACGATAGCTCCACTACACCCGTTCCCACTCCGGCTGGCGGCCCTTCTTGCCGAGATTTCTGTGGCTGGGCCTCCCGGCTCGGCACCACGTCCATCCAAACGCCATCCGCGCGCCCCGCCTCCCGTTGCCGATCAACGATCAAGTGTCAGCGCCCACGTCACCCCTGATAGATCTCATCGCCGGGCGGTCCCCGTGCCGTGTGCGTGCTCTCCAACTCACTCCACACTAAACTTGGCGCAGCGCGGGCAGCTCATCGCCACCGGACACCGGAGAGGAGGAAAAAAAAATTGTCGTAGAGTATTTTCTTCTCGCCATTTCTTTCCCCGGATGCGCCGATATAAATTATCGGCCAACCAAATCACTCGCCAACCCCAGCGCAACAGCCGGTCTTCTCGGCAGGAGCGGGAGCCGAGGCCTCCCACCCCGGGGACTCGCCACTTCCAATCCAGCGCCCGCCTCCCTCTCGCCGCCGTTCCCCACCCCTACCCAACCAGATGGAGCGCGCACGCCGCCTCGCCAACCGCGCGCTGCTGCGCCGCCTGCTGGCGGCGGCCGGGTCCACCACGTCCCCAGCCCCGTCCCGCGGCATCTCCACCCTGGCGCCCGCGCGGAAGCAGCGCCCCCGCGCCCGCGGCGCGCACCAGTACGCGCAGGGCCGGACGGTGTCGGCGTCGACGCTGCAGCCGAGCGACACCTTCCCGCGGAGGCACAACTCCGCCACGCCCGACGAGCAGGCCGCCATGGCGTCCACCTGCGGGTTCAACACCGTCGACGCGCTCATCGACGCCACCGTCCCGACCGCCATCCGCGCGCCGACGATGCACTTCGCCGGCAAGTTCGACAAAGGGTTCACCGAGTCCCAGATGATCGACCACATGCAGCGCCTCGCCTCCATGAACAAGGCCTACAAGTCCTTCATCGGGATGGGCTACTACAACACCCACGTCCCGGGAGTGATACTGCGCAACCTCATGGAGAACCCCGCCTGGTACACTCAGTACACGCCGTACCAGGCCGAGATCGCGCAGGGCCGTCTCGAGTCGCTGCTCAACTACCAGACCATGATCGCAGACCTCACGGGCCTGCCCATGTCCAACGCCTCCTTGCTTGACGAGGCCACCGCCGCCGCCGAGGCCATGGCCATGTGCAACGGCATCCTGAGGGGCAAGAAGAAGACCTTCCTCATCGCCTCAAACTGCCACCCGCAGACCATTGATGTCTGCCAGACGCGTGCCGACGGGTTCGACATCAAAGTCATCGTCGCGGACGCCAAGGACTTCGACTACAGCAGCGGAGACGTGTGCGGCGTGCTCGTGCAGTACCCCGGCACGGAGGGTGAGGTGCTCGACTACGCGGAGTTCGTCAAGGACGCGCACGCCCACGGCGTCAAGGTGGTCATGGCGACCGACCTGCTCGCGCTCACCACGCTGCGCCCGCCCGGCGAGACTGGCGCCGACATCGCCGTCGGCTCCGCGCAACGGTTCGGCGTGCCCATGGGTTACGGAGGCCCGCACGCCGCGTTCCTCGCCACGTCGCAAGAGTACAAGCGGCTGATGCCCGGCCGTATCATCGGAGTCAGCGTAGATTCCACCGGCAAGCCCGCTCTGCGGATGGCGATGCAGACCCGGGAGCAGCACATCCGCCGGGACAAGGCCACCAGCAACATCTGCACTGCCCAGGTACTCACGCACCCCACCCGTTCACCGAATTGCCTGATAGTGATAGAGATGATAACCAGACGTGTCTTTGTATACACTGAATAGTGACTTGTGATAGAGTAGTAGTGACAGCGACACTTGTGGTTCACAGGCCTTGCTCGCCAACATGGCTGCCATGTATGCTGTCTACCATGGTCCTGCGGGGCTGAAAGCAATCGCTGACCGGGTTCATGGCCTGGCTGGCACCTTCGCCCATGGGCTGAAGAAGCTCGGGACAGTGACGGTGCAGGATCTGCCATTCTTCGACACAGTCAAGGTCACATGTTCTGATGCACGTGCAATTGCCAAGGAGGCTGTCAAAAACGAGATGAACCTTCGGGTTGTTGATGAGAACACGGTGCGCTTTATCATGCTGTCACTATATTGCGATGATTTTGAGAGTTAAGCATTAATTCATAGTTGCGATGTTATAGATAACTGTAGCGTTTGATGAGACCACCACCTTGGAGGATGTTGACAAGCTGTTCAAGGTTTTCAACAAAGGCAAATCAGTAAGTAATCATTCAATTATTGCAAAATGTGTGCTTGATGTGAAATTAGATCCAAATGTTAAATGACGTGCCACTGCAAACACTTTCAGGCGAGCTTTACAGCTGAATCCCTTGCATCAGAGGTCTCAAGCTCAATTCCTAGCAGCCTTGCTCGCGAGAGCCCCTACCTAACACATCCAATCTTCAACATGTACTGGCAACAAAAGCTTGCACGTTTGCTGCACTAATTTGTCGGAATGTTTCTTATTTGTCATGCTGTGGGCTTGCAGGTACCACACAGAGCACGAGCTTCTCCGTTACCTGCATAAGTTGCAATCCAAGGATCTCTCATTGTGCCACAGTATGATCCCTCTCGGTTCTTGCACGATGAAACTAAATGCCACTGTTGAGATGATGCCTGTCACATATCCCAACTTTGCAAACCTGCACCCATTTGCCCCTACTGATCAGGCTGCAGGCTATCATGTAAGGATTATGGTTCAGTTTTTGTAATTTCTAATGGCAAACTATTCACATCATGAATTTGTTAAAGTCTGAAATAACTTGTTTTGTGCATAGGAAATGTTTGACGACCTAGGCGATCTGCTATGCAAGATCACAGGATTTGATTCTTTCTCCTTGCAACCGAATGCTGGTGCTGCAGGAGAGTATGCTGGTTTGATGGTTATCCGTGCTTACCACAACGTATGTCATTATCCTTTATCTAAAAAAACAATGTATGTCATTATATATCTGGCCTAGCTTTTCTCTCTCTTGCTTTTCTAGTAATTTTTGTTAACAAATAATGCTGAAAAACGCAGTCAAGGGGAGACCAGCACCGTGATGTCTGCATCATTCCTGTCTCAGCACACGGCACAAATCCTGCAAGTGCTGCTATGGTTGGGATGAAGATTGTTGCTGTTGGAACTGATTCCAAAGGTAACATAAACATTGAGGAATTGAGGAAAGCTGCAGAAGCAAACAAGGACAACTTGGCTGCTCTGATGGTACTATTGCTATGCCCTGTTAATATGAGGATTTATATTATCTTGAAAATTAAAATAATAATGCCACCACATTGGACATTTACTCTTTCAGCTCTGCTAATAGCTGACGTTTTATGTTGTTTTGATTCTGTACTAAACGTTTACCACTGCATAGACTTCTCACTTTGTTTGGTATTTATGATGCAAAATAGATGACTTTTGCAATCAGATTTGGTTCATAAAACTTTTCTCAACGGTAATGGTCATACATCATATATACAATAGGAGGAATAGAAAGAAGGCGCCAACCAACTTTGTTTATTGATATACAGACAATTGACGGATTAGAATAAATACTATGGGACCATGGAAATGCTAAAGTTTTTTTTTGGAAGGAGAATAATGCTGAAGTTCAATTTGGATGTAGTTGATTGTTTCAAAAGAAACTTTTGAAATCCTATGGCTGTATGCCAAGAATAACAATGTTACCTTATTAACTTGTTTTTCAGGTTACCTACCCTTCAACTCACGGAGTCTATGAAGAAGGCATTGATGAGATATGCAGGATCATTCATGAGAATGGCGGGCAGGTCTACATGGACGGGGCTAACATGAATGCTCAGGTTATTCTTTTGCAGTTTGCTAGGCCATCTTCTGTACATTGTTTATTATGCAAACACTCTCTTCAAGAGTTTGTTATTCTAAAAAAATATGGAACACATTTATATTGTACACAGAGTGTGTAGATGGCATTCTATGACAATGAAGTCGATTCTTCTCATGTGTTGAAAATAAAATAATAGTGAACCTATGAGACAAATCTGAGTACTTAGTAAGACATTACTAATCGCATTTCATTTTGTTAATTTCTTATTAAGTGGTTCTGTGGTTCTTTTGAAAAATATTTGGGATTAAATTTTGTCTATAATCTATCTAATTGTATGTTCCAAACTATTTTGTTCTGCAAGAAACGTATTTTCTCCAGGTTCGCCTGAACCTAGTTCAGAACTTAATGCCCCTTATTGAATGGCTAGAGCCAAAATGATCAGTTCACCAGAAATTCCCTTGAGCTTACAAAAGTTTTCTTTTTACAGGTTGGGCTAACAAGCCCTGGTTTTATTGGAGCTGATGTTTGCCATCTTAACCTTCACAAGACATTTTGCATTCCCCATGGTGGAGGTGGTCCTGGCATGGGACCTATTGGTGTTAAGAAGCACCTGGCACCATTTTTACCATCTCACCCAGTGGTAGGTGCCTCGAATTCTTTATCCTATCATTTGTCAATCTATAATAAATCATATTCTGATTTGAGGCATATATTCAGATTTGGGGCATATTAGTACTGCCCTATATTCAGCACTTACCTTGAATTGCTAGACAAGTTTAATATTATAGACAGTGTCACCACTCACCACCTTGCATTCTGTCACTTTATGAGCTTGAAAAGTTCCATTTTTTATGTTCATACAACACAAAACATGTTATTTGCAACCAAGTTTAATTTCCAAAAATAGTTTCCTAAGATGTTTCAGACCGAAGATTCAGATGGATTTCCAACTGTATTTCTTTATGTTATGAGCAATCCTACATTGTTATTTGAAAACTAGAAACCTTGTTATCCTACCTTTGTTCTGCCATAAGAACTATTTTGCTCTCCTGCTGGTGTCTTTGTTCTCTGCACAATTGTTTTCATGTCCTGTTCTAAACTAGTGAAGCAAGAAAGTTTTGACAGCATGTTCTTTCATTTTGGAAGCACCGTGGGTTCTACTCTAGTATTTAGTGATGATAAACCAGAAGAAAATAATCATAATTTTTGCATGCTGCCATCATTTCATTCAAAAGCCAAGACAACAATGTCATCTGATTAATCCATTTTTGATTAGATTCCCACTGGTGGTTTTCCCCTCCCTGAGAAAACCGACCCTCTTGGTACAATTGCTGCTGCTCCATGGGGATCTGCTTTGATTCTGCCAATTTCCTACACATACATAGCCATGATGGGCTCACAGGGACTTACTGATGCTTCAAAGATTGCGATTTTGAATGCAAACTACATGGCAAAACGACTAGAGGTACTTTTTATTAGTGGCAGCATTCCTTAGCTACATTTGTTATATTTGCTAAAATTATTTTCTAAAATTTACTTTGTATTTGTTTTTTGCAGAAGCACTACCCAGTTCTGTTCCGTGGAGTCAATGGAACTGTTGCCCATGAATTCATCATTGATTTAAGAGGGTTTAAGGTACTTACCCAAATCATATTAGCAATTTAACCTTGTGTTGAACTGTTGGTGCATTCCAATCT
This sequence comes from Echinochloa phyllopogon, assembly GCA_033239725.1. Classification (NCBI taxonomy): domain Eukaryota; kingdom Viridiplantae; phylum Streptophyta; class Magnoliopsida; order Poales; family Poaceae; genus Echinochloa; species Echinochloa phyllopogon. The sequence continues at coordinate 48,380,068 of BTCW01000014.1, forward strand.
CTAACTGGCTTCAACTTTGTCAGGCGACCGCCGGTATTGAGCCAGAGGATGTGGCAAAGCGCTTGATGGACTATGGATTCCATGCACCAACTATGTCATGGCCTGTTCCTGGCACACTTATGATTGAGCCCACTGAAAGTGAGAGCAAGGTAAGCATTTATTGCTTTTAATCTTTTGCTTCCCATTATGGCTATATTTCTTTGGGCGTAAAAATTTTTACACACATTTTTGACCATTAATTAAGGGTATTAAATAAAGTCAGACCATTAATTAAGGATATTAAATAAAGTCAGTTTATGAAAGTACATACAAAACCCCCGGGTTAATTCGCGAGACCTATCTTATGAGGCTTCTGATCGTATTATTAGATGATTGTTACTGCAGCATTACTGTAGTAAATCATGGGTTAATTAGACTCATTAGGTTCGTCGCATAAAGTTACACTCATCCTTAAAAATATTTTGCAAATATACTTTATTTAATACTTCATGCATGCAATATTCCCATGAACGTGGCCATATATCAGTCAGTTGATTCCGCATTAGCTTAATCTCACATCATTTTGTCTTGGCAGGCCGAGTTAGACAGGTTCTGTGATGCTCTTATCTCCATCAGGGAAGAGATTGCAGAGGTCGAAAGTGGCAAAGCAGATGCGCTCAACAATGTCCTGAAGGTAAAGCTATCATTAATGTCAAATGGTACTATCAGTTAGGTAGCAGTTCACCGTATCAAGCCATATCTTTCTCACATAGTAAATGGTTACTAGGCCCATTTGAATCATATTCCTTGCCTATTGGGTGTGAATAAATTTATAAAGAAAAAAGATGCTATAACTGTAAAGAATATCCGTCTTATAGAATGCTAAGGCTCCCACACATGAGATGGTTTTACACAAAGAACATGTTAGAAATTTAGGCATCATTCGGTATATTTTAATTTCAGAAATTAGCAACAAATTCATGACAACAGTGAGTGATTCAGTGGTAACATAATATGTGCCAGTGTTCAAGTTAATTCTCCTAAATAACATGAACAACATGAGAAACCGAAACAAGAACAAAATGATGTTCAGGATGTACTCGGAGGCGGGGCCGGTACCGGAGGCACCGGATGCGCCATCACCAGCTGGAGGAATAGTGTTAACCATCCTCGACTGGCTTTGCTCGAAGTAGTCGATCTAATTCGGTGCAGTGGCGAGTCGATGCAGTGGAGTCCCTCGAACGGCCACCGGGACGTAGTCGTTCACGTGAGGAAGACGGCCACCAGGAAGTAGTCGTTCGGGTTACGAAGTTGGCCACCAGGAAGGAGTTGTTCGGGTTGACGAAGTTGGCCACCAGGAAGTAGTCGTACGGATGATGAAGTTACCTGCCGGGAAGTAGTCGTTCACAGTAGCGAGCAGGCGCGTACTCATACGCTCCCCAAAAACCTTATCGCCCGTCTATCCCGAGCAGGATCACTAGACATGGAGGTTCGGAGGCAACTGCTCACGCAAGCAGAGTGCGCGCAAAGCTTGCGTTGGGAATGCAAGAGAGCAGCAAAAACAGGGAGAATAGAGAGGTCTCCTGAAAGGAGTACCAGAGAGGGAGAGTCTGCTTGTGTTCTGGCTATGGGAGAGAGCCCCTCTTATATAGGCGACCAGAGAAGGAGGGGGATGAACCTGGACACTGCTTGGAGGCAGCAATGGCTATAATGACGTCAGTTATTGGTCAGCCCAATAATGCCATTAAACGTCATCAGTTACTCTCAGCCATCAAATCGGCAGTGGTAACGTTTAAGACTCAATCAATGTCATTTGTGGCAAAATGTTCATCACACAGCACACGCCGAGCGGCTCGGCACGACTCGACACGGCCACGGCTCGGCGAGGCAAGCGCGCGCGCGTGGCACGCCCTTCTTCTTTTACCAACTTCACAAGTGATCCACAATTGGTCAACTATTTAAGTTGGTTAGGATTCTCGTTGACTCTCCATCCGGGATTTAATTCCCTAGCATTTATTAGTGGACCTTTAATTCTTTGATTAATTGAGACTTAAATGGCCCAATGACAATTAATCTAACAGAACACCTCTTGAATGTTTACAGAGGCTCACAAATGCTTTTGCTTTCGTGCAGGGCGCTCCTCACCCACCCCAACTATTGATGAGTGACACATGGACTAAGCCATATTCCAGGGAGTACGCCGCGTTCCCTGCGGCATGGCTCCGGGGCGCCAAGTTCTGGCCAACAACTGGTATGAACAACGCCATCTCCAAGCCTTCACTTCTTCGCTTACTACAGCAATGTAAGGAAAGCTAACCGTGGTATATCCAGGTCGCGTGGACAACGTGTACGGAGACCGCAACCTCATCTGCACGCTGCAGCAGGCATCCCAGGTGGCGGAGGAAGCAGCAGCTGCTACTGCATAATCTTGTCGTAATGACGACCGCATCGTGTGAAACAGCCTCAAGAAAATGTTTATGCTTCCTGTCGGAGGGAAGCATCATCTCCTCTTCGTGCTTTCTGCAATGTATATACGCTTATGGCAGCTGCTGATCCGACAGCTGCTATCATGTAATTCTGCACCTTGTTTTCTGCATTCCGATTATAAAATGAAAATTAGCTTTTATTGATTAGAATGGTTGCTCTTTTCTTGAGAGTCTACACCGAAGGATATCCGATTCATCATATCAAAAATTCAAAACGCGGGAAGGGAATAGGTTAGAAATTTAGTATCATTCACTATATTTTAATTTCAAAAATTAGTAAAAAATTCATGACAACAGTGAGTGATCCAGTGGTAACATAACATGTGCGAGTGTTCAAGTTAAATCTCCTATAACATGAACAACATGAGAAACCGAAACCAGAACGAAACGATGTTCAGGATATACCCAGAGGCGGGGCCGGTACCGGAGGCGCCGGATGCGCCGTCACCAGCTGGAGAAATAGTGTTAACCATCCTCGACTGGCCTTGCTCGAAGTAGTCAATTTGATTCGTTGCAGTGACGAGTCGATGCAGTGGAGTCCCTCGAACGGTCACCGGGACGTAGTCGTTCACGTGAGGAAGACGGCCACCAGGAAGTAGTCGTTCGGGTTGACGAAGTTGGCCACCAGGAAGTAGTAGTACAGGTTGACGAAACCAACCACCAGGAAGTAGTCGTACGGATGATGAAGTTAGCCGCCGGGAAGTAGTCATTCACAACAGCGAGCAGGCGCGTACTCGTACGCTCCCCAAAAACCTTATCGCCTGCATATCCCGAGTAGGATCACTAGACAGGGAGGTTCGGAGGCAACTGCTCACGCAAGCAGAGTGCGCGCAAAGCTTGCGTTGGGAATGCAAGAGAGCAGCAAAAACAGGGAGAAGAGAGAGGTCTCCTGAGTCTGCTTGTGTGTTCTGGCTGTGGGAGAGAGCCCCTCTTATATAGGCGACCAGAGAAGGAGGGGGATGAACCTGAACATTGCTTGGAGGCAGCAATGGCCATAATGATGTCAGTTACTGGTCAGCCCAATAATACCATTAAACGTCATCAATTACTCTCAGCCATCAAATCGGCAATTACTGGTAACGTTTAAGACTCAATCAATGTCATTTGTGGCAAAAGTTTCATCACACAGCACACTCAGAGCGGCTCGGCTCGGCTCGGCTCGGTGAGCGAGCGCGAGCGTGTGGCACGCCATTCTCCTTTTACCAACTTCACATGTGGTCCACAGTTGGTCCACCATTTAAGTTGGTTAGGATTCCCGTTGACTCTCCGTCCGGGATTTAATTCCCTAGCATTTATTAGTGGACCTTTAATTCTTTGATTAATTGAGACTTAAATGGGCCAAGGCCCAATTAATCTAACAATCCCCACCAAGAATTTCAAGGTACACAAGAAAATACTCTCGACTCAACTATTGTTTTGATATACTGGCCTCATGGCAGGGATTGTTAAGTTGAACATCCATCTGGGGCAAGAGCTACACTTGTTCACAACTGACCAATGGACTATGCCTTGAATTGACAGTTTTGTGCAAACAAGTTTGACTAGAGCCCCTTTGCCAGTACTAGGCTGCTATAAGCATCCCCTCAGGTTGGAGCGTATAAGTCATACTCCGTGCCTTTCATGGATATCTAGAGATCACCCTATCTCATAGATTGTGACTAGCAATCGAACCCATATAGGTGCAATCCTTTGAGATGTTCTGTAGGTTAACATCTTTGCCTCATTGAGCCACTCGGATCACATTAAGGTTTTCACCAACCCGCCATACAGACTTAGAAGAGAAATGCATCTCCATTGGAATGAACCCTTTTCAAAGGTTCTCTTCTCTCAGTTAAATAGTAGCTTGTTTCACCATCCTAATTCACGGGATCTCCGATCACATAGGACAGGTTACCACTACTGAGTAACACACATGGGTCTCAAGCCCAATTCCCTAGATGCATTGTCTATCACGTTACGTGAAAGACCCTTTGTGAATTGATCTGCCAGGTTCTTAGCCGTTTGGATGTAGTCCAAGGCTATCACTCCGGAGTTTCTCATTTTCCTGACAAATTTCAGCCGCCTCTTTACATGCCTAGAGGACTTCATGTTATCCTTTGAACTGTTCACCTTGACAATCACAGCTTGATTATCACAGTTCATGAGGATAGCCGCTATCGGTTTCTCAACTACCGGCAAATCCATAAGGAGATCACGAAGCCATTCGGCCTCAACAGTGGCTGTGTCCAATGCAGTGAGTTCTGCCTCCATAGTTGACCTCGTTAAGATGGTCTGCTTGCAAGACTTTCAGGAGACAGCGCCACCTCCAAGTGTGAACACATATCCACTTGTGGCTTTAATCTCATCCGCATCGGATATCCAGTTTGAATCATTGTAACCCTTCAGTACTCTAGGGTACCCGGTATAGTGAATTCCATAGTCCACATTACCTTTCAGAAAGCGCATTACCCGTTCAAGAGCTTCCCAATGAGCATCTCCTGGATTTGACACAAATCGGCTAAGTTTGCTCACAGCGAACGCGATATCAGGTCTAGTAGCGCTGGCTAGGTACATCAGTGCACCAATGATCTGACAGTATCTCAGCTGATCTCTCATTATTCTTTTGTTCTTCTGTAATATTTTACTAGCATCATAAGGTGTTGGAGCTGGCTTGTAGTCATTATAGCCGAAGCGACTCAAGACTTCTCTACATAGTGGGATTGTGTGAGAACAACCCCACCATCACCTTCTCTAACTAGCTTAATATTTAGGATCACATCAGCCTCTCCCAAATCTTTCATATCAAAACTCTGAGACAAAAACTCTTTGACTTCCTTAATCACATTAAGGTTTGTCCCAAATATCAGTATGTCATCTACATACAGACACAAGATCACTCCTTCGCCCCCACCATAGCGATAGTGCACATACTCGTGGGCTTCGTTCACAACAGCCCGCCCCAAGTAGCCGCAGCGCGAGCTTCCTATCCTCCTTGGCGGCGCTCCGGCACGGCTGATCGAGCCTGGCGCTCCGGCTCCCGCCCCTGATCGCAACAACCTTCCTGTACTCCGCCGGCCGCGGTGCGTACACCTCAGGGGCGCCGACGACGCCCAGGCGTATGACGCCCCCACAACGCTGGTGGCGCCGACCCAGTTCTGCGGCGCGCCCTGGACGCAACGGCGGCGGATGCAGGGCGGCTGCCCCGCGCGTGGCGGGCGCGGCGACGGGCTCGGGTGCGCGTAGAACACGCTGCTCGACGCCGACTGCCGCGACGGAAGAACGACGACGTTGGTGGAGGGTGGCGCGCCCTTGGGCCAGCCGGTGATGCTGCCGGTGGTGTCCGAGGACGCGCTCTCGGACGACGTGCGGGCGCCGCCGCCGCCGCCCTCTATCGCCTCCTCTAGAGACCGCCCTAGGCCCCCGCCATTGCAACCCAGACACCGATCTAGGGTTGAGTGTCGGGGAGGGAGAGAACAATGAGCGGGCACTGCTGCGTCGGAGTTTTTTTATACGACGCTGGGGCCTTGGGGTTTCATGCGCAGAGAGAGTGTTTCGGGGTTTTTTCTCGGTCCTTTGTTATGACCGAGGGTATTTTTATCCTTTTAGTCAATCTTTGCAAATCTGCGCTAAAAAACTAACCGAGGACCTAACGGATCCTACAGTAGTATCAATTTAGACAGGATTGTAAAAAAATAAGGTTAAATAAGGCATAGTTTATTTTTTAGGGTTAAATAAGAAATAGAGTCATTTTTAGTGGTCTCTATCAAAATTGAAGACGTAACCCTATCAAAATTGAAGACGTCTGCGTACCATGCTAAAATATCGCTATTCGCTAATCATTGCTCACCGGTGGCTGCGGCGTACCGCGGTGGTCCGGTGGTGGCCAGGTGAATGATATTTTTTGAATACACCAGGTGAATGATTGGATCAGAGAAAACGTGACCAACCGAGGTGGCAAAATCTGAACCAGAACAGCTGGTCTGCCAATTCTGCCAACCGCCAATTCCACCGCTCCGTCCGTCCGACGGCGACCGCCGCCGCAGCGTGGCGTGACGATCCGGTCCGGCAGCCCCATAGCCCCGCGAAAGGCGAGGAGGACGCCGAGGTGGCCCCCCGTCGGTCCATGGTTCGCCGCCGGCTCCGGAGCACATGGACTCCTCCCGCTCCTCGAACTCTCTGGTACGCTCGCGGCCCCTATCGCCAACCCCGATCCGGTCTCGCCATTTCCATTTTCGACCTGATCCAGCTGTTGACTTGCAGGCGTCGAGGAGCTCTCTGACGCTGGGGGAGCTAGCGTGCGCGGTGCTGCTCCCCGTGCTCGCCGTGGTGGACGCGGTCCTGCTCGCGGCCTCGAGGTGCTTCGAGAAGAGCCCTCCCAGGCTGCTGTCTTCGCTCGACGCGCGCGGGGGGATCCGTGCCGGTGGACGCCTCGCCTTCCGTGACCTAGCCAGGCTCGCCGACGACTCCGGCTGCTGTAAGTGTATGGCTGCATATCGTGCTTGTGTGTTTTCTAACATTTTACTCCACCTAGTGTTGTGGCCTGAGATGTTCTTCTGGGTATGTATGCTGGGAGTCTCGGTGAACGAGGTCGAGGCGCTGTACGAGTTGTACAAGAAGATCAGCTGCTCTATCATCAACGACGGCCTGATCCATAAGGTTTTTGCAAATGTTTATCTGTTTCTTTTGCGGTACGATTGGTCAGACGTGCGCCTTTGTTTAACATTTCGACCCCGTTTGGCTGGTGGGGCTTTTTATGATTTCTGTGACAATTCACAATTGAACTGTCAACTGTGAAATTTCTGCAGATTCCAGCGGAATTTGTGCCTTCCAAACAGGGGATTGATCCAGTTTAGCCAATCCATAACAAGGGAATGGGACCCTCATTTGATGTTAGATTTATTCCTTTAGGATTTGTTCTGCTGTTCCTCTCAGATTCTAGAACTGTTTGAGGATGCTGGAGAGTAACAAATCTGGAAATTGGCAAAATATCGGGTGTTTTTGGTTGGATGTTTCAGTTCGCCACACCGAAGCTGCAGTGGTGCCGTAAAAATTGGATGTTGCTTGATTCTGGTGTAGGATTTGGCGCGTGACACAAAAACCAATTGTTTGATTTGTTTCCCTTGCCGATTCACGCCTAACTTGCGGTGCCGAAAATCTCCGCCTAACCTTTGGCGCCGCTGCACCGGCGCTGTGGGCGTGGCATTGCCACGGCAACCAAGCAGACTCATCGTCTCCCCAATCCTTATTACCATGCAAGAAGCTCCCTGACTCAGTTAGGACTAGTTTGCTCAGTTTGCACTACAGTGTTCAGTGGTGTTCTTGCGCTTTCCTGGATTGTAATGGTGCCATTACACATGTTGAAAAGGACTCGTAGTTACATTATGGAGAGCAAACACAAAGGTAGATTGACCCATTGAGAGGAGAAAGTTAAACACGGCAACAAGGGGAGGTTATCAATCTTGACAAAAGTTACCATGTACTAAAATGAGGTTGGGCATTGACAGTAGTTGAACATTAATTATAAATGCCTTGACTAGCGAAGTCTTTTATTTTTCCACACTAGAGCACTTATAATGATGGTATGCTAACAGCTAGGATAGTCTCTTCCTGTTGAAGATTTTAAAGTGGGTAATGTACTGATCCATAGGCTGTGTTTAGATCCATGAAAAGGGGATGAAAAGGGTCACATCAGACATACTGTAACACTCTTCGTTTGTTTGTGGTAATTGTTGTCCTACCATGACCTAACTAGGCTTACGAGATTTGTCTAGTCGTGTACATCAAAACTATGCAATTAGTTTTTTTATTTACCTACATTTAATGCTTCATGCATGCGTTATTTGCTATATTTAATGTTTCGATGTGATGTCGATTTGATGGAAAGTTTGGAAAGTTGGAGGAACTAAACATAGCCATAGTATTGTTAGTTTGTTGGCCATTAATTGTAAAAGGTTCTACATCTTTTGTAGGAGGAGCTGCAGTTGGCATTGTTCAAGATGCCGTCTGGGAAAAATCTTTACCTAGATAGAGTAAGTGCCAACGCTTGCTCTACCAGTTAAAACATAGCTCGCATGTATAAGGGTTTAAAACACCCTGTTTTCCAATCCTAAATATACACCATACAATCTAAATTGCGAAACAAGATCCAGCAAAGTCATGCTGGTCCATTTTTCTCCATTTTGAAAATTTCTTCTTGTGACATGAAGATCCAGCAAGATCCTAAATATAGCTTGCAGGCAACTGCTTGTTATGTTGATAAAAATAATAAACCTGCAGTTACCAATATCTAACTACATTTCATTTTATTTTACCAAAATGGAAACTCCTATGCTGCCATCAAATCATGTTGGTCCATTTTTCTTGTAATGTTTTGTAGTCAGTACCATGATTGTAGTGCCATTGTTATGCAACTGGTTTTAAAATAACCTTTTATGCTTGCAGAGTTTTAATGAAACGCTTCTAAATTGTTGAAAACCACAGGAAGTTTACAAAAAAATCATGTAGAAACAAATCAAGGTAACAACATGTGTCAAAATGAGATGGTGTAATGTTAAGACTGCCAAGGTGAAATGAATGATGATGCGAGAAGTTTGTGTATACTAGTTGGGACAGGTATGTCGAAAGAACTGCCTAGTACTTTATACAAGTAAAACAAATGGTATTTAAATTATCATGATTCTGTGGATAATGTTTCAGATTGGCTATTCGGCTTCTAAAGGTATGGGCGTCAGTCAGTATGCAAGTCACTCTTCCATCTGTTGCCTATTCGATTGAAGCAAGAAAAAGATCTATATTGCCAGTGTACTATAGTTGTTTCAATTTGCAGGTGTCTATGGTTTAGTGCAGATGTCATTTCTAAAAGGAAAGAGACGACAAATCTTCATGTAATTGATATGTACGTAAACATGTAACATGCAGCAGTTGGGCCTTGGGGATTGATTTTGCATGCCCAGAAGATTTTAAAAGACTAAAGGGTGCTCACGAAAAGCAAACCCAGGATTCTGAAACTATGTTTGTTCGGTATATATGACTATGTGGCATAGTTTTTTTAATAATAATATGTGGTATAGTTTGATAGTGACCTGCAGGTGTACTCAAAATTAGTTTCCATGTATGGCTGTAGTTGTAGAAGAAAAAAAGGAGCATATTACAACAGGGTGGTGTGTAATGTTTCATTCATTTGTTGAAAGTATATTTATATTATTATATATCAAGAGGTGGTGAGTTAACAAAGTTACGCAAATAGCTTTAGCAATCAGCACCTAAATGCTTTAAACATTTCAGTTCATGACTGAACCTGTCACTTGACAAGGATATGATGCACAAAGGCATAGCTTCAGTAGACCATGAACATTTACAGATTTTCATTTTCTGCCGAAATCTAAGTTCAATATATATTGTATGTTATATTTGTCCTATCAAGATCCGATACAGAGCAACATCTTATTGCCCTAATACAGACCAAGAAAAATACAAAGTGATCCCGCATACGTATAGATCAAGACATGAGGGACCGGGTAGGTGAAGGAATCTGCTGCTGACAGGTGCGTGAGGCTAAACCACGTCGCAGTGCAGGCGAGGCATTCACCAAAGATAGGGTGGGCAGTGGGGCACTGTCGCACGGACACATTAAAAAACAATTCACGTGTCACTCACACGCATCTCGAGGTAGCAGCATCGCACGGTAGAAAACTTACCTGCCCGGGCCGGTACCGCTGGCATACTAAAAGCCGTGGGGGGCATGCCGTAGGGGCGAACCAGCAAGGGAACAACCCTGAAAGTGAGAAAGTTACACATGACATCGGCTGGTGGGCGGATCGCCAGGTCTGGACACGAGATGTGAGGACTGGTGGCTGGAAAAAACATAGTGGCCTATTTTAATACATAATATGACTTGTATCCACATGTAGCCGGTAAAATGGCAATATAGAAAAGTCAATGCAACATTTGAAACGTGAATAAATCAAATTTAGCTTATAATAATATAGAACTGCAGTAAAAGATATCGTCGAAATTAATAACCCAATAATCACACTACTGGCCGAACAAATTCACCGAGAACCAATTCTGCAAACCCAGCACCGTGCATGGGACCACGTTCGGCGGCTGCCTTCCATCAGTCCTCAGACCGCACCATATCCACATTGGCCTCTCCGACCCGTCATCGTGGCGGAACAGCTTCACCTCGACGTCGAGCTGCGCGGCGCCGAGACGCCGCTCCAGAGCCATGCGATCCAGCAGGTGCTCGGGCAGGCCCACGCCGTCGGCCGACGCCGGGAACCGGATCTCTCCGGCGCCCTTGCCGGGCATGCAGAACCCCGGGACTCGGCCCGTCGCGATGGTGAACCCGGCATAGCTCACCAGGGCTTCGCCGTTGTGGTAGCATCTCCCCGTGCCACGTCGGTTGCTGGAGTGCAGGGTGACGTTGAAGGCCGGCGAGATGGACGCGCCGCCGGTCGCCGGCGTGTCGCCGAGGCCCTTGATAGCCGGGAGGAGCTGAACGGAGAACTCGGGAGGCATGTCGTACAGCAAGAAGTAGAGGGGCAGCAGGAGGATGCCGACGATCGTGCAGAACTCGCGCAGGATCGAGACCAGGAGATATTCACGAGCGCGCTTGTGCTTGTGCGCCGATATCGATCCATCGATGTCCATTGTTTTTTTTACACGCAAATCGTGCACCTCTTCCTCTCGCACTTTTCGATCCGTTAAAACCTAATATAAAAAATAGACCCCAAAGGCACAAGCTGCGGCTCGTGTCGGACTCCAACTCTCCAAAGCACGGTTCGTGTCGCGCTCCAACAATCTAAACCCCTCCCTACCTTTCTCGTTCTGTCATGATAAACAAACACTTATGCTAAATCAGATACTCAAACTTGGATATATAAACCGATTTCGCTACAAGTGACCTTAGAATTGTGCTTAGCTCACGGGGTACTCAACATGGGAAAGTTTCGTATGATTCCTGCGAGAACTGAATTTATTTATGCAAAATTCTTGATTTTTTGCGTGGACAAACTAAAGTATTTGTAGACTTACTTCATCGTGTTCAAGATTACTTGGAACGTGATTTTTTCAGAAAAAAGATAATGATTATTAGAAAGACTATTGTTTAATTTTTATACTTTTTGTCAGAAAGACGAATTGCCATCAAACGACATATCATGTAGCGGATACAAATGAAAGGCCATTTTCAAAGGTCAGCCTAGAGTGCAAAAGCACAAAAGAACACCTTCGTGGCACAACCAAATTAGAAGAGTCCTTTGCCACATAGAACAATGGAAGCAAAGATATGTCACTAGATTCATACCTAAAAATACTTTTAGAGACTATACTAATTTGGTAATATTGACTATATATTCTGTTGGGGTAACAAATCTTTGAGAACCGCACCTCCGGAATGGTCAGTAGGAGCTGGCACAAGAGAAGTAGGAAGAGAGGTTCTCTCTGAATGAATCGAAGGTCATCCTCAAACAGAACAACGTAAGACGCACAGGCATAGGACCTTCGACATCCTCAGAGGTTTGGAAGGGCAAGCCAAACGAAGGTCGATGATTGTTGACTCATGTAAGTACGCTATGGTTCCAAGTCGTCTTGAGCGAAGGTCAGTGGGGAATGTTTCGAGTGCCTTTAAGCGGAAGAGTACCTTCGCTCGTCATTACAAGGCTTCGGTAATGTGGTGAATGATCAAGCAAACAAGAAAGGTCGCGAAGCTCAGGGTTCGAGGGTGTTCCGAAGCCAATCACATTAGTGGTTATCCTTTAGTTAGAAGAAGTAAAATGGCATACGACATTGTATAGGAAATTACCCTGTTGCCCGTCCCCAAATGTTGTAAAGTACGGATAGAATAGCCTGCAAGTGGGGTATGACAAGAGGGTATTGTTGTAAAATAGAGACCTTGTAACCCCCTATAAAAGCAGGGCCTAGCCCTCCTTTTGAGGAGAGATTAAAAAAAGGATCGAGAGACACGATTTGCATTTTACACTGCTAGTTCGTATTGCAATTGAGAGAATACGTACCAACAGTTGACGCCCACCGTTTGTGCGTGCACAGAAAGCATACTCACATGGCACCTAAGACCAAAAATTTATCCGAGATAAGCAAAGAAGTTCCGACAGAAGAGGCTGAGTCGGAGGTCCCAGAGTCTCTTCAAATCGGAGATCTAGATACCTCTGTGACAGTAGACAAATCAAAGGTTTCCAAGTCTGACGAAGCTGCAAAGAAGAAAAGAACCGAAGCTGAAACTTTAAGAGCCAAAAAGTTGAAAATGGTAGCTTCGACTCAACCCTCTCAAACAACAAACCAAGCGCAAACCGAAGAACAGGAATTAGAGGCCACCAAGCAAGAGTTGGCAAGATTGTAGAAGGAGAAGGAAAAAATGTTAGTAGAAACTCAAGCTACACAGCGTGCAAGCATACTCAAGCAGGAGTTAATTTCAGCAAAAGCAAGGTTGTCTAGGCTTCAAGTAGAAATGCAAGAAATGGCTCAGAGGCAGAATGAGTTGGACTCTTTGGATCAACATTGGAGCAATCACGAGCAGCCACTCTTTGGTACTCCAACAGGCATCCGAACTTCCGTTTCTTAGAGAACCATGATCACCCCAAGAGCAATTGACACTTCAGATCCTCTAGCACCCAGCCTTCAGTTAACAGCTTGGCCTTTGACTCACCATGGAGCTCCGATTCCAAAGTTTAATGGCACTGGTGATGCTAGACAATTGTTAATGGCATACGGAGCATCAATAGCTTTAGCAGGTGGGATGACACTGTCTTAGCCAAATCTTTTGTGATAGCATGTGAAGGAGCGACTTTGAATTGGTACTCACTCCTAAAACCATTGTCAATTCAGTCTTGGCAAGAGTTAAGGGAAAAATTCATGGAAAACTTCAAGGGCATTAGCAGAAACTCGCTGACCAGTAGTGACCTTTTTAGTTGCGTTCAAGGGGAAAAAGAGCCTCTCCAGACATATTTTCATAGATTCGTGTAGTTAAGAGCCCAGGCTCCCAAGGTACCCGACGAGGTGGCCATCGAAGCTTGTATTAAAGGACTAAAAATTGGGCCTTGCGCCAATCATTTTGCCCTAGATCCACCGAGCTGAATGAGTAAACTTTACATCGCTTTTGAGAAGTGGTGTAGAGCAGACAAAGATTATCGCCGAAGATCTGAGGAGGTCAAAATACTTCGCCAAGGACATAACAACAATCAAACACAGCGTTGGGAGAATCAGAGCTTCAATCATAAAAGAGGGCCTGCCCCATTTCAGCAAACCATATATCAAGTCGAAGCTTTTCAGTCAGAAAACCAAAATTATATCCAGCCAGCGCAATCTTTGTTCAAAGAAAACTCAAATTGGGGATCAAATGAGAGAGAAAATAATACAGGCCGCGGTGGAAGAGGTACAAGGGGCAGAGGCCGAGGCCGCGAAAGGCAATCTCAAGATAGAAGATTCTATTGTGTATTTCATGGAGAGAACTCAGAACACGGAACCAAGTATTGCCCAGAAAGTAAAAAGGTTCTGGAAAGAATGGGAGCAAAGAAAGAACAAGCTGAGGCAACACCTTCGCTGGTCAGTCAAAGTGTCAATTGTAACTCTAGCAGCAACTGGGCAGCTCAGTTGGCTCACAACCACCAGGGTTATCCACACCAGGCTTCGTTTGTTCAATCAGCCAGTACAAATCCACCAGCATTTGCTTTCAATCATCAAGTGACTCCTCCTTTTCGAAGTTATCAAACACCTTCGGCCCTGGCCCTGAACAACACTGCTTATGAAGAAGTCCAAGAATTACATCAGCCAAAAGCCGAAGGAAGAGAGCTCCAAACCAATAGTTTACCAATAGTTGGGATGATCATGCTAATTTCAGGAGGTTCATCCATGCAATTCGAGAATAAGAGGCAAAGGCAAGATTACTTCAGAAGCGTGAACAACATTTCAGTTGAAGGACCGATCTTAAGATTAAAGTGGTCGCATATCCCCATTACCTTCACAGAAAAAGATCTCAAACTAACAAATTATCCTCACAACGACACTCTGGTAATCGAGGCCAACATCGCAAGATGGATGATAGGAAGAATACTCGTAGACACTAGAAGCTCGGCTGACATCATCTTCGCCAACACCTTCGCAGAAATGAAAATGGACCGAAGCTCCTTGCAATCGGCAGGCAACCCTCTTTGTGGCTTCGGCGGAAAGAGAGTGCCAGTCTTGGGAAAAATAGAGCTCCTAGTTTCATTCGGGGATTTGAACAATGCCAGAACAGAGTATGTTACCTTTTACGTAGTGGACATCTATTTTTCATACTTCGCTATCTTCGGAAGAGGCTTTCTGAACAAGTTTGAGGTAGTCGTACATCAGCCCTATCTATATGTGAAAATGTCTGCATTGAAAGGGGTAATTGAAAGGGGTAATCATAATCTTCGGTAACCAACAGATGGCAAGGAATATCGAGAAAGGAGAAACTCCAGGGCATCGCAATGTCCACACTCTCAACAAGACTCCAGAGCGAGCTTCGATTCAGCAAGATCCCGAATCAAAGATAGATAAGGAGAAGATTCCGGTCAAGCCTGACCAAGAAACCAGAAGGGTTCTGTTAGATGAAACGGTGCTCGATAGGCATGTAATCATAGGAGCAGATTTAGAAAAGAATGAAAAGGAGAAGCTAGTCAAGTTTCTTTGCGCCAACAAAGATGTGTTTGCTTGGTCATCTAAAGACCTTCAAGGGATTAGCAGATCCATCATCGAACATAGTCTCAACATCAGCAAAGCTGTAAGGCCCAGAAAGCAAAAGCTTCAGAAAATGTCGGATGACAAGGTACTAGCAGTCAAAGCAGAAGTACAGAGGTTGCTCGAAGCTCACGTCATCAGAGAAGTCAAATACCCGACTTGGCTGGCAAACACTGTGCCAGTAAAAAAGAAGAACGGGAAATGGAGAATGTGCGTCGATTTTACAGAATTAAACAAGTTTTGCCCAAAAGATGATTTTCCTCTACCAAGAATCGACAGAGTAGTGGACGATGCTGCCAATAGCGAAATGATGTCTCTCTTAGATTGTTTTTCGGGTTATCATCAAATTTGGATGAAGAAAGAAGATGAAGAATGCACAAGTTTCATAACACCCATGAGAACGTATTGTTTTGTAAGAATGCCGGAAGGGCTAAAGAATGCAGGTCCGACCTTCTCCAGAATGTCGTCGGTGGTATTCAAGGACCAAATCCCAAGAAATCTGCTAGCATATGTCGATGACATTGTTGTCAAAAGCAGGTTAAGATCAAACTATATTGCAGACCTCGCAGAGACCTTCGCTAACTTGAGAGAAGCAGGACTCAAGTTGAACCTGGAGAAGTGCATTTCCGTGTGAGAAAAGGCAAGATACTAGGATGCCTGGTATCCGTCAAAGGTATTGAGGCAAACAAAGACAAGGTGAAAGCCATCATAAACATGGAAGAGCCAAGGACAAGGAATGATGTTCAAAAGTTAACATGGAGAATAGCATCCTTGAACAGATTCGTTGCAAAATCTGCCGAGAGGAGCCTTCCATTCTTTAAAGCTCTGCGCTCCACAAACAAGTTCGCTTGGGGGGCAGAACAAAGGAAAGCTTTCCAGGAACTCAAGGATTACCTGCATCAACTAACTACAATGTCATCTCCCGAACCCGGAGCCACTTTGTTATTGTACATATTCGCAACCCAATCAGCAGTAAGCGCAACACTAATCCAAGAGAAAGAGGTCCAAGGTATCAAGACACAATCCCGGTGTACTTCGTTTCAGAGGCGTTAACGGATTCCAAAAAATCATATTAAGAGTTGGAGAAAATTGCATATGGAGTTGTAATGAGTTCTAGGAAGTTAAGGCACTACTTCGGCGCACACAAAATAGTGGTCCTTCCGGATCAACCGCTCAAGGAAATCTTCAACAACAAAGAAGCTCCTAGCCGCATCAGAAAGTGGGCGGCTGAAATGTCAAGCTTTCCCGTAACCTTCGAGAAACGAAGCGCAATCAAATCTCAAGTCTTGGCAGACTTCATAGCCGATTGGACCTCTCCAAATTGCGATCAGATGCCAGCCGTAGAGCCCGAATGGTTCATCACATGCGATGGAGCTTGGGGAAGAGATGGAGCACGAGCAGCAGCAATTGTAACATCCCCAAACGGGGCTAAGCTCAGATGCGCAGTAAGGCTGGACTTCTGTAAAGAATAAGACAAAAGCACAAACAATATAGCAGAATACGAGGCATTACTGCTAGGCCTTCGAAAAGCCAGAGCATTGGGAGCAAGAATTTGCACAATCAAAACAGATTCACAAGTGATCACCGATCAGGTAGAAAAGATCTGCGAAGCTAGAAACCCAGAGCTAATTAAATACTTGGAAGCAGTAAGGAAAATGGAGAAGCAATTCAAGGGCTACACAGTAGAGTTTTGGCCTAGAGGCAAGAACGGCGAAGCTGACGCACTAGCCAAGGCGGCAGCCAGAGCAGACAAATTACCTCCGGATGTGTTTTTTGAAACCTTAAGAACACCTTCGGTCAGAAATACAGCTTACAAAGTGTCTTGGATAGCCGCAATTCAAAGTGAAGATTGGAAAGCCGCAATCATGGCATTCCTAAGAGGCACCTATGAACCTGAGACGGTCACAGAAACGAGAAGAATGGAACAAAGATGCCGAAGCTATCAGATCGTAGGAGAGAATCTCTACAAGTTAGGAGTCACAACTCCATTACTGAAATGCATAACAACAGAGAAAGGTCTGGAGTTGCTGAAAGAAATCCATAACGGTTGCTGTGGATCCCATATTGGACCAAGGGCTTTAGCAGGAAAGGCACTCAGGCAAGGGTTCTACTGGCCTACGATTCTAAGGGACGCCCAGCAAATTGTTAAAACTTGTGAAGCTTGCCAGAAGTTCGCGAAAAAGCAAAGAGCCCCAGGAGCTCCATCTCAATTAATCCCACCCACTTGGCCATTACAAAGATGTGGAGTGGACATAGTAGGCCCATTACCGACATCGCAGGGCAATTACAATTTTGCAGTAGTGGCAGTCGAGTACTTTACAAAATGGATCGAAGCTAAACCTCTGGTCCATATCACTTCTGAATCAATCAAGAAGTTCTTCTGGCAAAACATAGTGTGCCACTTTGGAGTACCTAGGGAAATTACGGTAGATAATGGCAGACAATTCGACAGTGAAGTATTCAAGGATTTTTGCCATTCCATTGACACAAAAGTTAAATTTGCCTCTGTCTATCATCCTCAATCTAACGGAGCGGTCGAAAGAGCCAACGGTATCATATTCGAAGGTGTCAAGAAGCGTTTAGTCGAGCAAAAGAAAAGCAAGTGGGTGGAAGAGTTGCCCAAAGTAATATGGTCGCACAACACCACCAAGTCCAGAGAAACGCAGTTCACCCCTTTCAAACTTTTATTCGGCGAAGAAGCCATGAGCCCGGAAGAGCTAAAGTTCAAAAGTTCCAGAATGAGCCTAAAGCAAGAAGAACAAAGCGAGAGTATTGACAAAGACTTAAGCGAGGGCAACAAGCTAAAGGCAGTGTAAAACTTGACAAAGTAGCAGCAGGAAACCCAGAAGTGGAGAGACAAAAAAGTTATACGAAAGGACATCGCAATCGGAGATTTGGTGCTAAAGTTAAAGGCCGAGAAGGCCGGAAAGCTCCAGGCCAATTGGGAGAGACCTTACCTGGGCACTAGAAGTAACAGGCCGGGTTTGTTCTACCTATCCAACGAAGAAGGAAAGGAGCTGCCGCACTCTTGGAATGTGGATAGCTTGAGAAGGTTATACGTGTAACATATAGTAGAGGAATAAGTTAGGTTTGTTTTTTAGAGTTTTCTTTCTATTTCAACTTTAGGGTCCCGTACTCTTTTCCTCACAGGGGAAACCCCATTCCGGGGGTGAGGTTTTTAACGAGGCGGGCCCTCTGTAACTGAGTTAAAGTTATAAAGTTCTTTTTCCCCAATCGTAGCCGAAAAAGCAACCTTCGAGAAGGCAGCAGATTCGGCAGCACGAAGAAAGCTCAAGCGAAGAATGCCAGGGCACAATCACTTGGCTTTCCTCGCACCCGGAACATTTAACCGGGCGAAAAACAAAAACTTTAGCTTCGACGCACAATTTTTTTCCTTCACCTCGCTAAGAAAGGGGAGGTGATGCTTCTCGAAGCTCAAAAAGAGCTCGCAAAGGAAAAAGGCCTACAAAAAATGCTAGAGGCTCATTTGAGATAGCTTGAAGCTAAACCGGGATAATTAACCGGGTGAAAAACAAAAACTTTAGCTTCGACGCACGGATTTTTTCCTTCACCTCGCTAAGAAAGGGGAGGTGACGCTTCTCGAAGCTCAAAAAGAGCTCGCAAAGGAAAAAGCCCTGCAAAAAATGGTAGAGGCTCATTTGAGAAAGCTCGAAGCTAAACCGGGATAATTAACCGGACGAAAAACAAAAACTTTAGCTTCGACGCACGAATTGTTTCCTTCACCTCGCTAAGAAAGGGGAGGTGACGCTTTTCGAAGCTTAAAAAGAGCTCGCAAAGGAAAAAGCCTTGCAAAAAATGCTAAAGGCTCATTTGAGATAGCTTGAAGCTAAACCGGATAATTAACCGGGCGAAACACAAAAACTTTAGCTTCGACACACGAATTTTTTCTTTCACCTCGCTAAGAAAGGGGAGGTGACGCTTCTCGAAGCTCAAAAAGAGCTCGCAAAGGAAAAAGCCCTGCAAAAAATTCTAGAGGCTCATTTGAGATAGCTCGAAGCTAAACCGGGATAATTAACCGGGCGGAAAAAAAAACTTTAGCTTCGACGCACAAATTTTTTCCTTCACCTCGCTAAGAAAGGGGAGGTGACGCCTCTCGAAGCTCAAAAAGAGCTCGCAAAGGAAAAGGCCCTACGAAAAAATGCTAGAGGGTCATTTGAGATAGCTCGAAGCTAAACCGGGACAATCAACCGGACGAAAAACGAAAACAATAGCCTTGATTTACGAGTTCTTCCTTCACCTCGTTAAGGAGAAGCGACGTTTCTTAAAGCCCAAAAAGAGCTAGCAAAAGAAAAAAATCTTCGGAGTACGCATTTATGTTCGCATCCGAATTTCCATCACGTTATGCGGTCAAGCAAGCTAAGTTACAAAAATGAAAGCTCAAAAAGATACTTCGAGTACATAAAGACGCTGAGACATGTAACGGCAAAGATTGTACATGTAGGGAAAATCAGAGAGGTCGTCGCGGCCTTCTCGTTCATCATAGAGCAGGACAGGGGCCGGAAGGAGCTCAACCAAAGAAGCAGCCGACTCACCCAAGAAGCTTTGATTCACAAGAAAGGCATGATATGCAAAGTACCGACAACAATAGTCCCAGAACTTGGAAAAATTAGCTCCGGGGAACCGTTCAAGATAGGCGACCCATACACGGCCGGATACACATACATAGTCATTTCGCAGAGTACGAGGCACAACCAACCGCGCAGGTCCTCTAGGAACCTGCGCAGCCAAAATTCTTTACATCATCAAACCACAAGTTCAAGCCCATTACAGTAGTCAAAATTCATTACAAAATCAAATCATGGCCGAGTAACGGCCCCCGGCACCTTCGGAACAGAAGCAGTCCCCGCAGCACCACCTTCGGCAGTCGAGGGCACGACAGCAGAACCTTGTTCTTGGTGAGCTTGTAGCATTTTGAACTGAGTAGGTGCGAAGGGGTTAGTAAAGAACGCGATAATAAAAGTGACCAAGCTTCGGGAAAGCAGTTACCTTCATCAGACGGTCGGCAGCATACTGGCGCGCAGCATCACGACCGTACACCTTCCAAAAGTCACGCATAAAGATCTGCTGAACAGTCCGTACCATGCGTGAGGAGGCTTCAGGAGTGAGAGCCGAGCCAAACTGATATTGCTTGCCGAAGGTTTTAAGATGGGTGCAACCCTCCTTCTCCAACATTGCAAGAAGATTGCCACAACTGAATGTCGCCCCGTAGTCGCCTACGACCTCCATCGCGTTGGGCAAGGATTTAAATTCAGCATCAAGCCAGTCAAAGAATTGCGCCTCATTTCCACCTTCGGGGAAAGGCAAAGGCTCAGCTCCAAAGCGGCGAAGGGTGGCTTGATAGGATTGATAAACTCGAAGCCCGCGTTCAGCGACCAAGTCGCGAGAACGATCCATCGCGCCTTTCACAATCTTCAACTCTTCTTGCAATCGGGAGCAGTTCTTGTCCTTTGTCTGAACCAAAGCTTGAGATAGCTTCAGCTCATCCTTTAGGGAGGTCACAAGTTCAGCATCACTGGTAGTCTGATCGCGAAGTAATTGGAGCTCTTTCTCAAGCTCTTGATTGCGAGCCTGAAGATCCTGAGCTTCTTGAGCTTGAACCGAGGCAACGGTAAGGCGTCTGTGAAGGTCCTGATGTACTTCTTTGAGTTCTTTGTTAGATTCTCGGACTTCTTGCAATTGTTTCTTGAGGCTCTCTTGCTCCTCCTTCATACGATCATAAGTGTCCACGACACTCTTCATTTGTTTGGCGCGGGCAATCAGCTTGCGATCAATGATGCGAGTCCCCGCCATAACCTAAGAAAAGAAGAAGCCAGTCAATCAAAGGGTCATTAATCAACGACAAAAGTATGAGCTAATTCGAATACCTTGAAAGCATGATGGGCAACGACTTGGCAAGCTTCCTCAGCGCACAATTTCTCCATTTCATCTTCGTATTCTATCAAGCGAGAGTACACATCGGGGTTACTCTCCTCCATAACAGACCACAGGTAAGCAGTAGAATCGGCAAGGTGGTTCAGATCGTCTGAGGAACAACCTGAGGGAGCAGGGTTGTGAGGGAAAGGAGCCGGCCTCGAAGAAGCACTGGCACCGGGCACCTGTTCACGGATGGCAACAGCAACTCCGGTGTCAGCAATCACACCATGAGCAGTTGAAGCCTCCGCATCGGGTCGGATCACCTCCACTTTCTCCGAAGGCGGAGGAACTCCGGCATCGGAATTATCACCTGTGGAAAGCAGGGAAAATTCAGACCCAGAGCCACTTTCGCCAGGAGACAGGGGCCCGCCGCGGTAAGGGCAGGGTCCGTTAGAGCTAAAAGAAGAATCTCCCCGGGTACCAGTAATATCAACTTCATGGGAAGAACCTTTGAATAGTCCCACATTGGTAAAAAAATAGAGAAGGTAATAGCAGAGGTAATGGCACAGGGTCAGGCAGCGGTATAGACTCGCCTGTCGGCGCGACAGCGGAGCGTTCAGCCTCTGAAATCCCAACAAGGGCATGCGCGGCAAGCTCATCAGCTTGTTTGTTAGCATTAGGGCTTCCGGCCGGAGAAGAAATCAAATCTTCCATATTCACATCAACCAAATCCAAGGGGTCCATCATCCGCACATCACGAGGAGGACCTTCGGGAGCATGCAAATCGAAATTTGGCCAAGTTTGAACATGAAGATCCCCCAAGTCAAGATCACCAAGCACCTATTCCATAACTGTCTTCCCACTGCACGCCAGGGGCAACTCAGCAGTTCGTTTAGGCGCGTCAGCAGAGCTTGTCCCTTGCACAAGACAGGGTGGAAGAACCTTCAGAGGAACGGAGGCAACAAGATTTTTCATCTTCGAAGTCTATGCACTCTCGACATTGGGAGGAGCGGCTACAGCGGAACTGCCGCCAAGATAAGGCGTGGCATCTGGCTTCAACACAACCTTGACACGTTTGGTTCGGGGGTCGACAGCCACATCTCGATCACGCTTGTCCCCGGCCTTTACCTTTTTGGTAATCTTCTTTTTTGAAGCGCCAACGGGCTCGGTTCCCGGCTGGATAATGGCTTGGCCGCGTCTCGAAGGTTTCACGGGTTTCACACGAGGAGAATATTTTATACCAGCAACTTCAAAAACCCGGTTCAACTGACCACTATGATGAAGAATTCGTTCTGCGGCTTCAAACTCGTCAAGGGTATAGTAACCCAAGATATCGTTAACTCACCTCTCAATCTCCGCAACATATGTAGCATCTGATTGATCCGAAGGCTTGGCAACTTCGAGGACCGGGAAGCGGAAATGCCCGACGGTCCCAACTTCGACGGTCTTGAAACCAAGTGGCCTCCAGCCAGGAGATAAAGCCAAAACACCAGCGGCTAGGCATTCTTCATACAAATCAAGCCTAGTGCAGAGTCTCACAATTAACTTGAAAACATTGATGTTGGCCTCGAAGTTCCGAGTTCGAGTGAAGGGTGGAAAATGAAGAACGTTCAACAATTCGGGCTTGCTGTGCAGCCCATAATGACTCTGCACTCCACTTTTGGTAACCTGCTCCGGACCTCCGGGAATGCTGGCATAGAACTAGTACCGATGCCAATCAGAGTCCCACTTGTTTTTCTGGGCTGACACTAGCTCTATTTTCTCGAAGTTCTTCTTTGCCCGATGAGGTCGGAAAGTTAAGCCGCCAAACTGAGCATTGTAAACCTCCGCATCACCTCCGAAGGTAATCTTCTTAGCTTGGTGATGAAGTTCATACAGTCAGCAGAAAGCGTCAGCATCAGGCTCCACACCTTGGCTTCGGATAGCATACAAATATTTGAAAAGTTGGGTGATTCTGTTCGGGGTCAGTTGGTGCAGCTTTATCTGATAACGATAGAGAATAGTGTCGACCAGACCGTCGCATCGGAGGCGGAGCCCAGCAACAAAAAAATCCTGAAAAACGACAACTTCATGAGCAAGGGGAGTTGGGTACTCCTCTGATCCAGGGGCCCGGCCTTGGCCTTTTTGAATGTAAGACTTATCTTCATAAAAGCCAATAAGAGTGTCTGAGACGAGGGACTGCCCAAATCGGGTGGTTTTCTGAAGTGGAAGTTTACCTCCCACAAGTTCGCTGGGGTCAGCAAGCACCTTCGACAAATCTTCACCAGAGTCTTCAGCGCTGTCTTCGCCAGATTCCTCGCCGGCGATAGTGGTTCCGGCACCTTCGGAAGAAGCAACGATCGGCGGGGGCTCCGCCGGTGGAACACTCCCTTCGATGCCCGGCACATCAGCGGTAGGAGCTTCGTTCGTGGCAGCTAGAGTGGTGTCGCGAGAAGTTTGCTTTATGCGAGCCATCCTAAGGTAAAAGCGAAGAGGGTTCACAAGTTAAAACAAGCAAAAGTTAAACAATGGCAAAAGAAAAGCCAAGACCAAGTTAAACCCTAGAAGACGAAGGGGTAGCACGGAATCCAGAGCGGCGAAGTCCAAGAAACGCGTCGGTCGCTCAAATCGAGAGTCGAAGCTACGGCCCAATCAAAAGCTGGCACAATTTACGAGGCAGCAAGAAATCAATTAACGGGGGGTCATTGTCACACGGTAGAAAGAAATCTTTACGTTCCTTTTATAGGCATGGGGGGAAACCTTCGGAGCAACGGTCAAATATGGGCCGTAACAACATTCCGGAGGTGACGACCGTGGACAACATAAACAATGGAACGATTGCAACGGCCCAAGACATCAAAGGACGGAACAATTGAGATGCTTCTGTTGGGGTAACGGATCATTAAGAACCGCACCTCCGGAATGGTCAGTAGGAGCTGGCACAAGAGAAGTAGGAAGAGAGGTTCTCTCTGAATGAATCGAAGGTCATCCTCAAACAGAACAACGTAAGACGCACAGGCACAGGACCTTCAAAATCCTCAGAGGTTTGGAAGGGCAAGCCGAACAAAGGTCGATGATTGTTGACTCATGTAAGTAGGCTATGGTTCCAAGTCATCTTGAGAGAAGGTCTGTGGGGAATGTTTCGAGTGCCTTAAAGCAGAAGAGTACCTTCACTCGTCATTACAAGGCTTCGGTAATGTGGTGAATCATCAAGCAAACAAGAAAGGTCGCGAAGCTCAGGGTTCGAGGGTGTTCCGAAGCCAATCACCTTAGTGGTTATCCTTTAGTTAGAAGAAGTAAAATGGCATACGGCATTGTATAGGAAATTACCCTGTTGCCCGTTCCCAAATGTTGTAAAGTACGGATAGAATAACCTGCAAGTGGGGTACGGCAAGAGGGTATTGTTGTAAAATAGCGACCTTGTAACCCCTATAAAAGCAGGGCCTAGCGCTCCTTTTGAGGAGAGATTTAAAAAAAGGATCGAGAGACGATTTGCATTTTACACTGGTTCGTATTGCAATTGAGAGAATACGTACCAACATATTATATAAATTAGAAAGTCAAAATAGTTTCACAAAGAATTTTCAAAATAAAAAATTAGATTTTATAAAATACACTAATGTTGTTGTGTGTGCGAGATAGCTCGTAGGATGCTAGGTTGTGGCAAGCTTTTTTCGCACAAGTAGGCCGCTTAGTGTGGCTATTATACAAGATCACTTCATGAGAGAGAAATGGTTAGAGTATGTGTCAATGCAACTAGCTGGTATTTTGATCCGAATACAATCTTGATCATGCATTAATGCATCTAATTAAACAAGTTATCTGAAATTTGAACCGTGCATCTTATATATATTGGAATATTACATTTCGTGTGTGGATAACAAGCCTAAAAACTCTTGGTTGTCATTTTTAATCAAGTGGAAATTGTGATTCTACTGGAACATTTTTTAGGTAATAATGGATTAATGATCTTCTCTTTTTGAAACTTAAAAACGCGGACAACTCCAAATCTGCCCTTGCAGTTATACTCCATGTGTTTGATGAAGAAGTACTACACCTAAACCAAAATTAATTGGGGATCGGAGCATAAAAGAGCTCATCATTTGACCACTAAAAAAAGAAACGAAGGGCATGTATATATCTAGCTGCAAATTAAACTGGATAACCTGGATCATCTTATCTAAACAAAATCTGTCATGTTGATGCAACAATTATCGAGAATAACAATTATAGTTTGTGGTAGCCGCGTCGCCCGAATCATACTAGCATCCAGTTAGGAGCAAAGTCCGCTGCCCAAATCTTGGACCTGAACAC
The DNA here is from genome assembly GCA_033239725.1 of Echinochloa phyllopogon. Classification (NCBI taxonomy): domain Eukaryota; kingdom Viridiplantae; phylum Streptophyta; class Magnoliopsida; order Poales; family Poaceae; genus Echinochloa; species Echinochloa phyllopogon. The sequence continues at coordinate 48,405,396 of BTCW01000014.1, forward strand.
GGAGCACGGTGTCGCGTCCGAGGGCTCTGCTCTGCCCGTCGTCGCCACCTTGCACCACATCCATGTTGGTTCGGCGCCAGAGTCATCGTCTTCCGCGAACAGCTTTACGTCGACCTCGAGTTCCACCGTGCCCTCACGCCGCTCTGCCGCCATGCGGTCGCCGATCAGCGTGGGCAGCCCGACGCCGTCCGCCCATGCCACGACCGGCACGTCCCGGGTATCCTTGGCGCCGACGCAGAAGGTCCGTGTCCGACCCCACGCGAGGGTGAAGCCAGAGTAACGCACCACCGCCTCGCCGTGCCGGTAGCACGCGGTCCTGCTGCGCTTGTTGCTGGCGTGCAGGGTTATGTTGAAGACGGTGGCGAGGGGCGCCGCCGCCGTATCCAGGCCTTGGATGCCGGTGATCTGCACGGAGAACTTGGGAGGCAGGTCCAACAAGAGGTAGTACACAAGCGGTGACAAAGCCAGAGCGAACAGCGCGTATAGTATCTTCTGTATTTCACTGCGGGTGATGATGGTCTTCCTCGACCGTGCCATTGTTGGTGCTTCGACGTGAACCTAGCTTTATGTCATTATTATGTTCTTTCTCCTTGATATAACAGCAAGCTCTCCGGAACAGACTATAGATCAGGGCTCGGCCTTATTTATTTATTTGTGACTCTGCATCTATATATGCACACGTTTATAATTAGTACAGTATGTATGTTATCCGTTTGTGACCCCAATATTCTGAACCTGCCGGGAGACTCCGTAAAGACTACGCACAGTGGGAGTTGGGACTGTAGGATTGCCGAGTTTGCATTGCATATACACAGACCGATCATATATAATTGCCACGGCGCCAGATACGAATCGATAGATCGATAGACTATTACGCCAAAAGACGCTAGGTCTTTCACAGTACCTGGCCCCTGGTCAGATATCAGGAGAGCTGGAGATTATTACGCCAAAAGACGCTAGCAAGGCATGAAGAGTAGAGCATCTTCGGACCCGATGAGCTTTGTTTCGAAGGAACCCTTGACGAACTTTCTTTACAAAGCACAAAGGGCGATCTATTATACTCTGGTGGTAGTTACAATGCTGATGGCGCTATCGCCTCCCATGTATTTTCTGTTCACCGTCAACGAGTTGGCCCATTACACCGTGGATCTGGCGGCCTTCGAGGGCCTGAACAACGCCACCGTTGTTGGCCACACGGTTTCCCCTGCTTTTAACATCACGGTGCGCGCCAGGAACCGCAACACTTTTCGAGCATGGTGCCACAACCACGGGGAGGTGGTCGTTTCCTACTCCGGCGTCGCCCTCGCGTGGGGGCGTGTCGCAGGTTTCTGCGTGCAGAGGAGGTCGGCGGCCAGCTTCACAGTCGTGCCACGGGGCAAAGGGGTTCACTTGTCAGATGATCTGCGCCGACGTCTTACATCCGAGTGGCGTAAGGGGACAGCTAAAGTGTTCTTGGAGATGCAGTTATACCACTACCCGAGCTGTGTTTATGTCCCAATTCGGTATCGTCCCGGTACCTCGTCAATTTCACAAGAACTTATGCTAGGAGACACACGTGAGGTTCAAATTAACGTGTTGTAGCTGCTGCTCTGCGGCCGGTCTCACCGGTAACGTAAAAAGAGGTGCGAAATGTACTCTGTTGTGGGTACGTTGCTTGCAGTTTGCTTCCCTGTCTATCAACACTTCGAGTATATTATTTAGAGTAAAGTTGTGGTTTTAAGTGAGGCTTCAGAATTGAAATTACTTTTTGGGAGAAACGAAATTACAGGATCAATCAAATGAAAATATTACTTTTTAGCAAAAGTTTTGCTCTCTACAATTTGTTTTTTGCGAAATACTGGTACAAACACAAGCACTCATACACATGCACACTCACCTCATACACGCATGTGAACCTTACACCTATGAGCATTTTCGGGAGGCTGTACCGACATATCCGATCTTAAGATTTGCCAAGTCGCCATAGCCGCATCGCTTGACGAAGACATTGCCTATTAATGAAAAAATATTGCCGGTTAATTCCTATAATAAATCAGGAAAAAATACAAGCACTCATGCCGATTTAAGAACTGAAACTGGGATGAACATGATCCACCATATCATCACTTCACTTTCCTATCTGCACATATATGCATGCATGGATTTGGTTGAGAAGGACCATGGTTTTGCCCTAAAAAAGTACAGAAGGATTCTGATTTTTTTCCATTTCCATTTGGGTTTTTTTCTTAATTATCTGGCAGAGCGCAAGTTATCGTCACATCTCTTTGAATTTGATTTTGCATATTTTCGTCTCACCACCTTCTAAAGGTGGCTAACAAGTTTTTTTTCATCTCGGCAACCGTCTTATTTTGCTCCTTGCAGACATTGAATAAATCACGGATTTGTCTTTCAATGAAACCTTTCCACACCATGTATTCGATCAAAAATCATTTTCCTTTTACTGTGCTAAACTAAAAAAGGTTAATACCAACACGATGTTGTAAACGGTGGACCGAAACGTATTGGTCATTCAATTAGATACATCAGATTACTTTTTTTTTACAGTATAACTAGCACCCGGACGTCCGATGGGAGAAAAATATCGGACGGTGACGTGACGCAACGAGGGCCAAGCATTTCATCCGTGCGCGGGAGTTAAAATAGAGGGAAAAAAGAGGGTGACGTGGCGCAACCACAACCAAGTATTTCTCTCCGATGGTAATGTAGCATGCACAAAAAAAATCCCGCCGCAACATGGCATGATGTTGCATGCAACATGTAAAATTTTTTGCAACATCCAAGGATAGCGTATACAACATCAAACAATAGTATCTGCAACATAAATAGTCATCGTTTGCAACACTAGAAACACGACTCTCATCCACGCACGCACCAGTTAAAAAATTTCCAATGAAAATGGAACATCCGGATGAAACACTTGCAACATGCATGCGAAACATATGCAACATTGCAACATCTCAGATCTATTTTTGCAACATTCACATCAAACAGTTGCAACATTCTTTTGAAACATCCGAAATACGTAAAATATGCTGTTGCAACATGGAGCAAAACCCTAGAACATCCCAGATCTATTTGCAACATTCACATTAAACAGTTGCAACATTCTTCTGAAACATCCGAAACACGTGAAACGTGCTCCTGTAACATGGAGCAAACCCTAGCAACATGCACCAAAACCTACCAGTTTGCACGCCATGAATGTCGCCTAGAACTCCTCTGGCGGCCGGCGCGGGGGACGCCGCGGGGAACGATGGCCCGCGGCCGCAGGAAGCGGCGGCTCGCACGGCCGGTGAGCTCCCGCGCCCCAGCCGTGCATCTGGCCGTGGAGCGGCGGCGACCCGCACCACCGGCGAGCTCCGCTGGCTGTGGAGGCAACGACGACGCGGAGGTGGGGCAGCGGCAGCGAAGCGTAGGAGAAGCGCGGCGACTACGCGAAGGAGCGGCGCGTCGACGCGGTGGAGCAGAGACAAGGAGGCTGGTCGCGACGTAGAGGAGAGGAGATGAGGGAGGCCGCCGCCGACGCGGTGGAGGAGCTCGTGCCCGGCGCCCGCAAAGGAACGGCGCGACAACAGCGCCCGTGAAGGAGCGGCAGCAGGGATGGGAAGTGGCGGCAGCAAGGAGGAGCGAGCCAGCGGCAGCGCGGAGGAAGGGGCCGCCGGTGGAGGCGGCGGCGCGCGGAGGAGCGTGGCGGCGGTGGCACGGCAGCGCGGCGCTGGAGCAAGAAGAAAGACGATGCGGAACGCAGAATTTTTTTTACGAAACGGCGAGCGCGTCCGATATTTTCGTCCGCGTCGGACGTCCTCGTAGATGTTATTATATTCTTTTAATAAACTCAGTCAAAATTATAAAAGTTTTACTTAGAGTAAACCCAAAGTGAATCTATACTATTGTTTCTCGTATCCTCCCTTGTTTGCAGTGGGGTTCACCTACCATGCCTAGTTTGCGCAACTATATTCTTTCCTCACCGTAGCAGACATAATATAAGAGACGCTCAAATGGAAGCTACTTTCGTTTTTATTAATGGGAGGAGCAAAGAAATGATACTCTATGTCTGTCAGTATTATGGAAGGGAGCTGAGAAAATTTTAGAGAGAAATTCCGCCACAATTTATTCCCAGCTCAAATGGATTATCTTTGTTATTATTGTTGGATCGAGTCCAACATGCTAATTTCATAGTTTTGGAATCAGAGACGGAGTTATAATTGAGGACGTGGTAGAATTGGAACTGATGATTTACCAACAACAGATAAATAATAATCTAAACTAAACGTGACCGACAGGAAAGTTGCACCTTTAATAATTTCAACCAATCACGAAACAACACTATTTATCCAAAGAAGTTCATGTACCGAAATTCGATCGCCGAGATACGATCTCCAATATACCTACTGCCATGGAGTCCAATGATCTCCAAAATGATATTGCCGTGGAGCCCAAAGATCGCCCCTCTCTCTGCTATCAGATCATTACGGAGCTCCTCAACCCTTTCGTTTTATGGGTAGTTATGTTCTATATTATCGCCGCTATTCTGTTAATTGTCAGGGCTTTTGAATTCATCGACATAAACGAGGACAATCCAATAGCGAGCTCCGCCCAGCTAGTCGGCGTCAAGGGGCTGGAGCCGGCCGTAGCACCAGGAGCGGTCTCTCCGGCATTCAACCTGCTCGTGCGTATCGACAACGGGCACATCTACGACCAGTACCGCGAGGGCGGCAGCGTCACGGTCTCGTACGCGGGCGTGCCCCTGGCGCACGGGCGCACCCCCAGCTTCCGTGTGGGTGCCAAGGCAACACGGAACTTCACCGTGAACGCGACGGCCCAGGCGGTGGGCGTACCGGAGGATCTGTTTCGGCTCATGTCGGCGGAGCGGAGGTTGGGCGTGGCGCAGCTGGATGTTCGCATGCAACTGGGCTGGCCCGGCTGGGAGTCGTACACTTGGAGCATCGATTTGGACGGGCAGCCACGCACTTGACCGTTCGTTGTACCAAGTCATAGATACTGTGCACTCTTTAGTAGCGGGTGTAATATATGTCAATCACCTCGGATGCATGTTAGCACCGGTACATATAGACAAGCGGTACTAAATGTGCCGACATTAGTATGGGCCGGTGTTATCAGCTGGTATTAACGATGCCTGATAGTAACCGATGCTAATGTGTTCAATCTATAAATCCCTTCTTCCTCCCCAAATCCGGGCCATCATAACACACAGAAGCTCATGTTCATGGCGACCCGAACATAGGGGAGGTGCTGACCAAATTTCCACTCATTTTTTGGAGATTTGACTCATTGGAGTTCTAAAAAAGATTAGTAACTTCATTCTCTCATTTTTTAATGGCTCTTTCCCCTATGTATGGAGAAATTGTGGACATGTAAATGTAGCGGAGAGAGAATAGAGAGAGGAATATTTGTCCGCATGTATATATATTATTTAGTTCAAGATCTCGATTCTTGATTTAGAGGAAAAGCAAATTTATGCCTAAAAAATAAGTTACATTCATTTAAGTTCTATGTTTCATTAGTACAATTATTTTATCACTATTTGTTAAATAATTATAATTCATAGATTTATATTTTATCATGATTTTTTAATTTAGTAATCCATTTGAGCTCTATTTTTTCTGTATATTTATTTGATGATTTGATCAAAATTAGGGTGAGAAAAAGAATTGATTAATTATTTTTATATTAAAATATAATATAGCAAATTGTATGTCATCATCTTTTTAGCTTTGTTTTGGGTTGCTTCAGTGTGCTTCCCTATCTTTCAACACTCTTAATATATTATTTATACTAAGGCTGTGGTTTTAAGTGAGGCTTCAGAATTTCATTACTTTTTGGGAGCAACAAAATTACTAGGTTATGTTTTTTTGCGGGTGAATTACAAGGTTATGTTGAAGACGGTGGTGTGACTTGTGAGGAGCGGCGCCGGTTCACAGTTCGATTTGTCATTTGGCTTGTTTGACTAAGGGATCCGCCGGTTCACAGTTCAATTTCGTTCCTGAATCAATCTTCTTCCGTGTCTGATACATATACCATCTATATACCACGAGAATACTAGGCCTGCACGATATACTTGTATCTGGGGTTATAACAGAAAAATAAGTTCCCCATAGTTCCCTCTCTCATGTCTATTTGTAGTCGCTTCTTTGCTGGCCAAGGCCAAATATCCAGCGAAACTAATTAGGCAGACATGGAGAGAACGGCCGTCGACAACGACGACGCTCCGGAACCGATGTGCTTCTCAGACGACCCCTTGACGAGCTTTCTTTACAAAGCACACAGGGTGTTATTGTACACGATGGCTATAGCTACGATGCTGCCGTTGTTGGTCCTCGTCTTTTTTTGTAGACGATACGGCAGAGTACACAATCGATCTCGCGGCCTTCGAGGGGCTGAACAACGCTACGCTTGGCCATACGGTTTCTCCTGCTTTTCATCTCACGGTGCACGTGGAGAACCGTCAGTTTTTTGAAGCATGGTGCCACAACCACGGGGAGGTGGTGATTTCCTACTCGGGTGTCGCCCTTGCGTGGGGGCATGTCCCGGGCTTGTGCTTGCCCAGGAAGTCGGCGGCCAACTTCACGGTGGTAACATGGGGTAAGAGTGTCTACTTGACCGATGACCTGCGCAAACGTCTAACAACGGAGTGGCGTACCGGAACAGCTAAGGTATACGCAGATCTGAAGTTGCATTACTACCCCAATTATCATTTTCTTGTTGTTACGTCTCGTCCCGGTACGTTGTCAGTTTCCCTTGAACTTATGCTAGGGCCGTGTTTGTTTCTTCTCCTAAATTTTTTTTCCAAAGAGAATCTTACATGCATGAAGTATTAAATATAGTCTATTTACAAAACCTTTTTAGGGATGAGTGTAACTTTGCGCGACGAATCTAACGAGTCTAATTAGTCCATGATTTACTACAGTGATGCTACAGTAACAATTCTCTAATCACGTGGTCAAAGGCCTCATTAGATTTGTCTCGTGAATTAATCCGAGGTTGTAAAGATAGTTTTATAAACTGACTTTATTTAATACTCTTAATTATTGGTCAAATGTGGTGGAAAATTTTTTCGACCTCCAAAGAAACACCGCCTAGGAGACACCCGTGAGATCGAAATTAATGTGTCATAGCTGTGCACGGTATGGTTGCGCAGTACAGCTTAGGATGCCCCCTGTAGTTTTTCTTCTTCTGAGGATTGCGTGACTAGTATTTGTTTACTTGTCTATTAGCCAGTGCAAGGTTTCATAGAGTTTTATGCACATTAAATATGGTGTCAAATCAGCATTTTAGATGAAGTGACAAATAGTTAATGAGGAGGGAGATGAAATGGGTTTCATCTAGATAATGTTAGAAATTTAGGCATCATTCGGTATATTTTAATTCCAGAAATTAGCAACAAATTCATGACAACAATGAGTGATCCAGTGATAACAAAACATATGCGAGTGTTCAAGTTAAATCTCCTAAATAACATGAACAGCATGACAAACCGAAACCAGAACAAAGCGATGTTCAGGATGTACCCGGAGGCGGGGCCGGTACCGGAGGCACCGGATGCGTCGTCACCAGCTGGAGGAATAGTGTTAACCATCCTCGACTGGCCTTGCTCGAAGTAGTCGATCTAATTCGGTGCAGTGGCGTGTCGTAGCAGTGAAGTCCCTCGAACGGCCACAGGGACGTAGTCGATCGCGTGAGGAAGACGGTCACCAGAAAGTAGTCGTTCTGGTTGACGAAGCCGACCACCAGGAAGTAGTCGTTCGGGTTGACGCGGCCGGACACCAGGAAGTAGTCGTTCACACCAGCGAGCAGTCGCGTACTCGTATGCTCCCCAAAAACCTTATCACCTGCCTATCCCGAGCAGGATCTGAAGGCAGGGAGGGTTCGGAGGCTTCTGCTCACGCAAGCAATGTGCGCGCAAGGCTTGCGTCGGGAATGCAAGAGAGCAGAAGAACAACAGAGGGAGAAAGTGAGAAGTCTCCTTAAAGGAGTACATGAGAGGACCTGGGAGAGTGTGTCCTGGCTGTGGGGGAGAGCCCCTCTTATATAGGCGACCAGAGGAGGAGGGGGATGAACCTGGACACTGCTTGGAGGCAGCAATGACTATAATGACTTCAGTTACTAGTCAGCCCAATAATGCCATTAAACGTCATCAGTTACTCTCAGCCATCAAATCGGTAGTTACTGGTAACGTTTAAGACTCAATCAATGTCATTAACGTTGAAGACTCAATTAATGTCATTTGTGGCAAAATGTTCATCACACAGCACACGCAGAGCGGCTCGGCCACGGCCCGGCCCGGCCCGGCGAGCGAGCGTGCGCGTGTGGCACGCCCTTCTCCTTTTACCAACTTCACAACTGGTTCACAGTTGGTCCACCATTTAAGTTGGTTAGGATTCCCGTTGACTCTCCATCCGGGATTTAATTCCCTAGCATTTATTAGTGGACATTTAATTCTTTGATTAATTGAGACTTAAATGGGCCAAGGCCCAATTAATCTAACAGATAAAACTCTGTATACACAGTTTCCAACAACTTTGTGTCTTGCATGCATTGCCTATGAAACATCAAAATGAAACAATGCATTGTATGAACCATTTCATCTATGAATTAATTGTCTACTTTCTTATGTGACATTCTTGGAAACACAAAAATGAAATCCCCACTGGGAATAGTCTTAACACTTGTAAATGCAAATAATTGTTCTATATTGTGTCGTAAAGCTATGATTCTAAGATGAAGGATGTATTTCTAATATTAACATGGATGCAGTTTCATAAACTAAGATGTCTAATGAAAATACATCTTTATCTATACTATAAAGATCCAAAAAATTTCACTATCAAACCCTAATATTGCGAAAACATCCTAATAAGTTTTTTTAAAAACTCATCTAATAAACCCGCAATACCTCGTCTCCTCTTACCATCTCACACACCACACCCACCCATTCGTCTTCTCTTGTCGCTTGGAACCCTATCATCGACCCGCCATCATTCCGAGCACGGCGTCTTCAAATGTGGAAGACTGCTATGAGATTTTGTATATCTTATATAAATATATATATTAAATATCGTAGCTTGATCTTATTGAGTGTTATACAGTTTTATTTTTTATGAACGTGCGTGTTGCACCTGCGTTCTTACTAGTGTATTTATAAGAGTTAATAAAAATGTACTAAATCTAATTCACAACCCTATCCAACTCACCACATGTACCAAGATGGTGAGACCCTACAGTGGGTAAATGTTTTTTTCCTAGGCTACCCTCATTGCGTTGTATCATGATAGTAGTATCCAAGATTGTACTGCCACGTCTTAAAATTGAAAATAATTCTCACCTAAATTTTTCTATCCACTTCTCATAGAGGACTCACATGTCGGGTCCGTGGAAAAAAGTGTGTGAATAAATTTGCGACGTCAAACAAAATTGAGCATTTTCTAGCAAGTTCTCGGCTACTTTTTTCACCGACCAAAAAATTCATACCGACGCGCCTACTCACCACGTTATGAACTTCTTAATCTGATTTGATTTTTGAGAGATGCTAAAAGATCAATCGGACTGAAAAATTAGAAGTCTTTCTCGTGTGAACTCTATTATTTTTTTAGTTCGTGCCCGTCCGCCCTGGCCGTGCCACTCATGCCAGCCATCAGCACGGCAACACCATGTTGCTATGTCAAACCTTCGGTTGTAGCCTAGAAGCTAAACCATTCTCCCTTCTCTTTGAACTCTTAAACTATTTCAAATTATTATTTATTTTATGTTTGCTCTACAATATTGAATAGGTTTATATAAAAATATAGCAGAACTAAAAATAATTCTCACCTAAAATGTTCCCACCCACTCCTCACAGAAGACCCACATGTCGGGTTTCTGGGAAAAGTGCGTTGATGAATTTGCGACGTCAAACAAAAGAACACTTTCTACGGGATTTCCACCGTTTGCAAGAGATCAAGCAGATATGTGGTGAACCGGCTAAAAAATGCTCTTTTTCGTTTGATGTCAAAAATTCATCAACACATTTTTTCCCCACAGATGCAACATGTGGGTCTTCTGTGAGAAGTGGGTAGAAAAATTTAGGTGAGAATTGTTTTAAATTCTACTGAATCTTTATTATACAGTACATAGATAGTTATATACGCAATAAACATACATATAATTTGACCAGCTGTCCAAGCTTATTATAAAGTTTGATTTTTTTATTCAAAATATATGTCTAACACCGACGAGCAGAGCGAGATCATTGCTTTTTAGTATATATAAGCTCTCAAAATAATAAATTAATGTGGTGCTTCAAAACCGTCTATATCATTTGTCACGGTGCAAAAATACGTCTGCATAGCGCATATATGTGAATGTATAGGCAAAAGTTATGCATCCGTTTACATGTTTCACTGTTTGTTGGACAAAAATAATACAATCATACAAGAGTACAATTTAATCATTAATGTGTTAAACGATTGATTTATCTAAATCTAATTAGATATGTACGTACTATACCGTCCACAATTATATCGGAATTGAATATCATATTACAGGCCGTGAAGGGGATGATTCGATCTAATTCCTAAGAACTAAACTGGCATGCTTAATTATCTCCAACTAGGTGGTACCCCGCGCGTTGCCGTGGGAATTTATACAAAATTTGAAGATGCAATTTGAAAGTAGAAACACTAAAATGATTGCATTGCAATTTTTTTAAACAACAATATAGAGGAAAACACATTCATTTTATTGAGAGAGAACTACTTAGAAATTTGTAGCATGGTACTCGTAAAGACTAACACAATGCATAGCCACAGAAAATCAGTAGAAGACATAAATTCATAATTCTAGTGAATGCTGATGTGGACAGCTTGCATGTTGAGAGAAGATCTAGTGGATGGTGACGTGGACATCTTACATGTTGAGATAAATAGGGGTGGGACTTTTAGTGGGTACCAATTATATAGTTGTTATAGATAAGCTAGCGTAACAGAGTACAGTGCCAAAGCTAAAATAAGCCAAGTATATATACCACTCTCGGTACCACTGGCAAGGGGAAAAACGGTGGCCGGCTACCCGCTACCCGTCTATAGATGGCCAAATGGGCCAAGTTAAATGGGCGGTCTGAGGCCCAACACTAAACGGCCCGACCCTAGCACGGCCCGACCCATAATGCATAGTGCCTGGGCCGGCACGGCACTATGCATCGTGTAGTGCTGGGCCACCATTCTCGGCCCGTAGTGCCGGCCCAGGCACGGCACGAAAAATGGGGCGGCACGATGGCGGCCCGATCAAACATCCCTACCAGCCCATAAAAACTATATAAATAGGCAAATCCTAGGTCACTCACCATATGTTGTTGCATTTCATGTGTTGAATTTGATATGGATGTATATTTTTGTGTGGATTCAAGAACTATTGAGTTGTGTGATGAATTTTCTTGATTCTCTAGAACTTTTGGTCTTGATTTGGTTACTCTCTTTTACTTATAGTGCTTGGGCCGGCACTAGCACGATCGTGGCACTATGGCACTATAAAAAAGGCTTAGAGCATTTCCAAGAGACTAGCCAAATCATTTTCTAAAGTTAGCTATTGTTAGAGAAAAAATGTTTCCAACGGACTCTGTAAATGACTCTCCAAATTTAGTGGCTCTCCATCCCACCTCATTCGCTAGCTAGCCTACCTCACTAGCAATCTAACCCGAATCTGTTGGATTACTCTGTTATTTGTTAGTCAGATCTATTTTTGAGAATAGCTAAATCAGTAAATTTGACTAGTCTTTTTAGCTAATCTCTTGGAGATGCTCTTAGTGCCGTGCTTGGGCCGGCGGTTTGGCACGCCGTGCCGCCACGACACGAAAATACCATAGTTGCCTGATAGTGTCGGGCCGAATAGTGCCGAGCCGGATAGTGCTAGTGTCGTGTTAGTACCTGGCTGCCCATCGACCATCTATATACCCGTCCAAATCAACACTCCAAGCGTATGACTCCCAGCCGTGCCAACCTAGCTGCATGCGAACTTCCAGCTGCGCCGCGCCCCACCTCCGCTCCGCCGACATGAGCCGAAACAGATCTTCCGGCACGCCCACTGCCTCGGCCGTCGTGTTCACGGAGAAGGTCCCCATCGACTAGGCGTCCACGCGGAAACTGGGAGTGCGGCCGTGCGCCAGAGGCACGCCCGCGTAAAAGACCGTGATGCCGCCGCCCTCGCGGTACTTGTCGTAGAAGTGGCCGTTGTTGACACGCACGAGCAGGTCGATCGCCGGAGAAACCGCTCCTGGTGCCAGCGATGACTCCAGGCCCTTGACGCCGACTAGCTGGACGGAGCTTGATATCGGATAGTACCCGTCAATCGCCTGCCCACTAGCTGATAGCAGGTGGCTAATGTCTGGTGCTGGTTTATGCTGAGAGAAAAATACTGCTAGTTAACCGGTGGTAGGTGACCGGTGCTGATTTACGTAGAGAAAAAAATACCGCTGGCTCTGGCTGCTGATAAGTCACGAACAGGACGAAGGTTGATTCCTTCGGAAGCCATGACAATTACCAGAAAAGCGGCGACAATATAGAAAATAACCACCCAGAAAACAAAAGGCAAGAAGAGCGCCATAACCATGCGATAGCAGAGAGAGGGTCCGTATTCATATCCTCGATCTCGAGAACCTCCAGCGGCCTCATCCATGGGCTCTATGGCAGTAGCTTGATATCTTGATGGAGGACAGTGCCGGAAATATATTGTTGCCCCTGGAGCTGCAAATCTCCTAATTGGTTACGTATTGACATGTATTCCGGAGATCTGTATATATACCATATAGAAAGGCGTACGTATTGGCATGTGTATTCCAGAAATATGTGCACGTATACATAGATATATATATATATATATATATCTTTTGAGATGTATTGCAGTGTTTTCCGTCCCTTACGTAACTACATCCGACCCGGGTTCCCGATCAGAACTAATAGACGTTTTTCTACCGGTGTAGTACATAGATATCTTCTAACATTGTCGACGTCGATAAGACAAAGCAGACTGCAAGCACTACCAGAAACCGGCTATACGCCGTGTGTCACGGCCTTTGCTATATGCATTATATCGGGCACACGACAAATGTTGTGTTTGTCGTGTGCCTTCCACGTGGCACACGGCAAATAAAACGCACACGACTTTTATAGCATTTGTCGTGTGCTTCACAGGGAGGCACACGGCGCAGCCACGTCTTTGTCGGGTGTTTAGCGCCTGGCACACGGCGAAGGATTACGCCGTTGGCCTCCGTGCTTCTTTGGCCGTGCCCCCCCCCCCCCAATGAAGGCACACGGCAAACCAGAATTTTTGCCGTGTGTCTTTCCTTTTTACCGAGTGTTTCCTATAAGCACTCTGCAAATATTTGAAAAAAAGTGTTTTTTCTTCCCAAATTCTTGTGTTATATACCTACATTATATTTAACTTTATGTCCGAATTTAGTGTATTAATGGGTCGTTTTACTATATTTAGTTATTTTATTTCATTAAATTGATTTCTTGAAAATAATTTAAATTTGAACTACAAGTGTCTCGAATCATGAAATATAATGAAACAAAAAATTATATTCACATTATTGATCACAATGTAAAGCCGTATCTAGTAAATGCAAAGAAATTTTGATGATTTTGTCCACGAACCATAGCAACGAACGTGCAGACGCATTGTTTTAAAATTCTTTAAAAAGCAAACGAAGTCTGAAAATCCCAAGATTTGACGTCAACTCATGATTTCATGCATACGAGCTGTGGTAAAAAAACTAAAAAGCGTTCACACAAGTTATCATGTACGTTGTATACAAATCGAAACATCTGCTGAGAAGATCCATAGAGTTGAGAAGGATCCGTTTAGATTTCGAAGCAAATTAAAGTTTGAATTTGGGTTTGAATTCAAAACTTTTTGTATATGCAACAGACATGTTACATTGCTATGTGGCAAATTTTGGTTATTTTTTGAATCCGTTTGATAATTTTTAATTTTTTACCGTAAAAGAATTTCATCTCATAAACATTGAAACGCATGAAATAATAGGATTTTTTGCACAAAATCATAAAACATGAATTGTTGAGCCACATTGGGAAGGAAGATAATGTTACAAAGTAATTTAAACATGTAATATTAGAGTTGTTTAGGGAAAAATTTGAAAACATGAAAACTTGGACCTTTGTCGTGTGTTGGCCCACGGCAAAGCCTTTGCCGTGGGCCAGCACACGACAAACAGCTCAGGACTTTGCCGTATGCCAGATCTAGCCCACGGCTGGCACACGGCAAAGCCATGGGCACTTAGTCCAAAATCGTGCCCCTCCCCGGCCACACACGCCCCACGCCCCACGCGTCGCCGCTCGCCCGCCACCGCCTCCCGCCCCACCCGCCCCGTCTGCGCGCCCGCCCCCGCTCGCCCTGCCCGCACGCCCGCCCCCGCCCGCCCTGTCCACGCGCCCGCCCTTGCCGCCGCCGCTTGCCCGCCCTCGCGCCGCCCGCGCACCACCACCGCCGTTCCCGCCCTCCGGCGCCACCCCAGGCCGCCCCCGCCACCTCAGACCACTTCCGGCCGGCCCCGGACGCCCCCGGCCGCTCCTGTTCGCTGCCGGTCGCGCGTTCGCCCCCTCTGCCCCCGGTAGCGCGTTCACCCCCCCTAGGGTCGAGATGGCGGACTAGAGAGGGGTGAATAGTCATTTCTAAAACTTAACGCATCGGCTAACCGAAACAAATGCGGAATTAAAACTATCGGTCTAGCCAAGACTTCACCCCTCTATCTATGTTCAATAGCACCTTATAAAAGATCCTAAACAAGCAACTAAGGTGCCGGGCTAGCATGAGCTCACCTAATTAATTCTAGGAGCAAGGTCACACAAACCTATGACACTAGTACTTCACACACCGGGGAGCTCCTACACAACTAGTAAGCAAAAGCACAAAGCTCCTAAGCTCACTAGCAATGCTCAATGGACAAGACTACACAAGTCTAATCCAAAGGCTCAATTTACTTAGCTACACAAACTAAGCAAAGAGACTAATTAAGCCACACACGCTAATTAGTCACAAGATCACTACTTCAAGCTACACAAGCAAGAAGACAACTAGTAAGCTACACAAGCCAACTAATTATGAGAGCAACCTCGCAAGCACAAGATATATATATATAAGGAAGTAAATACAATGCTTGTGATCAAGAAGTGCAAACCACCGAGAAGAGTAGACAATGTTGACACGGTGATTTTTATCCCGAGGTTCACTTGTTTGCCACCAAGCTAATCCTCGTTGTGTCGACCAACACCTCGATGGTTCTTGGGCAAAGCTCTCAAGCCGCCGGCCACTCCGAGCACTCCAAGACACCACTCGCAAGTGAGGTAACTCAATGACACGCTCCACTAGAGTTGCTCTTCGTGATCCCCGCGGGGTGAGCACAATCCCCCTCACAAATCATTCTCCGGAGCACCGCACAATCTCCTTGTGTGCTTCAACGGAGCCTCAATCCACCAAGCCGTCTAGGAGGTATCCAACCCAACTAAAATATTGACCCAAAACACTTTGGATCAAAGCAGAATTGCAAACCAAGATCACACCGAGCCATAACCATCATCCAAACCTTCAACCCTTTGCAAATGTGCCAACCCCATAAGCGTATCACCTTATGTGTGAGTGAGTTAGCATTTTCACAAACATTTCTCAAAGGGTTTTCTGCTCTCTTTACCACGCCACCACGGACTGTCCGATCTTTCTGTCAGAACAGAGTTCCTCAAGATATTCAACAACGCCCATTCCCAAGGTTAGTCGCCACTCGTCTAAATGCAAACCATGCAAGTTATTGATCAAGTGGCACTAGATGACCGATATGCAAACAAGTTTGCCCCTCTTGATAGTGCGGCCATCTATCCTAAACCCGGTCATAAACTTCTCTACTCACCTATGACCGGTTAAATGAAATGCCTATTGGTTATACCCTTGCCTTGAGCATTCCAATCCATCTTCTCTAATGTTGATGCAACACATGCACCAACGTCATCACAAATGATATGATCCACTTCATATCATCATGCGACGTATTGGTTCATCGATCTTGACTTCACTTGCTCTTCACCGTTGCATCGGTCCATCGGCGCCAAGTCATTGCTCAAGCATCCCGCCACGCGGTCCAGCGCTTAGCCTCTGACTTGCCCTTCACACTTGCAACCGGTCCATCAAACCAAGTCTTGTCTTGATCTTCTCCTCTCAGTCACATGACTCCATGTCATGTCTCATATGCAATGAGCTCCTTCATCACATAATTACCTGTGGACTAATCACCTGTGTATTTCACTTAAACACATATTAGTCCACCTAAGTTGTCACTCAATTACAAAAACCAAACAAGGACCTTCACCCCCCCCCCCCCCCCGCCGCGTGTTCGGCCCCTGGCTGCGCATTCGTGCCCCGACCGTAGGTGAGCACAATAAAGAGATGTGTGTTCGGCCATCGTGCCGTTGTTTTCATGCGGGTTTTGGGTTTTGGATACCTCCCAATGTAGGGGAGGTGCTGCCAAAATTTTTAATTGACACCACTATTTTCTTGTTTTTTTTGCAACAGAGGCTTTTGCCCACCACCGGCCCAGCCCCGACCGCCCCTACAGTGTCATCGTCCTCGGCTTGCACGACGTCTGCACCGACACGAGCGTCACCGCCTCGTCCGTCGTCGAGCCCTAGGTGAGCAAAACGCCTCAACCTTGTACTTTTATTCGCAGACGTAACCTTGTTAGACGTTTCCCGTTCGAAAGAGATATGATTGGAGATATGCAGGATTCTGCATATCTATGACCGTATCTGTTTCGAATTATCCACATTTTTTGGACAGCCCAAGGATGCGTAGATGAGTTAGTTTCCATGGTTTATTCCGATCCGCCACAGAGTTTCGGCATCATCTCCCTGTTGTTCTCCTGAAACACAATCTCCCCCTCGGGTCGTGTATTTGGAGAACAGCGGGGATGAGCTGTCGAAATTCTATCCCGAATCGGAGTATGCCGTGGAAACTAACTCGTCTACGGATCATTGGGTGGGATTAGGACCTATCTTTACCTGTTATAAAGTGTAGGCATCGTGTATAAGCAAATGATTTTTTATATTGCTCGTTGATATACAATAAAGGATGGATGACCGTGCGTGGATGTACACGGGCTGGAAATCTCGGGGTGACGTCACCCCGGAGTGGATTAAGAAGACCGAGGCTTGCTTGGATCGAGCATTTGCAAAGGCAAAAGGAGCCAAGAAGATATGGTGTCCCTGCAGGAGATGTGGAAACACGCGTCAACAAACAAAGGAAGACATGACACATCATCTTGGCAATTATGGATTTACGACAGACTATACTCGGTGGACCTACCATGGTGAAACCCAGCGTAGGAGAGACGAGGCAGTGAGACAACGCATCCAGGATCTTGATGTTGATGCTGGGGTAGGAGACATGCTAGATGACTTTCATGAAGCAAACTTCGACGAAGGGTCTAGAGAGGAGGAGCCAGAGGCAACCGCGAAAGCGTATTACGACATGTTGGCTGCAGCACAGCAACACCTTCACGAGCACACCGATGTATCTCAACTTGATGCGATCGCGTGTCTAATGGCCTTCGCAGCCTCCGTGGGTGCCTGGGGACCGGGGACGTGGTCGCAGCCTCCATGGGTGCCTGGGGCGCCGGGAGCATCGTCGCAGCCTCCGTGGGTGCCTGGGGGGCCGGGAGCGTCGTCGCAGCCACCACCGCCGACCGAGTGAGTTTGTATTTGAACTTGGATGCGGACTTTGACGTTGCATGTGGACTTGTACGACACTTATTTACATTTGGACTTGTTTGCGGACTCGTATGGATTGAACGAATGATTTTCTATGCATTTGTGGATTATAAACTGCCAGTGATGTATATAGTGATGGTTATGGTGCTATTATATATGCCTGTGATGATTATTGTAATATATAAATGCTTGTGATGTTTTTTTGCTGTTTGGGTATCCCATTTACGTCAAAAAGTACAAAAAAATAGGCCCCGTATGGTCACTTTGCCGTGTGCCTGGAGCAAGGCACACGGCAAAGTGACCATACTGGGAATTCTGGTAGTCGCTTTGTCGTGTGCCGGGCCGTCACGACCCACGGCAAAGACCCCGGCCCGTTAACGGCCGTGGGCCGCTGCTGTTAATGGCCGCGGGCCTTTGTTGTTCACCACGTGGGCACACACAAATGGCCCACGGCAAAGCCTTTACCGTGTGTCATATGGGCTTTGCCGTGTGCCGCAGACACACGACAAATTAGGGGTATCCAGTAGTGAAGGGTTCCGATGGGCCACGGCTTTATACCCATGGCCGTTTAGAGACACATGTTTCCATTGGACTCAATCCCGATCATTACTATAGAAATAGTTTACAGTTAAAACGTTGTTTGTAGAAGCGGACTAGGCACGCGCTCCCCCGCTGTTGCACCTAAAAATCAACGGTAACAGGAGCATGTGCTGAGCCGCTCATTTGCAGGGCGGGCGGCAGCCTAGCCCACACCCAAAAATGCTATTATTAGGGGCGGGCGGCTGCGTAGTCCGAACCCGCCAATGCCATTTGCAAGGTTGAGTGGCGGCCTCAACCGCACCTGCAAATGGTATCCGTAGGTGCGGCTAGGTGACAACCTGGCCTACAAATAAAAAATAAGAAAAGAGTAAAATATACTAACGGTCTCTAAACTTGTCTTATGGTGTCATCTAGGTCCACAAAATTTCAAAATGCATATTTGAGTTACTAAACTTATTAAATTGTGTCATCTAGGTCCAAAGTTCCGAAAATACCCCTATGCATAATGATATGACTGCTAACTGAGCATAATTTTTCATACTATTTCTCTCACCGAATTAGTTGTTTCCATCACAATACTTAGAGAACTTTATTTGATTGTATCATACAGCAATTATAGATTAATAGATGGATAAACGCCAGCAACATAGGGGTATTATAGGAATTTTGGATCTAAATGACACACTTTAACAAGTTTAGAGATGCAAATGTGCATGTTGAGAGTTTAAGGACTGTCCGGAACCAGTTTGAGGACCGCCTATGTATTTTATAAAAAAAAGAGAAAAGCCCGCTGCAGCCGCGCACTACAGGAGCTCCACTGTCGCCCCGACCGCACCTCCCGGTCGTGGGAAGCCCGCGTGCCACTGCAGGAGCCCCGCCGCTTCGCCGGCCAAGTCTCCCAGCCATGGGAGCCCCGCCACCGGGTGCACATTACCTCATTATGGCAAGACCAGCTGGCTTTAGTATTCGTCGGATCACCTTAAAACATGGGAAAGTCCATTTTTGACCGTCCAACTCTTGCCTCGGTGACCGCGTGACCACAAGAATCGACTAAATCGGAGGTACGAGCAAAAAGTAACAATCATTTTAAGATCGAATGACCAAATTGTAAATAAAAAAATTAAAACCGTTCCGATGACCAAATTTGAACGGTTTTGATAGTTGAATGGCCAAAGATACCCGGTCTTGGAGTTCGATGGTCAAAACCAAACTGATGCAAGAGGGATGATCAAAAATGGACTTTTTCCAAAAACATCAATTGGCTTTGTCAAGTACTCTACACTAACCTTGAAGCAAAGAAGTGCTACTATCATATGATTTATAGAATTACTCCATATGTAGTTTCGATTCGCGATGCTAATGCCATGCGGTATGTACAACATACAGAGAAAAGGATTGCATATTTTAAAACAAGAATTGATACAAATGAGACGGTGCCACATTGGTTATAACATCAAAAGTGTTGTCCTCAAAAGGAAGCTTCGGGTTCACATTGAGGTCTTGCACAACATACTCAGTCAATACCTATTGTCACAAGGAAAAAAAATTGTCCAAACTCAAAAACTAAAACTGTGTGCATCTAGTAAAGCCACCTAAAAAGTATTGGTAAATTGGGAAGTTTGGAATAAGCGCACGAACATTCAATGGCAAGGAACTGTCGGTCCTAGCTTTATTCAACAAGATCAAAGAGGAAGCCAGAACCTGGTGCTTGGCGGGTGCGAAGCATTTGACTGCTTGTTTGCCCCAGGGCGTGTAGTTTTGATCCTGTTCTTTTTTCATAGGGTTTCTTTTTTCCTTTCATACCTGTATTGGCCCTCCCAGGGGCCTTTGCTTGTATTTCTCCTTTATTAATAGAAATGGTGCACAGTCCGTGCAGGTTCGCTCAAAAAAAAAGGAAGTACCACTTGCTGCTTATATTAACTAAATGTAAGTTACCGACTAACTCACACGTAATATTGCTGCATATAATATATGCTTACGCGGTGTCTAAAAATAAAAGCATAAATTATATTACTCATATTAACATTTGAAACATTTGTGAGCTCTATTTTCACTTGTTGAGAGATTGATCCGGCAACTGTTCTTTGTTCCTTTAGGCACGACTAAGGATGCACTTGCTACATTAACAAAACTGACATCTCTCGTCAAGTAACACAACTCAATTTCTTACACTTCATAAATTGTATGGCTTCTAATAATCCACTATTACTGAGAGTCTTCAGTGAATAAAATCGAGTGTAACATATTGATAATACTGGATATTTCTATAATGCGAAGCTTTGTGCACATTGAATTTAACAAAATGTACTAATTTAGTTAATACATAAAGTCATAGAGGCTGGAAATAATTCCTTTTTCTAAAAATCACACAATACCGAATTCCTTGTCAGCTCATCTTCATTCATACCCATCCCCACAATCTTTTCTTGTTTGTAATCAGGCGGATAATGGCTCACCTTCACAATGTGAAAATTGTAAGCAACTTTATGTAACACGTTAGAAGTGAAATGGTGATTTGAAAATTTGTTTTAACAAAAGATACCCAGCTGCTGCACATGTCCAGGATGGCCACCCCTGGAGTATTACTTGGAGGAAGAACCTCAGAATAGTATTCCGTGAGGGCCCTGATTGCTTGGTCATCAATGTGTGACAAAACGGGGAGCCGAGTAGAACAGAGTATCGGATGATCTGCCAGGTAATCGAAACACATAGGATGGTTTCTATAGCATTAATTAGACTGTCACATAGGACTTTTTGCTCGTGTGACACGGTATTAAATAAGGGAGAGAATGGAAACAGGAAGAAACTGGGTCTCATGCAAGACCCAGTGTCGACACGAGAACCTATGCATAGGACACTACCAAAGGTTGCATTGGGAGAGGATAGTGTCTTCACGATAGAAAAAGAACAAGTATGATTGGTAGAGATAAAAGATGATGAATTTATTAATGATCCATCCTAAGAAATCATGGGTTGGAGAATGTAGTGTCTAAGGTGATGTCTTGCTGACATGGCAGCATGGACACTACCCATAGACATGATGGGTTGAGACTGCCGTAAGGAACCATCAGGCTGCCCAAATTTCTTAATCAGTGGTTTTAATCAGGCTAAATTTAATGTCGGAAATGCTGAACTGTTTGCTAGGTTACAATGTCATACATAATGACTACTAGTAATAGCAACAGTACATAGCTGGTACCTGCTGGCCAAGCAAATCTAGGAAAACTATGAGGTTGTTCTGGACGAAATAAGGAGGTGCTAGCGCAGTGGCTAGACAACTTGGCGCGGTAGTCGTGGTAGGGTGCTCAGATGAGACGGTGCTGAACTTAAACAGTGACAAAGATCATGGACGTAGGGGCGTAGCGACACATAGTCCACGACAAAGTCATGGATGCGATCGATGGCGATGAAGATGCAACAACGGTGAAGAGTACTTGTGGCAGCACTGCTGCCCAAAAAGGCAATGTAATGGCAACCTTCATTTTTGCTTGGAGAAAACCTCTCACACAGATCGAAAAAACCCCCAAACCCCCTGCCCCACCTTTACATAGTGGCACCGTTGCCAGTGTGAGATGGCCAACGACCTATTCTGAGCCTTACACGTGTGCTTTGGCGTGATGACATACGAGGAGATTTCTTTAACTCCAGCATAAAATTCGCTCCCATTGAGAGTCAAACCTAGGACCCGAGGAGTGCTACCGAGACCATCTGACCAATCCAGCTAGAGGCCCGTTCATAGTCCCTTCAATTGAACACACGTGAACAATAATTTCAAATCTAACACATGTGAACAATAATTCCAAATCTAACACAGTAATGGTTTCATATATTTCAATTATTATCTCATCCAATTGTCATTCCGCCAAACAAAATACATGCACAAACATTTTCCTCAAAACATAATTCAGATACAAATATTCACGTACACACGCACTCATTTTTCATAACCGCACACATACTCACCCTACTACTCCCATAAGCACCTCCAAGAGACTAAACATGTTTCGCATGATTATTAGGAGCAAATAACATATTTCAAAATTAAAAAAAACTAATTCGAGCATAGAAGACAACATGAAAATTGAACCATGACACATGACATGACTCTTCTGATACAACTGCCAGAATCAACAGGGAGGATCAAGGAACTAGGAAGGAGGGAAAGACCCTGCAAAATACAGTATATGGTTTAGGCTGTTCTTTTCCTGGAGTATACAACATACATTGGGTCAGTTCGTCCTGGACTAGGAGATATATCAACTGCCTGCAGGAACCATATGAAAAGATTAGTATTGTCATTGGATTGATTTGAGCACATAAATCGAGGAATATTTATAGGCAGAGATAGACATGAGTGCTTTAAATTCATTGCAACTGCAAATGTCTAGGTAAAACGCTGTCCCTTCTTGCTAGCAAGGAACGTGCATTTTTTTAAATAAAGGGGAGCTTTATTAATCTTAGAAAATTACATCAAGGTGATGTAATTATACTAAGACCACATCCATTTCTCTGCATAGCTAGGAACGTGCATGCCCACGCAACCAAAAAAACAAAAATAACCACCATTACTTTTAGAAGCCAATAATTCTTCTTTGTCCAGTTTAGGGGATGCCAGAAGACAAGTGGACAAGAAATGTTACCTGAGGGGGCTCAAAACCTCCAGCATAATGGAAGTAAGCACCAACTATCCAAGCATGATCAGCATCACCAGTTGATGTCCATATAGATATAGCTTTTGTCCAAAAGCACCGATTTGAAAAGCTATATTCAAAGTTAGAACTACTTAATATCACTGATCATGAAATATGATAATGCAAACTCCAATATCTGAAAGAAATTTCAGAAAATGGCGTGTACATTCTGAACTGCACATTACCTCATTATGGCTAGACCAGCTGGCTTTAGTATTCGTCGCATCTCCTTAAAAACATCAATTGGCTTTGTCAAGTAGTCTACACTAACCTAGAAGCAAAGAAGTGCTACTATCATATGATTTATAGAATTACTCCATATGTAGTTTCGATTTGCGATGCTAATGCCATGCGGTATGTACAACATACAGAGAAAAGGATTGCATGTTTTAAAACAAGAATTGATACAAATGAGACGGTACCACATTGGTTATAACATCAAAAGTGTTGTCCTCAAAAGGAAGCTTTGGGTTCACATTGAGGTCTTGCACAACATACTCAGTCAATACCTATTGTCACAAGGAAAAAAAATTATGTCCAAACTCAAAAACTAAAACTGTGTGCATCTAGTAAAGTCACCTAAAAAGGAAGTACCACTTGCTGCTCATATTAACTCAATGTAAGTTACCGACTAACTCACACGTAATATTGCTGCATATAATATATGCTTTCGCGGTATCTAAAAATAAAAGAATAAATTCTATTACTCATATTAGCATTTGAAACATTTGTGAGCTCTGTTTTCACTTGTTGAGAGATTGATCCTCCAACTGTTCTTTGTTCCTTTAGGCACAACTAAGGATGCACTTGCTACATTAACAAAACTGACATCTCTCGTCAAGCAACACAACTCAATTTCTTACTCTTCATAAATTGTATGGCTTCTAATAATCCACTATTACTGAGAGTCTTCAGTGAATAAAATCGAGTGTAACATATTGATAATACTGGATATCAATTTAACAAATCGAGCTTTGTGCACATTGAATTTAACAAAATGCACTAATTTAGTTAATACATAAAGTCATAGAGGCTGGAAATAATTCATTTTTTCTAAAAAGCACACTACCGAATTCCTTGTCAGCTCATCTTCATTCATACCCATCCCCACAATCTTTTCTTGTTTGTAATTAGGCGGATAATGGCTCACCTTCACAATGTGAAAATTGTAAGCAACTTTATGTAACACGTTAGAAGTGAAATGGTGATTTGAAAATTTGTTTTAACAAAAGATACCCAGCTGCTGCACATGTCCAGGATGGCCACCCCTGGAGTATTACTTGGAGGAAGAACCTCAGAATAGTATTCCGTGAGAGCCCTGATTGCTTGGTCATCAATGTGTGTGACAAAACGGGGAGCCGAGTAGAACAGAGTATCGGATGATCTGCCAGGTAATCAAAACACATGAGGAACCATCAGGCTGCCCAAATTTCTTAATCAGTGGTTAATCAGGCTAAATTTAATGTCGGAAATGCTGAACTGTTTGCTAGGTTACAATGTCATACATAATGACTACTAGTAATAGCAACAGTACATAGCTGGTACCTGCTGGCCAAGCAAATCTAGGAAAACTCTGCAGAAGAATTGACTGAATACTTTGAAGGACTGAAGGCTACTTACTCGTCGAAGCGGCTGAAGTCGTCAGGCTTGAAAGGGAACTCATCCGGCCACTCTACATTCTTCAGAATCTACAACATATACGCAATAAATAAGTCCAAAAATCAAAATTAGTATAGCAACATTTTCGAAAAGGGAAAGAAGGATAATGAAATAGAGGAAGAAATTGCAGCGCTAAAGAACCTGCTCGACTGGGGAAACCCCTTGCCTCGGCCGCGCTCCAGCAACGAAAGAGCGGGACGATGTGCCGCCGGAGGCCATGCGGGCGACCTGGTCGATGACGGTGGCGCCAAGGCCGAGGAAGACGCGCCGCGGCCGCGCGGCCTGGGGTGGCACGGGAGCGCGGCGAGCGCAGGGGGCGGCGGCGCAGGCGCCGAGCCTTCTAGGCTGCGGCCTTCTCAGGGCGCGGAGGAGACGGGGCCGTGGCGCGAGGGTGGCCATGGACTCGCGACGAGACGAACGGCGGCCGTGGCGCGGTAGGTAGGTGCCGTAGCGCGACGCGAGGCTGCCGAGCGTCATGTCCGCGCGCCCAAGGCCCCGGGGCGTCGTGGCGCCACGCGCGTCGCAGGAGCGCAGACACATCTCTCGGTTTGCCGGATTGGTGTTGGGTGTTATCGTTCGTTGCCCATCGGCTCCCTATCTCGCTGACATGTGGGTCCATGGTTTCAGTAACGATAGGAGAAAGATTTGCCCGCTGGTACTTGGGTTAGCTTCTAGGAGATGAATTTAGAATTCCAACGCACCAGTCCACCAATATTCTTTCTGCTTCTCGTAGAGCCCGTCTCCTGAGTGCGTCATCTTCATTTAGCTTAGATTGTGTCACCATTTTCAAAATAATATTAATGTAATCCCTCCGTTCCAATTACTATTTGTTGTTGACTTTTTTCTATAACATTTAATCATTCGTCTTATTTAAAAAATTTATTCAAATATACGAAAGAATAAGTCATACTTAAAATATATGTTACGATAAAGTAAGATATTTACATAATTTTTTAAATAAAACGAATGATCAAACGTTTAGCAAAAAAGTCAACAACGAATAGTAATTTAGAACGGAGATAATACATAATCAAATATTTGGTTGGTATTTGGCCCCAAGCCATCCTATTCCCATGCCAACACGGTACACAAAATACGTTGATAGTTTAATCTGGCTGTACAGTCTGCACGTGTTACCACTTACCAATCACAAGCTAGCGAAACTTCGGATAAGCATTCTAGCCTGTTTAGTTCCCAAATTTGGGGTGGAATTTGTCCCCTTGTAGTGCGTGCGCAACTGTAGCATTTCGTTTGTATGTGTGAAAAATTATCCAAAAATTGATTAATTAGCCTCAAAATGATCGTCTCGCAGAGTACAACAAAACTATGCAATTAGTTTTTGATTCCATCTACATTTAGTACTCCATGCATGCTATAACATTTCGATGTGATGGGAATCTTTTTTTTTGCATAGTAAACTTTGGGGTAGAATTTGAGATTAAAAAAAGCCCTAGTCTGGAATCCGGAACGAAAGCGTAATTAAGCTACTTCCTCCCGAAATGAAATTAAGTTTTTTGTTTGATCTATGAAAATATAGATTTCTTTGAAAATGTAGGTGAATACAGACACCAATTTCTATGAAAATATAGCATTTTAAATAAAGATAATTAAATATCATCATGAAAATAATTTTCATGATAAATCTTGTGACATCTGCCTTATATAGTGAAAAACATACAGATTCTTTACACGTAGAGTGAAACACACATGCAGCCTTTAAACTTGCGTTTTATCTTGATATACGAACTTTGAATTTCTCAAATTAGGTCTTTAAACTTGTTAAATGTGCCGTCGTGCCTAAAATGCCCAAAATACCCCTAGTTTTGATTTTTTTTTCCAATAAGAATCTTCGCTCCAGCGTGTGAAATGAGAAGATGATTAGCTGCTGGGTACTTTGTGCATATTAGACCTAAGTGATATCTTTAGAGTAAAGTGCATGATTGGTCCTTATATTTGTCAAGTTGTGTCACTTTGGTCCCTATATATATTCTTAGATTGCTGGTTTTGAGTGTCATTTAGGTCCCTATACTCTTAATATGCATATTTGACTCTCTAAAATTGGCATCAGGTGTCATCTAGGTCTCATATACTTTAAAAATCCAGTGTCATCCCATCAAAAAAGTATGATATGATCAAATGTTGTGTTTTCAAGCAAGCTATTACTTTCGTTGCCTTGTTTTTGACTGATTTTGTTACCCTTAGCATCTTCCTATATTTTATTTAGTAATTCATGGTGTTCATAAACCCCTGATTCTAGCTTGGTATATGTGCACCTACAAGTTATTCCAAGTTTGAACAATCTTCTAAAAATAAAAGATATTGCCTTCAAAGTGAAAAATCATCAAGCTTGCTAGGTTCGCACTCATCAATATATTATACAAACGGTGAACTAAGATTCACTTTATTTGTATTTAAGTTTTTTTTGGCATAGATAGGACTATAATTAAGTTATTATATATAGAAAAAAATAAGCTTTATCAATTTAATTGGTATGGCACTGCATTTTGAGAGTATATGGATCTAGATTCTCAAAGCCAAGTTTAACAGACCAAATATGCATTTTGAGAACATATGGACCTAAATTACACCCGAGACTAAGTTTAGGGTATATGGACTTTGATGACCTCCATGAGTTTAAAAAAACACCCGTGCATTTTACTCTATATTTTGACCTCTGTGTGCTTGATTGCATGCCCTGGCAGTCAAAACACATTAACAAAGCCCATTCGAGTTGGCTAGTCTGATCAGGCAGCATAACCAGCAAAGTTCAGCAATGCAAGCAATCAGTTTGGAATTCGATGCAGAATCAAGGTGAGAGAAAAAAAAACTACAATATATATAATCCAACCAGCAATCAGTGAGCTCTCTGTCAACGTTTTGCTGCAAAATTTTCTAAGATGTTTCAATGTGACTAACTTGTTACTCCCTTATTTTTTGCGGGTAGACTAACTTGTTACTCCCTTGCCCTTCACTGGGCAAATCATTTTCTATGTCCGCCTGTTGTTTTCTTCATGATACCTTTTTTTATTCTAAGTAGAACAATATGAAGATGACCGCTCAAATGTACTCCAGTTTGGCACTTATAAAAAGGTATTTCTCTGAAAATTAATGCAAGAACTGCAAGCGCGGAGATTTCTCGATCTATCTTAACGAAGAATATTACCCCAATCGCGTTGTTCCATCGTTTGTAACCAATACAAGCTACTAATAATTCAAGAAAGGGCTTTAGCCGTCGCTTATATTTAATCAAGAATTGGTTAATGTCCAGCGTTGTTCAATTCCGTGGCCAACTAACTACGTTCATCTTGGCCCCACCAAGAGAACTCCATAAAGCGATCGGTCGTGTGTTTGAGGCTTGCAAGGAAGAGGAACCCGCGTCCATGAACCATGATTGGATGACCAGTTCTAGTGACCACACAGGTACAATGATACGTGCTGCAGCAGCAGCTACATTATTCTACCGATTTTATTAGTCGTAAGCTACTTGCAGAATATGTTGTGCAAATCATGCAAAGTCCAAGCATAACAGTAGGACTTGCAGCAAGAGAAGGAGATTGTGAAGCAAAGGGATGCATAGCTTGCAAGTGTAGCTTTTTTTTCATGTAAATACATCTGTTATTTATTTAATAGGAATGTTTTATCTTGCCATTCTTTGTTGATTTTTTTCAATAACACACATGCCAGTAGAAGTAGAACACTAGTCACTCTGAACAAGTAGGCCCCAGATCCCAGTCCTGCTGGCCAATAACCCAGCGCCATGTGGAATTAACAGCTCCCCCAACTGCACAGGATTTTGTTTTCTCATCTTATTCTAAAATCATTTTTTATGAACATTATCTCGATCCCATCTCACGTCCTGCCCTCCCCACCGCCACAAGGTCCAGACGGGGCTCATCACGCATCGGACGGCCTGTAGTTGTACACGTGGAAGCTGGCACGTGGGGCCACGGCGTCCAGGAAGATCCTGGCCGTCGCCTCCTGCGCCACCGCCGCCCGCTCCTTCTCCACGAGCGCCGCCGCCACTACGTCCCCGGCGGAGCCTCCTCCGGCTGCCACCATCGCAATGATGCCCGCCTGGACAGGGCCCAGCGTCGGGTTGTAGGCCGCGGACTCGAGGCAGCCTCCGGCGTAGATCTTCCCGTCGCCGTCCGCCACCGCGAAACCCGACGGGCACTCGCTGTACGGCGCGTGCGCCGCCCGCGCGGCCGCCTCCGCGGCCTCCCTCAGGCGCGCCTCCAGGTCGGCGGCGGCGAAGCCATTGGCGACCGCGGCGACGGGTTCGCCCAGGGGGTTGTCGTGCACCTCGAGGACGAGGGGCACATTCTCGGGGAGGAGGTCGTGGGGCCCGAAGGGGCGGAGGAGGAGGGACGCCACCGTGCGCCACTCGGGCGCGCAGCCTTCCTCGGCGTCCGTGGTCACGAGGATCTGGATGCCGGAGGCGCCGCGCATCTCCTGGAGGAACTGGCGGCAGTGGCCGCAGGGCATGTGGGAGACGGCGACGGCGCGCAGCGCGGATTCCCCCGCGGCGGCCGCGTTGGCGACGAGGAACTGCTCGGCGTGGACGGAGTGGCACAGCGGCAGGCCGTGGAACTCGAGGTTGACCCCGACGTAGACGCGGCCGCTGGCGCCCAGACCCACGGCGCCGACGGGGAACCGCGAGATCGGGACGATCGCCCGCTTCATCGCCGACGGCACCAGCAGCGGCAGCAGGTCCTGCACGGTCGCCACGCCGGCGGCCGCGGCGGCGCGCTCGGCCTCCTCCGCGCTCATCACGAACCCCGTCAGCTCCGCCTCCGCGGCGTCCGTCCTCGGCGCCACCACTTCCTCACCCATTGCTCAGATCCAAAACTCTAACTTGTCGGATTTGCTACCTCCTAATCGCGTTTAGCCTCCTAGCGAGGAATTGCTTGGACGTTTCCTCGAAGTGTGGAGGAGAAGAGAGGAGAGGAGGAGGGGGGGCTTTACTGGCTGTGGTGCGATGCTATTTATATAGGGATCAGCAAGTGTCTCGTTATTTATTTTTGGATTTATTTTTCTGCGCTCTGATTTGGAGACGAAAGCGACGGACACTGCCGAATGGTCACCGCAAGCAAGGTTGCATTCGACGTGTCACAGTGCAATCTGACAACTTTGCCACGTTGGTAGCCGAAGTGATATATATGGTCGCCAGATGACGATAAACAGCAAGTGCTAATGTTGGAAAAGTACACATGCCACCAAAATTGGTTTAGAAATTAGAAGCGGTCCAAGCAACCCAAGTTTGATCTGAAGCCAAGCCACCCATTCCTGACAGCAGCAAATTTAATCACTCTCTCGGTTATGCTTAGAAAAGTGTCTCTAATTATTGGTCAGATTTGACCAATGATATGTTTATCCTACGATAGGAGTAGGATCCAAAAGACGAGCTTAAGGATCCAAAAGACGAGCCATCCGCTACTGCCAACAGCCTGTGACCCACGAGAAATGCACGGCTCTACTCGACGGCGTCGCTTTCGCGGCCCTTTCCTTGTGAGCGAATGAATGTGCGGCCCTTGGGAGCGCGGGATGTTGATGGAGCGGTTTTGGCACGTATCGCTGCACTGAACCACCCTGCCTCAATTATGCAGTTGTTAATGGTGTTTATCGACGCCATTTGGGTGGCTGCTTCGTGTGTGTGATTCACGTTCCAGTGACTAAATAAATTATTGTTGCTCGTTGCGTTCAGACTCCGAGCACGGAGCAGATCCGATCGGTGCCGTCTCGCCGTCGCGTGTGGGATCCGGGCATTTCCCTTAGACGAAAACGATGCCGTGAGGGTGAGACAGACGAGTCCGTGGTGCCCCGCGGGCTCCTGATCACTAGCTGCCGGGATGATTACCAGTCCGTCAATGTGACACAGCAACATATGATTAGGAAACGTGCCCGGCTAATCAAGCGAGCGAGCGACAGGGATGGGGTTTCTTTCGTCTGGCACTGGGAGCTTCCGGCCCTGCCGCTAGTGGGTTTCGGCTTGGGCGGATCGGCTTGTGGCTAGAGGGGGTGCTCCGAGTTAGGCCGTCGCATTGAACTCGAGGGCTCTTGTGGCGCTCGTAGCTCGCCGGGGAGGATATGCGCGCGCTTTCCAGCGAAAGGCGACGCCGACAGGAACCCTCGACCCCCTCCCTCCTCGGCACAGAGGGAAAAAGGCCAGTGATGCGTGCATCGGACTCGCACTGAGCTGACGGGCGAAAAGCAGAGCAAGCGAGCACGTAGCGGGGCGTGGATTTGCGGCACGAGAGCGGCGAGGTTGCTTAGCCCGGCGCGCAACGGGAGCGCACCGAACCGAAGCAATGGCCAGCGGCGCCCCGTGTTTGGGAACTGGTTGGTGCGTGCTGACTGCTGAGTGCTGGCAAGTGACATGCCAATGTGGTTCATGGTTAAGTGGCCGGCACCGCACCGCAGCAATGCACTATGGCAATCGCAATGCCAAAACGGACCTGGATTTGGATCGGTAGGTGGCTGCACAGCTGTACTGACTACTTTGTTTGGATTGGGGTTGTACTTGGCTGCTTCCGTAGGCGTGAGCTGTGACCTACTGACCTGTCTGGGATCACAAGAGCTGATGCTCCTTGTTTCAAAACAGCTGCTCCTGTAGCTGTCTTCTAGTATTAGTTTTTTTGTTCCTACGATGGCATGATGTTTGGATAGTATTATGAAAGATTGAGATCAATTTAGGGACAACTGAATGATGGTTTCTGAGCTGAAATATTTCTTTGATGGCCCAATAGGAAATAAACAAAAAGGAAAGCCCTTCTCTTGAAAAGATAAAGAATTGTTCGTGATAACTCATACTCGTGAGTATCTATCAGTTGTTGTTTTTTTTTTCTCTAGAAAGCTACCAATGGTTGTTGGGGTCAAGTTCAATCATTTCTGAGAAATAGCCACTGACCTAGTGGGGAAAACAAGGAAATAATTAATGGTACGGAGGAAAGTGTGTGGAAGAGCAACTTGTGGTTTAACATAATCGCAGACAAGACTAAATTTCAATTTCTTTCTGTTTGTTTTTCCTTCAGCTTTCGCGCCGCAAGTCATTTCAGAAGGCGATACCCAAATCCTATCTCCAGTTCCGTAGCTTTAAAGGACAACGTTAATTTCATTGTAGTTTTCTCCTTGAATCGTTCGTTACATAGCGAATACAGCAATTCCCAACAAAAATCCTCATGCTACAGCAAGATGAGACGTTTAGCATTGGTTAAATGTGAAATTGGTCTGAAACCACCTTGTGCTTTGTACTAGTAGCATGGCAATGAAGGCGCAACTTGTGAGGGTAAAGATGTTACCAAGTACCCACGAAATACACACGCGCGAGTGCTTTTAGTGAAATTGTAATTGGAATACCAAAATATCCTCTTCCACTATGGTAAATTCTCAAGCCTAATTTCTGCGGGTCATCTGATGTCACATCTATCCGAAGTTTGGTCTATCCAGAAACGCATGTGCTCCTCATATCAGAATCACAACTTGATCGCCACACGATTCCTTTACTGGCTTTTCTTATGCTTTTCCTCCCGTAGACATCGGAACCCGCTTGAGGCCAATCTCAACCCAAAATATCCATAAGTGATGTCTATGTTGTCATATCATCGAGACATCAGATTTAGAAACTATGATATCCAACTCATAGCGTCTTCTCATGGCCCCTTATTAATTCCATTCACCCTCCTCCAATTTTTTGAAACACGTGTCTGTATGTTTTTATTGGCTTCCCTCACTTGAAATACGTGACGACATGGTTTCCTGCATGTGACCCGGTTTTCATGTTTTTTCTTCTCTCTCCTCCTTAACTCTTCTGCTATATAGAATTTCTGCTTACTTGACGACCTCATTAATTCTATGGACACTAGCTGACTAGGAGGGTTGGGATGGCCTGATTCCTGAAGTGACCTGAACCAATATGGATTACTACTCGAGGCAGAGGAGGCTCATCGGAGGCGTTGGGGGGTTGCGTTGCGTCATGCATTCGAGCATGCCTGCTCATGGAGGGCGAGACGAGATCGCACAAAAATATTCATGCTTATCTGCGCGGAGAAGAGCCTTTCCCCTCGCCCCGCTGGATAAGTTCTTGCTCTCAACTTGACTCTCTCCTCTCTTTCCCCGCTGATTCGTGGATTTCACGCGTCCAACAAGTTTTAGAGATTCACCGGTCGACAGATTCGCCGGCCCTTGAACGTGCCGTCTCGAGCCATTCTCGCAAAAACTCGGCAGGACGCCAGCGACCGTGCGAGTTCGTTGCCGGCTGTGTTCGGCTCCAGACCCAGACGTGCGCAGCGCAGACGTCATCCTGGGTAGCAGGAGACGTGACTTGCGGATGCTTGACGGGTGACGGCCGACGGCCGACGCCGAGCCTCAAGGGCACAGGATTCCCGGGCGCGAGGCGCGCGGTGGCATCTCGGATCAGACGCCCGGGGCACTACCGCACTAGCACTACTGATCCATCGTCAGAAAAGAAGTCCCGTATCGACCGGGTGCACGTATCTTATCCGCCGGCAAATCGTGTTCTGAATTCTGTATTCTGATGCGGCTTCTCTGGGGCGCCAAAGAACCTGCTGTCCTGCTCAGAGTAGGCTCCGCGCCACGCCGCCACCAACGCCGACCGACCACGGGGTGCGGGCCGGAGTATCGGAAACTGTGGCGGCGGCTCGCCTGCAGATCCCCGTCACCTCGATGGCGCACCGCATTTTTATCCGGACGAACAAGGGAATCGATTCGCTATTGGATGGCTGCATCAAGACTGGCCAGGCTCTTGGCATGCAGCATGCGCCAGTTTGGTTGCCTGCACGCCAACCAGAGACGGGTCCGGCGGATGCAAAAGGCACCGGTGAGCGGTGAGCCTGGCTCCTAAAACGCAGTTCCGTTTCCTGCGGGCCTGCCTCTCTGGATGCAGATATTGGCCCACTAATTAAGGTATTAAGCAGATGATTAATTTATATGAAATAGTATTAGTATTTTTTGAAGATAATTAAATATTAATAAGATACACTAAGAGCTATTAAATATATATTTATATAAATTACACATCATAATGATACTTTTTTCAATATTTTCTCTCATGCAATATGTACCAGTACATGCAACCAAACACCTTCAATTCATAGCTTGGTTGAATGAATCCAGGCAACCAATCACACTAGTGTTGCATTAGTTGAGCCTGACCAACGAGAGCCACGCTCACAGATTTTTAGATAATGGAATAAATCCGGCCTTGACCAAAAATTGGCTACAGCCTCAAATACAAACCAGCAGCGCTTCCGTATGCCAACTCAAAGATAACAAAAATAAACCACACCACATAATTTGATGAGAGATTTACACAACAATTCTATTGCTAAACCTCCATCCATGGTAAGCGAAGAGACGCATAGCCAAAACCTCCAACGCCGGACATGCATCTTCTATTGTATCTCTATCTTGTTCACGCTGTTGAAGCTGCGCCCGGAACCGAAGCCAATAAGTCCCTCTGAAAAGTACCTGCAGATAAGTTTTCATCGAAGATCGGTAAAAAACCATATCATTCCTGCTAAGCCATAATGCCCAACTTAACGCAGAGGCACCGACTATCCGCTGGTCTTTTAACTTTCTATTCGCCCCTCACTAAATACAAGCCAGGCTGCGCTCATCACTAAACCAATCACGCCCTTATCGATTCTGGCTGGCTTCAGGGTTCGAGATGCTAGATTGGATTGCGAGCCCAGGCCGGAGCTGGTCCGTTCCTGTGATCTGCAGCCGGCCTGCCTTGCTGGCTCGCTGCTTGTAGCCGCCGTGCTGCGCATTGCTTGACACGTTTCTGTCAAATGTCAATATGCTGCATCCATGCCAGCGCTAGAATCGTGCCACTGGGCAGTGGCTGTCCTTTGTTGAGCGTGACAGACGGACGGCTATGGATCCAGAGCAGGCGTGACTACAAGTGGGCCGGACAGATTTTTCGACCGACAGTGCAAGCGCGCAAGTGCAACTATACAAATGTATCTGCCCGCTTCTCTCTGGTCTTGTCAAAAACTATGATGGTAAACTGAAACAAACTAGGCCCTTGTTTAGTTCTCAAAAATGCAACCCCAAAGTTCACTACGCAAAAAGAAGATTCTCATCACATCAAAATATCGACCCATGCATGAAGTATTAAATATAGATGAAATCAAAAACTAACTGCACAGTTTTGTTGTACTCTGCGAGACAAACATTTTGAGCCTAATTAATCAATTTTTGGATAATTTTTCACACATACAAACAAAATGCTACAGTGACGCAATGATTACAAAGTGACCCCAAACCCCCAAATCTCCACCCCCTATTCTCCATCTAAAGATCATTTGCATACCTCATTCAACTCTTTTTTTAGAAAGAGAAATATATTTCAAATATTCCAGCCTCCGCATCAAAGTAATGCATATAGCCGTTCATTATTACAAGCACCAAAGATCAAACGTGTCTCTGAAACAAAGTATGAGAAATTGAAACAAACCCCATAGCATGAAAATTAAAGCTGAATTCTATTGCAAACGTTACATCCATTATTGGCAAAAAACTCCATCGTCGTGGTTTCAAGCACCCGACATCTCCACTACACGTTGGTTCGTTCTTCTTCCTTATACAACAGTGACCAGAACCGAATCCAATGCATTTCCCTAAAGATCACCTGCATAGAAGTAAAACCTTGCGCTATGTTAAAAACCACATCATTTCTACTTAGCCAAATTTCCCAACAGATAGTGCAGGCTCCAACCAAGATTTTGTACCAAAGTTTTTTATTCACCCCTTGAATCCGATTATTAAATATATGATGAATATCTATCGAAGGCGGGAGATTAAAAGAAACTTGGACTGTTCTCCAAATATTTCTAGCAATATGACAATAAAAACATGTATGGATTCATTGAGATTACAAGAACAACGTTTTAGACTTCCTTTCCATCGCTTCTTTGCTAGATTATCCTTGGTTAAAACTACACCTTTCAGTAGGTACCAAATAAAAATCTGTATTTTAAGTGACAGTTTAAGTTTTCAAAGGACATGATTATGTGGTACAACATTTGGTGCAGCCAATGTTCTGTACATGGAACAAACTGTAAAATTACCATTCTGTTGTAAGGATCACACAAATGTGTCTCTCTGATCCGATCGCTTCTTTGTGCGACTTATCTTAAAGAACTCATTTGCATCTTTTTAGGAAAAATGTTTTTTCTACCCAGTTATATCTGAACCATTGTTTTGCCTATCAAGTTCTCAAGATCCTAGTCATTTAATACGTTAATTGCTTATTTGAGATTTTGGTCCCTGCTATGCATAGCCAAATCACTGCTCGCTGACTGGCTGCAAACACACCGCCTCAGACGGTATCACATTTCTTTCCTCTTCTTCCAGTACCAATTCTTTATGCGTTTTCAATTCCAGTCACCATCCATTAAATCTACAGTGCCGTTGAAGTGGTAACTGATGTATGTTCCATTAATCCATTATGATTAGCAATCTCCAAAAAAATGTTTCTACTTTCTACCCAGGTGCTGCCGTGCTGGTGTCCACGGCTCCACGCTGATTCTGTTCACCTCCTGCTCTGCTCAATCTTTTCTCGTGCTCATAAAAAGATTGTGAATCATCTTCACATCTTGCAGGTTTGATGCTAGCAAAATAACCTTTATTTTGTGCATTTGAGGGAGCCATCAACGGCTCAGTCACATGAATTAGCTGATCACCAGGAACTAATGGCCTTGCTACGCACACTTTACTTGGGGCACGCTAAACGAGACAGTCTCAAAAAGGAGAATTCTTGCAATTTAGATCCTGAAGTTTTATTTCTCTTGGTTGAAGTCATCAACCATAGATCTGGGCATCGAGCGATAAGGTCAGTCTCAATGGGGTTTCATAGAGAGTTATAATATTAAATTGTTTGATGTGGTAGATGAGGGATAAATGAGAGTTTCATATAGCACGTAAGAGGAGTTTCATTTATCTAGCTCGGTTACCTAGTTCTGGTTTTAGTTATCTTTCTCATCGGATTCCTGCTTGTTGCTGCTTGCTATGCACACTTTACTTGGGGCACGCTAAACAAGACAGTCTCAAAAAGGATAATTCTTGCAATTTAGATCCTGAAGTTTTGTTTCTCTTGATTAAGTCATCAACCTTAGATCTGGGCATCGAGCGATAAGGTCGGTCTCAATGGGGTTTCATAGAGAGTTAGAATATTAAATTAGTTGATGTGGTAGATGAGGGATAAATGAGAGTTTCATATAGTACGTAAGAGGAGTTTCATTTATCTAGCTCGGTTACCTAGTTTATGGTTTTAGTTATCTTTCTCATCGGATTCCTGCTTGTTGCTGCTTGTCCATGCGGAGCCAGAGATGCACGAAGCGCAACGGGTGAACATTCCACAGCAAACGGCCCATTAGAAATTTAGAGTACTTCCCGCGTCATTTTAAAATCCTCACGTTCACTTGGCATACCCCAACGACCCGGGAAACGCATGATCGTCACTGGTCAGTACAAGAACAGAGGACGCGATGCTAGGAGGACCTCTCGCGCGTGGAGCCACCTGCTTGCTCGTCGTCTCGATCGCCCTGTGCACCGTCGATCTCCGCTCCGATGCCACCAGGTCCGCCGCCGTTCTCCCGCTTGACGATTACGAGGACGACGCCGGCGACGACCCGTCCTCCTTCTCCTTCACCTTCCCGGAGACGCGGCCGCGCGGGCTGGTGTTCGGGTTCTACGACGAGACGTGCCCGGACGCCGAGGAGATCGTGTCGTCCACGGTGCGCGGGCTCTACCACGCCGACCCCAACGTCGCCGCCGCGCTCGTCCGCCTCTTCTTCCACGACTGCTTCATCCACGTACGTGTACAAACAAACCCCCTTCCTTGTCGTGCTGCCGTTTTAGTCATCTGCGACGCTCACGCGCGCACACGCCAAGACGCGGCCTTCTCCTCCCGGACGCGCGTGCAGGGCTGCGACGCCTCGGTGCTCCTGGACCGCGTCGGCGGCCGCAGGTCGGAGCGGGACGCCGGACCGAACCAGTCGCTGCGGGGCTTCGGTGCCGTCGAGGCGATCAAGCGGAGGGTGGAGGCGGCGTGCCCCGGCACCGTCTCCTGCGCCGACATCCTGGCCCTCGCCGCGCGGGACAGCCTCGTCCTTGTGGGCGGGCCCGCCTACCCGGTACTCACCGGCCGCCGCGACAGTGCCCAGAGCTTCTACTATGACGTGGGCGGGAACATGCCGGGCCCGAACGCCACCTACGCCGTCACGCTCGACGCGTTCGCGCGGCGCGGATTCACCGAGCGCGAGACCGTCGCGCTCTTAGGTCCGTCTATCTACGCCTTGCCTGCCAATTTGAGCTCGCTTCTCTGTAAAACCAGTGTCTTGCTCTGACGCTTTTTCACGATTGCTCTCGCAGGAGCGCACAGCATCGGGAAGGTGCGGTGCAGGTTCTTCACGGACAGGATCTACAACTTCGCCGGGACCGGCGCGCCGGACGGCTCGATCGACCCGGACATGGTGGGCGAGATGCGCGCGATGTGCGGCGGCGACGGCGACGGCGCGGCGCCGATGGAGATGGGGTACTACAGGCAGGGCCGGGAGGTGGGCTTCGGCGCGCACTACTATGCCAAGCTGCTGGAGGGGCGGGGCATCCTGCGCGCGGACCAGCAGCTCACGGCCGGGAGCACCGTGCGGTGGGTGCGCGCGTACGCGTCCGGGGCGCGCGGCGAGGAGGTGTTCCGCGAGGACTTCGCGCACGCCATGGTCAAGCTGTCGGCGCTCGCGCCGCTCACCGGGTCGGAAGGCCAGGTGCGGATCAGCTGCTCCAGGCCCGTCGAGGACAACTGAACCGTAACTGGTGTGCTAGTACTGTACTACTATGCATGCCACGTATTCTATGCTGGTAATGGACTCTTCTCAAACGAATTACTCCGTACGATGCAACAGTTGCTGTTGCCACTAACACAACTGACCGCTGTAAGGCTACTATGAAGTATGAACAGGCCCTACAAAACATGCTAATATGAACGATAATAGTTCTAGATGGTGAGTTCCCCGAAACAGAATATTTTCCATTTCCGAAACAAGATTTTTTTTTAAATTACACAGTATAACGCAGACGCTCACAATACACGCACAGTAAACCCTACTCACCTCTGAAGGATAACCGACAGCGAAACATTTGGATTTGTTTTTTTCGGAGCAGAGCACAAGAGCAGTCCGTTGGGCTATTGAGAAGGCCATTTGCATCTGGGCTGGCCTAGTTCCCTGTTTTATGCTTGAGGCGCGCGGGTTGGGCCAAGCTGTTTCACGTGTCTTTCTTCTTTTTCTTCCCA
This sequence comes from Echinochloa phyllopogon, assembly GCA_033239725.1. Taxonomy (NCBI): domain Eukaryota; kingdom Viridiplantae; phylum Streptophyta; class Magnoliopsida; order Poales; family Poaceae; genus Echinochloa; species Echinochloa phyllopogon. Next base: position 48,444,365 of record BTCW01000014.1, read on the forward strand.
TTTTTGCAGCAAGAAAGGATCCTGCTTGCTGCTGTTTTGCGCGTGAACGAGGTCCACTTTCCGAGTTCCGATGCATCGCGCACTTCATCTCGTTGTTGCTTTTTACATGCACGCCGCCAAATCGGAACACGGTGCTCTGGAGAACGGGAGGAGGCTCGGTGGGACGCAGCCACGTGGGAGGAAATGGAGGGGATTTGATCCCAACTGATTTGTAAAAAAACTAATCGCTCTCAATCATCTAAATCCCTCTCATTTAAAGATTAACCGAACACGGCCTAAAGTGAAATCCTGGCGGTAAGAGTAGTGGCCCTCGGTTACTCTGTAGATACTGTCGTACAGTATTCTCTTACCAACGGCCAAGACACATGCATGTAGCGTGTATGGTGCATGTGCATAAATCGAAACATACATTGGTCGCAGATACGCTTAGCGGACCACAATTTTACGTACTCGCTCGGTCGTTGCTCACTTGCTCCGTATAGTTGTCTTGTACTTCTCGAGGGTACGGTCCGCTCTCCAGATTCCAGAGAATACTCTCAGGACGTGGCAACAAGAGGCTGATGGAACGATGGCTCAGCTTTTGAGGCTCGGTATGCTAGCCAGAGCAGTCCATGACTTTGCTGTAGAGGAAACGGACAAGCGTATTTCAGCAGCATATGACTTGGGCACTTTGGCCATTGGTAGTCTTACGTATTATTGTGGCTTGCGTAGCGCTGTGCACACAGCAGTAATAAGTGCGCAGGCTTCTGTGCAATCTCTTCTCAGCATTACATCCGTATCATTCTTCCAATCGGTTTTGCATCTTGTGCTCGCAAATGCCGCCAGTATCGTAGGCAGAGTTTCTTCACCCACCTCGAATTCGAGCGGACGCTCGTGTGGATACTGTAGTTTCTTCTACAACTTGCAACAAGCTAGTCCCAAGTTAGCAGGACTGCAGGAGAGCTTCTATTTTTGGCGAACCACCCCATGTTTCAAGCTTCACCGCAGCCTTGCCAGCCAGTGAATGGCGACCAGAGCGCAGCGCGCGCGCGCCAGCAGCGAATGAACCCAACCCAACCCAACCGGCCAACCACCAAGGCTAGTGGCCACCGCCACCCAACGCGAAAGCAGCAGAGCGGCGACGCAGCACCCCAACCCCAACCCAACCCCGGAAAACCAGGGCGCAGGCAGCGACCCCCGGGTTGAGTTCAAAACAGGCGAGCCGTTTGTCCCGGCGCCCGCAGGGAATCCCGATGCGCGGAGAGGGGAGAAACGCATACGCACGCCATGCCAGCCCGCGCCTCCCACCCGGCGCTTGCCACCTCGCTCCCGCGCGGTTGGCCGCGCCTGCGCGCCCGCGGCCTCGCCCCGCGACGGGGCGCTGGCTCCCCCACCTCTGCACACCCATTTCAGAGCCCGCCCGACACTTGTCACCGCCCGCCCCCGCCTCCGCGTCTCCGCCCGCCCGCCCCATCCGGCTATAAAAGCCCCGCCCGCCCCAACCCTAGGCGCCGAGACGCCGTCGCCGCCGCCGCCGCCGCCCCTCCTCCTCCTTCCAGCATAGATTGCCTTCTCCTCCGCCGCCGGTTCGTTGTTCCACCGGCATGGCCGGCGTCAGCAAGCGCCGCACCTCACCGGCCTCCACCTCGTCCTCCTCCGGCGACGGCATGCCGCGGGGGATCACCCGGAAGCCAAGGTCCGCCCGCCGTGGGCCCCGCGGCGCCACCCGGAGGCCACCGGCGCCTCTATCTGTGAGTGCCTCGGAATTCACGGTCTCCTGCTGCTGTGCGGGTATATATGCATCGTGCGTGAGGCGATGGTGGGCCGTCGTGGTGCGGTGGGCTGGAGGCCCAGAGGGGAGGAAACTGGCGATCCCCGGTCCCTCTTCTTGTGGCCGGATTTTGGAATTTTCATGGGCGATTCGGGGTCTGATCCGTACGATCGCTGATTTGATTAGTGAACCGTTGTTTTCTAGCAGTTGCTTGCAGGTTTATCCGAATGCCACGATCAATTGGGGCCATCTGGGGTACGGATACGGATGTTTGCTTGATTACTGTGGTGTAGGTGTGATCAATTGGCGATGTATGTTGGGGATGTTGACGTTAATGGTAGGTTGAGGGGAATGTGGGTTGTGGCGAGGCATAATTTTATCACTTATCTGTCGATTCCGTGGTAGTGATGCCTCATTAGAGTGTATTTTCAGGGGTACTAAATCCCCAATTTCCCCTTTTTTATGGTCAATTGGAGTAGTACAATTTTGGCATATTGAGCAGTTTGATCACGTGCCGTCACACGTGGCACAAGGTTAGAAGATGCCATCTAGATCTCAAATTGCTATTTCTGGGCGACAACAGTGTTACCGCAAGTGAATAATTTGGTGGTTACTGTATGCATCTGTAACATTGGATGGGATTGTCAGCGTACATCTGTGTGTTCTTATTAGTGTGCTGCAGGCCCTAAATTGGGTAGGAATTGGCTGTACCAGTTTGAATTGTTGGTTGACAGAGTCACTGGCTCTAGCCATATGCTAGTGATTGTAGTGTTTGTACTATACATCCTGTATCATGCAAGGTGACTGATATATGTCAGGGACCAGTATTCTGATTGGAAGGACTGGGCCATCATATGGTATAAATGGCTCCTTGAGCTATGCTGTTCTTATCCATCAGTGGTCAAAGTAAACCTTCCATTTAAGCAAAAGACAATAAATTTCTTGATGAAAAACTCCTAGTTTTGTTTTCCATGTTTGATATAAATATTTCGATGGTGTGGAAGCGGGAGTTTCTGCTGTGTTCCTGAAAAGGATTGGTAGATGTGGGAGCTATATGCAAATTAGTAGAAATTTATGTTTTCGGTGGTACAACTTCTACTGCTGATGAGTAGCATAAGTGTGAGTGTGTTATAACATGATCAGTAGTAGAATACTGGCATAGTACTTGCGTACTATATATTTGTTATTTGGAAAAGTTATTGATCTGATTATTTGCATTGGAAGGGAGATTGGTGAACTTGTTTTTCTAATGCATAATAGCCCGTCCTATATGTACAAATGTTGCTTTTTTTGCCTCAGTCTTTTTCCCAGATTATATCTAGTCTATGAAATTATAATGTATGCCATATGATTTGCCTCTGAAGGCACCTATCTTTTTATGCAGGTGAATGCTCTGGATTTGAACACAGCTGCTCTTGATCCAGAAGTAAGGTTTATACCGAAAAAATTAGAGCAGCTATTCATTTTTAGAAAGAAAGAGTTAATAGATTATAGTCCACTCTTCTGGGTTAATAGATTCTGCAATGTTTGTGTAGCATTATGCTACTGGACTGAGAGTTCTTCTACAGAAGGAGCTCCGGAATAGCGATGTAAGCCAACTTGGGAGAATTGTTCTCCCAAAGGTCAGTTATCAATACAATCGATTTTCTCTTCAGAATTTCCCTTTCCCACTTTTTCCATACACACTTTCCTCTCTAACCATTGATACTTCTTACTATGAATGAATTCCACAGAAGGAGGCCGAGTCTTACCTCCCCATTCTGATGTCAAAGGATGGAAGAAGTTTATGCATGTATGATTTGTTAAATGCACAACTGTGGACCTTCAAATACAGGTGAGAGCTTGTGAATTGTTTTTCTCTAATGCTTCTTACATTGAGTACACTGAATCCTTCGTTAAGTGTAAAATGCCATGCTGCTGAGAAGCTTACAGAACAATTTATGTATATAATTTTTTTCCTCGAATCACGCAGGAGAACCGCGTGTCATTTCATTAAGGTAGACTTTATGTATATAAAATTAAGAAGCAACACATATTAATTCTTGTCATACTTTGTTCCTGATGCTATCTTAGCCTGATTTGAATACCACCAAAATGGAGTAAGTTTGTCTGGAAGAAGCATAGTGCAGATAAGATTGTGGCCATCTTCTGAAATTGAGGTGCTGATAGCATTTTTTTCAGAGGGGAAAATCATTAGAATTACATCCTATGAATATGAAATTATGAATCCTTCTTGGAAATGTTACGAGAAATATGGAGTTCTTTATTTTAATGTGGATTCTTTCTGTGAATATGAAGAAATGTGGTTCCATTCTGCCGATATTTTTATTGAGGTTTTGCTTATCCACTAGAATGACAGATTCCATCATCTCTCATGCAGATATTGGCCCAACAATAAAAGCAGGATGTATGTTCTTGAAAATACCGGTGAGTAATTATTTTCCACTATTAGTACCCCCCCCCCCCCCCTCCCACTTTTGTAAGCCATGTTTTTTATTTGAAAATTTCGAACTTCATAAGAATTTTGTACACCTGTTTCCAGGAGATTATGTCAAAGCTCATGATCTTCAGCAAGGAGACTTCATTGTGATATACAAAGACCATGAGAACGACCGCTTGGTACTCACTTTTCCCCATTAGCATTTAACGAGCTTGCACTTTTCGCACGCCGTCAATAGTTGCTTACAGTGTGATGTATTTCATGAAGGTCATAGGAGCAAAGAAGGCGGGAAATGAACAGACTGCCACTGTGCCACAAATCCATGAGCATATGCATCTCTCTGCAGCATTGCCAGCTCCACAAGTATTCCATGACTATGCAGCCCCTGTTGCACCAGAAGCTGATATGCTCGCAATTGTGCCACAAGCCGACGAGATTTTCGACGGGATACTGAACTCCCTGCCAGAGATACCAGTAGCCAACGTGAGGTACTCCGACTTCTTTGACCCGTTTGGTGACTCCATGGACATGACGAATCCCCTGGGATCCAACCACTCGGTGAACCTGGCTACGCATTTCCATGACGAGAAGACTGGGAGTACATCTTCGTTTCCCTACCCAAAGTCTGGGCCTCTGATGTGATATCCATGCAGAAAAACCGCTGGATCAGGCATCAGTGCCCTGCATGAAGCTGAGAAACCTACTCGCTGACGCCATTACTGTACATCCAAATAATTGGTGTCCTCATTTTGAATGTTGTAGTATATGATTGGCCACCGCCTGCCTGTTTATGTGTAAAAGGGTAACTCTGCGGAACTGACGTCGCATCAGATGCAACGCTGTGACGAGGTTGTGGTGTTTCTTTTCCACCTCGTGAATGTGTGCAGGTACATAAACGAAAGACATCCTGTGCATTTACCTTCTCGCTGAGAACCTTGTGTGCTGTTGGTTTGAGTAATTTCCACATGGTTGGGCAGGCTCTTTATCTGGGCGTGATAGATGCCAACCCTTTCTGTGTTTCAGCTACTTGTCATCCACGACACTTCAGCAACTGGTTCTTGCATTGGCTGGAAACATCTCCTTGATGTGCTACCAGTCTACCACAGGCCAGGTTTCTTTGAAAGCTGTTAGGATTGGGGAATGTTTGGTTGGCTAGTCCTGATGATGCTAGCTGCCCTGTCACAGAACTAGCCATCGTCATTCCAGTTTGACATGAAAACAAGGCTCAGATGTCGCGGTCTGATTGATGCGTCATCGTCATCACCCAAAAAGCAAACGCTGTAACCGATTGCGTGTTTGGTCCGTAGCCTCCGTACCCAACTCATAGCAGCTTCAAGCAGCAAATGTTGTGCCCAAATGAGTCGGATATGATATTACGTTGAAATGAATTCTGTATGTGATAGCCGATGTGTCCTGAGACTATTACAATGGTACAGGGAGTCGGATCATCTTTTACGAAAATCCGGTTCGTTTCACTATGTTCATGTGTTGGAGACAATTCCTTGACGGCATTAATCGGTCATGCTATAACTCGAGCGTCCGAACGCGCGTCATTCCTTCGGACGGTAACGTGGCGTTTTCTAGTCCAAGTATTATTTCCCTTCTACCGGCCCACAAATATCTACCGCTCTATCGTTTAACTTCGATCACTTGCAAATCTCTCTCATGCGTCTCCGCACAGATAAGTCTCGCTACTCGCCGCCGCCACCGCTCGACCAAGGGACTCCGCTGCCCTGGTTCCTCCACGCCGCCGCCGCCCGACCTCCACGCGCCGCAGTCCTCCTCCGCGTCGCCGCCCCTCCTCCACGTGCGCCGTCGTCGGACCTCCGCGCGCCGTTGCCACCGGACCTCCGCGTCGAGCTCCTCCTCCATGTCAAGTCGGCCTCCATCGTCTCCACTTCGCCGTCGCCGGAACTTCGCATCTAGCTCCTCTGTCGCCGCCCCTCGTCCGCGTCGTCGTCCCTCCGCCACGTCGAGCTCCTCCATGTCGCAGCCCCTCCACCGCGTCCCTCCTCCGCGTCGAGCTCCTCTACCGCCGCGTCGACCTCCTCCGCCGCCGCCGCCCATCTCCTCCGACAGGGGAGGGGGTGGTGCGCCGATGGGATAGCAGATGGAGGGGCAGCGAGGGGAGGTAGGTGTCGCATTCCTCGGCCACTGCGTCCCACTCCTCTTGCCGGGCCGCGGCGTCGGGGATTTCTGAATGTTGCAACCATTGTCTATCGATGTTGCATCTGCGTTCTTGGCATGTTGCGGCAATGTTGATTTTTGATTTTTGTATGTTGAAATCGTTGTCCACATATGTTTGCATTGGTTGCAATGATTTTTTTTCAATGTTGCAGTTGCATAATTTTGATGTTGCAATAGCCTTTTTGATGTTTCATGAAGTTTGATTGGATGTTTCATATGAAATGGATGTTTCATGAAACATGCTCTGATGTTGCGGCGAGAATTTTTACTCAACTCCCGTAGCAACTAGATGATATCCAATGGCGTGTGTTTCCGTAGATGTCTTCGATGTTGCAACCGATGGTTTTTCATGTTGCAGATATTGTTCTATGGTGTTGCATATGTTATTTTTGGATGTTACAAACAGTTTACATGTTGCATGCAACATCATTCCCATGTTGCGGCGGGATTTTTTCTGTGCTACAGTACCGTCGGAGAAGGAACGCTTAGCTCAGGTTGCGCCACGTCACCCGTCCGATTTTTTAGTTGGCATCGGACGTCCGGGCGCTAGTTGTACCGTAAAAATTATTCTCCTCCCTTGTATTGCCACTGAAAATTCAATCTTCACTTGAATGCCACTAAATAAATATTAATCTACCTTATATACCATTTTTGACCAACAACCACTAACATAGACTGACAAGGACCATTATTGCCTCCACTCCTCTTAGCTCTCACTCTCTTAGCTCTCACGGGCACATCCAATTATTGACTCCTCTATGATACGACGTTCTTGGTGAGTCAAAAAAGATGTTATTCATCTATTATTGATGTATTCATTTTCTATTATAATGTGAAACAATCTCCAGTTGATTGTTTGTTCACTCTAGCCCTGCATATCGGCTAAAGTCCCGTCTGATTTCACATGTTTACCAGCTTTTCAGCAAGCAGGTGTGTTTGCAGAAGCGCCCAATATAATGTCCCAATCTCGCATGCGTGCACTGCTGCTTTGAATGTTCTTTGCTGCTCTTCACGAGAAGATGTTCAATACAATCTGTCATGAACGGGCCTCAAAATCATCAAGTATGTCAAGAACAATTTACTAGAGTTTATTTGATCAACATTGTTCACAGGTTGAATACTTCTGATGATTTATCCTTTAAAACTTCTTCAGATTTACTTATGACAAAAGAATTATAAGTTTGTAAAAGTTTGGATTTATATATAATGAATAGTTTGTATACATTTTCAGATTGAAACTTCAAGTTTGTATTTTAAATTCTCCACCTGTTACTTTCTAACCACTTGCCAAGCAAAAAAGTCAAGTAGTAGGGTACTTCCACACCAAACGTCAGATTTAACGGGGCGGTAACGGAAAAAGTCAGTCCACACCCACGACTCCTTTGGTTCCGTGACTCGTCGACTCATTTCCTTTTTCGTAGCTCTTGTGGGCTTTATTGGGTCTCTTAGTCATCTTCCTCAACTGGCACACGAAAGCCACATAGGAGCCTTTGAGGAAAAGGATTAGGCCTTTTGGACCGTTTGAGTGCAGCGCAAACAAGTTATGGTTTCCTCTAAAAGAAGGTTTTGGGTGAAGAGGTTGGTTTGGATATTTGGATAATAGTTTATAGCTAGTTTAATAAAGAAAAAATTGGATTTTGTTAAGATTCAATGAAAAAGTTCAGAATTTTATTGAATTTTAATGATGTTATTAAAAGTGGGATGCGCCTGCAAGAGCTGCTTTAGGATCTCGCAACTTTGGCTATTGAAGTTGTAAACAGTACTTCTCCTCACACTAGCCGATTGCCAAAGTTGCAGGATCCTTGTCCATTGATGTCCTATGGACATGAGTAAAACCAGGAAGTATTATATCATCACAGCTCCAATATGTGAAGTGCCCGAAAATTTTATTTTTCAGGCAATGCACTAATGTTGCGGATGTTCTTTAATGTTGTAGAGACCGAGCCTCATGGAATATGTGCTGCTGCTTGCCTGCTTCCACTTGTTAATGCTGCGGACGTTGTTCTTTGATATTTCAAAACCATCGGCGTCTTTGCAGTTGTGAGTTGTGACCGTGAGCGCACGGCGAGGTAGAGACATCCTTGACCCCTCCATGTTCCTATCCGACCCTGTACTGGTACGGTGCGTTGAATTCCAGGTGTAGTAGCTGCGTGCAAGAACAGCTCCGCGGCGGGTCGGCGTCCGTCGTCCGTTGAGCGGACAGCGCGGCCGTCCTCACATCGATCACGTACATACGTACCCCAAACTGCCAAAGATAGGGAATCAATCTATCTCGTCAATGTCCGTCAATGACGGACTGTGATACAATTCACAACAATTATATTCCTCAAACCCTGAGACGCAGACGTGGTTCATATGATTGTTCTTCGTAGTTCGTAGTACCTCCCTAGCTACTACTCATTTGCTTCCATGTCTCACATCAGAAATTTCCACCACGCATATCTCGTTATCCCATTTGTACGAGTACTTCTAGAAGAACATGTGCAGCGAGACGTTTCCCAAATAGTTTTCCCTGGGTGTACGTAAGGACACAAAGGTAGTAGGATGTGTCTGCTGGATAAACACTAGTTTTTTTCATTTCCTTTTTCGAGATGGTACAAGTTAATGGTTTTTTGAATGTACAAGTTTTTAGGGCCATTTTGAATGTACAAGTTAATTGTCATGTGTTCTGCATATAATGTTTCAAAACTTAACAGCTAAAACACATTTCTCACATTATAATAAAAAAGTCCTTATTTAATTCTGTTTCTACAAACCTCCTAAACAACACATTTTAAGTTATTCATATGCTTGATTTTTTTCTTTGTGGCCAACGGGTGAGTGTTGGTACGTTTCCGGTGCTAGCAAGCTCCTCCACAATCTTAGAACTTTGGGTTTCGATACGATTATTTAGAATTTATTAGGGATTTAACTATTTAAGGTTGAGATTTTTCCGAGAATAGGTCGGGAACAGAGGGAGTGGAGGATGGCAATTGGCGGAGGTTGGGTAAGAGACTTAGGCCCCCTCCAAAGGGAAGCGACCTCGCTAGTTGGAAGAATATTTTATTCAACATACATGTTTTGCCCTTTCCTGACGGTCTTCGGCTGTCAGGAGTGTTATGTATCTTGGTAGTGACAGGGCTGAAAATAGCTCGCTAGCGAGGTAATAGTCGCTAGACTCGAACATTTTTCAAGATTTCTTTCTCTCTATGCATGTTGCCCAAGACACATCATTACTCTTGCCCCTAATCTCTCTCTCCTCCACGTCCTCAGGCGACGTCGCCTCTCTGTTGGAGAACGCCTTAGAGCACCAAACTAGAATAGATTAGTATAGTGGCAAATTACGATGATAGATCCGGTGGTGGGAGCTACTAGACAATAAGTGAGGGAGGGGCTAGGTAAGGGAGCTTATCACCGGTGACGAGGTTCGGGAGAGAAGTAACCAGATTAACTGAAGCGAGATGGAGGCTGAATTTGAAGGGAGTAAGTAACTATATATATAGGAGCATCTTTGGTAAGTACATAGAAACCAAATGAATGTATCACTCGAGTTGGACCTGTAGTAAATTAAAATATGTTTTGGGCAGAATTAGAGACGGATCAGCCAAATATCAAGTTGAGGGCCTTCCGATTTTCAGGAAAGAGAAAATCGACATTCAGTGTTGCGATAATGGATTTGTTCAAGAGGCGAAGATTGCTGTCATTGTGGATGGTGCCGATGATTACTCGATCGGGAGTAGAGGAACTTGAAGGTTTGACAGATTCCTGTTTCAATTGTTTGCATAGTCACGTGAAAAGTTTGAAGTTGCGGTTTGAGTGCAAGGAGCCGAATAGCTTTGAGGTTTGCCTGGAAATTTCTTCGCAGAAAATTGCAAGGTTCTTATCTTCTTGAGGTGCTGCAAATCGATGATGGATACCAGGACATTTCAAATTTCAAGCCATATCAACCGTAGGGAGATGGGAGTCTGAATTAGAATGGGGCATCTTTGGTAAGTACGTAGAAACCAAAACGAATGTATGGTATCACAAGACCTCAAATATATATATGTTCGTGGGCAGATTAGAGACGACGGTAGAGGGATCTAACCGAATACCGAGTTGTAAATCCATAACTTAGGAGGACAGGAGAGTGCTCAACACTCAAAATATCATAGGCAACTCTTTTTTTTTTTTAAAAAAATGACTACTACAACATCTTCAAACAACAATGGCAATACGTTGAATTCCCGGATGCAGCTGTGGCCGAGGAGAACAGCTACGCGCCGGGCGGCGGCCGTGGAGAGGACACAGCGGCCGTCCTGACGTCGACGCCAAAGTCGACCTCACTGATCGACCTGTCAGGAGTCAATCGATCGCGTCAAACATCCATCTAGGACACAGACTGTTATGCAATTCACAAGGACGCAGAGTGTGACGCTAGCTGTTCATGATATATACTGTATTGTTCGTCCTCTCACGCACGGTTATCATCATTTCTTTTCGTCTCTCTCACGCATCAGGAATTCCACGGATCGGTGTCCTTGTTTTTCCACCACGCATATCCCATTTCAACTTCTAGAAGCACATGTGCAGCGACGTTTCGAAAACGTTATTTTGTTCTTCCCTGAGCGCTAGCTATGCAGAAGTACGTAAGAACTAGATAGGATACGTGCGTTCGTTTCAAAAAAAATATAGATAGGATACGTGCGTGTCCTCTGGATATACACTGGATCGTTTTCATTTTCTTTTTGCGAGATAGTACAAGTTCATTATGTATACATGTGCCGGGAGTTAGGGGATAAACACATTTATCACATTGTTAAATAGAATTAAGACAATTCCATCTTTAAGCAAGAAATGATAAGTATGCAATAAACGTGTCCCCATTAACACCCAAACATGAACACTACCTTTGCTTAAAAAATCTGATAAACACTCAGTCTCCATCTCAAGACAACGTTACTAGAAAAAAGATGCAAAATTCCCTTTAGTACCAAAACTGTTTGCTGATATGGCATCCTAGTAAGCGGCTAGGAGCACGCGAGGGGAGTTCAAGTATATGATCAAGACAAGATATAGCAGAGTACCAGGGGGACCATAATAAGATTTTACTTTTCCTGCAAGGCTGCACCAGCTAGTACACATTAGGTTCGAATTTCAAATGCCACGTCAACATTGACAGCCAAAACCATGGTGTTTTATTTGTCAATCAACTAGTTTATCAATTAATCAGAAGAAATGTGCACACACAATAATCCGTGACGAGTAGATAGCAAATCATAACACCTTTCACTCAGTTTATAAAACGCACTGCAAGTTAAGCATTCGTTCCATTATTCAAGACAACATGGAAAGTTTATTAACACTTCGTTCGTTCTTCTCGAACAGCCACACAGGAAGAGGGGCTGCGATTACATGAAGTAGCTAACACTATTATTATTTACATCCTATCCTAATAATGAGATAAACCGTAAAAGAGGCGTGGCTCAAATTTACCCATGAAAAGGTGGAAAAGAAAAAAAGATGGCTTGTAACTTGTAAGTGTAAGCTTGATCCCTTTTCCAGCTACCCAACACGTAGCGATTCTTGCAATCTTGCGTCACCAGCCTCCGATCCCTTCCCCTTGGCACGGCCTCTTGGCGAGCTCAGCTGCCCACCTCATGCACGCCCCAGCTGCTGCCGTAGGTTCTTGGCGTGCGGCGGCTGCGAGACGAGCCTCTTCTTCTCCATGGACCTCCTCAGCCCGGCCCGCCTTGCGTCCTCGCCGGCGTCGCCGCTGCCCAGGGTGGGGAGGACGTACCACCAAATGGAGGTGAGGCAGATGGCGAACACCCGCCCGAACACGGCCAGGCTCACCAGCGTCAGCACGATGACGGACGGCCAGTAATACGACGGTCGCCGCATCCGCCGCCCCCATGAGAACGACGCCCTCCTCGCCGGCACCTTGGTGGCGGTGGCCTTCTTATTGGCTCCTTCCTTCTCCCTCGGGCTCGCGGCGTCCAGTGGGCTGACCGGCGAACCAGGAGACGGTGGCAACGGCGGCGGCAGCGCGGCCGTCGACGCCGCTGGCCTCTGTTTCTTGGCGGCGGCGGCGGCGGCCTTGAGCTGCGGGTCCTCGGGGAGCTTGACGACGAGGGGCGTCCATCCGCCTTTGGACTGGACGAAGCGGACGAAGACGAGGCCCGTGTCGGAGCCGCCGACGCGGCGGAGGATCTTGGCCCGCCGGGTCTCGAGCTCGGCGAGCACGACGGAGAACCTGTCCAGCCCGCGCCCCGCGTAGGGGTTCACCTTGCCGCCGCCGTGCTTCCTCCTCCCCCTCGGCGATCCGCCGCAGCCGAGATCCTCGTCGACGACGTGCTTGAAGCTGCCCGTGCCGCACTCGCAGAACATGGTGATGCGTGGTTGACTGGTTGGGTTGAATTGAATTGGTGCGCGCGCGTGGTCGATGAATCCTTGCGTACGTTGCGCGACTGGCACTCGGGGTGGTTCTTCCACTTATAAAGGGACAACAATATATGCCTCTCAGATTATTGGTGGATGGGCTGAGAGAAGTGTGGTGTTGCTTCGGTCGATGGTCAGGCAGAGCTACAGAAGCTTCTTCTGGATACGACTTTGCAACAATAATTACGTACACCGTAGCATTCGTGTCGTGCTGTATGAATTAATGCTGCTACTAGAAGAAGACTGCTAGAGCATGACTGTAATTGGATGTGGATCGGTGAGGTTTGCTCCTATCCGGATCAGATATGCGAATGGACGATTCACTGATTCAGCACCTACTAATACTGTCGAAATGAGATGATTATTCTCACTGGCCAGTGTCATAGAAATGAGAGATAAGCCATTCTCAATCATATCTTGCGAGAAAACAGAAAACATTAGTTAACATAGTCGTCTAAAAACCGAGGGAAAATAAAATGCGCCTCTTCGGACCGAGCTAGGAAGTATTTAGTCGATCCGAGGAACCAACGGATCATTGTTCAAATTAACAAAAACAACTGGCCAGCAGGGTTTAGAAAGAAAAAACGCCAGGAATCACTGCTGGAAGGTATGCACTTCTTCGGCAAGAATATGTGTTCGTAGTTTCGTTAATATCAAGATATGTCATACCAATCTTTCAGGGGTTTGCTAGCCTACTATCGCAGTGGTGTTTCTATGGTAGCACACCGTATGTGATTGGTGTGTGGTTATGTCTATGTGAGCGTCTATTTCATAAATATGTATATATACTCCAAGAAAAACTTGTGTATTATGTAAAAGGTAACATTAGGCACTCTTTGGATGTAGATATTGGAGGCGTTGGTATTGAATTGGGTTCAATACCAAAGCAGACTAGTATTGGAAATGTGTTACAATACCAAATATGTTGTTTGGATGTAGATGAAATTGCCACTTGGAATCGAAGGATGGAACAAATTTCAATTCATGTTTGGATGCGCGTGCTGAAATTGGAATCGTACCTTCTCCTTCCTCCACCCAGCCGCCAGTCGCCGCTCCACCCAGCAGCCAGTCGCCGCTCTCCGGCACCGTGCACGCAACCTCCATGGCCAGGAAGGGAGCAGACGGGCCTCCGACGGTGGCCTTGAGGAAGAAGGGGCCGCCGACCGTGGGGAAGAAAGGGCCGCGCGGGGATGCCGGCCGAGGGGAAGAAGGGGCCACGCGAGGACGCCGGCCGCCGGCGTGAGGAATAAGGGGCCGCATGGGGCCGCCGGGCACGGGGAAGAAGGGGCCGCGCAGGCCGCTGGTCGTGGGGAAGAAGGCGACCACACGGGGAGCAAACTGCCGGCCGTGAGGAAGTAGGGGGGCGCGGGGCCGCCGTCCATGAGGGAGCTGCGTGGCTCAGTGGTGGAGGACGACGAGGCCGGCCCGATTCGCCGGCGGAGGAGGATGGGCGCCGGCTTCGCACAGGAGAGGAAGGGGTGCGCGAGGGAGACGGTCCCGTCTAATTCGGAGAGGGTTGGCTCCGTATTGGGGGCAAGGGCCTGATGGGGTGGCGAATGCCGGCTGGTATTGCTGTTAGTTTTCAATTCCGAATTCGAAACACATCCAAACAGCAGAATTCGGCTGCACCAATGACAATTCCAAATTTCGAGCTTCAATATCGACATCCAAACGGGCCTTACATATTTCAATGTACAATCCAAAACAATATTTTGGAGAAAATCCAAGCTGGAAACCTGCTTGTGACCATGACTTGGGAAAAAATGTAGGCGTCGTTACAAGTACTTGGTTTTGGGGGGCATAGCATTCTTGATTTTAGTAAAATAATCAAGTTTGCCACTTCAAAAGCTCTCTACTCTCATGCCCTAACCTAATAACGTGTCAGCGCTGACTAAATAAAAATTGGAGTAATACAGACCAGCGAAACAAAACAGTGGTATCAGACCTAACAAACATATTCATAACAAAAACTGAAAACTGCAGAGTAATACAGCTTTTGCAAGAGAAGCTTGTATGCATTGAATTCCAGGATATACAAAGATTTAGAATACGACAATATTTTCTGTGTTTTCCTCCGTGAGAAGATATCTTTAGCCCCGGCTTATAGCAGTGAAGAGTCTTCGTTTTGGTGTTCATTTTTATCCATCTTCTGTTTGTGTCTACCTCGCATGTCAAATGTTCTAGACGGAAGCTTGTCAACCATGACGTACGGAATTGAATGACTCGTTGGCAGTTCTTCACCTGATCTGTTTGAATTGTCACATGATAATCTCCTTGATCAAATCAGCATGAGACTAGGGAAAGGGCTCAGAATCTGCAATCAATCGTTGTCACAACAAATTAATGATAATAACTACGAAATCTGTACAATGAAGACTTAGATGCAGATATTTTCTTGTAAAATGAATGTTGTACATATGGTTCTTAATCTCTGTGAATGTGTCTACCAACCGGAGCTACAGCGATAACAACCAATCCTAGATTCCTAATTTACACTGCCTTTCTCCATGTGTTTACATCTGGCACTTTCTCTACCGATCAGTTTAAGTATGTACACCAAATAATCGACTTCATGGATTTAACTGCAAGCTTCTAACCAACCAAGTGGTGGAGAACCAAACCTTACATCCTGGATAACTTATTTCTTCATCATAAAGCTCTCCTTGAGAACATCAGCTGCAAATATTAGTAGTTCCACCATCTCCATGCCCGCGGAAGAAAGAGGGTCTACTTTCTCAGACTTTGATTTTGGTGAATCAGATGGATCACAGAGAGCTTCATAGGTAATTGCATCTGATGAATCCCCAGACCAGCTTACTGGAAGAACTGCACTAAGAGCTGTCTTCATAAGGTTTGCTTCAGTTATAAGACTGTTCAGAGCTTCAAAGGTACTCTCCAAAGAACCAGCTGACTTGACATCATCATACGCCTGATAAATTTGATTGTTAGAGTCAGAGATGAGTAGTACACTAGTATGTATCAACAAGTTCACGTATTACTTAATAACCTAGCAGTGCAACCCAAAATCCTGTGGCACAACTGGTGTCAATGCCATAGCATCCGAAGCTTTTAAAGTAACGTTTGGAAACACACTATGGATTGATACAGTGCAGACAAGTATTGTATGCACAGGTGTGAATGTGGTGCTGCCCCATATAAGTGCTGCCTTTTACAATACAACGAAGTATTTGTACTACCTTCAATAAAAATTGCCTTTTAAGAACTAAGACCACATGCATGAAATTATGGCAACAGAACACATTCATCGGATGAGTATATAGGCTATAGAATCTGAGTGTACAGTAACTTGCATCTCCATTATACCCCACCAATGTATTTTTGGAAATGGAAATGCATTTTGTTAAGCAGGGACTCAAACTTCAATGGCTAAGAAAGACGAAGGTCTATGTGCATGAATGCATTTTCCTGACAGTGTATCAGGTTATCACTGCATACCATCCTCTGCAGCAATTAGCTCCCCTTTCCTCTAGGGAAAAGATTATCGCACTAATCCATTGGGATGCAACTGCTACTTTTGGAGAGGAAAACATTGAACACTCCATTCACAATAATCACACCTTACATATACAACTGTCTCCATTTACTAGCAATAAATAGGTGTGCAACAGAGCAGAGCACCATTCATGGAGCATATATGGGCCAACCCTAGAATTGTTTAGAGTTGGGACTACAAACATGACACCCTTGAACCTACACTACTAAGAACTAACTTGACGACCAATGTGCCCTTCAGTTTGAGGACACATGTGGGTGTTAGATAATGCCAGTGACAGAGGGAACAGCTCTGGAAACAGGTAACGCACCAATGATGCTCTCAAAATGGGTCAGTACAACCAGCATTTATATCAGCAATACTTGCCTTAAAACTTAGCCAGATGCTCAGGATGAAGCTTACGCAAAATGACCTACATGACAATGAGCAGATGGTCTCAGTAGAGGAACACGTGGCCGTAAGCCTGGTAAGTTAAGTTGAGTTGCCAGTAAAATAGGGTCAGACGACACAGGGGAGGCAGAAAGGCACAATGACTGGTCATGACCCCTGCACCTCTATGGGGTGATCTGGGGTTCTGTTCCCTCTTGGGAGGATGTGTGAGTGAGTCCTGGTGTGTGTGGGAGTCTCTGTATGACTCTTCTTCTATTAATATAATGATATGCGGTTCTCTTGCGTGTTCGAGAAAAAAGAAAGGCACAATGACCATCTTCTCTTAAGATCTGGGGAGCAATTCCTCAGAGTGGAGTACCATCTTCTCCTAAGATATGGGGAGCAATTCCTCAGAGTGGAGTAGTCACTTTAGCAAACCTGGCAAGTGGCAACGTACCTGCTAGAGGATAATCATAGGTTGTATTCCTCCAAACCCTAATGGGTGGGTGATATAGTATCTGTACATGGGCCTCTAGATGGGCCTAACACAAGGGCCCTATGGGCTACATATCTACACACCAACACCCCCCCGCAATCTGAACTACCGGCGCAGCGGAGTTCAAGACTGGACAACAAAGAAAGCAACAACACACACAGGGCCCCCCGCAGCCACAACTAGCCACCTGTTATGTTGAGGCTGGAGCGAAACTCCGAAAACGTCGAGGAGGGCAGACCCTTCGTGAAGATGTCGGCAAACTGGGAGGTGGTCGGGACATGGAGAACCCGAACGTCTCCAATGGCAACCCGGTCACGAACGAAGTGTAAGTCGATCTCCACATGCTTCGTCCACTGGTGCTAAACCGGGTTGGTGGAGAGGTACACGGCGCTGACGTTGTCGCAGTAGACGAGCGTGCTCTTGGCGAGCGGGCTGTGAAGCTCCGCCAAGAGCTGTCGAAGCCAGGACGCCTCCGCCACGCCGTTAGCGACAGCCCGGTACTCCGCCTCGGCACTGGAGCGGGAGACAACCGGCTGCCGCTTGGACGACCAGGAGACGAGGTTGCCGCCTAGGAAGACGGCGTAGCCTGAGGTAGAGCGACGAGTGTCTGGGCATCCAGCCCAGTCAGCGTCGGTGTAGACCACCAGCTCAGCCGGGGGAGACCGGTGGATGACCAACCCGAAATCAACCGTGCCACGGACATAGCGAAGAAGGCGCTTCAACGCAGCAAGGTGTGACTCACGGGGATCATGCATATGGAGACAGACCTGCTGAACGGCATATGCAAGGTCCGGCCTGGTGAAGGTGAGGTACTGCAAAGCACCCGCAAGACTCCGGAAGGCAGTAGGGTCAGTCACAGGAGCACCCGAGTCAGCAGATAGCTTCGACTGAGTATCAACAGGAGTAGAACAGGGCTTGCAATCTGACATGCCGGCCCGCTCCAGGATATCAAGAGCATACTGCCGCTGGTGAAGGAAGAGGCCGGAAGGACGAGTCTCCATAGTGACTCCCAAGAAGTGGTGGAGCTGACCCAGATCCTTCATGGCAAACTCCTGCTGCAGAGACGAGATGATACGCCGAAGCAACTGCTAACTGGAGGCGGTGAGAACAATATCATCAACATATAGCAGAAGATAAGCAGTCTCATCCCATGCCGGTAGACAAACAGAGAAGTGTCGGACTTGGCCTCCGTGAACCCCAAGGTCATCAAGAACGTGGCAAACCGGGAGTACCAAGCCCGAGGAGCCTGCTTCAGACCATAGAGAGACTTGTTGAGCCGACAGACCAGCCCCGGACGACTGGAATCCACAAAACCCGCTGGCTGGCTGCAATAGACAGTCTCGGACAGAGTGCCGTGGAGGAAGGCATTCTTCACATCCAGCTGGTGCACAGGCCACGAACGAGAGAGAGCAATCGAGAGGACCGTGCGCACTGTAGCAGGCTTCACCACTGGACTGAAGGTCTCATCATAGTCCACTCCAGGCCGCTGAGTGAAACCCCGGAGAACCCACCGAGCCTTGTAGCGCTCCAGAGTACCATCGGCCCGACGCTTATGCGTCCAGATCCACTTGCCGGTCACCACATTGCAACCAGACGGACGCGGCACGAGGTCCCACGTCTGGTTGGCAAGAAGAGCCTCGTACTCCTCTTCCATCGCGCGACGCCAGTTGGGATCCGCCAGGGCGTTGGGGACAGAGGAGGGCACCGGAGAGATCCGCGGCTCACTCTCGATGGCGGAGAGAGCTGCGGGTCGGAGAACACCAGCCGCCTGCCGAGACACCATGGGGTGCACATGGCGAGGGTCCCGATGGACTATCGGCGGGTGGTACACGGCCGGCTCGACACGGGAGCGAGGCGGCGGCGGTGGCGGTGGTGGAGGTGACGGCTCCGGTGGAGGTGTCGGTGGAGACGGAGCCGGGCTCCGGTCCCAGCACCGAGCGACGCTGGTACACCTGGACCGGCTCGGCGAAGCGCGCCGGGGCCCGGAGCCGGAGAACCAGGCGTGGGTCCCAGCACCGAGCGACGCCGGTACACCTGAACCGGCTCGGCGAAGCGCGCCGGGGCGCCAGGGGCCGCGCACGGCGCGGCGGGGGGCGCCGGGGCCGCGCTCGGCGCGCCGGGGGGCGCCGGGGCCGCGCACGGCGCCGGTACACCACGGAGACCTGCAGGAGGAGGACAAAAAGGAATAGGTGGCTGAACCACCAGGTCAGGAAACATAGACACCAACTCAGGATCCGGAGAAGGCGAGGTAGAGGTGGAGTAGGGGAAATCCGACTCGTCAAAGACGACGTGTCGGGAGATGAGGACTCGACGAGAGGTGAGGTCGAAGCATCGGTACCCCTTGTGGTCAGGGGAGTAACCAAGAAACACACAACGTGTCGAACGGGGCGCCAGCTTATGAGGAGCAGTGGCGGAGATGTTAGGGTAACATGCACACCCAAAGACACGGAGGTGGTCGTAGTCCGGAGTGGTACCGAAGAGAGCGTGGTGTGGGGTGGGAGCAGGACAGGCAGTGGAAGGGAGACGGTTGAGCAAGTAGGTGGCGGTGTGAAGACTCTCAACCCAGAAGCGCGGGGGTAGAGAGGCCTGAATCAGAAGGGTGCGCATGACGTCGTTCGTCGTGCGGATCATCCGCTCAGCCTTGCCGTTCTGAGAAGAAGTATACAGACAAGACATACGCAGCTGAACACCCTGAGAAAGAAAGAAAGAGCGGGAAGCGTTGTTATCAAACTCGCGCCCGTTGTCACACTGAACGGCCTTGATGGTGAGACCGAACTGAGTCGACACCCAGGCAAAGAAGTGAACAAGAGTGGGAAATGTATCAGACTTGGCGCACAAAGGAAAAGTCCAGGAGTAGTGAGAAAAATCATCAAGTATCACAAGATAGTATTTCTTCCCAGAGATGCTTGATACAGGAGAGGTCTACAAATCACAATGAACAAGATCAAAAACATGCGCCGCTCGCGACGAAGAAGAAAAAAAAGGTAATCTAACATGATGACCTAACTGACACGCATGACAGAAATGCTCAGTAGCAGTCTTAGTACAAGTGATAGCTGCACTACGACTCAGCTGAGCCAAAATGTCCCGGCCGGGATGGCCAAGACGGCGGTGCCAGGTGGTGGAGGGAGTCGCGACCAAGGCAGCTGACGAGGAAGACGAAGACGGGGCAGCGGAAGACGGGAGGCGAAGAGTGTAAAGGGGCCAGTACTGTCACACCGAAACAGCGGACGCCGACTAGCGAAATCCTTCACAGTAAGACCAAAAGTGTCAAATTCAACGGAACAAGAATTGTCAGCTGTAAATTGACGAATTGAAAGAAGATTGTGGACCATGCGAGGAGCAACAAGAACATTGGAAAGGGGAAAAGAGCCAGAAGTAGAACCCACGGAGGTGACTGGAAGACACGACCCATCACCAACCATGATGGAAGAAGGACAAGAAGGGTGAGGGGGTCGAGTAGAAGAGAGGATACCGGCATCAGGAGTCGTGTGGTGGGTGGCACCCGTGTCGGCGATCCACTCGGCGCTTACCGGTGGTGTCAGCCCCATGGTGCTGAAGGTCTGCGTCAGGGCGGCCAGGTCCCACGCCATAGGCCAAGGCTGAGCGGGTGGAGTCCATGCCGGCGCGAAGGGGCCAGCAGAGAGCATGGCGGCCTGCTGGTGGTGCTGAGGACGAGGACCCCCACCCTGACCCTGAATGGGCCACATGGAGATGCGCCCTGACCAGGGGTTGGCGAAGGACGGCCAGGGCACACCACCGGGAGGATGGGCAGGGGCGGGAGCAGGAGCGTTAGGAGACGCACCCCGGCGCCCCCCACCAGCACCTGCCCCACCACCACCACCACCACGGCCTCGCTCGCGTCGGCCTCGGTTACCCCGCCCCTGGCGGCCCCCTCCACCCCCGCTTGGCCCGGGGGGAGGAGCACCAGGGAGAGAGCTGGAGGGCGAGGTAGAGGAGGTCGGTGGTGTAGCTGCAAACGCCGTGGAGGAGGTCGACGAGGACGAGGACGAAGACGACCTGGCGACCGGACCCCCGAGTGTGATCTCCTTCAGGAGAAGATCTTCCCGGACCTGGTGGAAGGTCGGGAACAGCTTCTAGCGGGTGATGAAGTCGCGCAGGTGCTCATATGTGTTGTTGAGGCCTCGCAGCACATTGAGCACCAAGATCTTGTCGTCGATCGGGTACCCAAGATCCCGAAGACCATCGGCCTTGCGCTTCATCTGGCGGCAGAACTCTCCCACAGAGAGGTCCCCTTGCTCGAAGGTTCGGAATGAAGCGTCGAGCTGGAGGGCCCGGGCCTCGGCATTGCCGAGGAACTGCTCCTCAAGCAACACCCAGGCCTCTCGAGCGTTGCCACCTGGAGCACATATGATGTCCTGAAGATCATGGGAGATAGTCCCACAAATCCAGGACATCACGATGCTGTCGTGGCGTAGCCAGCCCAGGTCCTGCGCCTCGATCGGCGTGTCGACGAGGACGTGGCCGTCGAGGGCGTAGCGGCGAAGCACGAGGATGACCTGGTCGCGCCAGCGAGCGTAGGTGGTGGACTCCGAGTCGAGAACGACCGAGACGAGGTTCTTAATGTGCGGGACCCCGGCTGCCTGGAGGTGAAGGTAGGGAGCCACGAGGTCGACCTGGGCAGGCCAGGGTCCAGCACTCGCCGGAGCAGGATCAGGGGGCGCGGTCGATGGAGCAGGCGGCGGCGCCTGGTGGGAGGAAGAAGCAACGTGCTCGATGAGGGGAGGAGCGGGCTGCTGGTTGAGGTAGCGCTCCGCCTCGGCGATCTGGCGAGCGATAGCGTCAGCAGCAGTCCGCTCGCGCTCCCAGGTGAGGGCTGCCGCGCGGACCCGCTCCTGGGCCACGGCAGCCTTCATCTTGGCAGCCGCAAGGGCCGCAGCAAGGGCCCCGTCGACGGTGGCGTCGTCCGCAGCAGCAGCAGCGACAAGGGGCTGTTTCCCCCTGAGGAAGACAGCCGCCGTGAGAGGGCGTCCCGTGGAGGCATGCCCAAGCCACCGAAGAGGAGCGGAGCCCCGGTTGGAGCATGGAAGAGGCTGGCCGCGCCCGCGCCCCTGGCAGCGGCGGCAGAGGCCGCGTCCAGGCCGCCCGCGCCCAGGGCGGCGGCGGCGGCGAGATCCGCCGCCCGCGCCCAGGGCTGCGGCGGCGGCAGCAGCGGCCGGATCCAGGCCCCCCGCGACCGGATCCGCGCGCGGGCCGAGCAGAGTCGGCGACGGCGGCAGCGGAGGGGGCGGCGGAGGGAGAGGAGGCGCGTCGGCGGCGCCCGGCGCAGAGGAGGCAGCCAGGGCGCGCGCGCGAGGAGGGCGGCGCCAGCGCGTCCGCGTAGGAGAGGGGGAAGAAGGAGGAGAGGGAGGGAGAGAGGCTAGTGATACCATGCGAGAGGGAGGGAGGGAGAGAGGCTAGTGATACCATGCGAGAGGGAGGGAGAGAGGCTAGTGATACCATGCTAGAGGATAATCATAGGTTGTATTCCTCCAAACCCTAATGGGTGGGTGATATAGTATCTGTACATGGGCCTCTAGATGGGCCTAACACAAGGGCCCTATGGGCTACATATCTACACACCAACACTACCAACTAGATTCGACGCAGAGACAACTAAATGGTATGTAAACCCAAGCTTCAAGGAGGATAAAGTGCAATGGAGCGAGATACATTGGACGATAAGGGAACTGATAATCACCAAAACCCAATAACGATGAGGTCAGACACAGAGCGTGTCTATTCACAGGGCTTACATGGCCCAGCCCTACACATAGATGGACCTATACACATACTAAACCACATATAATAAGGGACCATCTATGTCAAAAAATCAGACTAATAGAATATGAGGACTATATTTTAAAGAAAAAGCATATGTAGACTATATAGTATCAAAGGTTTAGCACTGCTGCTTAAAATTACCATTTGCTGATGCATACTTTTCAGAAATTACAAAGCAATAAGGAGAAATGCACCAATGCTGTTTGCAGCTAGGTAACATGCAAGCTATACTAAGAAATATGTGTGTCTTATGTAAACTCTATGGATGCCATTGAAAACTTTAAAAAAAATTCTCACTTAATAATTTGGTTTATGCCATATATGTGATTTATCTTAAAAATCACCTAGCATGGGGAAACAATTAGTTAAAACTGCACTCAGCCAAATGCAATTTTCCACTGGACAGCGATTCTTCCATAGCTAATAGGGCAGTAATACTGCTCAAAAAGGACACTGACCCTTCAGAAAATCAGAAACAGAAAGGCCCATTGCTGTGACTGGTTGTATCACAGTACGACAGATGAATGCAAATATAGAGAAATCAAATTTCCAAACTTGAGATACCTAATTTTTCCCTTGCAAACAAATGAACCCAATCCACTGACAAATATTATGCAACAATCAAGCATTTTTCAAAGCTTCTCTTCTTCCCATAATAAAAGGCTATATCTGTCAGTTCAAAGAGTATACCTTCAAAAGCACAACGTGCAGTCTACGCACTGAAGAAGTGAGACGTTCTACAGTACCAACACCTTCAAGAAGAGTAGCGTTTTCAACTCTTAACCTGCAATAAGTAGCATGAAACAAAGCAATCGACGTGGAAATATATATTGCTTGAATAGCGAAGCTTCTGTTCCTAATTTAATTTTCCATCACATCTTAATAATCAGGGAGAAACAAACAAAACAGAATATGAGTTCTTTCGCCAATGTTTATCCCTTTTAGTTTCTAACATTTAACAATGTATCTACATGTTCCAATCATTGCACTTTTGACAGTAACAATTTCATTCTGAAGCTTTTAACATTATAAGGGCAGAAAAGGCAAAGGGAAAGGAAAATTAAACACTTTAAGAACCTGTTTAGTTAGGGGGCACTGGGATCAATTCTTAGGATCTATTCGAAATTGAACTGAATCCAATTCCTAGAGCAATCAGCCTCTTGCAAATAGCCAAACAGGTATTTAGGAAAGACTGACAATGGCAGCTGTTTGGAAATTATATGAGTGTACTTCCCCAAAAAAACTTTTACAATTTTGTTACATTTTACTAAAACATATTAAAAAGCTTTTTTTGGAGATCTGTGATGATTTCTACATAAGCGACAGTTTTGTGTGACTTAGTATTGCCTCCAATGTAGCATACTGAAATCATTAACAATGAAATGTAAGGCCATAATAAAAAAATACAGGGAACAATGCCAAAGTAGAACAATCTATGTCATCAACCTTGCAATATCCACTGAGTGCTCTTTGCAAACTGTATGATCATTTCCATCAGAGCTCCCATGTCCAATATCACTGCTTTCTTTTCTCATCCAGTGTCTTAAAGATGTCCTCTTCAGCATAGTCTTCAGCATCCCTTGGTCATGCCCAGGAATGACTTTTGATGAATCACCAGTACCATGGCCTTCCTTCACAGCAGAGCTGCTGAGCAGAAAAGGCAATACAGTTATAATAATATTACATGTATTTGGGAGCCCACAAAAAAATATATCAAGTATTTAATTGTTAGCTTCTGATGCACAGACATAGGTGTCATGCTTGTACCAGACATGGAAAAGGTTCTGGCACGCTCAACAATCCATCTCAACTAAAGGAACTACAAATAAACCAAATTTGATGTAATATGAATATGGTTTACATGTTTTTCATCCAAGAGTCTCATGTTCTCTTTAGCATGTGACTTTCTACAAGGGCCCTTCATAAAAACCAATCCTTTTTATAGTGATAATGCTGTGATCGTGTTACAAAGAATTACCCATTCATTCACTAAAAAAAAACCTTACCCCTTTAACAATGAAATTGGTGTATTATGATTACTTACTGCAGAAAATACTTACCCCTTTAATAGCAGATACTCTTCTTTCAATTTTGCTAATTCCATCAGGACCCTCACCTTTTCATCTTTAACCTGTATACGACAGGTGGAAGTAGTCAAGAGGAGCATCCATCCAACATTACACAAGTGTTGATGTTCAATAGATACTACCTAGTACCTACAAACTTGTTAAATACTAGGGAGTAGAACACAACTAATTATTCTGTCAATCAAGGATGATACTATTAGCAAACCAGGATAAGCACTGTAGTTAGTCTAGATCAGAACATTACTGATAAATTTCATCAAGGCAATCCAAGTTCAAAAATAATTCAAGCCATTTTTTCCATATTTTCAAAAATAACAATACGGTTCAGTTTTCATTTTCAACAGCTAGGAACAAAAGTATACAAAAAAAGGTAATAATATGAAGTCTCAACTCTGTGATAATGTCAGATGAGAATGCACCATGCTTATAATATTTAAACACTCTTAACATTCAAAATATGTAGTTGAAAAGTAATGCCAAATAGAAAGTGTATAGGTACTACTTGAGATAAGTTCTTCTGAAGATCCTCAATAACAATTTGGTCTTTCTGTTTTTCTAATAAGTATCTTTCCTGTTCCTGTGAGAAGAGCATAAGTGCTTCCATCTGTAACGGACACCACCATAATGTGAGAATTTTTCGATCTCAAGGGGGGAAAATCTCACCAGAACTTCGAGAACAAAATTTGAAAAATGTTAAGCAGGCCTATCACAAATCGACTCACGAAGACCAAAAGCAAAAATAATCAATTGAGTGAAGCTGCACCTTCTCCTGTAAGGCTTGTGCAAGTGCTTTAGATTCATCAAATGATATGGAATTAGAATCGGCATGAGAATCACCCTGCACCATATGCAACCATAATGAACTGTAATTATCTATCAGAAGTGTTTCTTCAAAAACAAAAAAAGAAAGACATCATGTGACGTACATATCAGAACCATGATCCCTCAATAGGAAAAGCAGTTTTATATAATCCCAATTCTCAAAACAGTATTTCCCAGCAAAGAGCTAAAAAGGACTTCATGTGCACATCATGTCAAGTGAGCATACAACTTGCTACCGGAAGTGCAAAACGTATGTAAATGCCTTGTGATAACTGATGTGATAAAATTAAGAGTTTGTTTACTTCAACATAATTGCACTAAAGGACATTAGATTATACTACTTCCACAATTAGGTCCAAAACTTTAAAATATTCAATGCAAGCCTAAAAACATGCATTTGATCCACAAGTATGAAATATTTGTATCACCTTGATCCATCCATCAATTAAATAATAATGAACTGGATCGGCTTGACATAAATATCCTACTGGTACAGTGGTGTTTCATGTCAACATAGTTTTCAGTTAATTTGATTTGACTAGTAAATTTGTCTTGAAGAAAATGTACTCACTTATCAGTTTTTACAAAGCTAGCATCTCACGACACTACAACATGCTATTTCCATACATTTGCTACAATTAGAGTAATACCATAACGGTTGTGAATGCCAAACGCCATTTGGATTTCTAACATTTGGTGACTTAAAGCTCATGACTAAGGGAAATAATTATGATATATGGAGTAATTTGTCAGTGTCCTCAGAAAGTAATTTTCTGTGGCCTGTAAGCATAGAAAGAGGTTCAGCATAAATGTACAGGGAAAATAAAGTGAACTGTTTCATGAACAAACCTTAGGGCTTGTGCAAGTGCTAGGACTGATATCTGTAGTAACATGCACATCTTTACAACTGCTGTCGCAACATTGCATCTCGTAAACAGGGTGTTCACTAACTTCAGTGTTGATGCAAGTTTCACTTAGCTTATCTTGAATTTCTGCAGCAACTTTGCTCAGCCGTGAGGATTCCTCTTCTAACATTTTCATGATTTCAGCCCTTTGATATTTGTAGAACTTTTGAAGTTCTGACAATCCATTTCTCAGAAACCCATCATACAGTGCCTGCGCTACAAAGTAAACTGTACAAATTAAAGAAGTCATGAAAAAGAACAATATAGTACTTCAGGATTGTACCTGTCTTTTCTCTAATATCCGTGCATTTCTTTGCAAATGTTGTTCAATTTCAAGGCCCTGCAAAACCAAATATAATAGTCTTCAGAAACCAAAAAAAATCTGTTACACCCAAACTTGTATTATCATTTCCAAGCTTATGTTACCATCCTCAGATTGCTTTGAAGCTTCGCGATTTTAGCTTTAAGTGACTCTTTCTCCTCTTCTAGAGATGCCTACACAAAAAGAAAATGTTAGATACATTAACGGAAAATCTCTTGTGCAAATTAATAAGTAGTATGCAAACCACTTTGGTTTAGCACCAGATCAACTCGAAAAATTCTCAATAAACAGTAAGTCCGTAAAAAATTTAGAAGTACCAGTAGAAATACTTAAGAACAAATTACTGATTAGGGCCCATCAATCATGTTGTATTACTGCAAGTACATGGCACATTGGTCTAAGGGACATGACAAACTGAATGGAGCAGGTAGTTTGTATCCATGTGAGCAGTATATTGCATGAGAAACTGGAGCTCAAAGCATAACTGCATAAGTCATGAAGTAGCTGGCAGCAAAGTTTCATCATTCCCTAACTTGCGCATTACATAGGTTCCCAGAATCAAATTAAACAACAATGTATTATGATGTTTTTTTCTCAAATACGATAATGCATTGTGATGTTTACTGTCATAGATAATATGTATCTTGCAAGAGAAGTGAAAGAAATTAAAATAACACAACTGAATATGAATTAATCTTTATAACGGGTAGAGGCCGTAAGGTTTACAATGTACTTCAAAGTTGAGGTTCCACCATCGGAGCTAAAACTCCAATTATTAGCAGAATCATCCAGAAGGATTGAACACTTCTCTTCAAAAGTAATGTTTGAAGGACATTCGCAGTCTCTGCAACGAAGGTCATAGAATTTGAGAATAACCTGAAACAGAATCAAGCGTGAGCTTCTGACTGGAAAAGGGACTAAAATAGGTATAAACTAGAAATTACAACGGGCTAAGGAATATAACAGAAAATAAACAGCCATGTAGATGAAATACATAGATAAAGGACTTCCTACATAATCAGGAGTTATGAAGATTTAAGATCACCAGAATCAAAGCATATTAAATAAATAGTGTAGACACAGCAATTTAAGAGTTTTCAAAAACATACCAAATTACCAACAAGGCAAGAGATGCATATTCACATGCAAAAAGAAATAAAACAATAGTATGTCGTTCAAACTTTGGCATACGTCCCATAGGATCTATATTAGTGTTGTGTCAAGGGAGGTACATAGGAACCCTCCCGCTCTACCTTAAAGTTAAAAAAACACATAAAAATCCAAGAATGCTGATCATAGGGCATCAAAAGTAAAAAACGGTTGTAAATTGTACTCCCCCAGGCACAAAAGAGTGGTGTTTTGGACAACAACACGGCCTACAAAATAGAAATTTGGGTAGTTTCTATTATAATACATCGACACTAGTTTTATGAAACTACTTTGTGAGCCAAATCTACTAATACAGTTTGTAGATGTTTGAGCTCAGTGTACATAAACTAATTGATGATCAAAATGTTGATTACAAATAACCATAACATCACTCTGTTGTGACTGGAGGGAGTAATTACTAACCATTAGGAACTTAAAATAGATACTCTGCAGAGTTCAATCAATGCAGAATGATAGGTGACATTACGCAAATTCCTACTCATCATATTGCAATCCACAAATTTACTTACTTTGAAGGAAGATTCTGTATGTGCCTTCAATTCTGTCAGTTCCCTCTGCAAGTCATCATTTAAGTGTTTCTGATCTTCAATTGCAGATTGATATTCTCTTTTCCTGCCAAAGTGCCAATTAGTAATCATCATGATACTTGCACCCTTAAATAAAAAACATAAATTCCAAATACAGGATAATCAAGAACAGGACTTAAAACATCATGTTAGCATTCCCTTGTCGATTGCCGAATGTTAAATGCTAGAAAAGAAAGCAAATAAAACATCATGTTTCGGTCCAAAAAAGCTTAAGTGTCATGTTATTTATTCTTTTTTGACAGAGTTGCAGGTATGTTTGTGTGGCATCCATTATCGATAGAGGCTACCAGACTATAAACGATTAAGCCAATAAAATCAAGAATATGTACTCACAGCCACTGAAACCTTACTGGTACATTCATCCTCTGGAGAACTTGGTGAAAGGAAAGGTTGAAACATTGTCATCTTATAAAAAAAATCCGCTCAACCAGTATGAGTAAGGTCTTCTAGTCCATGCCACTAAGTTATAGAAATAAATCTGATAAAGTGAACAGTTAATGCAACGGACCTTTCCTCAAAGTCAGCAAACTTTTTCATCACTGCTTCCTCCCGCTCCTTTGCTTTCTCACACTAGAAATTTCAAAGGAATATTATGTGATTCTCAAATCCCAACAGAAAACAGAAGTCATGCATGCAGCATTGACATTTGGCTTATTAAGTAAACTAGAATGAACCTCCATTAATGAACTGTCCCGTTCAGCAAAAGCTTGAGCAACACTGCTCTGGAAAAACCTTATTTGCTTTTCTAGATCCTTGTTCTGCATCATTTATTACAGGAAAGGTCATCCCAATAATAAGCCAGAATATATATGCAAGGAATCTAAAGAGAATGTATAAACCTTTTTAATTGCTAATTTGCTGGTTCCACAAAAAATCTCAATTTCTACATAAGAAAATGATGCTTCTGCTATCTATCACATTAATTTCTGCATAAGACCTTTCAGTGGTCATAAAGTGTAATGGCGTGCTGATTTTGTTTGCTGTAATAAAATGCTTCAATGGATTCAGAGGAATATTATTACTAAAGATGTGATTTTTCATTGTCACTAAACAAATTTTCCTTAAAATCACATGTCTACACCTATTACTCTTTGCCCGTAAATAACGGGAGAGGACGAGCAAAATCAGCACAAACCACTCAGCAATGATCATTACTGACAAAAGCTACAGTTTATACTAGACAATTTTCCATATAATCACATGTCTACACCTATTACTCCTTGCCCGTAGATAACGGGAGAGGACATGAGCAAAATCAGCACAAGCACTCAGCAATGATCATTACTGCCAAAAGCTACAGTTTATACTAGACAAAATGCCCTGTTTTTGAGTCAAAGTAAGAAACCTTTGATAGCTCAGCACCATGTAACTCAGCCAGCTGGCTCTGAAATTTAAGTAAACCACAGAATGAGAAAACAGAAAAATAAAGGCAGCTATAAATAATAGTAGGGAGAGAGAACTAGCCTACCTTAACTCGATAAGCTTCAGCAAGCTCCTCTTGTAAATTTTGATTCTCTCTTAAGCAACCGCTTAACTTCTTCTGGAGGATCTCAACATCCTGTTCCAAAGCTGCTGTCCTGAACAATTACAACAAAACTATTGCTTTGTTTGCAATAGAGTGAATAAAAGTGAAATGTCAAGATTAGATATGGAAGCACCTCTGAGAAAGCATTCGAGTTGCAACAGAAATATAACCAGGGCCAGATTGTTGCATACATAATTGCTCAATATCTTTTCTGAGCTCATCACGTTCTGCAAACAAAGTATTTATCAGCAGATGCCTTTGCCACAAGAACATATACAACAATAGAATCATGAATGAAAAGATTCTTACAACTATTCACCATGAGCAATTTTCAGAGGAAAAAAAACAGAATACATTGCTCCCTTCATTTGAGGGGGCAACAATGTGAAGAAATTAGCCCTGGCTAGTTAAAAGTGCTAAGCATTTTCAACATGTTACCATGCTACCTTGAAAAATGAGATCTAACACACTACTCAAGGAAGTACATGACAGCTACATCCCAAAACTAAGGTCAGCAGTCTTCTCAAAAGGTCATAGTTCTATGTATTGGAATTTGCAATGTATGGAGTGAAACTGATTTGGGCAGCTGGAAATCACGTACATACTCGCATACATAATCAAGTAACTTGTAGTAAAATAAAGTTAAGTGGATAAAATTTTTCTAAATGTGCCGTCCTAAGGTCTCACCTACTTAAATATGTCAAGGAACATAATTTCGCATTTAAAGAAATGAAAATGAACTACAGACTGCAGTTGACTATCTGTTTTTTTTTTCATTTAAAAAGTTGCATGATCTTACGAAGTCTTGCTAAATGTAGAATGAGGCACCTGAATTGAACTATTTCAACGGAAAAACAACAGTATTGAAACTAATGTACATGATGAAGATTTGATCTACAGAGAACTGCATTAATAAACACCAAAAAGCAGTGTGATAGGATTGATTAGTGAAATAAATACAAATGACAGTCTTGTGTATCAAAGACGTGAATGCATACCTCGCTGGAGTTCTTCAACCCGACGAGTTAACACTTCAACAAGATCCACTTTTTCATCCATTTCTACAGAATAGATAAAAGGGGGGCAAGTTTTCTTGAATCACCAAATGCATTTTCATATCCTAAATATTCTTATTAATAGAAAATTTACGAGGAACAGAAGCCAATTAGCAAAGGCATGTTCAAGTCATTACCCTCACAAGCTAACTAGTGTTCATTGGGGAAAAAAACTAGCCCACCAACATGTTAAGCTAGCAATAGCACTTAGATTTATAGCATATTCCAAGAAGTCACGGTAGAAAAAATTTTGGTCCTCGTGAAGTAGATGACTTCTGAATGCAAGATCCCATGACGAGATATGGTACCAGAAGCAACATTGAAAGGAAAGTGGATCTTCAGATGATATATTATTTGAATGGGGAAATGCTACAGAGATGCAAATGAAAAGCAACTAAGAAATGACTAGCTAAGCACCACAAACAACTTCAAAAGCAATCATAATGACAGGCTCAGAAGTCAGAGCCTTAGGCTTGAGGGGAAAAGGCCATAGTAGATGTTCTAAAATATCTAACCATTGTAACGAGTGTTGAAAGCATTCTAGCAGTACAAGTCATCATACAGACAAAAGTCTGCTGGCACTACGAGTAAACCTGCAATTTAAAAAATTTCATGTTTCCTGCAGTCAAGACAACTACTTTTTGCAACTTAGACAAGGCTAAGGCTACTGAATTAAGTATAACAATAAAAATTGACTGGGATCTGTAGCTCAGAAGTAGAATGCAGAATTACCATATTGTAGCCCTTCAACACGACGTATCAATACTTCCAAAGCATTCTGTTTTTCATCCTTTTCTGTTTAGAGTCATATAAATAAGTTAACTATATGCATACCACTGTAGCAAGTTTAACAAAATTAAATAAATGTGCTCAAGTCAGAAACCAAATCATATGTGATTGAAAAAAAACAACGTAATGTTTTTCATGAAAATGGCCCAGATATGTCAGATTAAGTGATGCAAAAGGTAACTAATAGTTGGATGGTAGAGAATATTGGAAGTTAAGGAAAATTTGCTAGTCCAATTCACTGATTTATTTTCCTGGCAAAAGGCAATAGTGGAAGCAGATTTCGGGGCCAACTATTCCCAGAATTGAAGGCAGGGGAGCACCTCACGGTGTGATGTTTGAGTCATGCGACTGTATTCACTACTCCTGCTATAACAGGATTAGTTAAATTGTGGGAGGGACGAATCATGTCTAAACCAGAAGTGTTACTGTCATGTGGGGACTCCACTATGAACGACGCAAGAAGAAGGAAGGAGCAGATTCGGCAAGGACAGATAGTTAGGAAGGTTTTGGATATTTTAGAATTTTCCTTTCTCATGTAGTTTGATTTGGTTACGATTGTGCCGGGCTAGCAGTATATAAGCTGGACCCGAGATTAGTTTGTGCAGGCTTAAGATTGTAATCATCTTGCGCCCCACGTCCTGCCTCCTCGGTGCGTCGAGAGCTACCGCCATTGCTCCGCCGCGCCGCCGAGGTCCAGGGCCGAAGCCAAGTACTTCTTTTGAATACAATCTACGCCATATTCCAGTCACCAACTCTCTTCCATCCGCTGCTCGTGACATATTAGTATCAGATTCTTCTGGTTCCGATCCCATGAGCGACGACGCTATCCAAGACGCGGGCGCGCTGGCGTCGACCGTCGACGATGTCCTCAAGACGCTCACCGACCTCGCCGCTAAAGTCGCTGAGCTCACGATCCAGATGACGGCCCTCAAACCCTTGATTCCGCTGGTCACCAAACTCGATGGCCTGCCCGACAAAGTGACCAACCTACAGGCCGCCGCGTTTGAGGGCACCAACCAGGTGAACGCCCTGAGTCTGGCCGTCTCCCGCCTGGAGTCCGCGCAACGCGACGGCAAGGCACCCGCGGGAGCACCGGAGCCCCACTCGTCGTCCTCCAAGGCCAATGATCCCCCGGGCTTCGGCGCGCCTGGCACGGCTCACGATCGGTTCGCCCGAAACCCGCGCGCGCACTACGATCCACGTGACGAGGAGCCCATTGACCATCGGCTGCTGCCACGCCCCCGGCTCTCTTATCCCGTTTTCGACGACAAGCAGGACCCCTTACCGTGGCTTAACCGCTGCGAAACGTTCTTCCAAGGAGACCAGACGCCGGAACACCGCAAGGTGTGGTGGGCCTCTCTCCATCTCACGGGCACCGCGCAGCTATGGTACCATCGCCTCCAGCTCAACTCCGGCGTTCCGTCATGGCGCCGCTTCACCCAACTTGTCCACACGAGATTCGGCCCCCCTATGACGGATTCACCGCTCGGCGAACTCGTGGCTTTGCGTCGCACCGGCACCGTGGAAGATTACATCGACAAATTCCTCGCGCTAGTGTGCCGCGACTTGGAGCTCTCGGAGCACCAGCAGATCCAACTGTTCACGGCCGGCCTGGTGAACCCGTTGAAGACAGATGTCGCTCTTCGCCGTCCCAGACGCTCAATGACGCCATGACCCTCGCCCGTGCGTACGAGCAACGACTGTCGATCATGGCCGCCGACACAGTGGCACCACGCTCGTCGCGTCAGCGGCCGCCCCTGTCCACAGGCGCTTCTTCAGCGGGCTCCGGCGCCGTGATGTCGCCGTCGGATCCACCTACGCAGCCCGGCTCGGGCAAGACGTCGCCCAGCAGCAGCTCATCTGCCAGGCGCAAATTGACCCCCGCCGAGATTGCTCAGCGGCGCGCAGAAGGATTGTGCTTCTATTGTGACGACAAGTTCGTATCCGGCCATAGGTGCAAGCGTCTGTTCGTCATCGAGGTCGTGGGATGCGACGATGCGCTCGAAGCCGGAGGCAACGACCCGTTCACCGCGACGGAACCGGTCATCTCCCTCCATGCCCTGTCGGGAGTGCAATCCCCAAGATGCCAGACGATCAAAGTTCATGCCAAGGTCGCAGACGCCGTTCTGATTGCCCTCCTGGATTCCGGATCAACGCACAACTTCATCAGCGAGGACGTCGCGCGTCGCGCGAGCGTTCAGGTCCAGGAACACTCAGGCCTGTCCATCGCCGTGGCTAACGGCGACCGCATCACGTCTCCGGGGAAGTGTACGCACCAGCAGGTCATCATCGGGCAAGAATCCTTTGACGTCGACTGCTACGTGCTGCCCCTGGGCGGCTATGACATGGTACTGGGGGTGCAATGGCTTGCGACGCTCGGCCCGACCTTGTGGGACTTTGCGCGCCAGACCATGTGTTTCGCCCGTGACGGACGCCGCGTGCTCTGGTCTGGTCTAGCTGCTCTCAACGGCCGTGCCGGCGATCTCCTGGAGGCCCTTCTGTTGGAATTCGCTGACTTGTTCCACGAGCCTCAAGGCCTGCCGCCGCAACGGCACATCAGCCACCGCATCCATCTGGTTCCGGGAACAACTGCGGTGGTCGTGCGACCATATCGCTATGCGCATGTCCAGAAAGACGAGCTGGAGCGGCAATGCCAGGAGATGTTGCGATTGGGCATCATACGACCAAGCTCTTCCGCGTTCTCGTCCCCGGCGCTCCTGATCAAGAAGCGAGATGGCACATGGAGATTTTGCGTCGATTACTGAGCACTGAACGACAAGACGATAAAGGATAAGTTCCCGATACCTGTCATCGAGGAGCTTCTGGGCGAACTTCGGGGTGCCTGCTTCTTCACCAAACTTGACATGCGCTCCGGCTACCATCAGGTCCGCATGTACCACCAGGACATTGACAAAACGGCGTTCCGCACACATCAAGGCCTGTTCGAGTTCCTGGTGATGCCGTTCGGTCTGACAAACGCGCCTGCGACGTTCCAAGCTCTCATGAACGATGTGCTGCAGCCCTTCCTTCGTCGGTTTGTCCTCGTATTTTTTGATGACATCCTGATTTACAGTTCTTCGTGGGCAGATCACCTTCGCCATGTGCGCACGGTCCTTACCACCTTACAGGAGCATCAATTGTACCTCAAGCGCTCCAAATGTGAGTTTGGACAGTCGTCGGTGGCATACCTAGGCCATGTGATCTCAGCAGCCGGGGTTGCCATGGACCAACAGAAGGTCCAAGCCGTCCTGGACTGGCCAGCACCGAAGTCGGCCAAGGCCGTGCGCTCCTTTTTGGGTTTGGCGGGCTACTACCGTCGTTTCATCAGTAACTATGGCACGGTGGCGGCGCCTCTAACGGCCTTGCTGCGCAAAGAGGGTTTCCGCTGGAACGAGGAGGCGGCGACAGCTTTCCGTGCTCTTCAGCATGCTCTGACGACAACCCCAATATTGCAGCTACCGGCATTCGATCGGGACTTCATTGTGGAATGCGATGCTTCGGGTTCTGGTTTTGGCGCTGTTCTGCATCAGGGTGCTGGCGCCATCGCTTTCTTCAGCAAGCCGGTGGCCCCTCGACATGCGAAGCTGGCCGCGTATGAACGCGAGTTGATTGGGTTGGTTTATGCTATTCGGCATTGGCGCCCGTACCTTTGGGGGCGCCGTTTCTTGGTGCGCACTGATCATCGTAGTCTGTGTTTCCTTCTTGATCAGCGGCTTACAACGATTCCACAACACCAGTGGGCAAGCAAGCTGTTGGGATTCAATTTTTAATTTTTCGGTGGAATACAAGCCCGGTGTCTCCAATGTGGTTGCTGATGCTCTTTCCCGTAGGGATGAATTGACTATGGAGGTGATGGCGCTCTCAGTTCCTGTTTTTTCTCTTTTCAATGAGGTTCGTCAGGAGATCGAGACTTCTCAGGAGCTCTCAGCTTTGCGCGCCGAGATTCTAGCAAGTACTAAACCAGCTCAGTGGCAAGTGGTTGATGCGCTCATTTTGTTCAATGCTAGGGTACATGTATTGGCAACGTCTCCTTTGGTCTCTCGCATTCTGAGCAGGGCGCATGGGTTTGGTCATGAAGGCATTCAGAAAACTCTCGTCCGGTTCCGTGCAGACTTTCACATTCCCACTGATCGCGTTTTGGTTCAGAACTTCATCAGGTCTTGCTTGGTCTGTCGGCGCAACAAGGTGGAACATCTCCTGCCGGCCGGCCTTCTCCAGCCACTTCCGGTGCCCACAACACTATGGGCTGATATAGCTATGGATTTCATTGAGGCTCTTCCTAAGATCAATGGCAAGTCGGTCATTCTCACGGTGGTTGATCGCTTTAGCAAGTCAGCTCATTTTCTGCCCATCGGACATCCATATACAGCGGTGTCGGTCGCCCGTGTGTTCTTTGATGGTATTGTTCGGTTGCATAGTATTCCAGTGTCCGTGGTTAGCGATCGCGATCCCGTTTTTACAAGTGCATTTTGGAAGGAGCTATTTCGTTTAGCGGGGGTTCAACTGAATTTTACGTCTGCATTTCATCCACAGTCTGACGGCCAATCTGAGGTCACCAACAAGATCATCACCATGTATTTGCGGTGTTTAACAGGTGATCGCCCTCGTCAGTGGCTTCAGTGGCTTCCCTGGGCTGAATTTTGCTATAACTCGACCTATCAGACTTCCTTGGGCACATCGCCTTTTCGTGTAGTTTATGGGCGCGATCCGCCGGAGATCCGTTCCTATGATCCAGGATCAGCTCGTGTTCAAGCAGTGGATGCGCTCATGTCGGAGAGGGATGAGTTCCTGGTGGAAATTAGGGACCGTCTGGAGCAAGCTCAACATCACAAAGTGGCATATGACAAATCTCATCGATTGGTTGAATTTGAGGTGGGCCAGTGGGTTTGGCTTCGCCTCCTCCATCGTCCAGTAGCTTCGTTGACAACGGTGGGCCGGAGCAAATTGGGGCCTAAATTCTTTGGTCCTTATCAGATTGCTGCTCGCATTGGTACCGTGGCCTATCGTCTGCATCTTCCTCCAGGTACTCGTCTTCATGACGTTTTTCACGTCGGTCTGCTCAAGAAATTTACTGGAGTGCCTCCTGAAAGCGTTCCTCCCCTGCCCCCTATTCGTCACGGGAGAGTTTGCATTGAGCCGGATTCCGTCCTCAAGAGTCGTTTGGCTCGCGGTGTTCATGAGTTGCTGGTTCGTTGGAAGGGGTTACCGCCTACTGAGACATCTTGGATGCCCTTGCCTGAGTTTCGTCAGCTGTATCCATCGTTCAAGCTCGAGGAAGAGCTTCTTGTCCAGGGGGGAGAGATGTCATGTGGGGACTCCACTATGAACGACGCAAGAAGAAGAAGGAAGGAGCAGATTCGGCAAGGACAGATAGTTAGGAAGGTTTTGGATATTTTAGAATTTTCCTTTCTTATGTAGTTTGATTTGGTTACGATTGTGCCGGGCTAGCAGTATATAAGCTGGACCCGAGATTAGTTTGTGCAGGCTTAAGATTGTAATCATCTTGCGCCCCACGTCCTGCCTCCTCGGTGCGTCGAGAGCTACCGCCATTGCTCCGCCGCGCCACCGAGGTCCAGGGCCGAGGCCAAGTACTTCTTTTGAATACAATCTACGCCATATTCCAGTCACCAACTCTCTTCCATCCGCTGCTCATGACAGTTACCCTAATTCAGAAATAAAATTTATAAACAGTTGCATGCAAAGTGACATGTAAAATAAGATTTTTTTTGTATATCCTGATATGGATTATGTTAAGCCTCAATGTATTCGTTATATATTTCGTAGTCCATCTCCAATTTGTACTTGCAGTTCACACATACCAAAAAGAGCTCCCAACTATAATCCACAACAAACTCAGTAACTTTGACATTTAGCATGATAACCTTTCTCATGCCCATTTCCGATACTGCTTCAGTACTAACTATCGTTTGCAGTATGGGAATGCAATTCTCTTCACTTGAGGGACCAGCTACCTATAATAACCTCGGTTAAGTACCCTATAAAACATAACAGCCTGTGGTCTGAAGGAAGCAAGAGCGAAGAAACTGACATTATACACTATCAAAGCAAACAGAGGCAAGCTAGAACGCAAAACATGGTGACTAATCACATTGAGGACCGGAGATTACCGCGCTGAAGCTCCTCAACCCGACGGAGCAGCGCGGAGGAATCTGCAGCTTTGTCCATTCCAGAGCCCGCCCCGGGCCCCTGCTGGGGGTGGGGGATTGGGATTTGAGAGCGCACAAAATCCGCAACTGATTCGAGCACGGGCGCACCTGAAAACAGAGGGACAAAACCAACATTGAATTGGACCCAATAAACAAACCGAAAACACGCAGGAATATTCGAGGTTGCTTGAGAATCGGGGAGCGCGGGACCGATCGAGAGTAGGGCTCACCAAACCAAGGGAGACCAGTCGTGGTTCCCAACGGGGGGCGAGGTGAGCGGGCTTCGTGCTCCGGTGGATGCGAGGGAGGGAGGAGACAAGGAGGGAGAGAGGGGGGGAGGGAGGGAGGGCGGCGAATAGGGAGGGAGGGGAATGAAGGTAAGCGGAGATGACCTAGCTGTTTGATTCGCCGGTTCAGACTTGAGAGGAAACAAACCGACTGACCGACTCCAGCAAGGGCCTAGGCGGGTGCAAACTGCAGCATCGCGAGAGGAGACGATGAGGGATCGAACTGAAGATCGAAATAGGATACATCCTCGACATTATGCCACTATAAACATCACTCTCTTTCTTTGTATGTCCTTGAAAATTAAATCACTAGATAAATTTTGCTCTACCTCATATACCATTTTGGTTAGATCCGTCCATCTATGCCTCCACTCGACTCCAAAAACTTGTTCTTCTTTTTTTGGAAAACTAGACTGTAGGAAACATGAAATTTTTTAAATTGCAGGTTTACTTGTAGTGCCAGCAGACTTTTGTCTGTACGATGACTTGTACTGTTGGAATGCTTTCAACGCTCATTACAATGGTTAGATATTTCAGAACATCTACTATGGCCTTTTCCCCTCAAGCCTAAGGCTCTGACTTCTGAGTCTGTCATTGTGATTGCTTTTGAAGTTGTTTGTGGTGCTTAGCTAGTCATTTCTTACTTGCTTTTCATTTGTAGCGTTTCCCCATTCAAATAATATATCATCTTGCTAGAGGATAATACTAGGTGTACTTTCCAAACCTTAGAAGGGTGTGATATACAGTAGACATACATGGGCCTCATAGATGGACCGGGCCTCCTATACGAGCGAACACACACGTACTCCAACAACCCCCCCCCCCCCCTCCCCCCCCCGAACTACCGACGCAGCGGAGTTCAAGACTGGACACGAAATAAAGAACAATCGGGGACAATACCCCCAGCTGTCGTAGCGGTGCGAATGCTTCGACCGGAGACTCATGCAAATGATAGCCCATTAGTGCCGAGGTAGCCGAAGTCGAGGTGGTCGTGATCGAAGCCATGGAGGAGAGCGTGGATCCGAAGCGTCGTGAGGTGCCCGAGTATACAAACTCAGCAGCTTCTTATCGAGCGCAGTAGGACGATGAGCGTCCGATGGCGATGGTAGACGGCGAAAGGTGCAGCCAAGTCGCGCTCAAGACAGGGGTGGCGACGGCGCAAAGTGCAGCAAAGTCACGCTCAGGACAGGGGTGGCGAAGACGTCTTCCTTCAGCAACATCGGCTGCGGTGTCCGCGCGAGAACGGCAGGAGGTGCGAAGCTGGATCGAGTGCTAGCACGACGAGGATCGAACGCGGAGTGTGGCACCCCGTGTGATGCGGGATGGTCGATCGAAGACGCCAAGTGGTGGTCGGAGAACCAGCGGGTGGCGCTGAGTCGCCGATGGGCGGCGCCGGGGGCGCCAGTGGCCTATCGGAGGTGCCGGTGCGGTCAGCCGAGCGTCGAGTGGTCCTCCAGGAGTGTCGTGTGGGCGCCAGGCGAGGCGGGCACCACCACTGCGAAGGCGGCGGTATCCATGGTAGAAGCTCAATCATGAGCGTCATCGCTGCAGCCTAGAACGCGCAACAACAACCTCGTCCTTCGGGGGTGTCGACGATGAACGACGACGACCGGTAGGGCGACGCAATGGTCAAACGTTACGAGAAAAAGTCAACAACGAATAGTAATTTAAAACGTAGGTAGTACCGAATAGTGTTCGTTCGTCGGAACATAAATCTCGTCCAAATGGCCAAATAGGTAGTTACAACACAAACTTGGCTCCCAAGTCCCAAGCAGCTTGTGGCTAGATATAAATATCCACAAAATTAAGTTGCAGCGATACTTCTGCATCTCCTTTTTTTTTTGAGAGGAAGGTACTCCCTCCGTCCCACAATACAAGCATTTCTCGATTTCTGCGCATCACGTTTGACCGTTTGTCTTATTCAAAAAATTTATAAACATATAAAAATAATTATGATATACTTAAAATATATACGATGATAAAAGAAAAGTCAACGAAGGGGACGTAGGAGTAGGAGTTTTATCATTTGCGGTTGGCTGGGGGCCTGTCATTCGTACATCAAGGCCTTCGCCGCGAAAGCCCAAAGCCCAAGCCCAGAATATAACTAGCGCCCAAAACCCCGAAACCCTCTTCCGGCCTTCCCCCATCCAGCCCCATACGGCCATACCCCCATTTTCCCCCTCCCCCGCCGGCGGCAACCCAAGCGACCAACCCTAATTTGCACGGCGACCGACCACGCCGCATCCTCCTGCTGCCGTTCCTCGAGGGGCCACCAAACTCTAGCCCTTCTTCTGTTCAGCCATGGCGTCGGAGGACGAAGCGAACGCCGCGGTGGCGGCGGCGGAGGATGCGGAGGCGCCGGAGGGGAAGAACTGGCAGCGGAAGGGAAAGCACGACAAGCCCAAGCCCTGGGACGAGGACCCCAACATCGACCGCTGGAAGATCGAGAAGTTCGACCCGTCCTGGAACGAGGGCGGCATGCTCGAAGTCAGCTCCTTCTCCACCCTCTTCCCCCAGTACCGAGGCAAGCACCCCTATCCTAATCTCGTCCTGCCTCCCGCGGCTCCTTAGGAATGCGAATTCGCTCTGAGTGGGACGCATTTTGAGTTTGTTGGAGAATTGGTGAGACGTTGTTTGTTTGGGGGTGCAGAGAAGTACTTGCAGGAGTCGTGGCCGATCGTGAAGGGCGCATTGAAGGAGCATGGGATCTCGTGCGAGCTTAATTTGGTACGGATTGGCCTTTTTTTCTTCGATTGCTACTGGGTGGCGAGACCATTATGTGGCGATCAATTGATTTGAGACCTCTTTTGACTCTTGCTATGTGTGTAGGTGGAGGGATCCATGACTGTTTCGACTACCAGGAAGACCAGGGACCCCTTCATTATTATCAAGGCCAGAGAACTGATAAAGCTATTATCCCGGAGCGTCCCTGCCCCCCAGGTATCCTTGTGTATTCAGGTGTCACATATCCTGTGCAGAGCTTGTTGTTCAACTTTTTTAATTGTATTGGGTTCCTTGCTTACCTGATCAGGGTTGAGATTAGTTTTCTGCTATCACTTTGGAGTATACTAGTATAGCCTGTCATTTACATGTTGCATGATCTACTCCTGCATGCTGATTGGGTAATTTTTTTAGAATTCTTTTGTTTGGGACAACTGTATGGAACTTATTAGTTACTGCTCATACTGGTTTTTCCAGGCAATCAAAATTCTCGATGATGAAATGAACTGTGACATTATAAAGATTGGTGGCCTTGTAAGAAATAAGGTAAGCCTCCTTTCATTATTCAATTCAATTTCACGTCCATGGTCTCTTCTGAATTTTAGACTTAATTAACTCAATGTAAAGACCGTTCTTGTGATAAAGTAAAACGATAGACTTAACTAAGGAGAATACTAAATAACCTTTTGAACCTTCATAACATGGTTAATTGCATTTGTTGTTGCGGATTACTTTATTCATCACATGCCATTTTTTTTGTTTTTTCAAGGTGTACCAACTATGGTCATCACATGTACCAACTATGTATTTTTTGTTTGTTTTATCCACCTTTGTAATGGCACTATATAGTTGGTAATATCTTGGATAGTTTGGCCATTCAGTCATTTTAGAGTGCTATATTTCTCATGTTTGCTAGGTTCATGGTTTCTTATCCAATTATCAGCTATTCCTCTATCTGAATTTTCCTGTTTGGTAATCACAAATGGGCAATTCTTTCTGTAATATCTTCATAGAATATCTAGTATCTAAGCCTACAGATACTGATTTGGTAGCCTAATCATAAGGTTTCTTTTGTCGGTGTTATTTTATTATATTACATTACATTATCATGACAACTTTTAATAATCTTTGCAATTGTAGCAATCCTATGATAATATGTAAATTTAATTAAAGAAGTGTCCCCACTCACATTTTGTTGGCCCTATTGAACTTATAATTCCATTACATTTATAATGTCATCTACAGGAACGGTTTGTTAAAAGGAGAGAACGCCTTTTAGGCCCTAATCTATCCACACTTAAGGTAAAAATTGTTCTCATTCCTATTGGTGACACATTTAATGTCAAACTAAGAATAATCATTTTTTCCTTTTGCTTGCACGGTGTTTCGTGTTCTACAGGCCATCGAGATTTTGACTGGCTGCTACATCTTAGTTCAGGTTTTTTTATCTTTCCTTACCATATGTCTACATTTTAAGTTTGCCCTCTTTGGCACTATTTGTGAATGCTATTTATTACTGTTGTTCATTTCCCAATGAAAGGGAAACACAGTTGCAGTCATGGGTTCCTATAAGGGAAGGGGACTGAAACAAGTTAGGAGGATTGTAGAGGATTGCATAAAGAATGTAAAGCATCCAGTGTACCACATCAAGGTGACTACTCTCGCCTTTCCTAGATGTTTTTTTTGGTAGGGATGTTCATAGAATTTTTTTTATTGATTATTGGTTATTGTTATATAGGAACTCCTAATCAAACGCGAGCTAGCAAAAAATCCTGCTCTAGCCACCGAAAACTGGGATAGGTTTCTCCCAAAGTTCAAGAAGTAAGTGGCTCACATCATGTTTCTATGGAATGGAGGTTCAATATCATGTATATTGGATGCATTTGTCACCATTTTATTTTTCAGGAAGAATGTCAAGCAGAAGAAGCCTCAAACTAAGGAGAAGAAACCATACACACCCTATCCACCACCTCAACAGCCTAGCAAGGTAAACGACTGATATTTTTC
Source organism: Echinochloa phyllopogon (assembly GCA_033239725.1). Lineage (NCBI taxonomy): Eukaryota > Viridiplantae > Streptophyta > Magnoliopsida > Poales > Poaceae > Echinochloa > Echinochloa phyllopogon. Next base: position 48,487,748 of record BTCW01000014.1, read on the forward strand.
TTTTGTGTCTCTATACCACTTTATATTCAACCTTCATGAGGAGTGGACTAGTGATGATTAGTGGTGTGCTGTCCTGTTCTACAACAGCTTATGTCAGCTGTCCATGCATACATAAAATTATGCCATGCCATTTTTCTTTATAAGATTAGTTCTATTCCTAGTATGCTACTTGGATTTGGAGTGAACAACCTCCTTGTTTCTGCTACACTGTATATTCTCATTTTGCGCATTGCGCTCTTGACTGGTTTATTATTCTGGATTTGTAGATCGATGTTCAACTTGCGTCTGGTGAGTATTTCATGAGTGAGAAAAAGATATCGGAAAAGAAATGGCAAGAGAAGCTGGAGAAGCAATCAGGGAAAGCTGAGGAAAACAAAAGAAAGAGGGAGGCTGCATTTGTTCCTCCAAAGGTTTCGACATTTTCCCTGTTTGTGTTGTTTTGAGGATACTTCTCTTGCATTGATGATCATAACTTACCTTATTGTTTGTTGCAGGAGAACACTGTGCGTACGTCTGAATCTGACAAGACTGCCAATGACAATAGTGAGATAGCTAATATAGCAAAGTCGTTAAAGGTGCATTGCTTTTGTTTTGTGCTCTAGTATTTCAATGACTCTTATCGTTAAATTGTTAAAAGAGTATTGAGAATTTTTCAATTTATCATCCTGAATTTATTCTCTATTTGCAGAAAAAAGCAAAGGAATTCAGAAAGAACGAGGCCCAGGAGAATGTCAGAGCTGAATCATATATCGCAAGTAATGAAGAATCACGCCCAAAAAAGAAGAAATCAATCAAGTCCAAGTGACCATACCCTGAATGCATCATGACAGTGACAATTGAGAATGATTGCCCGAGTCGTCCCTAATCAGTTCATTTATGCCCATATCACTTTAGTGTAAGAGTTGCAATTGAAAGTGATGGAACAAAAATTAAGACCTTCTGAAGGTCTGTTCTTGATACAATAGTTGCTCTGCACGGTTTGTTGGTCTGTTTATGGGTATCTGTCATCAGACAAGGAACAGAACAATTCGTGTCATTCTGTCTTGTTGTTAAGCTCATCGTCATTCTGTCTTGTTGTTAAGCTCATCGTCATTCTGTCTTGTTAAGCTTATCGTCCTTCTGTCTTCTTGTTGTTAAGCTCATCATTCTCCAAAGACATGATAGACATGAACATATGTCATTTAAAACAATGCATGTACTTTTATAGTTTTAAACTTAAAATTCACCAAACTAGATAGTTTTAAAAACTTATCTGAATTTTAGCTCACTTAAATGCTTTCAAAAAATTAAGAAAAATAACTAATATTTTTCACATGTGATACAATAGTGTATAACATTATTTTTCATCATAAGTTAAATAGATAATTATGAGTTTCATCTAAAATTACTAAAATATCATGTTCTTTCCAATTCTATATGTAACTTATAATGAAAAATAATTTTATAAACTACCACATTAGATATGGTGAATAATAGTTATTTTTCATATTTTTTTGAAAGTATTTTGGTGACATATAATTCATATTTATTTTAAAGATAGTCTAGTTTAGTAAACTTTAATTTTAAAACCATAAAGGCACATGTGTCCTTTTAAATAAAATATGTTCATATCGATATGTTATATCATTATAAAATGTTCTATGAATTTTGAAGGTTATTTCTAGGTTGTTTTGTTTAATTTAACTGAAAGCTGTGATGAAAATATCAAATAAAGAATAATAAACGAAGTTAAAAGTCAGTGTCAAATAGATAACGAAAAAAAATTAGGGCCAAGAAAGAAACCGACGTTTGTTTTGATGTTAAATAAGAAATTTACTCTTTGATGTTAAATAAGAAATTTACTCTCAGGTATTTGGTCCACGATGAAATAGTTCTCACTTCCCAGTAGCAACTCGCACGAGCGCATGCCGTCGCCTTCGCATCGAACTCGAAGTACGGCGTCTGTATGGTGAACGGCTCTCCGATCGACACGCGCATCGTTCGCAATTCCGAGCAGTAACTATACGATTCCGAGAAGCTCCAAAGGGAGGCGACGTCGCCGGCAGATATTCTATTTTACTCCGTAAACAGTAATCGCAGAGAGCCAGCGCTTCCCTCCGCGCTAGTCTCTTTCTCGTACACGCTTTCCGAATATCTGCCAGCTTCCGTCCACGGCTCCTCTCTCCTCCATGTCCGCTGGCGAAGTCGACGGACCTTTGAAGACGCCCTAAGAGAAGGCAGCACCGCGCGTTCGTCTTCCAGAGACTAGTGCGGCAGTGGCGTTAGCACCGCCACTCGACGAGGTGTGAGATTACTCTCTTCGTATCTTTGTACCCCGCTATTTATCTTCCTCGTTGCTTTGATAGTGTCGGTTTCAATGGCGCACGGAGGAGGCGCACACCGGTGACATATAACAAACGGACGAAGCCAACATGCGCAGAGAGGGTGGGCGCCGGCGGAGACACCCGTCGCCCGAAGAAACCTAAAAGAACGGACACGCCTTCGATTTTTTTACTGGGCTGCTTGGACCGATTGTTTTGTCGTTGAGCTATTGGACTGATTAAGAAGAACGATGCATTCGTACTACGTAGCACGTGACAAACCCGAAACAGCGGACGCGTCGGTCCACGTAGATGACATCACTTGCATGCAAAGCAAGTTTGATTAAAAAAATACATTGCTCTAAAACCAAGCATCCAAATAAAATTTCGATCGCACCATAATATTTATTGCGATAAAATCATCAAAACAAGATGTCACTTGACTATATTTAGATGATATTTCTTTTGCGAACATTTTTTATTAAGCTAGAACATTTTTTCTACTTTGAACAAATACCTAAACAATACGAACAAATACCTAAACAATACGAACAAATAGTTGTTTTCTACGAACAAAAACCTAAATATGACGAACAGATTATAGTATAGAGCGAACAAATGTATTCCACATCACAAACAAATTATAGTATAGTGTGAACAAATGTATTACACATTGCGGACAAATTATTTTACATAGCGAACAAATAAATCAACGTCACGAATAAATAATTTAATATAGCAAACAAATAAGTCTGCATCGTGAACAATTTAGTTTATAAAGTGCACATACTTTAACATTATGAATAAATTAGTCTACCAAATGGATAAAATGGTTAAACATGTGAACATATAATTTTACTCAGAGAACAAATGTATTTCACATTGCGAATAAATTATTTAACATAGCGAACAAATGAGTCTACATCGCGAACAAATTATTTAATACAGTGATCAAATAAATCTGTATCACGAACATATTAGTTTGTAAAGTGAACATATAAATTTACAACATGATCTGTAGAAGCAAACAAAAAAAATAAAGAGAACAAAAAAAATAAAGAGAACGAAAATGAATGTAGAAGCAAAAGAAAACAAAATAGCAGTTGGACATTTGGTAGCGTTCAATATACGCAGTCGTCGCACTGATGCTGGAGAAACGCGAACAAGCCGCCACAACAAGACGAACAAGCAAACATAACCAGTGGGAAGGAAAAAAGACGTGCAAGATGGGCAAAAAAAACAGACCAAAAACAGACAAAGGCGTAGCGTGGTCTTCAGGCGACAGAGGCGGAAAAATCACGCGCGCGATGATTAGTCGCGCCGGCAATTGTCGCCCGAAGAAAATTGCCAACGGCGAAAGGAGCAGGAAGGACTGCGTGTTTCAGCCAATTGGCCGGCCCACCGCTGATATTATGGTCACGAGGCCCATTAATCGTCCCGATTAGCTATCCGTCGCGTCCCTTTTTATTAGAATATTTGGGCCTCCACGGGAGCGGCATAATAAACCCAGTTACTTAGTTTTCTCTTCTTAGTTTTGTTTTATTTTTAGTTTTTCTTCCCTTTTCTAATATTTAGTTTCTATTTATTTTTCCTATATCATTTGTATCAATTTACATATATTATTCTTTTCTTTTTTTTCTCATTGCTTTCGTAACTTATTTGGTTTTTTATTTCAATTTTTTCCTTATTCATTTTTACTTTATTTTTCTACTATTTATTTTCATTATTATATATTTCCATTACTATTTATTTATTTATTATTTATATTTTCATTTTAATATATATTTTGTATTTCTTATTCATATATTTACTTATTTTTCGTACACTTTTTTTAATATCTATATATAAACCATGTGTATATATTTGTTCGTCATATGCAAATATTTATTCTCACATAGAATTATTTGTTCGCGGTGTTTGATTAATTTTTTTAATGACGTTTGAATTATTTATTCGTTATAGAATAAATTGTTTGACTATAATAATATTTTATTCGTGATGTGTTAAATCATTTGTTCGTTTTATTGATTAAATTGTTTGTTTATAAAAAAATATTTTGTTCATGATGTCGATGTGTTCGTTATTCATGTACAACAATTTATTTGCGTGTGAAGCCCTCATATTCACATTGTTTATCAATTTGTTTACAAATTAAATTATTTGTTCACATTTTTATTAAATTGTTCGCAATGTGGATATGTTTGTTGTTCATGTAAAATAATTTGTTCTTGTGTGCATCTATATTTTAATTTTGTGTACTTTATTTATTTTTTCAATGTCATTTGTATTACTTTAAATATATTTTTATTTTATTTTTTCTCATTTCTTTTGTATTCTTATTTGGTTTCTTCATTTTCATTTATTTTTCTATTAATTATTTTATTATTTATATACATTTTATACATTTATTTGGTCATCATGTGTATATATTTGTTTTCCATGTGTATAATTTTGTTCGTCATGTGTACATATTTGTTCGCCATATGCAAATATTTGTCCTTCACATAGAACTATTTGTTCATCATGTGTATATATTTGTTTGCTGTGAGTATATTTTTGTTCGCCGTGCATACATATTTGTTCGCCATATGCAAATAGTTGTTCTTCATATAGAATTATTTATTCGTGTCGTTTGATTAATTTGTTCGTGATGTTTGAATTATTTGTTCACTGTAGAATAAATGTTTTGACTGTATTGGCATTATTATTTGTTGGTTTTATTGACCGAATTGTAGAACTATTTTGTTTACTTTGTAGATTAACTTGTTCGATGTGTTAGATTATTTGGTCTCTTTATACTATAACTTGTTCGTCATATTTAGTTTTTTTGTTCACAGAAAACAACCATTTATTCATATTGTTTAAATATTTGTTCGCAGTAGTAAAAAATATTCTACCTTGATAAAAAATGTTTGCAAAAAATATCATCTAAATATAGTCAAGTGAGATCTTGTTTTGAAGATGGTCAGATTGTCTCTGTGGTGACAGTTCTTTGGGTTCTTGAATCAGGTGATTGAACTCTTGTAGTAACTGCTGAATCTCCACTGGTAGAGTCAACTGATCCGAGTCTGGTGCAATTGTGCACAGGGATGGTTCCTGAATATCCTTGACTTGGCTTTTCTTGGACAACATTTGGATGCAATGTGTTATAGCCGGTCACATCACTTTTACACTATTCAATGAATATGAGACGGCTAAGAGCTAGCAAAGAGCCAACCCAATTGTAAAGAGCCGACCAATTTTTGTACTATTTTAACACTATTCATCGATTAAATAATTTAAGAGCTAGCAAAGACCCAACCATTGGAGAAGGCCTCAATAGGCCCTTCAGTTTGCCAGCACTGATAGCGGTGCATTTGGTTGTGTCAGGTTGCACACCTTTCAGTGTGATACGCTTGCCTTTATTACATGTGGGCCGTTGTGCTCGCGGCCGCTGAATGCCTCCTTGATCTACTCGATTGTGTTGCAAATTTGCATGGTACACGCACGCACGAGCAACAAACCACCCCTGGTGTGGAGTTCTACTCCTAGCAATGACCACGATACCGTTCATCTCTGTTCACAGGGCACTCCGTCCAGGACGAGATGTTTCACTTCATCCAGGCAAAATGGCAAAACAATCATGCCTTAATACAACTTTGATTTGGCCAAGCTTCTAGATCTACGTACGCCTTACTGGCCCGGGGCAACCATGGTCACTCGACTGCAGTGTTTATCTCGGCAAGGCCACATAAAACTCGGATCAGGATCTCAGAACAGAAACAACCGATGATTGTGAAATGGTGTTCATCAGAGAGGACATTACCTCCTTGTAACACAATACACATTCAGACTGGCACCACAGAACAATTCTTCAGCGACCAAGTTATGTACACAAGAAATGGTGTACAATACAACAAAGAATACATGATAACATGTCAAAAAAAAGAATACATGACAAAAAAAAGTACGAACACACCAACCACAAAAGCCGTCACTACACACCAGCTGAACAATGTGATTTCTTTTTCTTTTATCATTTACAACACATGTACACCTTCCCTACTTACAGCAAAACCTCATGCTTCTATGCTTATAGGGCAGGCCTTTCTGCCCTTAGCCCCTAGTGTACAAGCCCAAAAATGACTACAAAGAAAACAAATGGCAAGAAAAACCTGGATACAAATATACAATTAACGAACAAATCAATAAAAATCAGAAACCTATAAGCTCACCTAGCAGCTATTCTTCAATGCCTTTCTATCTCGTATGAAAAGAATCATGCGTACTGTACATCCTAGGCAGGAATCCTGATTTATCCACAGGTGGGCTAAGTCTCCATGGCGAGAGAAAAAAAAATGACTACTCCCCTCTTTGCAATAAAAACGCAAAGCTTGGGTTTTCATGGACAAAAGGCAGCACGTCATCAGCCACTTCAATGACTGGCAATGTCTTTGTAATATCATCAAGTGAAAAAGGTATACTGCATTGAGGAATGAACGAGCTAAACCATGAGATATCTGTTGTAATACTTAGTTTTTAAAAAGAATATGGCTAACATTTTTCACATATAACGAACCTGGAATCATCATCTAGGAGTATAGAAAAACTTGTGGCCATATTAGATTCCTCACGTACCGCAGATTTCAAGCTTGACGTAAACTGCAAATAGATAGTTTGCATTTGTCAACTGATATGTCACTTGGGAAGGAATATGAACCTAATGTGGTAAGACCATAAATATGGAAGCTGACCAACTAACCTCTGCGGAAATAGTGTTTGTACCATTCACATCATCCCAGTACATACTAACTATTCGCTCTAGCTGTTGTATGCTGAGGGCCTAAATATATCATAAAAAATATGAGAACAACCATAAGAGAAAGATAAGCAGCAGAAGAAACATGGTCAAGCAAAATACTTACAGGGCACACATCAGTGTGTATCTCTCTTAATGTCCTCATTGGCTTAAGAGAAATCACCTAATACAAGGGTAGCAGAGATTAACGTATTTATGATTAGAAAATTGTTATCTGAAAAATATTAGAATATTATAAAGTATTAAAGAAAGTGTTGTCGCACCAGGAAATCAACAGCTTGTCTGATATGCCTCAAGGCCTCCCACGCTGAGCCTGCAAACTGTGTGAGATATAGAACATATAAGTCAATGGTATTTGGGAAACCCATCTCAGAACAGGGAAGTCATTAACCTCTCTAGTAGCATTGTCGGACCAATGTTTTAGTTCAGCTAGTCCAGCTCTGACATATTCCCCATTACTAAACGAACAGCACTCACGCCGCAAAAGTAATCTAGTTTCAAAGCAAATATCTTAGAGAAACATCACATATACAAAGAGAAGATAACATCATAGATAACAAGGACAGAATCTTTACCGGTTAAATAGTTGAACATCAATCAGTGAGAATATTTGAGTGAAAAGTTTGTTCACCAAAATTGATGGAACCTGCAAATTTGATAAAGTAAGACGTACATTCAGAATATTGCTAATGGATGCCACAGGTCAATAATTTAGCACTTACATGATTTGCTCTCAGTACATCAAGGTAGCTAGTGAGGATTTTCACAATGCCCAACCAGTGTGTGAGTTGATTCTGTTGACCCATGCCATTAAGATGGCCTTTTGTGAGATTTGAGTGAGAAGTTCGTGGATCCTGACAAGTTTTATGTTTAGACATCTTTCAATTGCGGCAAAAAATCCGAACCAATGTTCAGTTTTAAGGTATACTCAGTACCTGTATACACAATTCAAGCAAAGGGTTTAGCTCCTTCTTCACACTGTCACTTATCATACCATAAACCTTTTCAATTAGATCCACGAGCTGCTGTTTGAATAGCAAAGCTGGATATTTTGCTTCAACTTGAGGCAATCCAGCAGATCCAACAACTGATTGTCCACTGAGATAAGCAAGCCCAGTATTTGAAGTTTGATTTCCATGAAATATCCTCTCCGATGAAAATCTTCTCCTTTGCGGAGTTGAGATCGCCGTCCTAGTAGTTTTGAATGACCGTTGAAGGAGAACGGTTAACGTTGACAAGTTGGACAACCAATACGCCAATGTTCTCATATCATTTTGAGCCTTCAAGAAGGGGAAGAAAATTACAGGACAATTAGCCAAATTCTAGTCAATAGCATTAGTCTTGTATGCAATATAAAAATAAATGAAAAAAGAATTGCCAAAGTTAGCATGTAACCGCTTTTCCCTTTTCATTTTTGTCCAAATTTCTAGGCTTCCAGAGTGCGCATGTAGGATCTAGTATCGCTAATCTTTATTTCATTGAATGGATGTGGTTTTATGTTCAGATTACTAAAAGATAGGATGAATAAAATTCTCCAGTTCTTGTTTTACCATCTAGTGCTGCTTCATCTGCAGCAATGGTTCTTAAAAAGCATCACGATGAAATTAAAAAAAAGGAAGAATCAAGCTAAGTGGCAAGAACCTCTGTGGCTGAGTTCATAGCATGCAAGATGCTGTCAAAGACACCCGTCTTCATTGCTTCAAATGATTTCCAATGGAGAAGACATTGGTATATAAGAAGAGCTGCAACAGGTTTGCTCCCAGAAAATCCAAGATGTTGGGAAATACAAGTGAGTAACCACTGTTGATCGTCCTGGGGCTGCTGGTGATGGGAAGACTTCAAGAAAATAACAAAACTATCATTACAACAGTAAAACTAAGAGTTCAATTCAATAAACAGCATGTAGGGTACCTGATATTTCTGTTTTGGTATTCTTTGCGGTTTTTCTCCATGTTCAAAATCTTTTTGGTCGCCCAAGTCAGGAACATTGCCCTATAAACATATTTTAAAGCACACAATTTAACAGCTCAATTTTAGAGACATTCTTCATATGTGTTACGAAGCTGTATGCATGATTAAACTCACTGTTGAGGCTATTGCTTCTGATGTGCCAGTTGAGGGCTTCATTTCAGTTTGCCTTATGTCACCATTCAGAATATGGCCATTCTCCGGACTTCTCTGTTAAAACAGCAGTAGTTCCAGTTTTGAGTGTTGAATGACTGCAAAGTATAGGAAGGTTATCTAATGAGACATTTACATGGATCCTTGTGATCTTTGAGCGTGAAGCTGGAGATTTAGCAGTAGATGGCGGAGTTGCAGTTGCTTGTTGACGAAGAACTTGGTTCTCAACCTCTAAGTTGGCCGCTTTTCCTTCAAGTCTGTTTATGTAAGGATAGGTAAGAATTATAGGTCAGAGTTCATAATGATTTAAAGAAGTACCTGATAATCTATTTGAGATAATGGAACATGGCGTATGCAACTGCACACCTCTGTAGAGCTTCCTGAAGTTGAGTGACAATTTTATTAGACTCTTCAATTTTCTTAATCAAATCATCATTTCTCTTGAGGAGGTCCTCATTTCTCTTCAGTAAATCTTCATTTCTTTCATGAGCTTCAGTAACAGCTCTTTTCGCAGCATCGCTTTCTTGTTTTTCCATTACAAAAGAAGACAATCTTGATATTGCATCTACTTGAAGCCTTGTTTCAGAGAAGAAAGTAATTAGATTTCAAAAATAATAATATCAGAATATGGCAATTCCAGAAAGATACATAGAGAATGCCGTACTAACTTCTGTACTGTGTCTTGAAGTAAGTGGATCCTGTATTCACTGTCACTAATTTTCTTGAGTAACTCATCATTTCTCTCTTGAGCTTCAGTAAGAGATTTCCTGATTGTGTCATTTTCCTTCATAGCAGCTTCCAAAGAAACATCTTTTGCAGCTACGTTATCTTCAAGCCTGTTTTATTCAGGAACAAATGCTTGATATAGCAAATGCTGGGCATGTGAACAAGCATGCGCGCATGGTGGGAGGTTGTGGACTATGGATAGAGATATTGTAAAATCATTAGCCAAGGTACAAAGTTATTTATTGTATTGCTTTTTGGTGTGATTTTTTCCATGAATGAGTATGCATGCATGCATGGATTGGTAGGTGTAAAATATGGATAAAGAATCGAGAAAGCACCAGTGAAGGTACACACTTATTTATCATAGTATGAAGGTGTTCAATTTTTTCATTAGCATCTTCAACTTTCATCAGTAACTCTTCATTTTTCTCTTCAGCCTCAGTAAGTGCTTTTTTAATTGCATCCTTTTCATTTCTCTCTGATAGCAACAGAGCATCCTTTGTTGTTGTATTTTCTCCAAGCCTGAATTGAACGAGTGATATTAAGCATTAGAATCTCATAACAAGACAGTAGATTATAATGATATGCAGCTCTCCAGTAGCATACAAGCCCCAAACTAGGTCCAACAAGGCAGATGACATACCTTTCTATGGTACCTTGAAGAAGGTCGATTTTCCTGTCAACATCAACAAATTTCTTTAGTAATTCTTCATATTTTTCTTGAGTTTCAATTTGCGCTTCTGTTGTTGCATCATTCTGCTCCCTCTCTCTCAACAGCAAGTTCTCATTTGCAACTGTTATTTCCTCAAGCCTGTGTTTGTAGAAGAAAAAAAGAGTTGATAGGTCAAGTATTTGATGGGTATGAGATTTATTCTGCTAAAAATTAGTACCCTAGACAAAGTTTTCAAGTGCAAAGTTCAATAGGTACATCTAGCATAAGTTCATATGTATCAAAAGTAAATCAAGGAACTATAATGGACCTCTGTATAGTAAACTGAAGCTGAAGAATATCTTTATCATTATCATGAATTTTCTTCAGCAATTCTTCATTCCTTTCCTGAGCTTCACTGAGAGTCCTCCTTGTTGCTTCATGTGCCTGCTTTTCTGTAAGCAATAATGCCTCTTTGGCAGTGCCATCTTGTTCAAGTCTGTGAATGCGGACGGAAAAAAATTCACTACGTCATAACCTGACAAAGATCGACATTGAAAAGTTGGGGCTGTATGATCTTAACTCTACCAAAGAAAATGCAAGACCCACAACCATTATAACATTAGAAAATGGGAAAATCGGTGGATGGTTTTCCAATTTTTCCACTCTTATGGAGATCATTTCAGGATTTGCCGCTCAGTTATATTACCGACGTGTGACACAAAGTGGGAGAAAACCACTGAAACCACCCAAGAAAACAGGGGAAAGCAAGAAACCAATCTGACCTTGTTATTGTATCCTGAAGACTATCAGATTTTCTATCTGCACCTTCAAGTTTCTTTATTAATTCTTCAATTCTCGATTGTGCTTCTGCAAGTAATTTTAAGGTGCAAGCATTCTGTTCCTTTTCAGTTAGCAATAAAGCTTCAGTTACTCCCAAATTTCCTTCAAGTCTATGCACATGGATCGGAACGCATCGTCATGTTATGCAATTGAAGATAAAAATAAGGTTAGTGTACTGAAGTCAGAACAGAAAGATGGGTGATCCCTATAAGGAGAAGTTACAGACCTCCTAACGGATTCCTCAAGCTCTGCAATATTTGCACGAGTATCTTGCACTTCAGTTAGCAATTCCTCAATCTTTTTCTGAGAACCAGCTAATTCTTTCTTGGTTTCACTGTTTTCGCGTCTTTCTATAGCCAATAAGGAATCTTTATCTGCAGTACTTTCTTTGAATCTATGTACAGAGAAAAAAAGTATTACACTTGGTGGAAAGTTGGTTTCAATCTCACAAGTACAATACTTGTAAGAAAAGAGATTAAACCTTTTTACTGAATCTTCAAGCAGAAGAATTTTGCTATCTGATTCCTCTACTTTGTGCATTAACTCTTGGTTTTTCTCTTGAGCTTCAAGTAGCAATTTTGTGGTCTCATCATAACTTTGCTTTGTTTTAAGTAGCACTGACTCTCTTGCAGTTGCATCTTTTTCAAGTCTATATTAATTTAAGTAAACGAAATTAAGGAAACCAGTGTTAGCTCAGAAGGTGAAAAAAGATATGAGTGGAGCTTTACTGTGTAGTACACAACAATCAGTTTAGCTGCTAGTTATGCCAAACAACTAAATAGAGTTTGCAAAATAAAACGGACCTGTCCAGATTCTCCAGAAGCTGATCTATGTTTTTCTCAGCTTCCTCAATTTTCGTTAGTAATTCCTTGTTTATCTCTTGAGCTTCAGAGAGTGATTTCTTTGTTCGATCATGTTCTTGCCTTTCTGCTAAGTAAAGAGCATCTGTTGTTGTTGCACCCTCTTCTAACCTACGTTCAGGATCAGGTTACAACAACTATGATCCATAAATTTGATGATCAAATAGATAATTCATGCCAGGTGTCATCAAATTGTCAAGAAATTTCAAGTATAAGCGAGCAATTACTTAAATATCTCCTGCTTTAACACATTACAGTTGGGTTCTACAAAATCTTTAGTAGCACAAGTTGAAAAGAAATGTTACGATACTAGGTTATTATGTTCTCTTCACCCCACTTCACAACTTCATGAACATGGTTCCTTAATGGCAAAATAGGCATATCGGTCCTTCAACTTTGTCAAGAGGGTCAACTTCATCCCTCAACTTTCGTTTTTAGGTCAAACTTATCCATGTATTGATGTGTTGCTCCATATTCTAGCATGAGACTTAATACAAAATGTCCTTTTTACCGTTGGCACCTTCTTCCCCTCCGCAATTTTTGCCGTTGCTGTTTGTGCTGGACATGGCCATGACGTCACCATCTGATCAAGCAGACTTAGCTAGCTGTTCAACCAAACCCAAGAACTAGCTAGCTCCCTGCTCTTTCTTGCTCAAGCAACAATAACGTCTCCTCCTTTATATGCTTCTGGCATCACCAAGCAAGCAAGCTAGCAATGCTAGAGCCGCCAGCTCCTCTCTCCAATCTGAGCTTCACAACAATCAGCACCTCTTTCATTGTCCATGAAAGAAGCAAAGAACAAATAAAAAGCACGAGCATGTAGCTCCAGCCACAAATAAGAAACCAAGCAGTAGCTGTCCGACGCTCCGCTCCATATGTTTATCTCCACAAGCGCTACCAGCAACCATGCCGGTGGAAATTGAGGGAAAGAATACGCTAAGGGCAAAATTGACCTTTTGCATTAGTTTCATGCTATTATGGAGCGCCAAATCAGCATAAGGATGAGTTTGGCCAAAAAACAAAAGTTGAAAGACTAGATTGGCCAATCTGAAAGTTGAGGGACGAAGTTGACCCTTGACAAAAAGTCGAGGGACCAAAGCGCCTATTTTGCTTCCTTAATTTACCACTTAATCTCAACCAGCCGGTTAGCCCTGTGTCATTGTAGAGGTGTCTACACTCTACAGGTCATCTACTATCCACAGATCATTAAGTCATAATCTTCTTAGTCACATTTTTCTTCCACTCCAACAACTACTCTATGGAGGCAATGGGTTGATGGCCACAACAGCATCTGCTCCAAATTATGCATGGCCACTGACAACACTAATTATCACAGTTCAACGTGTGGAAGATTATGAGAGTACATGAACACTCTGTTAGCTGTAAGGAATTCCCATGCAACAGGATGTTTGCAGATGGAGGAAAACACAGGGTATGTAAGTGATTTTTCGGTAATATAAACAGCAAACCTCTCTATGGTATTTTGAAGTTGATCATTTTTTCTATTAGCGGAAGAAATTTCCTTCAGTAAACCTTCGATCCTTCCTTGTGCCTCTGCTAATGCTTTTGATATTGCATCTTTTTCCTGACGTTCTGTTAGTAAAGTTGTCTCTCTTGCAACTTCGCTCTGTTCCAGTCTACGTTCATGGATAAAAATGGTAAAAATAAAGAAACACAGTTGGGTACCATAAACAACTGCTACACTGCAGTACCTCTGTATACTATCTTGAAGCTGCTGCACACTGTGCTTAGCACACTCAACTTCTTTGACTAATTCCTCGATTTGATCCAGAGCTTCAGTTAGTGTCTTTTTTGTCGCTTCATTTTCTTGCCTTTCAGTAACCATTAAAGCCTCTCTTGCAGTAGCATCTTCTTCAAGTCTAATGTGTATCGAGAAAGAATACGACATAACTACTTAAAAGACCTCACAAAAAAAATACTAAAAACAACAGTGGGATCTCTAGCAAAGAGAAAAAATAAACTTGATTCACCTCTATTCAAAACTAAAAGTAGTTCTATATCATCAAAAAAATTAGTTTTAAGCCTGACAAGCTTACAGTAGCTGGTAAACTAATTATTAAACAAAACTTTGTTTTCTTATAAGGATCAGCGGTTCTCCTTGCCATACATATTTTTTTCTTCTGAACCTCAACTAGTTCTTTTATTGCCATTTCATTTTCATTGCTTTGCAGTAAGCAACAGGCATTGTCAATTTGTCATGATATTGCAATTCCTCAACCAAAAAAAAAGCCACTAGATGACCCTCTATTAGGGAATCAAATAGCTGACATCTTTTTAAGCAGTTCCTTTCAAGTTAAAGTCCTCGTCAAGGAAAATCCAGGTGCCTATTTTCTTCTTAGTATAAAAGACACCTAGTTCCTCCTAGGTTGGTCTAGTTTTTTTTGGCAGTGCCCTCAACTTCCATAATCAACTCCAAGTTTCTTTTTCAGTGCTGGTAAGTGCTTTTTGGATTTCATTATTTCTGTTCCTTAGAGAAATTCACTAGTGCTTCAAGCTTTATTTCACAGGGGCAATGACATCAAGAAAGGATGGAAATCCATCAAGCTGTACTGGTTGGTATGGAGATAGCTTTGTGCTAATTTTAGTGGAATGTTGATGCTAACACATATGCAAGACGACGTAAACACAACTTCTACTGGAACTACAATGGAAACAGGAAAGCCTTCGAGGAAAATAATCCAAAACGAGAGATATGGCAAGCTAAAATAGATCAGAGGCAAACTACAATCAAAACAGGAACTGGTTCCCAGATGGCGACTAGGATCAAGTTAGAGGCATAAAACTGCATGAACACTAGCTTTTATCCACATGAAAGAGAGAGGAAATTTTACTTATCCATACCATTAAATAGCTCTTATATGCTTTGAACAGAAGTTAGTACTATAGACTTGAACATGGCAAATCTAATTTAAACACTAATAATGCCTATATAGTGACAACAACGGCTTCACGTTTCTTACACATCTACGTTCGTCAAAAAGATCTGTTAACCGTTAAGCATGATGATCAATAAGTTCTTACAACTAACTTCTGAGAACCTCCCTAAGATATACTTGCTAGTGGGGGTGGTTGTCACCTGGGCAACCAGGATTTGATTCTCACCTTCTACATATTAATGTTAGGAGCCCCTACTCAAGTTATTATTGTTTTTTTATTCTGACAACTACCTGGTAAGGCTGTTATGTTCTATGGATCATGTGATAATATCATTGAGCACGCAACATGGACAGTTTAAATCATAACTCTCGTAACATTATTTTTAACTTCTAACTATTCAGCAATGTGTTAATTTGGGAAAAGAGATAACCTATATAGTTACAGGACAGAGTGCTTATCCTTGTGAGTTCACTGACATTATGCATGCATTTTGAAGATGAATAACTAGGCATCTGAGACATCACATTGGGTATCAATTTAAGGCAAGAATGGAACCTCTGTAAAGAATCTTGAAGAAGCTTGTTTCTTCCATCAGCATCTTGAAGCTTCCTTTGCAGCTCTCCTATTTCCCCCTGAGAGTCAGCTAGTTGTTTCATGATTGCATCATTTTGCTGCCTTTCAAATCCCAACGAAGTTTCCAGTGCCGCCATATTTTCTTCAAGTCTAAAACAATGGGGAACAAAGGGTAAGCTAAGAGAATAGTGAGATAATAGAATGGTTTGCTAACAGGTGAGACTGCAAAAGTAACAAAGTGAAATATGGAAATCAGGAAATAAATCAGAAGTGAAATGCCTTCAACCATAAAAACAAGGCAGGTTAGACGTTAAGCAACAGACCTTTGGATAGTTTCTTGGAATTGAGCTATGTCTTTTTCAGCAACTTCAATTTTCATGAGTAACTCCTGGTTTCTATCCTCAGATTCACTGAGCGATTTCTTAGTAGCTTCACTTTCTAGTTTTTCTGTTGTCAACAGAGCATCCTTTTCCCTTAATCTTTCTTCAAAGCTGTCCACCCATGATAAAAAAAAGGAACAACTGTTAGTCTCTCAAGGGGTTAATCTTTCCCCTTTCTCCGTGCAAATAGATCCATACATTGTAGCTTTTTAGTCTATTGTCTCAAAAGGAATAATTTCTATTTACTACGTATTATTTGCTTAGACAGGCTCTCTCTTGATGGATCCCTTCCAAGGTCAAAGGAAATTTTTGATGGAGTTTTATCAAGTTACAAAATGTATTGTTGTGAAGAAAACATCAAATTAAGAGAAAAGCTAAAAAAAACTTAATGCATGATAGCAAGAGGTTAGAACTCAAAGGGAAGAAAAGAAAAACCTTTCTATAGCAGCCTGAAGCTGGGTGGATTTTTCACCAGTATCCCCAACTTCTCTTTGAAGTTCTTCAATTTTTTCTCGTGCTTCAGCTAGGTCTACCAAACTTGTCTCATGTTGTTGCTTCTCAAATATCAGTGAAGATTCCAGATTTTTCATGGCTTCTTCAAATCTGCATTCCATAACAAGGTGCAAGCTATTGGAAATGGAACACATATATAAAAGGGTGAAAAAAGATTAAATACGTACAACTGACAGTCGTTAACACCGATGTGTTTGGGGCCAATATTTTTCTAAAATCCAGTACTCCCTTTCTAAAAAGTAGTACGAATCTCAAAGCTGCAAGTGATTATTTAAAATCATTACTTGCAGTTTAAGCTGATGGACCAGCCCAGCCCAGCCCAAATCAGCCCTTTTTGCAGTGCGGAGCGGTGCTTCTTTGTCGCGTGGGAAATGGCTGCTCGCTTCTTCTGTGTGCGAATGGCGGTGGCTAAGTCACCTTTGGCAAAAAGAGATCCAAGCGCTGTGTATCTGAAACCAGCTCACCAGATTGTGTACATGACTACGTGAGAGAATGCTCTGCAACACCTCAATCACGGAACCATTCGAAGCTGGAAGCTTGCTGCCTTGCTATACCATCTTGTTAGATTATTTCCGATGTGAAGAACTGCTCAAGATAGAATCCCTGACTCTTATTAATACTAATAGTAAAAAAAATCAACTTTTTTGAGGATGTGAGGTTAGGTTATTTGTCGATAAGAGATGACTGAAGGACGATCTTGGGCGTTGAGTAGGCAGCACCATGGAGGAACCGGACAGGCAGACCGCAGCTTGCCATGGAAGGCCGCTCCAGTAAAGAAGATGCCCGTGTCACATACATCAGCAATGTGGTGCCCATCAGCCGCTCCAATGTCCTCAAGGCTATGAAGCGGCACACTGGGGCGCTAGCTAGAGCATATTGCTGGCTACGACAGTGTAGGCGGTAGGCTATGTCTCGTTCTTTGATGATGCTATGCCGGCACGTGGAATAGGTTCAAAGGTGGGTCGGGATTAAGCTGAGATGGGCTCAGCTGGGCGCAGGAGCGAGCTGGCCAACTGAAAAATATAGTGATTGTTTTAAATTATTTACATAATGGCTTTGGGATTCGTGCCAATTTTTTAAAAAGGTAGTACCCGAGCAGTTCCCTTATTCATGATGCTACAATTCACAGAGTGGGGCACATTATTTCTGGAATGAGCACAAACCTTTGAGCAGTTTCATGGAGGAGATCATTTTGTTTCACAGCATCTTCAAGCTTGCTTACCAATGCTTCATTTCTTGATTGAGACTCAGCAAGTGTAGCACTAGCTGCTTCATTTTGTTGCCTTTCAGTTAGCAAAAGGGCCTCTCCTTCTCTTATAGTACCTTCAAGTCTGTGTCGATACAGAAAAGTAAATTTTGCATTATCAGAGTAATACCTAGAAAGCGCAGAACTATTACCACCTACCAAAGTCAGAAACTGCGACAACTTCCAGAACAATTAGAACCTATGGCAGTGAATCTAGGAATGACAACAAAAGCTCCTGGCTATTTTACAAGACAAGACACACATGGTTTCAAAAACACAACATATATTATCAAGTGTTCTTGCAAATAAATATATC
This sequence comes from Echinochloa phyllopogon, assembly GCA_033239725.1. Classification (NCBI taxonomy): domain Eukaryota; kingdom Viridiplantae; phylum Streptophyta; class Magnoliopsida; order Poales; family Poaceae; genus Echinochloa; species Echinochloa phyllopogon. The sequence continues at coordinate 48,505,971 of BTCW01000014.1, forward strand.
TGCAACAATCAGATTGGTTCAGTTCTTACTCCCAAATGAATAATTATGCAAATAAAATCCAAATATGATTCACGTGAAATAGGTCTCGATGGCTGTCTAGGTGAAAAGGCTGTGTTGGTCAGGTTGTTATTCTCTGCGTCACTGGCATGCATGTTCTAATCTGTTGTAGATGGATTGGGTGTTGTACTTATTTCCCATTTCTTCTTTAATGAAATGATACACGGCTCTCCTGCGTATTTGAGAGACAAAAAGATTGTCGAGTGAAATAATATGTGAACAGGAAAAATTATGCATATCTACCATTGTATGCATGAGCACGCATCTCTTCATGTTCTGCATGCGAGCTTTCACCAGTAGAATTATGTATGAAACTCTAATCAGCTGTTTTTGTGGAAAAAGCTCCCTTAAACGACAATGACAGGGACCATCCCATCAACATAGGTAAGAAGACATATTTTCCAATACACAACAGTTTTAGGTTCAGATATAACGTGGCAGCTAACTAATTTTGGAGTCCACTAGAATAGTGGATATGTTTGCCTGCTGCTGCTGCTATAATATTTCATTCCAACACTAATACTAAATGCATGTGGACCAACCCTGTACAAGAGTCCAGAAACAATGTCATGAAGTTCAGGAAATAAGTAACAAACCTCTGTACAGTATCACTATATTGCTTAATCTTGTCATCTGCATCACTGACTTTCTTATTTAGCTCTTCATTTGTTTCCAGAGCATTAGCATGTGCTTTCTTTGTTACATCATTCTCCTCTCGTTCAGCTACTAGCAGTGCCTGTAATAATAGTATACACCAATTGTCAAACATTCTGAACAGTGCCTAATGTGCTAAGTTTAGGTTACCACAATTAAATTCTAAAAGAAATTTTATGATAATATTACTATTGAGTATATTAACTTAAGAATATGCAAAGGGGCTCACGGTGCAGTGGCAATAGCCACTTGGCTGGGGAGCTCCCACCCAGGGATTTGCGCAATTTGTGAAAAATAAAAATAATCCCCTCGCCAGTCCCGTGTGCCAAAGCACTGGTCAAGAGACGACCCAGGTCGGCCTGAGGACCGTGTGTGGCCCAGGCAGGAGTCTCGCGGGTTACATTTCCCAGTGTCAGGGCGGGGGCGGGGTTCGGGGATTTTCTTGATCTGCGTGAGAAGGTCTTCTTAATGCAATGCCCGGGGGCTGTCTTACCCCCACCCCCACAGGTCAAGTTTTTTTTATTAACTTAAGAATATTCATTTGATAGACAGAATAACACTAGTCCTTGTTTGAATCCCTCTGCTTGTAGATCAGTTGAAAAAAAAAGTAATATTATGGGTGAGGAAGATACCTTGAGGCCCTCAATTTCAGTAGTCAATAAACTGATCTTTTCTCTTTCTTGAGCCAGAGCTTCTTCAACAGCCTTTTTAGCTGATTCTTGTTCCTGCATTGCTTTGACTTCTTCTACTCGCTGCTCCATCTCATGAAGAGCAGCCTTCAATTTGGAAACTTCTTCTGCTTTGGACTTCTCCAAATCAGCCTGTAAATTAAATATACATGAGCATGATCCGTAGATGCTATATCTATATAAGCATAAAAAGTGCACTTGCACCAAGTGTCAGTACAGGATGCTTGATGTAATTCTAGGTTTAAAGAATAGCCAATGCAACACTAGCCAAAGTATTTACATACTGTTCAACAATTGTGATGGGATTCAAGACCAAGTACTCACCCTTAATTTCTTCTCTAGGCCCAGGCGGCTTGTTAGCTCTTCCACACGTTCCTCAAGTTTCTCTTTTGCCACCTTTAGAGCTTGTGTATCTCTTGCGGCCTAGAAACATGCAACCCAGAACAGACTTAGAATAAATCTTACACAATAAATACCATAATAGGTCCACAAGTACCAGTCTGAGTTTCCGCAGTTCCTTCCTAGCAACCCTTCTTCGCCAAGCACACTGATATGTTAGTGCTGCTCTCTTCAACTTCATATAATTTGAGTGATCTCTGTGGCAACGCCATTGGGACTGCAGCAGGAAGTGTCATAGTGACCGTCCAAATAGAAGCAAAAAATACGAGAACATATAATAATGACAGGAGATTAATGTCCATATAACAAGTAGAATAGCAGCAAATCACCATAAGAAATGCTAAGTACCTGGATATGGACTGAAGCTTTATTCCTCTTTCTGAAGTTGAATTCATTGCGAGCTGCCATGGCCCTCAGTCCTGCCTGCAATGTAACGGCTGACAAGCGCAGTTGGTAATAAGTTTTCCAGGCAAAATACCACCGGGTATTTTTCTGAATTCTCAATGCTGCTGCTTGTTGTCTCAGGAATTCATGTTGCTTACAAGCCAATCTCGCTGTAATTAAGAATAGACATCTTAGTATATGTACAAGGCTCCAATGTGCCTCTATGAGCATGCATCCTATTTCGAGAAGGCCATACGGAAATATTTTACCTCTAACAAAAGACTGCAAGCAGATAGATGCATCTCGTAGTACTAGGAACTGCTCACGAGCAACATGAGTACGGTATTGACTCTGAACGCCTCTTGCTGCATCGTTTCGCATCTCAGTTCTTCTAGCATCCAGTTCAGCCATTTGTCCAGCCCTCAGGAATACCTTAGTTCGTCCTATCTGTTGCACGTATTTTTACAGTATGAGAGCAATGAGTATATAAACTTCTAAAGGATACAATTTTATATGGTACTAGATATAATAGCTACACAACATAAACTCTTGGGACTCAAATGTATGCAGAAATAAGCTTAAATAAGAAAGTGAAAATTGGTCATAAAAAGCTGAGAAATGGCCACTGCCGAAACCACTCGTTCCTTCTTTTACAAACACCACCACTCCCATACCAACCACAATAAATTTCACCATGAGCCAATGCTATACTTAGTCTCATGAGTTCTTTGCGGTGAACTGGCACCAGTGAACTCAATGCCCTATTCTTTTAATCCTTTTTGGTAGTCCATGTTGTCTACATACAAGAAAATGCCTTTAACTCGAAGCCATCGAACATGCCAGCTTAAAACATAAAATACTCCAGAAAGCAACTGAAACCCAAAGAACACACCTATTTGGGCTCACATGAGCTGCCCATTTGTTCTCCTAACTAAAACCAAAACAAAGGCCACCCATATTTCAATTATAAGATGCCTTGCCCATATATTCTTAATGTAACATGGTTACACCCATTTCAGCTCAGGGGTTACATGCTCTGTTACAAAACATATTTACAATTATGTATGTTGCACCTGTCTCAATAAGGAACAATCTCAGAGACTTTATGCACTATCATTTGTGTGTGTGTGAAAGTTGTGAAGAGGAGAAACCTGTCAGCATTTGGTACATGTTGAGGAGATCAGTTAGTAAAGTGTGTTTCACCTGATAACCCTGCAGTCCTATTTTGTCCAAAATCTTTTGACAGGCGACTTTCTCATCATTTCTATCAGAAAAGAACGTGGTCATAATTACAGGATAGAAACAGGAAAAAAGGCATTTCATTGTAGAACATGATGCTCACTTCTCTTTCAAAATTTCAGGAGCAAGAACTCGAAAGCGATGTAGAAAATCGTGGAATAGTTTCCTTGTGGGATAACCAGCACAGCTGATTCTAATGGCTTCAAGAACGCCCTATTAGGATGGAAAATCATTAACAAAGCGCACCAAAAAAAAGAATCCAGAAATGGCAAAATTGTATGCGATATTTTCCTTACTGAGCATCGAAGCTGCTGCAGAACGTTGGTGTTCTCAAATATAGCAGGCTTAAGAACACTATTTGGCTTTATACATCTGATGTAATGTGGCTCTGTAGAGCTCAAAGTCTCCATGAGCTCATGAAGTTGCATCTGCAAATTGCATTCAGAAATCAAATACACAACAATAATGATATGTACCAAAGCTTAGCAAAGTAAATGCCATCAGATCTACATTCTTTACTGGGAAATTGAGTGCCACTTATCTTAATTTCGACAACTAGGCCCCTAATCTTGAATTTCACAATGTGTAATGCTATATCCAACTAAACTTTTGGCTACAACGGTAACATGCTATTATTATGACTATAAATATACCACCAAAATAGAATGACCTTGTTAATTTCTTATTTCTACATTCTGCAGTGCAACTCTTCATTATGTGAAATGATATTTTGCAAAGAATAATTTCTCTATTAGCAAATTCATGTTTTAACAGATATCTTCTTTCAGTTTGTTACGGCACAGATATTGCTCCTTCCCTAACAAGTTCCCTATCATCAAAACCCATAACCTTATTGCAAACAGTAGGTGCAGCAGAATCGAATGAGAAAGGTGCATAGAGATAGCAGCAATAGTGCACAGAGATTGGGAGACAATGGACAGGGTTAAGTATAAGCAAAAGGTCAAAAACTCAAAATCCCACATTCCTGTTTAGCAGAGAAGATAAAACATTTGCAATCAACTTAATTAGCATTGTATATGTCCCGGAACGCCATTTTAGACACTAAACAGTAATACAAAATGCCCAGTGTAATCTAATGAAATAGACCTAGGAGACATGCTAACAGGTCATTTTTATACCATGCCAGCATTTTACTTTTCATAATTGGCATTTGGCAATACAGGATGAAATAATTTTTTCATGCAAGAGCATCCAAAGTAAACAACATTCTTTTTCTGTATTAAAAGATCATAAAAGAAGATTGTCAAACGTATCATTAAAGATGGCATCGGAATATACAACACAAATAAAATATAGTAGAAATGTTACCTTAAAGCGAGTCGCGATTGACGATTTTGATGATTTTGTGTTCTCTTCTGTTGCTGGTGGAAATAACCCAGATACGAAAGAGCACTTAGAAGCATTAAGTAATTCTTGATGCTCTGCTACCACATAGTCTTTGTTCTTGTCCAAGAAGTGATCGGATTGATATGTTACCTGGGGGAATAAAAAAAGGAAAATAATTATACTCAGGAAAAAGCATGAACACCGAACGACAGGAAGTGTTATAGTGAGAAATACTTACATCTCCAGCATAATGTTGAATTGTAAATGAAGTCCGAGAAAGCTTTGGTTTGGTAAATCTTTTGTGGTTCTTGAACTTTTCATACAGCTTTTGGGACAATGTCTCATGTGTGGACTTTGGAAACATGCTGATGAATATATGTCAGCATAAAAGAAAGTAACTGTTGTTAGAAGCATGTAATCACAAAAATGGTGCAAGAATGCATACACTTTATTAATATGTGAAAAATGGGTGTTCAATTCAGTAAAATAAAGAAAGTAGGATCTGGAAATGCACCAAACTCAAAATGGTCCTACTGGAAGTATCTAAATTATTCTAGTTCTCCCAACCACACATGCATAAGCACAGAAGTAGCTTGGTCGAAGGAAAATACGAAACATGTACACTCACCAGGCTTCATCAAGAAGTGCAATAATGCCACCTGGTTTCTGGACACAGAAAAAGGATAGCCAAACATGAGCATATAAAAGGATAATGATAGGTGGAAATATAGATAATAATGAATAACAAGAAGCCAATAACACAAGTGTGTTGATTAGTATCATCATGTGTGTAGGGCTTGTAGCTAAACTATGAAATAAAGCTAAGCTGGGATAGACTAATCTTAATAAAACAGTACCTTACTAACCATAAGGCAATGCATCCTATATAATAACCAACTCATACCTTTTCAATCAAGTCAAGTACATCTTGATTGTCAACAAACTCTATGTAACTCCAATTAATCTGCTCCCTTGTGTATTCCTCTTGTTCCATTTTGAAAACATTCTACAATAACAAGAACCAGGCATTAATTGGCCCATGCAAGCAAGGAAAGGAAAAGTTCCACCGAAAATATGAGTTCGGCGATACCTGATTAAAATGTTGCTGGAGTTTTTCGTTCGTAAAATTGATGCATAGTTGTTCAAAACTGTTATTACAGTCGTACACAGGCAGGAGAGTAAGCACCCCTCAGAAAGGTCTTTCGCAGTACAAATTTGCTATTATTTCTGGAAGTACTTACCTGTTAGTTTTAAAACTTTCGAAACCATATATATCAAGTACCCCAATCAGTTTGTTAGAGTCTGGGTCTTGTCCTATTGATGCATTTATTCTGTTTACAAGCCTGCAATAATATAAGTGTATGTGCTTAGAAAACAATTTACATAAATATGGAGTAGTAAGGAACACATTCCCAAGTCTATTACCAGTCAAATAATCGAGAGTATATCTGCTTTGCTAAACCATCCCGGCTAATAATAGCAGAATTAGGACCAACTGTAGTGGTAATCACTCCTTCTGGTGTATTAATTTCCCTCTTTATCAAGGCATTCTCCAACTTCTCACAATCACACCTGTAATGACCATTCCGAGTGCAACGTGGATTATAGACATGTAACATACAATATTAAAGTTATGAAGAGAAGTGGGGAATGGAAAGCATCAGTCGTACATCAAGAGCTCTCCTGCTGTATTAAGGTGGAATCTAGATTTGTCATCCTTTAGCACGGATGAATCTACTTCTCTCCCTTTTGCAAAATTTATGTTTCCAAGATGAAGCACAGCAGCAACAACCCGGAATATAGCTTCCTGTTGATAGTCATGCCATTCAAGAAAAAGAAATTACTTACTGTCTAGCTCCTTCATCCACATTGGAAGAACAATTCCTTACTGAACCTAAAGAGAAGGAATTTGAAACCTGTTCTTGCTCAGTGATGCCAACAGTATCCATTGCATTTCTTGTTGCAAGATATTCCTCGGCATCATTGATTCCATCAACTTTAATGCAAGCTGATTGGTTGAGATAGTGAAACGAAGATGGGTCCCCGAGCTTATACTTCTTAAGATCCTGCAACCACACATTTTGCATAGAGAATGCCACATGTAACAGCTTGGGTAGAAGATCTGAAACAAATAGTTATATCAAGATTGGGAAAAAAAATTACCTCTGATGGTGCTGCACACAGGAAGTAAAAGCAATGGTAGTTTCTCTCTGGGCTATTAATTTGGCAGACTCGAGATCTCTCAAGCAAGTAAGTCCTAATGGCAGCACCAGATATCTTTCCGCTCTTGTCAAACTGGATTTCAACAAATTTACCAAATCGACTTCACCACATGGACAGACAAGGTTAACGAGTGAGTCAGTACCATAGTATGCGCAAGTACGAGAAGATAAATGATAGTTTATATAAGTATTCTTCTATATAATAGTGGCAACAGATGACCTACAAATTTTTTTGACCTCTCATGCAGAGTTTGCAATGGCTGTAGTTGTTTTAAATTACTACTATTACTTCTATCGCAGGCTTTTTTTGACTAGTGATTGCAGTGATCAGAAAACGGTTTGGTATGCCACATAAAGTTGAAGTAGTTTGGTTTTCAGCAGAGCTGCTACAAGATTTTTTTGGGGTGCTATCAGCAGCCTTTTTCTTTTGTTTAATCTACCGAATGCAGATGAGTTCAACATAAGCCTTTTCTGTCAATTGCCAACTTGGGTTGCAACTGTTCTGACTTATGAGTTAGATACCATATCTGCCACCAAACTAAACAGTTGCTACAAAGCTTTCAAATTGAGGTCTAATATTGAAATACTGACATGTTGTCATAATTTTCATTTATAGGCCCATGACTTCAACAAAAACATAACCACATATAAATTCATACCTTTGGTTACTTTGATACTTATAAAACCAATGAATTAGCTGTTGAGAAAAGGTAGGCAGTATAATTTAACCCTCCCTCACATGCCTAAGTCACATAGCCAGGCCGACAGTAAGGACTCACAGGACTCAGAGGGAGGCAGCAAATTGATTTCCATAAAATTGTCTCCAACATAAGATGCTTGGCTCTGATACCATCTAGTTTCATGCACCAACCAACTCATCCACAAGACAATAGCTACAACAGATATTGCAACCTCATCATACTCTCAGTTATGCAAGACAATAGGTACTACCACCCGGGTTTTGTATTTTCAGATTATTGGTGTTTGTACTTTAAGCCTACAGCAAGACATGTTGAACATCTTCTGAGTTCCTATTATGATATCCATAGAAAAAGAATTACCTTGAGTTGTTGTTCCGAACGGTTTTCGCATTCCCAAAAGCTTCAAGGACTGGATTAGACTGCATCAGAAACATAAGTAAGAATTAAGAAATGGAAAAAACAGCTACAAATGGAATGCTTAGTTTTAGAAGAGTTTCATAAAACATTTGCTTTCATCAGCAAGAAATGTTAAACTTACGAAATTTTCCAACTTACTTCTAAAACCTGCTGTTCAACTGTCCTTTCTCCTGTTCCAGATCGCCCACCCAAGAATGCAAGATATCTCATCAACAATTTTGTAGTTTCAGTCTTACCAGCACCACTTTCACCACTGACCAAAATGGAGTTGCTCTTTCCTTCATTTATCATTTGCCTGTTTCCTTATTCAAATAAAAGCAAAATGGTACCATCAATATAGGGGCACCTCCACTTGGCAAATTGATGAACAACATTAGATGGTAGTAGTATAAACATTCACCTGTAAGAGACGTCAGCTATTGCAAATACGTGAGGATCTACGTCACTAGGATTTGCACCTTTGTATTTTTCCATAGTACGGGCATCAACCAGATTAGGCAGCCTTTGGAATGGATTTATTGCAATAAGAATATTGCCAGTGTAGGTCTGGGAACTCAAGAGAAGAGCATTAGAGAAAGTTGAGTCACATAAGAATTGGGCTCCCACAATGTAATAAAGTGTCACTCACATAGATGATATTTTTTGCATATCTGACAGCCAGGTTATCTAAAACACCAGGCTCATGCAAGTATGATAACCTTGTCATGTCGTCCACTCCATCAGGAGGTGCTTCTGTGTCTTTCGGGTGTATATTTGATATATTTGCAACAACCTGATTACACAGGCAAAAGCATAACCAGTTTCATGAGACAACAAAACTTCAATAGTAAAGCAGTAAAGGTATAGGGCAATCGTGGCATGTCATTTGCATCAATGTAGTATTAAATTATAAATCGAATACTACTCCCTCCTTTCCACAATGTTTGTCCATTGAGGATATCAAGGGTGTTTTTGTTGCAATATTACCCCTCACTACCCCTTATTAAATGCTCCGGTAGAAGAGCAGTTGTTGTATTATGACATCTATTAGTTTTCCTATTATGACATTTCGCTCCAAAAGTTACTTGACATGTTAAGTTTTAGTTTCTTCAGTAACAATAATACATTTAACCCCTAAACTTGTAAGTGTCCACAGAGCAGAATGGATGTCATTTTCCCAGTCAACATTTTAGGGTACATTATACTTTTCACATACTGCAGATTTAAATCATGGTCTCATCCATCTGATCCAGATAGGTTATAAACCCTAAATTTGTATGGTATCACTCAATGCTACCTTGACCAGTGACCTTACATAGCTGCAAGCACGAACCACTAGATACGCTTAAAAATACTCATAAACCCATGCATTGATGAGGTATGAATCATCACAATGATCAACACTAGTGAACACTAGAAGAATGACAGGCAATGGCGAACCACTAGATACTAGAAGAATGGATGTCATCAATGTTTCTAAAGGTATCCTGGCTATACATAGGGCACTAGTGTTTTTTTTCCAACATAGGGCACTACTGCATGCCTTGCAATATACTCTGCAGTTAAATGCCAACATCAGTCTATACTCGAATGAACACTAGAAGAATGACAGGCAATGGCACACTGCAGTAAAGTAAGTTCTAAATGCACTCTGAACAAGAAACTGAACTCTGAAATCATGAAGAACCCAGAAGCAAACAAAACAGGTACGCGACAGACTTCATCATCATGATAACACATACCGTCTTCCCCTTGGTTGTGCGAACATGAGCATTTTGACCATCAATTTGGAATACCTCACCATCAACCCAGGCTAAATCTTTATCTTCCACCCATACATGGGAGCCTATAACAATGTTTAACATTGAAGCCTGCAAAATGTGACGAGTGACAAATTCAGCATGTGAAATTGCATTCAAGGCAGATCAACAGGCTAGTATACATGCATATATAAATGTTGCACTGCAGTAATCACAACAGGTTTCAAAGAGCGCAACATGTATACCAACTACCCTTCAGGTTCCTTTTTTACTTATAATTGTCCAGGTCCGATCACATGTAATGTACAGCTATTCCAGCAATGTGCATTTCTGCCCTGGAACTATCATAGCAAAACAGGACCAAATACAGTTCGGCTGATTCCCCAGAATGAACAGACTTCGTTAAACTCCCAAGTAAGTGAGCTTATCATAGCTTGCTATTCTGACATGATCCGAACTGCCTCCAAAAATAAACTACTTGTGGCTACATTTTGCCTCTGAACGGGAAAGCTAGAATTCAGTTCATCCAACAAATGAACCAGAGACATCCAATCAATTCATCGGTTCAATAAATGGAACCCTCCAAAATTCTGCAAAAGGCCAACTCCAATCTCACTTCACTTTCCCCCAAACTCCAGCTGCAAAACCACACGATAGTCCCCCAAACCCAGCCAAAAACAGACACCAACGGAAGCAGACAAGCTCGCGCTCGGACACATCAGCGTCGCAACAAAAAGACAAACAAACAGAAACGTCAGGGCCAGCCACGCACCATGTCTCATCTGCGGCGATCGAGCCGCCCCGCCCTGCCTCGAGGGACGGACCCCGTAGAGCGCTGCGACGGGACCGGACGGGAGGAGTCGCGGCTCGGTCGGCGGCGGCAGCGGCGGCGCCGACGGGCGATCTCCTCCCCTCGGGCGCTCGCCCGATCGCCGATCGCCTCTGCGGCGGCGCGATCCGCCCCGGGGAAGGGAACGCGCGCGCGCGCGCGCTCGCGGGTGGGTTGCGGGGGCGGAGGCGCGCGACGGTGGCAGCAGCAGCAGCGACGCGGAGGCGGGTGGGCTGGCTGGTGGGGTGGTGGTGGAGGGCGACGCGACCGCGGCACGACAGGAGGAGAGAGAAAGAGAGGACGAGGGAGGGGGTGAGCGAGGGGAGCCACAGCCAGGCGAAGCCAACCGGGCGCCACTGTCTGTCATGTAACGCAATTAAAAAAATGGCGGAATAATCTCGGTGCGCGAGGCGGAATGGAACTGTGCCGCCCGCCCGCGCCAACGTGCGATGCGATCGGGTCCGTCACCACGAGCGCACCAGCGCGGCTGCGCGCGACATTTCCAAAAGCTGGGGGGAGGTGGCGGTGCGGGTGCGGTAGGAACAGGAGGGGCAGGGGGTTAAAGGCTAGCGCGACGGCGACGGGGAAGAAGAGAAGGCGGTGGTGGTGGAACCGGGAGTCCGGGAGGGATTAGACGATGGGGGGTGATCCGACGCGGGTCGCCGGCGGGCGATTTGTGATTTGATTCTGATCGCGTTTTCTGTGTGGTTAGCGTGGGGAAAGCGCTCTGACGGGGCGGCTTTGGCAGGTGGTTAGGATGACATGTGCGCGGGGGCAGGAGTGGACAGCCCGGCCAGCTGCGGGGTGGAAGCTGCTGGCGCTGGCGCCGGGGGCCACCTGGCCGACAGTTAGGCAGCCAGTCGTCATTTGGGTGGGTTTTGGTGGAAAAAACTCGATGGCTTTCGGCAAGGGTGGCAGAGAGAGCTGGAAAGTCGGTGCCGGCGTAGCCGTACTCGTAGTCTCGTACTATGCATGACTGTACCGTTACGTGCATCGTTTCGGCGCATGTACTGTTGATTTGTTGAAGCCTCGTGTAGAGTCGCCTGGAAAATATGTAGGTGCCACCGTAGTTACGAGCTGCCAGGCCCCCCAGGTTTTGGTTCAACTTAACTTTGTGCTGCGTACCGTACCAACTTAGCATTGTATCAGTTGTGCAGCGCTACAACTGTTCAATCATGAATACGGCGGTGGCAACGGCGCTCGTTCGTGATGCTGTTGACCCTGTGTGATCCATGCGCGAATAATGAGCTTACCATCCTTCCTTTTGAGAGAGAAAATAATAGTGCATCTTGTCAGCATGACGAGTTAGCTAATGTCACGGACTACATGCGCATGGCACCCCGTTTTAAATATGTAGAAATGTCAGCAACAAAAAAGCTAAATAAAGTAGTGCACTATAAGCTATTTATTCAACGGGTTAAGTTTAAGCGTGGTCACTCGATCAAATGGCGTAAGCAAATCCGTCTGATGAATTCGAGATCACCAACTCGATCATTATTTTCGATGGGAAAGCGCATGATTACGACATGCTGCTTGCACCGAACGGCGAACGGAAGAACTAAGCTAGCACGCGTCCTAACATAATAGCCACGGACCTAGTAGCTATCAGCTCAGCCGTGCAGGGGTTACTCGCCTGTCATGGACCCCAAGGCGGCGGAAAATATTGGCTGCATTGCATCCTCATCCTTCCAGCTCAAACCAAACGTCTTCTCGTTGGATGGTAAGTTAGAACAGTGCACGAAGTGGCGGCGATTGTACTCCGACAGGCCAGGCATTGACGAGGCTCCCTGTCCTGTACGAAAAATCCGGTGCTTATGGTCCCTGGCTCCTGGCTTTGCAGTTAATGAGGCAGTGCGCTGTAGTTGCCAAGTTCGTGCAGGTACGTTTTCGCCACTATCGCCAGCTATGGCGGAGATCCGAAAACGGCAGCACAAGCTCGCTGCCAGCTCCTCCCGGGTTTTTAACGGCTGCACGCCGCGTCGTAGCACAGGCGCATGTCATTGCTGCCACAACGTGCGCACGGCACGATCCGCAGGATCGCCGAGCTGGTTTGGAGTATATAAATAAACATTAAACACAGACAAAGTATGCGTACTGGCCCAGTGGTGACGGGTCTTTTTTGACGCGGCGACCGGAGCACCCCCAGAGTTTGATTGAAATGGCTACGGAAACAGGCAGATAGGGTAGAGAGGGCGTTGGCGCCCGTCCGTCCAAGCCTGACCGCTTGCAAGCTCATGAGTTCGTAATCGTACTGGCTGCGGTGTACATCTCGCTCTTTTTACAAGTGCAGTGGGGAAAAAGTGGCCGGAGGAGAAGGTAAGAAAATCAACCGCCACCGCGATGATGGCGACGATGCGCAAGTGCAACCACCGCCGAGTCATGGTGGCGTGCCGTCCATTTCAACCTACAGTACACTAATTTGTTTCTGGGAAAATGGGGTCTGAAACTGTAAGAACAGAAAACAGATCTGAATTCTCTTTTCTTCCCCGGCAGAATTTTCAGCAGCGTCATTTTCTTTTTTAGCCTGATATTTTCAAAAGAAATTAAATACTGCAATCCGTGGTTTCAGATAACTGGAACCGGCAAAATTAATATCATTTGCTGCCAGATGACTACCCTTGCTTGTAGGAGTATCTCTGTAGGCAGAAGTTGTCATCTGTATCGCTATAGGCTGAAACCGACCGTAGGCGGAAACTGTCTTCTTCCAACCAGATGCAGGGAATTAAACACGCAGACAAGTAAGATGGCCATGGATACCGGTCAGTAAGCGTCACGCTAATGCCAAAAATGGGTTGGTTTGTGATTTTGGAAGGGACGAGTCACGAGCTGCCCTATTGGCATTGCATCATAAATTCATCAAACGTGCCTAGCAGCGCACGGCCGCACGCTGCGCCCCCGCGGTGTCCTTGCGTTTGCGTACCCGATCACCTAATGCAGCTACAGCTACCACTACCAGCATATGTGCCCACTTTTCCGTTCTAGCCCTCGTTTAGTTTTCAAATTTGGAAGCTAAATTTTGGTCTTTTAGGGTGCGTGCGTACTGTAATATTTCGTTTGCACGTGTGAAAAATTATCCAAAAATTGATTAATTAGGCTTAAAATGTTCGTCTCGCGGAGTACAACAAAACTGTGCAATTAATTTTTGATTTCATCTACATTTAGTACTCCATGTATGTTATGACATTTTGATGTGATAAGAGAAATTTGGGATCTAAACAAGGCCGCAGTTCAGCTTCACAAACTGGGCTCTGACGAAATGGCTCGGCAGGAAGCAAACTGCTTTGAGCAGCTCAACTTGAGCCCGCAAAAAACGAACAAGGAATGAAGGTCCAAAACTCCAAATAGACCCAAGACTCCTGCCTCGTGTCAAAAACGAGGGTTCCAGGATCTGCTTTCTTTGGTTTGGATTGGATGGCCAGTAGTCAAGCGTCCGTTGGATGAGATCGTGAGAAGAGATTCCGTGGGTTTGCCTTTTGCCCTTTGCTGAACGATAATACTACTTCGATGAACTGTCGACCGCGACAGGACCCGCAAAATTCCTTAAACAAAAGTTTGCGTTCAACCAACAAAGCTTTTTATAGGTTCGTGGGGACCCTCGTAGATAGAATCATTGCATCCACGGCGAGCACGGGATGTCATGATCCTTCGCTAATTTGCGCTGCTGTGATGCAACGCTGCCCATCTGTAAAACGGAGACCATTCTGAAAGTCGGCTTCTTTTCGCAGATGGCATGGCGTCGGAACAGGTCCACAGTTTCTGTAGCAGAAAAACTATTCGTCTTTTCGGGGGAAAAGAAAGAACAACGATGCGGAGTAGTGAAGTAAAGGGCCAAGTGCCCAAGACAGTTTGCAGTGTAAGAAGAGCATTACGCAGCATGAGTTCATGGAAGATCGGTGAAACAGATTGCAAATAAATGAGCAATAGCTGGCTAGGTATGGATGATGGCAATGGCAAACCTACTCATATATTGGAAGACAGTATTGCACCTTCACAGGCCCCTCTTTTCATTGTAACGAGAGAAACACCAGTTTCTCCATACAGTTGAGTGGGAATTCGGAAGGAACGCAACACAACCCATTGCTAAAAAAAAGAAAGGAGACTGATCCAAGAAGGTTCAGTATGCAAGAGAACTCAATGTACACGATTTAACAATCCGCTAGGAACATTTCCAGTGAGGTCTGATCGCATTGCAGATAAATAATTTACCCCATCGAACCAGGTAGACCTGTCTTCCAAGCGCCAACTACAGAATCACCAAACCATCACCGAAATCTCTTGTCCTTCTGAAGGAGGATATTTGGGTTCCGCGAATGATTCTTAGCTCCTGCTAGCTCGCCCCATCTGGTCCCTGCGCCATGAACGCGTGATGAGATGCTCCAGAGGGTGTCTCCTGGCTTACCAGGTGCCTCTTTGCTCGGCTTGGTGATGGCTTTGGATTTCATCAGGGGATGCTTGTTTCCCTTTCCCATACCAGCTGCAAGCAGCCATCTCGAGCCAGACTGCTGCTGCGTTTGATTGCCCCATGGTTTCATGTTTTCAGGCTCGCTCTTGAAACCAGCAACATGCACTTCTGTAACCTTAAACCGAGGAATGGAATCCTCTAATTCATCAACCTTCTCTTCTGTGACCAATGCCTTATCTGAAACCTCTTCAGTCTTGGGCTCCTCATCATCTTGCTCAGTGTTACCTTTGTCTGAAACAGTACTATAGATCTTGGGCTTTGGGGGGACAAAAACCCTTTCCACTTGAATTAAAGCAAGCATAGGTGTGCCCACTGGCTCATAGTTACGTAGTGGGTCACGTAGTTGAACCATGAGAGCGACAGTGAAGTTGTTCCCTAACAAGCCCCATCTTCTACCAGATCTCTTGCTCTTTTTGTCTCCATTCCGTTTTTCAGCAATTAACTCCATTGATTTAGCATGATGGGCAGCAAGTATCTTCGATGTCCTATCACTGTGCTGTTCTTCTTCATCCACTACACCAGAGTCAAGCCTCATCCACTCATCTAGAGTGATAGACAAACCCATTAATCCATCAACTTCTTCTCCACTTTGTTTTACATCCAAAAGCTGCAAGCCTGCAGTTCCCTCCAAACCAAGGGACCAAGTATTCTCTGCAGACTTTCCTTGCAAAGATGAAAATTCCCCAATAGGCTTGGCACTGATATTTGATGGTGCCTCCTCTTCTGACATGCCAGATTGTATCCTCAAACCCTCAATGGAAAGGGCTTCAATCTTTTCCATAGCTAACGGTGCAAGGTCCTCAAGTGAAACATATTCTGAAGCATTCTCCCCACCCAAGGATGATGACAGATCAGCGCACCTACCTTTCTTCTTCTTGCCAGGGGCAGCATTTCCCACCCCTCCTACCAAAGCATCAATGCTATGATTGTCCAATAGGTCATATCTACATTGGTAAAAAGAAAGAAAACTTGAAACAAGATATAGGATAAAGTAAGAAAAGGCACAAACAAGCATGAAAAGGAAGATTACAAACCTTTCAGCAGAATCTAGAGCTGGAGCAGACTCCCAGGCAATCTGCTGCATCATTTTGCCATTAACATCTTCTAAGGGCATAAGTTTATTTGCCTGCATTGATAACTTTTCAATTCCAACTGATGCCAGACCATGCAATATATCCATAATCCCAGAGCCCATCTCTGCCGGCAGAACAATTGGTGAAGAAGCCTGCATAACCAAGCTGCAGTTGTTCTTAGCATTTTTGAATAGGGTTGGATTCATTGATCGCAGAAATCCTCCATCTTGTGTCTGAATAAATGGACCTAAACCTTCAGCCAATGGTGGTAGCTCAGGGGGCTGCTCAGGCGGGAGGTTAATAGGGCTACCGAACCCACTTCTGCTTTCAGGAGGAGAAGATTGGAAGGACTTTTCGTTTAGCCCAAATTGACGCATTAAGGCTTCAGTTTCCTCATCTTCCAGCGACTTGGCTCGAAATCTGGTATCTATGGGTCGGCTTCCATTCTGAAGCTCAAGCTCAGCCTCATGTATCATTGCAGAGAGATCAAAATTCTCCACAACATCCTCACAGATAGGTTCTTCCATCCCATCTTCGAAGTCCAAACCAAGAATAGCATTTCCAGATGCTAGAGCTTCCTTTTCAAACTGCTTCCAAAGCCGCTCTCTTGGTGACTCAGAATCACTGTCTGAGGGTTGCCCAAATGGACTGTGCTCTATTCCAAGCATATCCAAGAACTCATTAGCAACAGAATCTGATGAACCATCCATGCTGTGTGATCTGCCCTTCCTACCAGCGGACCTGTAACTACCAATCACGCCCGTGCAGCTTAATCGCCTAGAAGGCTTATCGTCTACGGTTGGTGATTCAAATTCCTCTGGCTCAGCGATTGAGAGGTCGTTGAATATACACTCTAGATCCTCCAGTTCTGTATCTCTTCCAAACTGATTCTCTGCTTCAACAGCATCAGTAGGTAGTGAATCCGCTTTGACTATTCCATCCTCTTCATTTTCCACATTATCCCTTGGAACAGCAACATCACTGACTGCCTCCTCCAGCATCACTCCAACAGTCTGATCTTCAGCAACATCATCACTTAAATCATCACTTAAGGGCGCAGTCTTGAATGATCCCTCATCATCCATTTTGAATCCCAAATCCTCCTCCTGATCAGCCACATTGCTAGTCTCCTTGGGCCTTTGTGGATCATCTGAGGCAACCTCAACTCCATGCTCAACAACATTGAATTCTGCAGCACCCCAATGGCCCTCTAGAAGCGTCAAGTCCTCTTTCTTAACCTCTACCGATGTGCAGTGCTTTGCCTCCGGAGACCCCTCCTCTGCCGGGTCCAATGCCGCCACCTCCTCCTTCCTAGGATCAAGACCCCCATCAGCAGCAAAAGGCAGTGACCTCGCAGACCTCAAGCTCGGCAACACCTCGTGCAGCACCCTCACGTCCCTGCTCCGCGCCGGCACTGGCGTCGGCGCCTGCACTGACACCGGCCGCGCCATCGACCCGCGCCGCAGCCCCGCCACCTCCCCGGTCTTGTGCTGCTCGCCGCCGCCGCCGCCAGCACCGACGAGCGAGCACGAGAAGGTGACGTTGAGCCGCGCGCCGCGTGCGGGGCCGGACAGCCGGAAGCTAGTGCTCCACTTGCCGAACCCGGAGTCACCGCCGTCCTCGAGGTCGTCGAAGGAGACAGGGAGCAGGCGGGTGAGGTCAACCTCGTGCTTCCCGAGCTCGAGCGTGGAGGCGGAGACCGCGACGGAGAAGGCCCGAGGCTCGTACTTGACCGCGGACTTGGCGCCGCGGGAGAAGTAGACCGGGGAGCGCAGCGTGAGGGACTCCTCGAACGCGGCGGCGCCCAGGGCCGCCGCGACGGGGCGGGTGGACGCGGACACGGACATCCGGCGGAACTGGACGGCGACCGCGGACCCGTCGAGCGCCGCGGGGAGGCCGTCGACGGAGTGCACATGCAGCGCGAACGCGCAGTCGAGGCGGCGCCGGCCGAGGTGCGAGATGGCGGTCAGGGACTTCTTCCAGAACGAGGAGGATGAGGAAGAAGAGGAGGTGGAGGCGGAGGAGGAGGTGGCGGCGGAGGCGGTGGACGGCAGGAGCCTGCGCGAGGAGGAGGAGGAGGGCTTGAGGCGGGGCTTGTGGCGCGGCTGCTCGGTGGCGGCCGGGGACGAGGAGGGGAGCGGGAGGGAGCGGCGGCGGCGGGTGGAGGGGTCGAGGGAGAGCGCCTTGTGGAGCGTGACGATGTCGCGGGCGAGGGCGGCGTCCCCCGCATCGCCACCGCGGTGGTCGCCGCCGCCGCCAGGGGTGAAGCGGGAGGACATGGCTGGCGGCGCTTGGGTTTGGGATGGGTCGGGTTGGGGATTTTCGGGAGGCGATTTGAAGGGGGACCGCGCGGCCGGCGACGGGGGGCAGGCAGACAGGAGGGGAGCGGGGCGGAGCGGGGATGCGTTGCTTTGGTGGTGCGTTTTGTTTGTTACTCCACTACGCGATGCGTTTGCTTCGGTGGGCTCGGCTCGGTGTGCTTTGTTTACTGAGCTGGACTGGAAGGGAAGCAAAGGCGAGGCTGGAGTGGAAGGGAATTCTTGTCACATGAATCGTGAAACAGAATAAGGCCTTGTTTAGTTATCAATTTTAGCATATCAAAGTTGACATTTTATCATTAATGCGTCATTATAGCATTTTATTTGTATTTATAAATAATTGTCTCAATATTGATTAATTAGGTTTAAAATGTTCGTCTCACAAATAAAACTGTGTAATTAGTTTTTGATTTCATCTACATTTAATACTCCATACATGTACTGGCATTTTAACGTATAGTGAAATTTAAGGGTAAATTTAGGAAACTAAACAAACCTAAACGTCGTCTTGGTGGAGCTTGACTCGTGAAACAGAAGGATGGGCTGTGGGGATGTGTTTTCTGCTGCTCTGGTTTGGTGGTTGCTGGGATTGCGTTGATGATTTGGTAACTGGAAGTGGAAACTGGGAGAATCAATTCTCAGGCCTTGTTTAGATCCAAAATATGGGGGTGGAGATTTAGGGGTTTGGGTCACGTCGTAATCATTGTATCACTGTAGCATTTCATTTGTATGTGTGAAAAATTATCCAAAAATTGATTAATTAGGCTCAAAATGTTCGTCTCGCAGACTACAACAAAACTGTGTAGTTATTTTTTTATTTTATCTATATTTAGTACTCTATGCATGGGCCAATATTTTGATGTGATGGTAATCTTCTTTTTGCATAGTAAACTTTGGAGTTACTTTTTGGGAACTAAACAAGGGATGTTCTCGTGGTTGATGCCTTTGAGCTTTTGTTTTTTTATTTGTACGTTTGAATCTTGTTTTTTAAGTCGAGTACTTGGACGAGGTGTTTAGGAAAAGCACGTATCACGTATGATGACCCGAGGGATTTGAATTTGAACTGTTTGCCCTAGTACTTTTTTGGGTGCACCAGGAAACATTGATGGCAAACTTACCGGGTACCAGGATACATCAAACGGAACGTACGTAACAGGAAGTCTGCCTAACAGGAAATAAATCGACCCGTTCCCAAAATACCGGGAGATGTACTCCCTCCACGTTGGTAAAGAAAGTCGTTTAGAATAATGTTTGAGTCAAACTTTGGAAATATAAATCATGAATAACTTTTAAGTTGTTGAGTTTGAAATTGTAAAAGTTATATGATTAGATTTATTTTAAAAAATACTTTTATAAAAGTATACATGTATCACTTTTTGACAAATATTTTTATAGAAATAATAAGTTAAAGTTGTGTTTTGAAGACCGGATCGCTGTCATAAACGTCTTCATTTACCGGTACGGAGGGAGTATCATGGAAAATAGCAGCGGTGTGCTTATCAAAGTCAAAGGCAAACTCTGCCACATACAACTCCGTAGTTGTTGTTAGGGTCTATTCGGTAGAGCTCTGATTTTGATTCTCTGTAGAAGCTGACTCTCTGAGAGAAGTGATTATATGGCTGAAAGTGATTTTATTTAATTCTCTAGCATAGCTCTCACAATCAAGATGGAGAATCACTTCATAAAATGAGGAGAAGCTACTTTTTCAGCTCTCAGTCTCTTAGCTCATTTCATAGAATCACTTCACAGAATCAGCAGAGAATCACTTCTCTCCAGAAAAACCGTTTGGTAGAGCTCCTCCTATGTTCTTTAGAGAAATAGCTCTGGGAGACCTGTGAAACGGGGCCTTAGAGCATCTCCAAGAGACTAGCAGTAAGTCTAGCTAAATTTAAAGAACAATAGGCTAGCTAAAATATAAAAAGCTTCCCAAAAAGATGTGTAAACCAACACACTCTCTAAATTGACTCTCTATGTTATTAAATTTTAGTGGGCCCCGCCTTTCATAACCTTATCCTTCTTCTCCCCCACCTCCCCGCCGCGCCTCCGCCAGACGGAACCGGCGCCATCGCCGTGCCTTCCCACGACGCTGAGCCGCCACCCTCGCCGTGCCTCACCACCGTCGCGCCACCCCGTCGAGCTTCCGCGCCGCCGCGCGCGGCCTCCCTGCCACCAGGCCTTCTTCACAGTGGCCCCACCCCCCGTCGTGCCTCCCCGCCGAGGTCTTGCTCCTGTCTCCCTCTCCTGGCCGCGAGCACGTCCGTCGGCAGCCAAAGGAAGAGCTCCGCGGCGACGTGGCTCGAGGCGAAGCGGAGCCACGGGGCCACGTGCGCGGTCGTGACGTCCCCCACCGCAGCTTCAAGTCGTCGATGCGGATGACGAGGCGGCGGAGGGTCGGGGCGGAGTAGGCCGCGAGGGCCGCGCCGACGATGGAGACGCATGAGGTAGAAGTCCGGGAGGCGCGTCCAGAGGGTGCGCTACCGGCGGGAGAGGGCGCTGGTGCGCGCGGCGGTCTTGGTGCACCGGAGGCGGAGGAGGTCGTCGGGGAGGTCGCCGTCATCAAGAAGCTTGGTCGCGCGCAGGGGAGGCGGGGAGCGGCGAGCCCGCCGCCGGACTTGGCCGCGCGCGTAGGGGAGGCGGGGAGCCGCGCTAGCTGTCGGTCCGCCGCCACGGGGCGCCGCCGCCACGCAGGGGAAGGGGAAGGCAGAAGAGGGGCGGCGATGGAGGGCGCGCGAAAAGGAGAGGCGCCGGCGTGGGCGCGGGAAGGGGAGAAGCACGGGGAAAATGGCGATAGCGAGCCGGCCTGGCTCGCGAAAGATAACGAGCGAGGACGGGAGGAGAGCAAGGGTATCAGGATAGTTAGTTGAATGGAGAAGTTGTTGGATGTGATTTTTTAGGAGTGTTTTCTATTTTTAGCTAAAGAAATCCATACGGAGAGTCTCTGGAAGATGATGTCAGTGTCGTTGACGTTGCCGGTGTAGGCCAGCGTCAGATAGTAGGTGGTGGTTAGGGAAGAGGAGCGCGCGGATGCTGATTGCTGAACGTGCTCTCGCTTCTCAGTAGCACTCCGTGTCAAAACCACGTGCAAAACTTTGTGTCGTGGCTACTCCCTCCGTCTCTTTTTTATCCGTCGATTACGGTTCCCGAGAAACAACTTTGGCTAAATATAAATATATATATATTTATAGTACATAATAAATATCATTAGATAGATATTTGAATCTAGTTTTTTAACAAATTTTTTTAGAGATTAAAATGTTACATATATTTTTTACAAATCGAATCTAAATTGTGACACGGAAACCAACAGCGACACATAAAAGGGACAGAGGAGTACACAACAAGATCAGGTATCTACGCATTGAAATCAGCGTCTGTTATTTTTCAAAAGATAAATCAGGGTGTGTTTAGATCTTGTGAAAATCGGGTGAAAAAGTTACATCGAACACTGTAACGCACTGTAGCACTTTTCGTTTGTTTGTGGTAAACATTGTCCTACCATGACCTAACTAGGCTCAATGAAGCGAACCGGATTCCCAATTACGAGAATCCGACTCCCTGTACCCTTGTGATAGTCTCAGGAACAACAGCTATCACGGACAAAACTCATTTCAGCGGAAATCATATCCATACAACGATTAAGACCAACAAACATGATATAGATACATAACGGTATGGTACAAGCCCTCTGGGCTAAACGACAAAAGGGAAACAACTACGCAGTGGATAGCTATAAGCTTCGGGTGCTTCGGGCCTTCACCTCCACAGGCATCCTTGAGCGCAGCGCACAGCCCTCATTTGCTTCATCCGTCGCGGTTGATCTTGTACTCGGAGTCTTCTCCTGTGTACCCAAAGATTGTCCCCAAGGAAATGGGACAGGTCCACGTCACCAACCATAATATGCAGCAAAGCTTTATAGTGGCCTATACTAGTAATAAAATATTCAAGGAGTGTAAGCTGTGGGTTTTTCCTATGCGCGCAGCAGCAACATAACCAAGTTCATCTCATCTCCAAACACCATTCCTCGCAAGCACATACTCTCCCCAAACCACCCATCAATCTCACAACCTCATCGGGCTCGTCATGCCTCAACAGGTTCCCGCAATAAACATCCGCCAACTCCTTTCACTCACTAGTCGACTCGGTGAGCTCCCTCCCCACCTTGTCTCAGCAGCCTCAGCTGGTCCAACCTCTCATAACCCAAATTCAAGGATAAGGTAAGAAAGCAGAATCCCATGCTAATCTGGATGGATCAGATGAAGGATCGTCCGTGACCGTGGACACGGCTATACGTATAGTTTTCACTCTGCAGAGGTTGTACTCCAGGAACCACCCGGGCTGCGAGCTGGTGCCCCAGCTCGAGACGCAGCCCACAGCAAAGACCCTATAAAGCAACGGTACCATCCTGCATCCCTGGGCTCGGGAAACATCCGCACGCTAACATCTGCCCCAGGGATGTGAAACCTTCCCACCGGGGCCAGTCGGGGGCAGTGGTAGATCAGGGAGAGTACGCCGCAACGAGTCCTCCTTACACATATCAAGCTCGATCCTCCTACAGTCCTGGTACCGCACTAGATAGGCTTGCTGAAACCCTCCCCATTCTGGGTAGATGGTAAGCATTGTAATTCCCACTTCCGAAAGGCATCCTGATGCGGTCCTTAATTGTCGGCAAAGCGAGTATCAGCATCAAAAGCGATCCGCCGCAACGGTCCGCAATCGGCACCCATTACAGGTATGGCCGCCCAAACTCCTCAAAAGTAACCAAGTAACCATGTACCCGCAACAGGTACTCCGTAGG
This sequence comes from Echinochloa phyllopogon, assembly GCA_033239725.1. NCBI lineage: Eukaryota > Viridiplantae > Streptophyta > Magnoliopsida > Poales > Poaceae > Echinochloa > Echinochloa phyllopogon. Next base: position 48,529,296 of record BTCW01000014.1, read on the forward strand.
AACTGTCTGAGTTCAGTTCCCAAGCACCCCGGTCAAACGACCGGGTTGTTATCACTCGCCTCCACCGCCTAGCTGCACTACTCCTCCCAAGCCACCCAACTCACGCCAAGAAGTTCAATCACAACCATCCCAACACATGCAAGCATAGCATTCTCATATAGTGGATAATAGGTGGCAAGGATACAGGATAGATAAAAGACAGTGCAGGCATATCATCATCATGCAAGTAAAGTAAAGCGCTAGCATATTAGTTTGTATGCCTAATAGGTATTTCAGAGAATGGCTGGGCGTGAACCTAGGCATTGCTTGTCCTCTTCGTTCCGGTAGTTGATGTAGTCGTCAGCATCCTTCCGTGACTCCGGAGGTCCTAATTACGCGGAAATAAAATAAAGACGGGAACTACTAACAAAGAAACACCAAAACAGCGAAGCAAGAAGACTCAAACATCACCAAACTCCACACTAACGCGTAGGTCATGATTTTAGGAAAATATAGAAACTGGTTTCATATTTTTCTGAGCTACGGTTGATTTATTATGAATTTTCTAAGTTTAAATCATTTTCTGAAAATATTAAATAATTCCGAAAAAGAAATACAATCAGACTGGGACACGTGGCAGCACCAGAGCGTGCCACGTCATCACTGCTAACGTCAGCATGACGTCATCAGTGGGGCCGGCTTTGCTGACGTCATCGTGGGCCCGGATGACGTCAGCGTTGACTTGGTCAACGTTGACCAGTCAACGGTCAATGTCAGTGGGTCAGCGGGCCCACATGTCAGTCACCTAGGTCGTTGTCAGGTGGGGCCAGGCTGTCAGCGCGAGAGGAAAAAGAAAAGGAAAAAGGATTCGAGGGCTGGAAACGGGCCGAAAGACGAAGCAGCTCGGGCTGGAAAAAGTGGGCCGGCCCAAGAAGGCTGGGCTCTCGGCCCAGGAGAGCGTCGGCTGAGCTGCGGTGCGGTGGACCGCATCCACCATGAGCCGTGAGTGTGGCTCACGTGCACCGAGCGTACGAGATCTGGTGTGGCCGCGGCTGGATCTTCTGCGGCGGCTCCGCGACGTCTTGGTGTGGTCCGTCGTGTGGCTTAGGCCGGCGCGACCGCGCGCGTGCTGGTGCACGGCCGGCAGCGACGACGGCGGCAGTTTTGGCTCGAAGGAAGGCCGGCGAGGCTTGGTATGACAGGGAGTGGCTCGGCTTGGTTCTCGTGGAGGCGATCGGAAAGAAAGGGGAAAAGGATTGGCCGACGGAACGACTTCCCGATGTTGGCGTGCGGCGACGGCATGGCGGCCGGGTCAACAACGGAAGGGCGACGGCGGTTTGTGATTCGGCTGCAGCGGCGCTGGGTCCCTGCAGAAGATACGCGGCCACGACTCGATGGTCGGGTCCCAGAACGGCGAGGTCGACGGGATCGGCAGCGGCTCAACGACGCAAAGGGGAAAGAACAGGGGGCGGCCACGGCGTCTCACCGAGGGTCTAGAAGACGATCGCAGAAGGTCGTGGTCGACTCGCGATTCGCAGCGGTGCAGCTCCCAGGTCCGGCTCCTTTCGGCGGTGACGGCTCCACGGTGGCGGCGCCCGTGGTTCTTGCTCGACGGCGGGGAAGCGCTCCGGTCCCTCCTCGGCTCGCTTCCGCTCCACCTCTCCCTTCCCCAACTCCCACTACTCTTCCAACTCTCCTCCTGCTTGCGAAACGAAGGGTGGAATACCCCAGTTGGGGCGGCGGCGGCTTGGAGGAGGAAGGCGGCGCTGCGGAGATTAAATAGGGTAGCGGCCCTAGGGTTTGAGGCTTGGACGACTGGATGGAGGTGCTCCGCACCTGTGGACACGCGTCCTCATCGCATCGGGCCGCCCACGAGCTCGGCGACGGAATTGGCTCCCCGCTCTGCTTTTCGCGGGGCAGAAAGAAGGAAGAGAGGGGGAAGAAGCACAGTGCATTGGCGGGTCCCGCTCGGCAGTGACAGAAGGAGAAAGGGGGATGCGGTGGAAGTTGGGCCGCTCGGTGGGCTGGTTTGCAGGCTGGGCTGCGGAAAGAGAAGGATAGGCTGGGCCGCGGGGTTAGGTTAGCAGGCCGAACTGGGTTGGCTGGCGACTCAGAAGAGAGTTTGGGGAGGTTTTGCGGACTTTTGCAGGGGTTTGGGCCCACGGGGGGTTAGCAGGCTTAGGTTAGATTAGGCCCAAGTTAGTTTAGAAGGGTTAGCAATTAATTGTTAATTGATTTGAATTCAAATCTTGGATTTGAATTCAAATCCAAACAAAGAACCACAAAACCAAATAAAAACCAAATCGAACTATTCGATCCTTAGCACTTCAACTCAAAATTTTAATTTTAAGAATTAAATTGCCTAGGAATAAAGGGAGCAAAATAGAGGACAACCTTATATGTTTGTTTGCTTGCACACAATTTCACCAAAAATTTTGAAATTCACATTTTTGCATTCAACAAAACCTACGAAAATTTCGGGATGTTACAGTCTTCCCCCCTCACGAGAATCTCGTCCCCGAGATTTAGGTATACCTAGGGCTCAAATAGGTGTGGGTATTTCTCTCTCAAAGCTGACTCTTTCTTCCAAGTTGCTTCCCTCTCTGTGTGGTTACTCCACTGAACCTTGCAGAATGGAATAGATGTGCTCCTTGTCTCTTTAACTGCTCTGTCCAAGATCTTCTCTGGGTACTCCAAGTACTCTAGTGTATCTTGCAAATCCAATGCTTCTGTCCTGACTTCATGCTCTGGCATTCTCAAGCATTTGCGTAGTTGCGACACGTGAAACACTGGGTGCACTCCGGCTAGCTCTTCAGGTAGCTCTAGCTCGTAAGCTAATTTCCCCACTCTGGTCAGAATCTTGTAGGGTCCTACAAACCTGGGTGCTAGTTTCCCTTTCACATGGAATCTCTTACTTCCCCTGAGGGGCGACACTTTCAGGTACACGTGATCTCCCACCTCGAACTCGAGGTCTCTTCTTCTCTTGTCAGCGTAGCTTTTCTGCCTACTCTGTGCAATCTTCAAGTTCTCTCTAACCTTAGCCACATTCTCTTCTGCTTCCACAATTGAGTCGGGGCCAAAGAAGGTTCTCTCTCCCACCTCTGACCACATAAGAGGGGTTCTGCATTTTCTTCCATATAGGGCTTCAAATGGGGACATTTTCAGACTTGCTTGGTAACTGTTGTTGTACGAGAATTCTGCATAGGAGAGGCTCTTCTCCCAATCCTTGCTATAGGTCAACACACAAGCTCTCAGCAGGTCTTCTAGAATCTGATTTACTCGTTCTGTCTGACCATCCGTCTATGGGTGGTACGCTGTACTGTAGTCTAGTCTGGTCCCAATCGCCTTATGCAGGCTCTTCCAGAACTGAGCTGTGAATTGCGGTCCTCTATCGGATACGATACTCCTTGGTGCCCCGTGCAACTTGAGAATGTTGTCCACATATAGTTCTGCTAGTCTGTCCATTGAGAACCGGTCCTTGACTGGTATGAAGTGAGCCACTTTGGTCAGTCGATCCACTATCACCCAAATAGCATTGTTTCCTTTCTGAGTGCGGGGTAGTCCGACTATAAAGTCCATACTGATGTCCTCCCACTTCCACTCTGGAATTTCTAGAGGTTTCAACAGTCCTGCTGGCCTTTGGTGCTCTGCCTTGATTCTTCGACATGAATCGCACTTGGCGACATATTCAGCTATTTCCTCTCGCATCCTTTTCCACCAGAATCGATCCTTAAGATCTTGATACATCTTGGTGCATCCTGGGTGGATTGAGTACTTGGACTCATGAGCTTCTGCTAGTATGGTCTTCCGGATATCATCATCTTGTGGTACGCAGATGCGTTGCTTAAGCCATACTGTTCCTTGAGCATCAATACGGAAGTCTGGGGGTACTCCACGTTGAACATCCTGAATCAGCTCTTGAATTTCTGGGCAGTCTTTCTGAGCAGTCTTGATGCGTTCTTTCAGGTTGTATTTCACTCTCAACTCCTCTGGTTGCCCTTCTTCTACTACCTCAAGCCTGAGCATGTTCAGCTCCCTAATCAACTCTGGTTATCCCTCCTCCATCATCAAGTTGTTATGGTAGCTCTTACGACTCAGGGCATCTGCTACTACGTTGGCCTTCCCTGGATGGTAGTGTATCTCTAGGTCGTAGTCCTTGATCAGTTCCAACCATCGTCTCTGTCTCATGTTCAGTTCTGTTTGGGTGAAGAAGTACTTCAGACTCTTGTGATCAGTGTAGATATCACACTTGTTGCCAATCAGATAGTGCCTCTAGATCTTTAAGACATGTACCACTGCTGCTAGTTCTAAGTCGTGGGTGGGGTAGTTTTCTTTGTGCTTTCTCAACTGCCTTGAAGCGTATGCAACCACCTTGCCTTCTTGCATGAGTACACATCCCAGACCTTGTCTTTAAGCATCACAATATATCACAAAGTCTTTTTGAATATCTGGCAGAGTCAGCACTGGGGTGGTGGTAAGCTTATGTTTGAGCTCTTGGAAACTTTCCTCACACTTTTCTGTCCACTCAAAAGGGACATTGTTCTTGAGCAACTCTGTCATCGACTTGGCGATCTTGGAGAAGTTCTCAATGAATCTTCTGTAGTAGCCTGCCAATCCCAAGAAGCTTCGAATTTCTGTGACACTCTTTGGCTGCTGCCACTCGGAGACTGCTTCAATCTTTTCAGGGTCTACTGCTACGCCCTCGGTTGTCAACATGTGGCCCAAAAAGGCAACTTTCTCCAACCAGAACTCGCACTTGCTGAACTTCCCAAAGAGTTTGTGCTGTCTCAACTTCTCTAGCACTATACGTAGGTGCTCCTCATGCTCTTCTGCTGTTTCGGAATAGATCAGGATGTCATCAATGAATACCACGACAAACTTGTCTAGCTCTTCCATGAATACCTTGTTCATCATGTTCATGAAGTAGGCATGTGCGTTTGTCAGTCCGAAAGACACTACGGTGAACTCATATTGCCTGTATCCAGTCACGAAAGCTGTCTTGGGAATGTCTCCTTCCCTAATCTTCATCTGGTGGTATCCTGATCTCAGGTCTATCTTGCTGAAGTACTTTGCCTTCTTCAACTGATCTAGCAAATCATCAATTCGAGGTAACGGGTACTTGTTCTTGATAGTCACTGCGTTCAGAGATCGATAGTCTACGCACATGCGCATTGAACCATCCTTCTTCTTCACGAATAGTACTGGCGATCCCCATGGAGACGCGCTGGGTCTGATCACTCCACTGTCCAGCATATCCTTCAATTGCTTCTTCAATTCCTCGAGTTCTTCCACAGACATTCTGTACGGTCTCTTGGCAATTGGCCCTGTGCCTGGTTGCAACTCGATTATGAACTCCACATCACGGTCGGGTGGTAAGCCTGATAGTTCTTCTGGAAAAACATCTGGGTACTCGCAGACTACTGGCACTTCCTCAATGGTCTTTTCCTTGATACTGTACGCAAACTTTCTCAGTGAAGGCTTCCTGGGTCCTTCTTTTGCTTTTTGCGGCTTAACTGACACCTTCAGACCACTCGGGTGTGTTAACACTACTGACCTGGGTGAGCAACTGATCACTCCCCTATGAGCTGTCAACCAATCCATACCAAGGATCACGTCAATGCCATCTGACTTCAGCACTGTCAGGTCTGCAGAGAATCTGAATCCTCCTAGTTCTATGCCAACTGCTGGGCACACTTGGGTGCATCTGAGCTCTCCTAACGGTGAAGTTGTGATTACGGGTCTAGCTCTAGGCTCTGTATGGAGTGACTGTTCCGTAACAAACTTCGATGAAACGAACGATCCAGTTGCACCAGAATCAAATAGTACCGAAGCTTTTGTGCCATTTACCAAGAACTCTCCGAGTACTACTTCAGGAGCATCCTCGGCATCCTTCTCAGTCAGGTGGTTAAGTCGGCCTCTGATGGCTGAAGGTTGTGGTTGGTTCTTTCTGTCTGGGCACTCAAACGACTTGTGACCTGGTTTTCCACAACCAAAGCAAACAAGAGATGTCTTGTCACCAACTTCTGGGGCGCTGAGCTGTTTCTGGCCTGAACTTTCGTAAGCAGGGTAGTTGCTGGTCTTGTTCTCAAAGCTGTTGTTGTCACCAGTCTTGTTCTGTGTTTAGGATTGCACTCCTGACAAATCCTATTCCTCCTCGGCTTAAGCTTTGCTGGAATCCCCTGCGGAGCATATTGCTCTGGCCTCTCCTCGGTATTTGACTCAACCTGAGGTGGTGCTGTTGCTCGGCTTTTCTTTTCCTGGCTCTCCAAGTGTCTTCTAAGTCAACTCTTTCCTTTTCCACTGCTATAGCTCTGTCAATCATCTCTCGAAGTGAGTTGTGACTGCTGGAAGCGAGTGCCATTCTAAGTCCCCTGTATAAGCCTCTTTGAAACCAGAATCGCTTCTTCTTTTCGGTGGTGATTTCTTCCGGGGCATACCTCGACATCTTAGCAAAGTGTCGGGCATACTCTGTCACTGACATGCTTCCTTGCTTCATGGTTCTGAATTCCATAGCCTTGTGTGCCATTACTTGTTCAGGAATGTGATATTCCTTGAACGCTTCGCAGAACTCCAGCCAGGTGATTTGTGTTGGGTTCTCATGAGAGTCACAGTAGCTCTCCCACCAAGCTTTAGCTGCTCCTTCAAGCTGGTGTGCCGCTAGGGCTACATATTCTTCATCTGTGTAATCTGTCAAGTCCAGCTTGGCCTCGATAGTTCTGAGCCAGTCATAAGCATCTAGTGGCTCTTCTGAGTAGTCAAATGTGGGTGCCTTCAATCTGATGAACCTTTCAATCTTCATCTGGAGGTCTTCCTCACAGTGACCCTGTTGGTTCTGGTTCAGATCTTCCTGGAGTTGTTGTATTGCTTGTGCCATCTGTTGCATCAGTTGGGTCTGAACAGTCATCACTTCTTCTAGGTTGAGCGGTGTGTTAGGATGTGGCGCATCTCTGCCCCTAAGCTGGTTTTGCTGAGGTTCTTCTGCTTGTTCTTCCATTGCAACTTCTTGTTCTTCACCTCTTGCTGTGTTGTTCTCGGGCTGGAACATGCCTGCTGCGCGTCCATGGCCCCTGCCTCTGCTTGTGGCAGGTGTTCTCCCGCGTCCTCTACCACGACCTCCGCCTCTGTCTGTCATCACTGTCTCCTCTTGCTTAGTTTCCTCTGAACGGGCTAGCAGTCGGTTCGACCTTCTGGTTGACATTTTCTGCATTTCACGAAGCAGGTAAGTGGTGGTCAGGTAGGGTAATAGGCACTAGTAATCTAGTTGTAGGAGTTGCACACATGAAAGCTTGAACACTAACTACACTCAAGGTGAACAGCAAGAAAGGTGCAAGAACAGCCACAAGGACCGAACACACAATCAAAGCATTACACCTTAGACACTTGTGTTATCTTGAGGCCAACTCCCGAAACCTCGAAGATTAACACTTTTACTCGGCTTAAGATCGTGGCTGATCTAGTGGTGGTCATGGATTACATCTACCTTGGCTCGACGATAAGCACGAAACCATCGTCAGCCACTTGGTTAGAGGGTTGTTAACAGCAAGAGTTAGCAAGGTTAGAAGAGTGAACAATAGCACAAGGTGTGATAAGGAGTAGTTCAAGGGATTTCTTATATCGCAACAGACTTAGTTGGAGCCTCTGTCCTAGTTTTCAAGTCTAGGGCTGCGCACTACGGTCAAGTATGGTTCTGATACCAACTGAAGCGAACCGGATTCCCAATTACGAGAATCCGACTCCCTGTACCCTTGTGATAGTCCCAGGAACAACAGCTATCACGTACAGAACTCATTTCAGCGGAAATCATATCCATACAACGATTAAGACCAACAAACATGATATAGATACATAACGGTATGGTACAAGCCCTCTGGGATAAACGACAAAAGGGAAACAACTACGCAGCGGATAGCTATAAGCTTCGGGTGCTTCGGGCCTTCACCTCCACAGGCATCCTTGAGCGCAGCGCACATCCCTCATTTGCTTCATCCGTCATGGTTGATCTTGTACTCGAAGTCTTCTCCTGTGTACCCAAAGACTGTCCCCAAGGAAATGGGACAGGTCCACGTCACCAACCATAATATGCAGCAAAGCTTTATAGTGGCCTATACTAGTAATAAAATATTCAAGGAGTGTAAGCTGTGGGTTTTTCCTATGCGCGCAGCAGCAACATAACCAAGTTCATCTCATCTCCAAACACCATTCCTCGCAAGCACATACTCTCCCCAAACCACCCATCAATCTCACAACCTCATCGGGCTCGTCCCGCCTCAACAGGTTCCCGCAATAAACATCCGCCAACTCCTTTCACTCACTAGTCGACTCGGTGAGCTCCCTCCCCACCTTGTCTCAGCAGCCTCAGCTGGTCCAACCTCTCATAACCCAAATTCAAGGATAAGGTAAGAAAGCAGAATCCCATGCTAATCTGGATGGATCAGATGAAGGATCGTCCGTGACCGTGGACACGGCTATACGTATAGTTTTCACTCTGCAGAGGTTGTACTCCAGGAACCACCCGGGCTGCAGCTGGTGCCCCAGCTCGAGACGCAGCCCACAGCAAAGACCCTATAAAGCAACGGTACCATCCTGCTTCCCTGGGCTCGGGAAACATCCGCACGCTAACATCTGCCCCAGGGATGTGAAACCTTCCCACCGGGGCCAGTCGGGGGCAGTGGTAGATCAGGGAGAGTACGCCGCAACGAGTCCCCCTTACACATATCAAGCTCGATCCTCCTACAGTCCTGGTACCACACTAGATAGGCTTGCTGGAACCCTCCCCATTCTGGGTAGATGGTGAGCACTGTAATTCCCACTTTCGAAAGGCATCCTGATGCGGTCCTTAATTGTCGGCAAAGCGAGTATCAGCATCAAAAGCGATCCGCCGCAACAGTCCGCAATCGGCACCCATTACAGGTATGGCCGCCCAAACTCCTCAAAAGTAACCAAGTAACCATGTACCCGCAACAGATACTCCGTAGGAACTGTCCGAGTTCAGTTCCCAAGCACCCCGGTCAAACGACCGGGTTGTTATCACTGGCCTCCACCGCCTAGCTGCACTACTCCTCCCAAGCCACCCAACTCACGCCAAGAAGTTCAATCACAACCATCCCAACACATGCAAGCATAGCATTCTCATATAGTGGATAATAGGTGGCAAGGATACAGGATAGATAAAAGGCAGTGCAGGCATATCGTCATCATGCAAGAAAAGTAAAGCGCTAGCATACTAGTATGCATGCCTAATAGGTATTTCAGAGAATGGCTCGGCGTGAACCTGGGCATTGCTTGTCCTCTTCATTCCGGTAGTTGATGTAGTCGTCAGCATCCTTCCGCGACTCCGGAGCTCCTAATTACGCGGAAATAAAATAAAGACGGGAACTACTAACAAAGAAACACCAAAACAGTGAAGCAAGAAGACTCAAACATCACCAAACTCCACACTAACGCGTAGGTCATGATTTTAGAAAAATATAGAAACTGGTTTCATATTTTTCTGAGCTACGGTTGATTTATTATGAATTTTCTAAGTTTAAATCATTTTCTGAAAATATTAAATAATTCCGAAAAAGAAATACAATTAGACTGGGACACGTGGCAGCACCAGAGCGTGCCACGTCATCACTGCTGACGTCAGCATGACGTCATCAGTGGGGTCGGCTTTGCTGACGTCATCGTGGGCCCGGATGACATCAGCGTTGACTTGGTCAACGTTGACCAGTCAATGGTCAGTGGGTTAGCGGGGTCAGCGGGCCCACTTGTCAGTCACCTAGGTCGCTGTCGGGTGGGGCCAAGCAGTCAGCGCGAGAGGAAAAAGAAAATGAAAAAGGATTCGAGGGCTGGAAACGGGCCGAAAGGCGAAGCAGCTCGGGCTGGAAAAAGTGGGCCGGCCCAAGAAGGCTGGGCTCTTGGCCCAGGAGAGCGTCGGCTGAGCTGCGGTGCGGTGGACCACGTCCACCGTGAGCCGTGAGTGTGGCTCACGTGCACCGAGCGTACGAGATCTGGTGTGGCCGCGGCTGGATCTTCTGCGGCGGCTCCGCATCGTCTTGGTGTGGTCCGTCGTGTGGCTTAGGCCGGCGCGAACGCGCGCGTGCTGGTGCACGGCCGGCGGCGACGGCGGCGACAGTTTTGGCTCGAAGGAAGGCCGGCAAGGCTTGGTATGACAGGGAGTGGCTCGGCTTGGTTCTCGCGGAGGCGATCGGCAAGAAAGGGGAAAAGGATTGGCCGACGGAACGGCTTCCCGACGTTGGCGTGCGGCGGCACGGTCATGGCCTCATGGCGGCCGGCGGCGACGGCACAGACCGCGAAGATGCGTCTCAGGATCAGGTGGAGTGAGAGAGATGGGATCACGCGAGTGCGAAGCTTGCCTCACCCCCGATCTTGGCTCGCGCGCACGCAGATAGAGCTCGGAGCTCGTCCGCGACGCGGCCATGGCGCCCGCGCGGCCCGAGCTTCCTCGGCGCGCGGCGACGGCATGGCAGCCGGGTCAACAACGGAAGGGCGACGTCGGTTTGTGATTCGGCTGCAGCGGCGCTGGGTCCCTGCAGAAGATACGCGGCCACGACTCGATGGTCGGGTCCCAGAACGGCGAGGTCGACGGGATCGGCGGCGGCTCAACGACACAAAGGGGAAAGAACAGGGGGCGGCCACGGCGTCTCACCGAGGGTCTAGAAGACGATCGCAGCAGGTCGTGGTCGACTCGCGATTCGCAGCGGTGCAGCTCCCAGGTCCGGCTCCTTTCGGCGGTGACGGCTCCACGGTGGCGGCGCCCGTGGTTCTTGCTCGACGGCGGGGAAGCGCTCCGGTCCCTCCTCGGCTCGCTTCCGCTCCACCTCTCCCTTCCCCAACTCCCACTACTCTTCCAACTCTTCTCCTGCTTGCGAAACGAAGGGTGGAATACCCCAGTTGGGGCGGCGGCAGCTTGGAGGAGGAAGGCGGCGCTGCGGAGATTAAATAGGGCAGCGGCCCTAGGGTTTGAGGCTTGGACGACTGGATGGAGGTGCTCCGCACCCGTTGACACGCGTCCTCATCGCATCGGGCCGCCCACGAGCTCGGCGACGGAATTGGCTCCCCGCTCTGCTTTTCGCCGGGCAGAACGAAGGAAGAGAGGGGGAAGAAGCACAGTGCGTTGGCGGGTCCCGCTCGGCAGTGAAAGAAGGAGAAAGGGGGATGCGGTGGAAGTTGGGCCGCTCGGTGGGCTGGTTTGCAGGCTGGGCTGCGGAAAGAGAAGAAGGAGAGGCTGGGCCGCGGGGTTAGGTTAGCAGGCCGAACTGGGTTGGCTGCCGGCTCAGAAGAGAGTTCGGGGAGGTTTTGCGGACTTTTGCAGGGGTTTGGACCCACGGGGGGTTAGCAGGCTTAGGTTAGATTAGGCCCAAGTTAGTTTAGAAGGGTTAGCAATTAAATGTTAATTGATTTGAATTCAAATCTAATCCAAACAAAGAACCACAAAACCAAATAAAAACCAAATCAAACTATTCGATCCTTAGCACTTCAACTCAAAATTTTAATTTTAAGAATTAAATTGCCTAGGAATAAAGGGAGCAAAATAGAGGACAACCTTATATGTTTGTTTGCTTGCACATAATTTCACCAAAAATTTTAAAATTCACATTTTTGCATTCAACAAAACCTACGAAAATTTCGGGATGTTACACTCAAAAGATTCGTCTCGTCGTGTACATCAAAACCATGCAACTAGTTTTTTTATTTACCCACGTTTAGTGCTTCATGCATGATGAGAGAGATTTGATGTGATTTGATATGATAGGTGAATAGTGAAGTTTGGAGAGAGAAAGTTTGGGAACTAAACGGCCTTAGTTACCAAATTTGGGAGTTTGTGGTCTCTTCGTAATGATTGCGTTACTGTAGCATTTCGTTTGTATGTACGAAAAATTGTCCAAAAATTGATTAATTAGACTCAAAATGTTCGTCTCGCAGAGTACAATAAAACTATGCAATTAGTTTTTTATTTCATCTACATTTAGTACTCTATGCATGTTATGACATTTTAATGTGATGGTGAATCTTCTTTTTGCATAGTGAATTTGGGAGTTGCTTTTTGGATAAACAAGGCCACAGCCTCAGTGTTCTGAAAAGGGTGCATGATTAGACGGCGCTAATGCCGATGGCTTTAGCATGGCGTTTAGATCCTTCTTCCCGATTTTTATTTTTATTGGTGATTTGTTCACAAATGTATTTTTATTGGAAAGAAGTCATTACCTTTTTCATGTAAACAATTTCCTTCTTTCTAATTAAAAAAATCAGCATATATTATGGTGAGAACCGATACTGCTGTGCTGCTGCTAATCGAAGTGCCGCTGGGGAAGCACTACCTAAGATGAAAATTGTTCAGATAATTGTACGTGTTCCGACTGGTCAATAACTTAAAAATAGAAACATCCTACTCTTGAGATTTGCTGCCACTGTAGGAGAGAAGAAATTATGAAGCATGCTCTTCTCACTTGCTGATACAATGCTGAAATTTGTAGGTAGTTGAAAAGGAGAAGGGACGTTTTTTTCGTTTTGGCCAGACAGTGGTTGTTTGAATCCTTCGCTAGTTCCAGGCAAAGGAAGCCACGAAATTAGCAATCTCGTTTTGGCATTTTTTCGAAGTAAGGAATGCTGCCAGAAATGGGGAATGTGAAGTACATTCTCACGGCATTGTTGAAAAAAAAATCATGCATGTGGTGATGTTGCGTGTCCAGGAATACGGTGAAATGCTACACGTCACACTTAGAGGCATAGTTATTAGGACCGGACCGGTAATCGAACCGGTGAACACGTCGGTTCAATGGTTCACTGGTTCAACCGTTAAGGACCGATTGAACCGTCGGTTCAATAATTTTGAACCGGTGAAGTGAACCGGTCACAGATACTTTGAACCAGCTTAATATACTAGTGATAACTAGCAGTATATATTATATTACATAGTTGATCATAGAAAAAATATGCTCATAGATAACACAATTATGTAATCATATTTCAAGTTCAACATGTGAACCACAAATTCAAGTTCACGACAAGACTGTAGAGAATGACAGGCAGTAGCACACCACAAATTAGAAATGACAACCGAACAGGCAAAGTTTACAGCCAAAGCTATTCTCAACTGTATTTGGAGTATTTTGAAGAATCCACTGGAAGAAAACAAAACAACAGTGACAAAAATTATATAGTAGAGTAACTAGTACAGTTTATTAAATTATAACTAACCCATCTACTAGAAATTTTAAGTATCCATGGCTATTATTACTAATGACTTGTGCTACTGACTACTGACTTACTAAGTCATCACGTAGTGCCACTCCAAGTGTGATTTATCCATTCAGATTTCTAATCAACAGTCTATTGAGCTTCGGACAATTTTAACTCTCTAGATCCACGAAGTTTGAACTCTACCTCTAACCACTATACAGATCAAATCTAGGTACTGTCGTACTGACCATTAACCATATAGTTGACGTGGAGATGCAACAGTGGACTGCCACCGACCGTCGTGCATCGGCCGCGGCGGCGCAGGGAATGAGGAGCCGCCGTCGAGGGGCAGCCGCCGGCGAAGGCAGAGGCCCCAAAGCAGGACGAACCGACGAGGTGGAGACTGGCTGGCAAGCTGGATGGGCCGGCGTGGTGGAGCGGCCACCTTCGAAGAAGATGCTGCCGGCCACCGCCTTTTTTTTGCCTCGCGCTACTGAGCTGCGCCGCCGCCGCCCAAAAGCCCGTGAAAAAATCTCTCCCTGCTCTCTCGTAACCCTATAGAGAAAACATCAGAATTTCAATTAATACCCCCAGTTGGATAAGGTTCTACTGATTCGACATAGGGGTATTTTTGGTAGAAATCAAAACCTGTCCGGTTCATGGGCCGGTTCATCCGGTTTTTACCGGTTCGATTGCTTGAACGGTCTTTGAAGTGAACCGAGCCGTTGAAGGCTCTGGTTCGATCTTTTACCGGTCGGACCGCCGGTCCGGTCCGGTTCTAATAACTATGCTTAGAGGGTGTTTGGATCTTTGCAACTAAAACTTTAGTCCTAAAATAGATATGCTAAACTTTAGTACTACAGTTTGGTTCGTAGTACTAAAAAGGACTAAAGTCACATTAATAAACAGCTTAAAGACCATTGTACCCTCCATCCTGCCATCACCCACTACCCCTTGGCAGTAAATGAGGGGCAACAGGTGGAAAGGATACTCTTTTAAATTCTTTTAGAACCAAAACTGCTTCTAAAATTTTATATTAGTTTCCTTTTAGTTCTAGGTGTTTGGATCTTTATAACTTTTTAGTCCTAATTTTAGTACTAATTTTAGTACTTTTGAGTTTTATGAGTGAGATCCAAACACCCACCTCTCATGAGTCTCATCTGCCCTCTACTCTTGATTTAGGAGAGAGAAAGTCAAAAAATAGCTCCAACCGACCTCGTATCTCATTCCTAACTTTAGAAGACCTGTTCAGCGGTCTTACTCTTCTAAATCTAATAAAAGCCCCTATGCACCCTCTCATCCCACTCGCCAACAACCACCACCTATTCTCGCACCGACACGGAAGCAATGAGCCCACTTTAAATAAATAAAATATAGAAAAATGGGATATATAGGTGTAAGTATGAGTGTCTCATCCAAGTGAAGTGGGAGGCAACAATAAAAGTTGAGTTGGAGTTACTCTTAGATGCCATCGCGCTCTGGACCCCTAAACTTCCGCTGGATGTACACAGCCTTCCTCGTGTATGCCAAGACCGAAAGGCACGGATGGTGGCATATGCTGATATAATATGCCCAGAGCATTTGCATCCCAGCATGCGACAAAACTGTAGGGGAACGTAATAATCCTGGCCGAAGTAGCTGCATCGTCTGCGACCCAGTGCCCACGGCGTTCGCGACTTCGCGTGCGACAGGGCAGTCCCAAGCCCAATCATCGGGACGGTGTCTATAGAATTAAAGGAGCTGCTATCTAAAATAAAAGATGATGTGATAAGTGATTAAATGAAGAAGGAAAAGAAAACCGGATCTTGTATAAAACATGATGTCTACAGAACATCAAAGACAAGATGTGATATAACTAACATTAAATTGAAATATAAAAGAGTGGTATTTTTATTGAGAGTGTAGTATCTGCTACTAATTTCTTGACTACGAGCGCAGTTCCTTTGGATTTTTACGCCGCCGATCATTGTCTTCAATTTCCCGGATCGCCCTCCCCTTGCCGGCTTGCTCTGCTTGCCCCGTCCGCCTACGGCCCCAGAAGCGTAGCTTGGTTTTTGGACGCATAGGATCGTATCCCTCCGTCTCGGAACAAATAAATCTATGAGTTAAACATTTTTAAGTTTAACTAATTTTATAAAAACATTAACATTTATTTATAATACAAAATAAATATAATTAAATTAACAATATAATATATTTTTAATACATAAATACCAGTAATATATATTGTATAAATTTAATTAAAATTAAAATTATTTGACTTATCGGGAATCGAGTTGTATTTTTCTTCGAGAGGGAAGGAGTACCTGGAGGTCCACGACGCAAACGGCAGCTTATGCCTCCTCTAATGGACACACGTCAGCTGGCTCGTAGAAGACCACGTAGGATTCTGGCTCTCCTGGAGGGGAGAGAGGTAGAAAATCCTCCACGCTAGCGTGGGCATGGACAAGAGACCGTCTTAGGTCTTTGAATCCACTAGCTAAAGTTTAGCTGCTAGGGATCTAAACGGCCAACAGGAGCAGCTAAAACACCTAAACTTTAGTTGCATGTCAAAAGTACACAATTCCTTTAGCTGGTTGAGCCTAGCTAAACGCAGCTAAACGAGTTTAAAGACCAAAATACCTCCACATGTTTATAAAAATTTCCTGCCGTCGTATGATTCTGTCTATAATTAACGAAGGTTAGGATAGTCCAATTAATTCGATTAGTTGATGGATCCAAACACCCTCAGCTAAAGTTTAGATAGGTACTCTTTAGCTAGCTAAAATAAACCACAATAAATTAGCTGGCTAAACATTAGTTTGGTGGATCTATTTTAATCTCACGCCCCGAGAAGCGAGAAGCAATGACTCCCACACTCCCACCACGCGAACCTTCCATCTTTCTCTCACT
Organism: Echinochloa phyllopogon; assembly: GCA_033239725.1. NCBI lineage: Eukaryota > Viridiplantae > Streptophyta > Magnoliopsida > Poales > Poaceae > Echinochloa > Echinochloa phyllopogon. The sequence goes on from BTCW01000014.1 coordinate 48,545,355, forward strand.
TCTCCACGGGGCAGCCGGCGACGCAAGCTACGACAGGGCACACGACGGCGCGAGCGATGGTGCTGGTGGCCACGCGCCACGGACCGGCGGGGCAAGCAGCGACCCAAGTCGCGGCAGAGAGGCAAGGCCGGTGACGGCAAGAGCAATGGTATGCCGAATGAAAGCATGTAGGCCCCTAAATTGAGTTTTGGTAATTAATGACAATCATGGTGGACTAATAATTTCATTGAGATATGAGAATAGGTTAGTCCTCGGGATATGATGAGCCCTAGAAATGTGCTATGACTATATGTGGTACGCTATGGACTCAAATGAGCTCAAGACACAGGTATAAGATATGGCTTTTCGATTTTACCGGTCAAGTGGTGTTTAGTGGATGAATATTGACCGAATTATAGGCTAGGTAGCCGTACTATCAAGAGGGGTCAATATCATTTGCTTGACGGTTCCATAATGTCACTTTGCTCAAACTATTGCATTGCATGCATAAGGGATAACATCGTTTGAGAAGGTGGGAAAGATAGAAATTAGAAACAACGATTTCTGACTAATGGCGGACGGTCTGCCTCGCTTGGGCCGGACAGTCTGGGGGGGGGGGGGTCCGGACAGTTCGCGACCAGCTAGGCGGACGGTCCGTCGGTATATTAACTCGCGTGAAAATAACTTAGTCCAAAATGGCTCCGCGGAGGATTTTGTGAGGCGAACTGTCCAGCGTGTTGCGGCGAACGGTCCGTTGGCAAAATTCTGTGAGGCGGACCATTTTCGCAGAGTGTTTACACAGAGACGTTTCCAAGCGATTGGAGTGACTTTTGTGAGGCGGATGGTCCGCGGGCAAAAGTCATGGTTGTGACTGGTTGTTTTAAGTACGAGGCGGACGGTCCGCGCCTGATGGCCGGACGGTCTGTCAGTCTCTAACGGTCACTTCTGACACACCTCTGACACACGTTCTAGCCGTTGGAACTTTGAGGCGGACGGTCCGCCGGTTGTACTGCGGACGGTCCGCCAACTGCGCTGTTTGAACGTAACGGCTAGATTTCGGGGTTGGGTGTACAAATACTCCACCCCCGGGCTTTGGGAAGCTCTCTTGGCACATTTGAAAGCTTCCTTGACATACTTGAGCATTCCCCCACCTCTCTCTCACTCACTTGGCTTAGTGGTTGCATCTTTGTGAGATTGAGAGCATTCTAGTGCATTACATCAAGAGTTTGAGCTTTGTGGCACTAGGGAGTCTTCAAGCAAGCGTCATTGGCTTGTTACTCTTGGAGGTTGCCGCCTCCTAGACGGCTTGGAGCTCGTGGTTCCTTGAGCACTTTAAGAAGATTGTGAAGTGGCCTTGGAAGATTGTGAAGTCGGTAATCCTATATCCTACACCGAACTCCGGTGCGGACCGACGGGAAACGCTACAGGTGGCGCGGCGGTTCGATGCTGATGTGTATGTGGGGGCGCCGCGGCGGCACGCGGTTGCGGTCCGAGCGGCTGGTGGACCCACAGGGCGAAGCTGCGGGGCAAAGCAGTAGCATGCAAACCTTGCCGCGGCATGGCCCTCACCACCGCCGCTGGAGGCCGGCATGCTCCGCCGTCCCGTTGAGCTGAAGAGAGGATGGGAGGGAGAGAGACGAGCTCGAGAAAGGAGCGTCGGACTCGAGAGATAGGAGAGGGGGCGCGGTTGTTACAACGGCAGAGGAGGAGAGGAGGAAAGAAAAGTAGGGTTAAGAGTTGGGGAGAGAGTTTATATATAGATGGTTAGGTAGCCGGCCAGTATTTGATGGGTCACTTAGTGCTGGCCTAGTTTTCGTGTCGTGCCTGGGCTGGCACTACAGGCCGAAGTGGCGGCCCAAGCACGACTTGTTGTATAGTGTCGGGCCGGCCTGAGCACTATGCACTAAAGGCCGGGTCGGGATTTATAGGGCCGGGCCTCGGGCCGCCCATTTAACTCGGCTCATTTGGCCATTTATAGCTATGCGCGAAGAAATGAACAACCAAGAAAAGAGAGAAAGTAAAACAAAATCATGAGAAATTTGTCCGTAGGACACTCTGAAAGTCTAGTTTTGTGTAGTGCACACTATAAAAGCTGATTTAGCCTTCAACATATTATTGTGAAAACATAGCTTTGTCTGCAACACACCGCACCAAATAAACTAATCTTTTTTTACTCAGGCCTTGTTTAGTTCATAAATTTCACCCCAAATTTCACTATGCAAAAAGAAGATTGATTCCCATCAAATCAAAATATCGGCACATACATGGAGTACTAAATATAGATGAAATAAAAAGTTAATTACACAGTTTTGTTGTACTTTGCGAGACGAACATTTTGAGCTTACTTAATCAATGTTTGGACAATTATTCATACATACAAACGAAATGCTACAGTGCCGCATTTATGACAAAGTCCCAACTTTACACCACCACCAATGTTGGAACTAAACAAGACCTCAGATGAGGAATAAAAAGACCCTTGTACCCTCTGCCCCACCTGTCATTCTTATCCCTCCTCTGTTCTCTCAACTGTCACTCTGCCAGCGCCGCTCGTACAACTCTTCTTCAGTTCTTCTCCCACGCGGGAGACAGCCCATGTCTGCCGCTGATTCTTCAACACTCTTTATTTGTTGGATCGATCTGCCAGACGGTCACCATGGCGGGAGGAGCCAGCAATTGTTTGTTGAGTAAATTATGTTAAGTTATATGATGATGTTAATCCCAGAGTATGCCCAGTCCAAGTATCCATTAGCAACGGACAAGTTACGCCTTGTTTATATCCAAATTTGGGAGTATGATGTCACTTCGTAATCATTACGTCACTCTAGCATTTCGTTTATATTTGTAAAAAATTGTCCAAACATTGATTAATTATGCTTAAAATGTTCGTCTCGCAAAGTACAACAAAACTGTGCAATTAGTTTTTGATTTCATCTATATTTAGTACTCAATGCATGTTATGACATTTTGATGTGATAATAATCTTCTTTTTGAATAGTGAAATTTAGAAGTGGAATTTGGGATCTAAACAAGGTCTGGTTATGAGAAGTTAATTTGTTGGTAGCGGTGTTGTCCATCTGCCCAGTGTGGTCGTGTGGTGGCTTGGGCCTTGTTTAGATGCCAAATTTGGGGGGCCAAATTTGGGAGTATGGTATCGCTTCGTAATCATTGCGTCACTGTAGCATTTCGTTTGTATGTGTGAAAAATTGTCCAAAAATTAATTAATTCGGCTTAAAATGTTCGTCTCGTAGAGTACAACAAAACTGTGCAATTAGTTTTTGATTTCATCTACATTTAGTACTCCATGCATGCTATAATATTTTGATGTGACGGGAATCTTCTTTTTGCACTTTGGGGGTAAAATTTGGGATCTAAACGGGGCCTTGGTTTTTTTCCCCCTAGACCGTGAAGGAGCAGAAATGCGGAAGAACTTGGGTGGGGGCCTGGAGGGACTGGCACAGTATCCCTGGTCACCACCGCCGAAATAGAGGATGGCACGACCACTATTGCGCTGCGCACGACCAAAGTACTGGCACTAGAGAGGGAGGAGGGAGAAGATTGAAATGTGGCTCCAAGGGCAAAACAGTCTTTTTACCCCTTTTCTCAGCCAAAAAAGATTAATTTATGTGGTATCATGTGTTGTCACCGTTTTGCACTGTGCTGAAGACTAAATTAGTTTTCAGGATGTGCGCCGCACAAAACCACGTTTTCCCAGCGTCCTACGGACAAATTTTCCAAAAATCATGAACGTGGGCTCCACTGGTATTTGAAAAAGGGTAAGAGTTAAGGCTGCCCTCACATGGCCCCGTAAAACAAACGCTACGACAACCATAATGTTGAGCAAAATTAGCATTAAGCATTTATTGCTGCAACAGCTATGCACCTTTTAGCATTGTGGAGCCGGACACAAGATACATGCAACAAAATTTTACCTTTTAGCGTTGCGAGATTCCTTACTCTATGTTAATTTCTCTCCACTCGTCGTACTCTGTATCACAAGTCCTATTAATTTACCTTTTCTCCTCTCTCCCTCTCCCCCCTCCCCCACCCTCCCTCCGCCTCCTCCTCTGCCTCCCCAGCACGGCGCCTCCCCTTCCCCACTCCCTCCGCCGCCGGCGCGTCCCCTCTCTCACGCCGCGCCCTGCCCGCCCCTTCTTCACCGCCGCCCCTCTCACTTGCTCCCTCCGTTGCCCCGTCCACTCCCCTACCGTCGCCCCCTCACTGGCCCCTCCGACGTCGCCCCATCGGCCCCTCACTAGCCCCTCCGACGTCGCCCCGTTCCCTGCGGCCAGCGCGGCGGCGAGGAGTCGCGGCGCCACGCCGGCCGCCACGGGATCTGCGTGGCGAGGAGCTGCGGCGACGACCGGGCGGCGGCCATCAGCGGATGGGCGGGGAGCCCTCCGACGACGACGGCGCGACGGCCACGGCGAGACGGGCGGGCGCGACGGCCGCGACGAACGGCCGCGAATGGCTCCGCCCTGCTCGCAGCGGTGGCTCCTCCTCGCGGGGGTCGGCGACGGCGCGTGGACGGCTCCTGCCACCTCCTCCCCTCCCCTCTCTCCCTCCTATCCGCTGCAGCGACGGCTCCTGCGGCGGTGGCAGGCGGCGGCCGCGGTGGCTCCTCCCCGAGCGGCGCGTGGATGTGGCGGCCAAGCCATCCCCGTCGCCGGATCCGCCATGGAGGCACCGGTTGGCGGCGGCAGGGGCCGTTGGGGGCCGTGTCATCGGCGGCCAAGGGCGGCCGGTTCCGCCACGCCGGCCGTCGCGCTTGCCTGCCTCACCATCTTTGCGGTCACCATCGCCGACCACCTCCGCGCCGCCTCTGCCCTCCGCGCGCGCAGCGTTTGGGCCGCACGGGCCCTACGCCACCGTGGCGCTGTAGCGGCCTCCGCTACGTCCGCTCAATTTGGGGGAATCTCCGCTACGTCCGCTCAATTTGGGGGAAACGAGGCTGTCCGCTTCGATGGCGTTTAGGTCACCGTCCCCGCTGCAGCATTTTTTAATGCTATATGATATTACCGCACGCTTTCCAGTTCCCCGGTACGCATAGCCTAAGCTTAAGGTGCGGCAACAAGCAATAAACTATTATTACTTTTTACAGAGTTACTGTTTTCCTTTTAAGTCTTCATGCGCTATAGACTCCACGACGTTGAGAACGTCATTTTTTTACCACCAGTCGGACCCACCTTATTTCCCTCATGAGCCATAAACATTCTAGGATTGACCACAGTTACTGCCAACTGCAGTGATTCCTACCTTTACTGTCCCCCGAGACTTGCACATTGACCTTGCCCTAAACCTATATCGTACTGCATTTGCCTTTTTTCTTTTGCTGCATAACAACCAAGAAATGAACTACTACAGGACCGCAGCAAGTTTAGGGACAAATAGGAGCAGAGAAGAGATCCAAGCCTTGTTAAGTTCCCAACTTTGGGGTGCAAATTTGACATTTTGTCATAAATGCGACACTGTAGTATTTCGTTTGTATTTATGAATAATTATTTAAATATTGATTAATTAGACTCAAAATATTCATCTCACAAAGTACAATAAAACTGTGCAATTAATTTTTGATTTCATCTACATTTAGTACTCCATGCATGTGTCGACATTTTAGTGCGATGAGAATCTTTTTTTACGTAGTGGAATTTGGAGGTGAAATTTGAAAACTAAACAAGGTCTAAGAAAGGGCACCACTACCAATGGAAATTGTAAGATTGCATCCTCAAGGAAGAAAATATCATAGCATATCGGATTCTTTCTGCAGGTTACGGACAAATCTCATGGGCTTTGCATCGAGAGGGAGGTGAGCGCGTGAAGGAGCGAAGGACAGAGGTGATCCAGACTTTTCCCGCGCGTCGCTGCCTGCACGCGGCGAGTGTCTCTCGTGCGCGTGAGCGGCAGCGCTCGAGCTAGGCCCGCGGGAAACGTTTCCTTGGCTTATCAGCATCAGACAGCAATATTTTTCTCTCAGCCCAAATCAGCATAAGCCACATATCATCAGTAAGTCAGCAGTATTTTTTTCTAGAATAAATTAGCATCAGCCACTAGCCAAGCGAATAGGTCGTTGGTTTTTGTTTCCGTAGAGCTAGGCTGGGAGCCGCTTGTTGCACCTGTCCGGCCAGGTCCAAACTGCTTCAGGCAACTAAACATCCACATGAGTGTATCTCGTGGGCCTGGTTGGGCAAAACACGTCCAACCGATCACGCCCATGAATCCTAACAAGTTGCTAAAGATGGCGGTGAGGACTGAGGAGGCAGCTAGGATTTAGAGGTAAAGAGATGACAAACCCATGCATTCATAGGTACAGATGAGGTACGTACGTTTTTTTGGGGCAAGATGAGGTTGATGCTTAGTTTTTTTTAGATAATGGATAATATATTACCCGGTCTTGACCAAAATGGCTACGGCCAACCAAAAAACAAGAAAATTGCATCCCATCAAGGGACTCTAGTAGTCCTACGCGACCACCAAGGTCGCTATACACGTTTGTCAGACCTTACGAAGAACTGAAAACGCTGGACACCAACCACCATTGATGCTTCTTCTAAGGCAACAACACGAAGACTTCGTGCAGATACTGCCAACTAACATTCGAATTGTTACACCATCCAATGCCTCCTCCGTCCTGAGCTGAATACCGAACATAATGTCCACACGGGAGAACTGCCCGTCCATGGCGAACAAGAACTTCGACGACGCGCCTGCACTGCCGCCGCCGGCCTGGAGAAACCAAGCTAGGTTTTCACCCAGCTATTGATCAACCACGGACGCAACAGGGAACGGTCTGACAAACGACTTCTGCAGCGCCTTCAACAAGGTGTGTGTCACAGACACTTCACCGCCGCCGGTCCGGCAAAACATGCCAAACATGCCAAGACGCATTCCGGCCGCCGTCGACGAACACCGCCACCCGGAGCAAGGTTCCGCCAGCAAAGGGACGGCACCAACCCGTGGGGAAGGCGACTGCACGGCAGCTAGCGAAATCCGCCCAGATCGCCCCCATGGGAGCGACACGGAGCGATGAAGGCGTTGGATCTGTTACCCTCCGAGCCGAGGGATCGCCGCGCGACGACCACGTCGCCGCCGGCCTCGCGCGCAGACCGCCGCCTGGACGCCGGCCGCCCGCCTCGTCGGCCGCACGCACGCCGGCCGCGCACCCATCGTGCTCCTCGCCGGCCGCGCCCGCCGACCGAGCGCGCACGGGCCTGCGCGCCTCCGCTGCCTCACCGACCAACGCGCCGCCGCCCGCCCACGACCTCCTCCACCGGCCGCAGTCATCACCGCGCGCCGGGCGACGGGATCGGGCAAGGTTGACCCGGATCCGGGGGGCGGAGAGGCCGGATCCAGCCGCGCGCGCCGCCATCGTCGAGAGGTGGCCACCGGCGGCGTCCACCCTCCAATGACGTCCGCGCCCACCAAAGAAAAGGGGAAATGAAGGGATGGTCCCCGCCGCCGCCATCCCGGGGTCCGGCTGGACTTCCAACGTTGCCCTCCGGCGGCGGCGAGGAGAGGAGGAGGGGAGAAGGGGGCGGCGGCGGCCGGGGGTGCGAGTCGCCGCCTGAGCCGCCCCTACACGGAGGATGGCGCGAGGGCTACGCAGAGGGGAGAAGGGGGCCTTCTGGCTTCCGGATTATAGACAATATGGTTAGATTATAGACGACAATTCCACCCATTGCAATTCTAAGAGCAAGTATACCTTAGCAAAGAAGGAAGAAAGACCTGAGCCGAAACAACTACATTAGACCGACTCCATGAAACTATGTTAGACTATTTAGTGATAGTAGACTCTCGCTTAGCGAAAACTCTATCATATAACAACATAGTACTCCCTCCTTTTGCTCTTATAAGACACGACTTGACTTGGCATGGTCTTCTAAAATACACTTTGACCATCAATTTATCTTATATTATATTATTTACGATTATAAATTTATAATCATTAGAAAAGTACTTTTCATTACAAATCTTAGAATTCCAAATTTGTATTATAAAAATTAAAATTTATTGCTTAAATTATTGGTCAAAGTTTGTCAAGTTTGAATCTTGATATATGTACGCGCCTTATGAAAGCAAAAGGAGAAAGTACTATTAATCCTATAAAATATAAAGTATATTATTTTATTATAATTTTATGTTTTTTTGCAGATAAAGCATACCGACATCATAACAAAATCTAAAAGAGTCAATGCTATAACATTTAATCCCTCAAATTTACAAATTACCATTAACTTTTTGAAAAAAGAGACCTAAGTAGCTAGGATTAGGACGCCGGCCGAAAATCCCGATGAAGTCAGTGAAGAATATGAGGTTAGAAACATTCGAGAGTGGTAGTGATAATGTTGGTGAAGCGGAAGAGTGGGAAAAAAAATCAACAAATTAAGATACTCTCTAGATACCACACCACCTATGCAAAAAGTGAGATGCTGTTATGTCATGGCGGTAAGACAGTTTGGTCAACTTGCCATAGATAAAACCCGTAACAACATTGAAAAGACAAATGAATGCATAAGTTTGAAACTATGACAATTGAATATGCTATTTGGGCTTAGCGGGTATAGGCTGCATCAACAAGCCTCTCTTACTAACAGATTATATACAAACTACTACCTCAGTCGTATTTTTTTTCTTACAACCTAGGAATAGTTTGTCATCGTAACTATAATTTTGAAATTTACACTACAAGATAAGAAAGGACAATGAGAAGGAAAACTCCATGATAATTTATGAGTAAATTACATTCACGATACAACAACTTGTCACGTGGGTGCAAATTAGTCCAAGAACTTTCAAAATGCTTAATTTAGTATAATAACTTGACATGTGGGTGTAAATTAGTCCAACAACTTATAAAATGCTTAAGTTGGTACGATAAGTTGACACGTGGGGTGTAAATTGTTCCAACAACTTGTGAAATGCTCAATTTAGTACAATAACTTGGTAAATAGGTGCATCTATAGTCCAAACTTTACAACGACGATGTATTAAGTATAGTAGATGGACACGTGAATACATTTTTTATTATATTTACGTAACTTATTTGTTCATCGGTCCAAATTCAATAAATTCTAGAATAACAACATTAATTAGTATTATCGAAAGACTAAAGTATATAAGAGAGACTTTGAGATCTAAGGTTTATTTTCAGCTTCTTCTCATGCATTCAACAATTATGTAGAAAATAATTTTATTTATATCCTTTTAGCTACTTTTCCATTATGAAACAAGTATTGGAGGCTTTAAAAATATTTATGCCAAGCTACTAAAGTACATATATTGGTTTGCTTTTTAAGCTGAAAACTGCATATAATCAAATATGTAGAAAACAACGAGGACAAACTTATCAATACTGAATATGAAAATTAATATTCTTAATCAAATTAAATCACTATATAAAAATAATGAATTTGAAGACACAACGTTACTTCCCTATGCATTGAAAGTTCTTATCCTAGACAAATGCATTGTCATCGTGATGCAAACATCAATAGCTAATTAATACATGAATATACTATCTATTATAGCCCGACATTAGAAAATATGTTACGGTTGTCACGTTTGGACTATAGATGCACCAATTTGTGAGGTTATTGCACTAAAATTAATATTTTAGAAGTTGTTGGACCAATTTGCTCCCACCTATCAAGTTATTGCACTAAACTGAGTATTTTACAAGTTATTGGACCAATTTGCACACATCCACCAAGTTGTTGTATGATGAGTGCAATTTACTCATAATTTATTCCAAGCAAAAATTCAAATCTTAGTATATAAAAAAAATAGCTAGCCGCGTTGTTAGCATGGACCACCTTACTAGTTATCTATATACAATAACAACATCTATGCCTAAATCAGTGGGATTGAGACAATTACTAAGAGTAGCATGGTCATATGCTATATTTTTCAACGATAAGAAAATGATAAGTATCTTTTTTTTATCAAAGTCAGTAGGTGAAGCCCCTATCTATTTTTTATATTTTTTATTTCAAACTCAGTTAATTCGCTCCCATAGAGAGTTAAATTTGAGTCTGTTTGGTGCTACTCAGGTGCTCTAACCACTAGACTAGAGGGTCTGTTTTGCATATTTAGATAATTTTTTAATAAGACGAATGGTCAAATTTTGTTAGAAATAGTAATTTGGAACGGAGAGAATACATGCTAAATGCTGGTGTATATAGATTCCGGGAAACTACGGTGAATTGATTTCGAAGTAAAGGTCGGATCAAATGAGTCGACGCGGGACAAGACCAGAAAGATTGACTTCGGCTAATCAGAGACTTACCATATGTTTTCTTGTTTATTTATTTATTTCATTGGTGCTTAAACTTATTTTTATATAGCTATTCATAATTGTAGTGCGTTTGCACCCGACTAAAGGATTTAAAATAGAACCAATCGTAGCAAGATATTATTGTGGGATATGGGTACCCCTGCCCATCATCAGTAGGGAAGGCAGCCGCTTTGGGCCCACATTTGATAAGGTTGTGTGCCGACCCTAGGGTGGCCCACAAGAAACCGCCGACTTGCTGGACAAGCTTAGTGAAGATGTGGCGAGTAAGCATCATGGTCTACCTGATGATTTGAGTCCGGATATTTCGGGATGTAAGCAGAAATCTAGTCGGATACGATTCTATATTGTAATCTAGTAGATGTATATTGAAACCGACTTTTAAACCCTAGCCTGCTGGCCTATATAAGGTGGCCTAGGTCGATCCCTAGGGTTGTTCCCATCCATTTTAACCACAAACCTCGCCATAGTTTCCAGAAGCTTTGACGAGCAATGACAATACAAACACCACCAAACACATGACATAGAGTTTTATAGCTCCGGATAGTCTGTCTAAAACTTGTGTTTTGTGTTACCATCAATTTTGTCGACTCGACGATCCTCTTCCTACGGATCTACTACTCGAATATCTCTAGTAGATTGCTGGTCCTTACGTCCAGCAGTTATTATATAAAGTAAAGGCGCGAAAGGTAACAAATAAGTAAATGCAAAAAGTAATATGAACAAGGGATGCAAACTCTCAGCTCAATAACTTATCTCGTGGCATAAGAAAGCAAATTACACGTCTAGCTTATATTAGAGCTCCGTCAGGAATATGGTTACGGTCATCAATAAAAGTTTCCCTCGATCAAGATTTTGGGCTCGCTCTTAAGGCTCTCGCAAATCAGGATGAGCTATTTACCACAATGGCATGTCCTACTCCTGCCATTCCTTCTCTTCTGACCACTTAACGTCGTCTTCTATAGAGTTTCTCCATGAAGGAAAGGCTTTCTTCATCCGCGTGCGTGGTCATTTTCACAAAGCCCGAGAGTCAACGAGCTTGTCGACAGCCAGACAACAACATCTTGCAATTACTCAGTCAGACCTAGTCAAGAACTTACCACTCGCTAAGTTCATACCAATTATTTTGAATGATCAACTTAAACGCTTTATTATTGTTGGATGAATTCTCAACGTCAGAAGGATTTTTATACATTCTAGTACCTCCACTCCAAGTAGACGGCTGAGAGTGTTATTTATAGGAGCTGTTTGGGAGAGCTCCGCTCCTAAAAGAATAGCTCCAGCTCTAGAAACTTCATTTTTTTTGTAGCTCTACTTTTTTTACTCTGAAAAAATAGAGTTGTTGAACCGTTTGGCTATAAGCGCAATTCTGGCTCTAGAAATTATTGGATTTGGTGAGACTTCTTGCCTTAGGTTTATTAGCTGATTTTTTTTCACTTCTACGGTACCATGCTACATTATCGTGTTTCAGTACTATGCACTGCTACAATACCAAGTAATATGAGATGCGTATACACAAGCAAGCAATACCAATATCTTCTTAGCAGCTTATGGTTTCTTGCCTTGTCCCTATACGACACCATCATCAGCGCATGCATGCACTTGGGCATCAACAGCACGTCAGCACTAGGTACATGCGGCAGAAATGGGCTGTCCTGCGCCTTGAGGCTGGATTATTCCATCGCTCCACGTGCCCCTGGTCGTCCAAGCCTTGGGCACCGGTCATGGCGTGGTTGCCGGGCATGCTGTGGCCGCTTCCATTTGCTGAGGCTGCACGGTCGAACGAACGGAAACACCAGGTAGATGGAACGGAAGCCAGCCAGATGCACGAGCGGTGGCCAGACCTTGTTGGGCAGCCCTAACCTGTTTTCCTCCGGTGGCATCCATGCCAGGCGAAGGCGGCCGCGATCCAATCTATCAACACCAGAACGACTGGGATAGGAGAAGATGGATCGGTTTTGTTTTTTTACGGGAATCATTGTCTTTTGTTTTGACGCGAAACGGTACGTTATGTAACGGACGATAAAGGTGGGTAATTTTCCTCTAACTCTATTAAGAGCTATGCAAATCAAGTTTCTGGAGTATTCCTTGAGGTGCTTCATATTTTACCTGAGTTGGCCTCCAACTCCACTTTTTTCTGGAGCTGTACGTGTTTGGGTAAAAAAATTAAGAGTGGAGTTGTAAAAGTTAGAGCGGAGCTATACCAAACAACCCCATAGTTCAAATCACTAAACTAACTGTTGCTCCGATGTGCTGTGGAAACTATATGAAGTTGAATATCGAAAAATTTGACGGGTTCACTATTGCAACCATCGAATCTTCCGAAGCAGCCACCCCCGTTCGGCTGGCCGGTGACAGGTGGCTGGTGCTGGTTTGTGCTGAAAGAAAAATACTGCTGGCTGGCTGGTAACCGGTGACTGATGCTGATTTGTTTTGAGAAAAAATACTGCCGGCTGGTAAGCAAATTAGTTAAACGAGTTAGATGAATTTTATGGGAACAAAACTGCTGCCATAATTTCTCTCTTATCTTTTTTACCACACCAGTAAATTTAATGTCACGGAACTTTTCGTAAAATCTTCGTTGAGACCGGTCTAAAGGCATAGCTCTGGTCAATCCACCAAATTTTCATGTCAATATTACGGCTAGTAGTCCAAGGTTTCGCCATTTTGTTTGGTCAGTGCTCTTCTTCGGTTCCTTGGCTGCAACGTCTGTACACTACCAAGGTGGTGCCTTCGGTGAGAGCTAGGGGTGGAGCCATAGGATATGCCAGGTGGGCCAAGGTATACCCTGTAGAATCTAGCCCAACACTGCTACAGCCCATATGAAAGAAAAAAAAAACCAATAGCCAACAGGCAACCCTACTGCTCTGGCCACCTCGCGACGTTTCGTTGGGCATCTCGTGTTACGTCGCGGCGAACGGCGATCGATCGCTCCTCTGCGCGGCTGCGCCGTAGCTCCGGAGTCCGGACTCGCCGCCACTCATTGAGTTGTAGGTCGTCCGCCGGTCTCGTACGACCCTTTTGCCCCTTGACTCCTGCTGTCTTGTCGTGTTTTTTGGCTTGCCTTCATAATTCGTTTGTCGAGACGCTCAGCACTTCAGCAGACAGTGGCTCCTTGCAATGTGCAGGTATGTACACGCCGCAAGACTTTAATTTGTTTGGATGTTATTCATACCCTCTTTGTCCCAAAATATAGCTAGGTTTAGCTTTCTACAAAGTTAAACTTTTAAACTTTGACTAACAATATCTCTAAAAATAAATTATTTTAAAATAAAACGAACATATTATAATAGTTGGTTTCACAATAAATCTACTATGTTATTAGTCTTCATAATTATTTTGCTATTTATAGTCAAAGTTGAAAATGTTTGACTTTGAAAAATTCTAAGCATTGCTATATTTTGGGATGGAGAGAGTATTAATCAATCTGGACTATTTTAGGTGCGTGAGTTTTTTTATGCATATTTTGGACATAATATGTTTGGACTATTTTTATTTTTAATATATGTAACTTTTACAATTAAGTGTTTAATTTAAGACTTGGATGTCATTTAGCAACATTTGAAATTGTATATTGAATTATATATAAAAAATGTTGATTGAATCGAATTGTATAGAAAAAAAAATGTTGAGGCATACCACTGCTGAGAGCTAGCCATCGGCCTGTTGAAAAAAATAAGAAGAAACTGCCTCGAGCTTTCTTCGCAACTTCGTTAAGTGCTAAGGCTTGGCTTCCTATAAGATTACCTCTAGCGGAGGATAACAAACTCTTGGTACAGCACTGACTCTAACGCCACCCCCTAAGCTCCTTCCGCCATGGTGAGTGCCACACCCTCGTCCCCTGCCTCAAGAAGACCAAAGTTGTCCGCTGCTTCTCCGGCAGACAGCACCAAGCCGGGCAGCACCGGTAGCTCAGCCAGCATCACACGCTTTTGCTTCCTAATTCTGCTCTTGAATTGCTGCGGGGCGATATACCACTCCCGGCATGATCCGTGGCGTTCGTGGCGGCGTCCTTCATAGACCTGGCACTGCTGTTCCACCTGATCCACCGCTTCGAAGCCGCGCCGCCCGGGTCCGCCGCGAGGGGGCGAATAAAGGCTGGCGTGTGGAGTCTCACCTCGATTCTGACCGTGATGTTCGCCTACAAGGTAGCAGCGCTCATGCCGTGGGCAGCGGCCGTCGCCGTTTGGACCATGGGCACGGTGACCATAGTCGCCGGATTCTGTATGCTCTTCCTCTGTGGAGACGCGGCGGAGCAAGGCAACAGCGACGACGAGCCTCTCAAAGCCGCCGAGGATGGAGCGAACAAGCAGCACAGGAGCGGCGGCAGTTTAGGGGCTCCTGATTTACACCAGCCAATACTGTCTTCTTGAGGGCACTGGATTACTCGTGCATATACTAATTACTGTGTCTGTACCACATTCCATAGCCTTTTCAGCTCGAAGATCCAATAAACAAATATTGATGTTTCCCTTATGTGTAATGTAATTTTTCTGCCACGTCGATTTTTTTTTGTAATCATACAATGTTGTATACTTGATCTGCTACCTGTGCTTGCTGTATGCTAATGTTTGATCAGTCACCCCAGTGTTTGAGATCTGTTTATTTGATCCGGAACCCATGTTTGATATGTAATCCTCCGCAAAATCGATCGCTATATATATGTGCAAAATCCTCTGTTATCATCCCTTTCTGAGCTTAACCGAGCATATCGATCGCCGCCCTTTGGGCTTTCCAGTTTGCTCTGCTTGTAATCACATGGTCACAGACAATACCGAAGCGAGCTGGGCAGACAGCCAGCCATGACGATTGAGGTTGGTGCTGACGACTACTACTGGATAAAAGTTGGAAATTGCTACGAAGAAGCAACAGGTGAACGCCATCTGTGTCGACCAATCAGAAAACGATAGGCTTTGCCTGGTAGCGGACTAGCGGGGGCAACAAAACGCGGAGTTGACGAAGACCGACCTGGACGAGATGACCGGTAACCTACGCGGGGAAATTCCCCTGCGCGGCTACGCCCGCGAGTAGCGCGCCATCCGGCAAAGCAGTCACAAGCCCTCCGATCTTCTGGTAATAAAAAATAAAAGAGGAAAGCTCGGTTACGGATGGACTGGAAGATGCAGGGTAGGAAAGGAAAAAAAAAGAGTGCGCAGAGAGATGCAAAAAGGAGTAGCAAACACAAGTATATCCAAACATATGCGCGCCCCGTAACCGGCGGCTGCAACTCTGGCCCTTGTTAGTTCCACCCCTAAATTCCACTATACAAAAGAACGATTATTTTTCACCAGCAAAGCTTCTCTCGAAAGCCTGATAGTCAAATACCCCTAAATAGACATACATGAAATATTAAATGTAGATGAAATCAAAAACTAATTACACGATTTCGTTGTACTTTACGAGACGAACATTTTGAGCCTAATTAATCAATATTTGGACAATTTTTTATAAATACAAACGAAATGCTACAGTGACGCATTTACGGCGGAATCCAAACTTGGATCTAAACAAGGCCCTATTGTTCATGTATACAAACGTCCCTGATGACCTAGATACAGAGGTTGTTTTTTTCTCTCTATAATATTTGCCCCCTATGGAAGTCTAAGCAAATCACCCGTCACTGGTACCCTCTCCAATCACGTTCCTAGCTCAGGTATACTTGTTCAATGCATAGAAAACTCAAATTTTGCCATAGCAATCATTTATCCAATCCAACAAATACCCAGTATAACTATTCAAACATTATAAGCAATATAAGCATATCATTTTTGTTAAAGTCCTAATATAGTAGTATCGATTTCTTGTCTTCCTTTCTGCTGCATCATGTGCTCCATAATATGTTTTGTGTAAAGACAAATGCATTTTAGAATCATTTAGGGGCCAAGCTTCTTTCAATGGGCTGATTGGCAAATAGATCAACATACGTCATTGTGTATAGTCAGATATTTAAGAAAAATACCACACTGAGGTGGCCAACATGTATTGTGGAAAGGTCAAAATTTAAGCTTTCAGCAGCCAAGCTTCTTTCGAAAGCCTGCTAGGCAAATAGGTCAAGGCTCAAGAAAGGCAATTTTTTAATTGGCAGATCTTTAAGAAAAATGCCAAGCATCTTTCATTAGCAAATAGGTCAATATAGGCCATCGTGCATCATCAGATATTTAAGAAAAATGCCACATTGAAGTCTCCAACTATATCCTCCATAATCAGTCTGATGCATTGTGCAAAGAAGAAAATCTAAAAGCTTTCACCAGCAAAGCTTCTCTCGAAAGCCTGATAGTCAAACAAGTCAAGACGCAAGAAAGATTATTTTTTTGTTGTCAGATCTTTAAGAAAAAATAGCACCTGTCACATTAAAGTAGCAGCTTGAAATGCAGAAATGCAGAATGCTTCCACCTGAAGTGAATGATCTGAACTATTAAAGACATCACATGACAACCACTTTGCATTTGATATAAAAACTTATTGTTCCTAAATTACTATCATGTAAACTCAAACAACAGGCAATATTGTCAATATATTGCAAATCAGCATTTGAACAAAAATAGCATTGGATTGTATCACTAAGGGTTCATTGGAATACAGGTGCACTATTGGGATTCACCTAAAACATCCACTCATGTCATATTCCTTTGGCTCCTACCATTCTTTTCTTATCCCTTCAATTCCTACCATCCATTGTGCAAAAAGAAGATTCCAATCACATCAAAATGTTGGCACATGCATGGAGTACTAAATATAGATGAAATCAAAAACTAATTGCACAGTTTTATTGTACTTTGCAAGACGAACATTTTGAGACTAATTAATCAATGTTTGGACAATTATTCACAAATACAAACGAAATGCTACAGTGCGTATTTATTACCAAACGCCAAAGTTTGGGTGTCCCAAATTGGGATCTAAACAAGGGCCTAGCTCCCAGTGATATGCTGTTGGTAGCCCATGTTATGATTTATGAATAGCACAATAGCCATGTATTTTATAAGATCCCATCATGCGGTTAAAATGCCATTCACACTTTAGACATACCTAAAAGTGTCATGATCTCCACCAATCACCTGGATGAAAATCGTAATCTGACCATCCCAAGAACATATACTCACTTGAGCTAGATTCTGCGTACGTGATGAACTTCTTTATCTGTGTCTTTGTTGATTATCATGGTCTCATGGAACAATGAATCCATGATAATCTACAAAAAAAAAGTAGATGAAGAAGTTCCTCAGGTACTTTTACATTACGAACAGGTCAGATTAAAGGATTCAACACATGACCACAGTACCACAGAACATTCTAAAATCAGAAAAATCAGTGCACGTTTAGGTCTTCGTAAATGGGCTTAACCCACTGTTTAGACACCTGGAACAGGACAAAACTCATCCTCAAAAAGAGAAATGCTTATCTATATAAATCAGCATCAGTAACTCAATGATCATGATCATCTCTCTAGAGATTCTAGAACTTAGCAAAGTGCTAGAAACTCATCCCATAAGGTAATAAAATTTGTCCATGAGCTTTTAGGCTTCTGTTAGATCATCAAATATTTAAAAGCCCAGTTTTCACCTTTAAGTTTGCTATTGTTGGTATGCCCAAAGTATTGTCATCAATATAAGTTACAACAATAGAGAGAACCGTGTTAAATGTAATAGTAGTAGTGGTGCATGACCTTTCGCAAGGAAAAGATAGGAAAAGAGAATTCCTTAAATGCTGAGTGATAGACATGTGTCAGATATGACAGCTTCACAGGAAGGGTCAGTATCATTATACCCGTTGAGGCAAAAAAGGTCAAGGAAGATAACTGAGAAAACAATTGAACATAAAGGGCATTGTGTTAACGCCAAGAAAAGGGATACACAGTGCTCACCCAGTGTACATACTCAAAGTTCACGATGATAAATAGAGTCCAATTGTCCTACTCTAGTCCATTAGTTGGAGTATTTTAAAAGAGTTCCAAGCAGTTAGTAATGCAATGTCTGATCAGATAATTTGTTGTAAGCCGTTGTAGTTTCTCTTAACTGGGGACTGAGGCATCAGCAAGCACGTGTAACCAGATATGCTAAAAGGCAAATCTACTCATAAATGAAAGGAAATTGAAGTGGTTGCTACATCAGGTAAAATGATGTTTTAAAACTTCTTGAAAACTAACGGTCAACCAACCACTTGCAGCAGAGAACACTGCCGCGTGCAGAAACTTATCAGAAGTGACATTAATTAACCAATTTAGCTGCTCACAGGGCAAAGAATTTGCCTCCTCCGATAAGGCACCAAGCCATCAATTCAAAGAGTGATAAAGGTCCTCCGATAAGGCACCAAGCCAGCAATTCAAAAAGTGCAAATGTCCGATTGAAGAACAAGCAAAATTTACGGCATGATCAGACATACAATTGCAAATTTACGGCATGAGCAGACATACAATTGCGGATTTCTTGAAGATACGGAAGCAAAAACGAATCTGCTACGGGAACCAAACTACTTGAAGACTTGAGATTGAGAAATCACTTCGCCGCTATGATAAAGCTAAAAACAACCGCAATTTGATCAAGCAAAGAGATTATTCTTCCGCCTAAAAAAATCCTGCACAGCATATCGTGCCATCCAAACCCACAAATTATCAAGGGAAACAACGGGAAAATTACAAAGAACACACAGATCTGTATCGTACGGGATAAACAACCGACCCGTCCCGATCATGCGACCCTGTCACCCTGAATCCCTGATCGATTAGACACAAAACGACGAACACTCCAGATCGCATGAGAACGAGATCAAAATCGCCGAGTAACAAACGTAAAACTTCGAGGCGGGCAAAGTTCGATCCGCACGCACCTGCGTCGAGCGGGCAGGACGAACAGCTACCGGTTGCCCATCCCCTTGTCCACACGAGTTCGTGGCTTCGCGCCCCGGTGGCGGAGAGCGGAGGGAGTGCAGCGGGGGACGTGCGCTTGAGCCGCCGCACCTAGACGTATCCAATCTCAACGCCAGGAACCTTCCAACCCCTGTCCATCTGAGAGGCTCAGATCCGCTGCGGGTTCGAGGAGAGGCGAAGAGAGGAGGGAAGGGAAGGGGGTGAACTAACTTTTACTCCCTCCATATCGTTTTAGTTGTCGTCGCTTTCTCAAATCGAAACCACTCGAAATATTTGTCGCCGGTAGTCTAATCGAAAGTTATTTCTCTTTTTTGCCCCTTGGTCTGGCGCGTGCTCCCTCGGCCTCCGCCATTGCCGTTCGTGCGCCTGCTTTCTCGGCCTCCGCTGCTGCCGTTCGTGCGACCTCCCTCGATCTCCGTCCCTACCGTCTGTACCTTCCGCCGCTGGTTGCTCGTGCGTTGTGCTATCCCTCCCTGCCGCGCGCCTCCTGGAGGCCGCCAATCTCCTGGCCATGATCGTCGCCGCATCGAGCTCTCATCTCGTTTGGTGCGCGGCACGCTGGTGCCTGTTCCTTCTGTCGGCGTCAATGACGGGCATGGCGTCTGACGAGGCCTTCCAAAGGCACATGTCGCTGAGCTTGATGGCGACTTGGCGAGCGGAGGTTATTGGCGATTCGTCCGGTATGTGTTCGTAAGAATGCCTCGCTTACTCAAGCTTGCTGGAATAGACCTTCCTCTTATTTATGCTTTCTTAATCTGCTAGCCCTTCCTCTGAGTATGTTCCTAGAGGGCACGAAGCTTGTCAAGAGGAGCAAAGGTATCTGTGCATCTCCACTTGTTATCTTTTGGCAATCTTGCTCCGTTCTGCGGGTGCTTGTGTTTAGTTATGTTTGCATGGATGCATTTGGTTAACCTGATGAAGATGAGGAGATTGGTGCACTCACCAAGCTCTGCTGCAAGAAGGGCAAGGCCTCTGACAGGTTCAGGTCCATTGTCCGCCACATTGCACACTGCTTGTTAGGAGCTTTCTGTTTGTAAAAAAAACATTTTTTTTGCTTTGATCTTGTTTCATTGTTCATGTGGAGTGATATGCATATTAACATTGCCATTGCCGGTCCCAAGCCCGGATGAGAAAATGTGGAGGGAACTGCAAGGACCATTTGTGCCGCTCAATGCTCACCTTAGGCTTCTGCACAATGCTAGTCAGTGCAGCAAGTTTCGTGCCACAGGAATGCAGACGCCATCTCAAAAATGTTGAGAACCTTTTTGGGTTTATGGCCAAATCAGGGATGACACTGTCAATTTTTTTTTGTCAATCTGCAGGTATCCCAATTTTTAGAGGAATTTACATGCTTCTTGGCCCATGTTAACTGAGTCAAGAGTTCACTGCCGGCTGCCATCAAGAATCAGCAACAAGCCTAACTACCATCAAGAATCAAGTGATGTGGTATACCGAGACATCTGAGTTACCCCAAGCTTAGCAGGGCTGGATAAATTCTTAATAGATGCAACCAGACACTGGTCAATACAGGGATTACACAGGGATTACAGTATCACAGAAACTTGAGACAGCACTGAAACTGAAACTTCATTCAGTGTAAATGGACAAGTTCTATTCATAAATTGTTGTCCAGTTGTAATATACTCCAAAAATAAACAAGTCTATCTTATTTTTTCCTAAAAGAAGCACCAATTAACAACAGTTGTCCAAGAATAAATTCCCCATGGCTCATTGCCTTTGTTGGTTGCAACAGCCATAAATTACAAAAATATTTATTCATTTATCTGTGCCTTAGCAGCATCCACCAAAGATGTTTCACACTTCAGCTGCAAAGGAAGACATCCTTGTCTTTCAAGCATCCCTTTTCTGATGTGAGGAACATCATACCCATTGCCACCACCGATTTTCATAACTTCTTTCAGGCATCCGTGAAGGGTTAAGAAAATTCTATTTGATTGCCCCACCGAATAATCTTCGAAAGCCTGATCCAAAGCATGAAGATGTCAGCTCATACAGTTCGTTTGCAGATAATTTGAAACAATTGAACTCAACATAAATATGGAATACAGTTCATTCATTGTTATGCAGCGTTTTGCACATAATTATTCCCAAATTCTGAATTTAGCAAGTTTAGAGAGTGCAGATAAGATGCAAGTTCGTATCCACGATCAATACAAACACATCAAGTCCCATCGCATATTCGCATCCAATACACTGGTTGCCCATGAATTCATGGTTCACAATTGAACCACAGCGATGGAGAACATCAGCTAGGATATGAAGCAGGACAATACTTACAACTGTCTGGACTCTTTCGAGTTTGAACCAATCTTTCATAATCTTAGCAGACCAAGATTCAGACTGTGAAGCAAAACAACAAGCACATAGAGCGCAGACCAAGATGATGGATCACAGTCATACCTCGGGGATGGAGAACATGAGCCCTGGCGCCGATGCCTGCAACATCCCGACGACCTAGATGCCTGTGGTGATGATGCCGATGCAGCGCTGGCCTGTGCGGCCAAGGCGGAGAGACGTGCGAGGCGATATTCCAAGGGTAGAGCACAACGCTCGTCGCCGTCGCGTGGGATTGACGCTGTAGGGGCGTCGGCGAGCTGGGACCGTGGAATCCGGATGCTAAGCCATGGCGAGGTTGGCTGTGGGGCGTGATTGTCGGCGGCGAGGGACTCTGATGGGACATCGGAAGAAGCGGCGGCGGGATAGATATTGGACGGGACGGCCGCGGGGAGGACCTCAGATGGTGCAGCAGAAGTGGCTTTGGGGCTGGCGAATCCGCCCGGCCAGTCGCACGGAGGAGCCATTGCTGCCGCCGCGACGAGGAATGCGGCGCCCGACCTGGAGAAGACGATTGGAACGAAGGGCAAAAGGGTAATTTTACTGTTTCCTTAATTTTTCCAAAGCTGTCGGGAACGACAAATAAAACGATATGGAGGGGGTATTTAAGACTGGCTGACTGGCGGTGGCGGGTTCGTGTGGAGTATTTTCTTTGCAGAAAGTGCACGGATAAAATGAAAAAAAAGGGGTCGCTTGGCCAGTCGGCCGCCGCCGGCGTCCCGGGGCGGTGCTCATGGGAAGAGTGTGTCACTCGTTGCATGCATATTTTGCTCAAATGGGCATGACTACACTTGCATTGCAATTTGCAAATATGGGAGCCTGCCTGCTTCCGGAAGTCGCTCGTAGTGCAGCAGCACCGATGAACGCAAATCATCAGCCTCAGCGCATCCATGGAAAGTTCACGTTAAGAATGGGAGATGGGCTGGCGGCTAATCGGCGGCCACGGATGATTCGACAACCATGCGATAATTCCGGCGCCGGTAGGTTATCTATAGGTCGACACTACACCGTGCAAAATACACGGAGCATCAAGAAAGAAGAGATTTTTTTTTTGAGGACAATGAAGAAAGAAGAGATAAAACAGCACAAGTTAAGGCCCAATATAGGTGTAACTACGCAGTGGGCCCAAGTTCTTGGGTCTCCTCTTTCCATGTCAATGGACCAACAAAACTTGCTGGCTTCTTTAACAAAAACAATGCATTCCATGGCGGGGTTCGGGTAATGGGCCTTGCTTGTTCCCGTTTGACGGCACTGCACCTTAGTGTGAGCTTAGCGCCCTTAACGTCACCACTTATCTTTAGTTTAGTTAATCGAACTATATAAAAGTGTCGGTAGTTACTCTTAGGTATGAATTTACACCCTATTAAGTTGAGTTTTTCTTTATTATACTCGGCATTTTAGGAAATTCAATAAAACATTCTCTTAAAGTCTTTCTTATCTCCACGTACCTGGTATATAGTTCATTCATGTCCCTTCACGCTCTATAACATGGTATATTTCCACGGTGCACTCTAGGATTATGTATATTATTATTATGCATGAGCATGTAACTAAAGAATTATTTGATCTCAAGAAACAACGGTTTTGTAGACATGCATATAAGGAGTGTGGACCTATCAAGAGCTACTAGTTTTAAAATTATGAATTTAATCATGTGCTAGTTTTTTAGGCTAAACATACATATTACTTATTAATAAGTTGGTAGTAAAAATGTAAAAGGTTTGTTTTAAAGAAACTAAATATGTCTTGTGTATTTAAACGGAGGAAGTATAATAACTAATAGCACAAAATCCAGGAAGTCAAGTCCTTAACATCTTCACCATTGAACAAAAAGGGGCTAGCTTGAGATATTACAGGCAATGTTAATTTGATGTTGAGTACATGTGTCTACCCTAGATCGGTAGTCAGTCGTACGTCTATCTGACGCTAACATGCTGTGCTTAATCAAGGACCGGCGAGTTGTTGGTGCATCCCGGCGACAAAGAATCGGCCTGAGGCGGCGTCCTGGGTGGCGTAGTAGATGGTGCCGGGGCTTACGTGGTTGTGCACCCCCTCGTACATGGTTACAACGTAGCTCGGGTCGTCCTTATCTCGCTCTACCCTCTTCTTGACGTTGCAGCCCTCCGTCGAGCACCGGTAATAGTTCCTGAAATTGATTAATTTGAAAGCGCTCAGTCCACGCACCCGGCCGTTCCGAATAAACTTTCATTGAATTGTTGTCCCCTTTCATCCATTTTCACTTTGGCATACAATTTGCCAGTGTAGTTGTCGGTTTTTTATCCTCGAGTAAGACTTTGGCTCAAGTTTAGCCGTTGTTGATCCAAACAGTCGAGCTAAACCACTGACTAAAAAGCTCCTAGACAATGAGAACCTTAAATCTTTTAGCTGCTCCAATCCAACTAAACTTGGCTAAAGACTAAATTACCCATCCGAAATTACTCCATCCGCGATTATTGATGAATTAAAAAAACATAGCATGGTTCTTTGTATTCAACTAACTAAATTTAGCTAAAGTGTCAGCTGGCTAAAGCTTAGTTCTAGCAATTAGCTAGCTCAATTTTAGTTAAGATAGATTCAAATAGGACCTAAATGTGTACCTTGGATTAGGGCTGTTCTTGACCGCCTTCTTGCCGTACTTCCTCCACTTGTAGCCGTCGTCGAGCACCTCCTCCTCCGACCTCACCCGGAACGCGATCCTGTGCGTCGTCCTCGTCGACGACCCCTCCCCCGCCACGGCGGCCGCCGCACCCCTGAAAATGTCCAGGTTCAGGAACCGGTTGGTAAAAAACGTGCACGTGCACGTGCCCATCCCATGCGCGCGACTCAACTGGTGCAAAAAGAAGCAGTACCAGTGCGCCACGTCTCTGGACATGCGCGAACTCACCTAGCATGATCCGGCACTACCTGCTCGAGCAGCATCCGCGGCGGCGGCGTGCCGAACGTGCCAGCAGGCACAACCGACGCGACGCCTTCGTCCGACAGGCACTCGAAGGCGTCGGGCTGCTGCTGGTGTTGCCGCGCCAGGCCGGGCGCGGCCGCGCCGAACGCGAACTGGTTGGGGGAAGCTGCAGCCGGCCCGGGGCTACTAGCGCCGTAGAAGGCGGGCGCTAAGCCGCCGCCGTTGCACGGGCGGCGATACGCCATGGCTGGGAAGACGGCGTCGGCGGCGAGCGAGTCCCAGGTCGCTAGCGCCATATGCATGGGCCGATCGACAGCCACCACAGCCGCAGACGAGACTATACACAAATGCCCGCCGGGGACGCTCGTTTTTATAGCACCGGGGGATCATATGCGTATCGGCGGCCCAGAGATTCCAAAGGCGTCGTTCGTCGTCGCTGGCTGGTTTTCGTGGCGTGGGGCGCGCGCGGGGTGCGCGGGGGGTGGGGTGTGACGACGGCGACGTCGCGGCTTCGCGCGGGGCTTCCTGCGCTGCGTGAGCGCGGTGCGCGCACGCGAGGGGGAGGCAGGAAGGAGGGACACAGACACAGCCGCCCCGTTCCGATTTCCGAATCGTTGATTTGTTGCCGCGGTCCCTGTCTGCCACTTTGGGGAGCTGTACGTAATCTGCGTGCGTGGCGGAGGAAAGGGACGGGCCGGGGGGGCAGATCGAACCGTCGTCTCTGTCTGTCCAGCCTTCCTGTGCGGCGGCGGCGGCAAGAGGCGGGGACTTGGGGGGAGAGTCCGTGTGTGTATAGGGGTAGAACATTTTGTCACGCTCGAAAATTACTGCTACCATCAGTACGTAGTTCAGTACATGCATATTATCGTGTCAATAGTCCAAGTCAACGAGGTACCATCGATCAGTTAGCGATTTCGTCGGACACTGTTACGTCCGCCATTGCGTACGTCTTGGAGGCTTTGGACACCATTGTTTTTTCTAGATGCTTGGAAGTGAGACAACGGAAATCTGTTTTCCACCAATTCCGCCGGCGACTGGCGTCAAACAGTCCAGGTGCGTTGCTTTATTTTTTTCTTTTTCTGTTCTTTTTTCATTTTACTTCTCTCTTTTCTTTTCCTCACTCATAATTTAGTCTATGATTTTCTTCTACATGCTATAAGCCAAATTTTGTTTACCTATCTTTTCCACAAACTTTTCTTTTAAATAAGTTAGCCACATATCTTGTTCAAAAACATGTTGTGTAGCATTAAAAGTGTTTATAGAAAACTCGTGTTGAAAAGTTATGCAAGTAAAGATTCGTGAATATTGTTTGGAAACAATTCTGTAGAAATGTATGATCAATAAGTGTTGTGTATAAATTTTCTAAACGTGTTGGCAATGAAACAATTGTGTTTTATGTTATTTATAGAATTTTCTATATAAAAAGATGGGATGAAAAAAAAGTTATGCAAGGAATTGTCATGATAAAAGTTTGTCAAAAAAGGTTGTACGCAAAAGGATACGCATAAGTTTATATAACTTCCTAAAAATAGAAAGTTTTGGAAGCAATTTTTTTTCAAAGAGGAAAAAAGTATTGCCTCTGTTTCAAATTACTAAACGTTGTTGACTTTTATTTACAATATTTGATCATTCGTCTTATTCTAAAAATCATGTAATTATGATTTACTTTTTTACTTACTTTGTCATCAAAAGTATTTAACACATGAGTTATTTTGTATATTGCACTAATTTTCTTAATAATATTTGGGGTGTTTACTTTTTTACTTACTTTGTCATCAAAAGTATTTAACGCGTGAGTTATTTCGTATATGGCACTAATTTTCTTAATAATATTTGGGGTGAAAGGAGTAACTTTTTGAGGCTTGTGCAAGGTTGTGAGGACCCCGATCCAGATCTTAGTATCCTACGATCCTACCAAGTCAAAACAATACCTATACCACATGAGAGTTCTACATGATCCTACCAAACTTTGGTAGAATTCCTATCCTATGATTATACATAATGCTATGTTTAAACTCATAAATTAGAATTATTAGCTTTTAGAGTTTGTTTTTTTAATGAATATCACTGTGTTTGTATGCCATGACATTGATATCGCTTTGTTTTCTTACAGATATAACAACATATAATTGGTAATGCATTTTTATTTAATATATAAGTTAGATTAAAAATTAAAAACAAAATTTCGTAGGATCCTGATCCAACGATTCAACCCACAATCTGATCCTGGTCAGAGAAAGACGATCCTACCTATGATCCAGATCTCGAAAACCTTGTGCTTGTGGCCCAACACAAGTGCGGATTATTAGCTAGTCACCTTGCCACTGAGACAAGAATGCATTTTACAATTTTGTTGAAACTTCCACATATTTCAACTGCTCAGTTTCATCTGTAATAATTTAGTTAATAGGACCTAATGAGTTTAGGATGGGAAAGACGATATAAGCCGAGACCACATTAGACAACTCATGGCCAGTTCACCTGCCCACTGGCTTAGGTCACCTCCAACAGCGTTACCCATCAATTTTGACAATGACGAGGAGTTGAAAAAAATAAGAAAAAAGTCTATATGATCCCTTAAAGTATTGGTGTTGGTTTTCTTCACCCCCAACATATAAAACCAGGTATTCCACCCCCGAACTATCCAAAGTCATTCAAATGACCCCCGTAAGGTGATTTCAGAAGCGGTTTTGCCTACATGGTATTATACGTGGACATGACGTGCCAACAATAAGTTTAAAAATCTATTTTACCCCCAAAATATTGAGATTCGTCAACATAAACCCCTCAACTATATGACCGGATATTTGCCCTCCCCCTCTCAACGGTGTTATTGTTGATTTCGCCAATGACATGGCGGAACTGAAAAAATTAATCTAAAAGAAAACGAAAGAAAACTTTAGTATTGACAACTGAACTACGTGACGTAGAGAGATATATATCTTTTAGATTTCATCGGTATCTACTACCACTAGAGTCCATCGCTCGCTTGATTGCTTCCTGTGAGTGAGCTGTTTTTCCCTTCTCTCTTCTTTATGTCGATCAAGACACTAGCGCGCATCGGCGATATTTTTGCCATCCTTTGAAGAAGGCTTTAGGGCAGCTCCGTGGCCGCTGACATTGCTGGCACAAACACTAGTTTATTCATTGAACAGTAGCAAAAACACATCTCTAGCGGGTAGCGCTCCTCGCCTGCCTATCTCACACGGTTTCCGGTAGTTGTCTCTCTCACGGGCAGTTCCAGTACTCCCTCCATATATAATTTATATATCGTTTTGACAACGACACGGTCTCCAAAATGTAACTTTAACTTTTTATTTTTACAAAGATATTTATTAAAAAATAATATATATATATATATGTTTTTATAAAAATATTTTTTAAGACAAATCTATTTATATGATTTTCATATTTCCAAACTCAATAACTTAAAAGATTTATATTCCTAATGTTTAACTAAAATTTTGTCTAAAATGACTTCTAAATCATATACTCCGTATGAAGATAGTATACATCTATGCCCACCGGCTCTATCATCCAATCCACGTTTGCTTGCGCCTGCCTGCCCTGCCTGGTGCCTAGCCAGCCAGAAGACCGGGAGGATTTTGTAGGCAGGTTCCACCCGGCCGGCCGGTCATCACATCAGCTGTTGCAGCGGCCGGCCACCAACATGGAAACACCTGCCGTCCAGTCACGGCGCGGCCGGTTCTCGAACGTACGAGGTCACAGGCACGGCTCAAGATATCGTATGGTTTTGACCTCGCTAGCTATTTCGATTGTGGTGACGACGCCGCTGTATGCCGGCAACATTTTGCTATCTATCTACCGCAACCATCAAGGTCTGCGACCTGCCCCTGTCGATCGCGCGCGCTGGCCAATATTGCTCGTGCCGTTCGCTGTTTGCAGGCTGCTGGCACGTGGGCTGTGTTTAGTTGACGAAAAAGGGGTGAAAAGTTGGTAGAAAAGTCATATATGACACTGTAGCGCACTTAGCACTTTTCGTTTGTTTGTGGTAAATATTGTCCTATCATGATCTAACTAGGCTTAAAAGTTTCGTCTCGTTGTGTACATCAAAACTATGTAATTAGTTTTTTTATTTACCTACATTTAGTGCTCTGTACACGAGGAGAGAGATTTGATATGATTTGATGTGATAGGTGAATAGTGAAGTTTGGAGAGAGAATGATCGAGACTCGGGACTGCCTGGCCCTGGCTACGTGGAAGTTTCAACTTTCAACGACATCGTTTGGTTTGGATCTCAGTCGTGGGAGGACTACTGGTGACGCCGACCACTGCTGGGTAAGGTCATATACTTGGATTCGAAAATCGCGGATGAGATCCTCGTTTGATTTAATGCAAAGACGTGCACGTCAATGGGCGTTTAAAGTTTAAACGGATACTTACGATCGAACAGTTGCATTCGTAATCGTACATAGACGGCGTAGTCAAACGAGCATATAAGCCCGTTCGTTTGAACAAGTCAGAGGATATGAGGTTGTACCCTGTGTCCCTGTACAAACATGACAGAGAGTTAACGTGCAATGATATAATGGAACCGCGACTGCCCAGACCAAACTGAACACGTATCGCGTCGCGTGTAAAGAAACCCCAGAACACGAGCTCAAACGCTCAACAGGAACAGAGTGCCACCGAGTACAACCCCAAGAAGACGAAAGCAAAGACTATGCAATCGTCTGGCTGCCAACTTGCAGGCATTTTCTGTGGTTCGGACAGGGATTGTTGATTGTTACAGAAGCTTCCGTCTTGTCCAGGCAGAGGCAGGAGCCCGTTGCAGCAGCTGCTGTGAATCTGTGATGCCGAATCGTCTGGCTGCCAACTTGCAGGCCCCAATCTTCCAGGAAGGCGTGCCGCGATCTCACGATCTGATCGAGTGGCGCATGTGTGTTTAGTTCCCGCGAAAAAGGTCGGTAGAAAAGTCACGGACCTGAGCGCACCGTAGCACTTTTCATTTGTTTGTGGTAAACATTATCCTACCATGATCTAATTAGACTTAAAAGATTCGTACATCAAAACTATGCAATTAGTTTTTTATTTAACCATGTTTAGTGTTCCATGTATGTGTCATTTGCTATATTTAATGTTTCGATGTGACATCGATATGACTTTTTCGTTTGAAATTCGGAGCAACTAAACACAGCCATAATATTTTTGATGTGATTCCTGCCACTACCCTCCGCTAGTTTTGGTCATATCATATCGAACCCTTTTCAGAACAGTAAACAGCAGATGAGAGCATGCCAGGTGACACATTCGAAGGACACTGCTCCGGCGGTCCCTGTCTGTTAAATTCGCTATGTTGCCCGCAATCCACTGTAGTACTAGTAGATTTGAACCTGCCAAGCAACACGATAACCACAACCACTTGTTTTGTTCGGAACCTGCCAGGAACATAGACAACGACTCGTTTTCATGCGAGTCGCATTCCCGTATTGCCCACTGGCTACAGCAGCATTAACCCCTATTTGTAATATTTTTATGGTGAACTGCATGCCAATAAGAAAACGATTATGTTGATAAGTATACGTACCCATGGCTATTATATGTATGATCTCTGTCCAATACTAATTGCTATATATGCTAGTTAGTTTGGCCTAATCGATCGAAGACTTCAAGCTTCTTTCCTTTAATTAATGAGTCACTCAAGCTTATTATTAGCTCCCATTTGGCACTCCCTCTATCTAAAAAAAATAAAAAAAATGTAATTTTGGTTTTGCCCAAATCAAACTATTTTAAGTTTGACTGCGTTTATGTAAAAAATATGAGTTAGTATTCGACAGTAATTTGACTTCGGATTACATTCTTTAAACAGCATCTTCTTTGGCGGCAGTTTTTAATACGCAAATAAAATAATATATCCTTGTTTGGCCTGTTCAGTAGCTAGACATCGTCTTCATTATTGAGTAGCATTGGAATAATCAAACTCTCTTGATCATAGAGATCATAAGCGCTAGAATAAACATTGAGACAGTTCACAGCCCCGATCATTGAAATTATCGTCTTCTTTGCTTGCTGTTTTTAATAGGCAAATAAAAGAATAAACTTGTTTGGTCTGTTCAGTATATAGCTAGCCATCGTCTTTAGTGTCGTGAGTAGCATTGAGGTCATCCCTCCTGATAGCAGGTTATTGAAATCATCTAAGCCCTAGAATAATAAACATTGAGAAGGATTGCTAACATTTTCTCACAAAAAAATATCCATCACAGACTGCTACACGCCCAGAGAAATTCTTTGCTGGAAGCTTCATCATGAAGCCTGCACCACGTCCCCAACTGTCTATCTTTCACACACCTAATTCTGGCAGTAAGATGTAGCTCTCCCTCGTTGATCCAATACCCCTCGATCTACATATCACGTGTGCTGACGAAGGATAACAATGGAGACATGCTCTTAGGCCAGTCTCAGTGGGAGTTTTATGAACAATAAATTGATTGTCATGTTAGTATTTTTTATGACGTGTCACTATATTAATTAAGAGAGAGGTGAAATGAGTTTCATGGTGATGAAACTCCATGTACACAGTTACCTAGACAACTTGTGTCTTGCATGTGACCTAGAAAACGACAATTGATGAAACTATGCATTGAGAGAGATGTTTCATCCTAATTTCAAACGCTAGATGATGTGTCACTCTAGATAATTGTGTCCACGAAACTTCCATTGAGTCTGGCCTTAAGGTCGTAGTTGTTCGCTGGTGTTACTGCAGAGAACACCAACATATGACTCCATGTTGAAATGCTTTCACCTAATTGGAGTATATAGCTAGCTTCACAAAACCGAATCATAACTTCGTGCACATCGTCCCAGTTATGCCAGTTCCCATAAAAGTTACTCCCCAGTTAAAGAACACAAAACCAATAACCTCTTCACCTCTCATAATTGATGAAACAAATGATGCAAACGATGTCAGGGAAAGAGACATATAGTGGTTATTCTAGCATAATTCCACTCCTGCACAACCAACCAGTCATTCAATAATCCGCATACGCCAATATGGATGCATAAGAATTTGGGAACACATTTAAATAATGACGTTCCAAATGCCAATGACGAATATCCCATGACGTTTTACCGAGGAAGAGAGATAATATAAGGTTGGATCCACGGGAATGCAGCATAGAGAGTTCTTTGGGCAACTCTCTGCTAGATCAATTTGGTAGCTGAAGAGAAAATAAAAGCGAAGCATGGGAAAAGCGTCATTTTGTCTGATTCTGGGTCTGGTGGCCGTCCTAGGTTGCAAGGCGGATCATGATTTTGCTTCAGGTTTGGGCAATTCAGTTACAAATATTTGGATCTATAGTCACTCTGCCCGGTTCAGGCTGTTCTATGATTTTCTGTAGTTACGGATTTTATTTATCGTGTCTCACAAAAGAGATATTCCGAAGGATATGCTGAACTTTGCAAGATAACTTTTGCATCCTACATTTCGAAATGAGTAGTGTTAGACAAAACCTCTAGATGGCTGGTCTTTTGAGCTGTTAAAGTTTTTTTGGGGGCTCCTTGAAGGGGAGCTTTGCATCATTATATTAACAAGAAGAACTATCTAGTTCTAATCGTAGATTATCTTTCATCCTATATTTCAACCATGAAATAGAAATATTAAGTTACAATTTGTGTATACGCGCACAAAACTAAAATTTTGAGTTACGATGGTCAGACCAGATCATCCAACAGAACTACTAGAGTGGATAATTAGGCCACAAATGTTGATTGCATGGATGACTGAATGTACAACAATGACATATCTAACGACATCTTTTTTGACAATGGCAGACGGTGAGTACATCATGGTCAAACGTAAGACCAAGCCCTTCCGTTGCGTCCACACAAGACACCTCAACACATGCTTCAAAAAATATTTACCTTTATTGTGTTTGCAAATTTCAGGTAGCACATTTGCAGTCCTGATAGTTTTTGCATTCCTGGTGGTCTTCTTCGCTATTGCTATCACAAAATACCTGAGGAACAACAACAAAGCCAAAGAGACTACTACAGAGTCACTAAAATCATCTCAAGGTAGATAGAACCTCCACTTGAGAAATCTAACTCCAACAACTGAACAAAAAACATGACGTAACATGTTGATTGTTTATGGTTTGTTTCATTCACCCACCCTACAAGGCAACAGGGTGCATGAGGAGGTGACTACCAGGTGGTCAGGCTTGTACAGGTTCACCAAGGAGGAGATCGAGAGAGCGATCAACTACGCGAATAGCAGGATCTACCTCGGCTCTGGTAGCGCAGGACAGGTGTACCAGGGGGTGCTACCTAGCGGTCAGCTTGTCGCAGTTAAGCACATTCACAAGACCGCAATGTCAGGATCCTTCATGAGGGAGGTCGAGCAGCTGTCCAAGGTGAGGCATCCCAACCTGGTGTGCCTTTTTGGGTACTGTGATGAGAAGGGAGATCAGTACCTGGTGTATGAGTACTGTGCTAATGGGAACTTGGCCCAGAACCTACTAAGCAAGGGAAACCATCTTTGAGATTATCTAGTAGCGCTTCTCTCTTTATTCTGAGACTGCTGCAACAATATTATGTTCTTGGTTGACAGGAAGTGACTCTGTTCTACCATGGGAAACAAGAGTGAAGATCCTTAGGGATTGTGCGTCTGTCTTGAGGTTTCTTCACACACATCCTGATGGATGTATTGTCCGTAGAAACATCAAGGTGAGAACTCTGAAACTTGCAGGTAAAACAACATGAGACTGCTCCATAACGTGCTCTTTCGTCTTGGAACTCTTTACATACTATGATCTGAAATTATGTTCTGATTGTTGCAGCTCACAAACATCTTGCTGACAGAGAATAAGGTGCCAAAGCTATCCGATTTTGGGCTGGCCAAAATGCTGGAAATGGAGGAGACCAAGGTGTTCACAGATGTGCGGGGAACCATTGGGTATATGGATCCTGAGTACATCACACACTGCAAGCTCACTTGTGCCAGTGACATATACAGCTTTGGTGTGGTTGCGCTGCAGCTTCTTTCAGGGAGAAAAGTCATAGAGCTTGACATTGTTGCACGTGATTCTCTTACGAAGAAGGTAACTTCTGTCAGGACGGAAATGGTCTTGCAATTTATATTTAAGATAACATTCATTTATTTATTGTTGTCTTCATATGTTTGATCGTTTCTGTTTGAAGGCAAAGGATGTCGTCAATGGGAAAAAGCCACTAGAAGAATTCATAGACCCACGTGTTAGGGATGATGTTATCATAGAAGATTTCGTGTCGATATTGAAAATTGCAGTCCTTTGTGTGGCGAGTTCAAGTACAGGGCGTCCCACAATAAAGGATGTATTCGAAGAGATGGAAAAGGCATTGAGAAATACAACCATGAAGGTTAGAATTTCAATATCTATCACATACTGTTTACCCCGTAAGTGATTTTAGTCTACTAGTTTATTCATGGCCTGTGGTGGACCAATACTCTGACAAATGTAATTTTTTACAAATCACTTTAAAGCAAAATTTGAGAAATGCTAATAAAAAGCTTCTTCGAAAACAAGTCTCTAACTATTTGGAATACACTGGTTTGGAATGATTCCCATTGGCATTGAACTGTTTCAGTATATCCCACAAAGTTCATGCGCTCCAATTATGACAAACGACGACCTTAACTAATATTGCCATTGTGCAGACTAAGGCAAGGAAGGAGATGAATGCGGCAAATTTGGACGTTCAATATGCGAAAGCAATAGATGTATAGATCACCTTTTCACATGGCTCAAAGGATATGCGCACCGTGGTGGAAAGATTTTACAAAGGAATTATGTGTACTAGCTACGATACTAGTGGAAATGGCTGTACAATAGTGTGACTGGGTTACCTAACCTTTTGATTTAGTGAGTTGTCTATCGCTTTTATGTTACGTTGACTACTTTTCTAAGCATAAAGAAAGTACTTAATATCTTGGAAAAATGGATTAATAGAGCACAAATAATGCTTATGTATGAATTAATATGCTAGTTTTCATTTTTACTTAAGTTGTGATCTTATGGTACGATGCTAAGATGTGATATTGCTCAGAGAAAAATGGCACTTCCTCTGTCTCAAATTATAGGTTATTTCAGTTTTTCGAAATACATACATGATATAATCTATATATTTAGAAAAAAACAAAACAAAATTATAATCTTTATCTAATAATAAAGCAACGATTGATTTAGCGGAACATTATAATTAATTTTACAAAAAGCCCTCTAATATTTATGTGAATCAACTCGCAATCTTTTGGTATGTTGTAATTTTTCTAAAGAACCCACGATAGCTCATCTCCTCTCGCTGATCCGCACCACCGCATGCACCCCTTCATTTTCTCACGCAGGTTGCATCCCCATCGTCGACCCACGGTCATTTCTTACCACGATATCTCTCGAGGATTTCTCTTTTGTCATGTCAGTGAATCAAATACGGTTACAGATGAACCATGATTTGTCTGTGTTAGATCTATTGGTACTGCCGCAACTGGTACTAAAGTTGATAGATAGGCTTTGGCATTTCCATCATTGATTTACATGCTGCGGTTATTATGATGCTCTGGAAATGACCTCGTCAATTAATTTGCTAGTACACGGCTGCCATTTTCTTAGAACAACAACGCAAATGAGCTGGCCCTTAACATTCCATGCTTTTGAAATTGAAGAGCAGAGGTAAAAATGTCTTTGGAGACCACTTTCAGGTTGCACGATAATTTCAAGACGAAAGGGGATAGATGTACCCAACCCAAACACACCAACGGTCGAAAGCTACATAAAGTGAGCTGGGGTCGCTTCGACGTCCTTACCATGCGTCACCCGCACACTGACGCCTCTTCAGCGTACGATGATTAAGGTGCCAATCAATACGTCGCTTCACGTTGGTTCCCTCGAATTCAGCCCGAGGATGAATCAGGATTAATGTTTCTACAGTTTAGTCAATAATTTTGTAATGCGTAGATCTTAAACCATACTCCGTAATCCGTACGTTAACGAGCCAGCTTGAGCTGATCAAGCCAAGCCGAGCCAGCTCAGTACGCAGCCCTACCTGCGTATACATGCCGATGGAAGTTAAGTAACCAACCATGTCACTCCGAATGTCTCGAGTGCGTGAAGCTGCACAGCACGAGTGTGTTTCCATGACACCGCACAATCATCCAGCGCGAGCATCTAGATCTAGACATGTCAATAATTGTCAAAATGGACCATATGCTTCTCGAAACGGAAACAAGAAATGCAGATTGAGTCAGATATGCCCATCATCCACCACGTACGAGCGTTGGGAAAGGTCAACCAGTCTGCGCACGTACGACGCCGACGAATAGAACAGGCTTGAGTAGTCACCAAGTAATAATTAAATGGTTTCAGAAGAACGAGTCGTGCCTATGCTTCTGACCTCGCAAGAGTTTACACGTGGCGGTGGAGAGGCATGCCGGCATACTAATCACAGCAGTACGAGGACGACAAGTATGGCAAGGAGAATAATCCGGCACGGCGAAAATTCCAGTGGAAATGTTTCTGAACCTTCTCACCGTCGCCCACCAGCACAGAAACGTGATCTAAGTACAGTTGTCAGGAATGCAACTCACATCGATGCAACATCCGGAGATAGACCAGGCCACAAACCCTGCAGCAAGGGTAAGCACTGAAGCAGCTGTCACACGTAGAGAATCCAAACATAATCATTCAGCTGGAAATGCGCACGTTCATTCAGGTCAGGGGAACAGCGATAAAGCCTACATCGAGGAGAGAGCAACGCATTTGAGGTCAACAAGTTGCAACGCACGAATACAACTGAGGCTAGGAGTTTGACCTTTCACAGGCCGCATCCTGAATTGTCTACCTCTGTGCATTCTTATTGCCCAAACCAAGAAACAGGGCTGGCCATCACTCGGTATACAAAAAACCATGGTCGCTAACTATCGTACAATGGCTACAAAAGCGAGAGTTGGATGGCTGGAACATCAGTGTACATTGCAAAAACTAAACGAATGCCTTCCCCAGCATTACTCGAAAAGAATGCCTGCTCGGCATCACTCGAAAAGAATGCCACAATCAATAAGCAAAATCTGGAAGGGACAAGGATGACTAAACTACTAGCATGCACATCCGCTTCTCGGTTCAGTCTCCGGGACAGGATCAGCAACGGCCTGGAAGTAGCTGAAGAGCAGAAAAAAGGGTGTAAATAAATAAGTAAACAGGAAAATTAGCACGTATCAGCAGCTGTTTCATCTTCTGAAACAACGTAATGAGATATAATGAAAACATATGTGAAAGTATTTATTAATAGACATTAATCATCACCACTGAAACCAGCGATGTACAAATGCAACAAATGCAATTCTACTCCACTACAAACTACAAAGTGTTTCCTTGTTAGTTGTTCCCTTAGGCATCTATGGTTTCAGATATGTGAAGGTTAATGACATGAATTAACTAGTGAAAGTAGTGTATTTGTTCCTAGATACCTATGTCAAATTGTCAGCAGAGAACAAAACTAATATGGGTCATATTCACTCTAACTGGTAGGGTGTTCAGAGAGGTAGCTTCTTTTAGTGTAGATATACCATTATTGTGAGAAACTAGGAGCGATATGACTTTCAGACCATCTACACAGATTACAGAACATCTAAAAATCGGCTAAACAAAAAGTTACTTTTTTGGGAGGAAACAGTAGGTGAGTCCCCTTACAGTGGTAATAGAAAGAGCAGGAGCCCAACACAAAAAGGAAAATACTCTACAGCAAGAAAAGAAAACTAAACAAAACGTTATCCACAAAATAATTTTGACAGATTGAAGAAGAGCAGCAACCAGTAAATTAGAGTAAACAATGTTGCACAAAATGGGTTGGATGCATAATATCTTGCATAAGAAAGGACTAATGAGCTTAGTTATAAAAATATGAAGAATTAAAACAAGATGCAGTGCAACTAGGGACAAGTTTGGGTGGAGATTAACAAAACATGCTTTTGCTCCAAGGAGCAAACAAACTTCCTACCAAACAACAAACTGAGGAGGATGAAATTACTCACATGTCCTGATCACGCTCATGCTCTAGTGCAAGCTTGGCAACAGACAGGAAAGCATTGTCAACATTGTAGTCCTCTTTTGCAGAAGTTTCAAAATAAGGAATGTTGCCTTTGGAAGAACACCACTCCATTGCTTTCTTCTCAGAAACCTGTGAGAAACATAACAATCAGGTAATGGCATATCAAGAGACATAAGTCACAAATCATCATGTAATAGCAAAACTAACCACTCTGCTTTTTCCACCATCTACGTCGATCTTGTTACCAAGTAAGATGAAGGGAAAAGTTTTAGGATCTGATGGGCTAGCCTGAAAAGAATTGAAATAACCTTGTCACATAACATTGTCAAGATGTTATATGCTAATATAAGATATACACATTAACCGTATCTGGCTATAAGAGATACCAATGCTAATGTATTTGGATTCAGATATTATGACATTACAACAAACCAGATACCCAGACCAAACATAAGGCAGTTTACCAAATAGTCCACTCAATAATATTTACAATAAATATATATAAAATGTCTGAGGAGTTCCATGATAGCTAACAAAGTTCACAAGGACAAACAGTACCTCAGTTGTTACAGCATAGCATGAATTGCACGCAAAATACGGAATACATCATTCTATGAACCACACAGTTATTAAAGCTTCCTTTACTCATTTAGCATAATGAGTTTATATCATGGATTGCCTAGACACAACTCTTATAGAAAATATTGCCAATAATTCAACATGAAAATAGGATTAGAAACGTAGACTACAATCATGTCATCATAGTAACAGAGATTAGGATGTCAATAGTCACTTTTTTCAACACTTCTATTTGCTATTTCAACATTCATGTGTTTGCTAGTCATGCACCAAGGTAGAAGCCCAATCAGTACAGCTAAAAGAATCTCAATAGTTAGGATGTCAGCGCTTATGGTGACTACTTCAACATTTATGCATTTGCTAGTTATGCACTAGGGTAGAAGCCCAATAATAATATAAATAGTCAAATCTCTCTCAGAAATGATATATCAAATGATCATTGAGTTATAAGCTAACTTTTTCCAGACTTGGAAGGGGAACTTTGGTAACAAGCCTCAGCCCTCTGGCACAAAAGCACTGTTGTGGTTGGGAACTTGTGCCACATGTTGATTACAACCTTTGGTTACTAGAGATAGTGAAATCTCTCCCTTAGAGCATGGTAAGATTTAGCTATGATTAACAAGGTCAAGAAGAAAATAGAACTGCCAAAATAACAGTACAGAGCGAACTACCAAAGTAACAGTAGTGAGTACAGACCGACGTTCCTGCCTGAACAAATCCTCAAATTTAAGTGATCTCAAGTCACGGACAGGGCTTTAACTATGTGATCCAGGCAAATCCATTTTTAACCAAATATGATCAGCTATTTAAGACTAATATAAAATAAAATGCTGTACAGTTCATGATATAAATAATTGTAGTCACCAACCCACAATATTTAGTGGTAAGCACGAGTTTGAACCACAAAATACTCATGTCAGACAATTATCTGTTTTTTAAAGAAGAAAACGTAAGAAAGTCTGTCTTTAGAGACTTCAGCTGAAATGAATAGATTAAAATCAACTAAGGAAATTTGTATTAGATTACATAGGCACAAAATTACAAACTTCAAGAAGATCTTCCCCTT
This sequence comes from Echinochloa phyllopogon, assembly GCA_033239725.1. NCBI lineage: Eukaryota > Viridiplantae > Streptophyta > Magnoliopsida > Poales > Poaceae > Echinochloa > Echinochloa phyllopogon. The sequence continues at coordinate 48,584,428 of BTCW01000014.1, forward strand.
TTTTCCTTTGCGGTCTGTTTCGATCAGACTTCAATGCAAAATATTATCTGTTCCCTTCTACTACTCTTGGAAAGGTAATCATATATCACTGGAATTTGTAGAACCATCAAATGTACTTATTCAGAGAAAAAGGATGATAATTTTTTTTATAAGGCTGCTTGCAGCTTACGTTCAAAACATGGTAGATTGAGAGTGGGCAAATTGAGACCCAAAAAATTCGACAATACAAAACAAGTCAAATATATGTTACAGATTCAAAGTTCCTAAAGTGAACATATTTGGATGAGAAAACTCGGCAAGGTTAAAGTCAACATATTTTGATACGCCTATAAACTTTTTTTTAAAAAAAATGCAGATATGTGCACAAACTCAAGCTTCACAAAACTATTGGCGACATCACATCAAGCTGTCAACTTGTAAAACAGTGCTAAGACGATAAACCATAAATGATGAATTGCAGTAAGGTCAATACCTATCTTTTTCGGACCACTACAGACAATATCTAAAACCACGATCAAATATCATAACAAGTTGTAAGATAAGACGATCTTACTTGGTTGAGGAATTCATCATGCCATGTGTTGAGTGTATCAAATGACCTATTAGAGTTGACATCATAGACGAGCACACAGCAATCCGCTCCTCTGTAGAACGCAACACCAAGACTCTGGAATCTCTCCTGCCCCGCGGTGTCCCAGATCTAGAATCAAAGCAACACATGATGGCAACATCAATAACAACAGTCTCTTCCTTCTCTTTAAAAAAGCTCACCAACTCAGGCAGACAAGTGGCACTCACCTGCAACGTGACTAGCCTGTCTTCGATGAGAACCTCCTTTGTGACAAAATCCGCACCAATAGTAGCTTTGTACTGCTGACTGAACTTTTTGTGGACATATCTAGCTGAAAGTCAAGAAAATCAAACCATCCAAAGTACAAAAGCTGTCCAACATTTTAGATAGACTTGATTCTTGTAGCATTTGCATCATCTTAACTTGGATTCTCATAATGTTTGAATGTACCAGTGCTTTCAGAATATTCACAGAATCATGTGTGAAACAGTAGCATGAAAAATGCAGTTAAACGGTTATTGATTGCAAGTGGGAGCTCACAGAAATCCAAATTTCCAGACCCCCAAAGTACGAGATGCGTCCCTACAGCTCCACGGATCAAACTCACATGGTTAAAAGATGGGAACAGTATCTACACAACCTGCAAATTTGCCACCTACCGAACACTATGGGGTCAGTTGATTCAGGGAGCAAAAGGCAAATCACAATTAATGGGGGATCAACTGCACGGACATCAAACGGGACCTAATCACCAAACGAAACGCTTATGGGGTGAAGCCAAGGATACTGGTTCATCAGAGACGTCTTCCCGACCCTGCACAGATCAAACCGGACTAAATCAAACCAACAGGCCACAATCCACACAGCGGTTCCGCCAACCACATCCAAATCGAACCGCTAAGCTGCCCAGAGATCGCAGCAGCAACCCGGGACGCGGGAATCCACACGCGGGCGGATCCGAGGGAGGGGGGCCAGGGGGAAAGAAAGAGGGAGCAATGGGCTGACCCGCTGTCGCCGAGGACGATGACCTTGAGGAGGGTTCGCCTCCGCGACGTCGACATGGCTGCCCGCTCGATCGCGATCGCACCCCCCCTCGCCGCTTGTCGTCTCTGGTCGCGCGACCCGCGAGGCGCACGAGGAGTATGTGGGGTGGGAGCCGAAAGGAATTCCAGAGGAGGAGGGGGGAGCTCACGGAGGTGCCGGAGGCGATGGATTTGATTTTCTTTTGTGTTTTTTAATTAATTCTGACGGATTGGATGATGGATTTGATCGAGGTGATCCGGCCCTAGCCTTTAAATTTGAGAGGACGTGGGGGTGAGGGTACGCGACGCGAGGTGGCCGTGCCCCGTGCGGTTTTGGCGTTGGGGGATGGGGAGGAGGACGTGCCAGGCAGGCGACGAGATGGGAGGTGGCGCGGTGGTGGGTGGGGAGTGGGAGACGCGCCGCGCCAGGCACAGCAGGCAGCGGCCAGCCGCGCAGGCCGACGGATTTCAAAGAGGAAGGTCACGTGGGCGCTGAGCCGCTCGTGGATGCTTGGATCAGCAGATGTCCGGACGGGAATCTAGATCTGTGGATAAATGATGGCAACTGACGGAGCAATACGTTATACGTGGGATTCGCCTGCCTGTCAGAACAAGCTCCAATGGAGCGGACGAGCCTGCTGGACACACGCGTGCCATGTCGGAGACACATCCCTTCGACTTCGAGCTGCGGAGAAACATGTGTACGGGCAGTGGCGGACCGTAGTTAAGGCTCCGGCCCCCCTTCCTCCATGCGCTGACCAATCAGTTTTTGTCACTTCAGTTATTTGTATGGCACACCCTTTATAATCTGCACTTCTACCTCATCTGGCCCCTTGGTTGGACTATGTGATCCGCTACTGTGTACGGGGCACGCGAAGGAAACTCGAGAGCTGTGAAACTCGTGCATCTCGCCGCCAGATAACAAGCATCCTCCACGGGATCGTCGTCGGTTCCAGATAACAAGCATTCTCCCTCCACGGAATCTTGAAACAAACATGTGCATTGGGTTGTTTTAAGATTAAAAAAAAGACCCTAGCTAGTTCCGGATCGAAAAAGGCGGGGTATATTACATAACAGCGAGACGGGGGCCGTTGAATCTCAATTCTTAATAAATAAACGTTTTATTTCGTGAAATATTTTTCTGATGGAAAAGAATATCCCAGTTCGTTGGAAATATCGTTCCACGGAGGGGGAAAATGCTACAATTTAAAAGACAAATATTCGGGAGAAAAATATATTACATCGAAAAAAAATATAATCACAAGTCACATAACAAAAGGGGCATTGGGCGCCATAATCAAAAAAATATAATAAAAATGCTTCAATATTCATTCAACCAGTCGAATCGTGCGCCATTGGGCACCCCACGCCAGCAAGCGGTGCAGTTGACAACGCAAAAGGTGAGCTGAAAATTGAAGCCAAGAACAAAAAGGCAGGCTGCCAGAAATGTGTTGTGTTGCTTTCTTTAAGTGACCACTAGTAGACAAAGCAAATGCAATACTTATATGGATGTGCTTTCTCAAAAGGTTTTTTTAATACTGAGGTCAACGGAGAAAACCAAAGCAATATTTTTAAACTTTACGGTTCCAGACTCTATGCTCTGCTCAGGGTGATAAATGCAAATATGCAGGCATCATCACAATGGGAAGAAGGATAGGATCAGGCTCTTCTGTGTAGAGACTCAGCTGCAGAGGAGACTTAAGCCCTATTTGATTTGGAGTTGGAGGGACTTGTAATAAGCCTCAAGAGGTGTTTGGATTTTTAGGTTTATATAGTGGAAAATAGAGTGATTCTTGTGGAGTCATGGTAAATAAGCATCAATGCATCTCTCTAAGGACTTATGAATAAGCATCTTCGATTTGGTTAGAAAGAGAGTTATTTGGATGAGCTTATTATAATTATAAGCCCCTCCAAACCAAACAGTTCCTTATCCTCCGCTTCAGCTTTACAAGTAGTTTTCTACTTCCATTTAGCAATCATAAAACTCCACTATAGGAACTCGCAACAGCTATCAAATTCCTCCAAAAGATGAACCGGAACATCGTAACTCAAACTTCTAACCTCATCATATGTAAATGCCGGTACAGCGTACAGGCACACAGGAAGAGGCTGCCCAAGCACATCACATTACTGCAATAGAGTATCATAAGTGCTAGTTTTGAAATGCGATCATACATCACATGGCTAAAGCCAACTGCATCTGCAAATGCTGAAGCTCTTTCAGTGACAACTCCCGGCAACCATTTCTCAAGATAACAAAAATATTCTATCAGAACGATCATTTCATTCTAGATCATACTGCAACCCATCGTTACAAGGAGGTGACAATGATTATCTTTTCAAATTGTACAAGGACAAGAGCACGTTCTACTTCACTCTGCTATTTAGATCATCTGTGTTCAGTTAAAGAGAATTCACATGCCACCAATAGAACAAGAGGGGATAGCAGAGAAAATGTTTCCCAGTCAGAGCTAATGAATATAGCAGTTTGTTTCATGGAAGAGTACTCCTGCGACCAGACCTGTTGGGTCTGTTCCTGCCAAGACCCCAACCGCAGGTTACAGTGCAAGCATTGGATTTCAAGGGAATATTTTGTATAATTACATATCAATTTCTACACTTCTTTTCCTTCTTTCTCATGACCCAAAATCCAATAGAAACATTTGTGGTGCCCTTAGTTAAATTTTTGTTAACTGCTCACTGTAACTAAGCTCGCCTTTCTTTTTGGGCATGTTCGTCTATTATGCCCCTTCTCAAAGCAGAAACTACATGAATAAATACCTGAATTAGGACCAGTTACTTTGTTAATCATATAGCCTGAAGATCCAATATCCACGTCAGTGGATCTGGGGCAGTCACGGCGGTTGTGTCCCTTTTCACCACATCGGCTGCAGTGCCGAGGTTGTCGCTGCTGCTCTTTCTCTGACTTTGGCTTGCCACATGTTCGGCTATTATGCCCTTCCCCGCCACATAACCGGCATTTGAACGGCACTCTGGCCGAATCTTTCCTCACTGTTGGACAGTAGAAACTCCTGTGTCCTTCCTGCCCACATCTGCTGCAGTAAAATTTCACCCCTGCAAAAGCATAAGGTCCCGATGCTGGTCATCAAATGTCAAGTCAATTTTGGTGGAATTTAAACTATTCAGTCAAAAAGAAATGTGATAAGGGAACACTATGGATAATTTTGGTGCTAATACTTCAACTTGGAAAAAAGATACAGTTTTTAGGACTATCCTACATAATAAAAATCACTTATCTGTGAATGGAGGGGTTTCTAAATGTACAGTACATGCTAACTAAGAACAATAAGGCTCTGGTTGGCTAAATTGAAACTGTGTAAAACATAGCTAATTTTGACATGCATGCTTGTAGGTAAAAGGTAAAGTTATATCATTAACCTTTCATGGCAATGCTTCTCTTTAGCCGATTCTCAGGATTACTGAAGAATGCCTTTTGAGTTTCAGAAGCATGCTTTCTTGCAGCAGCAGTACCTTTTGTTCTCTTCATGTTCAAGAGCGGAGGGGAAAAATGAACATGCCCAAATCAACTACTGTATTTAACAAGAACATATGTTAAAAAAAATGTTTGGCACATCACCTTAATTGCAGCGACTCTCTGAGCATGCAATTCGGGGTCTTGGTGTATAATCTTCATGTGCTTAGTGAACAATCCTGTTTGAGCATTCAGACTCTGCAATTAATATTAAGCCTTTTAAAAGTCACAAGAAAAGAAAGCAAGCAATTACAGAAAAAGTTCACAAAGCTTAGATGTTTTAGTATCAAAGACAATAAGCAAGGCTCAATTGTTAATCGTAATCAGGTTAGGTGTATTGGGATTTAGTTGATTACTTCTGTTTTAGTGGTGCATGTATGTTCTGTCAACCTACAAAATATGGATGACAGATTGCATTTTAAACAAAGTTTCTTACAAGAAAGGTGCAGACGCATATGTGTACACATGTCTTTCAGCATGTTGTAAGGAAGCATCACTTACTCTTAAAGATCGGCTAATCTTCATGGCAACTTCTGGCGAAGGAGATGGATAGATACGCTTTGATCTTTTTGGAGTGTTGATCTTTATTTCTAACTTGTCAACTTCATCATCTTCTTTTACTTTCAAGGGAGAACTGTTAAAACAAAAGGGATAGATGGCAATATATTCAGTGTAAAACTAAAACCATGACATGAACTATCATTTGAATAATCAACAAGCATCAACAATATTTACTTAGAATACTTAAATGCTGATGGACTAGACAATTGAAGCCATAGTGAAGTCCATTGTAGAAAAGAATACCTTGACCGAACTTTCTCCCATGGTTGTTCATCAATAGACTCCTGCCATATCACACACTCTCCGCCACATTGTAGACACATATTAATGCCCTGATAGAAATGCAAAGCAATAAGTTTATGGGTTCCTGATTTTACATGTACTTAGGATTATCTATTTCTCCTTCAAGATGACTCACAAGATATCTGGAAGGTTCACCTTGCCATTGCACATAGGGCAGTGCAAGCTTGATCTGTCTACTCCACACTGCTTGCATGGAGTGTAACCTCTACCCCTGCAGCTAGGGCAAGGCAGCTCGCGGTAGTACTGCCCATTTGGACCGACCCAGGACCTCAGTTTCCCCTTCTCCGCAATAGGTGCTGTGTTCCTGCAGCCAAAAGTCATACCTAATATTGTGTCAGAATCTCCACTTTATTTGAAAGGAACCCAAATCTGCAACCCTCACACTCAGGTTTTGAACTTTTGATGGTACACACTACTAAATCTGCAAACTCTGTAGGAATTTCACCATTTTCCATGTTCAATTTGATCACCAGTCCCTCACCAAAGAATCAATTCTATACAAAACTGCCAGCAAGGCATACCCAAATTCACTAAAGCCGTTGATAGTTAGGTTGAAGCACCATGTTTAGTCTACAGGCTATTGCAGCAAATCACCTAAATAGTGAAATCGAGCGATTTTCCACAGTCCAAACACAAATTCTGCGTGCCAACTCCAAGACCAGTGCACTGTACATCAACAATCCGAATTCCCCAATCAACTAACGGGCACGAGGCCACGAGCGTTCCAACAAGCTCATGAACGCGTGCCTCTTGAAGGGAGAAAAATACGTACTGTGAGCGTGAGGAGCTGGTGCCGACGTCCGGGCCGAGGAGGTCCGCCAAAGGGTCATACTGGAGCTGCAGTAGTAGTACGAACACAAATGAACCCAAGCCTACTAGCCACCTAGGGAGTAGGAATTACAGGAGATTCGAAGCGCGAGCGGAGTTCTGTATACCGGAGAGCTCGGAGCGCCGGTGCCGTCGGCCGAGGAGGCGGCGGCACTCCCTCGGCGGAACCGCGGCGCCGGCCGCGCCCGCCCAGGCGGCCTCCACCGGGCCGCCGCGGACGGTGCGGGGTGGGCGCACGTTAGTCGGAGCAGCATCCCAGGTGAGGCTTGTGGAGGACGGACGGGGCGCCAGCGCTGGCCCGCGTGTCTGCTGGTGCGTCTGCCGCGAGCGCGGGTAGGGCGGCGGCGTGCCGTGCGGGGCTGCGGGCGCCGTGGCGGGCTGGTAGCGAACTGGCAATGGCAACTGGTGATTCCTGTGACTCCTGTGGTTTGTGGTTGTGGCTGGCGTTGCTCGTGAGAAGGAAGAGGGGAGAGGAAGGACAAGGGCCCATGTTTGAACCCGGGCTCTGGCCTTTGGGCCACGGCCCACAAAATTCGGTTACAGACCGCAAATGTATCCTTTCATCTGCTGCCTCCACGCAGGCCCACTCGTCCCGCAATTCCTACGTAGCTTCTGGTATTTGAAATTAGTGGATCACCGTCGGACGCATGATTTCCTTCGTCTTCCTCCTCCGGTTCAGGGGCGCGCGCCGGCGAGAAGATGAAGTGGAGGGACGGGACACAGGCGGGGGCGGCTCGACGACGAGGGCGCCATCGATCGTGGGTGGTGGTTGTCCGCGGCGGCTACTAGGGTTTCAAGGATCAGAGGCTCCGATTGCCGTTGGCCGTAGAAAAAAAAGATGGTGGGGGAGCGAAAGGTTCGGTGGTGGAGGTGGGATGGTCGGTGGTGGAGGCGAGGTGGCACGGGAGCGCCGTTGGCCGGGCAGGGCTGGACATTCGATGGGTGGGGACCAGCGGCGGGGGCGAGAAGAACCATCGAATTAGGAGGGATGGTGGGCGGGCAGCGGCACCACAATTGATGATGTGGTTGCTTTTGGATCTATTTTTTGAAAATTGTTGGTTGGAAGGGCATTTTTCCCTTCCATTAATTTTTTGAAATGTCTCAAAACTAGCATTTTAGGACTTTATTTTTTAACCACTCTTGGAGCATCTCCAAGAGACTCCTATCTTTTCTAACTTACAGAAATAGAGATTTTGGTAAAAAAAACATCCTTCAACCGCCTCTTCAATATCTTTTATTCCGAATTTCTCGCTAACCAAATATGGACAGCGGGATCGCTCTCTAGACTGCACATAATACGCTCTCTAGACTGCACATAATATAAAAAAATTTTAAAAGTATAAAGATATAAAAAATTATTTTTATCTAAATGACTCTAAATAATAACGTAGAGAGTATATTTCAGATAGATAGATAGGAGCCCCCAACCGTACCACACAGCGGAGGAAGACGAACCGAACCGGCGTCACGAGTCCGCCGCCGCCGCGGGCGCAGGGTGATTTTTTTTTCATTTTGATTCCCTATATACAAAGGGCGCGAATTCCACGCCATCCGGCGGGAAACGCCGCGTCCGTCGGCAACTCCGCAAAAAGGCCGCGCCCGCGCGCCGCCCTTCCTTCCAGGCTCTCCCATTGCCCAGCCGCACTCACGCACGCTCGTGGCCCGCGTCTGTACTTCTGCCCCCGAAGGCGAAGGGCATTCCATGGAGGCGGAGCAACCGGCCCCGCCGGCGAAGAAGTCGAAGCCCTCGCCTGCTCGAACGGATGCCGACGCGAAGCCGGGGCCGCCGGCGACGGCGATGGCGAGGATCGGCTCAGCGCGCTCGACGACGGCACCCTCCGCGAGATCCTCGCGCGCCTCCCGCTCCGCGACGCCGCCGCCACCACCGCGCTCTCCGGGCGCTGGCCGCGCGTCTTCGCCACGCTCCCGCGCCTCCGCCTCGACTCAACCACATTCAACGCCCGCGCGTCCCTCGGCATCGACTACTGCGACGACAACGGCCGCTGGGTGGACTCCCTCGACTGCGTCCTCGCGGGCCGCGAGGCGCCGCTCGTCGCCTTCGAGGTCGACGTGGACATCGACCTCCTCGAACCCTACGGGGACTGGTTCTACTCCTTCTTCCGCGAGGTCTGCCGCGGCGGCGCCCTGCGGGAGCTCAGGGTCGCGAACAACCACGTGCACGAGCGCTACGTCCTGCCCTCTCCCGTTTACGCCTGCGAGACGCTCACCTCGCTGGAGCTCGACTCGTGCCGGCTCAGGGTCCCCGGCAAGCTCACCGGCCTGCGCGCCGTGCGGTCGCTCCGGCTCCGCAACGTCGTCGCCGAGGACGCCGATCTCCGGCGCGTGATCTCGCGGTGCCGGGCCGTGGAGCGCCTCGTGCTCGACGACTGCCACCGGGCGCGGAACGTGGTGATCCGCGGGCCGAACCTGAAGGAGCTGGAGATCCGATCGTACCGCCCGCTCCGCATCAAGGTGACCAACGCGCCTGCCCTGGAGTCGGTGAAGCTGAGCCTCTTCTACGACTTCCCCGACTGTTTCTGGAGCAGCCACGACAACTCCGACGGCGAGATCGCGCGCAAGAGTCGAGACGGCAACAAAGTCCAGGAGTTGTTCGATTTTGAGGCGATGCAGAAGCGGGAGCACGAGAAGACGGACGAGGCGACCAACATCGTGACGTTCCTCAGCGGCCTCGTCTGTGCCAAGGAGCTCTTCCTGTACTTGTCCTATGGGTTTGCCAAGGTCAGTATTTTCCCTTAACAAGCCAAATTCCCTTGCCTTGCTCCTGCGCACAAAACAAATCCGCAGGCGTAGGATATCACGAGAAAATGCAAACAGTACATATACGGATATAGATAATTATCCTAATATGTTCAGGGTGGGTTTGTCTTCAGTGGTAGAGGTGGCCGGTTAATAAAGCAAAGTTTTAAAGTACAATGGCGGTGATGGCACTAACGCAAATACATTTAGCAAAGTTCTTGCCCATGATTTGGCAAGTGAACTAAAATAATGGAATTGTTAATGATTATGGCGATGGACCAAATAGGGAGCCTATGCAACCACATTTCACGAAAAATGCTTTCATTCGATGCTGATGTATCTTTAGTCAGGTTTGAACAATTTGATTTGCGAAATGGTAATATGAAATTAACTTCATACAATTAAATGATCATAAGTTCTGACCATGATTGAATGGATCAACAATCACCTAGCATGAAACAAAGGTCAATCAACAATCACCTAGCATGAAACAAAGGTCAATCAACAATCAGCTGAATTTATGGTTCCAGTCTTTTTGGCTTAAAACTGTTTATGTTTGTTGCCTTTCTTTTCTTGATCTGCTGGTCTTTTTTTCGAGGCACGTATTTTATTAAGAGGAAATTCTTGATCTGCTAGTCATCCCTAGTCTTTCTGTCTCCTGTCTCCTCTGTGAGGTACTGGACTCTGTTTTTATCCGAAATGAGAAAAAACACTACTAAACTGAAAAGTATGCACTGTCTTAGTTTTCGAAAACTTTCAAAATGGCATCTTGACTTTTTGACCTATTCTGATAGCATTTTATGGAGTATGGATGATGCTTGTATCCTCCTATTCTTGTACTCATCGGATAATCAATGGGGGATCACCTGCCACTCACTGCTCGAAATAATAAATTAAATTTATAGGCTGTACATGGTTAGGAATTATGTTGTTCCCCACATATACAGGTTTTTCAAAAAAAAATACTGTAATGATTTATTCTGATATTGAATTCAGGGCTCTCTCTTGTGAGATTCTGGAAGCCTATGAACTGAAGTAACATGTCATCTAAATAGCAATCTTAGATGTTATGATTTTTATCTCATTGGCATGTTATTATATTCAGATTGCTGATTTAATTGCACAATGTACTCTAAAAAACTCATGGTCTACCAAACATTTCAATAATGGTTAAATCCGTAGGTTTATTTAAAGAAAAAAGTGGTGAATTTGACTTCTTTTATTTGCCTCAAAGCCTGAAGGCAGCAGCGTGCACACGACTCTGAACATTTGCTGGAATTCTACTTTAATTTACATTGCTCTGATCGAAGTATAAACTGCTAATGGTGTTTGCATTTCAACAAGGTTTTAAGCAAGTCTAGCAATTCAGTGCCAATGAGTTTGCCAAGAAATGCTATTTGCGTGGATTGCAGAAGTTGTCGCTTGTTCTGAATCACAATGACAGAGGCCTTGCTAAAGTGGTCTCATGCCTGCTTAATAGCTCCCCAAACCTCAAGGATCTCGAGATCCAAGTAAGTCACTGCGAGGATAAAGTTCCATGGATCCATGTTTGGAGTGAAGTGAGATTCATTCTACATTGCATTGCTTCTAACTCTTTGTCTGTCTCTCTATTGTTAGGAACCCTACAGTTACAGTGACCATCGCCTAATCTCTCTTGCACCAGAGTTCTGGGAGGAGCATGCGAACACCGAGTGTGTTCAGAATCACCTGTCGAACGTCACCTTCTACACGTCCAGAAAGATCTTCAGGGACTGCACCTACATCACATTCCCCAAGTTCCTGGTGATGCGCTCGAGGGCTCTCGAAAGACTGAGCATCAAGTACCAACGCTCCAAGGATCAGCAGCACCTGTGTGTGCCCGAGCTTGAGACGGTCCGGGCTGAGCTCCAGCAGTGTTCAAGGGCTTCTCCAGGTGCCCTGGTGGAAATCTCTGCTGTTGATCGCCTCCCGTGGTATTAGATGTGAGTTCAGCTTTTGTTTACATGCTGAGTGTGATGCAGTGGAGACAATGGGTAGAAGAAGCCGACTCAATATTTGGTTAGCAATAGTCTATGTGCCTTCTGAGTTTCTGACTGGTTTTTTCCGAACAAGCAAAAGCTTTGCTTGTTACTTTTATAGATAGAAGCGGCTAAGATGCCGGAAGTTACAGGCGCGAGAGCCAAGCGCCATAGGCTAGGTTACAATGGTTGTAATTGAAATGGAAACATAATCAACTGTGCCGGGATCAGGGTGCTCCATATAGCACTCAGCTGTTTCTTTCCAGCAGCTAACCATAGACTCGCCTCGTCTCTTACAGCGCTAAACAGATCATCTACAGTGGTGAGTTGAGAGTCGAAGACCTAACCCCGCTTCTGTGCAGACCTGAGACTTGCGATCTGAGCGCCATCCAGAAGTCAGTAATGTTGGCATGACGAGGGATGTCTAAGTACCCGAGCTTGGTGGATAGGATTTTCCATAGCAGCCTTGTGTAGCTGCAGGCAGCAAGCAGATGGTCGATCGTCTCACATTCCGTGGCGCAGAGCGGGCAGAGCTCGTGGCTCTCCGGTCCCCGCCGAAGTCTCTGATCTGCCGTCTAGACACGACGATGTAAACATAGCCATAGGAATACCTTGCAATCTAGGGGCACCGATGCAGCCCAGAGCTCGTTTGCCATTGGAAAGAGCTGTCGACCATGGAAGAAGGCCTCATAGGCCGACGATGCAGAATACACCCCATCTGCTGTCCACTTCCACACGAACACTTCCACACGAACCGGTCCTTGGCTTCATCATTGAGTACAGAGGATTGGATGGTCGGCCAAAGCCGCAAAAAGTCCAAGAGTACCTCCGTGGTGAGCGCACCAGATATATCATCAACCCAGTTGTTACCCTGTAGTGCTTCTCTTACCGTTTTCATGGCTGCTAGCCTCGGACACACAGCTGCAAGCAAGCCGGGCGCCAGGTCTACGACGCCTTGCCCCTGAATCCACCGGTCTTTCCAGAACAGAGCGCACCTTCCATCACCTACTGAAACCGTCGTTGAGCAGAGAAACATTGCCTCAACGACCGGGTCAACCTCAAACTGGAGGTCCTCCCAGCATTTGTCTTGCGTGCGGCGAAGCCATAGCCAGCGCAAACGCAACGCATATCCCATGAGAGCTAAATCCTTAATACCGAGGCCGCCATACTGGGTAGGAGCAATGACGCGCCGCCGCGCCACCATGCATTGGCCACCATTTGCGTTATCTGTGCCTGTCCATAGAAATGCGCAACGGTCTTTATCCATGGCCACAATTGCCCAGGACGGCAACTTGAGGGCAATCATCATGTGTACCAGGATTGCGTTGAGAGTGGAGTCGATCAGGATTTTGCGTCCACTTCTATGGAGAAGCCGCCCTTTCCACATTGGTATACGTTGACGACATTTCTCCACCAGCGGCATGACGTGCGCCCATCGCAGCGGATAGATAGTCAAAAACAACTGCGAATGTGGCCGTCTGACTGGTTATATATTGGCTTTTGCAAACATACTTTCGTAGCCTTTGCAATCATAGATAGTCAAAAACAACTGCAAAAATATATTAATCAGTAATATGGACTAAAAAAGGGCCTCTACATTGAACGAAAAGTTCTAGAAACTGCCATCCCAATTTGAGAAAAAAGAGACAACCACTTCATCAACGACATCTTCTTTGAGGGGGCACACACTTAGGGGGTGTTTGGATACCCGGGACTAAAATCAAAGGACTAAAATGAAGGACTAAAACTTTACTACCCCTATTTGGATCTTAGGACTAAAAGTCCTAGGACTAAAAGGAACTAAAACAGCTTTAATAATGTGCACAAAGACGTTTTTGCCCTTCCTAAGGTACCCCTCCCCTTCTCGCGCGCACCTGCTTCCCGCGATTGTTGCCGCCGCCGCCTCCTCTGCATTGTGTGCCGCCCACCGCCGCCGCTGGAGGCCGGGCCGGAGAGGGAGGAGGGGCCTCGACGATAGAGCACCCCTTGGTGACGCACGCCGGGAGTGAGAAGGACGGCGTCGCGGGCGTGGCAGAGACGGGAGAACTCGATCTTGGAGACGCGCACCTCTTCCCCAATGCCGTCGCGGGCAATGGCGCGCGCCCTTCTCCCTCGCGGACCACGCGCTCGCCGCCGCTGGAGCCCGCTGTTGCCGCGCGCAGTGACGGAGCCGCCGCATTCGCCGTCTCGCGCGTGGGCGTTGTCGGGCGCCACCGCTAGGCCCACACATCCGTCGGCCGCGCTGCCCACGCGCCCGGCCGTGGAGCCGCCCGCCGCTGGCCGCCCCACCGCCCACCACTAGAGAGAGAGAGGGAGGGCCGGGGCGGGGTGGCGCCAGGGGCGGCACAGGGGAGGCGGATGGTCGGGGCTGGGGGCGGCGCGGGGGAGACGGAGGGGCTCGGGGAGCGGGCGGCGAGGGGGAGAGGGAAGGCTGCTGCGGCGGGGGAGCGGAAGGGCTGCGGGGGCGGCAGAGCGCAGGAGCTGCGGCGGGGCTGCGGGAGGGGAGCGGGAGGCGAGCGGCGGCAGAGCGGGAGGAACGGCTCGGGGTAGGAGAGAGAAAGAGGGGGGGACAGTGCGGGGGAAGGGCAGCCGGTGGAAAGACGGAGTTTTAGTCCCTTTTAGAACCAATTTTGGTGCTAAAATTAATACTCATTTTAGACCCTTTTAGTCCTTGGTGTTTGGTTCTTTAGGACCTTTAAGTTCTAATTTTAACACTTTTGAGCTTTAGGAGTGGGATCCAAACAACGCCTTACCAACCACCTAAATCACCATGTCTCGCCATGCCACTTTGCCACCCGCATGGTCAGCTTCCCAAATCCCGGCAACACTAATAAAAACACAAAATCCCCAAAGTCCTACGCCCTAATCTATCACACCCGGATTTTCACAAAAACCTGAATGCGGCCATATGTGTGCCCAGGAAGTCATAGTACACATATAGCGAACAAATATGATAAACAGAGAACATATGCTGGAATAAATTCTTCATTAAATAAAGTATTTACATCAGTGTGCTTCATAAATGATCTAAACAATAACAGCGGAAGACTCATAAAACTCTCAACTAATGGAGCCACAATCCACAGGGACTCTGACTGGAGACCACAGCTCAGTAGTAAAGTAAAACTTCGGGAAACTCAGCAGCAGACTCATGTCCAGCCCAATCTGTTTACCCATCCGGTATTTTATTGAATAAAATAACAAGTATAAGTAAACAATTACTTAGCAAGTATAGCACGGGTATGAAGGCTCAAAATAGGCTAGACACGGCTTAACTGTATTAGCATTTTTAGTTCGTTCATTTTAACATTATCCAATTTACTAAAGTGAATGATACCCAGTTGTAACCCAATTAAATAAATATAAGTGACATTAAACATTAATAAACATCATCTTCTAATAAAAATGATCCAGGCCGCTCGTAACCCTGAGCAAGGCTATCATGATAGATTTACACTCTGCAGAGGTTTCGCCCTTTACCCACCAGTCGCGTAAAAGCTCAAACGAACTTGAAACCCAACCACGCGGAGGTGGATCAGACATCACAAATCACACTACCGAGGTGTGACCGCATAGGGACGCTACGAGGTTTTTCACAATACACCCTAACAAGACAGTGGCCGATTATGGTACAGCACAGGCAGCATGGCCCAGGCACCGAGATTGACGTACGCCTATGGAGTCACACCATAGGGGGTCAATGGCGTCCAGAGCGCGGGCATCTCACCCAACAATGCGCAACGTGTGGAGTTCCCCGTCGCAGGGACTCTCAGCACGGGACTGTGCCTCACGGGGGCATAGCCGACGGGTCACCCGTCCTTGGTGGATCAAGACATACTCTCACCCATGTTTCCCATAACGCCGTCGGCCACTCCGGTAACCACTGGCAAGCTAGAGATGTACAAGTTACTTAACCAAGACCAGAGCCATAATAGTTCTAGCGGTGGCGACAGCCTCCTGGGTTGCCGCTTTAAGAACCGGACCTTGCGGAGAGACACTAGAACAAAGCACGAAGCACATGCTCCAGCTCCCTAAACCAAGTTGCTAAAAAGCATGTTTTATCATAAATGTTAAAGTGAACCATTAAGTCAAGATTAATAATTAAATAATAATGACAGTAGCTGCGCATAGCAAAGATTCTACCCATATGCAATAACCCTAGTTAAACAAGGATAGGGTAAACAAGACTAGGTAAAGCCTTAATGGTACATCAAATTAGACATATGCATGTATGAAATAATGTATTACAAGTGGGTAGGTAGCAAGGATTGTCCGTGCTATAACTTGCCTTCCTCGAAGGGCGGCTGCTGCTGTGAGTCCTGCTCTGGAAAGTCCTCACCGAACTCGAAGTCCAAAGCGTACGGCTCACCGACTGGACACGAATCACCATACAAGCGAGCACGCAAACCAACACATGCAAACAAATAGTAATCTATTAGAACAGTACACCAAACAATAGAAACAGTAAAAATAAAGGTTCTAGAAATATTCTACGCTTCACTACGAACACATGAGCGCGAAAATCACACTAATCGGAGCTAAAACGAAAAAGATATGGCAATTCTAAGTTTTAGGGACCTGTTGGTAAGTTTTAAAAGTCTCTAGTGGCTTATTTGAAGAAAACCGAGGACCTATACGTAATTACGCGTTAAAACCCGAGGGCTAACGCGTAAAATGGTCAAAACAGGACGGTGGGACGAATTTTCTAAAGCTTAGGGTTTTTTCTGAATAAAACAGGACCTTAATGGAATTATTTTTGAACTGTCTTGGATGGCGGGGTTGATTCCCTAAAAGCTCAGGGGCTCTTTAGCAAGATGGCCAGAGCTGACCGGTAGGGGGGTGGTGTTTTACCTGGGGCTTGAGCGGGTTGGGGTCGTTGGATCACGATCCTGCGGTCGGGATTGCTCCTGTGCGGGGCTCGCCGGCAGGGGGGTTGGAAACGCGGCGGCGCTGCTCGAGGCGGCGGGGAGATCGCCTGCGTGAAGCAAACCGGCGCTAGGGGGCTCGGTTTCGAGCGTGGCTTGGACCTACGACATCGGGGGGCTATGGTGAGAGCACCTAGGGGGATCTCGTCGAAGCTTGGGCGGCCATGGCGGTCGGCGATGGCGAGCGGCGGAAACAACTACGGTGAGCGGCGGGAACCGAGCTACGAAGAACGAGAGCGAGCAAAAAGGGGTTGGGAACGATCCTTACCACCACGCGAAGATGCTCCGGGGCTCAATTTCGCCGGAGTGCGTCCAAGGGCGCGAACCGACGGGCGGCGGCGGAGCTCGGGGAGGGCGGCGGCGCAATGCGAATGGAGGAGGGCTGGGAGTTGCTCGGGAGCTCTGGGCGAGGTTGTGAGGGTTGGGGGGTGCGGGCTCGGCTTATATAGGCCCGGGGGAGGGCGCTTGGCGGGCGAAGCGCGGAAATCGGCGGCGGCCGGCGATCGGGGATCCCCTTCCTTGCGGGGAGCGCGCCTTCCATGCATGTGCTGCCCCAAGAAGGAAGGGAAGCACGAGAAAAAGGGCAGGGGAGCTCGGCAGGGCCCATAGGGCGCGGAGCGGCTCTAGGGAAGGCCGGTCGTGGCGGCGTGATTTGCGCTGGGGAGAAGCTTGGTGCTGGCGGGAGGAAGGGAAAGGTGCCGACAGGTGGGCCCCTCGGCGCAGTGAGAGGGAGAGAGGGGGAGAGGGGCGCTGTGGGGTGTTGGCCCGGCTCGGGTCGAGCGGCCCAAGAGCGGGGCGTGCGGGGTGGGGAGAAGGGTGTGGGCCGACACTGGTGGTGTGGGGCCCAGGTGGAGGCGGTGGCGAGCTGGGCCGGGGAAGAAAGTTGGGGGAGCGAGAACAGGCCGGGCAAGGAGACGAGGGAGCAAAAGTAGACTCGGCTGAAATAACTTTTTTAGGACTCCAAACTAGGTGATTTAAATTTGAATTTAAATAAATTAAATTCTTGTTTGAATCACAAGCAATACAAAAATTAAATGCAGCAGCATGAATGCAACAAAAATATTTCTACAACTTATATTTGATTTTAATATTCATAAATAATTCAATTAACCTATATTAAATATGAACAAATAAAATAAAAGCTAATTAATTACTAAAAATTTTAAATAGGCAATTTTTTTGGGTGTTACATAATCCTAATCTAGATCTCTGAACACATATCACAGGAGGAAAAAGATCGAATTCAATTGATAATCAACATTCAGAAAACTAAATCATAGAATTCCAAAATTCATTCCAATTTTCAATTTAAAAAAAATGGAATTCCATATTTGGACCTCGAGACAACGAGACAAGTGAGGTTCTTGACAATAACAGTCTTCAAAATGTAATTGTAGTCACTGTCATTGTTAAAATATTTAACATATTGCAAAAGTATATTGTTACTCTTCCATACAAATCTAGTATTAGTAGTACCATTTTCAAATAACCGGTGGCCTTCACAAAAAAAAGTTGAAAATAATATTTCTCAATATGTTGAAAAAACAGTCGACATCGATTACAATATTCCAGCCGGCTAGCTGAAGGGAGGTGGTCTATAAAATGATCTTTAGTAAGAGACACGCGTATGCACATAGACTGTCCATCTTCGTAAAATGGTCTTTTCATTTTATCTCACATTTTTACTGTCTTCTTATATTATAGATATTATGAGATAGAAAATATAGGCTACTCGTAAAAGCCATATATATGCACTGGTTTCAGATATTATTGTGGTTGCCTTTTGAGTCGCACTGTAATACGTAGTAAAGTACTCCCTCCGTTCCTAAATAACTGTCGTTGTTACTTTTCGTGCTACGACTTTGTTTCAATTTGTAGAAAATACGTTCAACATTTTAATCTTTAAATAAATTTATTAAAAGACTAGATTCAAATGTCTATCTAATGATATTTATTATGTACTATAAATATTAATATATGTTTTTATATATTCCGTCAAATACGTTTCTCGAGAAGCGCGGGTCATTTGCGCTTCTCGAGAAACATATTTGATCGAATATATAAAAATATATATTAATATTTATGATACATAATAAATATCATTAGATAGATATTTGAATCTAGTTTTTTAATAATTTTTTTTGGAGATTAAAATGTTGCACATATTTTCTATAAATCGAAGTAAAGTCGTGGCACGGAAGCCAATGGCGATAGTTACGAGTATATATTTAGGCCTTGTTTAGTTCCAAAAAGCAACTCCCAAATGTAAAAAGAAGATTCTCCATCACATCAAAATGTCATAACATGTATGTAGTACTAAATGTAGATAAAATTAAAAACTAATTGCACGGTTTTGTTATACTCTGCGAGACGACTATTTTGAGCCTAATTAATCAATTTTTGGATAATTTTCACAAATACAAACGAAATGCTACAGTAACGTAATGATTAAAAAGTGACATCTTACCCAAATTCAACCTCTAATTCTAACGTGGCCTTAGGATGGAGTACGTCTTGACGTGCTAAAGTGTAAAAAAATCTGGAAAAGAATAGACGTGACAACTCGTCGACCCTGCCGCTTGTCAGAGCTCGGAGACCGGGGAAACCAACTCTTCCCGGTAGAAATGGCGCTCTCCACACAATATGGCGGGAAACCACACCTGCCTGCCATCAGTAGCAAAACTTTCCCCCTTCCTCGTGCTCGTGCACAGCAAAATCCAATCTCACAGCCATCGCTGAACTCTCCCATGGAGCAGACACAGTCGGAAGAGAAGAGGGCGAGGCGCTCTCCCTCTCCTCCGCCATCCCAGGCCACCGAGCCCGACGATGACCGGCTCAGCGCGCTCGACAACGCCAGCCTCCACGCCATCCTCGCCCGCCTCCCGCTCCGCGACGCCGCGGCAACCACCGTCCTCTCACGCCGCTGGCCCCGCGTCTTCGCTACGTTCCCTCGCCTCCGCGTCGAATGCGGCACCTTCAACCGCCGCGGCTACCTCGACGACGACCACTGCGAGGACACCGACCGCTGGCTCGATGCCCTGGACAGCGTCCTGGCCAGCCGCGCGGCGCCGGTGTCCGCCTTCGACGTCCGAACCAAGCTGATGTGCGAGGAGGCTGGGTGGTTCGGCGACCTCTTCGCCGAGATCTGCGGGAGCGGCGGCCTCCGGGAGCTCTGCATCACCAACAACAGCCTAATCGACTGCTACAAGGTACCTTCTCCGGTGTACAATTGCCAGACGCTCACCGCGCTGGAGCTATACTGCTGCCAGCTCCGGGTGCCGGGCAATCTCACGGGCCTGCGCGCCGTGCGGTCGCTCCATCTCGGCGTTGTGGTAGCGACGGATGCCGATCTACGGCGGATGATCTCGCGGTGCCAGGCCATGGAGCGGCTGGTGCTAGACGATATTCGCAAGGCGCGGGACATCGATATACGCGCGCCGAGCCTGGAGAAGCTGGAGATCAACTTGTTTCGCCCGCAATGCGTCGCCATAAAGAAGGCGCCACGTCTGGACTCCGTGAAGCTGGGCCCTCTTCTACGGGAGCGCCCACGACAGTGAGGGCGCCGATGGAGATGACTCAATGTCCCAGACCGAGAGCGACGACATATTTAATTTTGGGGAGATGGAGGAGAGGGAGCACCAGCAGATGGATGAGATAAGGAACTTGCTGTCATTTCTCGATGGACTCAGCAGATCCAAAGCCAAGACGTTCTCACTGGAGTTGGAGCGTAAGTATTCTAAGGTCAGTGTGGTTTGCTCAATGTTCATGTTTTCTGCCCAGAAGGCCGGGGTACTGGCATTTCACTAGCTTCTGCTAATGTAGTATGACCAGATCCGCAAGTTTTGATGAAAAGAACATAGACTGATCTGTGTTGGTGAGATAGAAAAACACTAGAACAATTTTTTTTTTTGGCAAGTCAAAGAGTTTATCACAATGCTGTGCTTCACTTTATTTCGTATGAGTGTAGAACAGACTCCCAAAAGGCTGTGACCAGGGATCTATGATACGCTTAAAATCTCTATACACGTTACAGAAAGGAGAATTTGCATAACGGGAAATGTTCATTTATGTGCACTGATGGACTTGATAATGTTATGAATTATAGAAACATTGATACTGTTATGAATTGTACCATTGGTTTAGTTTGTAAAGGATTTGGATTTGATTGTGCAACATTGGGTTGGCGTAGTTGGTTGTACTTGAGGATGATCTAAAAGACTAGTAATTGATGCATGTTGTCATGTATATTCCAGATTTTGTCTATTTCTCCCACACAATTCAATTTCTAGAATTTTTCATTTGATCAAGTGCTCCAGCTACCTTATAATGGTATAAAATGTAGCACGTGTATTTAAATTAGCCAGATTGTTTTCATCGAAAGTAATGGACAGAACTGAAGTTTAATTTACTTCTCATGATCTTAAATTGATTTTTTGTGCTGCTATACATATACTCCCTATTAACATAATCAAATGGTTTTGATCACTGTTGGGGGTTTCCCCCCTGAAAAGGGTTCAAATTTATCATCCTTTTGCATTTCAATTAGGTCCTGAGAAAGGCCAAAAATTCAGTGCCAATGAGGTTGCCCAAGAAACTCCATTTGCTTGGGTTGCAGAAGCTTACTCTTACAGTGGATTACAATCATGAAGCTGTTGCCATACTAGTTTCATGCCTGCTCAACAGTTCTCCAAACCTCAAGGATCTTGAAATCATTGTAAGCCTCTCATATATACTTCGTGTCTTTGTCCAAGTTCTGCTCGGCAAACTCTTCTTAGCTGCCTCTAATATGTTTTGTTCCTCTTGTGTGCTGTTAGGATCCTTATGATGATATGGACCACCCTCAACCGTTAGCTGCAGAGTTTTGGGAGAAGCAGATAGATCCAGAATGCTTTCAGAATCACTTGTCAACTGTCACCTTTGACATGTCCAATTCATTCTTCAATGGCTGCCCTTGCTTAGGCCTTGCTAATTTCTTGGCGATGAACGCAAGGGTTCTGAAAAGAATGAGCCTCAAGTATCGTAGGTGGGTTGACGTGCAGCATGAGGAGTCGGATGACCTGTGGCTTCAAGCAGAGAGACGTGAAAATGAAGCCATGGTTGAAGCCGTCCCAAGAGAACTCGCAGCTGGCTGAGGGCTTCTCCGGACGTGCGTCTGGAGCTGTGTCCCTGGTGATTGCATCCCAATATCCCAGTGGTTCAAGACGGGGAGCTTACCCGTGGTCCTGGCGGTTCTGGATGCTTTTGTACGTGATTTAGCCCGACTCCTCTTTAGGGATGTATATGCGATCAGTTGTCCTGTTAATGTAGTAGTGTCGGCTTTTGTATTTTCTTTGAAACTTCTTCTACCCATCAGAAAATCCTGTTTGGAGCCCAGAGAATTCACTCTGAATTTTCAGATGTGGTTCAGACTATTTGATCCATGTGATTTGGTCTAGGTTCTTATTCTGACTTTACTTGCAATTGTTATGTTGTCTGGTAATGCACATTGGATGTTGCCTTATATGACTGTTTTTTTAGATAATGGAAAATTATCCAGCCTTGACCCACAGGGCTACGGTCAAAGTTTACAATGATGCAGCACTTCCGTCTGTTCTTTCATAAAGAAAACGAAATGAAATACATCATAGAGTTTGAAGATAAATTAGCCCTCAATTCTATTGCTAAATCTCCAACCATGATGTGCGAAGAACTGCATTGCCAATGATTCCAACAATTGGCATGCCTCCTTTATTGCTCGAGTGTCCTGCTCATGCTGTTGAAGCTGTGCTCAGGACCGTAGCCAGTACGTTCCTCTGAACAAAACCTGCAAATAAGTTTTCATGAGAGATTTATCAAAGACTAAATCATTCCTACTGAGCCAGAGTGCCCAATATAATGCAGAGGCCCCAACTAACAGTTGACTCCTTAGCTTTCCTCCCATCCCTACAAGCCAATTATTAAAAAGATAATGGAAGCTATATGGTGTATGTAAGTTAAAAGCAATCTGTACGGCTCTCCAAAGGAATT
Source organism: Echinochloa phyllopogon (assembly GCA_033239725.1). Lineage (NCBI taxonomy): Eukaryota > Viridiplantae > Streptophyta > Magnoliopsida > Poales > Poaceae > Echinochloa > Echinochloa phyllopogon. The sequence continues at coordinate 48,606,891 of BTCW01000014.1, forward strand.
TCGCCATATGACAGTCGAAAAAGAGGTGTTGAATTGTTTCTTCATTAGAACAGAAAGCACACATTTTGCTACCATTCCAATTCCTCCTAGCTAGATTATCTTTTGTTAATACCACCCCTTTTTTTAAATACCATAAGAAAAGCTTAATCTTCAGAGGAAGTTTAGGTTTCCAGATTACCGTATTTTGTTGCACATGGTTAGTATTGATAATAGCCATATACATTGACTTCGCATAAAACAACCCACATTGATTAAGACTCCACCGGAATTTGTCCCTATCGTTATTCAATTGGATATGACTAATGCGACGCACAATATCATGCCATGAGTTTAAAAGTGGACCTACTAATGATCGTCTGAAAGACACATTAAGAGGAATCCTAGAAAACATCATAGCTACAGTATCATGATTTTTCCTTGCTATCTGATATAAGGATGGATATTGTTGTTTCAAGGTGAAATTTCCCAACCATTTGTCCTCCCAGAATCTGACTTGATTACCGTCATTTAACTGAAAAGTGCCAAAATTGGTAAAAGTTTGTTTCACCTTCATCAACCCCGACCAGAAGTGGGAGTCCCCTGGTTTTCTATCTACCTGAGTGATAGTCTGAGTGCGCAAATATTTGTTTCTTAAAAGTTGCTGTCAAATACCATCCTCATTAATAAGCTTGAAAAGCCACTTACTGAGCAGGCACTGGTTATGTATCTCCAAATTTTTTATCCCTAGCCCTCCAACTTCTTTAGGCTGACATAGGATAGTTCATCTGGCTAGTCTATACTTCCTCTTATGTTCATCAGACTGCCAAAAGTCCAACCTTTCGAGAACCCCCTTTGGGACCTCGAAAAAGGACAGCATAAAAACCGCTAAACTGGATAAAACTGAGTTAATTAAAACTAGTCTCCCACCTACGGACATATGCTTTCCTTTCCAACTGCTCAACTTCCTTTCAAAATTTTCCTCTATTCCTTTCCAATCGGAATTTCTAAGCTTCCTATAGTGCATCGGAATGCCTAGGTACCTGAATGGATAAGCCCCAGAGCGGCATCCAAATAGGTTAGCATATTGTTGTTCGCAATCTCTGGCCCAACCAAAACAAAATAATTCACTTTTGTGAAAATTTATTTTAAGCCCGGATAACTGCTCAAACGCACATAAAAGAAGCTTCATATTTGCAGCTTTTGTCAAATCGTGATCCATGAACAGAATTGTATCATCAGCATATTGTAGTATTGAAAGGCCTCCGTCTACTAGCTGCGGCACAACCCCGGATATCTGCCCATCTTCCTTTGCTCTGTTAATGATAATGGCTAGCATATCAACAACAATATTGAAGAGGATAGGTGAGAGCGGATCACCCTGCCTAAGCCCTTTCTAGGTCTGGAAGTTCTGTCCCACCGTATCATTAATCTTAATACCTACATGACCCCGCTGAGTAAAGGCCTCAGTCCACTGGCGCTATTTTTGAGAGAAGCCCTTCATCCTCAAAGTTTGCTGTAAAAATAGCCATCTTACTTTATCATAGGCTTTCTCAAAATCAATCTTAAAAATTACTCCATCCATGTTCTTCCTATGAAGCTCATGGATAGTCTCTTGTAGCACTACAACCGTCGGGCTAATGACCTTTTGAGCCACTTGTGAAATTCTATTTGTTGCAACCTTTGTAAAAATCTTAAAACTCACATTAAGCAAATATATAGGCCTATATTGTTGGATTTTGATCGCCTCGTTACATTTTGGTAACAAAATAATTGTACCGAAATTTAAGCTATACAAAGGCAAATTTCCTTCATGGAACTCGTCAAACAGAAGCATGAGATCTCCTTTTATAACGTCCCAGAATGCCTGATAGAATTCTATAGGGAAACCATCAGGTCCAGGGGCTTTGTTATGTTCCATTTGTAAAACTGCCTCCTTTACTTCCTGTTCTGAGAATCTAGACACTAGAATCTCATTCTCAGTTGCAGAAATCAGCCGTCTGGGTCTCATCTAACTGAAAATAATTCTCCTCAGGGGGTCCAAATAATCCTTGATAATATGTTGTGATATAACTTTTCAACTCGTCATCACCACGTAATATTTGATCCCCATCCTGCAGCTGATAAATTCTAGTTTTCCTATGCCTACCGTTTGCTATTAGCTGAAAGTATTTAGTGTTAGAATCACCCTCCAGTAACTCCTTCACTTTTTCTCTTTGATACCATTTAACCTCCTCTTCTCGCAACAGTTCTGCTAATCTATTCTGAAGGAACTGCTTTAAATCAATTTCCTGTTGAGTCAAGAGAATAGTTTCTGCTTTTTTATCTAGGGTATTCAGCTTATCTAACAATTGTTTCTTCTCTTTTTTATAATTTCCACTTGTGTGTTTCGCCTAGCCTCGTAAATGCTGGCGCACCCTCATCACCTCCATTCGTGTCTGTATCCATGGGCACTGCATTTTCATCATAAAAGTTTGCCTCCACCACAAGTTGTAGAGCACAACAAGCTTCCCCGATGACCACATCCACATACTGTAGAATTAAGGTGGGATCAAGAACTGAAACTCTAACCCGACACCTGTCATATTTCCTCGTGAAAGCCATGTCTACATCCCTGGTCACTCCCAATATAGATCCCACTGCCCATATTATCTCGTACTCTCTCAGATCATCTGGTAAACCTGTGAATTGTACCCATATCTTTGGCAGCATATATTTGATCTCACCCCCTCCTAGCTCATCAATCGTCAACGTTATGTCAGGGAACTTTGTATGTAGCACTCCCCACTCTATCATCCTCTGTAATTCAGCCCTATTAGGAAAGACTGTCCTGAATGTATTCTCTGCTAACTCTTGAACCACCCACTGCCACTGCCCTGGAATCAAGCGCTCCAACTCCGATGTTACATTGGCTGCCGTAAGATGGCCCCCGTTAACACGAATCACAGCAGACTTTGATTCACCCCTCTGTTTGCGGTTACTTGGTGCCGGAATATAGTAAAAACCTAAACCATCAACCGCATAACCACATGTCGCAGCAAAAGGTTTATCCGCTCTAAACCGAGGACAACGAATTTTTGAGTGATCCTTCTTGTCGCATATCTCGCAAAACACATCAGAGGAACAGTCGACCATTGTGTGACCCTTCGTATAACAACGGTAGCAATAAGGTTGCTTACCCGTCGTCTTCGAAGCCCTTGCAGCTGATGACTCAGGAATCTCAGGTTTTCCAGGCTTGTACGCATTGGCCTGGGTATTTTCCCCCTTAGCTGCTACTGGTGGCATCTGTTCTTTGCCCTTTGCCTGAACTCCCGCACCTCCTTGCATCACAGAAAAAGCCTGCTGCAGCAGCAGCGCTGCTTGTGCCGCTTGTTCAGCAGACGACGAAGCAAACATCTGTTGTAAGGCCGTCATCGCCTGCGCAGCTTGGGCATGGGGAGATGACGTGCTCGCCTGCGCCAACGGGGCTGTTGTCTGGCCAGCTTGGCCTGTCATTGACGGAACGCCTGGTACTGGAACATGACCCGGCGCCGGTGGGGCACTGCCTAGTACTGGAACGCGACCCGGCGCCGGTGGAACATGTTGATGCCCACCACGGCCAGCTCTACCACCAGTGTTGTGGCCACCAAATCGACCCCTAGAAAACTGGCCACCACCCATGTACCGGCCGCCGCTGCGACCACCAAACCGACCGCCGCCGCGGCCGCCATATCCTCATGGCCGGGATGAAAGTTACCTTGAAAGCCTCCACGTCCAAACAAACCACCCTGCCCATAGCCTCCTCTCCCCGACGCAGCACCTCTGGCTCCGTTCTCCATGGGATTTCTCACCGCGTCGGCGTATGTGCTCCCAAGAGAAAACTCGACGGTGGTGTGTGGCGCCCTAGGGCTGCGGTTCCCGGTTCCAGTACGAGCAAAGAGAGACACAAGGCCTTGGGTAGGCCGAAACGGCACCCGAGAGCTGTATCTGACTCGGTTTGGGCCCAAGGTTTCTGTTCGGCTGGGAGACGGCCCACCACGTAATGAGTGGCATTCGAAATTCGAATAGGCCGGTGCTGCCGCTCCCACCTCCGAAAATACCGGATCAGAGATCGAGTTCTTCGTCACCATCGCCGGCGATCTCTCCGGCGAGGAAGACATAGTGTACGTGCTTGTGTTTCGTCGATTCAAGATTGACAGAGTAGAAGAACGTTGCATTACCTTTGCTCCTGCTATTGCGTCGCCCATGGTGAACGGCGGCGACACCCGCGGCGGCGGCAACGGCCCCCGCCATGGCTTCCGGCGTTCAACCAGTGCATCGATGATCTTCGCAGCTAACACCCCCTCACCAAGTTTCCTCCGTGCCGGGCTCACACGCAGCTCTTTCTCAGCTAGATAGATTTGTGGAATCGTGAATCCGGCATTCTGAGCTTTGGCTATGATCTCTGGTGTGTCAATGGATGTTACAGACCCCGGGGTTCCCATTGATTGCTCATCGTCCTCCATATCTGTCCCTGAATCTTCATCCTGCAACGCCCAGAATCGCGACCCCTTGACCTCCTCCACGCCATGAACGACCTTCCGAGTCCCTGCCGACGACGCCTGCACCAACTCTGCTTCCCGGTGCAGCTGCTCTCCGGCGAGAATGCGTTCCGCCTCTAAACACAGCCCATTTGCGTCGTCCTCCAATTCTGACCGGATCACCGGCGCCAAAGTTAGCCGGCGAACGCGCAATCGCCTCACCATACCTCCCCCCCCCCCCCCCCCCCCCCCCTCGACGATTGACAAAATAGAGCAAAGGTAAGCATTACAAATGAGAAATGACCCGTGTCTGTAATTCTGTATCCTCCTGTACCTGATGCCGAGAATCGTCCCGACTGTTCAGCAATGGCTCGAGCTAAGGAAAAGGCTCTTTTTTTTTTAGTGTAAAGGGAAAAGGCTCATTTGATGTGCACGGGGCAGCTTCTTTGGACTGCAATCTTACAGGCGATTGCTACAGTAATAGTGGACCAGACCAAGACAAACATAGTGATGTGGGTTTCCATTCCAGATGGTGAGATGGTGGCTGTGCCCAGTATAACAGCTTCCTGCCTGCCTCTATATTCGAATCCCTTCGAATCCTTCATAGAGAAACTCTCTAAAGTCAATAATGCAACTGAGCCATTGAATCCAGAATCGCTTCGGCTCATGTGATGTGATGAGTACGGCGCAGTGCCGTTCGAGCAATCTTAAGTGTTTGCTACTCCGTATGTGACAGCAGTGGTGAAGCTAGAGTAGATCAGAGGAAGGTACATCTGCCTTATGGGTATATGAATTTAATTATTATACATGGTAAAAAATATTTCTATACATTGATTTTATATTTGACGTGGGTGCATATGCATCCACCAAATTGTAGCTTCGTCACTGTGTGACAGTGGACCGGATCTCTATATGGCCTCCATGTGATTTTTTCTTACAACTTTTCATTATTCCTCTTGTTTAAAAATTTAGTTTAAATATATTATATATAATAAATTATGTGTGTAAAGTATCTTTGTGAAAAAATCATAAATAAAATAAATAATATTTATATACTTTTTAAAAAACTACTTAAATATTTAAAAAACAACAGTAATTTAGAACAGAGGTATTAATATATTTCTCCACAGCTGACTCTTAGGTGAGCCATAGGAAATACTCCTACAGCTGTAAATTTTGTAACAAAATTCCTCGATGGGCAATTGAGTTTTCAAGTTTTTCGTCGCAATTCTTCTCTGGCATTGCATGCATTTTCACCCAGGCATGCATCGGCACATCCCGTCCCCCACTCGCCCCTGAGCAAGGCCGTTTCCGGACAAGTCAAAGACACGTGGCGCCCGGGCACCGACCCCACGCTCCCGGGGCGCGCCTCTTTCTGTCTTCCCCACGCTTTCTCCGGTAAATTAATTACCGCGAATCGAGGTCCCCCGGGATCCCAAAATTAGCCATTAATCTTTTCCCCCTCCTCGCGCGCGGGACCCTCGCAGCTCCCCACCGGCCACCGGCCCCTCGCTATCGGCCATGACGTGTGGGCCCGCGAAACAATCTTCCCCTCCCCCGCCCTTTTGCCTTCCCTGCCACGTAATCGGGCCCGTGGATGTCTCGCACCTTTTCAGGGCCATTTCCAATTCATCTCGCCTCGCTTTCCCCCCTTCTTGTCTTCCTCTTCCGTTGCCTTCCATTCCCGTTCCTCTCCCCACAGCTTCCGCTCCTTCACACACACACAACACAAGCACACGCACCCCACGCACCAACCCAGGGGTCTCTCGCACACGGATAGAGGGGGGAGAGAAGAGGGAGCGCGATGTCGGTGGGGAGCGGGTGCATTCCGGCGATCCCGGGCGCGGCCCCGCCGGCGAGGAGCGGGCTGCTCGGGGGCGCCTTCCTGCAGGTGTCCGCAGCGCGGCCGCGGGCCGGGCGGTGCCGCGCCACGCAGCACGGCCGCGTGAGGCTCGGCGGCCGCATCGTGGCCCGAGCCGGCGCGGCGGAGACTCCGGTGGCTGGCGCCGACGAGGACGCCGGGGCGGTGTTCTCCGAGAAGTTCCCCCTGCGCCGATGCCAAACGGTAGCCATGCTTGATGCTTGCTCTAGTTCCCCCGGCGCGTTTTCTGATCCGTGCTAAAACGGTGGGTTTCTACGGCTGTGGGGCTGCCGGGCTGGTGCTGATGATGGGCTGTGCGGTGAAAACACGCAGGTGGAAGGGAAGGCGTGGGTGAGGGTGGACGCGGAGCCGGATGGGGACGGTAAGTGCAAGGTCGTGGTCGTATGCGATGTGGCGGGGAAGTGGGTGCTGCACTGGGGTGTCTCTTACGACGGTGAGCATGTGAGGTAATAGTATCTTCTCTTCTCTTGCCCCTTCTATTTTATTTTAATTAATGTTCAAGATGCGGATGCGTTCTTGTGCTCATGGATCAACAGGCAACGATTTATGCATTGTTGAGCAAAACAGATGGGATCAACAGTAGGCTCAGACAGCCAACTGTGCCCATGTTTCGGTGGGTTTTGTCCTGCCGTAGGTAGCTCCTGGTTCAACGTTTGTGTAGTTATGACATAGTAGACCATGCGGTCTGTGATCTAGCTTTGTATTCACTTAGGGGAAACCATGAACATGTTCAGTTTCAAAAATAACAAACAGGTGGGTGTGCCGTTGCCCCTATGCTACCCTGGAGGGCGCGAAACTTGAAAATAACTTTTTCTTATCGGATGAGGGGCTGGCGTTCTATCAGTTTTGGCTGGTTCCTACTTGACTATAGCGTGCACACCTTAAATTTCACATCTGTTTTTATTTGGAACTGGAAATAGGATCTAAGCGCACGGCATGGCTTCACGACATGCAGGAAAATTGGAAGTTATTGTAATCTGATCGGTTTTTGTTCTTATGTTCCCTTGACTTTGAACCCCTCGATGTAGTCTTGATATCCTGTACTTATATCAGTTTAAGGAGATTTTCATCGTAGTGTAATTATCTAGATTTGTTGTTTCTTGGTTCCTTTTGTACGTACTCAAGCTCCAAAACTAACGCTTTCGTGTTTTCCCAGAAAAGAAAAAAAATTGGTTACCTTTTTTTTCCTTCTATTGTTGCATTTAGTTCTTGCCTTCTTGGACCAGAAAATGTTTAGTGACCAATTTCATCTCATCATTTGCTATCTATGGATTTGCAGCGAATGGGATCAGCCTCCTTCAGAAATGAGACCACCTGGTTCTGTTCCAATCAAGGTTGCTGACTCTTGTGAACACTGTTCAAGCACTTGAATTCGATTGTAGCTATAGTCACTGGCATGTGTCTGTCAATGTGATACAAATATGCCAGAAAACTCCAATTTATGTTGATATCCAGACAGTAAAAAACTATTGTCTTTCTTATTTATTCGTTAGCCATCTACTCTTCTCATTTAGCTTTCTGATTGCTGGACAATATTTGAAATTTCAGGACTATGCAATTGAAACACCATTGGAGATTTTACCCAATTCGGAGGGCCGGTATGAAGTGCAAATCAAATTTGATAAGGACACTCCAATTGCAGCCATCAATTTTGTCCTAAAGGTTCTAGCTTTTAACTATTGCAATATTGCATAGCTTCCATTTTTATGATTAGATGCTGCTATGCTTCTCTACTTTTGTATTTTATAGTTGATGCCAGTTGAAACAGTAGCTGAAATTACTTAAACTGGAATTTTTTTTTCATGTGCTCTAGTTGTCTATGAAAATGATAACATGCACTGCGGATAACATGCACCACGGATAACATGCCTCATCTGAGCTGATTGTTTTGATATATTCATGAGTTTTTTTTTAAATCACATGTGCTTCTTTATCTCCTTTAGCTTTTATGGGCTGTTTATTTTGCTTGCGCATTGAATGCCTCAGTTCATTCTTACCTTGATAGGACGAGGAAACAGGTGCATGGTTTCAGCATAAGGGCAGGGATTTCAGAATACCCTTAAGTGGATCCTTCGATGGTGGAGTTCCATTAGGAGCAAACCAAGATATTGGTGTATGGCCAGGTATTGAGAGTTTGAATAACTATTACACTCTTTTGATCAATATAGTGGCTTGCCGCTGATTGATATCTAGTTGTTTAGGATTTGGAACATTGTTTTACTGAATGTTTTTTAATGTAAACATCAGTTACCTATGAATGACTAGTAATTTTCTCCATTCTACTACATTGGGTATTTTTGTAGAAACAATATTTTCTGGAAGTATCTTTCATCTGAATGCACAAAGTACATTTCATGTTATAGAATCTTGTTCTTGTCTGGGTTTATAGTACATGAACATAGAAGCTAAGGACTTCTGATGGCACAAAGTTATAAAGCTAGGAATTCTTACTTAAAATTATCATAATTGCAAGGAACCATGATAAAACTTTTCTAACATGTATCTTTGGCTCGCATCATCTTATTTTATCTTTTCCCTGAAAACTAATTGCATCCACGCCTATGATCTGTTTGGTTCCTCTACGTAAGCTACTGTCTTGATTTTACATGTGCATGTCTAAAAGACAAGCAATTACACATTGCTGTAGTATTCTTGTCGAAGTACATGACTGTCTGATTTTAAAACTAGAGACTGTTAACCTTTCTGGCTGTCTAGGAAAGTTATCTTGATGTATTGACTGTATTATTTCTTAGGAGATTTGGGGCACTTGAAGAAACATGAAGGATCTAATGTTCAGCCACAAGAAACTATACCTGGGGGTATGGGTTTAAGTGGAAAACATATTTCAGGGTTCTATCAAGAATTCCAAATTATAAAATCAGAGTACACTCAGAACTTTGTAACTGTTACTGTAAAGAGGGATAATGAAACTCATAAAAGGCTTGTAGAATTTGACACTGATATTCCTGGAGAAGTTATCATTCATTGGGGAGCTTGCAGAGACAATAGCATGACATGGGAGATTCCACCAGAACCACATCCACCAACAACGAAAATCTTCCGACAGAAAGCTCTTCAGACTTTATTACAGGTACTTCCATATTAGCTTGAAGCTTAGCTGCTGGAGGTCAAGGGAACGAAATTGTACTATCCTATAAAAGAATTGTCAAAATGAATTACCCGGCTGTGTTCTGTTAATTAGGCACATTTGCATTTTTTTAATTTTATGATTCCAACCATACTTCCAAAATTTAAAACTATTACATTTGCGCATCTGAAATTATACAAACTAGAATTCAGAAGCATTATAGATTACAATGGTAAGTTAGGTTGGATGCCCACAACAGGAAATCCATTGGATAAATTTGATCATTTTTAAGTGCACTGCTGTTAACTTATCTGAAGAACAGTGCGCCTGAGAATTTGAAAAAACTGAAATATAAAGGTGGCTTTATTATTATGACATTTCCCACAAATTTTTCTTTAAACATTTCCTTAAAAGAAAATTGGTTGTTTAAATCTATATTTTGTCCTGTGATAGGTTGTTAGGAGGATTACTTCTTTGTGGTGCCTGCTTTTCCAGAAAAAAAAACTACAAACCAAGTTCAGTTCTTTGAAATCTTAGGCTCCTATTGTTTCTAAGAATTGGATAGGATGAATTGAATTGGAGTATCAAAATGTTACCTTAATACTACTTACAACTTGCCATCTTTCACCTCAAAGTATATCTCAATTCTTATGCAAGTTTTCTCTCTGTTATTTTGACACGTGCTGTTCTTGTCCTGCAAAAAATAATTTCTTGTTGCTTCTCCATTTGGTTGAACATTTGTATTTTGTTTTTGTGATTCTATGACTTTAGCACAGTAAAATCAGTGAAGCATTCCTCATCTCACATCATATATCTGTTACTGCAGCACAAAGCTGATGGAAGAGGCAATTCTTTATCATTCTTACTAGATGCAGAGTATTCTGGTCTGTTTTTTGTGCTCAAACTTGATGAGTATACTTGGTTGAGAAATTTGGAGAATGGATCCGATTTCTTCATTTCTCTTACAAGAGCGGAACAGCATGGAAGCACCCAAGATCTTGATAAGGTTGAGCCACAGAAAGTTGATGAGAAGTCTTCACAAGCTGATGGTATAATCAGTGATATAAGAAATATGGTGGTTGGCCTATCGTCTAGAAGAGGCCAGAGAGCTAAGAATAAAGTTCTGCAAGAGGATATCCTGCAAGAAATTGAAAGGCTAGCAGCAGAAGCTTATAGCATTTTTAGGAGCCCAACTATTGATTCCGTAGAGGAGTCTGTAGATCTAGATGACCCATCAATCGCGAAGCCAGCTTGTTCTGGCACTGGATCTGGCTTCGAAATATTATGCCAAGGATTTAACTGGGAATCTCACAAGTCAGGGAAATGGTATGTTGAACTTGGTACAAAGGCCAAGGAGTTGTCATCCCTTGGTTTTACCATTGTTTGGTCACCACCGCCTACTGATTCTGTGTCACCTGAAGGATACATGCCAAGGGATTTATATAATCTAAACTCCAGGCATGTTTTTTATGTGTAAATTCTTTCCTCTAAGATTTGTTGTATATATTACTTTTGATCTTAATCTCATCACCAGTTAATGTTTTATAGGATAGTACCTTCTTCTAGATCTCTTATACTGGCATATAGTCTGTAAATGTGCAATAGCCACCTTCTCTTTGATCTTGATCCTATAAATAGATTAAATTAATAGCCATCCTTATGATAGGAGCTTTAAATTATCAGTGGTTTGCCCTATAATGCATTTTCAGGTCTTAATTAGTACTCAAGGTAGAAACTTTTGACGATTGAACCACTCTGTTTGTACTAAGTATGTGATATCATCGATTTCTCCCTAGATAACTGCAAACACTGCCATGATATTCTTTCATACGAGGATTATTCTTTATTCATTCTAGTTAGAAGTTTGGTGAACCTATGTCATCAAGTTAGCAGTCAAGCTATGGATGAATTTCTCACATAAAGGAACAAACATGACTATTGCCAAGTAACTAGCAAATTTATCAGTTATCAGCAACTTTCCTTCCTGATAAGAGAAGGTACTGCATGCCCTTATTAGATAACTGGCATAGCCATGTAGTTACGCTGCATTACCACAGAGAACATTCCTTTTAAAAGAGCTTGTATGAGGATACAGAGTTCTTAGATAACTGATGTCGCGGACCATTGAGGTAATCTCCTTGGTCTAGAGTACCATCGGGATTTTCCTGAAGACTCTTTGCGGGTAAACATTGTGACTCTCTGGTTCTGGTGTGTAGGGCTCTGTAGGCTTTGCTACTATTTTCTCTGTATAGGCATAGCAAAGCCATTGTTTGCAGTTAGGGGCAATAAACTAACCTCACTTTACTTGACCCTGTCTAACCTTATAAAGCTTGTTGTTTTTCTATTTACCTTGCACAGAAGTCAACAATGTTCAGAGTTAAAATCCAGCTTCTTAAACAGTATATCATGAACCCATCATGTAAACTGATTTCATGCATTAACATGATAAACCAATATTTCAGATACGGGACCATGGATGAGTTGAAGGAACTCGTGAAGATTTTCCATGAATCTGGCATCAAGGTTCTTGGTGATGCTGTTCTAAATCACAGGTGTGCTCAAATTCAGAATAACAATGGTGTCTGGAATATTTTTGGTGGCCGTATGAACTGGGATGATCGAGCAGTTGTAGCAGATGATCCGCATTTCCAGGTAAGACCTTTTCTTTTCCAAAATATTAGAAGACTGACATATGATTCTCCATAGAAAATTTAAAAATTTAACAGTGGGTTAAGATTGTTTAAGAAAACCATGTTGGAACAGAGTTTTGCCAGGGGAAATAGGTTTTAAAAAATATTGGTCAAGTCTCAAAACTGTTAATACTAAATTGCTCAAAACCGGTTCGAACATTATTGAGCATACTGGTTTCACACTGAATCATAACCAGCACTAGATTGGGATCACATTGGATTGATTCCACACCCTATGCATGTAAAATTAATTTGGATGCAAGGGTTTGAACATGCGACTTGGAGATAGGCAAGAGAAGTGCCTGTGAAACCATGCTGCAAACTGGGCAGTAGAATGTTGGATACGGATGGAAAATAAAGGCTTCCGTGATATATTTCTTTGCAACGCTGTTGGCCAACATTATTTACTTTGTTTTTCCACACTGGTGGCTGGACCATTAAACCAATGGGGTCTGACTTGCAATCCAATGAAACAAGCAACTCACTTGTTAAGCTACTGGTACACTTATTAAATCTATGGTCAAATTCCCATATGAAAACTCATTTAATCAAGAACAGTGCATTAAGTGCCCCTGTGAACACCGAACAGGCACCTTTGATACAGTAAGCTGATACTGACAATACACCACTGGCATGGTGTATGCTTGGATGCAATCCCTGTGAGTTCCCTATTTAAGTTACACAGCAGTAATTTTTAGCAACATGAACATTAAGTTGGAGTCTCAGTTCACCAATATATAACTCTAATGGGCTTGTCAAAGCTTTCTGCTTGCATATACTCCCTCCGTTCCAAAATAAGTGCCATTTTGGCATTCAAATTTTGTCCCACAAAGAGTGTCCTCTTGGCTTATAGGGATGCACACATTTAATTAAATCAACTCGCACATCAATAAAGAAGTGCATAGAGAAGCGTATGGAGCCAATCAAATAGTTAATTAGTGCTATTTTTCTAGTTCCAATGCATATACATTTATTTAGAAAGTATGAGTAATGAGGGGCAACATATTTTGCTATTTGTTTTCAGTAGCATAAAGAAATTCAGGGAACTTGACCTTAGCTCCAAAAGGGGAAGAAAATAAACATATTCAACTTCAAAACTCATTGAAAATTTAAGTTTGTGTGACATCTTTTGCTATTTGTTTTCAGTAAATTATGTAAAAGTACATTTTCATGTTGGGTTAAAACTCCTATCCCTGCAGGGAAGAGGAAACAAGAGTAGTGGAGATAACTTCCATGCAGCACCAAACATTGACCACTCGCAAGAGTTTGTGAGGAATGATCTTAAAGAATGGCTTTGCTGGATGAGGTCCGTTATTCTGTCATTTCTTGCTCAAAGCTCCTCCATCACTCGGGCTTCATTGTTTTTGGCCATATGAATTACCCATGCAAATGTCCTTTGCTGTGGCATCCCGATAGGTTGAGTACATAAATTCCATGTATGTGCATTTGGACATAAATTACAACTAAGTGCCCGTTTTTCCTTGCCTCGTGTCACTTTCTTTTGAAAGCTGTATTTTTTTTGTTAAAACATAAGATATACACTCTACCCTGCTTAGCCCCTATAACAAATTCGAAGGAATGAGTGGTACACTAGAAGGGCTGCAAATTGTCATCAGTTTACCACCAGATTTTTTTTACATAGTTCGGTGAGAAATGTGTATGCTTGATTCTGCTACTCTGCTTAGATCCTACAACAAAAGAACAACCGGTGCACTACGAACTCTGCAAAATCTATTAAGTTTAACTCTCCTTGGAAAATGATTTTATGAGGTCCTTTTTGGATATGTATCTTCATTTGATCCATAGCTTTTTGGATGATTGATTCTGTAAGTTCATGTTATCGTAGCCGTGCTTGCTTTTTTAGTAAAGTACAACATTGGGAGTTTCACTCGCAATTGGCTATAGGTAGGCAAACCAAGTTATTGCAGGGGTTTTCTCCTCTTGATATCAATGATCTCCATTCATGAGTAGGAAATTATCTATTCCTTCCTTTGAGTGTAGGACATGTGATATTCCTGCTCCACCACTCTAATATGGGAATAGTAGCTTGCAGATTCTTTTTGCGAGCAGTAGTTTGCAAATTCTAATGTGGTTAGTATATTCCATTAGCTAGACGATATAAATTGGGTTGTATAGTGTTGAGAAAATGTCAGCCTAGCTTGTTTTACTCATACATGTTCTGCTTGCAGAAAGGAAGTAGGATATGATGGGTGGAGACTTGACTTCGTTCGTGGCTTTTGGGGTGGATATGTCAAAGATTATTTGGAAGCAAGTGAGCCATACTTTGCAGTAGGAGAGTACTGGGACTCCCTCAGTTACACTTATGGTGAAATGGACTACAATCAAGATGCCCACAGACAAAGAATTGTTGATTGGATAAATGCTACAAATGGAACCGCCGGTGCATTTGATGTCACCACCAAAGGAATACTTCATGCGGTAAGATGTCAGCTTACAGTTTTAAAATATATGTTCTACAGTAGTTGTTATGGGCAGACTTTCAAAACTAGTTAGCAACCAGAGCTCAAAGCGTCGTTGGGGTCACTTCATCCTGGCACCTGTTGGTGTTTCACCTCCTGGCAGTACCTGAATTTGTAACCTGGCTTCTATATTCAAATAATCCTTAATTCCTTATGTCTGATATGCTTGATGTATCATAAAGCAATTGCCTGTGCATTTGGTTATGTTTGGGCCATAACTTCATGTCTTTTTTCTTCTTCATGGTAGGAGTTTAGGAGAAAGTATAATTTTATTTATCAATGCTGCATTTAGCGTTTTTTTAAACTGACTGCATTTAGTGTGTTGGCAATTGTTATGGGTGATGCAACATGTGAAACCATCATTATGTAAAATTGTCGTTTAATTTTCTAATTAGTAGCCTTTTCGGTGCTAGCTGAAAGTAAAGTAAAAACTTGCATGGAGCTATGGTGCAGTAAGTTTGGAAGGAGGCCTATGGTGCATGGCAGGGGCCTCAAAGCTCATGGAGCTGATGCCTAGGTTGCTGCCCATCGTGGCATAAAAGCCTGGGCTCGCTTTTGGTCTGTAGGTCGCCTCTAATTTTCTATCATGGCGAATTTGTAAGTGTCTGGGTCTGGGTGGTGCCATTTCAGTATCTTTCTTCTACCTTAATGAAATGACGCGCAGTTCTCCTGCGTGGTTCGAGAAAAAAAAAAGGGTAAAAACTTGCATCTTGCATAGCATGATAACCCCTGAATTGGTTTGCTTGCAAGAAGTAAACTCATCTAGTAATGGAACGTCTAGCCTTTGTCATCATTTGGGGAAGATGCTTTTCTAATCTAGTGCTGTGACCTCTTAGGCTCTTCTTACATTTACTGTTTTACCTATTTTTTCCTGCATCTGTGATATGGCACAGGCGCTTGAAAGATCTGAGTATTGGCGATTGTCTGATGAAAAAGGAAAACCCCCTGGAGTATTGGGTTGGTGGCCTTCGCGAGCTGTCACATTTATAGAGAACCATGATACTGGCTCTACTCAGGTACAACACAGTATCACAATGTATCCGAATATAATTCAGCTTTATATCTCAAAATTACCATTGTTCAGCACTCTGCACAAGTGGACATGTCCCTAGTTTAATTTCATTTTATTAGAAGTAGCAAGAAACACTTAGACCTGCATGTTGAATAAACCTGATTGTTCTGATGCATTTATTCTCAATATTTGTAAAACTTTAGATGGCTGATCCTTATTGATTCAATATTTTTGTATTTCATATTCTAAAAGAAATAAATATTTTTCACCATTTCATCCTTGAACTCTTTTGAATGTTTTAAGTCCTTAATTTCTTGAATCCTTGTCAGATTTGTAATAAAGCTATACTGTAAGAAAATTCTGCCAAATTCACCTGCCTTTGAAACTGCCCGAAACCTGCAAGTTTTACTGCCACCTGTCGGCCTTATACAGTTTCTGGTACTCTGTAGGGTCATTGGAGATTCCCCTATGGTATGGAGCTGCAAGGATATGCCTACATCCTGACGCATCCTGGCACTCCTGCAGTCTTCTATGATCACATTTTTTCGCACTTACAACCAGAGATCGCCAAATTTATTAACATCCGACATCGTCAAAAGATTCATTGCCGCAGCAAGGTAAAATGCAACTATATAAGTCCATGATGTGCAAGTGTGCAACCCCCGTGCATACATAATACATCATTTACAGATCAAGATACTCAAGGCAGAAAGGAGTTTATATGCGGCTGAAATCGATGAGAAGTTAATAATGAAAATCGGCTCGGAACATTTTGAGCCAAGCGGTCCCCAGAACTGGGTTGTTGCTGCCGAGGGTCAAGATTACAAAATTTGGGAAATGTCTTCATAGGCTTGACTTGCCTAACTGCTAAAAAAAACTAGACAGGTATCCATTATAGCTCATAGGGGATGTTTGGATGATTCAGATTGAGACCCAAATCCCTAGGATTTAGCTCGCATATGAATTGAATCTGAAATTCCTAGAGCAATCTGCTAATTCCAAATGAGCATGCAGGAAGTTGAATAGCATAATGCTAGGAAATGGCGTCAGAAATCAGAATGGTCAAGCTGACGGGCTGCTGCTGCTGCTGACTTGCAAGAGAGGCAACAGCAAGAGCTATGGCCGACGGAAGTATATTTACTGCACAGAAAGGAATATGATATAGTGGAACATTTGATGTAATGCACAACTGCCTGTTGTGTGGGTACATTGCCCATTCATTGTTGTGCTTATCTGCACTTCTGCAGATGTGCCTCCACTATTCTGGAGCTATGTAAGATCATAATCAACATATGTCTGAAATGTCATCTTGATGCAACTCCTATGTTGGAGCGTAAGATCATAAACATTTGCAAAATTTTATATGTAAAGTATCTTGCATCAAAAAACGGGATTCTAATTGAGATCCAGGCATCCTTTCTAATAGGACAATGTGCCAGGCGAGCGCAGGAAAAAACAACATGCATTCTTTCTGAATTGCACAATGTACCAGGCGAGGCGCTGGATCCGATAACTGAACTTTGAAAAGATTTACGTTGAAGACATTAAGATTTAGACAAGGTGCTAGTGAGTGATCAGAACAGTACGCGTAGGCCGAACTGGATCACTGGTAATCTCATTCATCGACTCAGTTTCAACATCTAAACCAGCCAGAGGTGCCAACTTAACATTCCAGACGACACTTACAGAATGGCAATCTTGCAGAATCGAAGATGCCACATGACACCAAAGTTGAGTAGGAAGTTCAGAATTATTACACTTGAGCTCAGGTGCTAATACGAGAACCTAACCATCCTAGGACCAAAAAGGGATCGGCATCATCATCAGGGCTTGAGGACCAGCGACAGCCCGACCTTGGAGTTCTTCTCGAAAGCCTTGGTGTCGACCTCAGTGGTCAGGGTGAAGAATGACTTGGGCCTCCACTCGTGCTGGATGAGGGCGCTGGCCATGCCGTTGCTGTTGTAGCGCGCCTTCACAGTGGTGCTGGGGTCCAGGGCATGCTGCGTCCCAAAAGTGACGATGTTCTCTTTGCTTGAGAAGCTGCGGGTTACCTCCGCTCCAACAGCTGTGTTCTTCTCTGCGTTCACCAAGTGGTAGTAGGACGCAGTGATGCTGTCACCTTTGTTGTTCCTGAAAAGAAGTGTTGTTGTTGAATCACTTTGGACATCAAAAGACTATGAAATTCATTCACTGATGTAACAATTGCTGGAGATTGACCATTCAAATTAAACTTCCCATACAAGTCTCAAAGATGCAAGAACTAGGGAGGGAACAACACATATATTGGAAACAATGCCTAGCAGTTTGGGTCCTAGAAACCACTTACAAGGTCACAGCAGCGATGAGATCTGCATTGGTGAAACTCAAACCAGCATTGTACTTGGTGAAATCCCCAGTAGCCGTGTCATATGCAACATCAGCACCAGCAGCAATAGCTTTGTTGCCAAACACACCAGAAAGGTTAACCAAAGGTTTTGAGTTCAAGCCAAAACTGGCGTTGATACCAGCATAATCATGCAAGTACTGCACTTCAGCCTGCAGCGACAAGGTAGATATTCAAATGTCAATGGAATAAATGTGATTCAACCAATCTGGAAAAGATTCAGAAGCATACCTTTCCAGCTGCTTGATTGGGAAAAGGAATGGTTACTATCTTTTTCAAGCCTGGTACACCAAGTTCTTCAACTGTTATTTTAGTTAAGAGCTGAAGAAAACAAACAGAAAACCGATCATAAGCATAGGACATTTGGTTTAGTTTTATGCAGTTAACTGGAACCTTAACATAATAAGGCTTGCAAAGTCAGAAGAGACTTACCAGAGAGTCTGAAGTTGCTTTCACATCCACTGTAACATTCTTCTGCTTCAGCTGGGCCTGGATCTCACTAAAGATAACCTCATTTTTCTTTGTGCTCGCAGCTGTTATCGCCTAAGACAGAAATTCCAGATAGCAAAGGGGTATGATCAGATTTATATCCTCAGTGGAAAATTGAAAATTCCACAGTAGCTCAACTAAGCTTGAAGAATTTATAATGTGGTTGGACGAATGAACAAAGAACAGAACCTCGTAAAAGTATCACATGATAATTTCAGGCATGGCAACACAAAGTCATGCTTAAATTATATGAATATGCATTTACTTACATCATATGAACAGTCAGTCACATTTATGTTACACAAATACAATAGATTCGCCTACATTATATGGACACAACAGTCACACTTACATTACAAGATATGCACAATTTGAAACTGTAACCAAACAATGATTCTAACATAAAAGTAAACCTATTGCACAGCAAACTAACTTGGAGCAACTACTTATGGCAATATAGATATACAAACAGGCTAGAGTACCACTCTGAACTGCTCAGCTGGAGCTCCCAGTGTATCTACAACAGTCACAGATACAGACTAACAGTAAAGGAAGCATATAGATTATGCAAGTAAAAAAACTGTAGGTGCATATTCACTTCAAAGCTGCAATTAACACTCAATCCAGTATCATGAACATGATTACTCTAACCCAATATGCATCTATTACATAGCACAAGGTTATTCTGTAGCAACTACCAGATGGCAACATCAAATCAGTATACAGGACACCTGAAATCTCAATTGATTTGCAAAACAACTAAGCACTCTAGGGTGATATAAAGAAGTACACGGATAGCACCACAACTTACATGTAACCTATAAACTCATTCCAACAGCGCTGACCAACCAATCACATCTACTTGATCATACGTCCCATCAACTCAATCTTCTTAACATCGGCCGTGTTTCTTTGGGGGTAAAATTTTTTATGATTAAATAAAGTCAGTTTACAAAACTACGTACAAAACCCTGGGTTGATTCGAGACCTATCTAATGAGGCCTCTGACCGTATGATTAGAGGATGTTACTACAGCATTACTGTAGTAAATCATGGGTTAATTAGACTCATTAGATTCGTCGCGCAAAGTTACACCCATCCTTAAAAAATTTTTACAAATAGGCTTCATTTAATACTTCATGCATTTAATACTTCGTGCATGCAAGATTCCCCGGCGAAAAAAAAATTGCGCTCACAATGAAACACGGCCATCATTTCAACCACACTGACCAACCAATCACATCTACTTGACCATCCCTCCCATCAACTCAATCCTCTTAACATTACCCAACAAAAGCAGTGTCATAAGCTGAAATTAAAAATTGTCGACTTGTACCAACTAATCAGAGATAATAATCATCCCAAACGAACAAACAATCTTAGCACAAATCCTAGCACACTCGTGGCCGCGAATCTTCTTTGCCTTGCACTGATTCCGAACTAAACCAAAACCTATCCAGCGCACACGCTAATCAACGGAAAGTAAAATGCCAGGAACACAGAAGATGTGGTCAGACAGATAAGCTAAACACTCCCCATCGCTAGTAAACACCACATCTCATACCTAAATCCAACTCAAACCGTAGAAACAATAAGCATATCATGCAAAAAGCGAGCGGCCAACTCAAACCGTAGAAACAATAACCATATCATGCAAAAAGCGAGCGAGAAACCACCAAGTGCGAGAAGAAACCAGAGATACTCACGGTTCCATTCGAGGCGTAGGTGGTCAAGGTAAACTTCTGGTCCGTATTGAAGTCCTTGTTCAGGAGATCTGCGAATTCGCCCAAAAAAAACATCACCAAACCAGCAGCAACGCCCTCACAGAGCACAAATCAAGATCCACCCATCCCCCAAAACCCCCAGGAATCCCCAAAAAGTAAAACAAAAAAAAGCGGGAAACATGAACTCGTTCTGACCCCTGGTCTTCTTGCCGATGTCTGAGTAGAGGCCGGGACCCATGGCGAGAGGGAGATGGGGTTCGGCCCGAGGACCAGACGGCGGCGGCGGCGGCGGAGGGGAGAGGAGCCCGGAGAAATGCGGTGGTGGTGTGGGGTTTTGGGGAGGGGTGGCAGGAGGAAGAGGCATCTTCTTATTATAAAAGCCGGGAGGGGGAGCCGCTGTTCGTGCTTTCTTGGAGAAAGGGTTGATGACGGCAGGACCGGGCATGGACTTCATGTTGATCCATATCTTGAACTTTTTGTTGCTGTTTTTCTTGCCTCTTCTTCTGGATCAACTTGGAAATTGTTTTTCTTCGGCGTATGATTAATTGATTATCAGTATTTTTTCTCGAGTAATTAGCATTGTTGCTGACCAGCTGCCCGCACGGGTTTGAAAAGATCATTATCTTTATCTCCTTTTTCTCAAGATAAGAAAAAAAATTACAAGCTAGGAATTCTAGCATTCATCAGTAAAGATAAACGGAGATGAGCACCCGAGTTCAAGGCCGGTAGATGGAGTCCTCAACCAAATGTATTCAGACACCCGGTAGCCGGTAGGTTGCGCGTCATTTCCACATGTAAAATAACAAAATCAATACCTATAATAAGTATAAATTAAAATATCAGCTAAAAGATGGGGAAAATCTTTGGAGCATAAGAAATTTAAAGATAGAAAAATGGGGGGAAATGGCCAGCTTTGCAACCAGACATTTTCGTTTCGTGGCAATCTACGTTTAGAAACCACGTTCTGGCCTGCTAAGTAGACCAGGACATGTCAAAAAAAAAAGACCAGGATGCACTGGAAAGGAAAAAGTCATTTTAAGGTCCTCATATATCTCTATATTCTGGTTTTCGTCCTTTAAATAGAAAACCAGATATTACTCATCCCTCAACTTCATAAACCGGTTATTTTTTATCCTCCGGCTGTTATGATTGTAGTTTTGGCTGACGTGGCGACACATTAACCATTCTATGTGCGCGCCACATCAGCCTGGAGGGACCTAAATTGAACTATACTGGTAGTTCAGGGACAAAATACACTTAACAAGAAAAACTATACAAATAATTTATCAAATTATCCAAATATTTTATAATAAAAAATGCAATTAAAAATATTAAAAATCTAATCTAATCTTAGAAAAAATCATAGAAATTTTGTTTTATCAATGAAAAATAAATATCTTTTCTCTTTTTCTCCTAAAATCATACTCTATCTTTTTTTACTCTATCTTATAGCAAACAACAAAGAATTATTTAATTTTTTATGACCTTTTGTGTGTTTATTTGCAAGAAGATGCTCCATTTATCTATTATAATTACTCAAAATTGATGACGTGGACTACATAGAAATATAAATGATGTTGTGACTTGATCCTATCTATGAATATATCAGTGTAGATAACTATAGAAATAATAATTGTAAGCTAGGCATCAGGAGATAGAGTATGATTTTAGAAAAAAAATCGAACTCGGTTTCATTTTTTTGAGGTAAAATAATTTTTATATGAATTTTTTAAAAAGAAACTAGATTTCTGAATAGAAAAAATGGATATTGTTTTGAGAAATTATTTGTAATTTTTTTGGTAAAGTATATTTGACCCTTATCTACTAGCACAGTTCAATTTAAGTCTCTTGAGGCTGACGTTGTGCCACGTAGGACGACTGACGTGTCGTCATGTCAACAAAACCACCATCAAAACAGCCCGAGGACGAAAAATAACTAGTTTGTGAAGTTGAGGGACGAGTAATATCCTGTTTTGTACATGAGGGATAAAAGTTGGACTAGGTGATACATGAGGGACCTCAAATGGACCTTTTCCCATTGGAAACAATAACATGGGCCTTGAAACACCCCGGCCCAAGCTGTGCGCATTCTCAACGCTACAAACCTGAATAAATCGAATGCTAGGCTTCTGATCATTTGCCGAGGCCTCGTGCTTCAGCTCTGAACGAATTTGCCGTACGGAGTACAATGCACAATGCAGATAACATGAATTCAGAGAGAACATGCTGGCTTCACACACGAGGATCCTGCCTCCTGATGTCAGTGGTTACTGAGTATCTTGTCCGGCTGAACCAGGTCCTTGCCGTTCCTCACATTATCAGCCAGCCTGCAAGGTGTTCGGCAGAATGCCGCACAAGATTTTTGGTGCAAAGGTGCAAGCGGAAGCGGTTCTAAGAGCAGGCGCACCATCTGCTCGACAGGATGCCTGGGAGGAACAAGGCAAGCCAGATACTGCTTTTCCCTTTTCTTTTTGCATTTCGTACTGGCCAAAGAACTGAAACTGCACAACGCATACATAGGATACGGACTGGTTATCATTAGCTTGGGTCATCATTATCCAAGCGTGCAGATATTTACAGCCTCGGCATAACTATATCACAAACACGAGTTAATGTGTCATTTATATTCCAATTTTACTACTGTTTCGCGAAATGAAAGACTTAAATCTAGAGTCTGGAATGGTCGATGACGATGTAGTAACCCAGGGCCACAGGAACCGCAACTATCATTCCGACAATTATCCTGCCAGATGAGAGGGATATCAGTTAGTTCTTTGACCGCACTTAGCTACTTCTTAATAAATGTGCCTAGGATGATTAAGATATACTCACGCAGTGCTCAGAATATCCGCATGCACGTTATACTCCTTCGCAAACACAAATGGTACTATTCCTTGAGGTAGAGCTGCCTGCGCATAATCTTGAGAGATCAAGCATCACGTTTGTCTTTGAATTCCACTTTTTTTTTTGCGAGGAGTCTTTGAATTCCACATGGTTGTGTTGGAATGGGACGATACAAATGAGGACTAGAATGTACCTGTATGATAGCCACCTTCAGCAAAGTCCCACGCATTCCAATTGCATAGGAAGAGATCACCATCAGGGCTGGTCCTAGTAAGAATCTGATGCCTAGCGATAGTAGCATCTTTTTGGTTCCACAGGCTATAATTTTAGTTTGTAGGGCAGTGAAAAGGCCTGTGATAGAAATAGTCAGAATGCATAGTTACTTAAGTTAATATGCTACTTGTAGGTTGCTGTTGTGATGCACACCTAGGCTGAACATCGCCATCCCTAACCCTCCGTCTGAAAGTATTCTTATGGAATTGCTGACCACCGATGGTAACTGTATTTGCCACCTGCAGGATATGGTATGCAGTAGCACGAGATGACTTCCTGCCTTCAAAATTAAGAGCGGTAACTCAATTCATAAATTTGTGTTCGTACCTGAAGCTGATCAGTGCCCAGATTAGGCCAATTAGACATGCATACATGTTGGGATTCATCACTAGCTTCCTACCGACCACCAACAGAAAGCAAAAGGCACTATAACATCTTGCTGATACTCCTTTTGCTTGGCCCTCTTCGTGCCTTTCCTGCATAGGTCCTGGAGTACCTGATTCTGCTTCATCTTTGAAACATGACATGGGATAAGAACTGTTCAACTAATTCTGTCATTAATTTGAAACCTCAGAAGATAAGTTGAAGTCACTTGCTTTATAGAGAAAAATATACATTTAGAATGGGATAGTTGAGAAAATTTTGCATATTGTTTCAGACACACACTATTGCATAAAAGATGAACATCGCAGTAAACAAGTGAGAATTACAGTATACAAGTCTCATGTATATTATTCTGATAAATCACTGGAAAAAGAATGACATTTTCATGGTCAATTTTTTATGACTCGCATTACTTCACAATGCCCCCTTCTCTATCTTATACTGTGTTGAGTTTTTCAATCTGACATGTAAATGCTATAATAGTTCCATACAAATTAACTGTGACATTATGAATTGTTCTATGAATGATGGCTTCTGGCTGCAGATAGGCTCTCCTGGCTGTTTTCTTTAAACTTGCTCTACACAATCAAATAGGTGGCCCCTCCTATGTGTTTTCATCGTATTATAGTTTGAACATACAGATAGGACATACGCGCTATATTAGATTTCAGTTTGCAACTAGAATAGTATTTCACTTTGCAAATGAAGGTTTATTCTGCCTGGGACAGACATTGTCATATTACTAGCCACGTGCTCTTTTCTTATGGTATATTTGGAAGAACACAGTTGCCTTACAGAACATCCATGAATTGGATCAAGTGATCATCTTAGCATGGTTATTTTCATTCAATGGCACATATCATTTGGTTGGCGACCGTGCTTCATTTATTTGAAATAGGAAGATATATTTCTTGCAGAAGGAACAAGAGAAGTAATTAGATCTATAACTTCTTCTGAGAAATGTTGAGTATAACCTGTTTAACTTTGCACTATATGGAGATTAACACAAAAAAGTGAATAACAGTAGATATACGAAAAACAATCAAACTTGAATAAAACTGTAACTATTTTTAAGTAATTGAAACTGTAGAGCAGAAGCAAATTCAAATATCAATCTTAAAAAATGCAGTGATGAGGTTCTTACCTGTACTTTCAGGTGATGTTGTGGTAACCATTCCTCTAGCAGCCCGGAATTCAAACAGAAACAACAGAAGTGTGTACCAAATTAAGCTCTGTAAGGCAACTATCTGACTTAGCAGCTTCACAGCTTCATCGCCATACATTCCTTTCAGCAATGGGATGCCAACAATCAAGGTATTGGGCAGTGTTGATAAAGAAAAACCTGTAATCATCCAATCAAACTTCTCCCCACAACATGCTTTAGAGATAACTGCAAATCCCAGCAAGGAGAGTGATTTCTGTAGGATATCTGAGAATATGAGCTTTAGGTTCATGTCATAAGGATCATTTGTGGAGAGGATCTGGAAAGAGAGCAAAGGAATGGAGAACTTCGCCACAAACTTGTTGATCCCGGAGCATTGCTCTGGGGTGAATAGATTCCACCATTGTATGGATAAGTAGGCCACTATCATAGCTACATACAAGGGCACTGTTTCTTCAAGAACATGGTAGATGGTTGGCCAAGAGATCATAATGGAGGGACCTGAAGAACACCCCAAATATCCTGCTCAATCTGGGTCTGTAAGGTTTCTGAAAGCACTGTAGCTGTCTTATATAGACATAGACAGAAGCCAGGTCTTGTGCAAACTTTTCCATGCATGTTTTAACTTTAGCAGAGCCTTTGAAATTGTCCAAATTGCCCATGCTGGATTAAAGACAGTTGCATCCCGTTCTTATTACATGGACTGGACATATGAACCTCCATGTGTGCAGTACTTCTTTTTTTTGGAACTGAAATGTGTGCAGGACTTTTAGTTTGAGTGAACAATGGCAACTAATTGACCCTATTCATGTGGAAATATAATAAAAGTATAATGATACGACCAAATATCTTTCCACACATTGAAAAAAAAAAGGGCGTACTCAGTGCCGTAGGCTTCCCGCACCGTGCGGGGTCTGGGGAAGGGTTGTAATAGCGCCCAAACCTTACCCGCACAAATATGCAGAGGCTGGGGCTTGAACCCGGGACCTTCCGGTTACAGACGGTAGGCTCTACCGCTGCACCAAGCTCGCCCTTCATCTTTCCACACATTGATTCATCTTTTTTTCAACCTGGCAAAGGCCCTTGTTGTTTTGTTTATCTGCTGAACTATAATACTCGTGAAAGTGCAATCCAGAATATTTGCTAAATTTATGACCTTTTGATATCTTGCCTTTATCTTGTTGACTGACTGAACCTCGACATATGGTCACCTTAACGACTCAAAGAAGAATCAGACATATAGTCTCGTGAACTTTTAATCTTTCTAGTGACCTTGGGCCATATCTGCAGAAAAGGGACTTCTCTGTTCTGTTGTTTTTTCAGGACAAAGAAGACTGTTTATGTAACTTCTTTTAATAACATCATCTGTCCCACTGTTGGTCTGAACTCGGGTATAGGTGTCACAGATGTCTCAAATGAGGTGCAAAATCAATCCGTGTTTGATGGGCTGTGTTTCTCTTGTGCAACCATTTGTTCTACCAGTGACATCTTGTTAGTCTGAGACATCTGGCGACATGCTAAGCAGTAAAATGACCAATGCATGTGCCCCAACAGTTTAAAGCAGAACAGCATTTCTTTCCTCTCCTTTCATTCATGGTCAGAGGAATTAGACTTTGGAAAAAGAAATCGGGAGACAATTCCAGCAAATGATACAGAAGCTTTGGCATAGCTTGTCGGGCTGGTAATTCGCTGTTCATCTGTGATAAATTCTTCTAGCAGCATGGTGGTCCACACTGATTTGAATTTATGTTTTTACACACGATAATGTTCTACAGTTCTAGTTATCTGCCTGTTCCTTTCCATATTGTATGATCTGCGCTGTTTACCCAGTGACAAGCAGCAATCCTTCTGCTAGTAATTATGTAAGAACCTTGTTCTTTCAACTATCACCGCATTGCCAATTCACAATGAGTTGCAGTAACTTTTGGGTAAATGCAGTTATGCAACAATTCGGACGAAGCGAGAGGATGAGACTCCAAGAAAGGTGATCAAACGTGACACTGTGGGGGCTAAGTGTGATTAGAAATTACATACTTTCACCTGCATTCATTTTGCGTTGTGGGGCATATCATTCGTGCAGTCCTGAACTAGATGTGTTTTCAATTTTTCATTCAGCCCATATCATCTGTCCCTGTCTTGAAAGTATATACTGCCCGATACATGATCAGTATGTGTTTTTGTTCTTTCAGACTCGACGTCATTTTCTCCAGGAAAAAAGAAAATTCGCCCCAGCTTCCAGCAACGCACCACCATTCCTGCGAAGCCAATAAGCCGAAGGCAAGAATAAAGAAGTTAATTGCGGAGGAAGCAACGGAGAGATGGGTCGGTACATGTACAGTGGCATCGGATTTGTCTTGCTTCACCGTTTATGGGAAAAAGGCCGGAATGAGTGCGCCGGTGAAACTCGCTTTGAGGCCATAGCAATTTTGCCTAAAATAGCAGCAGCGCTGTGCATCTCCTCCTTTGCCAAAGGGCTTCCGTTTACTGCCCTCTCTTTACGCTCTCTTCACCAGATGGTTCTCTGTCAAAGAAGCAGCGGATGGTTTGGTTGGCAACCCTTGCAAGACTGCAGGTGGCCATTCTGTGGATTGATCTCGCAGAGTGTTCCCCAGGCTGTCCTCTTTTCATCTTTACCACAGCTCATGTTATCTTGTTTGCATGGATCAGACTCAAGCCTTCGCCTAAGATGCTCATAAGTTGTAAAAGGGCCTTACAACAGGATGCTTGTCTGTGCATTGTTCATCGTTTAAAGAACATCCTGAAAGATTAATGCCTGTGGAATTGGGTTAAAATACAGTACTTCTATATAATGCAATTTGGCCTGTGAATTTATTCTTCTGTCTTGGATGCGCACATGAAGTGGGCTATAACCCGACAGGAAAACAACTTTGTCGGACTCATGTCAGGGCTGTTTCCGTCACTGAGGTGTTAGGCCGTGTTTCGAGTATTTTTTTTCTCCGAGAAATTTTATAAAGTATTAAATAAAATCTATCTGTAAAACCTTTTTAACGATGAGCCTAATTAACCCATGATTTACTACAGTAACGCTGCAGTAACCATCCTCTAATCATATGGTCAGAGACCTCGTTAGATAGGTCTCGTGAATTAACCCGTGGTTTTATACGTAGTTTTGTAAACTTACTTTATTTAATACCTTTATTTAGTGGTTAAACGTGCGTAAAAATTTTTGCCCTCAAAGAAACAAGGCCTTAGTTGGCAGCACTTGTAAGTTTGCAGTTACCCATCCTGATTTTTGATCTTGCAGGGTGACAGGGATTCAGAGGGCATCATCTGCTTTGGCCTCGCACAACCATCTCGCTCTTTGTTTGCCTGTCTGTCAACTTTACTTTCTTTTTTCCTCCCCTGAAACCTCGATGCATGTTTTCCAGCACTCTCTTTTATTTCAAATACAAAGAAAGGGGCACAACCTACAGGCTCAAGCTCGCCGCAGTTTGCAATGTGAAATGGGCAATCTAGGCCCTGCAGAGCCTTGTCCGGTAACGCGCCGGATCTCACTGCTCTTCCAGCAGCGAAGCACAGGAGCGATCCTGCACCTGACTTGACTAGCCCACATCATTTCCGCGCGACCTCTCTGGCACAGTGAAAATCGCCGTAGCACCTCCAATCACGAAGCCATCGCCGTGATGACTTGGCCACCGTCCAGTTTGAGATCCACGCAGCGATCATCCGAGCTGGAGTCGTACGGACCACAGAGATGGAACGTTGAAGCTCGGGACGCGTAGCTAGCAGAGCAAGCCGGCCAAGCTCTGTGCCGCACGCCGCCGCACCAGACCAGACACCCCCACGGCCCACGGCGCGGAACGCACCTGACCTGCCGGTGCTCGTTAAGCTCCCTGTCCGCGGCGCACCTAGCGAAGGTTTTACGGATAGTTTCAAAGCATATACGATGTGGAATAGGAGAGATAAAGAAAGAGTTCGTTAATAGATGAGAGCAGTTTCATCGTCATAAAATGATTTTGGTTCAGTTAATTAGTCTGAATAACCATGTAGTCAAACTGTACAGTAAAACTGGTCTGATCGTCGTCGCGCAGCCACGTGGGCCCGGATGCCCGTTGCACACTTGCGCATCCGCCGCTGGCGCAAGACCTCGCAACGACGGGCCGGCGCCGGGCCCATTCCCGTCGGCCCAACCCTCCGGGACAAAGACGGGAAGCTGCGCGCGCGCCGGACGACCCAAACCAACCCGATGCCGCCGCCGCTGCTCCGCGACCCGGCCACGCTGCTCCCGTCCCTCGCCGCGGCGCGGGCCCCCGACCCCCTCCTCCGCGCGCTCCACGCGCACCTCCTCGTCTCGGGCCGCCTCGCCACCCCGCCCGACCTCGCCGCCTTCGTCGCCTCGCTCACCTCCTCTGGCCACCTCGCCTACGCGCGCCTCGTCCTCCCGCAGTGCCCCGCCACGCTACACGCCCACAACGGCCTCCTCCGCGCGCTCGCCCGCGGCCCGCGCTCGGGCCTCGCCTTCGCCGCCTTCCGCGAGCTCCCGCTGCCGCCGGACAACTACTCCCTCAACTTCCTCGTCCGCGCCGCCACCGCGCTGGCGGCCTCGGCCGCGGCAGAGAGGCCTAGGCCCGCGCCGGCCGAGGTGGGCGAGAGGCTGCTCGCGGTGTCCGCGCACGGGGCCGCGGTCCGCCGGGGCCACGCGGCGGACCCGCACGTCCAGAGCGGGGTCGTCTCCATGTACGCCGCGCTCGGGGACGTCGCCGCCGCGCGGGCCGCGTTCGCGGAGATCGCCTGCCCGGACGTGGTGTGCGTCACGGCGATGGTGGGCGCGCTCGCCACGGGAGGCGAGGTGGACGCCGCGCGAGACCTGTTCGACGGAATGCCGATGCGGGACCATGTCGCCTGGAACGCCATGATCGCGGGGTACGTGCACGTGGGCAGATCGAGGGAGGCGCTGAGGCTGTTCGACGAAATGCAGAGCGCCGGCGCCGCTGTTGGTGAGGCGACGCTGGTCTCTGTGCTCACTGCGTGTGCGCATATGGGTGCGTTGGACCATGGCAAGTGGGTGCATGGGTATGTGCGAAGCCGTGGGATGCGGATGTCAGTCACACTTGGCACTGCCTTGGTGGATATGTATTCCAAGTGCGGTGCAGTGGCGACAGCCATGGAGGTGTTTGAGAGCATGGGTGAAAGGAATGTGTACACTTGGACAAGTGTGCTCAGTGGCCTTGCAATGAACGGCATGGGATTGGAGTGCCTTGAGCTGGTCAAGCGCATGGAGGGTGCAGGGATCCAACCTAACAGTGTCACCTTCGTTGCGTTGCTCCGTGGATGCTCCATGGCTGGGTTGGTAGACGAGGGGCAAGCATGTTTTGACTCCATGAAGGACAAGCACGGAGTTGATCCTTGGCTTGAACACTACGGCTGCATGGTTGATCTCTATGGTCGAGCAGGGCGTCTAGACGATGCCATCAATTTCATCAATAGCATGCCTGTGAAGCCGCACGAAGGCGTGTGGGGAGCACTGCTCAATGCTTCTCGGATTCACAATAACGTTGAGCTGGGCAAATATGCACTGGACAAGCTCTTGGCAATAGAGTCTGAGAATGATGCGGCTCATGTCCTGCTGTCTAATATCTATGCAGAGTCACAGAATTGGAAGGGCGTCAGCAGGGTTCGGGCCATGATGAAAGCCAAGGGAGTGAAGAAGGTCCCTGGGTGGAGCGCCATCGAGGTTGATGGCAAGGTACACGAGTTCTTTGTTGGAGGCAAGTCACACCCAAGGTACAAGGAGATAGAGATGATGCTTGCAGAGATGAACCGGAGACTGAGACTGCAAGGATATGCCGCGAACACCAATGATGTGCTGTTTGATATTGAGGAAGAGGAGAAAGAGGGAGCCATCTCCTTGCATAGTGAGAAGCTGGCACTTGCCTTTGGGCTGATTGCGTTGCCAGAAGGCGTGGAAATCAGGATTGTTAAGAATCTGAGAGTATGCAGGGACTGCCATGATTATACCAAATTGATATCTAAGGTCTTCGACAGAGAGATTATCATGAGAGACAGGAATAGGTTTCACCATTTCAAGGACGGAACGTGCTCCTGTAAGGACTACTGGTGATTTTTGAAGTGTTTGGTGAATTGTCTTCATTTAATTTTGACGAAGGATTACTAGTGAATTTTGAAGTGTTTGGTGAATCCTGAAACACAAGTAAAACTTGCCCGGTGCATCTGATTAAATTAAACATTAAATTCATCTTGTAACTCTGTAAGAACAGTAGGACGTCATATACACATCCGAGTGTGTCACCACATGAACGAATAATAGTTTTTATCTGTCATTTTGATGCAGATTTCCAGGGCAGCCATTAAAACATAACCATGATACTCAGATAGCAAGGAATAGGGACAGAGATGCACATGTTTGATCAAGGTCAAGGCTATCGAAATTTGCCTACATACTATAAACAATGTCGAATAAAAAAGAACTTCAAAATAATTCTCCTACCATGACGGGACAAACTTGACACGCGGAATTATAACATTTTGACGACAAATTGTAAGGATAAAAAATCATGCAGAGAATTTTGGTACAGCTTAATTCAAAAACACACTGATGGACTTGATTTTGATTCAAACTGCAAAAGTTGTGAGGCCAATATTTTATTAAACATTTTTGAACAAACAAGAAGAACGTCAAAATAATTTTTCTTGTATAACGGGACAAATTAAACTTTACGGGTGGCATTACGAAAAATTGTAAGGAACAAACATCCCACAGAGAATTTTGGTTCAGCTTAATTCAAAAACAGTAGTGGACTGGATTTCGATTCAAACTGCGAAGTTGTGATGAAGTATTTGGAACAAACAAAAAGAACCTCAAAATAATTCTCCTTGTATGACTGTACAAGCTTCACAGGTGGAATTATAACATTTTGACGACAAATTGTAAGGAACAAACACCCTGCAGATAATTTTGGTACAACTTAATTCAAAAACACGCTGATGGGCTTGATTTTGATTCAAACTGCAAAGTTGTGAGGCCAATTTTCAAGGCTGCAGCACATTACAGAACATGATTATATCCAAATACAAATAGTCTAGAATTTTGTAATAAAAAAGCGAATGGTAACTAATGTCCAGACTCCTCACTGGTATTAGGAGGGAGTAGGTTGCTCCAGGATCTCGAACTGAACCCTACGAATGATCAATTGGAATCCTAATCCTAAAACTTTGGTAGAAATTTGAAGTAGACCACTAAAACTTTAAGAGCAACCTCCCTATCCAAAGAGGGCCGTATTCTTAATATGAAGTGCATGAGTTTTGTAGTAGTAGTAAAAAATATTTTGAACAGCAACTAAATAGGAGTGGATTGTTTATTTTCCTCTTTTTATTCAAAAGAACGAATATTGCTCAGTTATACCAACACAAAATTGCAGAACTTTGTACCATACTTTTAGAAACGTTTTTTGAACGAAATCATCACTTTCTATTGGAAAATAAGCTGCAATTATTACAATTCAAGTAACGTGAATTCTTGAGAGTAACATTGAGTTTTGACAGCAACTGCTTCTGCCTCTGCCTTTAAGTATACTTAGAGTTCTTACTTGTTCCCATCAGAACGTCAAAATAGAGCTAAAACCATTGCTACCTCATGAAGTCCAGCCAAACTTCTTCATGGCATCCACGGTTCTCTTCCGGAGTCTCACAAACACGATGACCATGCAAGCCAGCACCCATGGTGGGAAGCTCACGGTACCAAGCCTGGATGCCTGAAGCCACTCAGGCATCTTGGCCTCCTTCAATAACACTGCAGCTACCATCGTCATTGCGGCCACCCCAAGCACCATCTTCGTGATGGGCTTCAACAAAGAATCCTAAACCATCAAAGATGCAAACAATGATGTAAGATCTACCCAATTCTAACTTACCTAGACACAGGGTATGCTAAACAATTGATAAATCAATGAGCAATTAAACTTTGGGGAAATTGATGTGCGGTGGTGTTTGGAGGAGCAGGTTTTGAGAGTACCTTGGGCTCGCCGTCGAGTAAGATGGTGGAGCCGGGGGCGTAGGTGAGGAGGGAGCGGCCGTTGCGGGGGTTGAAGCGGATGGCGACACCACGTTTGCGGGCAGCAGGGTCGAAGGCGAAGACGGACTTGAGGCCGTGCTTCTCCAGGATGCCGCCCACTTCAAGCTGGTCCTGCGTCCACCCGCCCAGCGGCGACTGGAACACGGCCACCGGACGCCCGCGCCGGAACAGTTGCACCTCCACCTCAGGCGCCAAGGCCGCCGACGCCCCGGATCCGGGCTTCCCGTCTGGGGCAGGGACCGTGGCCGCAGACTCCTCTTGGATGGTGTCGTCGCCGGCCTCTGCGGCGGCTGCCGGCGCCGGCGCCGCGGCCTTGTCAGCTTCCGACTCCATCGGTTTGGTCGATCGGGCTCAGGTCTTAAGCCCTTCTGGGGAATGGAATCTCGTGTTCTGGCTGGCCTCTGTGGTCTCGTGCCTTTATCAAAGAGAGAGGACCTGGGCTGGCTGCTTAAAAGACCAGGTGCTAAGAAAAAAATCTTTACTGGGTTGGGCCTAGACTTATTGAAGGCCCAATAATCAAGTTAATATATTCCTCTAGTTTTATACTACGTATAAGAAAAAAAATATCCAAGACATGAATGAACCCTATAATAAAAAATAAAAGAAAGAAGAACCATAAATATCTGAGACATTTCACCTGGCTTCAGTGCTTGTATTCTACTTCTACAATTGTACAAAGCACAAACTGCATGCTTGCAAAAATTTACCGAGGGAAAGCCTGCTAAAGTTGTAATGCTTGACATGATAGTAATTTCATTACTGATCAGCAACCCTCTGAAATTAATTCAGGATCAGGATTAGTCAGGTCCAGCTGCAAGCCCAGGCCATCAACGACGTTGTAAATCTCAGCTGCCCTCGGGTGATAGGAATCTTGCACCAGGAACCTGTGCACCTGGCCATCCAGCTCTATCCAACTGTAGGCAGACAGCTTCTGAACGTTCTTTCTCCTCATCAGGTCCCTGACTTCCCTCACATCGCCCCAGAGCCCTGCGTCCGCATAGATGTTGGACAGGAGGACGTAGACCGACGAGTTGTCGGGCTCCACTGCCAGGAGCTTGCCCGCGGCGAGCTTGGCAAGCTCAACATCTGCATGGGCTCTGCAGGCGCTGAGCAGAGTGCTCCAAATCACCGCGTTCGGTTCAACTTCCATGTCGCAGATGAACTTGTAGGCTTCCCACAGCCTATCAGACTTGCAGAGAAGGTCTACTATGCATGCACAGTGCTCAACTTGAGGAGAGACATGATGCTTCTTCTCCATATCTTCGAAGAACACCATACCTTCATCTACCAAGCCAGCGTTGGTGCATGCTGTCAATAGTGCGACGAAGGTGATCTCATTCGGCTGAATTCCATCTGATACCATCTTTTTGTACAAGTTGATAGCATCTTCTGCAAAGCCATTCAATGCTAGGCCTCTGATCATGGAGTTCCAAGTGATGACCACCTTCTGTTCCATCCGGGTGAAAACATTGCGAGCTCTGGCAACATACCCACACCTAATGTACATATCAATCAGAGCAGATCCGAGATAGCTGGTAAGTGGCAATCTCTGACTCTCCACGTAATTCCCAATCTGTTGCCCGAGTTCATCAGAACCCAGCTGAGCACATGCAGACAGAACACCAACAAGAGTAACTTCGTTCGGCTTGCAATTGGTTGCCTTCATCCTCTCAAACAGCTCAAGCGACTCGTGTGGTCTCCCATTCTGTGCATAACCAGCAATCATGGTGGTCCATGCCACGACATCCCTTTGTGGCATCCTATCAAACTCCTTATGGGCCTCATCAATAGCCCGACACTTGACATACATTTCTATCAAAGCAGTGTGGACTATCAGGTTCTGCAAATCGTGCTCCCCGATCAACGCCCTTGCCCGCCTACCAGTATCCATATCACCCGTCTTGGCGCAAATGGAGAACACCGTTGTGATAGTGATAGCATTTGGACTTGCACCCTCGCTCAGCATCCGATCAAACAATGCCAATGCTTCCTGGAATTCTCCACCCTGCGCATAGCAGGCAATCATCGAATTCCACGAAGCGGATGTCCTCCTCGACATACCATCAAACAGCCTTCTCGCATTCTTCACATCCCCGGACTTGGAATACCCAGTGATCAAGCAATTCATCGGTATTGGGTCCTTCACTGGCATCTCCTCGAAGACCCTCACAGCTGATACCATGTCCCCGTTCTTGGCGTAGAAATCCACCAGAGCAGTCTGCACAAACACATCCCCTAGCACCCCACGGACAAGGGCATGGCAATGCGCCTGCCTGCCCTGGCATGACGCTGCCGAGAGGGCGCAGGACTTTAGGACAAGCGGGACGCAGCCCGGCGGGACGCCGGCGCCCCTGCGGTGCAGCGAGGAGATGGCCTCGATGAGCTCCCGGTGCAGCGAGAGCTTTGAAAGGCCTGAGAGGAAAGCACTACACAGGGCGGCTGTCGGGCGGGGCACCGCGTCGAACAGGTGGCGCGCGGCTCTGGAGGTGGAGGCGTCGGAGAGGATGGCGTGGAGCGGCCGGGTCTTGAGGAGGTGCGCGAGGTTGTCAGGCAGGTGGCACCGGAGGAGGCGGGGCTCCATTGCTATTGGTTGCGGGTTTCGGCGGGAGGCTTGGATTGGCGGTGGTGGTGATGGGCGGCGTGTGTGTTCGACGCCTCGACGGGGTGTGCTGGCAAGGCATGTCGCGGTGCCAAAGGGGCGGCGCGCGGCTCACGGGCCTGACGCCAGTGGCTCGCCGTGGCCAACGCTTCGGTTCCAGGCAGTCGAGGTGGGCCTTTCGGCGGCGGCGGCGTTGCGTTTGTGTTGGGGTCGGTGAGAGTAGCTCGTGAAAAAACTCAGACAACGCAGGTGCATCTTCTGTTACACTCCAATGAGTAAATAAATCTATTAAAAGCGCAAAGTAGAATGTGAGAAACGATCATACAAAGTGGTTAACGATGAGCAATACGTTCATTTGTTTTGGACAGAGTGAAACGCTCAAGAATTTCATATGAAGCAGTTCGATTCCTGTTGAATACGGACGCTCCCAGTTTAGGAGCAGAAAATCCAGCGACCTGTCTCCTGCTCAAACAAGGAAGGCAGCAGGCTGAGGCTACCAGTATTTTCGTGAAACTGCCCTGTCATCACTTACTAGAAGCCTAGAACGAAGAACAAAGCAATGCGCAACCGGATGATGTTGTTCGATTAATGCAGTCCTAACATCAGCTTACACAGGCATAGTTCCTTTGACAAGGAATCGAAACAATCTCGAGACAACCGTGACTATACAATGACACAAGGCACTAGGCTTGGAACATGAACCTACTACAAATTGAACCAGAGGCACCCATCACAAGGTTGTTCAATACAGGGAGAACTTCTCTCTTTACAAGCAGCGGCAGAGTTTATCCAGCAGAGATTCAGAGAATCGCACTACTCAATTCAAGTCGAATATTGGTCGCCTCTTTAGCGCTTCCATTCCGCTTTGATCGCTCTACCTGTAGATGTTAACAAAATACAAATGAGAAGGATTATTAAAAAACAGAAGATAATGCTTTAGTTCAGACTTTTGAGCTTCATTCAACAAACCATTCCAGCTAAATTCTTTCAAAGCATATAATGGCAAGATGAGCCATGCTTTTAGCTTGTAGTATCTATTTTAAAACACTTTTTTTTAATTTTTACCATCCCTCCTACAGCCTTTGTATGAGTGTCTGGGAACACAGTGAGCGACTTAAAACTTACTGTTTGTACTGGAAGGAAGAGAGTGGCGTCGAGCGAAGCGGTTCTTTTCTGCTGATGAATCAGAATCCAGCCTGGGTGAATTCTGTGCTCGCAATTTGGCCTTCGCAGACTCTGTTGCAGCCATATAGCTTGGCTGCCTTGGTTGAACAGGAGTAGTGTGAGTCCCATTTTCCACATATTCTGATTTGTTGGGGAGCGAAGACTTTCTCTTGCTCGTTCTAAGGCTTCCATTAGACAGATGCTCTTCCTTGGTTCTTGGTTCCTCTTTCTTCTGTAATACATTGCCTTCATTGTCAATGTTCTGCAGCGGCATAACTTCAACTGCTGGAGCAACAGCAGTGGGTTCATCAACATTTTCTCCTATAGAAACTGAATCAAGCTGAGTTTCCAGGTCATTTTTCAAACCAGGTACCAAGTCGAAGTTATCCATACTTGAATATTCTAATAGATGACCATTCCCAGAGTACTCTTGAGTTTCAAGAGGAAATGAAGCGTCATGTGTATTCTGTAGTGCCTTTCCGCGTTGGATGTCTTGATGGTCAGAGGTCCCATTCAGGAGACTAGATGTGTTTGATATTTCGGCCGCAGAATTAGATACCTTTGGGACATCAGGTGCAGAATCAGATACCTTTGAGGAATCAACCCTGGAACTAGATATCTTTGAGGCTTCAGCCATGGAATTAGTTACCTTCCTGAGGTTCCTTTTAACCTTCTCAAGTTCAGATAACTGGCTATCTGGTATCGAATCAGCAGGGGAGTTAGAGAATTTTTTTGGATTACGTTTTAGTTTCTCAGATTCACCAGTCATACTTGTATGGAAACTCTCAACTGTAGTGGCAGAGCCCTTCCGAATGTTGCGCTTTAACTTGGCTGATTCTGTTTCCATTGCATAACTAGCCTTCCTTACCAGTAGTCTCCCATCGGGAACTCTTTTTGGTTGCAAAACAGGCTTCCAGATGCAGCCTATGGTCCATCTCTCTAGCCAGTTGTAGGTTGAATTGGGGTCCTTCTTATCATACTGGAAGTGGAGAGGTTCTAGCACAATTGGACAAGACAGAAGCTACAGAAACAGAATATAAAACTGAGTTAGCACAACCTTGAAATATATAAACGGAGTGAAGGTTTGTTGACATGCATTTCTTATGTATGTAATAAGCTAATTCATTAGTTATATTTGAAAAGGCATTTATACCTTCCGAACATAGGCATTTGAAGATAACTTCTCTTTCCATGAATCAGATGATCCAGCTCCCTGAAAAGTTTAACCAACATACTTTCTTTTTCAAAATTTGATGAAAGAGTACTAAACAATAATGTTGCATAGGATGATACGCCACAAACAAAATATAAATATGTGGTCAACAACGTATACTCACTCCAAGGTTGTGTTGACCAAACTTCAAATAGAATTCCATGTTAGCATCAGAGAGTCTAACATTTCTTCCACGAACTAAAGCCTGAAACTTCACAATCAACCATGTAGTACGAAGGGTTGAAACAGCCTGTCTCCTTACAAGATGTCCTCGAATCAGTGCCTGAAGTCTTATGATACCTTTTAGTGCACGGAATGACCTTCGTGCCTGCACCATAAATGTCACAACATTAGCAATGTGCTG
This sequence comes from Echinochloa phyllopogon, assembly GCA_033239725.1. NCBI lineage: Eukaryota > Viridiplantae > Streptophyta > Magnoliopsida > Poales > Poaceae > Echinochloa > Echinochloa phyllopogon. The sequence goes on from BTCW01000014.1 coordinate 48,645,170, forward strand.
CACTACTAAACTTGAAACGAAAACATTGTAAAATGGCATGTCAATTACACGAGCACTTGTCATGTCCTCATCAATGAAGGATTCAAGATGCACAAAATGTTATATATACTTATTAACAAGTAACAACAGTTGAGAATGACTAATGATGATGTACAATCAACAACTCAGAAAATCAATTCTTAGGATCTGTGATGTTGTTTCTTAAAAAAAACGGAGTGGTTCCACCCAAGGGTTTGGCTAAAGCTATGAGCATGAGTAACACTTGCAGTTGCGGAACGCTGCATATGCATAAAGTTGTTGGAACAATGGTATTACCAGGTAACCACGAAAGGCTGCCTGTGCCTTCACTGCAGCTTGGTCTTCTCCCAGTTGCCCAGGGCCTGATGTTTTGGACTCAACAATACTTTGGTTCTGCACATCTTGTTGCCCGGCCCGATAACTTGGCAAATGGACATTTTCAACCTTCCCATTAGCTGAAACAGCTCCATTTTTGTGGGGGGTAACAAGCACCGGCTCAGAGATCACAGGAGAATTCTCGGAAACTGCACGCTCCTCCCCAGTTGAGTGTCCGTTGTTATTTGCAGCCTTCTAAAAAAATGTGATTCATCCGTCAGGAAAAGGTGAAGGAAGAAACAAAATATGCATTATACTTAGCTACAATTTGGATAAAGAAAAAGGGAAACTGCAAGGCAATGCATCAGTTTGCAAGTTTTTAGTATCCAATCCAGTACACAACAGTACAGTAACAATTTCAACCTTTTCAACGCTGGGTGTGCCTGTGTGTCAGTGTGTGTTCAAGTTATCAAAAATTGCACCATTAATCCATAGATGGCTTAGAGGGAAAATATTACTACTATCAAGTAACGCAGTAACAGGTCACTGTCGGTGCACATATGGAGTTTTCTAGGTAGAATCGCACAGATCAACTGTAAAACCTTTACGAAAAAAGTACTTTAAACAACACATCCGCATTACAGAGGTGCTTACCGACTCATTTGCCTTGGTAGAACCGGATTTAGTTGATTTCTTCCCCAAGAGTACAGACTTGATCCACTTTCCCGGGGACTTTCCCATGGTATCCTAAAGCTGCCGACACTGGAAATTCTTGAACCTGTAAATAGAGGAGGCCATCAGCACACAGATCTATACCACAGCCGCCTCTACTTTTCGAAAACAAAATAGAAGAAACATGCTAGAGCAACCGTAATTTCGCAAAACAGAGCATGGTTTAACAAGCTTATGACACCAGCTTCCCAAACGGTAAAACAAAAAAGCTGAAAGTACCGTTGAAAGCAAACGTGCTGCAAGCTCAAACACAAGCAGGATAAGTAGCGCGGTACACAACCCAAATGGGGGGGGGGGGGGGGGGGGGCAAAAAAGAAGCAGCAGCAGCACAGAGCCGAGCAGGGAAAGCTCCAACCAGCAGACAGAATCACGATGAGCCAACAGCACGCACGCGGATCTGACCAAACAAACACAGCTCCGCGCAAAAGTCACGGACCAATCGCTAATGCCACAATCTAGCCCGTAATTAGCGCAGACACAAGCAAATAATGCAGGTCGGTAACCTGGAACAGCGGCGCCGCGCGTCGGCCGTCAACGGGAACGGCTCGGCGGAACACCTCTCGCCGTCTCCCCGTCCCTGTCGAGCGAGAGCAACCCACCTACCCTTCACGCCTCCAACCTCCAATCCATTGGAGAGGCAGAGCCGGAGGTATTTGTTTGTTGGTTCAGTAGCTGGCGCTGGCGGAGAGAGTCAGTCAAGTGGGAGGGGGAGTGAGCTCACTAGCAGCTCAGGCAGTCAGGACTAGCTCGACAAAAAGGCACGGAGAGAGATAGAGAGAGAAGAGAGCGCGCGCGCAGGCAGAGGGAGCCAGCGCACGGGCCCCGCGCCGCGACAGCCATATCCGCTTGTACCCGCTACAGTGAAACCGACAGGTGGGGACCAGAAGAATTTGGGACCCTATGTCAGCGAAACAGAGAGCTTCAGGTATCGTGAAAGACGTTTGAGAACGGTGCGAGGCGTCGCCTTTTCCAGGCGAGCAAAGCTGCCCCCGTCGGTACTCGCTTTCAGGCACTAATAAAACGATGGTTTGGTTGGTTAAGCTCGTCGCCTTCAGGCTTGCTGCTCAGGTTTGAGGTTTCGAGTCCGCGTCATTTGCTATATTTAATATTTTGATGTGATGGAAGGTTTGAAAAGTTACGAGAAACTAAACGCAGCCTTCTTGCTTGGATCCTGAGACGGAGGCTGGCTACGGTCCACATACGCTACAGTACCTGACCCTGCTAGACGGCACTACCACAGTGACGATGATGAGCGGTCAGATGGATCGGCGATCACACGGAACGCTACGCTACGAGGCAGCAGACACGGCACGAGGCCACGGTTTACTTAACTTTTGTGCGGTGCTGTGATAATGGAGGCGGGGTCTGGCGCCGTGGCCTCTGTACCGCCGGCTATTGATTCTTCGTCCCGTGCTTCTGTCCTGCCTACGGCACTATCAAGTGAACGGCCGTATGATCTAATCGCCTCGCGCTGTGGTCTTTCGGTGTTTTTTCTTTCGACGCCAATTTATTTTTTTCTCTCTCGGTATTTTGACCTGAGAACAGTTCTGGGGTACCCGACCCAGATACTTGGGGCAGGGCAGCTGTTGTACAATCAGTCAGGCCTTGTTTAGTTCCAAAAAAAACTCCTAAATACACTATAAAAAGAAGATTCTTCATCACATCAAAATGTCATAACATGCATGGAGTACTAAATGTAGATAAAATCAAAAACTAATTACACAATTTTATTGTACTCTGCGAGACGAACATTTTGAGCCTAATTAATCAATTTTTGGATAATTTTTCACAAATACAAACGAAATGCTACAGTAGCGCAATGATTACGAAGTGACATCTTACTCCTAAATTCAACATCCCAATTCTAACGTCTAAACGCGGATGGTCCTCCGATCGAACGAAAAAGATGACGATCCAGTCCAGCGCAAACATCTGAGAGCGGAATTCTAATGTCTAAACACGGCCTCGGATGGTCCTCCGATCGAACGAAAAAGGTGGCGATCCAGTCCAGCGCAAACATCTGAGAGCGGAATTTTTGAATTCTGACCCCGAAAATAGAGTTTTTGCGAATCAGTGAGCAGGGCGGCAACGTGGCTCCAGAGCTCCGTGGCAAAAGCTGCTAGTATATTGTGCTGCACGATGGCACGGCCTAGGCTACGCCTACGCATTTGCTAATTCGGCTGTAGGACACCCACGATAGTTCAGATCTCTCGCGAGATCGAGAGGCACCACCAAGGCAGATGCTAATTTGGACACCCCAAATTTAGGAGTTGAGAAACCGAGGTGTACTGTAGCATTTCGTTTGTATGTGTGAAAAATTATCCAAAAATTAATTAATTAGATTCAAAATGTTCATCTCATAGAGTATAACAAAACTGTGCAATTAGTTTTTGATTTCATCTACATTTAGTACTCCATGCATGCTATGACATTTTGATGTGATGAAAAAAATTTTTATAGTAAACTTTATGGGTAGAATTTGGGATCTAAACAAAGCGCAAGACGAACAATACAGTGACCAAGGCCTACTGCGAGTCTGTGACCCACACCGTCTTCGCTGCAAGGTGCCGTGCTGTGCCACATGGTCAAGTGGCTAGTCGCAGAGCGGAAATAAGAAATCTCCCCAGCTCAACCACCTCACATTCTACGCAAAAGCAAGTAGCAGCACCCGCAAGAAAAGAAAAAAAAAAGTCTTAGCAACCAAACTGGTCTTTCCTAACCAATCCGGTGCGGAGTCGCGGAGGTATTTGCAAATCCACCCCGCGGACCTGTTTGTTTGTCACGGACCGATGATATTTTTCTCTCAGCATCAGCCACCTGTCATCAACGAGTCAGTAATATTTTTCTCTCGGTATAAACCAGCCATCAACCAAACGAACGGGTCAGACCGAGACAGCAGAAAGTAGAAACAATAAAAAAACACATGAAGAGACATGGCGGGTACTACTGTAGTAAGGCCATGTGACGCAAGGGAAATGCGGCTGGGACGTCGCCGTCGTGACGCCTACGGCGGCGGCCACGCGGCCGGCCGGCTGTGGAGCATCGAACGGGGAATATAACCATACCACGGCCCGCCGGAGCTCGCTTTGAAGGCGCCAACGCACAGGCCACGGCTTTGTGCTAGCAAGCATCGATGGATGAGGGCGCGTTTAATACTCGCTTGATGGCAGCCAGTTCTAGTTCTGTTGGTTGGCACGGAACTGAACTTTGAAGTGATGCCCACCAAAATGCGTGGCCTACGGTTGAGGAACGGAGCGACCTTATCCTGCTCGCAGCGTGGCGCCTGAACAGCTGAAGCTCGGCAAAAGAATGTCTCTTGTGGGTATCATCAGGGGTAAACTAGGCAGGAGTATCTCGCAGATGAGATGGTCTGAACTGATGGCCCGGTGGGCTCAGTAGTCGGTACGATCATGGTTTTGGTTTTGGCAAGTTAAGGGTAACCTATTCCACTCGACTATACATTATGACATGCAAAAGATGGTTAATGATGAAAAAGGAACCGGAACCGGACTGAAAGAGACATAAAGCAATTCCTTTCTGCTTTTAAAAAGACACAAATTAGCCACCTAAAGTGTGCAATTTTGTATTTGAATAGCACGCACTCACTGCCCTAAAGCAATGGCTCATTGTTCTATTCCTTCTTGTATCATACTGTAAGCAGAGTGCTAGACTAGAAAAGTTTAGAGCTCAGCAAGTTGCAACATTACTTAGCTCCAGGCTTCCAGTACAGAATTATGCAGTAATGTTAGTGTTCCTATTTAAATAGAATTAGTTATGGTTTTAAAGTTCCAGAATAAAAGTCTCTTCAAGTTTTAAGCGACCCATTTAGAGGAGGATAACAAGGATTGCAAATAAAAAAACTGCAGGCTAACATTTTCATGCTATAGGAAAATCGAATGGAGTGATGTGATGCTTCGTTAACCGAGGCGGCAGGTGGCTGACCTCATAATTTACAATAGGTGCCACTGAAACTAGTATAAAACATTCTTTAAGATCTCTAGTTCTGATAAGGTGGTTGCAAATATATATATAACATTTAGGACAGCGACGGTAAAGAAAGACGTTTAGAACAGCGACACGGTCTTTAAAACACAACTTTGACTTCTTATTTCTATAAAAATATTTGTCGAAAAGTGATACATGTATACTTTTATGAAAGTATTTTTCAAAATAAATTTATTTTATATAACATTTACAATTTCAAACTCAACAACAAAGTTATTTATGATTTATATTTCCAAAGTTTGACTCAAATCTTATCCTAAACGTCTTTCTTTACCAATACGAAGGGAGTATATGTATATGAAACTCAAAAGTAGCTGAGGAAAGAGTGGATGTGAAGGATATGTAATTAATAAAATTATACTCCCTGTTGCAAATGCAGTCGTTTTAGGTTTCTACTGGTCAATATATGAAAAGCACATTGATCGACAATACATGGTTGGTGACTTGGTGTTACTAGATTCATCACGGTCTCATGGAAAACACTTTCATAGTATATTGTTTTCCCTATCTATCTATTATATTAATACAATAGTGTTAAAAGGAGTCACCACGTTCGCCGAGAGGGCAAAAAATTCCCACGTTAATCTAAAAAAGAGAGGCGATCTGACGGTCTAAACCAACACAAAGAATCCATATCCAACACGATTAATAAGGGATTATTGGCCATGCCCCGTTTTTGCTTTTTTTTTAAAAAAATATACCGGCAAGTGTAACTTCATGATTTAAATTTAAACAAATTATGTGAATAGTTAAATGTAATGTATTCCATGAGCTATATGCATATATAGTCTCTAACCATTCATTCAATCAACAACAAAAAACTTTTGTATCTCTTATAAATCGACCGCTTAATCTTCTATATATTTTTCTTATTTATGGGTCGAAGTGAGTCAAAAAATTCGGAAAAAATAGCAACTGACCAAAGAGTTCATTTCAAATGCGATTAATAAAAAGATAAATTTAGAATAGAACAATGTAAATTGATGTTTTTATTTATATTGATATTGAAATAAATTACTTACATGTTGAACTCATGAAATATAATTAATTAATAGCTAAATTTTGAAATAGGACCACCAATAAAAAATGACTTGCACCATTATTTTTGTGATGGTCTAAGATTAATTCAAAAAATAAATGTTGAGTATAGATAGTAAATTATTAAATAAAAATTAAGATTATTAGCAAATAATAAATGAAAAGATTTGAAAGAAAAATAAAAAAGTGATATTTCAATATTTGTTATTATTTATAGGCAAATTACTCAAATAAAAAAATGATGTAGAATATAATTAGTCAATACATAAATTTGTAAATAAAAACAAAAATATCTCGATACTTTAAGTCACCATATCAATGTAATGGGACTAGGAATTATTAGTTGGTGAAATGATAGAATAGTCTACATCGTTGATCACGATAGATCATGGTTGCAATTGATTAATGTATTAGAAAATAGACAAAAACTAAGACGAGAAAAGATTTGGTTTGAGTCATACATGGAATATTTCAATTTGGATTTTGGATAAAATTAAAATCCACGTTGAAAGGTATAGAAAAATCTGAATATTAGAATGAAAACAAAAGAAAAAATTGGTAGGCATAAATCGATGCTATCTGTCTATTATTACAATGATGCAATTACTTTAAGAAGGATTTCACATTGAGAAAGGCTTCAACTTCTATGATATCATAGCCTACATCGAGGATGAGCCAACATGGATGCCACCTCTTGCCATGGCATTCGTAGCAACATTACAAATGTTGCTTTGGGCTACGAAAAACAACTTGGTCGTTAAGAAGCATACTACTCTCTAAAAAATCATTGCAACCATTAAATGTGGGGATAATGTGTGCTACCACCATTAAATTAAGATACCATCTCTGACCATGGGAATCAGAATGCCACCGACCTTGGATGTTGCTGGAGGCATAATAATACAAAATTAGCTAGCCATAATTGATTGTTCCTAGGGAAGACTCTGTTGAGATGTGATCCAAATTCACAAACGGAGCGAAGCGGAGGCCCATCACCAGAGGTTTGGGCCAGAGCAAGGGGTACTGTGTTTTTTTCTCTCATGAGCGCACAGTTTAGTCCCACATCGGCAACGCAACCAAGCTCGGTCACGTGAGCTGCCTATATAATAGAGCTTTGCCCTTGATGAATAAATCATCCTCTTGTAAGCCGCCAATAGGCATTGTAAACACACACCTCATATAGTAAAGTTTTGCTGGCTGGCGCCCGTGGTTTTTTCCCTTCTACATTGGGAGGGTTTCCACGTTAAAATCTCGTGTCTCCTGCGGTTTGATTCCTTTACTTCTTGTCGTTTATTCGTCATCATTTACAACAAGTGGTATCAGAGCCGGTTTCAGATTTGGTTTCCTTGATGTCGACGACGATGAAGTTTGATCTACCGTTGTTGGATTACAAGACGAGGTTCGCGCTGTGGCAAGTCAAGATGCGGGCTGTTCTGGCGCAAACTCATGATCTCGATGAGGCGTTGGATAAGTTTGGTGGCAAGCCGTCCAACGAATGGTCTGATGAGGAGAAGCGCAAGGATCGTAAGGCTCTGTCTTTAATTCAGCTTTATCTGTCTAATGATATTCTGCAAGAATGTCTGCAGGAACAGACTACTGCAGCACTCTGGCTGAAACTGGAATCGATCTGCATGTCGAAGGATCTAACCAGTAAAATGCATATGAAGTTGAAGCTGTTCACGCTCAAGATGAAGGAGGGTGATTCAGTGATGAGCCATATATCTGTGTTCAAGGAGATCGTTTCTGACCTAGCGTCGATGGAGGTTAAGTATGATGATGAGGACTTATGTCTCCTATTGTTATGTTCTCTGCCAAACTCTTTTGCAAATTTCCGTGACACCTTATTGATTAGCCGTGATGAACTAACCATTTTGGAAGTTTATGAGGCACTCCAATCAAGGAAAAAGATGAAAGGCATGGTGCAGCCTGACGGATTGTCGTCATCCAAGGGCGATGCTTTGCAAGTGAGAGGCAGACCGGAGCACAGATCTTCCAATGAAAGTAATGATCGTTACAAGAGCCAAGAAAGTAGAGGGCGTTCTAAGTCCAGACCACCCAAGAAGTTCTGTAAGTATTGCAAGAAGAAATCATATTTTATTGAGGAGTGTTGGAAGCTTAAGAACAAAGAGAACAAAAAAATAACTCGGATGGTAATGCCTCTGTTGTTTTTGGTGCTGGGAATACTTCTGATTCAGGAGATTGTCTGATTGTTCTTGCTGGTTGTGTTTCTGGCCATGACGAATGGATACTTGATTCTGCATGTTCGTTTCATATCTGCACTAACAGAAATTGGTTTAGTTCATTTAAGTCTGTGCAGAAAGGAGATGTTGTGCGTATGGGAGACGATAATCCGTGTGACATTGTGGGGATCGGCTCAGTTCAGATCAAGGCTCATGATGGCATGACACGCACGCTACAGAATGTGAGATACATACCAGGGATGACCAGAAATCTGATTTCGCTCAGCACACTTGATGCAGAAGGATTCAAGTACTCTGGTTCAGGCGGAGTTTTAAAGGTATCAAAAGGTTCTCTTGTTTGTTTAGTAGGTGATCTGAATTCTGCAAAGTTATATGTCCTAAGAGGAAGTACTTTACATGGTTCTGTTCTGCTGCTGCTGTTACTAATGCTGAACCTAGTAAGACTAACCTTTGGCATATGCGTCTTGGACATATGAGTGAACTTGGTATGACAGAATTGATGAAGAGAAACCTACTGGATGGTTGTATTTTGAGTAGCAAGAAGTTCTGTGAGCATTGTATTTTCGGAAAGCATAAAAGGGTAAAGTTCAACACTGTTGTTCATACCACCAAAGGTCCTCTTGATTATGTACATGCTAACTTATGGGGTCCTTCTCGTAAGCCTTCTTACGGTGGTGCTCGTTACATGCTTACTATTATTGATGACTACTCTAGAAAAGTATGACCTTATTTTCTGAAAAATAAAGATGATACTTTTGCTGCTTTTAAAGATTGGAAAGTGATGATAGAAAGGCAAACTGATAGGAAGGTGAAGGTGCTTCGTACTGATAATGGTGGAGAATTTTGTTCTGCTGCATTTAATAATTATTGCAGGCAGGAAGGCATTGTCAGGCACCACACCATACCGTATACTCCGCAGCAAAACGGTGTGGCTGAGCGCATGAACAGGACCATCATCTCGAAGGCTCGTTGCATGTTGTCCAATGCACGGATGAGCAAGCGCTTTTGGGTTGAAGCAGCTAACACCGCATGCTACTTGATAAACAGGTCGCCTTCTATTCCACTTAATAAGAAAACACCTATTGAGGTATGGTCTGGCACACCCGCTGATTATTCACAGTTGAAAGTTTTTGGCTGCACTGCTTATGCTCATGTTGATAATGAAAAATTGGAGCCTAGAGCTATTAAATGTCTTTTTCTTGGTTATGGTTCGGGAGTTAAAGAATATAAGTTGTGGAATCCCAAAACTGAAAAGACTTTCATGAGTAGGAGTGTTGTTTTCAATGAATCTGTGATGTTTAATGACAGTTTATCCTCAGATCATGTTCCAGATAATTTTAATAAAGGGCTGCAGCATATGAGCGTGCAGGTGGAGCATGTGGATGATGATACAGACGAGCAGGTGAAGCCGCCTGTGGATGATCAGGAAAATCAAGCTGTTGATGATGAGGCTCATGATGATGTTAAGCACTTACCACCTGATTTGCAACTAGAGCAGGATTTACCTATTGCTCAGCGCAAGTCAAAGAGAAATTGTGGACCTCCTAAACGTCTCATTGATGAGTGTAATCTAACCCATTATGCTTTGAGTTGTGCTGAACAGGTGGAGAATTCACATGAGCCGACCACATATGTTGAGGCCATTGATTGTGCTGATAAAGAGAAGTGGATTTCTGCTATGCATGAGGAGATGCAGTCACTTGAGAAGAATCACACATGGGATGTTGTACCATTGCCAAAGAAGAAGAAGACAGTCCGCTGCAAGTGGATCTTTAAGAGAAAGGAGGGTTTATCTCCAAGCGAGCCTCCAAGGTAAAGTAGCGAAAGGCTACAGTCAAATTCCTGGTGTTGATTATAATGATGTTTTCTCTCCTGTGGTAAAGCATAGTTCCATTCGAACATTCTTTAGTATTGTTGCTGCACATGATCTTGAGCTCGAGCACTTAGATGTGAAGGCTGCATTTCTGCATGGTGAACTTGAGGAGGATATATACATGGACCAGCCAGAAGGGTTCATAGTGCCAGGCAAGGAGAATTTTGTGTGCAAGTTGAAGAGATCCTTGTATGGTTTGAAACAGTCCCCTCGTCAGTGGAATAAAAGGTTTGATTCATTTATGCTGTCGCACGGCTTTAAGAGGTCTAAATTTGATAGCTGTGTCTACATCATGCATGGTAATGGATCACCTATTTATTTGCTCATTTATGTTGATGATATGTTGATTGCTGCCAAGAGTAAAGTCGAAATTGCTAAGTTGAAGAAATTATTGAGTAGCGAATTTGACATGAAAGATCTTGGTGCTGCTAAGAAAATTTTGGGCATGAAAATTACTAGAGATAGAAAATCTGGTGTGCTATTTCTTAGTCAGCAGATTATATTCAGAAAATTCTTCAGCGTTTCAACATGGATGATGCTAAGCCTGTCAGTACTCCTATTGCAGCTCATTTCAAATTGTCGGCTGCTCAGTGTGCTAATACAGATCAGGATATTGAGTACATGTCTAGAGTTCCTTATTCTAGTGCTGTTGGTTCTTTGATGTATGCCATGGTCTGTTCTCGTCTAGATTTATCTTATGCTATGAGTCTGGTTAGTAGATATATGACTAATCCTGGTAAAGAACATTGGAAGGCAGTTCAGTGGATTTTCAGGTACCTCAGAGGCACTGCAGATTCTTGTTTGAAGTTTGGCAGAACTGAGAAGGGACTTATTGGCTATGTTGATTCAGATTTTGATGTTGATGTTGATAGGCGAAGGTCGCTCACAGGTTATGTGTTCACTGTTGGCAGTTGTGCTGTGAGCTGGAAGGCCACTTTGCAGTCTGTTGTGGCTTTGTCTACTACTGAGGCAGAATATATGGCTATTGCTGAGGCGTGCAAAGAATTAATTTGGCTGAGCGGATTGTACTCTGAGCTGGTTGGGGCTGTTTCTTGCATTGATTTATATTGTGACAGTCAAAGTGCTATTTACCTTACCAAAGATCAGATGTTCCATCAGAGGACAAAGCATATTAACATCAAGTATCATTATGTACGAGATGTGGTTGAGGAAGGTAAGCTGAAAGTATGCAAGATCAACACTCATGATAATCCAGCTGATATGATGACTAAACCTGTTCCTGTTGCTAAGTTTGAGCTATGCTCAAGCTTAGTTGGTTTAGTTAATTATCCCAAGAGGCTATTTGGCGCCAGTCGTATTTTTCTTCGTGATGATTTAGGATGAAGTGAAGATGCTGCAAGAGAATTTGTCTCAAGGTGGAGTTTGTTGAGATGTGATCCAAATTCACAGACGGAGCGAAGCGGAGGCCCATCACCAGAGGTTTGGGCCGGAGCAAGGGGTACTGTGTTTTTTTCTCTCATGAGCGCACAGTTTAGTCCCACATCGGCAACGCAACCAAGCTCGGTCACGTGAGCTGCCTATATAATAGAGCTTTGCCCTTGATGAATAAATCATCCTCTTGTAAGCCGCCAATAGGCGTTGTAAACACACACCTCATATAGTAAAGTTTTGCTGGCTGACGCCCGTGGTTTTTTCCCTTCTACATTGGGAGGGTTTCCACGTTAAAATCTCGTGTCTCCTACGGTTTGATTCCTTTACTTCTTGTCGTTTATTCGTCATCATTTACAACAGACTCTATGCGTGGCTAATGATGATGACACATCCACTGATTTATCAGAGAAGAGGAGCGCCTACTTGATATTATAATTAGCCACGGCTAGCAGCACTACTATTGAACAATGAGATCCTACATCAAGACATCTACTCAAAACCATATGCATTAAACTTGAGCAAAATCCACCTTAGGATATAGAGGCAACTAACCTTGATAACAAGACCATGGGAGGGAGCATCAATTGAAACTGTACAGAGAAAAGAAAATTTTTGGTACACGATAAAAGAGATGACCAACTAAAACACTTCTCTATTGTAGGAGTCGTCCTTAATATAAGTTCACACGTTTGTAGAAAAACAATACCATAACAAAGACTAAAAATTTATGAAAATTGTATCTTGTCAAGCTACACAATTTTTTTGGTTAGTTTCCTTAAAAAACACCATTATACAACACAAAATAAAACTTGAAGAGAATGTTGCACGACAAAGAGACCGATCTGCACGATCAATGGAAACTGCTATATGCACTAGGAAGTTAATCAGTTGAATGAGGATAATGACAAAGTCAACGTATAATATGAGGTCGAAAACAACGCCTGAAAAGGGTAGCGAATAGGTTTGACCATATGCACTATCGTGGTCTAAATGCAGTTTAGTCAACTCGCTGATCATGCATCCACTGATACAAGATTGAAAAGAGAAATGAACATAACTAGCCTAGTTGTATATAATAGATTTGGTTGAGTGTGTTTGGGTTACATTCTTCAGGTCCTCTCAATAATGGTCTACATGAAACTACTAAATCATCCATATCTTCTTATTAAACCTTAAAGGTATTTGTCACTATAATCAAAACTCTACAATAGAAATTCACATAGCAACAAAAAATATTTTAATATAAGAAATTCTTTTTTTATTTCATGTTTGCACCATAAAATATAGCGATAAAAAACATGACAAGTCCTTTGGATAAAAAATAACAATTAAACAAAAATATTTGAATTAAAAAGATATTGTGTTTATGAATAGAAAATCTAGCTACCCGCGTTGTTTGCGCGGGCCACTTGCTAGTTTGATGGTACTCAAAGAGTCGTTGGAGACCATGTCATTGTCCTAAACGGCCTACATTTGAAATCAGAGGGAGTAGTTTCAAAAAAGGTTAAAGCTTACCCTATTTTGCATTCACCTTTTGTTCTTGCAACTCAATCTACTATTGGGTGCCCATCGTACAGGATGACATCTTGGGAAGAGACATTTTTCTTCCCTTCGAATAGGCAAGAGGACTGAACTCTTTGCATTAACAAGGTGTTGCTAACAGCATATTATGTCTCTATCAAACTACCTGCTATTAAAACACAAAGCATTTCAATCATATGGATCAGATGAAATCAGGGTGTACTTCATCATCCACCACTACATCAGTAGTGGCCTCAGTAGTGGCACATTCATCAAGTTCAGTCCAGTGCAGCCTAGAGCTCTCCGACCCTTTCATCTCTTCAAAGAAGCTCATATCCAAATACTTGCTCCATTTTGATCTTTGTGCTGCACAGAACAAGTGTATGATTCTTTCAAGTTTTATAGTCCTCCCTCAAAATAAGAAGGTTTATAATTAAGAAGTACCAAGTGTCCTGACGTGTGATTACGATTTGCATGTATTACCTTCAGCGGCAGTAGTTGCACAGTAGGGACTTGATCCTTGCTCGATCTGCTGCCTCTTGGATGAAATGGGATTTGTTAACGGCTTGGTTCTCTTTCCTGCTACACCTGACTGGGCTTTGCGAGGCCTAGCTTTAGGCCTCTCTTGAGGAAGTTCAGTTATCACCTCAATTCCTTCACCTGATTCTATATTTTGATAGGGAAACAGTCAGACAATGCATTGCAGTTATGGCCAATACATGTTAGAAACTTGACAATAAATGAATATGAATTATGAAGGCAACCAGCTTGAGACTCAAACTATGCAGCCTCATCTGAACATGTAAAACACTAATTGAACTGTTGGGTTCAACCTCCTTGAGGAATAACAGTGCACTACCGAGCAATTAGATGTGAGCGTGTGGTCAGTCTCAGAAACTTGGACTATTGTCTGTTTTCTTGGACAATGATGACCTAGCCACACAAATAACACTTGGTTTAACAACATAAAAAGGATGCAAGACACAGAAGGCCCCTGCACCTCAAACTTGACAACCATTTGAAAGTATCATCTTCAAGCAAATGGTAACACTAGTTAATATGGCTTGCTCCAGTACTTCAGGACATATAAGTCTGCAAAACCCATAATCCTTAAGGCTAAGATATGCACAGGTTTCCTCTCAAAATATGCACAGGTTTCACGAGCAGTCTTTGAACCACAACATGTACAATACACGTTTGCGGCTCCATCAGTCCCAATCCCATCCCATTATTATCTTACAAAATAGCTGCATTGTTTTTAAGGCTTTTAGGGGCAGTAACACCACAATCTCGATTGCACTGAAACGGACCAAATTACCGCATTGGTTCCACAAGATCAATATCCAACAGACCAACATTCATTCTCAACAGAATACTGCGTCTGAAATGTAAACTGTGGCATTACACCGAACATGTTTCGAGCATACCTCCATCTGAAGCGTCCGCGCCCACAACGCCACAGCCATCACGGTGCTCCCCCGGATCATCCAGGTACTCGGACCAGTCCGTCCGCTCCGTCGGGAGCTCTTCTCCCTCGTGCTCGACCGCCGCCGGGTCCCAGCCCGCGTCGGGCTCCGCCAGAGGCGCGTACTCGCGGCGGCCGCGGGCGAGGTTGGCGTCCTGGACGAAGGGGCGGAGGTCGGCGGCGCGGTAGCCCCGGGCGTGGACGCGGAGCACGGACTGGCGCTGGTTGCACACCACGCACACCCACTTGTTGCTGCTCTTCTTCTGCTGCTTCACCTGAGACAAAAGGCGAAACCGAGAAGCAGAACCGGATCAGTTGCGATGAATGGAGTTTCGGCGAGGGGCTCGGCTGCGGCGCCGGGGCGGGGCGGGGCGCGCACCTGCATGGTGTTGCACTGCACGCACTGGAGGGCAAGGAAGAGCTTCGTCGCCATGGCGATCGCCGGCTCCGGAGTGGGGGGGAGATGGCGAACTGGGAGGGAGGTTTGAATTTGGAGGCGGCGGATTGGAGAATTCGTGCGGTTTTCAATATGTGATGGAGCGAAAGCAAAGGGGGCATTTGCGGGCGGGAGTTTTGGAATTCTCTCGATTTATTTTTGGAACGACGAATTCTTTATTTTATCTGCAATAATATATGAATAAAGCGGCCACTATTTCCGCTACAATTTATCAGGGACGTCCATTTTCGATCTTAAGGGTCCGGCCAAGTCCAGTCGGGAAGAAAAAAGGTCCCTGCAAGCTGGAACTCGAAAGCTCCAGCACAGCCGCCCGCTTCCGCCACGTCCTACCATGGCGACCGCTCTCCCCGCCACCGCCGCTTCTTGCCTCCTCCGGCTCTCCCGGCGCCGCCTCCCTGGAACTTCTCCACTGCTCTCCCCGCTGCGCGCTGCCGTTTTCCGCTGCTATGGGGGCTCTAGCGTGGCCTGTTCATGCTCGCCCGGGCCCCCGCCCGCGGTTCCTGCGGAACAAAGGGGCGGCGGCGCTGGCCAGGCCACGTTTCCGGAGGCCACCGTACGAATCGTCGCCGTGGTCGGAGAAGGTACCATAAGCCCGATTAAGGATACGCCCTGGGAAGACGTCATGCGACATACGGTAGGCTCCTTCTCTGAAGTCTGAACTCTGAAACTCATCAGTCCAATGCTATCCAATGTGTACTGTGTGTGTGTTAGTTTGGAATAGCCGGATATTTGATTATGTTCTGCGCATCCTGTGATTTTAGTATCTGCTAGACTGTTCATACGTAGACTTTTTCTATCCAACTAGCAGTATCTGTGACTGTCTGGACACAAGCAGATTTTCACTGTAAAAACAAACAGATATTCGTTTTCAGCCTCGTGGTAGTCTTACTTACCCAATTATATGGTTTTTTTAACCTCTCGGATCACGCATACGCGCACAGCTATTGTTAGCATGTGGTTATTGATGTTTTGATAAAATTCTATGCTTCACGCTCTCTTTTATGTATTTTACATGCTTACCAAGATGTAAATCTGTGGAATAGATGTTCTGAAAAAGGACAGGAATAAATGAATACACATTCTTTAACATCTATAATTTGATTATACCAGTTTACTTCCTTCAACGTGCATTGATTGATTTTCTTCTTCTTTTAGGCTGATAGGCTGAAGTGGGTTGATGAGGGATTTGAAATGATTGTCTTCACAGACAACTTGATTGAGCATGATAATCTCAGAAAAGAGTTGTCACGCTGTGATATGCTAGTCAATGTTGCAATAACAAATCAGGATGCTGTTCAATGGCTTATAAACAACAGCAAAGACATTTCTAATGTAATTTGCTTTCAGTCATCTCCGTCTTTATTAAACAAGCTAGGTGGCACATATGTTCAATACACTGGAGAGCAGGACATGTTTGGCAAGCTAGCAAGTATTGGAAAACCAAGTGGCAAGGAATCGGCTGAAATTCTTAAGACCATATCTAATGCCTGGGAAAGACACAATTCAGACGACATTAGATTTTCCTTGCTTGTTGTCGTAAATGCGTACATAAGGCCAGTTGCTATGCTGAAAAACCTAAGGGCAAAAGGCCTTTCTACCTTAAGTTGTATGATAAAGAACTGTGGTCCACAGATACTTAATTGTCTGTTTGATCCTAACTGTAGAAAGGCCCTTCAATGTTTGAATTCCTGCTCTCCGACTGATCAAGTCTGCAACTATCGATGTATTGCATCATATGAAAGTCCGTATCTGGAGGCTTTTTCTCTGTGTGTTTTGCAGAAGAACAATTGCCTTGATCTCAATGCTGAGATACCCAGTAAACCGAATGTAATACCGCTAACCATGTTCAGAGGACAAAAACTAAGCCATGAAATCGCAGAAGACCTTTTTGTTGGTTGGCTGGACAGCATGGAATGGAGCTGGCGAGTGGCAGCTGGACAAAATCCAGCATATGATCAATTCCCATGTCAGTACCAGTTATTCTACAGAGGGAAAGCTAAAGGTTCATTTTGGTATGAGCCGGTTTTTCAGGTCAAAACCCTGGAAGGGAAGCTGATTTGGAGGCGCCGAAGGTATCGTGTGAGAAGAGCTAGCACTCCTGGTACATTTTACTTCAGTGTGTTGGATAATGGTGTCGTTTCCAAAGAATTTTGGACGATTGTTGATGTTGCGGAGGATTTCAGCTGGGGCCTGTTCCATTATCATGGTGCAGCACAGGCTGCTGGGCTATCGTACACCGGGGCAGTCCTTGTTACCCCAGACGGGTCTTATCCTGATGTGGAAGACCCAACATTGGCATCTGCTCTAGAGAAATGTGATATAAAGAAATGGGAGCTCTATACAGTTGATAACAGTTGCTGCATGGGTGCACCACTGGGAACTCCTGAAGGTTCAAAGCTGCATCAACAGATTTCTCCAGGAAAAGAAACTGGTATAATGCAGAGAAGATGATGATGTGTTCAAGTATCAAGGAAGGATCTTCCCAAATGATCTTTTTCTTTCTTACAAAAGATGCCTGTAACCTGCAGACAAGTGGACAGGTATTGCTGAAGAGAGTTCATATGTGACCTGCAGGTATATTTTCTTCTTTCTCATATACATGGAACCTAATGCCTAGCCTTTGTGGCTGCCACCAGGGTTTCCAATGCTCAGGAATTTGAATACAAAATTGTTGCCTATGCAGTAGTGTCTAACTTATCAATTGCAATGTCTGATTTTCTGCAGGCCTTATATATATACAGCAATAGATAACACTGGTTATGACCTGCAATGGTGAGCAGGCATCTTCATCACCTATTTATGGTTGCAATACTCTTCACAAGATGAAAACTGTTTTCCTGCCATATTGTGCCAATCTAGAATCCCTAATAATAGAACTCAAGACCCCAGAGTTCTGATTTTGCTGGCATGAAGTTACCTTGGTGTTTTAGCAATCTTTGTTTTAGTACTTGTATTACAAGTTGCATCTGATGTAGTGATGCTCTTATCTTCTTTGATGAGAACTAGAGTTAACTGCTTATTAGAAGTTTGCAATCAAGATGAAGAAGGCATTTTGTAGATGATTCAGTATTTTATACACAGTATTACATTCTTAGCATCTTTAGTGTTCCCACCTGTGGCTGTTGAAGCATCTTGTGATGTTCAGACAGTTCAGTTCGCTATCAGCATGCAGGAGACACATTAGTCAACCAGAAGAGGTGTATCTGGCCAGACAAATTGGAGTAAGCAAGTAAACCACCTTCCGTTGATTTACTTTGTTGAGTTATTCCACAATATACAGGTTTCAGATTAGATAGATTTTACTATTTTAATCCATGTTTCTACAACCTACAGGTTTTAGAAGGTGAAGTTCTTATTTTACTTGGTGTTTGTCAGTAGCCCATCCTTGCTTTCCTGATACCATGTGGAAAATCATCTCATGCTGCGTATGGTTTCTGCTGCAGCACAAGATTCCCATGATGGATTGGTGATCACTGCATTTTACTTCTGCTCATGGTCGGGAATAATGCTTGCTTAGTCAGTCAGTACGAGACTGAGAGCGAGAGATGAGGCTACATGATGTAGCCAGCTACTGGAGTGTGTCTGGAGACCTCTTTTTTTCACCCTTCTTTGAATAAGTCCGAGCAGATGCTACGGCTAATTACTTGGGAGATTCCTTTTCTTCAATTTGGCATGAATGCACTGCGCTCTTATCTTCGTAGTGCGGAAGCTGGCAGAGGAAATAGGAGCCATTCTTCCGTTCGATGACTCGATGAGCAAACGTTCATGTTCTCGTTAGATTTTTTGTAATCAAATTCGAGGGACCTTGTTCTGTTGTAGTGTTTGGTCTCGGATAAATCGCGTAGTAGGGTCAACCTCGGAGTGCCAGCAGCTGGGTGGACACAGATGACACGCAGACGCCCTCGCACCGAGTTGTCTGCTGTCACCGTGACCCTGCAGCAGTCCTGCACAAATATTCTGGCCTTGTTTAGATCACACTCAAAGTTTGAATTCCGCCGTAAATACATTATTATAACATTTTGTTTGTATTTATAAAAAATTGTCTAAATATTGATTAATTAGGTTTAAAATGTTTGTCTCACAAAGTACAACAAAATCGTGTAATTACTTTTTGATTTCATCTAGATTTAGTAATTTATGTATGTGTCGATATTTTGATTCTTTGTACAGTGGAATTTGGGAAGGCTCTTTTTCTTTTTCTTCTCGAGGAGATGATTTTTTTTTTGAGAAAATCTCGAGAAGATGATAATGATGCGTTGCTGGAATGCAGCCGACGGGCCAGTCGCAGTTGTATTAAATGGCCCATTTAGGGGCCATAACTGGGCTCGAATTCATACATTCATTTGGGCTGGGTATACCATGGCTACCAACTGACTGGCCCAAGAAACACGCAAACGCGCAAATGACAGCCCGCCATTTCCCCTGCAAAACACATTTTCCTTTTGGCGGTGCGTATATCGGCGAGCGGAGATGAAGCCCTGGTCCCTGGATTGAGGCATAGTTATTAGAACCGTACCGGACCGTCCGACCGGTAAAAGATCGAACCAGAGCCTTCAACGGCTCGGTTCACTTCAAAGACCGTTCAAGCAATCGAACCGGTTAAAACCGGATGAACCGGCCGGTTTTTTATAAAACCGGTGAACCGGCCGGTTTCACGTGAGCCGGATAGGTTTTGATTTCTACGAAAAATACCCCTGTGTCGAATCAGTAGAACCTTATCCAACTGGGGGTATTAATTGAAATTCTGATGTTTTCTCTGTAGGGTTACGAGAGAGCAGGGAGAGATTTTTTCACGGGCTTTTGGGCGGCGGCGGCGCAGCTCAGTAGCGCGAGGCAAAAAAAAGGCGGTGGCCGACAGCATCTTCTTCGGAGGTGGCCGCTCCACCACGCCGGCCCATCCAGCTTGCCAGCCAGTCTCCACCTCGTCGGTTCGTCCTGCTTTGGGGCCTCTGCCTTCGCTGGCGGCTGCCCCTCGACAGCGGCTCCTCACTCCCTGCGCCACCGCAACCGATGCACGACGGTCGGTGGCAGTCCACTGCTGCATCTCCACGTCAACTATATGGTTAATGGTCAGTACGACAGTACCTAGATTTGATCTGTATAGTGGTTAGAGGTAGAGTTCAAACTTCGTGGATCTAGAGAGTTAAAATTGTCCGAAGCTCAATAGACTGTTGATTAGAAATCTGAATGGATAAATCACACTTGGAGTGGCACTACGTGATGACTTAGTAAGTCAGTAGTCAGTAGCACAAGTCAATAGTAATAATAGCCATGGATACTTAAAATTTCTAGTAGATGGGTTAGTTATAATTTAATAAATTGCACTAGTTACTCTACTATCTATTTTTTGTCACTGTTGTTTTGTTTTCTTACAGTGGATTCTTCAAAATACTCCAAATACAGTTGAGAATAGCTTTGGCTGTGAACTTTGCCTGTTCGGTTGTCATTTCTAATTTGTGGTGTGCTACTGCCTGTCATTCTCTACAGTCTTGTCGTGAACTTGAATTTGTGGTTCACATGTTGAACTTGAAATATGATTACATAATTGTGTTATCTATGAGCATATTTTTTCTATGATCAACTATGTAATATAATATATATACTGCTAGTTATCACTAGTATATTAAGCCGGTTCAAAGTATTTGTGACTGGTTCACTTCACCGGTTCAAAATTATTGAACCGACGGTTCAATCGGTCCTTAACGGTTGAATCAGTGAACCATTGAACCGACGTGTTCACCTGTTCGATTACCGGTCCGGTCCTAATAACTATCTGTCTGCCATAGTGCCATGCTAAAAGGCAGAAGATATGATGCAACAGGCGCTGGTCCACTCCTGGCTTAGCTTGCATGGTAACCTCAGGTCGATCTGGATCCAGGCCGGAGCAGGCATGGAGGTCAAACGACCGAGATTATCGTGGACGCTCGCGTAACGTAACATGTCTGTCAGTGGCTCACTGGTCCGCGCCCGTCGGCCTCATCACTTCATCAGCCTCCCCCTCCTGCTGCTACAGCATACTCTAACCCCCTGTAGCTGTACTTGTACGCGTACGTCACAGAACAGACAAAGCCAGGCTTGCATCAGGTGATGGGTGAAGTCGGCGTCGCCTCGTGTCCACAGGTTCCGTACGCGTATGCAAGCGTCAGTGCTCAAATATAATACCGGCCGCGTACCGAATGTCCGAAGCAGCATATACTACAGGGCCAAGCGATGCCAGTCGCCGCCGCCAAAACCATGCATGCGTTCCGTGCCCCGGCGCAAATGGACGCAGCGCCCCGGGCGTCCGAAACCGCCATCCGATATCAGGTGGTGGGCTCCCGGCAGGTCGCGATCCGGGCGCCAGGGGCCGGCCGGATAAAAAGTGGTAAAACGACGCGAGTCCACGAGGTGAAAAACGACGGCACGCTCCCACCGATAGATAATATCCACATGCGCGTGTCCCGTGCTCGCCTCACCTGCAACGAACTGGACCGCCTCGGCTCGTGGTGCATATACTTTTGGCTAATCGCTGCGAGGTGTTTGTTCATCAGTCTTTAGGCAATGAGTACTCTTAGGCAATTCAATGGGCCTGCAGCACAACATAGCGCTAGTGATAATAGTGTACGTGACAATGATTTCCTTCTGAAAACTAATGGAATGGATGGCGTGATGTCAGGTCCTCAATCATGCAGCCGCTCGGACGCGTCGCATTCCTTAAGAGCACCTTCAAGATTATCCAAAAAATAGAGTCCCAAAAACTTAATTTTAGGTTCTTGTCAAAAAGTATTCAGAGTAAAAAAATATCATTCCACCTACCGTTCCTAAAAACCGATTCTCAAAATAAATGTAATTGCCGCCATGTCGTCATCGGTAAGCCTAGTGCATGGATTTTTCTACGGGAAATACTGAATGTTGCTCATATTGTTTTTGACTGAGTTAAAAAAACCATATCTTGACTACAACATGTGCTCCTGTGAAAAAAAAGTATAGTATACCAGCGGTCCTCAAACTTGTCTTTAGGTATCATCTAGGTTCCTAAACTCTTAAAATATACATTAGCATCCCTAAACTTACTAAAGTATGTCATTTAGGTCTAAATTCCAAAAATACCCCGATTTTGCCGATGCTTATCTATCTTTAAATTTATAATTACCCTACGGTACAAATTAAATAAAGTTGTCTAAGTATTGTGCTAGAAACAACTGATTTGCTTTGAGAAATAGTATGAAAAGTTATACTCAATTAGCAGTCATGCCATTATTTATAGGGGTATTTTCAGAATTTTGAACCTAGATGACACAATTTAGCAAGTTTAGATACTCAAATATACATTTTGAGAGCTCGGGGACCTAGATGACACTACGAGATAAGTTTAAGGATCACTCGTGTATTTTACCCAAAAAAACGACGTGTTCCTACTTGGTCTCGAGCGCTTAGACGAACTAGATCACCTTGATAATTATCCTACTTGATCTTCATCCCTTAGACTAACCAGACGGACTCTAGGAAAAAGAAAGAAAGAAAGATACGGTCGATAACACGCAGTAGGTTGGAAAAATCGACGGGCATCGACTGATTCTTCGGGATTGGGCACGCCAATGAGGGGGGCAATTCTCCCTCTTTTTACAATTAGAATTGGGTATGCCAATAAATTAGACATTGGTTTGAGCTACTATTAGAGTAGTTTTTTTTCTCGTTTCCTCCCAAAACTGACTTTTAAATCTCTATTTTGAGCGCTCTTAGAGATGCTCGACCAGCATGTCATGCATGATCTGTTCCTGTCCGGCTTCCATGTGCACGAACTGCACCATGGAGGACAGGAGAGACGAGTGGTGAGTTTGGGCATTTGAAAATTAAGGGGGACGGGGCAGATTTTGGCTGCAAACCCGCGCGGAATCATTTGTGTTGGGCCTCTCGTACAAGAGAACGTGGCCATGTCCGATTGTTTCATTTCAAAAAAAAGGAGAGCTGGAGAGGTGCCACGTCGATAGGTTTCTTCTCCTGTCAGCAGATTTAGTAGGATCCCATTGTCTCAGTCTGACCAGGTTGCGTTCTATCGGAAAATAGTACATGTCGAATCACGAAAATTGAACGCAATATTCTCCTCGGGCCATATACAACAATAAATAAATAAAATAAAATAAATTAGGTGATGTCTAATAGTAAGGACGATGACCACACGGTCCATTGTGCTTGTGACCATTGTCAGCCACCACACTGTTGCAACTTGCAAAAATTCGTAAGCAAATGTATAGTGCTGTGTCCTCTCCAAAAAAAATTTAGTATATTTTGCTCCCCCTTCGGTGGAAATTGGAGTGAGATTTGGCACATTTGACATGGAGTATAGGTGGACAAAACTTTAGCGGATTAAAGAGCTTCTCAACACATCTCAGTGCCATCCAAAAAGTTTCCTAACTCCCCACCAAACTGTACGCTACCTGTGCATTGCGTCCCAGAAAGTAGTCAAAGTACACCTAATGCCAACACAGAAGACAAAAAATGATGTTTAACATAAACTAACTAGCAGCAGCCCGCGGAAGAATCTAGAAACTATTGCGATCAACCGCCTTATTAGTACAATGTCAATCATAGCAACAGCTATAGCGACTTGCTGTTGAACACCGCAATATAAACTATATATCGTTCGTTTGGCTTATCAACACCAATCAACAGTATCTTCTCTCGGTACAAATCAGCACCAGTCATCTGTCATCAGCGAGTCAATAGTATTTTTCTCTCAACATAAATCAGCACCAACAACCAGTCAAACGAAATCTGTCTCTATTTGAAAAAAAGGGATCTCGAGAGTTTAGGTAAGGTGATTGATGCTGTAGTTCTTGATCCTTTTACAGGTAAATCCTGGTAGATTAGCCCTTCTGATGGGTCGGCAAGCTGTTGTTTTCGACCTTCGAGAGGATTCTCCCGCTTTAGCGGAGGAGATAACGAAGACGCCTTTTTTACACACGCTGAGTAAACAAGTCGTGTCGTGGCCAAAGTAATCAGTATAAGCTATGGGATCACAAGTTCAGCGTGACGGAGTATTAATATCTGACGAGGCTCAGAGCTTTTGGACTTGCCGAGATCGCACGTAAAGCGGCGAGGCCACAACCGGCCTCATCCAGTCAGCCAGCGCGTCAGCGCTCAAGACACCGTGAACGGAAATGACATGGAATCTGTGCGAAAGCAAGGGCAGAAGAGGGGAAAGCTTGCCGCTAACGGTACCCTAGTGCCTCTGATGGCACCACTCGCTCAACAACCCTGCGTCCAAACACTGCAGCCTGACGTGTCCGAACCTAATAAGCGACGACTGCTTATGTAGACTTTGCAGCCGACCTCCGTTTCTCGTGCAGCCTGTCTCGCTCAATTCAGGTTTCAGCTAGGCCCGCTGCTTGTTGGGTGTGTTTAGTTCCCCAAATTCTAAACTTTTGACCGTATCGAAACATTAAATATAATAAATAACGCATATATGGAAGATTAAACATAGGTAAATAAAAAACTAATTACATAGTTTTGATGTAAACGACGAGATGAATGTTTTGAGTTTAATTAGGTCATAGTAGGACAACGATTACTATAAATAAATGAAAAGTGCTACGATGCGCTACAATGTTCGATGTGGCTTTTTCACCGCACTTTTTAGTTCTGAACACACCCTTTGTTCGGAAAAAAAGAAAGAAAATCGAGGCTCGCTGTCAGGCTACAGGGTAGGAGACGAGACAGGCACGAATCGAGGCGAATTTTGCGTCGCGTACTCGCCCATGCAGGCATGCTTCGTTCCAAACCGTCGATGCCCGCTAGGCGCTAGCTGGTTACTCCCCGGCGAAGAAAATCGCGCCGCCCACTTGGCGACCGGCGTCCTGGACCATGCATGTTATGTATCCGCTACTCGTATCCACCTAGGCAGGCAGCTAGTGGTTTTGCTTGCCAGTCCAGAAAGTCCACGGCTACGACCTCTCCGGATTGGAACGGCGGGCGGGCTTGGTAGCAACCGGCCAGGTCCGGGTGAGATGAGGGCCCATACGCGGTGCAGAAACGAACGACCCGAGAAGTACACGGGGATCGAGCCCCCGCCGTGTCGGCACACACGTCCAACCGGAGACCGTCGAGTCGGAGCCAGGCAAGGCAATCCGTCCGTGGATTGCACAACGGCGACGCGGAGAGCTACCGTTTCCGCCGCCGCGGCGCGACCCGAGCACGAGCACGAGCAGCTTCGCCGTAACCCGCTAGCTAGCTGTACCCGTACTGCGGCGAGGGCTCCTGGTCGCAGGCGGGGTGCGACGGGCGGACCCGTGCGAGAGCGCGACGCCGGGCAAGTGGGTGCGTACGCCGGTCGGCACGGGATGGAGAGAATGAGAGATGGATGGAGATCTCTCGCCGAGTCGCTGGCGCCACGGCTCCGCAGGCCGCAGCTGCAGGCCAGGCTGCAGCCACGCACGCACGCGGAAGATGGCCTGGTCGGGCGGCGTGCAGGTGCATGCCTGCCCTGGGGGACCCGCCCGCGCCACGTGGCCCCACGTCAGAGACCGCGGCCGGGGCGGCGACCATGATCCACCACCAGCCGCAGCCTTTATTATCACCACCCCTCGCCCGGCGGTGAGCAGTGCAGTGCGCTCGGGTCGGGTCGGTGTCCGTCAGTCACGGTCTCTCCAAGTCCAGGACACAGGAGCTCTGCCCGTCAGCCCAGCCAATAATAGCGCGCCGTCGCTCCTCGCCCGCCTCCTCGCAATTTTTTCTTTTTCCCGAAGAGGGTAGGGAAGAAACACCTGCAGCAACCGCCAAGGTAGCGCCGTGTTGGCTGCATCCGCATCGCACATGGCCGCGGCGCACACCTCCTCGTCCGCGCGGGCGCGCGCGCCGCCGCTGCCGGCTCGCCCATTGCATCCCCTCGCCGGTGGCTACGACCGCCTGGAGGAGGGGGAGGCCGTGGCGGCGGCGGCTCACCCCGGCGCGCACCGGATGCGGCGCAAGGGGAGGAAGCAGAAGCAGGTGAGGGAGAGAAGCTTCTTGATTTCGGAACAGTGTCTCTGCTGTCCTGCTCGTGCTTCGTGGTGCTGATGAACGTGTCTGTGTTGTCCGGACACACGCGGCGGCGGCGGCGCGATGCAGCTGTGGCCCAGGACGGTGCTTCGCAAGTGGCTCAACATCCGGTCGCCGGAGTCCGACTTCAGCGCCGACGAGGGCGACGCCACCGACGACACCGACAGCGAGGTCGAGTACGAAGGTCAGTGATCCACCACCCACCTCCAGCTGCAGCCTGCAGGCCTCCCCTTTCCTTCCGTGATCCATCATTTCTCTCCCTTGCGCGTGAACTGCTTGCTTGCTTGTTCGGTTTGCTAAATTAGCATGTTCGTTCGCATTACGAAGAAGCCAAATCAAAATTTCCCGTGCGGTTCAATGGATGAATTGGACAATGCTTCATGTTTGATTCTGTTTCCCACTGTTCACACGTGGTGTTACAGTTTACCCACATCTTTGCTTCCCGTGGTATGTTTGGAAAAGAACTAACCTGATCTAATTGGTGAATGCTACTTTTGCTTCCGGCCAATCAGGATGACTCGTTTCCTGGTGGCCGGTGCTTACTTGTCCGCGTTACTGCATGATTGCTTCCAGCGTCACGGTTTGGTTTATTTTGGTTTTTAGGGGATAATAAAGTCAAAGTTGGAGGTCGACTCCAAGGAATTGGAAAATGACCCAACTATTTACTCGAACACATTGGAGATAATTACTCGATTCTACGCTTGTTTGGTTCCTCATGCTGTGTTCCTAAGCTTTACTTCTGCCTTGGTATATTCCTCCCTTAGAAATGAAACGAAAAA
Source organism: Echinochloa phyllopogon (assembly GCA_033239725.1). NCBI lineage: Eukaryota > Viridiplantae > Streptophyta > Magnoliopsida > Poales > Poaceae > Echinochloa > Echinochloa phyllopogon. The sequence continues at coordinate 48,671,982 of BTCW01000014.1, forward strand.
GGACGTCGAGATCAATGAACTAGCAGAATAAAATGTTATTCCTTGCGATTTACAAAAGGGAACGATAAGATCTCCCACTCTGTTCCTAAGACAGCATATTCCAGCTTTTAAAATGAATTATGAAAAGTAACATAAAAGGAAACGAGGGTCTGAATCTGATTGCACCAAATACAGTTGCAGCACATGATTGCTTACAAAAAGCGGGTAACTTTTGGAAAGGGAAATTGGGAGTATGATTTCAATCTTTTACAGTTATTGATTCCTGTTAGCAAAACCTGCATTCCGTTAGATTGCCTCTGATTCTGATCAATGTGAAGGATCATTGTCTAATATAGTTGCACATGTGATGAAACTTGAGCAGAGATGTGCACGTGGGAGCGCAAGTTACATGATGAAGAGAGGAGCCTCTGTGGATTTGGTGCTGAGACTATTGGTAAGTTCTTGTGGCTGATATCAGTTATTACGGGGGTCCTCAGTCTGAATCCTCCACTAGCATCTGCCAGCGAATGTGCTTCATTTTCAATGAAATTATTTGAAAACAAACAAGATGAAGTTCTAAATCACTGCCCTTGAAACTGAGAATCATACCAGTTTGGCTATTTCGACGAGATATTATTTTGTAGTTCATGCACAGGAGTTAAATCAAATAATTACCATATTAATAAGAAGATTCGTTTTTTAGAAAGGTTTTCCTTAGTTTTGTTCCCCTCACTGTTAACCAGACTGTAAGCTGTTAGATGGGTGATGGAAGCAGCATAAATACAGCAACGCAACTGACAAACAAAGATTACTGCTAGTTTGTTCTATCACTAATTCTTAATAAATACCTCTGAAACATACACTCTGGTGCTTTCAAAAAATAAGAAGATACAATTGTCTGATGAGGCACATATACCTCTCCTATGCATTGACACTATCTATAAAATATTGCAGGAAACCAATTGGGGCCAGTTCCATATGGGCTCCATAGAAGGCGCAAGTCAGAGACCCTTCGTGCTCAGTATATTGATGTCAGGGAGCTAAAGTATGAATTCCTTAAACTAATTTTTGGATCTACCCAACTGTCTCTCGACAGTTTTCAGTTATTTGAACTACTGATAGTTGTTCCTCAGATATCGATCTTGGTTATCACAATTCACAAGCATAAACCATAAATATTATCTACTGAAGATGCACAAAAAAAAGATTTGACTTTGATCACTACTCCGCAGCATTGATGGTGCTTTGATGTTCAGGATATGCGCGGGAACATGGAATGTTGCGGGCAGACTTCCACCTGATGATTTGGATATTCAAGAATGGTTAGATATGGAGGAGCCAGCTGATATATATGTTCTTGGGTAAGCAACTGAACCACTCAGCTTATGTTTAAATAAGGACCACCAACCATTTAGCTGTCATGTAATTTCATCTTTCATCTGCAAATGGTTTGTCCCGTATGATAAAAAAGTGCTATTATTTTTATATGCTGTTCTCTGAGAATATAGGTTCTGTTTCTTTTGTTTTATTTAATAAGAGGATTCGGTTGTCTTTCAGGTTTCAAGAAATTGTTCCACTAAATGCTGGGAATATATTTGGTGCTGAAGACAACCGTCCTATTGCAATGTGGGAGAACATTATTCGTGAAACTTTGAATAAGATCAGCCCAGATAAACCAAAATATAAATGTCATAGTGATCCTCCTTCTCCGTCAAGGTTCAAGCCATCTGATGATGCTTTTGTGATGGAAGATGAACTTATTAGTGAGTCTGATAGCGAAAGTGATGGGGAGGTGCATCCCTTGAATGAACAAGATTTAATTGCTTCTGTTGATGGCATTCATGGTAACAAATGTGAACACCCCGCTGGTGCACCTGAAACAATTTTACAAGATGGCGAGTTTAGCAGGCTGCCTTCAATGAAGACTTTTAATAGATCCCGCAACTTAAGTTTTAAAGAATCTAATTTAGAAGAGAAGATCTGTCAGAAGCTATTAACTAAAACACTCAGTCACTCGGAGAGGCTTGGAATGATTTGGCCTGAACCACCATTGGATATGTTGGCTCAGTGTCTTCCGGATAGCACGAAATCATTACCTTCAGGGAAGGCATTACGCACATACTTGTCTTTTAAGTCAGTAAATGGAGACTCCGGTCCATTTCCAGAGGATAATTTAGTTCCTGATTTAAACATTTACTACGCAGCAATTAAGAGAAAAAGACCATATTTTGTAAGGATAATAAGCAAGCAGATGGTTGGAGTGTATCTGTCAATCTGGGTACGAAGAAGCCTCCGGAAGCACATTCAGAGTCTGAAAGTATCAACTGTAGGGGTCGGTGCCATGGGCTATATTGGTAATAAGGTAAGTTTCTATAATTCACATCACTCTCAAATCCTTTTTTTTTTGTAACTCTGCTGCTGCAAAATTGAGTGCCAAATGCACGCTTTTAAGAGAATTGTAAGTATTTGTCTTAACCATTCTAATGTAGCTGGCATTATTTTGTAGAATACCTTTGTTTTAGAAATCATTGTCTTCTAGTCTTGGCAATTTCATGTCACTTTCATTTACTTTCCATCAGAACGCCAATGTTATACTTTGATTAAGAGCTGACTTCTTCTTACTTTGGCATGCTCAGGGATCAATATCAGTAAGCATGTCCATATACCAAACACACTTTTGCTTTATATGTTGTCACCTGACTTCTGGAGAAAAAGAGGGAGATGAACTAAAAAGGAATGCTGATGTTCAAGAAATCCACCGAAGGACAATATTTAATCCAGTTTCCAGAGTCAACATGCCTAAGACAATATATGACCACGAGTAAGTAATAGGCCCTGTATCATTTATGGTTTACCTTAACATTTTGGCAGTTCATCTGCTACTTATTTTAATAATAGTTTTGTGTGAAACAAGACACTGTATGCAGTCATTCTTGAATATTGCAATGCTGTTGGAACTCGTAGTTTCATTGAAGAGGTAACTGATATAGCGTGGAAAAACAAGAGCATGTGGTCTAGGATTGTGCACAGTAAAAAAATACTTTTAGTCTGCTAGTCTAATTCATGCTAGTTTGATTTAGTGAAACCTGAAATATGACAGGAGTCTAGTTTATTACATTAATCTGCATCAGAATCTGAGATTTGGTATTTCTTGAATACTTCAGAAGGATTGTGTGGCTAGGTGATCTCAACTATAGGATCAACTTATCATACGAGAAGACACATGAACTCATCTCCAAGAAGGACTGGAATGAATTATTTGGGAAAGATCAGGTTAGCTTTTACCAGCATATTGCAAAATCCCCTGTTCTCATTAGTTCTAGCTCACCATCCCATTCTTTTTATGATAGCTGAAAGTAGAGATGAAAAAGGGGCATCAATTTGAAGGGTGGACCGAAGGAGTCATCAACTTTCCTCCAACATACAAGTACAAGGTTAACTCAGAGAAGTACATAAGTGATGAGCACAAATCTGGAAGGAGGACACCTGCATGGTATGCCAGTCTGATAAGTGCAATTGCATAGGTTTCCACTTTCTATTTCTTTCTGAACCTCATATGGTTGGTTTTGCATGCCACATGCTCGTCTTTTATTGATACAAGTATCAGAATTGAAGTTATGTTTATAAAAATCTCAAGTTAGTGCTGGAGTGTACTAACAGCAGATTGTCTTCTACCTCTGTAGGTGTGACCGAATCCTTTCCCATGGTAAGGGTATGAGGTTACAGTCATATAAGACAGTTGATCTCCGGCTATCAGATCACCGCCCTGTGACTGCTGTGTACATGACAGATGTTGAGGTATTCTCTTCCAAAAAGCTGCAGAGAGCTCTTACGTTCACCGATGCAGAGGCCGAGGAACAGCTCTCATTCGAGGAAGATATCACTTCTGGAATATACAACCTTGGACTATATTAAGTCCAAGGTAATCTTGCACACATACACAATAAAATTGATGCTTTTATCAAGTATACAAAGGAAATATTGACACGTTGCCGCTTATATCTGTCCAGCCAGTGCCTCTCTATGTTTCAGAGACCGGCAGTTGGAACTTGGAACTAGGTAGTCCCATGTACATTTCCTCCATGCTCTGACCATATTTCGAAATCAGATGTCATGTGTTCGCCATTTTCTTTTCCTTCCCCATCTTAGTGTGGTGTGCCTCATATGTGGAAAAATAATCTCCACTGTAACGGTCGAACTGTAATTAAAATGTTGAATACTGTAAGTTTCCTGGCTGACTGATTGAGGCATTGTGCAGTTTCAGTTCCATTGTTTTTTATCCTGCAATACAGCAAATGTTCCTTTTAACTTAACTGATCCCTGTTTGGTCAAGCTATTGTGGAGTTGATTAGATTTGAAACTCATTTGGACTGTTGGAGTAGACGGAGATCTTTACTCTGCATTTGCACTGAATTGCTTTCCTTCTGAGATCTAGACCCTGGAGTCTGAACTGCTACCAAGGTCTGGAGCATCCTGCTGGCTGTTGTTTGAACAACATAATAAGTATCAAAACAAACAACAGTCGATCAGGGATTGTTTTCTGATAATCTGGGCTGTACTGCATGCATGTTATATTGCTATCCTAGTAGGAAGGAGGCAGAGTTTGGAGCAAGGTACCGCCTATCGGTGGAAGTGGCAGGCATCGGTGCGGGCGACGAGACGACGCCGGCGGCGAAACGCACTCGAATCACTCGCCTTCGCGCCGCCTCGTACCGCACGGTGCCCGCCGACCGTGCGACGGCCATCGGCCATTGCCACGATGGCCCTGTAGGTCCAGTTTTGCCGGCGAGGCGGGATTGACCGAAGCGGCAAGGCAGGCCCTTGGGCCGGTACGGGCGGGCCGCTGTAGCGGCGGACGTGTGGTTTGGGAATGTGTTTGATTTGGGCTACAAGAAAACGATGGAAAATGACGCGCTAGTGGCCCGGTGTGGCTAGTGTGTTTGCCGTGATCCGCGCGCAGGTTTTGAGTGGATCAGTTCTTCTATTTCTTTTTGGAAACGAACAGCAAGAGCTTTGCAAAAAAAAATTATCAGAAAAAAATGAAAAAAAACAAACAAACAGCGACAACCAACGGAAAGAAAACAACTGATCAAATCATAATTGCTGGGGTTATTATGACTGTAGAAGATCAAAATCTGAAAGCTTTTTTATAGGAAATAGTACAATTATTCAACTCATGAGTTCCTAGGAAAATGCTTATCATCGATCCCCCCCCCCCCCACACACACACATATATATATATATATACACTCCTCAAATATTCTACCTTCAGTTATTTACACAGTATACAAGCTAGCACGCATTATTGTCTCAAAGCACATAGCCAAAATCTCCACTATATCAGCATCAAGCATACAGAAACTGAACAACACAACAGCAACAGCACCGCGGCCCACGGCAGGGATAGCCAAACCGAGCATACAGCACGCAACCCCGGGGCTTTTTATCATCGTTGCCTTGCCTTCGTACTGTACAAACGAGCCACCAAAGCCCCATAGCTTCTTCCTTTATGAAGCCGAAAGCCGAAGCCAATCAAGTCCGGAACAAGGGCTCCCTGATCCAGACGGGGTTCTTCTTCGTCGTTGTTGTAAGCATCTTCTTTCACAGCTTCTCGCTTTGTCAATGACACTGCACACCTTGCGTGTGCAGCACAGGTCCTCAAGGAACCCCTGAGGCCATGGTTATTCACATGTTCAAGAAGTCAAGGTTGCAGATTTGCAGGCTTCTTCTGCCAGTACTGCTCTAATCTCTGCCTTGCATACTCCTTGTAGTCGAAGTCAATGTCATTGACATGATCCTGCACAAGATATAAATTAGAAAACAACACAGATTCTAGTTTTACAGTGACAAAATGAAGTTCTGACGCTTGAACTCACCGAGATTATTCCCCAGAGGCCCCATACAAGATGACTGGCGAGCGTGTACTTCTCAATGCTTTGGAGCAGGTTCTCCACCTCTTCCGCATCGGGTTCCTCACCTGCTAGGTAGTTACACGCAATAGAATTTAGGATAGATGGTCTACATAACATTATCAGCTAGGCAGAGAATATTCATGGTGAACAAGGACACTTCTACTTTGAATGTAAAGAATGGTGCGTTACGTTTCATCGCATTGTATGGAATCTGGAAAGATGGTGAATTGGTCAGCATTTTTGGCGTGTCATCTTCCTTAGAAAATGGAATGGTTCATTTTGTAAACCCTGTGTGTTTTATGATTGCAAGAAACTTTACAGTCCTATTTCAAAAATACTGAAATTGCCAAACAAATATCTTATTGTGTTTTTTATTGTGCTAAAAACTTGTATTCAGTGACTAGACATAAGACTACCGAAAAAATGACACAGGCTCTCTAAGTGAATCAGAAGTGCAAATTTGCATCATGGTGGCATGCTCAACTAAAACCATGCAAATAAATTCAGATAAGTAAACTAAACAATGAGCTCGTATTTACCAGAAATCCTCAGGTAGGTCTTGACGAAACGCTTCTGCTCATCGATATCTGTTATATAAAAGAGAATAGCGTATGAGCAAGGCTGAAAACTGAACCAAGATTATGCAAACTGGTTTAGAGAATAAAAGAAAAACAACAGTCACGCATCAGTAGTTTTCTTAGTGATGCAATACCTGGATATTTGCTGTAATCCAGGATATGAGGCTTTGCTGAATGATAGTCAGCCGCCATCTCACAGAAATGGTTAGCAATGTCGTATGCAACTGGGTTAAAGCTTGCATACTCATAATCCTGCAACAAAAGGAGAAGGGGGCTGTCATGAAAGGTTGGAACAAAGCATAAAACTAAGGACAGCAAGCATGCATCTTTCACATAGTATTAGTCTCCAAAACTAAACTGTCTTTGGCAATGGCGTGACAACTTAGCATGTTCAGGTTCGAGGGAACACAACAAACACGCCAACAAATGTGAAAGGGAGGGGAGAAGAAGGGCAGCCCTATACGGCATACCAAAATGATACAGCAACTCCAAGTATCCCTGTTTTGCACAAGGCAAGATGTGTTTTCAACAGAACAAAACTCTTCCTACCTACCCATGTTGAAGATATTCTCATTTCATGGCTGTATTCACATTACAAGCACATAATCTATAATTGAGACATACCAAAAGAATATTGCTAGTACAGCAAATATAATTAAGACTGGAAGGATGTGGATGCATAAAACTTACAATGATGGTCAGCATGTTGGTCTCTTCATCAATCATGATGTTGCCATACTGAAGATCGTTGTGACAAAAACCAACCCAGTTGTAATCACCTGAAACCTCGTTCTGCAATGCAGTAATCTCATTCTCCAGGCTGTCCAACCGAAATTCTTTGACTTCATCAGATGAGCACAAGTTCTTAGCAGTGTTGAGCCAGTTCCTAGATTCATGTCAGCAGGTTCAGACATTGGTTCCACACTTATAACTTCATAAGCGGTGCTTAATTATGTAGCAACAAAGATCTCACCTCAGTCTGTCCCAGATGAGCACAGATTTGGGACCAGGCATGTCAAGGTTGTGGAATTCCCTCAGTTTGGAAGCAACAAGAGCTGAAATCTCAGGATCGCGAAGGTCTGGAGCTGACAGTGTCTGAAAGAAACAATTGTATTAGCTTGTGAAGGACGGATTGGTGACACCTTTTTCACCAAACCAAGATAATGGTATAAGAAAATCTTTTTCGTGAGAGCGAGACAAATAAAAAGTCAAATGAAGAATCTATAAAGTGCTACAGTGACGTGCAGTTTCTTAGCTAGAGCATAATTCTCTCTAAAGAGACTCCAGAAGTCCAGAGAGGGACAAGACCATGCATAAGGCCTAAAGCAATTCTTGCTGAACTTGCTTTGTCATCTATCCCAAAGTCCAATCGATTGCTTTGAAATTTTAGCTTTTCTGAGAGAGACGTTTCCTCTTGTCATATGAACAGCCGTTTTTTAATCTATTCAATGGAGTACGTAGTATACGGCATCATCAACAAATATATCAGTTGATAAAATAGTAAGCTCTAGGACTGATTCGCGTGGGAAATAAACGCCTGCTAAATTGTAAAATGGGTCAGTTCATTGACTAATGACTTGAGGTAACATTTTTTTAACTGACTGATAAAGACATGAAGCTAAGAAAGGTCCAAATACAGAGAATGCAAGATTCTCACGGCAGAAAATTCAAAGAACGAGAACCACGCTGCATTAAATAAGTAGGCCCCCTGTCGATAGAATCTCAAAAGTGTAAGAAAAACGGCAGTTCGATGATGTCCAACCTACAAACTAGTATTATATGAGATCAATATATAATTGCATACGAAACATATTAATGCCACCTCCAGTGTAATTTTAGCACCAATTTCAACTTGAACCCATGCAAAAAGTATAAAATAAGAGAAGAATCGGTCATCCAAAGAAAGCAAAAGTGAAAGATAATTCCTAAAAGCTGGGGAGAAAGCTAGGACGCAGATGAGCAGAGGAGGGGAAAACGAAGCTTAAATTACTAGCCCTATAACAAATTAACAACGGGTAGTTTGATAAGAGGTGGTATCAAGTAGGTACCCTTGCGTGGATGAACTCCTCGACGCGGCCGTTGGGGAAGCGGCCGAGGAGGCGGGGACCCTGGCCGTGGCGGGACATGCACTCGAAGGTGCGCACCTCGTCCTCGCGGTCGAAGAAGAGGTCGACGCCGTCGCCGTAAATCCGCACGAGCACCTTCCTCACCTCCCTCTCCCCCCGGGGCTCCTCCGCCCCGCCGCCCGCGGAGGGGACGCCCGTGAGCCAGCGCACCTGGTAGACCTCGTTGGTCATGGCGCCCTTGAGCGGCACGACCTGGAGCGCGCGGCAGTCCGCCACGTCCGCCCACGCCGCCGCCAGCTCGTGCAGCAGCCGCCGCGCCTCCTTGGGGATCCGCGGCCCCGCCACCGGCACCGCCTCCGCCGCCGCCGCCCGCGCGACCTGGGTCTGGTTCTCGATCGCCACCATCCTGGCTAAATTCCCGCACGTTCCGAAGGCAGAGAAGAAGAGGAATGGGGGATTTGGTGATTTCTTAGGGAAATTTTCTTCTTTCTTTGCTGATTTCTCGCTAGTCCAAATTGTTTTTCCCCCCTTCTCCGCTTAAACGATCGAACGAACGAAGTGAAGCGAGATTAGAGCAAAACGAGTTTTATGTGGTGTTTTTGTTTTGGGAGGGGAATGGCTATCTGCTTCGTGGATCAAGGACGGGGCGCGTATAAATAGAGGTCGGTTGCGTGAGGTTTTGCAGATGGACCTTCGAATTTCCCTTCATTCTGGTGAGCCGTGGTCAAACTACACACTCCTGTTGGGATACCGCGTTAACCGTTACATTCCTTCGTGGGGAAGGTTCGTCTCATAAGAAATGGCTCCGTTTTAGAGGTGAGAGGCACGTTTTATTTTCGTGAGAGAGCACGGCATACGATTGACACTATAACACACAAGAAACTTGCATGTAGTTTTCATAAAGTTTTACTCTGTTTGTTTTATGGGTGAGTCACGTTTTATTTTGTGAAAGAGCATGACATATATACAACATTGTAAGTCTATATAACATAAAAAAAACATCGTAAACTTGGACTGCATAGGCATTGAACACTAAAAGACCCTATAATATTTTGTTTTTATTGTCATACATGAAATACATGATTTTTGTGTTTTTCCTATAATATGCTTCCTAAGATATGGTAAGCATGTAATATTTTATCACCACTCGGATCGAATCACTTTGTTTTAAGTAGTGCATTTATGCTAATTCGTGGCCGGTTCATCCATTTGTTAATCATATCTCCTAGCAAGGGGTGGATCTTTCGAGGGGTAGGTAGGTCTCAATTTCTCTATATATGCTAAGATAACAGGTAAATTCTCACCGTGTTTAAGCTTTCTAGATTCGGCTAACAAATCACTAATTTTTTAATTAACTTTATAAAGAATCCTAAAATAAATATAAAAAAATAATACTCTGCTAGTCGAAAACTCAAACTAGATGAACAAATTCTACCATAAAAAACTGAACTGTCTAAGAATCTGTTCCTTTTCTTTTCTTTGAAAAATAAATCTAAGATGCAATGCTTGTTTTGATCGTAAATCGCCGGTTTGTTCCGGTCCCGGCTTGTTTAGATCCTAAATTCTAACCTCAAAGTTCACTATGTAAAAAGAAGATTCTCATCACATCAAAATGTCATAATATACATGGAGTACTAAATGTAGATGAAATCAAAAATTAATTGCACGTTTTTGTTGTACTATGCGAGACGAACATTTTGAGCCTAATTAATCAATTTTTGGATAATTTTTCACACATACAAATGAAATGGTACAGTGGCGCAATGATTACGAAGTGACCCCAAACCCCCAATTCTCCACCTCTATTCTCCATCTAAACAAGGCCCATGTTTATCTACTGGACCCGCATGGATCCCAGCCAGATTCCACGCGATCTTGGATTCTACCAAGGATCCAACACTCGAAATAAAAGCAACAGACATTTCTGACAGCAAAATGGGAAAGATCCACGGGCGCCAGCTGGCCGAACGTGGGGCGCATCTCCTACTTCCTCTGAAGTAGAGGGTGCATTTCGCAAAACGGGGGTGGCAGGCTGTCCTATGCACAGCGGCCACCTGTACGGTGATCGCCGGCCGCACCAGATCCCGTGTGGAGGCGTGGGGGGGCGTGACAGCTCTGTGGCCTGCGCTGGCCACGCGTAGCATCCGGACACGTCCCTTCCGCGGGCCGCCATGTCCACGTGGCGCGCTCTGGTTGGGTACGAGACCGAGCAACACGTCTTGGGACACGGCGGAAGAGAACGGAGAAGGTGTTCGTCCGAGCCGTGCACTCCCGATCCGTGGTTGACATCAGACATGCATTCTGCGTGCATGAGCGAGCTGATCATGCAGCTCTAATTGAGCTTGGCACGAGCTCTAACCTGGTTGATTGGGTATTTATCTTGCATTCTAATCGTATGTCTCGGTTTTGATATTTCCTCGAATATAAGTATATTGGTACCTGTATGCGGGAAAATAAACAAATCCACGTCATGGTTGGCAACCTTATCGCTTCTGAAGGAAAATATTTATGGAGGAGCAGATGGTCGACATTGACCAGGGGAGGGACACTGCATGTGGACCAGGAGCTACGATGGATGCTTAGTTTGAATTTTCGTCACGTACACTTGACTTTTGGGGCCTCAGACGACGTACCGGCGCTGTTACATGACCACTCACTCCGTTGGTGTTTCGTGCAGTAGTACTCCCTCCTTTCTACAATATAAATATTTAAATCATTCAAATATAAAAATAACATAATTTATTTTTTATTTTATGCTACTCATCAACTCTCCACCCACCCACCAATCCATTTAGTTTTATCCTATCTCTAAAAATAATTACATTTTAATACAAAATTTAAACACTTCGAATGTTTATATATTGAAACGGAGAGAGTGGTAGGAGGGAGCTTTTTACCAACCAGCACCACTACGCGACGATCGGAGGCTTTTACTGCCTGATGACGGGATCGGAGTCGGAGTCGGAGGAGCAAGTGCGCGCGTACGTGCTGGGTGTGTGTTTGCCCCGATCGAGCAGCAAAAGAGACTTACCATTTGTACTAACCACACTACTGGCTAGTACGTAGTACTCTGACGACGCAACGCGTGTTTCGTGTGCTCATCGAGGGAGAATGGCACGATGATATAATAGAAAATGGATCATCAGCGTGGGAGGCACAGATAAATATATTTTGGTTTATTACGGCGATGGTGAGAGATCCGGTCCCTTGGCGTCGACCCGTCGACTGCTTGATAAACAAGGATTATGGAGTGAGGCCCCGTCTTTGATTCTCCGTGATTCACCCGTCACCAGGTCGGGCCCTCTCTGTCCCAGATCCCCAATAACCCCATGTGATACATCACTTGCACTTCAGCAGTGTATGTGTATGGCCCACTTGCCGGTGAGATGGCCGCGGAAGAGCAGCACGGAGCACACCGCCCAAGGAGAGACAGCAGCGACTGGCATGCTTGTGGATAATCACATCATCAATGACTTCCTTTCCCGAGCTGACATCACCCACGAGTTCGCGAGAGGAAACGAAAACCGGCCCACAGCAGCTTCCTCCTTTCCGGGCCGGGGAGAAAGTTTTTTTTAAAACTAAATCGGGGGAGAGAAGGCTTTTTTGGGGGGACTGTTGACGTCTGCTACAGAGACCTCCACACGTGGCGACAATAAATTGCCGTGGCCGGTGCTGCAGGGCCCCCACTTGTGTTTGTTGTTAAAAGATCGGCGTGCCGGGCCGTCACGCTCGAGCTCGCGCGGGCGCGCGTCGTGCCCCACGCGTCGCCGCCGATGCGTCTCCGTGTCAGCTCGCGACAAGCGCGGCCGTCTTTGGCAGCTCCCCAAAACCCCAACCGACCCTGCCGGAAAAGAACGCGTAAATTATATTATCCTGCTTGCTTCGGACTTGGGTGCGTAGGGATGCCAATTTGACACCCTCAAATTTGAGAGTTGAGAAACCGATGCCCACGATAGCATTTCGTTTATATGTATGAAAAATTATCTAAAGATTGATTAATTAGACTCAAAATATTCTTTCGTAGAGTACAACAAAACTATGCAATTAGTTTTTTATTTTATCTACATTTAATACTCTATGCATGCTATGATATTTTAATATGATGAGAATTTTTTTATAGTAAACTTTGGAGGTAAAATTTAAGATGACCTCCGCGAATCACAGGCAGCGGCACGCATGGAGGCGAGGGTGACGACAGTGTGATAATTGTTGCCTCGGCCGCGACACAAGGCTACAGAACTTTGGTCAGACACTCAGGCGTACGGTTGGTGCTCGGGACAAAAGTCAGAGGTGACGAGCTGGTGAGCGGTGGCCGGTGGATAAGCACACCACACACCAGCAACGCGATCGAGCCAAATAGAGTACAAGAGACAAAAGTGCAAGTGCGTGCGCACATCGTGTCGCTGCTCGTACTTGCAGGAGTAAATTTCCTACGTGCCATCAAAAATTATACCCATCCCTTATTCACCATTAAAAATATAGCAATCTCTTCATTGTTATTGTTTTTATTTTTCCATCCCTTTGCATTCTGTTAGACCGTGCCGTTATATGTGATGGACGGCGTGTGGGCCCCGTGCGTCTCTAGGAAAGACAAATATTTTTTATTTTATTTTTTATTTCCCTTCTCCCTCCTTGGTCCTTCCGCCTCCTCCTGACCCTTCGCCATGGCAGTACCGAGAAATTGTATCGCTCCCCAATCACGCTCCCGCGAGCCTAAGGATGGACCTCTTCTCCTAGATCGAGAGGCCATGGATGCCCTCGACCGTATCCTTGCCGCCGCTGCCCTTGGCTCGACCCTTCCCATGGAGCATGGCCGTTGTGCTCAGCCGCCTTCCGCAGACCGGAGTGGAGTCGACCAGCTCAGCTCGGCCCCCTCCTGGGAAGAGAGCGTGGCCGTCCAACTCGGCCTGGCCCTCCGTGGATGGGAGCGCGGTCACCTTGCTTGGCCAGGTCCTCCCCGCGGAAGGGAGCGGCACCGACCTGCAGGGTCCCTCCCGACGATAGGCACCGGCATCTTGGCTCGGTCCAGCGGCGGATGGAGGAGCGCCGGTATGTTTGGCCCCTCCGTGTATGGGAGCAGCGCCGCCAGCTTCTATCTCTGACGCGGACGGGAAGCGGCGGCGCCTCCTCGCCGTGTCGCGAGGACGGGCGGAACGACGGAGGGAAGGGGAGAAGATTGGAAAAAGATTTTTTTTGTCTTTCGCACTGACGCACGGGCCCACACATCATCCATCACGTATAACGGCACAATCTACACAATCTAAAAGAATGGCACACAAGGGACGGAAAAATAAAAACAACGGCAACGAAGGGATTGCTATATTTTTAATGGTAAATAAGAAATGAGTATAATTTTTGATGGTATATAGGGAATTTACTCTACTTGCAGCGCAGTGCATGTGAGAAGGGTGCGGCTCACATTGTTTCTCGAGTAAAATGTACCCAGGGCCTTTAACTTGTCCAGCAATGTCATCTAGGTCCACCAACTTTAAAAATATATTTTTAGATCCCAAACTTGCTAATCGTGTCAAATAGATCCAAATCTTGATTAATCATGCTAATTTATTCTAAGAGAAAATTCCCTATTTGACACTGAAAAAATGACACGTTCTATTTTTGGCCCTCAAAAATTTCTTGTTTCCTACTTGACACCAAGTTTAATTTCCGTTTCCGAAATGACACTGTCGTCTATCCCGTTAGCATTTACCGTAAAATAGAGATGGAAACATGTCAGTTTTTTAGTGGATAGACAAAATTACCCCTGGTCAACATTACCTCACGCCACAGCCAACTCTGCGTGAGTCGACTCGTTCTCCTCCACCGGACCGTTCCCAACCCTATCTCCTGGACGGTGGCGGTGGCGGCGCCAGTGCAGGAGGCCTCCTGACGCCAGTATGGAGGGATTTGCGTAAGATATAGAGGGAGGGCCCTTGATAGCCAGGAGGAGGCGGCCATGGCGTGTCCCGACGGCCATGAGCCCGCGACGCCCCCCCTGCCGACGGCCAGATGACGGCGGCCGTGGCGCGCCCAGACGGCCATGAGGCAGTGGTCGTGGCGCCCCCGACAGCCAGACGTACATCTTCCTGACGCTTTCGCTCCGCCTCGCGCCGTCCCCGTGGGGCCCGCGCCATGAGGTAAGGGGTGTAATCAAGAAGGATTAGAATAAATTAGCACGATTAATCAAGATTTGGACCTATTTGATACGATTAGCAAGTTTGAGGACTAAAAAATGGTTTTTAAAACTGGTGGACCTGTATGACACAGCTCGATAAGTTAAGGGTCTTGGGGTGTATTTTACTCTTGTTTCGCAGCTGGGGGACCAGCCGAGCCCACCATGAGACGAACCAGACAAGGCACGAGCGCGAGGTAAAGCATGCAGCAAACCATCCTGTTTCTTCTTCTAGCCGAGCTGTTCTCTGCATGCTCTCGATGGAGATTTTTTTTTTTCTTCTGATTTGTTCGAGGAAGAAAAGCAGAGATTTCCGACGAGAGCTGCCTTTGAGCTCAACACCCTCATGGGCACATGGCGAAAAGCCTACTCCCTCCATACCACGATATAATCATTTCTCGATTTCTGTACATCAAAATATTACTCAAAATATTTATAAAAATATAAAAATATATATAAGATGATAAAACATATCATAATAAAATAAATATTTTTTTATAATTTTTTTAATAAAACGAACAGTCAAACGTGAACAGAAAAAGTCAACGAAGGCTTATACTGTGGAACAGAGGGAGTACTAACTAGCTACAGGTTCTTCTCATCGTCTCCCCGTATTGGTTCCTAGCCCTAGCCTCCCCTACAAAATCTCCTTGCTCCTGCTGTCCTGCACCATCCGCATGTCCATGTTGAAAAGATAGATCAGATCATTCCTTCTCTGCTGACATACTCCTGCTGCTGATATGCACGACCGTAGCCATCGCCGCATCGCAGAGCACGGATGATCGTCTGACCGACCGTCTCGGCACCAGCAATGTCGCCACTTGCCGGCGGAGCCACTCCCACTGGCCGGATGCCGCTGGAGCAGCTCGCGCTCCGCACCGCTGCTTTTCCAGCGGCCCGAGCAGATTCCGCAGATATGATACATATTTCCCGGTCCCCGAATTATGCCGCCCGAGAACAAGTCGCGATAGATCATGGATCCCGTCTAATAATTTTGCGATATCGGGGGAGGCAAGGCATAAAGCGGGGTGTTCTGATTCGCGCCCTGAAGATCGATGATGATGGCCGGTGGAATGAACGAAATAACTGAAAGCAGAGCAAGCGCCGGCCTCTCTTTTGGACAGAGAACCTGCTGCGTCCTGATGTTGATGAAAGTTCTATGTTTATATTATCTTTTTCCCATAAAAGGTTTTGTTTGGGCTTTGGAGGTTGAAGCAGACCAGTTTGAGCTAAGAGCGAAGGTATCGCGCCGGCATATTCCTTCACCGGTCACCGCCCCCTCCTTGACCCCATCGATCGCCTCTAGGCTTCTGCTACTATAGCCCGTACAAAATTTTCTCATTGGACGTGGCACCGCGAGCGGCTGAAGATGCTCGTCATGGGAATGCCAAAACCTGTGTTTCTTCATCACCTGCAGAGAAGTTCTCGTGCCATTCATCATGCGTATCCAGCCAAGTGTTATCTCCTCGGCTCTGTAGCAGAACGGGCCACACTATTGCTGATCACCGGAAGTGACAGTGAGGTCTGCGATCTTTTGCTTAACAGCGCCGTGCACAGTACCGACTACTGAGAGCGACCGAAAAGCATCGTCAGGCAGGCACGCTGAAAGCGACGACGAAGCTTCAACAGTAGCAGTGATAAGTCCGTTGGATTGGATGATTGGAGTGGCATCCCATGCTAGCCCTTAGTTCCCAAATTTAGAAGAGAAACTTTGATCTTTTGGGGTGCGTGCACCACTGTAGCATTTCGTTTGTATGTATGAAAAATTATTCAAAAATTAATTAATTAGGCTCAAAATGTTCGTCTCACAGAGTACAACAAAACTGTGCAATTAATTTTTGATTTCATCTACATTTATTACTCCATGCATGTGCCGTCATTTTGACGTGATAGAAATCTTCTTTTTGCATGGTAAACTTTAGGGGTAATTTAGGATATAACAAGCCGAACAGCAGTCATTGTTGACGCAGGGTAAAGAACACAGAACAGGAATCGAACGAACAGTGCGATGCTGTGCTGCAGCGAATGAGCCACTGGTTGTGAACAGCGAGATCTGCGATAATGTTAGTACAACCGATGATTAGATTGGAATGGCATCGCAATCTAAGCTTCATTACTCCCCCCTCCCACAGTATAAGCATTCGTTGACTTTTTTTCGTTCGCGTTTGACTGTTCGTCTTATTCAAAAAAATTATAAAAATATTATTTATTTTGTTATGACACGTTTTATCATCGTATATATTTTAAGTATATCATAATTATTTTTATATTTTTATAAATTTTTTGAATAAGACGAACGATCAAACGTGATGCGCAGAAATCGAGAAATGCTTATATTGTGAGACGAAGGGAGTATTTAAAGCTGCTCATGGAGAAAAGTTTACAAAAAAACAAAGCCTCCTTTATCGAAAAAATAAGAGAAAAACCACAGGGTTGGAACAGGACGAAAGCACCTCTCGAAGAAGAACGCAGAGGCCAATGATTTAGCATAGAGCTAGAATTGAAATAGTACGTTGATCCCTCAGGAAATAAATTGGAACAACATATATGTACTTTGTCGTAAAAGTTGGGCTGTAAACTCGTTTATTTTAAAAAAAATTCCGAGCGGCGAACTGGTTTCATATTTGCATCACACATTTTCGCGAGGTCAATGCCTACATGGCTAAAAGCCTACTACCATTGTTCTCATCATTCCATCATGTTGTCACATAGACTCATACCCTCCTAGTCCTACCGTCCCCTGCGACATGCCGAACTGCCGATCGACCTTTTCGCAAAATCTCCTACACCGTCGGCTTGAAAAAGGAGAAAGATCCTACCAACTATTTGCCGTAACCGTCGCCGCATAGCAGTGTAGCACATAGCAGAGCCTCGATCTGAACCAACCATATTGCCACTTGACATCCCCACTGGGACTGGGATTCGATCTGCTGAAGCGAGCGGCGCTTCGCACCGCTGCTTTTTTCGCAGTACGAACAGATATCATATACCTGCCCGATCGACAGATGGTATGGTCACAGAATAATGCCCATCTGAAGACGTATCCATAGATCTCCGGACCATTTTTATAACCTGCAATAATGTCGGGGACGGGCCATGGGTATATATAAAGCGAGTATTCTGATTCGCGTTGCTACAGAACGAAGGAGATGGCCTGTGGAGCGAATGAAATTGACTGAAACTGAAAGAAAGCTGGGTAGAGAACTACGCATCGCGTGTTCTGATTCTTGCCGGATGCCGCCATCACCCACCAGTGGTTAAAACCACTCACGACGGGAATGTCAAAAGCGTTGAGAAATTCACTTCCTTTTTTGGCCCTGCTGAAGAATTCACGCGACATTTACTCGTCCTGCATGCTGTGATTTTTCGCGGGTCATGACAAGCTGCCGTTCATCCATCCACTATACACAAGACTGAGTGGCAAGAGGGACTGGAAAGCATCGGCGTTTAGCAGGCCACTGAATGCGATGAAGCTTCTTCAACGGCACAACACTTTGCAGTAGTGGTGTACGTTCAATTGGCATTGGCAATGCATTGTTGGGGTGGAATCACGGGATAAAATTCCGCCACATGATAGAGCTAATAAAAACACGGAGCAAGAACTGAAAAGGGGCCATGCGCGGTCACAGAACCAGAGACGATGCCTTCTCATCAAACATTGCTTTCGTGGCGGAAATGACGAATCTCAACTGGGGAAAAAAGGTAAAAATATGTGCACATTTTACCTCAAGTTCTCTGTTCTTTTTTAGGAGCATCGCGCTTGCGCTTAGAGCTTATCTCAAAAGGCCATCTTCACTCTTCAGCCATTGAAACGTGAGAAGATTTTGGGCCACTGCGCGTATAACTGGCAAAACAACGAAGACAGCTCTAGACTCTGGGTCGTATAGAAAGATGGGCCGACAGGAACGCCACAATCAAAAGGTTTCAGTTGCTGTTATTGGGCCCTGTAAAACCTCTGCTAAATGGATCGTTGGCTGGGCTTCCGACAGCCCAATCTACCAAGCATTGGCCAACCATTTTTTCAAATAATATTATAATTTAATAAATATTAGCAGAAATGGTGGGCAAAATGAGAAAATTGTAAATTTAGATAACTGTCGGCCACAGGAGAGCGAGAGCCAACAAAAGGCCTATCGGACATTCGAAAGCCGACATGCCCATATCGGCCCCTTGATTGCCGACTGGACCCGTCAGTTCAGCTCCACGTAGGATTTTTTGCATGTTGGTATGCCTATCGGATGCCCACGGCCCGACAGGATCAATCGGCCATTAGGCTGCAGACTGGCCCAATTTCCTCCTGGAGCTTGTTATGCCCAAATCTAAGGACTAATTCTTAGTGATGGGATAAAATATACCTTGTTCTTTTTTTTATTGCAAAATGCTTGGGGCAAAAGATACAAGTAGCAGTAGATAGTTTTGATTAGTATATTCCTACCAAGCACTAGTATTATCACACTGAACGAAACTTGATCCTACGAGTCCCTTTCTTGGGCCCTACATGCACAGTATGTCTCTTTTGTCACTTGCTGGCTGGAAACTAAAGAAAAAAAAAATGATGAGCACACATCTGATAGCACGTAGCAGTCGGCCCATCGGCAGCCGAAACGCCTGTCGGCCCGATAACCTACCCCTCATTGCCATGTCATATAATCCCCACATTGCCATGTCATCGTCACGTTGTGCAGTCGGCTCTTGCACCGCCGATATCTCCCTTGTCGGTCATAGGTCGGCCGATCGGCACATATTTTTACAACTTCTGTATTTTAGTACCTAATTTTGTAATTATTTATTAAGATAATATTATTTTAAAAATATTCGCAATCGAATGGGTAAGTAAATGTTCGACACATGCATCATGAATATAATTTATTTTCGCACAACCATTTTTTTTAACGAACCGGGCAGGAGAGCTGTCGATTATATTAAAAAAAAGATAAAGTCCAGATTGAACGTTACAATCAAAGAAAAACAAACATAATAAATTATAAAAACCAGCGGGTTGGATTGGGACCTCAACTAACACCGACAACAACTCAACTCAGTCCGGTCGGATTGGAACATCGACACGGGACACAACAACTTCTCACCGTCAGACGCGGCACCCACCAACATACATACTCACATAGTCGTTGAGAACATGCAAACACGATCCGGGGTCGATAAAAACCGATAGAAGCATACTGCACCACACCGAGAAAGCCGCCGCCATGCGGGACCCTCTACCGTAATGCCGTTGCAACACCACACTCCACCTGACGGGGTGATGTCACCGAACCCGGAACTCTCGCAAGCTGCCTCGCAGTCGCCACCATGAAAACACAACGCGCGGGGGCCTCGCCACTTCCGCCGTCGGACTCCACCTCTCTCGTCACCTCGAGGAAACTCCGCACGCGGGGGCCTCGCCACGCCCGCCTCAGACTCTGTATCCCGGATCCATTTCTTAAATCACCGTCAGGGTGGTGAGCGAAGTTGCCCCGCCTCCCCGGATCTCCATTGTACCGGCAAGCCGTTGCTGCAAGCCGACCCCACATCCTTTCTTCACCCCCGCATGTAGCCTCCGCTGCCATGACAAACAAATTGAAGAAGTCGCTTGCACCATCCTCCGACGATGTGCTGCCCCAGATAGCCCAGCCAAGCTGAAACAATCCGCCGCAACCCGCTGCAAGCCAAGTCATCCCATGAAGCCGATGGCCCAAGCGTCGTCCAAAGATGAAGTCCCATGCCGCACTAACCATTGCGAAGCAACGCCAGCCGCCGCGGTCCGTTGCAAGCAGACCAACCGGCAACCATGCGACGACCTCCAACCGCCGACATGACTACGAACACCTCCACGTGGGCTCAACAACACCCGTTCAGCTTGCCACGCGGCGAGATTGCCACCACTGGTAGCGGCCGCCCATGACCAATGAACCAGAGATGCTAAGAATTGAGATGGGTCTGTAGAGACGATGCCTTCAAGAAGGGTACGACACCAACGGCGTCGCCATCGCTCGTCCAGGAGCTGGACAGAGTTTTCACCTAGAAAACCACGTGCAGTAGGGTTGAAGCTCCAAAATGACGCCCCCAACGGGAAAAAACGACACCCAGAAGCGCCGCCATCATCTCCATTGGTAATAGAGCTGGTGAGGGCTTACGCCCGGAGTATCTTCAGCTCACGCTACATGCTCAATCTCAATATTCCTTTTATAGGCCTTTTATAGGCAGCGGCTAGGGTACAGAGTCACCCCAGACTCTCCTCGCGCGCCACCGTAATCAGTTGGTCGAGAGAAAATCTCTCCCGTGGGCCTGGATGCTTTGCTTAATGACCAAGCTGAACCGGCGTCTCTATCTCCAAAACAAACTCCAGATAATTATTCCTCGCGTCGGGATTCTCTGGGATGATTTGCTCCAGCTCACTTTGACGTGGGCCTAACTAGGTGAGGTCCCATTGCACAGAGGAGAAACCCACACGTACGCGTGTATTGAATTGGTTTTCTTTCAACTGACGTCAACCAGGATATCTCGGGTTTGTTTGCTGACCAAGGATAATCATCGCCGGCTTTCTACGGCAAGGATCTCCCAGCACTCTTTAGTCACCTGTAGGTTCTAGAACCTTCTAGGTGAGGCCAGCTATACTGTGGGTCCGACGTATCCCGGCACGGCAACACGTACTTGGCCTCGTATGCATACGGGTCTAAGCCGTCTACTGCGAGGACTCCAAAAGATCCGTATACGTATCGGCGTCGCTTACGCTTACGGGCGCCATGCATGCCGGCCGCCGCGCACCATCAGCTCTTGAGACGCTAAACAATCAGCAGCCATATACATTTTAACTCACACGTATGAGGCTTGCATGCATGTACGTGAATGAAACGAGCTTTGCATGCAGCCAGGGCAAGTTAGCTTCCTTCTTTTCTTTTTTTTCTCTGATCGCTTATGAGTCCAATTCTGAACTCAAATCACAACAGGACAATTACGTGCAATGTATGAATATTTGTACCAAATTATGGTCAAACAAATGCCCCCCACCAAGTCGAGGTCGGATGCGTAGCTGATCCGAACTCAACTTGGTGAAACATAGAATACGACGCATTGACAGGACTACAGCCGGACTCTTTGTCGATCTCAACAATATCTAAACTTGTTCGAGTCGTGTCCCGGCGTATCTTACCCGCCCAGGATTCCGTGACCTCCGGGTGTATATATACGCCCCCAGGGCCAATTGTTTTACCCCAGCAACTTTCCCTGCACATCAGCCTCCTGCCTACGCCGACCAGGAGCCTCCTGTTTCCCAGGTAGATCGAATTTCGTCGAGCTAGTAAGCTTCTCTAATTGGCACGTGCATGTCCCGGCCGAGTAGTTAGCTTCTCTTTGTTGATCAACTTCTCTTTTCGCGTACAGGTCCTTCACGTCCTTCCACCGATGGCTCGCGATGGCGCCAACAAGCAGGACCTTGATTGGCCCTCCAGGACGGCTCGATCGGAGAGAGGCCGCACGGAGCGCAACGGACGAGGTTCCACTAGCAGGTGCAACCGCGATGCCGGGTTGCGCATTGGTCGTGGTAACACGGCTGAAGGCGAATCTTCAAGGCGTCGTGGCACCGCGGAGGCTCCTCCCAAGAGGAGCCTACGCATGATGCTTAGTAGCGACGACAGCGACTCGTCGTCCGAGCGCTCGCCTGAGCCACCGAAGGCGAGGAAGCGGAACAAGACAGGCAGCAGCAAGGCGCCCGCGGAAACTTTCGTGGTGAGGCGCCATGATGCCAACCTTGATGATGACGAGTTCGAGGAGACTCCCCCGAAGAAGAAGACAGAGAAGGACCGGGGCGGCGAAAGCTCCCGGCAAGGCAAGCCGGGCGAGAAGTCGTCGACCAGAGACCGTCAGTCGCATGGCATCGACTTGACGCCGCGTGTTAGCTCCATCATGATTCCTGAGGCAACCGGCTCTGCTCCAGCTGCTACTCTCAAAGTGAGCCGAGCACACCTTCCATCTTCTCCTTTTCTTTCTTTCCTTTTTTTTAAGAGGCGTGTGTACACATCCGCCTCTTTTACTAACCACATTCACCCAGGGGAAAGGTGTTTCGTCGATGGAGATATGTGGGCTGGAAATCCCAGATGACTTGCTCGATGATCTTAAGAACCCTTACGACCCTGACGTGAGTGTACTTCTTGTTCTCCTTTTCTTTTGGCACAACATGTAGCGTTGATATCCATATGTTTTCTTTAAGTGGCCGAATAACATAACTGGAGAAAGTGCTTGGAGAGATTTTAATAACCTCTCGATGGATGATATCGATATCCTACTGGAGCAGGACGTTGAGGACTCACACGTCCAAGGCGACGGACACTCCGCCGGCGCGGCGTCCTAGCTCAAGGCCTCGACTCCACCTCCGGCGGTCATCGTGACGCCAGCAGCTGTGGCGGGCAGCACCTTGGCGCCTCCAGCTCAAGATTCTTCACCTCCAACACTGCAACAGCCTCCCCTAAAGGACGGGGCTGCTGAGAAGATGACCGACGCACCACCAGGTAGTGCGGCCGAGCACGACGTAGGTCAGCACCTGAGCCTATCGTTTCATCTCTGTGTTTGTTTTTTCTTGCGTTAAAAGAACATAATTTCCTCACACATCCCTTATTGATCTCGCAGCTAGCAAAGGTGCTGGTAGCTGGCCGACCTCCCTCTCAGAGATCGAAGGACAAACCCAGGAGCACGCGCGGGCACTCCAAATCCTCAAGAAAGTGGAGGACTCCAAAGACAAGGCAGAAGTGCTCGTGTCAAGCCTGAAGCTCAAAGGATCCAAGTACGTTGAAGATCTCGCTCATGCACGGGATGGGCCTGAGAACCACCCAGCTCTGGATCTTCCGGTGGCTTCGGATGCCGAACGCGGGAAAGCTATGGGGGTCTATGCCGACCTTGCAAACATTCAACACCTGCTTCGAGCTGCCCCCGCCAACAAGGCCCTTGTTGCTCGCCAGATCCGAAAAGACATAAAGTATTGGGCAGGCGAGTACCAGACTTCACGCCCTGCCAGTTTGGACGACTTGATCTCTTGTCTGGAGGCCTTGGCGGGGCGCCTGGAGGGTGGAACTCCTGCTGAAGGAACCGCTGCCGACCCGGCCGAGAAACAGGTGCACCTGTTCCTAGAGAAGCTGGACGCCTCTTTCACGGAGGAGCAGGGCAAGCTGAAGCGTGGGATGGAAGAACGTAAGACCATGGACTCCAGGCGCCTGAAGTTCGCTTCTGAGATACAAGAAGCGGAGACTAAGGTGGCCGAATATGAAAAACAAGCCGCAGAGCAGAGGAAGCGAGCAGCGAAGTTCCTTGAGCATGAGGAGGCGTTTATCGAGTACATCGCCTCCTTTGACAAATCCTTCGGCTCCCTACAGGCCAGCGTCGACCAACTGGAGAAGTACAGAGGCGAGGCTAAGGCCGAGGTGGAAGAAGTGATGCAAAGGAAGAGAAGCCTGGAGCTCCAGGGTCCTCGGGACGTCGCCGCTATCTTGGCATATCCAATCGAGGAGCTTCTTGACGTGGATCGGCCTTGAAAGAGAAGCATCTTAGTTTAGATACGGGGCACTGTTTGCACCCATAATAATTAGCGTTTGGTGAGCAAATCGTGTGTTGCTCTTTTCTTTTTGTTAGCTAGGCTTAGTTTGAACTCGGTTTGGTGTGAGAGCTTTTTAGCTTAGATACGGGGCACTGCTTGCACCCGTGATAATTTTGTGAGCAAGTCATGTGTTGCTCTCTTTGCTGAATAAACTTCATATTCGTCGTTCCACTTGTGTGTGCTCTCAACACAAATTTGTGTATATCGACTTTTTCGATTTCTTTCGGCGCAAACTTGTCAGAGTGCCTCGCCGCGCTGCTTTCTGGCCGATAATATATCGCCCCTGAGATTTGCCGTATGCGCCGTGATGACGATTATTCTCTTGCCGTATGCTCATACTGGACTCAAAGCAGGGCGCCCAATGAACGCTTGGCCCAACAGTCAGCCGCCGCGGATTGGGCCGTATTTCAGCATACTAAAACGTATACCAAACGTATTTCCGGGGTGCACATGACGCATGGGCCGCCGCATATTACGGGCACCATGCACATATATAGTTTGGACTTCTCGACAGGAGGCTGCTCTGCACCGGGCTGCCATGCACCGATGTTTGATGAAATATTTTGATTAGGCGCTAAGTAATCAGCGGCGGTGCACTCACGTTGGGCAAACATACGCTCTGCATGCGCATATGCTCATGCACGAGTTCGCGTGTAGAACTCAATCTTGCAACTGCTAAAGCATACCTTTCTCTGTTCCTGGCTTTTTTTAATTTATTCGCCGGGAAACATGCCGTGACAACCTTTGAGCCGCTGGCTGCCCGGGCGTCACGACTCTACGCCATTTGCTACGGTGAGCGTTCGCACCAGCGAAAGCATCCAGCACGTACACAGACAAGTATATGGAACATGTCTCGGCTAGCCTTCGTCACTTGAACGCCGTTCTTTGCGGCCGTCAAATTCCTGCCTCTCTCGCTTTGCGTTCTGATTAATCTTAGGGGCGCAGCTCGTCAATCTGCTGCCTGTTCAACGGCGAGCTCGGACTTGCTGTCTGCCTGGCACACTCGGTCCACAAGAACTAACGCATCCGCTTCCGTTAACCTTCCACTACACACGCGATGTATGGCCGCCCCCGGATTGCATTACGTGCCGGTCGAGTCCGTCTGCGTGACGAGCTTCAGAATCAGCAACCCGGTCTGGCGGTGACTTGCGCAAGTTGCGTCCGTCGCCGCGAGGTGGTGCCACGTTTACTTTGGCGACTGCAGCCTCATGTATGAACATCCGGGCCATCGCGACGCTGTGTAGTTGAGGCGATCATACGGTACCGCAGCCCAATGATGCCGCGCGCTATGCTAGGGCGGCTGCTTCCAAGGCCTACGGCAGGCTGCTGTAGGGAAGAAACAGCCATGCCGTTCATAGAGCCTCATGCCGTCACGTAGAGTTTCTTTTATTCTTTCTTTATTGTTTCTTTTCCTCCCATGATTAAGCATACACAGGCTCAGGATTAGAGTACGTGTCCCCTGGACTGCCATATGACCATGGAATTTTAACACTGCTATTGAGGGCTCTCTAGCTCGAGCGCCTAAGGAGTCTTGTTCTTCTTATTAAAGATAAAGATCGAACAACTCCTGATGAACAATGCATGGGACAGCACAGATGCATACATACACCCTTTCATTATTATGTTTCGTAGACAACAGTTACAATTTCTATCACTTGAGCGTATTTCTACTGCTCCACATACTTTTGTCTAGATGTTTCTATACACCTGTTTCCGATACAAGGATACAGCGTGGCTGATCACCACAGCTGCATGCAACCTCTTATCGACATGCACATCATGCTTTTGCACATGTCGCCGCCGTCGTGCTCGCGCCGATGAGGCAGCTGAGTCGCCTCTTCGCTTAGAGACATCGTTGAGTTGTTGGAGCGGCCGCAGCGGTGTTGCGCTTGCCGGGACTACGATGTCGAGACTCGCGCTTGCTCATCAGGACAGTTCAGCAGGTGCTCCTGATGGCTTCTTGAGGCGTGCAGGGACTTGTTGGGGCCGTCTAGCTGCTACGGTGTTGGCCAACTTGGATCCTTGCCCCCGACGCATGGTGGATATGCCACACCAATTGACGGAGAAGAGTTTATCAACCCAGTCGTGACCTAAGACGGTGCCAGCCGACTGGATTGAAGGGTTTCACAGCTTGACGCCATCCCGCGTTGGTGCGCCGCACTGTTCCTGTTAAAGAGGTGTTTATCAACTCAGTCGCGACCTATGGAGGTGCCAGCCGACTGGGTTGAAGGGTTTCACTGCTTGACGCCATCCCGCGTTGGTGCGCCGCACTGCTCCCGTTGAAGTGAAATCCTGCAACACTGATAGTACCAAGTGTCCCGCTTGCACATGTTTGTTAGCATAAAACATAGCAAACAGATGAGGATGAAAAAAAAACAGTTTTGTGTTGTTTTTTTTGAAAAATGTTGGTTTTCCCATCTAGTGTTAGCTATGAGAGCAATTTAGAATAGGACTGCCAGGGGACTAAGTCATCAGGTGCCGCCGAATGACCATGGCGATGATGAGTGACCAGCCTTGCCGCCTTGGTGGGTGTGAGTATGGACTACGCGCTTCCACAACTCTGCCGGGCGGTGATGGAAATAATCACTTGATGAGACTCCCTTGCATTGAGTAGCACCACAATCCACTCGCCTTTCCTAGCATAGAAGCGTAGGTGTGGCTGAGTTGGTAAAGAGGTTCTGGGATAAAGGCTTATGGAATTTTGCCATTACTTTTGCTGAGGATGGTGGACAGCTACCCTCCGCCTTCCAACTGAGGTTGGGCTTGCTTGAAACTTGAATTGGGGTCATCTTCTTTGGAGACCCGTTGAGACTTTGACTTGATCATTTTCTTCCTGGATTTTTACTTGACTTGGGTCGTCTTCTTTGGACACCCACTGAAACTTGAGGCTTGCATCTTGAATCTTGCAACCCCATGGAATTTGGGGAGCAGCTGTCCACCTTTGCGTAACTAGGTGAATCCTCACAGGCATATTTCTTTTGGTCCCTTGTTGTCACCTTCCAGGGATGGCAAGTGGCTGCACACTGTATGGAACTTGTGTTGCACCAGGTAGCCCTTCCTTGCTCTTCTTCCTATAGTCTTCCCTGGACGGTGTTGCCCCATACCAAGAAGCGCGAGGGATATGGTCACCTCGCTGCTCAGGAGTAACACCAGTCGTCTTCCCACTGCCCCCGGCAGAGCACGCTTGGCACGCGCCGTGTATAGTGCATGAAGGGGCGTCAACTGTCGACACCTCAACTCCTTCCAGACAGACTCCCAAGGCAGTAAAATCCCTCACTGCAGCTGAACAATTCTGAGGGAAAAGCCATTGTTTTTTTTGTAGGACTCGGGTGGTCCATTTTTGGTAAAAAGAAAAGGCAGCCGAGTGGTGCAACGGTGAATGCACCCTGACCACCTGAGAAAGAAAGAAAGAAGAAGAAAAAAAAGTTTTATGCAAAATATTTTTTCAAGAACCTGCCGTTGATCGGTGGCATTGGTCGAGCTCCTTGTTGATCGACCAGCTGGTAGGCTCCTCCGTCGTAGGCTTGCTCGATGACGTACGACCCTTCCCATTTGGGCTCAAACTTGCCCTTCGTCTTGTGCGTGACGACGATGGGGCGCCAAAGTACGAGCACCAGTTCGCCTTTCCTGAAGACCCGCTGCTTGACGAGCTTGTCGTAGGCCCTCGCCATATTTTGGCGATACAACTCCAGGTTTTGCACCGCTTGAAGTCGTCCCTCCTCCAGGGCGTCGAGCTCTTGGAATCGCAGACGGATCTGCTCATCTTGGGTGAGTCTTTCTTGAAGAGCCACACGTAATGACAGCAGCTCGACTTCCAAGGGTAGGACAGCTTCACACCCATATACGAGAGAGTATGGTGTGGCTTGAGTTGGGGTACGGACTGTGACGCGGTACGCCCAAAGAGCTTCAAAGAGACGGTCATGCCAATCCCTTCTATGCTTGTGCACCGTCTTCTTGAGTATCTTCCCGAGGGTCTTGTTGAACGCCTCGATCGCTCCGTTTGCTTGAGGATAGTACCCGGTGGAATAGTTCCACTTGATCTTGTATTTCTCCATGAATCGGTACATCTTTCCCGACTTGAAGGCTTTAGCATTGTCGGAGGTGATGCGGTGTGGAATCCCGAAGCGGTATATGATGTGCCGCTCCAGGAAGTTGATGGCGTTGTCGCTTTTCACTTCGCGCAGTGGCACGGCTTCCGCCCACTTGGAGAAGTAGTCCGTTGCAGCAAGGATGAAGCGATGGCCTGATGATGAAGGAGGGTCGATGGGGCCGATGACGTCGATGCCCCAGGCGTCGAATGGCCACGAAGGGACCGTCGGGTGTAGAACCGCCGGGGGTTGGTGCTTGAAATTGCCATGAATTTGGCAACCGTGGCAACTCCTAGCCACCTGGAGGCAGTCCGTCATGATGCCGGGCCAATAGTATCCAGCTAAGCGGACACTGTGATACATCTTCGGCCCACTTTGGTGACCGCCGCAGACTCCATGGTGCACCTCCTTCAGGACTTGATCAACTTCACGTCGATTGATGCATCGAAGAAGGACCTCCTGTCCATAGGAGCGCTTGTATAGCACTCCCGCCTTATAGACATAGGAGGGAAGCCGTCGTTGTAGTTGGCGCCTCTTGACCGGGTCGTCGGGGAGGCTGCCGTGCTTGAAGTAGTCGAGGAAGGGTCTAAGCCAGTCATCCTCTTCAACGACGTTCGTCGTGACGGTGTTGACTTCATACTCCTCTGGTACAAGCTCTAGAACAGTAGGGAGGAGCCACCTTTCTTCGACAGTGACTTGTGTAGGCTCGCCCTCAGGGAGGACAAGCGTTGAAGCCAACTTCGCCAGGGCGTCAGCTGGCGCGTTCCTGCTTCGAGGTACATGGACGACTTCAATATACTTGAACTTATCCATGAGCTTCCGGGCTGCTTGGCAATAAGGCACCAACTCCGGCTTACGAACTTCATAAATCCCATTGATCTGTCGAACAATGAGCTGGGAGTCCCCGTGAACTCGCAGGGAACATACCTCCATAGAGAGAGCTAAGAGCAGCCCGAAGATGAGCGCCTCGTACTCCACTTCATTGTTGGAGCACTCCTCCTTCAGCAGGGAGAACGAGTGGTACATCACTCCCCCTTGCGGGGTCTTGAACACCAGTCCGGCTCCGGCTCTTCGTTTGAGGGTGCCGTCGGGGTTGGAATCCGTACGCGAAGCACCATCGAAGTAGAGCTC
Organism: Echinochloa phyllopogon; assembly: GCA_033239725.1. Lineage (NCBI taxonomy): Eukaryota > Viridiplantae > Streptophyta > Magnoliopsida > Poales > Poaceae > Echinochloa > Echinochloa phyllopogon. The sequence goes on from BTCW01000014.1 coordinate 48,701,488, forward strand.
CCAAGGGGCTTCAAGCTCGGTGGAGAAGACTTCCTCATCCGGCAAGTCGGCGATGAGCGGCGAGTTGTCAGGCACTGGATGTGCTGCCAGAAACTCAGCCAAGGCTTGCCCCTTCACTGCTTTCTTCGGGACGAAGGTGATGTCGAACTCCATCATAAGTAGTGCCCATTTTCCAAGCCGCCCCATGAGCACAGGCTGGCTTAACATGTACCTTATAGGGTCCGCTCTTGCAACGAGCTGAACTTGGTGTGCCAGCATGTAGTGCCTCAACTTCTTTAGCGCGAAGATTAGCGCCAGGCACAACTTCTCTATGGGTGAGTAGTTGCGTTCAGCGCCCACCATGGTGCGGCTTAAGTAGTAGCACGCCACCTCTTTGCCTTCATCATTGTGTTGTGCAAGCAAAGCGCCTATCGACGAGGGCTGCGCTGCAACGTAGAGGATGAGTGGGCGCCCTTTTACAGGAGCTGCCAGGACAGGAGGGTTGAGAAGGTACCTCTTAATGTTGTCGAGTCCTTCTTGGCATTCCTCGTCCCAAACAAACGGTGCACCCTTCTTCATCAGCTTGGAGAAGGGTTGGACGCGCCCGGAGAGGTTGGAGATGAAACGCCGGATGTACGCTAGCTTTCCTTGTAAGGACTTCAAATCCTTCGGTGGCGGCATGTTTATGATCGCCTTGATCTTCTTTGGCTCGATCTCGATCCCTCGATGTCAGACGACGAACCCGAGGAAGATGCCTAACTGGACGGCGAAGGCGCACTTGAGGGGGTTCATCTTGAGTTGATGTCGACGCAGGCGTTCGAAGACCACTCGCAGGTCCGCTTGATGGTCCTTCTGGTCTTTAGTCTTCACCACCATGTCGTCGACGTAGCACTCCACCGAGTGATGGATCAAATCGTCGAGGATGTACGTCATGGCGCGCTGATATGTAGCACCAGCGTTCTTCAACCTGAACGACATCACCGTGTAGTAGAAGTTCCCCTTGGGCGTCCTAAACGCGGTGTCGAATGCGTCGACGGGGTCCATCTTGATCTGGTTGTAACCCGATGACCCATCCATGAAGGACAGGGTAGCAAATCCAGTGGTAGCATCCACCACCAACTCCGTGATTGGCAGCGGGAAATCGTCTTTCGGACAGGCTCGGTTTAAGTCACGAAAGTCAACGCAGACCCGAACTTGTCCGTTCTTCTTCTCCACCGGAACGATGTTGGCGAGCCACAGAGGGTATTGTATCTCCTTGATGAAGCCCACCTTGATGAGCTTATCGACCTCTGCGATAACTTGATCTTCAAACTCCGGCCGGAGGCGCCGCGGTGGTTGCTTGACGGGACGAAACTGTGGGTCAATTGCCAGCTTGTGTGTGGCGACACGAGGATCAAGCCCCGGCATTTCCTTGTAGCTCTAGGCAAAGCAGTCTTGGTACTCCATCAGGAAGTTCCGATAGTCTTCTCGCTCGTCTTCTGTGAGCGTGGCGCTAACGAAGATGGGTCGTGGATCATCTTCTGTTCCGAGGTTTATTTCCACGAGCTCTTCGACGGTGGGTAGTCTTCCATCTTCGAGTTCTTGGGGTGCCGATGTAGCTTCCAGTTCCTCGTCTACCTCGCCAGCTCCTTCCTCCGAAGGCGGTTGTTGGCGCCGAATGTGGTATGAGCAGCCAACGTCATCTCCGGCGGTAGCTTCTATGGTGAAGTAGTGCGCCCGGTTCATGTCGGGGTAGTCATCTTCATCGTCGGAAGCGTCTACATCGCGGTAGCCAAGTCCAAACTTGGGCTGAACCTTGCGCTTGTTCTTGATGAAGCTCTTCGCCTGCCCCCACCATTTCTCACATATGGCCGGCAGTGGCGGCATCCTGTTGTTCCGCCGGAGTGTGATTCCAGCCTTCTTCAGTAGGCGAGCCATCCGGGGCTCAGCCTTCATTGTCGTCAGTACCTCTTCTGTATCAGGGTTAGGACTTGGTAATTCAATAATAGAATCACAGTGCTGCACCTGCGGTACTTTATAGAAGATGGTTTGAGGAGTAGTACTAGAAGGATCTGGAATGACCCAGACTTCCAGTGGAGTGGTTACTGATACATACATGGATGGGGGCTGCACGCAGTGAGCACCCTTCATGACTTCCTCTATTTCAGCAACTCTCTTCTTCACGACCCCTTCCGGCGCCGACATGGCTTTCTTGCTAGGACTCCGATGCGCCTGTAGAGTGGTGAATGATGGCGCATTACTGCTTTGGTTGAGCGTGTTGCCGCCTTCTTGGACACCTGCAGAGCTCCCAAGTGTTAGACAAGTGGGTCTCGACTGCCCAATACTCGCCGAGTCCCCTCTAGGCGAGGAAACAAGGGTCAACAGAGGTTTCGCTGCAGACTTCAGCGTGATAGGCGTAGATGTGGTGACCCTCGCCTTCAGCAATAGAGGGGTGGATGTTGATGTAGACGTGCTTCCCGCCTCTTGTGAAGTAGAAGCAAAGGAGATCCCCGATCCTCCCGGCGATGAAGACCTCGAGTCGTGCGGGGTAGCTAGAGACGCATACTCCCGTCTTCCATTCTTGAAACTTGGAGAAGCGGCCTTCTTCAAAGAGGGAGAGTATGGCATACACAGGCTTCTCACCTCTAATGCTGATGATGCGCCGGGCTTTAACTTTACGTCTGCTGCAGGCGCAACCCGGCCGAGTTGTAGCTTGTTTTCCTCCACCGGGAAGTAATACTTTGCGTCGGCGTGGTACGCCTCCTAGACGGTGTAAGGCGTGAGGTTGCCGATGATGCGCTGCTGAGTGCCGAAGCCGTCAAGGAACTTCAAGCATTGGTGTAGCGTGGACGGTACCACCCGGTACTTGTGGATCCACGACCTTCCTAGTAACGCCGAGTAGGAGGTGTTGGCTTCGATGACGAAGAAGTGCACCTTGAAGCTGAACGTGGACATCTGGATCTTGACGGTGATTGCCCCCAAGGTCGTCTTCCCCGTGTTGTCGAAGCCACAGATGATGACGTCTGTAGGCTCCAAGTCGTCTACTGCGAAGCCGGCCCGAGTCAAGCTCCGGACGGGTAGGATGTTCACAGCAGACCCTGGGTCGATGAGGATTCGACGAAGGTGTGCATCTCCAATGTTTCCCTCGATGTAGAGTGGACGGTTGTGGTCACCGTCCTCCACGACCTTGTCTTCTTCGTCGAACGTGATCTCATTCACGTACAGTGGGTTGGTGATGAGCCGGTGCTTGGCCATGTCCACCTCGTAGAGTTCCGGTTCTAGGAGCGCTTTCACGAGCGCTTCCCGAAGATCCGGCACAAGCATTAGAGCATCATAGACGCTCAGCAACGCAGGGATCCTCTTCAGGTGGGCGATGATGTTGTAGTCGATGTTTTGGAACTTGTCGCCCTTCTTCTTGGAGGACTCAGGGGCCGCTTCTGGTAGGGTGACTCCTATCGCCTTATCTCCTTTTGGAGGCTTAGGCTTTGGGAGGTCCGGCAACACCTTCCCTCCGCGCAGGTTCATGTTGACTTCGGCTTGTGCTTGCTCTTTCTCGTCGTCAGCGAAGAATGCTTCCCGCTCCTTGGCGGTGAACACTTCATCGGGATCCGAGTTTGAGGATTCTTCGTCGACGAGGATGGCGTTGCATGTCGCCACATTCGAAGACGGGGCAGTATCAGCTTCCTCCCGCGTATCTTTGCTCTTGCTTGATGATGTTTGCCCCCAGTTCTTGGGCAAGAACTCCTCCAAGGTGGGCAATACGCGACCTCGCCGGGGAAAAGGTGCATCTCCTTCTGACTTGGGGACGAACCGAGGTTGCGGGCGCCTCTGACTTGGGTTCGGCGGCCTTCTTGTTGGTGTAGCGCGTGGTGGCGCGGCCATACGAGGACGCCATGGAGGTGGTCCACTCGGACGTGGTCGTCGCTGCACTACAGTCCATCTTTGATCTTGGTCGACACGTGGGGCTTCTGCCGGAGTCGGGGAAGCCGTCGTGACTATCATGGCTGCCAGCTTGTGTTCCACTTGAGCAAGCGGAACCCACGACTCCTCGTGCTCATCTCCTTCTTGTCTTGATGGGGAACGCGTCCTCACGGTCACCGCGTTGACTGTATGGTAGTCGGGGTTGACGGCATCAGCGTCCAGGTTCACCCTCCTCTCGTTGATGGCCCTTTGGAGCCACTCCTTGAAGGCGACGCAGTCCTCGATGACATGACCAACATACCTGTGGTACGGGCAGTACAAAGGATTGTTGGTCATGTTTACTTGATCGGGCCTCCGTGGGTCAGGTAAGTTGAGCGCTTTGTGTTCCATGAGCTGCTCGAACATCACTTTCACCAACTCCCGCTTGAAGACGTACTGCTTCTTGAGGAGTTCTTGGATGTTGTAGCGTGGCCTCCCTCCGCCTTGTTCATTCCGGGCGCCTATGACGGGCACTTGACCTTGAGGGGTGGTGGAGAAGACTCTTGCCGCATTCGCCTCCACTGTCGCCTTCCCTTTGCCCGCGCTGCTACTTGGCTTCGCCGTCGCACCGAAACGCTTGGTTGGGTCGAAGGCACTCGCATTCTTGTAGAGCTCCATGATTTGGGGGGACTTGTCGAACTTGATCTTCGTGGCGGCCACCGCTGAGCTCAGAGCACTGAACGTCTTGGGCTCCCGCCTGGACACTTCAAGCGACCAATGTTGCAGCATTCCGTTAATGCACATCTCGATCGCGTCTTCAAGGTGCATCTCTCTAGCGAGACGCACATAGCTGTTGCGGAAGCGGATGACATAGTCGTCGATGGCTTCCTCACGCTTTTGCTTCACTTGGGACAACTCAACGATAGAGAAGTCCTTCTTCATGGCGACGAAGTGCTTCCTGAAGACATCCTTCATGGCTCCCCAGCTACCAATTGATCCTACTGGCAGGCGGCTATACCAATGGAAAGCTGCGCCGGTTAAGGACCCAGAGAACTGACGGAGCAACAATGATGAGTTGTTAGCGGTGTCACCACACGCCGCTTCAAAGTACGCGAGGTGCTCCCTCGCATCACCAGTCCCATCGAACTGACGGAACTTGGGTGGATGCCACCCTGACGGGAAGGGCACAAGGTCGTGCCAAGCTTCATACGGCTTCTCCAGTTCGCTCTCTGCGGACCGGGGTGCCTGCTCGCTTGTCATTCGCCTTAGCTTCTTGTTCACCATGTCTTCAACTAGGTCGTGGTAGTCCTTCAACGTCGTCGGCATCGGTGCCACGTTGGCAGAGGCACTGCCAAAGTGGAGCGGCTGATGGCGAACGCTTCCGGTGCCATCTAGCCCTTCAAATTGTGGATCTTCCGCAGCTTTGTACGCACCAACAAGTGGAGCGTTCTGGGTCGATGCCGTGACCAGTTCGACTAGGTGATCAAACTTCTCAGAGAGCTCGGTCATCATACGACCTTGCTCCTGCACCTTTTCCTCTAGAGTAAGCACTCGAGGTTCCTTTGGCCCCTCCTGGCGCCGGCTCTCGGGGTGATCATCCATTGCCATGTGAGCTGGCGCGGAGTTGAAGTCTTCAAAGCACTCGTCTCCATCCGAAGGAATGGACGGGACGAGGTCGCCATAGCGAGGTGAATGGGCATGCCTTTCCAGCGACGAGGATGAGTCGGTGTCGCTTGCTGTCTCGCCATCTCGGGGATCTCCTATCTCCCATTCGTCCTCGACTGATAGCCCTTTCATCTTCTCAGTTGCGATGGACTTGAGCCGCGTGCTAGCTCCGCTCCGTTCCGTGATGTGTTGCAGGTCTTCAGGGTGTTGCGGAAGTCGATCTGCAATGTCGACGTAGCGCCGTGGGGATGTATCTGATACCAACGCCTTGTCACCATCCGACAGAGAGCCTTTCCCCATAGTGATGGGAAGGCAAGGCGCTGAAGTCCTCGCTTGCTCCCGGGTCGTAGATGCACTTGAGTTCGCCGGGTCCTCTGAACTCCTGAACCACGAGCGCACGTGGCCTAGCCGGGGCAGGAACGTCTTCCTGAAATCCGCCTTCGGATTGGGCGCGATCTCCTCATCAGATGGGTAGGTGAATTCATGAGTCACCTCGGGAGGGACCCACTCCATCTCTGCTTCGCCTCTGGAGCGTGCAGTCAATGTGCTGCACGTAGCGACATTCTTCTGGCCTTCTCCTGGCATCATTTCCGACTTGGGTGGAGAAACTTCGACCGCCTCCTTTGATCCTTGGGATGCAACGACGGCTTCAGCTTGGGGACGTGCACCACCATCTTGCATCAACGATGACTGCTCGACTCCCTCCATAGGCGTAGGTGTGTGGGACGGCTCTCCATCACTTGATGAGGAGACCGTGCTTGGTGTAGCTTGTCGTAGATCTTCACCGCGCTTGAGGATGATCGGGGAGCGATCCGTAGTTGGAGCCTCCTTCTTCGCGTCATCATCGCCAGCTTGGTTCCGTCGTGGCTTTGGAGTTAGCCGGTTAAGGAGGTAGTGGTACCTCTCTTCAGCTTCCAAGTCAGGAGACACACGGAATGTGATCCGGTTGTTCTCCTGGTGAACTTCTCCATCGGGTCGCAGACGGACCTGAGTGTGCTTCAACACTAAGTCCTCGAGCTCCCGGTATAACACCTGGCGATTCCTCCGACGCCTCTCCCTCTTGCGCTGGTTCTCGGTAGGTCCAGGCTGGACTTGCTGAGGAACTTGAGGTGATGGCGCAGCCTAGCGTGCAGCCATAGTAGGCGTGTTCCCTGCTCGTCGCCTTTGGTCTTGTACTTCTCACCTTGGTGGGGAAGACATCCTTGGGAGGTCACGTCTCTGTGAAGAATCGCGAGCCTGCCATTGTTGGGGACGTGAGGCGAGGTCATCATGCCTTGATGACCACCGATTCCATCGTGGTGGTAAAGTAGACTGCCTCCGCTTGGTGGTGAATGGTGGTGGAGACCTCCGACGCGGCGCCAATGTCTGGCGGTCGTGTTGAGGACGGCGGTTGCTAGCGAATCGCTCCGTCCTTCCTCCAGCTCGCGCCGATGAAGACTCGGGCGCGTCTCGATCTTGAAGCCTTCTCCCGAGTTGAGCTACTTGGTCTTGGAGTTGACGCAACTCCCGTCGCATGCCTTCATCCCTGGGTGCCGCCTCCTCGGGCTGCAGGGCTGCAAACCTGTTAGCGTCAGCTGCAGCAGGGTCGTCAGTCACCGTCACGTGACAGCAGGGCACCCATCCGGTTGGACGGATTGGGGTGTTGTTGTCGATGGCGATCGTCGCCCCCGCGAGGTGTGGCCTCTTGTTCGAGCGTCTCCTCTTCCAGTACTCCCGCATGATCGCGCATCGCACCAGGCTCTTGACTTTGGCTGGTTCGTGCGCCCATTCGTCAGGGAACACGTCGTACGGCGGTTCCAGGATGCTGGGGTAGGTGAAGACCTTGTCGAGGAGGATGCCGGTGTCGAGGGACCAGTCCTCCTCTGAGACTGTGATCTGGGCGATGCGAGAGCTCACTTGTTGGTGTAGCCGCTGCACCTTGCGGTACTTCCTCCGGTAGTTGCGTAGCGGATGCGGGCTTGAGGAATGCCGAGCGAAGGACATGTGCCGTCGCAAGTTGCTAGACACAGCCTCTAAGGCCTCCAGTAGCTCGACCTCCGTGCGCTCCACAGCTGGAGCAACCACCTCTTGAACAGGTGCTGGGGCAGGAACGTGGAGAGTTGCAGTCGTCGCTCGCCTGTTGGCCGCCTTGACGAGTAGTTGCTGTGCGGCCTGGATGTCTCCCTTGAGCTCGGCCGTCACCGACTTCTTCAGAAGCGCGCGGGCCTCCAGTATGAGACCGCGACGCTCCTTCTTCGCCTTAGCAGAAGCTCGCTTTTGAGCTTTCTTGGACTGGGCTCCCTGGAACTGCGCCGGGTCTTGCGTCCCGTGCACGTAGGTCTTGTTGCGGTGCTCGAAGATCGCCACGCGCGGAAGCTGTCCGAAGTTGAGCAGGAACGGCTCCTGAGTGTTGGCGGCGACGACAGTCACCACAGCAGGGACCTTCACGGGCTTCGCGGCGGCTGGAGCTTGGGTCTTGGTGGCTTCGGATGTCCCTCCTTGCTTGGACATCAACGCAACGGTGAACGTCCCGAACTGGATCAGAGACGGCGGCAGGGTCTTGACGGCGTTGGGAGATCCTCCTGCGAGAAGGAGATTCCTCGTCAGGATAGCTCCTTGCCGAAGTCCTTCATGCAGCATGCTGTATTGATGGAGAACGGCGAAGACGAATTCGACAACCACTGCGCAGCAGAGATGGGAGGAGAACCATGTCCCACCGGGCGTGCCAATTTGTTTGGACAGAAAAATCGCCAAGGGATTTCTCCACACGCGTGGGAAAAATAAAACGCGGGCGTGCCAGTGTACAGAGTACACACAGTAAAAAGAAAGGGAACAAGTATTTCATTAATCTTTACAGACAACAAATATACAAGTTCCTAATATGGTGCGCTCCATGGTCTGCTGACGGCGATCTTGACTTGGGCGATGTGATCTTCTGGTTCCCGGGGCCTCGGAAAGCGCCCGATTAATTACCTCCGCAAGACTAGCTTGCCGGAGCACCTCCGATTAGGCTGTCGTGGTCGTCGTCTTTGTCTTCGCTTCACGTTCTCCATGCATGTGCTGATGATGGTGATGTAGGTGTGTGTATGGGCGTCGGCATCGTCATGGCCTCGTCGGTGTCCATGAGCCGGTGTAGCGCAGCTGGGACATCAGCTCCGCCCGCCCTCGCGTCGTCCGCCTCGTCGGTGTCGAACGACGCGTAGTGGATGTCGATGTAGGGGTAGCAGATGCTTGGTGAAGACGGGGAGCTTGACCGAGTAGTCGACGTCGTGGCAACTTGATCGTCAAAGTCTTGAATCTTCAAGTCTTGGTGTAGAGCGCGGCCGCAGGGAAAAACCATCTGCAAATCAGCCTCCGGCCTTCTGTCTCCTGATAGTAGTAGTGTTTGCCGCCATGTGCATGTGCATGCATTGGGCCCAAATACATGCAAGGGACACACACGTAGCGCATGCATGCCTTCCTGTGCATGTACGTGATGCACTTTCATACGTGCCCATCACCGGCCGTGCATGGGCTCATCGTCGGCCGCGCGCTCGGGCGGCGCAGCTCAATGGCTTCATCACGTCGTAGTCGGCCAGCACCCTCCGGCCGTCGACAGCTCGTCGTAGACCCCAGATCGGATCGCTCCCGGCTCCGGTTCTCCTCTCATCCGTGCGACGTGCGTGTTCGTGCGTGCATGGATGATGGATGTGATCTATAAAACAGAGAAGGAGTGAGGGATTAACCTGCGCCGCCGACGGTGTACGGGGTTCATGGCGCTCGACCCGGCTCCGACGTAGTCGCCGGCTCCCAAGCGGTGATGGAGGTGAGCGCTAGGCTTGGAGAAGATGGCCGCGGTTGACGTCGCCGGCTTGCCGCAGCAGACGTTGCCGACTTGCTGGGCTGAGGCAGACTTGGGCAGCAGTAGCAGATGCAAACAGCAGGCGCTCTCCCTGGCGGCTGCTTGCGTCCACCCAAAAAAGAAGCCCCTCCTCTTCTGCGTAGGGGTCAGAGGCCTTTTATAGACAGCGGCTAGGGTACAGAGTCACCCCGAACTCTCCTCGCGCGCCGCCGTAATCAGTTGGTCGAGAGAAAATCTCTCCTGTGGGCCTGGACGCTTTGCTTAATGACCAAGCTGAACCGGCGTCTCTATCTCCAAAACAAACTCCGAATAATTATTCCTCGCGTCGGGATTCTCTGGGACGATTTGCTCCAGCTCACTTTGACGTGGGCCTAACTAGGTGAGGTCCCATTGCACAGAGGAGAAACCCACACGTACGCGTGTATTGAATTGGTTTTCTTTCAACTGACGTCAACCAGGATATCTCGGGTTTGTTTGCTGACCAAGGATAATCATCGCCGGCTTTCTACGGCAAGGATCTCCCAGCACTCTTTAGTCACCTGTAGGTTCTAGAACCTTCTAGGTGAGGCCAGCTGTACTGTGGGTCCGACGTATCCCGGCACGGCAACACGTACTTGGCCTCGTATGCATACGGGTCTAAGCCGTCTACTGCGAGGATTCCAAAAGATCCGTGTATGTATCGGCGTCGCTTACGCTTACGGGCGCCATGCATGCCGGCCGCCGCGCACCATCAGCTCTTGAGACGCTAAACAATCAGCAGCCATATACATTTTAACTCACACATATGAGGCTTGCATGCATGTACGTGAATGAAACGAGCTTTGCATGCAGCCAGGGCAAGTTAGCTTCCTTCTTTTCTTTTTTTTTCTCTGATCGCTTATGAGTCCAATTCTGAACTCAAATCACAACTGGACAATTACGTGCAATGTATGAATATTTGTACCAAATTATGGTCAAACACGGTGGCAGCCTCCGACGGCAGCGAGGTGGGGAGGATTGAGGCGGGGGCCTTCTTTTGTGTCCACTCCTTGTCTTGCACAACCATTTAAGCCCACAACATCAATCTGGGTGTCAGTTAAATGATTTCTAATTGAAGAGTAAACCGAATTTGAATTTGTTACAAATGGAGGCGTAGAAGCGATGGAAAACAACACCAATCAAGTATGTTCAGGATGCACATCACACCGGAAACATGCTGCACCAGGATTTGCTGCACACATCACTGTGGGTATGTCCACGACTAGAACATAGAGATATGTTCACCAGGATTTGAAGCATGCACACCTCTGCCACTCTGTGCCCAGGATTCTTTACAGAAAAATGGATATGTCTTCGCCTCTGCGACCACACACAATAATTATAAGTTCTTACAGAATCTCCGCCAAGAGTTGGTTCCCTCATATACGATACTGATCGATCTGTATGTGTGTTATGTCAAGCATGGAAGGCCCGAAAGGCTGTAGAAATGATTACTTGACCCATCATTGTTTGACACAGCTCAGGTAAAGGAGATCAAAAGATGCCTTGAGGTCGGGCTGCTGTGCACCCAGTTTGACCCAGCGGATCGGCCGGACATGGTGGTAGCTCTTGAGATGCTGCATAGTGAGAGAGTGCTGAGGACTCCGACCAGGGTACACCAAAGAACCAGGAACAAGCTGGTTTGGCAGATGGTGTCATGGTGCTGACCGTTAGTGAGTCTGTAAATTCTTTGCTTGTAATAATAAGATTAAGAGTGGATATGACGTGCTGACAGTGAGATGCTTGTGATAAGATTGTTCTGTTCTCCTCAGGAAGCATGTCGAACTCTCAAATAGAATCTCACATAAGGCGGCTGATGAAGAATCCAGCACTACTGCAATACGTACGCATAGTAAACTTAAGAGCACTCACTGTATACTATCTATACCACTCATCAATGTTAGACTAGTATACAATAATTATTCTCAACTGTCGGATGCTTATTTACTAGTTCTTTAAATTAGTGGTATAAGGTACCGTAAAAGAGCTCAAACTTAAACGTCAGGATTTTACTTATGGATAATATAAACTCCCCTTCACCTCCAATTACAGTCACTGATGCAGTGAACTGAAAATCTAAGGATCTGGGTGATCGTGTGATCAAGGAAGGCAGCCGACAGGCTTCTGGAGCTGAACGCCTGCCCTGAGAGTTTCAGTTCAACGCAGCACTGATCTTGACTTCTCATATTCTGCTGACTCTCGTCGTTGTGTTGCCGATTGGATCGGTATCATCGACAAGTGGTAGAATGAATCCATCATTACCAGGGAGAGAATCCGCAGAGACGAATTCATCCGGCGAGCAAGCAGGCAAAGCAGCATGCAGTTGCAGCGAGGCCACGGCGCGACTCCATCCCATGCGTAGCGGACACCAGCAGCAAGCTCTCCAGGAGGAAGGGTGACGGGGGCCACAGGGACTCGCCGGCGCTCGGACGAGGCACGGCGCGCGGCGGATATCGACGGCGTTCTGGTGTGGCGTTCTCCGGGTGGTTTGTATTTCAAATACCGTCCACCCCCTGGGTGCCTACGGTTCGTCCGATCGGGAATCTGCGGCCAAGATCCGCGCATCGCAGGAGAGTCTCTTCGTTTTCCTCGTCAGACTTTGACTCTGACTACTGCTCCAGCCTGGTCCATGAACGCTGCCAAGCGCGCCACTCGGTTTTCTCCCCGGAGCTCCGCCGCGCGCCGGCCCCTCGGTGCTGCACGGCCCATGCCGGCAAGGTAAAACACGGCTGGCCACGTACACGCAGGTGGCTGGTGCTTGGCCGCCGGCCGGATCGGAGTGGCGGGGAGGGCAGGGAGCCATATGGCCGAGACGCCGTTCTGGCGGTGTGTTGGTGGATAAATAATGCCCGCCGCCCCGCAGATTTTGATCGGGATAATGCCAAGGGCAGCTGGAGGAGAACCATCCGTCACGCTGCCGGCGCGCCTCCGCTTGCCATGAACGGCAGTGCGAAGGAAAACCAAATCTGGATTGCTCACTGTCGCCAGATTGATCACTCGTTGGAGCTTAATTTGGGGTTATTAGTTGCAGATTGTGCATCAGTAGGAGCTTCGGTGGGGAATTGCTTATTTGCTTTGCTTCCATGGCGTGTGTTCTTCCTCATTAGGCTTGTAATTGGAAGCCAGACAGAGCATGGACGGCTCCGAAGAAGCAGACGGTTGGCCGCCAAAAAGCACCAGTGGAATCAAATTTGGCTGCTCACTGCTTTGGTGCAGGAACACCGACAAAGCTTTGGTTCTGAGGCAACGGAAGAGCACGGGGGCATTTGCATGATCGAGATAGGCTCCATCGGCAATGAGATAGGCTCCTCCGGCAATTAAGCCTGAATGCTCTGCCGTTCTTCGTCCACCTCAGAGATCTAATAGACTATAAAGTATGCGCAACTACTGCGAAGGAAATTCAGGTCGCTTGTCTTAGCAGTCATGTTACTTGTGATGTTACAGAGCCTTAGGCTGTCTGCACCGCGCTACGGCATAACTGCGGTAAGTAGCATAGCGCAAAAATTGGAGTAAAAACCTCCGCGGCGCTGCACGGCAAACAAAGCGGTACGAGGCCGTAAATTCATCCTCACGGCATATCTGACGTAACATTTGGGTTACGGACTTACGGTATAGCAGCCAGCTAAAATTATTTTTCTCTCTGTACAAATCAGCACCAGCCACTAGCCACCAGCCACTGGCCAACCAGTAATATTTTTCTCTCAGCATAAACCAGCACCAGCCACCTGCCACAAGCCAGCCGAACATGACGTAACTTTTTCTGACTCTGCATACACGAACGGAAGTAAAAGCTGCCGTAATATTTTTAATTAAATATAGTGGTAGGAAGAGAATGAATAAAATATATGGTTGTTAGATATGAAGTAAATATATAGAGTAACATGAGTGCGGGAGAAACTGATATAGAGTAAAGAATGTCAGTGACGTGATTAGAATATTTTTTTTAGAGTAATAATTTGAAGCACCAGCGGTGTAGATAGCCTTAATTAGGATGCTGCGTGGCAAGAAAGAGCTGAGAGTCCCGGGCGGTAAAGCCTTGGTACACTACTAAAGAGCCGCCAGCCAGCTGGTTTGGTGGCATGGTGCTGTCTGCGAGTGAAGCCGGTGAATCAGTTTCAGTTCATCTTGTGGTAGGATTGGAGAGATGACCATCTTGTGCTTTCCGTGGTGTACTGAGATGTTGTTTAATCTGTGACTTTTGGTCAGTCATATTGTTGTTGTTTGACTGATTTCACAATTCAGTGTCCCGTGGTTCTATGTATTTTGCGGCCGAGATCGCGCATCCCAGGAGAGTCTCTTCCTCTTCCTCGTCAGACTTTTGGTCCAGGTCCATGAACGCCGCTGGCTTAGCTCGCCAGAGCTCCGCCGCCGCCCGCCGGCACACCCACCGTCCCTACTCTACTTGGCTCCTCGCTGCTCGCCGTGACCGTGAATACCGCACCGCACGCGCGCGCTACACCTACGCTCTGCCGAGAACCGGGACAGAGGCAGCGTGCGCAAGGTGCTCGCCGGAATGGGAGAGCGCATGCAAGGAGCTTGTGCTCACTGCGACGCCGGCGTGCCGTTTATAGAAGAGCGGACGGAAGGTGTATGTAGAAATGCCGCCCCTAGCTGCTCAGCTGGTTGTTGGTCATGGGATGCTGACTCCGACGTGTTTGAAGAAGGCATTTTTTTGCTCCCTTGGGGTACCGTTCACTGTTATCGCGTTGCTGAATATTTGTTCAGAGTTCAGGTCCGGTTTCTTCGGTCCAATTCTTGGCTTACGCAGCTAATAAAACGACCTGTTCTTTAATTTAACCATGTGAAATTATTTATTAACGAGGAGCAAAACTCACGAGCGTGTAGTCAATGTCACGTTCGTCGTACGGCCCTGTTTTTATTTAGAAGGCTATTATTATAAGCCCATCATATGGAGAGGCTTGTAATAAGCTTTAAGAGATATTTGGTTCTTTAGTCTCGTATAGTGGAAGGGGATACTTGTTGTGGAGTTCATGCAGAATAAGCTTTAAAATATCTCTCTAAAGGTTTATAAGCTTATAAAAATAAGCCCTATAAGCTCCTCCCGTTTGATTAAAAAGAGGCTTATTTGAAGGAGCCCCCAAATCAAACAGGGTCGTAGTACCAAACAACCAACACGGCGAGATTTATAGTTTTTACATGCTTCTGCAATCTCCTGTCTTTGACTCTTTTTGCATGCTTGCGTTAGTTTAAAGGAGTTTAAACGGCTGATCAGCCAGATAACCAATGATACGTGGAGAGACAACTAATCGGCAAGACTTATCGTCGGTGTTCCTTGCGGCATTCTCTTTGTTCACCAATCATAATGAGGAACAAGACACCACGTCTGTTTAAAAGTAAAATACACAAGTGGTCCCTCAATTTGTCCATCAATTTATCATATAGTGATGAACTCTCCAAATGTATTTTTGGATCTTCAGAATTCTCTACGTGCGTCATCTAGGTCCCAAATCTTTCAGAATTCATTTTCATATCTTCAAACATGTCCTAGAGTATCATCCGGGTCCCCAAACTCTCAGATTGTGGTGAAAAAGAGAGAGAGATATAATGAAGACTAAGGTGAAGTCCTCGTCTTTTCACATGTTTGGACTGTAATGAAATCTATGACGAGTTTATGAAAATATGTTTTGAGGAGTTATGGACCTGAATGACACCGTATAAGTTAGAAGACCTAATAATATATTTTTGAAGTTTAGGGACTCAGAAGACACATCAGGACCAGTTGGGTGGCATAAAAATACATTTTAAGAGTTCAAGGACCCATGTGCAGGGTCAGCTCTGGGGCCATGCACGGGAGGCGACCGCCGGGGGCCCAGAAAGCAGGGGGCCCAACATCGAGATCGAATAGCATTATAGGAAGTAGCAGAAATTAGGCCCAGTCGGCCATCCGTGCAAAGGCCCATGAGCGGAACCGTTCTACGCTTGCCCGCGCATCGCAGAGATGAGGCTCGTCGCGTCAATTGGAATTGTGTCGTGAATTGTGATTCGTCGATTTGTTTTCTGCTGCACTTGTCCTCCTGCGCCTGGCCGCCTGCGCCGCGCGTGCTGGCCGCCTGCACGCCTGTGCCTGCGGCCTGCGCCCCTCTCGAGTCTCGCCCCCTCCCGGCCTCCGGTGCCGCAGCGGCGCACGGCGCAACCCGCAGTACTGGTGCTGCACGTAATGCAGCTCCATGTGGCATCGTCGACGGCTGATGTAAATTGCTAAAGTCGAAAGAGGAAATCACTAATCAGGCAAAGTTAGATATTTATTAAGCATGTCAGATATTTAGATCTAGATTTTCAATTTTATTACAATTGTTTACTTTTCTATATAATTTAGGTGATCAGGTTTTAGATGTTGCCGAAAAATTATTTAAGGTCAACTATTTAACAAAGATTGAATGGCTTGGCTATGTGCAGTATTAAGAAGGATATTTTTGACAACATTAATCTTGATATTATTCTTAATGATTTTGCATCTATGAATGATTGAAGGAGTTTTTTAAAGGACTGAAGCATTTATTAAGGTAATCATACTCATTTTATTTTGCCACTCTTTTAGTTTGTATTATAGACATTGTTAGAATCTTTGACATTGTATTATAAGGCAATATAGCTATCAACATTGATATGACCGTAATGATTTCAATTTGTATCAATATCAATTAAAGTTATTATTTTGGTTGTTAGGTTGAGGGGCCTATAAATTATAATTTGACACCGGGCCCACATATTTAGCAGGACGGCCCCTGGCACCACTGACGGCATCTACCAATCCGTCGAGTTCGAGAGCCACATCGTCGACCACATACGAGTAACCGTTAATTGGCCACGTTACGGCCGGGCCTATCGACAACCTAATTTCCCGCGCTTCGCAACCGTGCCTGCCCATTTTTCCTTTTGGAAATTTTATTTACTGTTGTCTCCTCAGTCACACTGGCGGGCCCGATGAAAATAAACGAAAGGAAAAAATAATCCGTGGGAGAACTGATGACGCGAGAGGTGACAGCAAAGATTTGTTTGAACGAACGGTTTGTGCACCGTGAGCCGTTTCAGATTTCGCGCAAGGAATACAAGTGGGTGACTTTTCTTGTGACACTGACACCTATCTATTCCATGTTGTTAGAAAATGAGTAAATATTTTCTCTGTACTGATATTAGATGACGTTTTAGATAAAATTTAGTCAAACATTAGAAATATAAATCATAAATAACTTTTAAATCGTTGTGTTTAAAAATGTAAAATATCATATAAATAGATTTATCTTAAAAAATATTTTTATAAAAAATATTTATTAAAAGTTACATTTTGGAGAGTGTCGTTGTCCTAAGCGCCGTGGAGTACTACTGGACCGGGCGACCGGTTGATAGACCCGAGATGTGCATGATACTCTGGCTCTCGTTGTCTCGCTGGGTTCAAAAAAAGATACTCCGGCATTCTGCCCCTCCAATATATCCGCTGGAATCTGCTGCACGAGGAGTACTGTGTTCAAGTCAAGTGGTACCAAACGTGTATGGCACTCCTAAAGTGACCCCAATTACATCTCATCCGTGTTTTTTATTTCGCGGATGTACCTTTCAGAGAGTCAGTGAGGGTGGTTCATCCGTTCTTTGCACGTGTCTTCATGCGCCACAATTTTCAATTTCTGTGTCAGGTCTATAATCTCTTCGAAACGAAAGCTTACCTTTCAAATAATGTTATATAAAGAAAACAAATAACCATCCTTGCCAAGCAAAATGATTTCCTCACTGTCCGTACGCTAGTGGCATTTTTTTTTGCGGCCGAAAGCTGACACGCCTGTTATATTATCCTCACAAGAAAATACCAGCCAGTGGGCATCACAGATCATCTGTTTTATATACAGCACATCTTTCAGAACGAACACAGCCAGAGACATTGACGTCCAATGGAGAATACGGCGGGGGCAGGGGAGCAGGCGAGGCGACGACCGCGTGCCATCCTCGCCCTCCTCGCCTCGTCGCTGCTGCTCAACGCCGTCTTCCTCGCGCACCACTTCCTCTGGCCGTCGTCCGGCTCCGGCCGGTTGCTTGGCACGGGCGGTTGCAGCTGCGGGCTGAGCTGGGCGCTGCAGGCGGCGAGGGAGGCCGAGGCGGTGGCCGCCGTGGACTGCTCGGGGCACGGGCAGGTGTTCCTGGATGGCGTCGCCGGCGAGGACGGCCGGCCCGGGTGCGAGTGCAACGCCTGCTACGCCGGGCCTGATTGCTCGCTCCGGACGCCTGACTGCACCGCCGATGCCGACAGGTACGCGACCCGGCCGGCGTCAATTATTCGATTGATCTGTACCTGTGTTCTCGTGTGCTTGGCTCGAGCCTTTCCATGTCGATCAGCTTAGTTAGATGGCTTGTTCCCTCGTCTGGAGTATGTTAGCTGATGGGCGTTTTCAGATGACATAATTGGAGGTCCTGCGTGTTGAGTCGGGGACAGGAGTACTAATCCCTTGGGTGGGATTTGTAGTGTCTACTGGAAGATTGAACATGTCTAATTAATCCTAGCTCCGCTCTGGCGATGAGCCGATGTTTAAAGATCTTCCATCATTCATATTTGTCTTGGATCGATCAGGATCTTTTAGTCAAGATCCACATTAGTTCTGGTTGAGAGTACCAACCTAGACTAAAGGGCCACGTAGTTTTGATGGGTTATTAACTCAGATCAAAAGATTATCCACGGATTAGTTCGTGTCGAGTCGTTTCGGTGTGCCTACTTCTTGCATGCCCTGCTTCTGAGTTCTGACTGCTGCCGACGCCATTCGTGTGTGTTCCAATGATTTGTGCAGCGGGAACCCGCTGTTCCTGGAGCCGTACTGGCGGCGGCAAGCGGCCGCCAGCGCCGTGGTGGTCTCCGGGTGGCACCGCATGAGCTACAGGCCACCGACGGCGTCTTCCAGTCCGCCGAGCTCGAGAGACAGATCCGGCGCCTGCACAGCGCCGTCGGCAACGCCATCGCCGACGACAAGCACCTGGTGTTCGCGGCCGGCTCCGTGCAGCTGATCAACGCGCTCGTGCACGCGCTCTCCCCGGACGCCAACTCCGCCTCGCCACCGGCCCGCGTGGTCGCCACCGCGCCGTACTACCCGGTCAGCTGATGTCCTCTCTCTTCTTCCAATACATCACACTGCACCCAGCAGTGCCCTTATTAAAACGAAACAGATATGGGATCGAGATCGAACGAGTCATCATTTATGCTTATTGATTGATCGAACGAGTACGTGCAGACGTACAGGGCGCAGACGGAGATGTTCGACGGGCGCGAGTACAGGTGGAGCGGGACCACGGCTCTGTGGGGCAACGCGTCGCGGAACTCCTCCACCGGCGGCGGCTTCATCGAGTTCGTCACGTCGCCCAACAACCCGGACGCCCAGCTCAACAAGCCCGTCCTCGGCGCCTCGGCCGCCGCGGCCATCGTCGACCACGCCTACTACTGGCCGCACTTCACGCACATCCCGGCGCCGTCCGACGAGGACGTCATGATGTTCACCATCTCCAAGCCCTCCGGCCACGCCGGCAGCAGATTCGGGTACGTACATATATACGGAGTATAGTAGTCTCATCAGCTGTGTGTACGTACGAATGCAAAATAACACATTGATCTCGTGTCCGCTTGGCGTGTGTTTGCGTAGGTGGGCGCTGATCAGGGATGAGAAGGTGGCCGAGAGGGCATACAAGTACGTGCAGGACAGCATCATGGGCGCGTCCCGGGACACGCAGCTGCGGATGCTGGCGATCGTGAAGGTCATGCTGGCGAACCTGCACGGCAAGGAGGACATCTTCGCCTTCGGGCACGGCGTGATGAGAAGCAGGTGGCGCAGGCTGAACGCCGTCGTGTCGCGGTCCCGCCGAATCTCGCTCCAGGAGATCGCACCCGAGTACTGCACCTACTTCAAGCGGATCAGAGAGCCGTCGCCAGGTGATAATAAGTGTCTTAGCTTTGAATTTGATGATGGACATTTCGCAGTTCTCACACTCTGATCGACATTACTGCCTGTTACTGTGCTCGGTGTGCACAGCCTACGCGTGGGTGAAGTGCGAGAGAGAGGAAGACGAAGACTGCCAGGAGGCCATGCTGAAGGCCAAGATCATCACACGGAGCGGTGTCGGAAACGAGGTTAGCAGCCGGTACACGAGGATCAGCCTCCTCAAGTCGGATGACGACTTCGAAATGCTTATGGAGAGGGTCACAGATCTTGTCAACGCCGAGAAGTACGACACTCCCGGTTCCACCTCCATGTGATGGTAACAATATATCCACGCAAGTGTTATTGGTCCAATACTGAAAGTACAGGGACGATCATCTCCGATGGCGTTTGTTTTCATGATAAGCCGGTGATGAGTATAGCTATACGCACAGCACGGGTTCTGAATGGGCATGATAACTGGAAATGATCAGGTAAATACTTATTGTTCTACAAACAAAAATTACTTGAACGATCAACTAGACGTTGATTGCTTCTCATGAGCTGCCATGTATAGCAGAATTTGTTTTGGGCATGACGAGTTGGTTGTTCTCGCTGCTCAGGTCATTGGCTAATGTAAATATTGGAAAGAAAATGTGTATCGAGTATTGTGTGCCGTATGGAACATATGTTAATATATAGTAACAGAATGGACATTATGTGCTTATTACCAACCCACGCGACTGCACGAGCTACCAACATTTTCTAAATAATACATGAAAATTGAACAACAACTTAAGTATGTTTTAGGATTTTTTTTTGAGAAACACAATACAGACGCAAACACTCATAAACACGCACGAACATTTACCCCTATGAATACACACAAAACCCTACCCCTATGAGCACCTTCAAGAGACTGAGTCGACACATCTTGAGATTGACGAAGTCACCACAGACGCCTCGCTGTCGATAGACACGTCGCCTACCACTAAAAGAATAGCGCTGTCGAGGACTCAATCCGTGATGGGCAGGTTCCACCACAAGAACTTGCCAACTGATCTATGATCAATTCGCAAGTATGTTTTAGGATTTAGAAGTGAATGATGTGTATATGTTGGCTATATTTTCTTACTCTCACTAAATCAAAGTCTTGTGAACAATTAATATTTTTAGTTTTTCTCACGTTCTTGGTATTCTTTTATGGTAAAGACTCTAATCTGTCCATATATATCTGGAATTCTGGATTTCCATAACACAGTGTCGATCTCATTTTATGGACTGGTCACTGATGCAAGGAAACATCACTTTAGGTTATTTTATAAATTCGCTAAGACACTTATTGCAAAAAAAAAAATCCAACCCATTAGGATGATCACTTGCATGAAAAAGACACTTAGTTCTAGTATTTAGTATTTAGTATACAGATGAGCCTCTACTTTTTTTTTGAGGTGTAACGGGGGGAGAGAGTCCCCACCTAAATGCATTCTTAGGGAGCTTGTTGTAAGCTCAACAAAACAAGAGTTTCAGAGGTTTTACAAGGGGGGTGGGAGGGCAGCATAGGAGCTAGGTTATTACATATTGAAACAAAAGGTTTGGCACCAAGCGTCGGAGATCATCAGTTGTGTTTCGCGCGGCAGCCGGCAGCGCCAGAGACAAGCTTCATCCTTGCATGCCCTCAACAGACGAGGAATGGATGGTTCAAGCCCCCTGAAGACGACATCGTTCCTGTGTTTCCACAATTGCCATGCGCACAGAAGTAGGAAGGTGGAGTAGGAAGCAGCGGGTACATGGTCCGGCCGTGGCAAATCCCAGAGTCTCGCCACCGTTGAGCCATTGGGGATGGGCATGGCAATGTGTTGACGACCAAAATTGGCACGGCTGTGCAAACCGGTCTGACCGGTATGTACAAACCGGTCAGACCGGTTTTGTAAACATTATCAAAATACAAATTGGACTTCACCATTGCGTAGCTCTCGTCGAGACGATCAAGATGCATATGTGGAATGCCTATTTTGGACTCCGGATGAGAGAGTTATGACTTCGGAAAGATTCTGCACCTGGGAAAACCGGTCAGACCGGTTTGCGTCTGAATTTGAGTAGGTTTAGGACTCTGAGTTTTATACCATATTGTAATCGACTCAACGGGGTAAGACCATCCCACCCTATAAATATAAAGGGCCAAAGGCCGATTGAGTATCATCCAATCGATCAAAAACACTTTATCCTTTTATGTTTCGCATTACTTTTATTTCCAAACCCTAGCTCTTCCAAACCTCATACTTGCTGTTCTTCTCTCGTCTCGACGACGTTTGAGGGCGTTCTAGGTGGCCTGCCGACTCTAGAACAACCCTAGACTCTCAAGCTCCGACGGGGTCCCTCCCGAGCTAGAGATTTTAGGTTTTCACCGTCGCACTATCAAAAGCGGTCTGACCGGTTTCATAAACCGATCTGACCGGTTTCGCTTCAAGGCAGCGGCGACTTCGTTGGCGCGGTTTCGTGTCAACATATTTTGGCGACTCCGCTGGGGAAGAAAGCAAAGGGATCTGCTACTATGGTTAATCTACCAAAACCTGGTGAAGTTGATCCTGATAACATCGCTAGGCCGACTATTGATGAATTGTCGGTTGAGGATCGTCAAGCTTATGAAGCCTTCATGAAGGAGCGCGAAGAAAAGGAAGCACAACGCAAAGCAGAAGAAGATGAAAAAGCACGTCGGTGGTATTTATCTCACTTCTCCAAGAATCGGAAGGGTGATATCTCCAAGGACAAGGAGGTGGTCATCGTTTCGAGCGACGACGAGCAAGATAAGGTACAAGCTAATGTGAGTACTACAACACCACCTGTTACTTTGGAGCAAATTAATCGCTTATTCGTCAACGGTCAAAGACAAATGCTTGCTACTGTCCAAAACATGATTGATAAATCATTAGGAAAACAACATTTGGCTAGTGATAATAATGCTCCTAAGTTTAATGTGGCTGGTACTTCACAATGTAATTTTGTGCATCCTGAATCATCGGCAACACCCATGCCTCAATTTGGCACGCCGATGAATTATTTTGAAGGTCAAACAGCTCCAGGACAATACAGTCCAAACAATGCGGTCAGACCGGTTGTACAAACCGGTTCTGAGGGACCGGCTTCAGTCGGTCTAACCGGTTCTGGTGCTTTAGTTATTGTTCAATCATCTCCTGAACCAATTACTAGTGTACCTCCTGTTCAGGCTGATCTTAGCCAAACAAATGGATTTGCTGGTAATTATGTTCCTCCATATGCAACTATAAATTATACTATGCCTCCCCAAAGTTCCGGTTATTCATACGGTGCAATGCCAAATAATATTTACTTGCAGCAACCGCCATATGTACAGCTGAACCAGGTACCACATCATGCGCCGAATAATTCTAGTGTACAAAAGCCAAATAATCCTTATTACGATCAAATGTTCGAAAAATATAAAAGATATTTGGCTATTATGTTTAAAGAAACTTTCGGTGTAGAGCTTAAAGATAAAACTCTAGTGTGTCAAAAATCATATCCTGAGAGTTTTGATACTATACCATATCCTCACAATTTTAAGGTGCCAGAATTTATTAAATTCACTGGGGAGGATAGTAGAACTACATGGGAGCATGTTAGTCAATTTAATGCACAAATGGGTATTCATGGTAATCTTGATCATTTAAAAATCTGAATGTTCCCTTTGTCATTATCTGGTACTGCTTTTTCATGGTTTTCAGCATTATCTCCTAATTCTATTCATACATGGTCTCAATTAGAGAAAAAATTTCATGAACACTTTTACAATAGTGATAATGAATTGAGACTTTCTCACTTAACATCGGTTAGGCAAAAGAGTGATGAGCCTGTTTCTGAATATATTAGAAGATTTAGAGATACAAAAAACCGATGTTACAGTTTGGTCATTTCTGAAAAGGATCTTGCTGAATTATGTCTTAATGGGTTGAGATCTCATATTAAAGAAAAATTAGAAGGTTATGAGTTTCTAACCATTAATCAAGTGTTGCAAAGAGCTTTGGCTCAAGAAAGCCGAAGTAAGGATTCTAAACCTAAACCCGATGGTTTTGGTGTGCATACCGTCAATTATGATTATTCAGACGATGAGGGTAAAGAGGTTTATGCTGCTGAATTTGTATGGTCATCTAAAGATGAGCCTAGCACTTGTTCTTCTCTCAAGCCGATTCATAAAAATCGGCACGAAGAAGTAAAATTTACTTTTGATGTATCTAAGTGTGATAGGATCTTTGATGAGCTTGCAAAGGCTAGGAAACTGAAATTTTCTCATACTATACCGCCGAATGATGAGTTGAAACGGCGAGCTTATTGCAAGTTTCATAATACTTATTCTCATGCTACCAATGATTGCAATGTTTTCCGTAGGCAAATACAATCGGCCATAAATCAAGGATGATTGTTGATTAATGTAATGCAGATTGATCAAAACCCTTTTCATGTTCACACACTTGAATTGATGAATCCAAAAGTGTTAATTCGGCCGGATCAAGCCAAAAAGGCTAAAGGGAAAAATGTGATCATTGGTGAAGAAAGACCTATGAGTTCAACAAAGATGCCATCAGAAAAGACCCCTCGGTTCAAGTTGAAGACTCAAACACTCGGGGGGCAAGACAAGAGCAAAAACACTGGTTCTACACAAACCGGTCTAACCGGTTCTAGAACCGGTCTGACCGGTCAGCATGGGAACTTCAAAGACAAAGTGAGGCCGAACTTTGAAGAGCTCCTGGCCAAATATAAAAAGAAAGGGGCTGCTCAGAAACAAAAGAAGCTTCAGAACAAAATCAAGGATGTAAAGTCATCACTAGGACATCAGAAGCAGTCAATGTGTAAACAAGAATCAATGGAACAGCTTGCAAAGGTGGTACCAGCAAGATCAGCAACAATCAAGCAGGTATGGAAGCCAAAACAAGTTGTTTCATCATCAACTTGAGTTAAAGTAAGGTATGGCCGATAATATGTTTATCGCCCTTAGAGCTTATATATGGCCGATGTATTGTTCATCATCGTCCTTAGATAATTTTGGTCCAGAAGCTTATTTTTTGGCACGCAAGCTTCGCCAAAAAACAGGGGGGCATATGTTGACAACCAAAATTGGCACGGCTTTGCAAACCGGTCAGACCGGTAAACGTTGTCAAAATGCAAATTGGACTTCACCATTGCGTAGCTCTCGTCGAGACTATCAAGATGCATATGTGGAACGCCTATTTTGGACTCCGGATGAGAGAGTTATGACTTCGGGAAGATTCTGCACCTGGGAAAACCGGTCAGACCGGTTTGGGTCTGAATTTGAGTAGGTTTAGGACTCTGAGTTTTATACCATATTGTAATCGACTCAACGGGGTAGGACCATCCCACCCTATAAATATAAAGGGCCAAAGGCCGATTGAGTATCATCCAATCGATCAAAAACACTTTATCCTTTTATGTTTCGCATTACATTTATTTCCAAACCCTAGCTCTTCCAAACCTCATACTTGCTGTTCTTCTCTCGTCTCGACGACGTTTGAGGGCGTTCTAGGTGGCCTGCCGACTCTAGAACAACCCTAGACTCTCAAGGTCCGACGGGGTCCCTCCCGAGCTAGAGATTTTAGGTTTTCACCGTCGCACTATCAAAAGCGGTCTGACCGGTTTCATAAACCGATCTGACCGGTTTCGCTTTAAGGCAGCGGCGACTTCGCTGGCGCGGTTTCGTGTCAACACAATGGCTGCCCAGAACTGTTGGGCGAAGGAGCAGTGGAGGATCAGATGATTTGGTGTTTCATCCGCAGCACTGCAGAGGTCGCATTCCGCAGTGTCAACAACCTGTTTCAGCAGGAGATTGGACTTGCACTGGGTCCTTTCTTGGACCAACAACCAACCGAAGAACTGGACTCTCGGCGGGGCTTTGTTGGACCACACAAACTTTTGGAAGGGGCATTCCTCACCCGCACGCGCACGCATCGTGACTCGGTAGATCGGGCCAGCACGAAGAATTCCATCAGTACCGGCAAGGCGGCACAGGCGCTTGTCCGGCGTATGCGAGAGTACTACCTCGTCCAGCAGTTCTTGCAGAGTAACCAGCTCCGCAGCAGCAACATTGGACAGGCGCCGCGCAAAGTGGTCGCGCAGCGGCGCGCTCATGGTTTTGGCCACTGACGCAGAAGTGTTGAGGCAATGACTGTACAGAGCCGGGACTGCCGCAGCCAGCCTGCCGACCGGCAGCCAGTTATCTGCCCAGAAGGAGGTGCTTAGCCATCCCCCACCGTTGCCACTGTGATTGCCCTGTACACAGGCAAGAGGGCTCGTAGACTGCTCCAATGTGCTCCGGCGACATCCCCTCTCAGCGAGGCAAGGTGAACCTGAGAGTTAACCCACTGCGCCCAGGCCGAGCCCTCGGGGTGGTGCAGGCGATGAAGGTGTTTGAGTAGCAGACATTGGTTCAGGATGTGCAGGTCCTTGACGCCAAGGCCACCCTGGTCCTTGGGTAGGCAGACGCGCTCCCAAGCTATCAGGCATTGAGCGCCTGTTGTGTGGTTGTCACCAGACCACAGGAAGTCTCGGCGCCTTTTGTCCAGCTCATCCAGCGTGCCCTGTGGGAGCTGCACAGCAGACAGAATGTAGATGAGCGCGCTGTCTAGAACAGAGTTCACCAGGACTACACGCCCTATCGCATTTAGCAGCGAGGCTTGCCAGCCACTCAGGTATCTGTCGGCTCTGGCGATCAAAGGAGCGAAGGCGCTGAGGTTGAGAAAAAATCTCCGTCTCTCGTCTGTTGTGTTTGATGCTGTGATAGAAACTGCGCCGTGGCCTTCTTGTCTTAGGGTGCTGAACGATTTGATCGGTTTTTGTTTTGATGAGATATTGGGCCATGCATCGACCGGTGTTACGACGATGCCGGCCCACACGACCATTCATCACACAATTGCAGAGCAATGGCCTGGCCCGACCTATCCGTTCTGATGACGCTGCCTGTCCTCTGCTTTTGGGAGTCCTCTCTCTCGCAACCCTTTCGTTGGCAGCAAACGATCAAATCAAGACAAGACACGAAAAACGATTGATAGCAAAGGCTGCGCCCTGAAAGAAGGCTATTCGTTGGGCAATTTATGCAGGTTCGCTCTCGCAAACCTTTTCAATAATGGATGGGGATGACGGGGCACAGATGCTGATAGCGAGAAGAATCGGAGGGAATCTCTCAACATCTCTCAGCAGGTGTACCTTTCATGGAGACGGCCGGGTTCCGGGCATATCAGGGCATGTTTCTGAGTTTTACTGTCCGGCTCAGCCAAAAATAACATCACGAGTTCGAGAGAAAGAGCCCGTCCACGCTGAGTGTTAGGTTGGTGGTGAAAATTTATCACTAATTAAGGATATTAAATAAAGTCAATTTATAAAACAACGTACAAACTACAAAACCCCGGGATTGACTCGCGAGACCTATCTGATGAGGTCTCCGATTGTATAATTGCATGATGATTATTATAGCATTACTGTAGTAAATCACGTGTTAATTAGGCTCATTAGATTCATCACGCAAAGTTACAGTCATCCTTTAAAAAAGTTTTGTAAATAAACTTCGTTTAATACAACATGCATGCAAGATTTCCTGGGAAAAAATTTTCTCCCCCCCCCCCCCAACCAAACGTAGCCTCGATACACGTACACGTGCTCCTACCTAGAACTAGGATAATATATATTCTGAACTCCTGATATAAATGAACATGCAGTTCATGATTTCGACGTGAGGCCGCGGTGCCAAACGACCCGCAGGGCAACAATAGGACGAGGTACCATCTATCTCTAAATAATAGTCTAAATTATCCTCAAATCTCTAACAGTTTCTTAGGAGAAAAACGAGACCGAGGAAAAGAAATAGATCACGCGATCCTGTGGTCCGGCACGTGGTTCTGTTTCTGCATCATGGTGCGGTTAACGTTGGTGATAATTCCGCTCACCAATCAAGCGTGTGTCACGGAGTGGTTCGTGCGTTCCTGTCGCAGAACAGAGCAAGGACATACTACACGTACGTACAGCACTCCCACGAGTTAGATCACGCTCGTCCAGTGGCGGTCTAGAACTTCCATGGAGTCCGGGTGATCCTCACTGTGCTTAAATATTTAGCTAAAAATTTCGTATTTATTCTGTGTATTTATTCCGCTCACCGGGTATGGATCCGCCACTGCGCTCGTCCATTACCGGCTAGAACCATTAAATGATGTTTTTCAGTTTTCACGCTAAGGCCAATCTAATCTAGGTAAGGGCATCTTTGGAACAACGGATTTTCAAAACAAAGGAATAGGAAAAATAAAGGAATTAAGTTGCATGTGACTTGCAATCCTATAGGGTTTGAAAACATAGGAATTTTTGATAAATAGCGTTTGGATGCAACATAGAAAAAACACGAGAATGTGAAGAGAGATAAAACACAAGGAAAGTTTCTAAGAGGTTGGACCTCATGTTAGATTTCCTCCAAAATTTGTATGGATTAGGCCATTCCATAGGAATTTTGAAGGATTTCGGGATAGTCAATCATTTGTTCCAAATGACTACATAGGAAAAATTCCTATAGAATTTCTATCCTATAAAATTCCTCCATAAATCCTATGTTCCAAAGGAGGCATAACTATGTAGTGAAACTGAGCACTCAGACCGATCTAATAATTAATCAATCAAACATACTCCCTCCGACCTCCATCCCACAAAAAATACAACCCTTGCTTTTCAAGGAGTCAAATGATTTCAACTTTAATCAAGTTTATATAAAATAATATTAACATTTATGTCTTTAAATAGATTTGTATAAAATATAATCCATGATTAATCTAATAATACTTATTTTATATCATATAAATGTTAGTAACTTTTTATATAAATTTAGTCAAATTTGAATTTGTTTGGCTTCTCGAAAACGAGAGTTGCATTCTTTGTGAAACTGAGGGATTACAGAAGTGGAAAAAAATTCTAGTTCACGTACTCCCTCCGTACTCGTAAAGAAAGTCCTCACTCGTAAAGGAGGTCGTTGAGGACGCGACACGGTCTTCAAAACACAACTTGACCTCTTATTTCTATAAAAATATTTATCGAAAAGTGATACATATATACTTTTGTGAAAATATTTTTCAAAATAAATCTATTCATATAACTTTTATGATTTCGAACTCAACAATTTAAAAGTTATTTATGATTTATATTCCCAAAGTTTGATTCAAACCTTGTCCTAAACGACTTTTTTTTACGGGTACTGAGTCAGTATATACGTTGATGTTGTAATTAGTGCCAGACGGTGAACTGCTGGAGGACGATCTGGCCGCGGCCCGCGGGCCATCTCCTCACCAGATACCACTGCAGGCTCGTGCATTCGGCAAGTTATAAATATATATATCGCGTCATTTCGGAAAGCAGAGACGACACATCCAATTATGATGGAGCCGGCGGGTGGAGGGCAGAAGGCAACAGGACGGGCTGCCGGCCGCGCCCTCCTCTGCTCATCGCTGCTCCTCAACGCGCTCTTCCTCGCGCACCACTTCCTGTCGCCGAGCTCACTGCGGCTGCTCGGTGGCGACGGTGGCAGCAGCTGCGGGCTGAGCTGGGCGCTGCAGGCGGCCAGGGAGGCGGAGGCGGTGGCCGCCGCGGATTGCTCCGGCCACGGGCAGGTGTTCCTGGATGGCGTCGCCGGCGAGGACGGCCGGCCCGGGTGCGAGTGCAACGCCTGCTTCGGCGGCCCGTACTGGAGATACGCGAGCCCAACTGCACCGCCGACGCCGACAGGTAAGGTCTTGAGTTTTGCCATTCTTAGCTATGCATGGGTTGGGAGTTGGGGCACTTGGAGCCATTCCCATAGAGGTCTTGGCTTTGATTTTGCCATTTCTAGATTACAGGTACCGATTGCATCCTTGGGCGACTGTTTTTGAAAGAGGCCGGGGTGGGTCGGGTGGTGAGTTTTGATCATCGGTTGTTGCCCGAAACTGGCTAATAGGACGGCAGACATTTGGCGAAATTATCGTCTAGAACATCAATTGCTAGGACACAGTAGGAACAGGACGCGTTGGGTGGGGAGTACTTTTCATTATTGGGAGGGACCGGACGTGAGCAGCACGCATCATTTCATTTGGGCATTATTTGTTAACTTTGACGGATCACTAGCCACAGATCTAGAAGGGAATAACTTGAATCTTGACAGTAAAACTTGAAGAACAATAATAGAACCATAACAAGAACAGGATGAACGAAGAACGAGTAGATCCATACCATCGCCTCCAATGGAGGAAGACATGTCACGTTCTGTTGATGACGAACTGCGCAAGGCAGCGATGCGCAGTGTAGGTCGTAGGTCGCGGCGTCCCTCCGGTCGCCACCGGCTTTGGCCTGGAACGGCTTCGGAGGACGTCGTGGCGGCGGGGCTTCCCGTCACGAACTGCGCACTAACCCTAGATCGGATAGGTGTGTCGGTGGGTCTGACGGCTCACGGTCAACCTCGTACTTCGAGCCGGCGGCCCCCACCTCTCTTTATAGCGCAGGGTGACAGGGGCCCACCAACCAATGGTTGGGTTGGGCGCCCCCGATCAGGGCGCGGATCAAGGCCCACGGCCTTTGGGCCGTGTGGACCGGGAGATCAACCTAACAATCTCCCCTTTGATCTCACAATCGCTTTTCTTTTACCTTTTACAATTTTCCTTATTCCATCCTAGATTTGTGCACAGAGCATATCTCATCGTCCCGACTCAATCGTCGATAGAATCAATAGCTACTGTACACGCCCCTATTCAGAAATAGATTCTTTAATCTATGGGCCCTGTTAATCCAGAGATCATAGGCAATACCTTAGCCCCATGCCGGCTACGTGTTCCTTGAACACGTTGGGCGGTAAGCCTTTCGTTAGCGGATCCGCGAGCATCTTTTCTGTTTTAATATGCTCGAGACTTATGGTGTGATCCTGGATTCTATCTTTAACAGAATAAAATCTTATCTTTATCGACTTGGTAGCCGTACTTTTCTTATTATTATGAGCATAGAACACTGCTGGCTGGTTATCGCAGTACATCTTTAGTGGTCTTTCTATACTGTCTACCACTCTCAATCCTGGTACGAATTTCTTTAGCCATTCAACTTGGCAGGATGCCTCGTAACATGCTATAAATTCAGCATACATCGTAGATGTTGCTGTAACTGTTTGCTTGGAGCTTCTCCACGATATAGCTCCCCCTGCGAGAGTGAAGATGTAGCCTGTCGTGGATTTACTATCATCTCCATCTCCCGCAAAGTCTGAGTCTGAATATCCTTCAATCTCTAGGGAATCAGTTCTTTTATATGTTAGCATGAGGCCTTTTGTGCCTTGCACATACCGTAAAGCTTTCTTCGCTAATTTCCAGTGCTCGAGGCCTGGATCTTTCTGATATCTGCCAAGTATGTTGGTAACAAATGCTAGGTCAGGGCGTGTGCACACTTGTGCATACTGTAAGCTTCCGACAGCTGAAGCATATGGCACTGTCTTCATTTGTTCCCTTTCATAACTGTTCTGAGGACTCTGAAAATCCCCAAATCTATCGCCCTTGACTATTGGCGCAGGAGTAGGCTTACTTCTCTGCATACAGAACTTTTCTAGAACTTTTTCCAGGTACGTCTGTTGAGATAATCCTAATACCCCATCTGATCTATCTCGGTGAATTTCGATTCCCAAAACGAATGAGGCTTCACCAAGGTCTTTCATATCAAAGTTCGAGGACAGGAATTTCTTCGTTTCCAATAATAGGTTGACATTGCTACTTGCCAGTAGAATGTCATCCACATAAAGGATGAGGAAAATGTAATTTCCTTTCTGGAATTTTGCATAAATGCAATTGTCCTCAACATTTTCATTAAACCCAAACTTCTTTATCGTTTCGTTGAACTTCAAGTACCACTGTCTCGAAGCTTGTTTTAACCCATAAATGGATTTCTTTAGATGACATCCCATGTGTTCTTTTCCTTCCACGACAAAACCTTTGGGTTGAGCCATGTAAACTTTTTCTTCGAGATCCCCACTAAGGAATGCCGTCTTTACATCCATCTGGTGCAATTCGAGATTGAAATGCGCCACCAATGCCATTATGATTCTGAAGGAATCCTTACATGAGACCGGAGAAAAAGTCTCATTGTAATATATTCCTTCCTTTTGTGTAAAACCCTTCGCCACAAGACGCGCTTTAAATCTTTCTACATTCCCTTTGGAGTCACGTTTCGTCTTGTAGACCCATTTGCAGCCTACTGTTTTGGCTCCTTTAGGAATTTCTTCTAAGTCCCAAACACGGTTGGTACTCATCGATTTCATTTCATCTTCCATGGCCTCAAGCCACTTGGATGAATTTTCGCTTCTCATGGCTTGTTCGAATGAAATAGGATCATCCTCCATTCGAAACTCTTCTGTGTTATACACTTCATAATCATCAGGAATTGCTGACTTTCTTGCTCTTTGAGACCTTCTAGGGGCCTCTACATTTGGAACATTTTCTATTGGAGGCTGTTGATGCTCCCCCTGATCTGCAGCAACATTTTCTATAGGATCTTGAGGGACAGGTTCCACATTTGCATTCGGTGTTGCCACAGGAGGAACCATCACAGGAGCTGGAGCCTCAGTGTCTGGCACCGTCGGTGTAGGCTCAACAGGTAGTTCGAAAAATGGCTCCTGAATCATTGGATTGGGTGCGCACACCCGCCTCTCCTCAAGATCAATCTTTCGAGCTTCCATGCTCCCCCGTATCATTTCTTCTTCAAGAAAAGCAGCATGTCTCGTTTCCACAAACTTTGTAACTTTGTCAGAACAGTAGAAACGATATCCTTTTGATTTCTCTGTGTAGCCAATAAAATGGCAACTCACTGTCTTGGGATCTAGCTTCCCAATCGTCGGGTTGAATATCTTTGCCTCAGCAGGGCTCCCCCACACCCGTAGATGATTCAATGAGGGTACTCTGCCTGTCCACAGCTCATACGGTGTTTTTGGCACCGCTTTACTAGGAACTCTGTTGAGAATATAGGTGGCGGTTTTTAAAGCCTCCATCCATAAGCTCACTGGTAGTGTAGAGTAGCTGATCATGCTTCGCACCATATCCATAAGGGTACGGTTACGTCTTTCAGCGACTCCATTCTGCTGAGGATCGCCCGGCATAGAGTACTGGGCAACTATACCTTGTTCCCTTAGGTACCTCGCGAAAGGTCCTGGAACTTGGCCATATGGGGTGTGCCGACCATAGTATTCCCCTCCACGGTCGGAACGGACTATCTTTATCTTTAAATTATGTTGATTTTCAACTTCAGCCTTGAATATTTTAAACTTATCCAACGCTTCTGATTTTTCTTTTATTGGATAAATATATCCATAACGGGAATAATCATCGGTAAAAGTAATGAACGAGTCAAAACCATCTATACTTTTAACTGAAAACGGACCACAGATGTCTGTGTGAATTAATTCTAAAACACCTGCGGTATGTTCAGCATTTTTCTTTGTAATCTTTATGTATTTTCCTTTGATGCAATCAACGCATTTATCTAAGTCTGAGAACTCTAGAGGAGGAAGAATGTCATTCTTAACCAGCCTTTCTATTCTCCCCCTCGAAATATGGCCTAAGCGACAGTGCCATAATTTCGACGACGTGTCTTGAGTTCTCTTTCGTTTTCTATTATGAGCTGTAGGTGGGGATACAAGCGCATTCACATCACATACGGAATTCGCACTTTCACGTAGTGATAACAAATAAAGGTCATTTTTCTTGAAAGCAATAGTAGTCACTGTATCTTTAAAATCTATTACACACATGCCATTTCCAAAATGACATCCATATCCATCATCATCTAGACGAGATACACTTATTAAGTTCCTCTGTAAACTAGGCACAAAGAAAACATCTCTAAGAAATAAATCAAATCCGGTGTCGAGCTCTAGGAGAAGGTCGCCCACCGCCTTCACTTCTGCTTCGACTCCATTTGCGACTTTAATTCGCCTTTCGTTTCTTTGAGTAGTTCTCGTCGAACGGAATCCCTGTAAAGAGTTTGCAACATGAATTGTTGCTCCTGAGTCAATCCACCAAGTAGATGTGGAATAATCTATATACAGAGATTCATTTACGAATGAAATAACATTCTCGCCTTTCCTTTCCATGATCATCTTTAAGTAGGCGGCACAATTTTTCTTGTAGTGCCCTTTCTCCTTGCAGTAGAGACACTGATCTTTCTCCACTGTGGTTTGCCCATCCTTAGGCCTGTGCTGTTGGGAGTGCTGAATTCCTTTTCCCTTAGAGGAGGAGGGATTTCCTTTTGCGTTGTTAGACGCATTGTTATTATTTTTCTTCTTTTGCACTTGGTTAACAGTGTTACCACGTGCTATCTTTAAGCTTTCCTCCTCTTGAGCCAACATCGCTATGGTCTTTTCTATGTCCCATTTCTCAGAACTAACATTGTAGTTAACAACGAAGTTCTCAAACTCATCTGGCAATGAAGCAAAAACCAAATGAATGATGGTACTCTCTTTCAAGTCCTCATCCATTGGCTTGAGCTTATTGTTTATGTGAATTAAGCGATGTATGTGCTCTCTGATGCCGCCTGTGTACTTGGCGTTGATCAACTGCTTGATCAACTGAGAGGCGTAGGTCTTTGAAGAGCCAGTGTACTGACTCTTTAACTTCGCCAAGTACTCAACGACATTATGACAATCTTTAATTGCCCCAAAAACAGAGGGCTCTATGGTGTTCTTGACCACTGCCAAACATTTCTTGTTGGCAGTGATCCATTTGGCATTATCTGTATCAAACTTCTGTTTGCTGACCGTATAGGCCTGCTCTGTCTGCTGCCAAACAGCATCTGTCATATCAGCCTCTCTGACTGGCTTCTCAGGCTCAGCAGGAACTGGTGCCGTGAGAACCCAATCCAGCTCTGTCATGGTAAAGAAGAAATCTACCTTCTTGTACCATTCATTGTAGTTGTCTCCTTTGAGAATCGGAATGTCCTTGATGGAGACCATCATGGAATTCTTAGCTGGAATTAAATCATATCAAGTGAGAATATTATAACATAATAACAGTGCCTTATTACATTAAACTTCATCACCTTTGGGCAGAAAAAGTAATAATGCAACAATAATCATCTATAAAATTATAATATTGTTATTATCAACTTTGGTCAGAAAATAACAATATCACAATAAATCTGAGATTTTATCTGTGACTTGAAATTAAATTATCCCTTTGGTTCAAATTTAAATGCAAGTCAAAATAAATATCTAGCAGCGGAAACTTTAAATAAATTCACATGGACAGTAGCAAAATACTCTATTTACCCTCTGAAAATTATCACTTTGGTTCAAATTTAAACAGGGGCAAATTCTATTCAAATTTCTATTGAAATTGAGCAAAAATTACTGAAATCAATTCAAATAAATGCGAAAAGCTACTGTGCAGAACTGTTCTGTTGGGCCAAAATGCAGCGCGCGGCCGCGGCCCAACTCTGTTTCGGCCTGCTGGGCAGACCGCTCGCGCGCGCGGGCCGCAACCTGGGCCTGGGCCGCCAATTCGGCCCAGCGCCGCAGCACCCCTGTCCCCGCGTCGATCTCGGCCGTCCATCAGATCCGACGGTCGAGCGCGAAGTGAGGAGGTATAAAAACCCCGTCGCGTCGCGGCCGCCGAAACCCTAGCTCATTCTCTCCTCCCTCGCGCAGCAGCTCAGGCCGGTGGCTCTTCGCCTCCGCGCCGCTCTTTTCTCTCTTCTCTCTCTCTCGCAGCAGCTGAGCCGGTGGCGCTTCGCCTCCGTGCTCACGGCCGGTGGCCTCTCGCCTCCACGCCGCTCTCTGTCGCCGTCGGCCCCATGGTCGGCGGTCTTTCTCTGTCTCCTTCGTTCTCCATGGCCCTCATGGCCGAAGAGTAGTTAGGTTCTGTCGAAGAAGAAGAAGGTTCTTGGCGCCGCTGCGAGTCCCATCGCCGACGCGCGCGTGCACCTACTGGTGCGCGCGCCGCCGTCGATGGGATCCGCGGTGGTGCTCTGTTCTTTGCCACTGTCGAGTGGTGGATCTGAGGTAGTGTGCTCGATTTAGGGTTTCTGTTTTCGTTTCCCGCGGTGCGGGGTTGTATCTGTCCGATCCATCGAGATCGAGTTTTATTTGTCTGTTCGATCCTTCGAGATCGAGTTTTTCTCTGTTTCTTTCGATCCGATTCGGATCCTTTTCATCTGATTTTTATTCCAAACTACTAGATCTATGCGCTAGTAAGGCGACTGATACCATTGTTAACTTTGACGGATCACTAGCCACAGATCTAGAAGGGAATAACTTGAATCTTGACAGTAAAACTTGAAGAACAATAATAGAACCATAACAAGAACAGGATGAACGAAGAACGAGTAGATCCATACCATCGCCTCCAATGGAGGAAGACATGTCACGTTCTGTTGATGACGAACTGCGCAAGGCAGCGATGCGCAGTGTAGGTCGTAGGTCGCGGCGTCCCTCCGGTCGCCACCGGCTTTGGCCTGGAACGGCTTCGGAGGACGTCGTGGCGGCGGGGCTTCCCGTCACGAACTGCGCACTAACCCTAGATCGGATAGGTGTGTCGGTGGGTCTGACGGCTCACGGTCAACCTCGTACTTCGAGCCGGCGGCCCCCACCTCTCTTTATAGCGCAGGGTGACAGGGGCCCACCAACCAATGGTTGGGTTGGGCGCCCCCGATCAGGGCGCGGATCAAGGCCCACGGCCTTTGGGCCGTGTGGACCGGGAGATCAACCTAACATTATTAACCTCCCCGCGTCCGCATGGTAAAAGTAAAACCCTCGTCGATTAACATTAACCGCCGGCAAGCGGCAACCATGTGCCAATGCAACTGACAACAACCACACCGGGCGGGCGTACGTGTTGTCTTTATTTGCAGCGGGAACCCGTTGTTCCTGGAGCCGTACTGGCGGCGCCACGCTTCGGCCAGCGCCGTGGTGGTCTCCGGGTGGCACCGCATGAGCTACACCACCACCAACGGCATGTTCCAGTCCGTGGAGCTCGAGCGGCAGATCCGGCGCCTCCACAGGGCCGTCGTCGACGGCAAGCACCTGGTGCTAGCGTCCGGCTCCATGCAGCTCATCAAGCGCTCGTGCACGCGCTCTCCCCGGACGCCGACTCCGCCGCGCCGCCGGCACTCGTCGTCGCCGCCGCGCCGTATTACCAGGTCAGTACTCTAGCTAGCTTTTTCCCCAATTGCAGCTAGCACAGTGATTGCCCGTCATTCGCATATCTATCAGGCAGTATATATAACAATGTATGTGGCAGATCGATGAATGAAATAGAGATAAAGCCATTTCTGTTTCTGCTGATCGATCTGATCTGCACGCCGTGCAGGCGTACGAAGGACAAACCACCATGTTCGACGGGCGCGAGTACAGGTGGGGCGGACCCTCGGCTCTCTGGGCCAACGCGTCAGCAGGGAAAAACTTCATCGAGTTCGTGACGTCGCCCAACAACCCGGACGCCATGCTCCGCCGCAAGCCCGCCCTCGGCGGCTCGGCGGCGATCTTCGACCACGCCTACTACTGGCCGCACTTCACCCACATCCCGGCGCCGGCCGACGAGGACGTCATGATGTTCACCATCTCCAAGCCCTCCGGCCACGCCGGCAGCAGGCTCGGGTACGTACGCGCGCATCTGTGGGTAGCATTGCTGTGCATATATATATGCGCGCGCGAATGCACGGTACAGACAGATTGACATGCATCGTCATGTCGATGATGCGTTGAGTTGCACACGTACAGATGGGCGCTGATCAGGGACGAGAATGTGGCCAAGAAGGCGCTAGATTACGTGTCGGTCAGCATCATGGGCGCGTCGCGGGACATGCAGCTGCGGATGCTGGGGATCGTCAAGGCCATGCTGGCCAACCTGCACGGCGAGGAGGACATCTTCGCCTTCGGGCACGACGTGATGAGGACCCGGTGGCGCAGGCTGAGCGCCGTCGTGTCGCGGTCACGCCGCATCTCGCTGCAGAAGATCCCGCCCCAGTACTGCACCTACTTCAAGCGGGTCAGAGAGCCATCGCCAGGTGTGTACGTACTGTGTTCGATCGCAGCTCTCGTGACACATTATCGTCTCGCATCGCCATTTCTGATGAGCTTCTTGCTGTGTGCGGTGACCGGCGGTACGGTGGACAGCTTACGCATGGGTGAAGTGCGAGAGGGAGGAAGACGAAGACTGCTACGGCGCGCTGCTGAAGGCAAACATCATCACACGCGCCGGTGATAATTACGAGGCCGGCAGCAGGTACACGAGGATCAGCCTCCTCAAGTCGGACGACGACTTCGACGTGCTCATGGAGAGAGTCACAGATCTTGTCAACGCCGAGAAGTACGACGACGATGCTCCTCGTTCGAGCTCCATGTGACGGAAATCCACGAGAGCTTGCCTCCTGCTCCTGGTCCGATACCGAGACTACCGAAATGCTCAACTCCAGGGGGCTGGATTGTTCCCCATGGTAAGCTGTGAGTATATATATATATAGACGTAGCACAAGGTGTGAATAAGCATGAAAGGTACAGTTGACACTGGAAATGATCACCTAGGCGCTGATTGTTCTACCGAAATTACTTGCACGGTCAACTGGAAATCGATTGTTTCTCGTGGTGAGCCGGCGGGAATAGCACGCACAATTTGTTTCCGACATTGACTGTAAAAAATACCACAAGAAATGATCAGTGCATCTGGCGGCAGTGATCTAGGGTAGGGTTCGAGGCGCTACAGGGAGTCACGCGCAAATGAGTGCTATGCTATTGCGTTATCGCCATGGAAAGTCCGTCTCAGCCGGGTGATTCTTCGCTGCAGTAGTAATGCAGAGGGACTCACCCTAGTGACTCGTGGACCCCATGTCATGACCCATACATCACACCAAATCTCTTAGTACTACAGAGGATTGCTCCTCGGCCTGCCCCTGCATGCCTAGGAGGCTGCGGCTCATGCAACCCGAGATGTGCAAGAGGCATGTGCAAATCTAAATTTGGAAAAATCCATAGTTCACGAACCTATAACTCAAATTAAACCTGATTGTATTGGTACATTATTTACAATAAAAATTTCAAAATATGACTATAGTTGAATATATTTGGATGGTTTTCTATCACACAATTTGATGGTGAAATGAAATTTGCTCTAGAAGAGTATTTCAAGAAAAATCCCAGATAAAAAATAAAAAAGTTCTATTAGAAAATAGACATTGTTCTGAAATTAAATAAAATTATTTTAAAAGGAAATTCATTCATAATCAGTGGTATAGACTACTTTCGAATATCTCATTATAAAAAATATAATGCAATAATCATAATTTGATTTGATTAATCGGTTTATGAATTATAATATATTATTTAAATGTATGTTTACACAATATTTTATATGCGACAACATCCATGTAATCTATTGGGTAGGCCGCTGCATGCACGTATAATATTTTCGGTGTTCCACATGGTGGAGACCAATAGGGATCATAGCCTCATTCGGCACCATGAAGCTCAGCTCGGCAGCGATTATAAGCTGGTATTCATATACATGCAATATCTTTACTTTTTAGTAATAAAAATTACACTGCTTCTATCAAAATTTTCATCCATCACCTCCTAATATGGAAAGGTTACGCCAATACAAAGCAAAACCGGTCAAAAACTGCTTGAAAACACGCCAGATCACTGCCCTTCATCCAAAACAAGGGTTGAACCGGAAGAACCGGCATCCTGCACCAATAAACCGAGAGAAACCGGCCGATCAAAGCAGTTAACAGCCACGCCTAGCCTATTTTTCATAAAACTTTCCTATGTTTACATTAATCAACCTACGTTCTTCTTTTTAAGAAGTTTTCCTATTGTTCATTAACTTAATTTTATTTACTTTAAGCCCTTACAGCCTTTAAAACTTATATCTTTCACATTTTAGCTCCGTTTAATTTTTACGCTCACACAATCGTAGATGCGAGTGTTATTTTTTTATAGTTTTAATAATATTTTATGAAATTGATGTACTATTTTATTTGTATTTGTTTGATTATTTCTATGTTTGCTTTGTATGATTACCACATAGAGACAACAAACATATCACTGTTTCGACTTATCGATACAATATTTTAATATAAAAATAAATTATAAATATTGCTCTTTTAGCTGTCAGAGATCATAAAAAGATATAAATATATAGCATGTCATATATTACACTTTTTTATCATATCTCCACGGATTCTTGGAGGAGCAGTATCGAAGGCCGGGCGATCATTGAGAAAAGAAAGAAAGATCCAGTAACTTTTTCCGTTTAGAAGGGGCCCAGAAGGTGCCTCTTCCTGTCCTCCAGCAGCCAACGGCCTGGCCCACGAATTCCTAAAGGTGGGCTCACTGATGAACATTTTGGTAATTGTTTTTCCTTGTCATCCGCAACTACATGCACCATATATACTAGCAAATAAATTCATTCGTCGTTACCGGTGAAAACTCGAGTATATATTATTACACTATTGCCATTGCCAGTAAAAAAACATGATTATAATAAAGAAACGGTAGTGTCTTAAATCATCACTTAGATGTAAAGTGGATCCCCTTTCCCTCGCTCAATAACACAATAAAAACAGTTGCATTCTTGGCCTGGGGCCAACAGCGACGAGTTTCTTGTCGGCCACCACCATGGAGGCCAGGCATGGTTGATTTGCTGTCGTTGGAGGGAAAGTGGACGTAGACTGATCTAGAACCGGACAAAGGTAATGATCCATGAAGGGAGGTGGGGTTCGGGACAGACACATGGAGCACGAATATGTATTATCTTGAACCAACACTTCTATTGGTAATGGGGTGAATAGATGGACAAAGGAAGGAACCCTCGCATTTATAGTAAATAGCAAATATGCATGTAGCAAGATGAAGAACATATGAAATCTATGCATATATTATATACTATAAAGTTTAATATCATTTTGTAAAAGTGTAATATATGACATGCTATATATCTATATCTTTTTATGATCTCTGACAGCTAAAAGAGTAATAGTTATAATTTATTTTTATATTAAAATATTGTATCGATAAGTCGAAACAGTGCTATGTTTGTTGTCTCTATGTGATAATCATACAAAGCAAACATAGAAATAATCAAACAAATACAAATAAAATAGTACATCAATTTCATAAAATATTATTAAAACTATAAAAAAATAACACTCGCATCTACGATTGTGTGAGTGTAAAAATTAAACGGAGCTAAAATGTGAAAGATATAAGTTTTAAAGGCTGTAAGGGCTTAAAGTAAATAAAATTAAGTTAATGAACAATAGGAAAACTTCTTAAAAAGAAGAACGTAGGTTGATTAATGTAAACATAGGAAAGTTTTATGAAAAATAGGCTAGGCGTGGCTGTTAACTGCTTTGATCGGCCGGTTTGTCTCGGTTTATTGGTGCAGGATGCCGGTTCTTCCGGTTCAACCCTTGTTTTGAATGAAGGGCAGTGATCTGGCGTGTTTTCAAGCAGTTTTTGACCGGTTTTGCTTTGTATTGGCGTAACCTTTCCATATTAGGAGGTGATGGATGAAAATTTTGATAGAAGCAGTGTAATTTTTACGTTACGTTCCTAAAAGCTGGCCTCGATTCTCATCGATCCTCTCGCACTCGGGTGCTGCCAACGATGTGAGGTCCCTCGTGCCGACGTAGTAGTTTCACGTTCCTAAAAGCTGGCCTCGATTCAGCAGTGCTTCCTACATTTTGAACGACTGGTCCGTGTGTTCTTGCTGCAGAAACGCGACAGGGACCCAGCTTCTGTTTTATGCATATGTACGCTTAGTATATAAAAACGTAGCCCCGTCCAATGTCCATATCACCGTCAGCGACGGGTGAGAAAACTCCTCAGGGAATCCACGTCAGCTGGCGCATTCGTGTGGGCCAATCGTGAAAGCGTGATCTGATATTATCACATCGATCGAGAGCTGGTCGAATTAGCAGTAGTTTTGTGTCCAAGAGACTCCATTTACGATGTAGCTTACCAGGTGTTTAGCCATTGTCAAGAAAGCGATGCGTTGCGTGCGTGTGGTAGTGTTGTATATATGTTGCGGCTAGATCTAGATGAACACGGCCCGGATACCAGCCAACAAAGTCTCCATGGAGCCGGCAGCTGGTGGAGGGCAGCCGGCGACACGACGGCCTGCCGGTCTAGCAGGCCTCCTCGCCCTCCTCTGCACGTCGCTGCTTCTCAACGTTCTCTTGCTCGCGCACCGCTCCCTGCCGCCGTCCCGGTTGCTCGGAGACGACGCCGGCGGAGGCGGCAGCGGATTTGGACTGAGCTGGGCACTGCGGGCGGCCCGGGAGGCCGAGGCGGTGGCCGCCGTGGAGTGCTCCGGCCACGGGCAGGTGTTCCTGGATGGCGTCGCCGGCGAGGACGGCCGGCCCGGGTGCGAGTGCAACACCTGCTTCGCCGGGCCGGACTGCTCCATACGCACGCCCAACTGCACCGCCGACGCCGACAGTGATCGATCGCTCAGTTTTTTTAATCGAAATACGCAAGAGAATTACGTATTTTTAATTAAGAAGAAAGATAGACGACGACACTTGTGATGCGCCCGAGCCACCTGGAACCCCTTTCTTATATTACATGAGTCTATAACCTATATCGATCGCTCAGGTTTCAAAACTTGCGGTAGATTTTATTAGATTTCCCACATATCTTAGCTTGCCATATAATAAGCTTCGTTCACATACGTGCGCGTATATATGTACGTACGAATATGAATCTCGTACATATACAAACGGAATTGTGAGTTTGCTCATGTTTTACAACTGATAATTGGAAAGATATATAACGTACTGTACTCCATATGCACGTCGTCGTGTGTGGATCCAACGATTGGTGTGCAGCGGGAACCCGCTGTTCCTGGAGCCATACTGGCGGCGGCACGCGGCGGGTGTAACGCCCGCGTTTTAAACTCTGGGAAAATCATCTAAAAATCCACCCGGTGAAAACTCTTTCAAATGTTTTACCGCCGAGCTCCCTTTTTCCGCCAACCCCGTCTGCCATGTTTCCCCCCCCCTCTCTTTTCCTGTCCGCATCCCGATCGCTGCCATCCTTTCCGTCCCGTCCCGCGTCGTCCGCCCTTGGGTCGACCGCCGGGCCACCCACCCTTGGCCGACCGTCGTCGACCGCCCGCCGCAAATCCCGCCGCCTCTTTCCCCCTTTTCCTCTCCCTCCCTCTTTTTTTTTCTTTTTCTCTTTCTTCTTTTCTCTCTCTTTTCTTTTTCCCTTTTTTCTCCTTCTTCCTTTTTCCTCCCCTGCTTCCTCTGCTCCGCTCGCCGCCGCTGCTGCTCTGCTCTGCCTCCCTGCCCTGTCCCACTCCGCCCGTCGCCGTGCCGCCACCGGTGCCCGGCCGACCCCTACCACCCCCTCGGCTCGTCACGCTCGCGGTCGCCGCCCCGCCACCACCTCCGCTCCACCGCACGCCACCACCGGCCCCGTCGCACGCGCTCCACCCCGCTCCGCCGCGCCGAGCACCGCAGCGCCCCTGGACAGTCCCGCCCTCACGCCACCATTGCCGTGCTGGCCGCAGTCGACGCCGTCGTCGCTTCCCGACCACCAGCCGCCTGCTCGCACGCCACCACCCACGCGCACGCGCCGACCACCGCTGCCCCGCCGTGCCGACCACGCGCACGCGCCGACCGTCGCAGCGCGCTCACCGCGCGCGTGCACGCCACCAAGGCCCCGCCGCTGTCCTATCACCGCACCACCCGCGCTGGACCACCGCACGCACGCCACATCCCGACGAGCACAGCGCCGCCGTACTAACAGTCGCCGGCCGCCCTTAATTCTTGTCCGCCGGCCGCCACAACCACCCGCCGAGCAGCCCCCGTCGGCCCACCGCCTCGGCCCTCCTCCACGCCTATTTATAGGCCCGTCCGTTTCCCCATCACCATCTCCCACTCACCGGCCGACCAACTCACCTCCCGCGCCACTGCATCGCCGCCGCCCCATCTCCATTGCCGCCGCCGCCATTGCTCCCGTGGGCAGCCCCCCCCCCCCCCCCCCCACACCCCATTTCCGACCGTGGTAAGAGCACCTGTGGACTTGCCATACTCCCCTCCCTCCTTTTCCCCTGTTCCCGTCCACCGCCGCCGCTCCAGTCGCCGGCAATTCGGCCGCCACCGCCGCCGATCTCCCCCCCTCTCTCTCTGTGCTGTCGAGCGAGGAAGAAAGGGCATTTTGCCCATACCCCCCTGAACTCTATCCTATTCAACCCGCCGTCCACATAAACAGGACCCCCTCTCTCATACACACTTTCACATAGCCCCCTGAACTTTAACCAAATCAACCCGCGGTCCAACGGTCACTA
Organism: Echinochloa phyllopogon; assembly: GCA_033239725.1. Classification (NCBI taxonomy): domain Eukaryota; kingdom Viridiplantae; phylum Streptophyta; class Magnoliopsida; order Poales; family Poaceae; genus Echinochloa; species Echinochloa phyllopogon. Next base: position 48,745,101 of record BTCW01000014.1, read on the forward strand.
TTCCCTCTCTCTCTGTTTATTTTGCCCGAAGCCCCTGAGCTTTCCCATAATTACAGAAAGGTCCTTATTCCCTTAAAACAGCCCCTAAACCCCACTAAACCCGTCATTTCATGCGCCAAATTAATCCCGTTTGACCCCAAACTCCACCACCATTTTCACCAATATATTTTCGCCAAACCCAACCAGCCCATACCCGAAAATAATCATCTCATCACCATCCGCTCTCTTTTTCCGTTCTTTCTTTTGGAGCTCAATAAAACCCTTTTTCTTTTATTTATTGGGTGTTTGCTTGTGTGTGCCGTAGACTCCGCTGTGAACGAGGAAGGACTCGAGGAGGAGCAGGGCTACGAGCAGGAGCTTGGAGACCAAGACCCCGGGCAGGAATCCCCCGAGGGTTGGGAGAACGGCAAGTGCAATCCCATCCTTTGATGCATGTTGTTGTCCCAGTTTTTTATAAACACAACCCATGGCCTGTTTTATAAAACTTGCATGATGTCACTGCTAAAACCAGTTGGATAGCCATGCCTTGATTGTTATGACTGATTCCTTGACGACCTAGATTAATATTTAAATATGACAATGTTCTATTTGAATATTGGTCACTGCTAGAAATGCTTAGGAACATCTTACCATTATACCTCCATAACAAATACTTGATGTTTACAAAAGCAACCGTGTGCGTGCTTTAAAATAAAAGAGATGATTTGTATAAAATAAATGAGTACCCGTGTGGGATGAGACAGACGGTATATCTGCGTGAAATACCGAGGTGAGCTCGAACCGGTGTGGTTGAGCTTGGTGGGAGCTGTCTATCCTATCACAAGTTTTGGGATGATGTTGATGTGTCATCTAGCCTAACCCAATTCCCTGTACCACCACTCGACCGTTGTATGTGGCAACGGCCTAGCATAAATCCCACTAGTTGAGCTGCTGGTTATGTGGTGTGCTGGTGAGCAACAGAGGGCCATGGAGCCGGGGATACGGTCTATGTGAGGTATGCCCCTGGTTAGAACCTCGTTGGTGGGTTGCTAATCCCTGGTCGCGTCTGTGATAACTTGTCAGTTTGGCTATGGTGGGTAATGGCTTTGATAGGAGCTGCACTGGCACTAAGGTGTTCTTGTTGTGGTAGCCTACTTGTGGTTGTGTACACCTCTGCAGAGTTAAAACCTATCCGGATAGCCGTGTCCACGGTATTGGGCGAGTTACGGCTTGGTCACTTCACTAGTCCCCTGTTTTGGTGGAAGAAAATGTTGGTATTTGATTGAGCTAAGAAATGTTTTGACATGGGCTACGACAGATGGGAAATCTGGTAGCAACAAAATCTTGTACGAAAAAGTGTTACAATTATTGTTCCTTTTAAAAGTAATATTTGTGAAAACCTATTGCGAAAACCCCCCCCTTGCATGTGTAATAAAATCTGCTCTGCTGCTAAATAAACCGTAAGCCATCCTTGTTACTATCCTTTGCATATTACTGTTACTCCCTCCGTGGTTGTGGTTGCGCTTGCTGAGTACGTATGTACTCACCCTTGCTTAATCTGTTGCAGAGGCAGACCCGGACTTTGTGCCTGAGGATATCGTCTAGAGGGGTTCGTTCTGCACCCAACCTTTGCCTGTGTGTTAGGGTCACCCGCTGGAAGCCGCATGCGTTGCCACTCTGATGAAGACCTCTATGTTATCAATCTGTTTATCTGGAGCTTAGTGTTAGTTCTGTTTGTCGTGGCCCTGCAATGCCACCGTCTCCCGTAATGTCGTTGTACTGAACTATCTGTTGTAATAATGTGAACCAGCATCCTGGGACTGGTATTTGTATCACATTAAGTTCTCTCTTTCGAGGGGACGCTTCAGCGGGCAGCGCCATGGTGGTCTCCGGGTGGCACCGCATGAGCTACGCCACCACCGACGGCGAGACCCAGTCCGTGGAGCTCGAGAACCAGATCCGGCGGCTGCACAGCGCCGTCGGCAACGCCGTCGCCGGCCGTTGCCGACGGCAAACACGTGGTCTTCGCCACCGGCTCCACGCAGCTCATCAACGCGCTGGTGCACGCGCTCTCCCCGGACGCCGGCGCCGCCTCGCCACCGGCCAGCGTCGTCGCCACCGCGCCGTACTACCCGGTCAGCCGACAGACAGCCTTGCCTTTTCGATCTATCGCACTGACACGTACGGCTGCGTTCTGATGTGTTGGTCAATCGGATCCGGCAGATGTACAGGTCGCAGACGGAGATGTTCGACGGGCACGAGTACAGGTGGGCCGGGACAACGGCCCTATGGGCCAACGCGTCGCGGAACTCCACCGAAGGCGTCATCGAGTTCGTCGCGTCGCCCAACAACCCGGACGCCCAGCTTCCTAACAACCCGGACGCCCAGCTCTGCAAGCCCGTGCTCGGCGGCTCGGCCGCGGCGATCGTCGATCACGCTTACTACTGGCCGCACTTCACGCACATCCCGGCGCCGGCCGATGAGGACGTCATGATGTTCACTGCGCCCAAGCTCTCCGGGCATGCCGGCAGCAGATTCGGGTACTCCTCCCTACAGAAACAAGTTATACTGGCTGTCAAAGATGTACTAGTGCGGAATGGCACCTTGCTTTACATTGCACAGATGGGCGCTGGTAAAGGATGAGAGCGTAGCCAAGAGGGCATACAGCTACATGCAGTCCAGCAGTTTCGGCGCGTCCCGGGACACGCAGCTGCGGATGCTGGGGATCGTGAAGCTCATCCTGGCGCACCTGGACGGCGAGGACGACATCTTCGCCTTCGGGCACGACGTGATGAGAGGCAGGTGGCGCAGGCTGAGCGCCGTCGTGTCGCGGTCCAGGCGCATCTCGCTGCAGAACATCCCTCCCGGCTACTGCACCTACTTCAAGCGGATCAGGGAGCCGTCCCCAGGTGAGCTGCTCCGCTCTGAATCCGCGCTCCAAAGCTCGATCACGGCATTTGTCAGATCAGCTCACTGTATTGTTGCCCGGCCGGTCGACAGCTTATGCTTGGGTGAAGTGCGAGAGGGAGGAAGACGAAGACTGCCACGGCGCGCTGCGGAAGGCGAGGATCATCACGCGTTCCGGCGTCGGGAGCGAGGCGAGCAGCAGGTACACGAGGATCAGCCTCCTCAAGTCGGATGACGACTTCGAGGTGCTCATGGAGAGGGTCACGGACCTCGTCGATGCCGAGAAGTACGACGCTCCCGGTTCGACTTCGAACTCCGTGTGATGGCAAATTGGTAATCCGTGGAGGCTTGCGTTGGATCGATGCATGCAAATAAAACTATCGGAACCACAACGAGCAATATATGGATACAGGAAACGATCTGCCAGGCGCTGATTGTTGTGCCACAAAAATGTTGGAATTAATGACCAACCAGTAATAAAAATAAAAAAAAGTTTGGTTGTTTCTCGCGGTAAGCTGCAAATTAATGGCTCGGCTTGATCGGCTTAAAAAGATCACCAAGACCAATGGCCTGTAGAAATTCATGGGCCCGGTCGTGGGCTGCTGGGGGAGGCACCTTCTGAGCTCCTGTAAACGGAACGGAAAGGAAAACGCTACTCGGTTTCCCTCATCAAAAAAAAAGAAGAAAAGAAAACGCTACTCGGTCGATACTGCCAGGCGGCGCGTACGGATGCTATACTCGAGCGATGATATGTGACGACGTACAAATGTATGAGCAACGATGAGAATCGCGAGAAGTCTTCCATACGAGCGGGAGCATGACTCAAACCAGAACTTGAAATAAAAACTCCAATAATAAAAGCTCTAATGCGCATCCGGGGAATCGAACCCCGGTCAGTACCGTGGGAGGGTACTATGATACCACTACACCAGATGCGCTGGGTGCCTCTTTATGTAGAAAACATACGATAAAAATATTTTTGACTTATGATGGTCAAACATTTTTACGCGCCCGTTCGACTAAAGTTAGTTTATAAAACTACATACAAAACCCCCGGATTAATTCGCGAGATCTATCTAATGAGGTATCTGACCGTATGATTAGAGTATGATTACTGCAACATTACTGTATTAAATTATGAGTTAATTAGTCTCATTAGATTCGTCGCGTAAAGTTATGCTCATCCTTAAAAGTTAAAACGGCTTTACAAATAGACACCGTTGCTTTGTTCATCGATGTGCATGATCATGTTAGGCTTGTCGTTGGTGCATGGATTTCTAGAGTCATGTCTGGACGTACGGTGGTTGTGGCAGGATTGGCGAGATTACCTATGTTCGATGATCCATATGACAGAAGTTGAATGGAAGGCGTCTGAGGTGCCCATGTGCCCGAGATCCTGATGCCCATGACATTTAGAAGTTGAAACTGCAAAACTGACGACCAATGGTGAAGCAGGCACGAAGGCCAGAGAGAGCACCAGGCAACAACTTTCGGCTAGAGGGTGCGAGGGAGAACATCGCCCATACGCCGGATGGCCACGGGAGACATGTTTGTCTTGTGTTTGGCAAGCTTCGGTTCGCTGGAATCGGCGTCCGCTGAGGCCGAGCGAGAGGACGGCGCCCACCGAGACGATGACATAATCTCAGGTTGAAGCAGGTACTAGCTCGAAATGGTCAAACGTACACTATGTGGATCCGGCCTCTGAAGCTCCGCCTGCCATCGCCATGCGTCACGTTCCATGCCGACTTGCTGCCGGCGACGATACAAATAGCCAGAGAGCAGGAGGGAGGCGCTTGACTCTGCAGGGAGGGCGCTAGGCCGCATGCGGCGTGCCCTTGTTTGACAGCGTGTAGGGCCAACACGAATCTGTGGCTGCTGAGACGTGGTGTGCTCCCGTAGGCTGTAGGGGGCAACAGCGCCGCGTGTGCGTAGGAATGGCGAGATTAGCGCGCTGCGCCACGATAACACAATGTACACACGGCAAGTAAGGATTAGGACTCCAGAATCGTCGTGAGGCCGGCGATCCCCTTTCAGCGCAATTAAGTTAGCTCGCTGAGCTGCGGAGCTAGCTAAATGCAAGCTCACCAGATTGTCCGCGATCCAACGAACGACTTGAAATCTTTGATAGATGCTTAAAATGTGTGGCTCGCGCCAACGGGCTGACAAAGTGGGTCCAGCCTCAATGCCGCCCGTCATTTTACGCACAATATGCGTCGCACGTATAAGTAGTAGTTTGTTTGTTTTTGGAAAAGGAAAAACAAGCACTACTGATTAGATATTAAGAGCATCTCCAATAGATTAGCTAAAAAGACTAGTCAGATTTACTGATTTAGCTACTCTCAAAAATAGGTTTGACTAACAAATAACAGGGTAATCCAACAGATTCTGTAAAGATGACTAGTGAGGTAGGCTAGCTAAAAATGGCTAGCGAATGAGGTGGGATAGAGAGCCACTAAATTTGAAGAGTCATTTATAGAGTCGGTTGGAAACGTTTTTTCTCTCACAATAGCTAAATTTAACTTTAGAAAACGATTTGGCCAGTCTTTTGAAGATGCTCTAATAAAAAAGTGTATGATGTATAGGAAAAAAGAGAAAAAGGAAAATTAAATCATATATTCCTCTTGCGTACTCTGGGTGATACACTTCAATTTCTTTGACATATGATCCTATCGTGGTCATGTCAGGATATCTTCTTGCATAGTTGAGTGTTGGTGCTTGATTTTCAAAAGTGTTTCCATTATTTCTCGATGTCCGGATACTCTGTCACATTAGAATATATTGTAAGCTTCCATAAATAAGTAAAGAACGTAGCGTGGTTTGGGGACAGGATATGTGAACACGTGCAATTACGGCGACGGCATTCATGCTGGTCGTCACGTTATATACGAGAACTAATGATCATTGTCATCTTGGGATCTCAAGGCAGGGAGGGTTCGGAGGCTTCTGCTCACGCAAGCAGTGTGCGCGCAAGGTTTGCGTCGGGAATGCGAGAGAGCAGCAGAATAACATAGGGAGAGAGTGAGAGGTCTCCTGATATGAGTACCTGAGAGTGTCAGAGAGAGTGTATCCTGGCTGTGGGAGAGAGCTCCTCTTATATAGGCGAACAGAGGAGGAGGGGGGATGAACCTGGACACTGCTTGAGGCAGCAATGGCCATAATGCCTTCAGTTACTGGTCAGCCCAATAATGCCATTAAACGTCGTCAGTTACTCTCATCCATCAATGTCATTTGTGGCAAAAGGTTCATCACACAGCACACGCAGAGCGGCTCGGCTCGGCTCGGCTCGGCACGTCACGTCACGTCTCGTCTCGACTCGACTCGACTCGACTCGACACGACACGGCACGGCACGGCACGGCTCGGCGAGGCGAGCGCGCGTGTGGCACGCCCTTCTCCTTTTACCAACTTCACAAGTGGTCCACAGTTGGTCCACCATTTAAGTCTCAATTAATCAAAGAATTAAAGGTCCACTGATAAATGCTAGGGAATTATCCGGAGTTTCTCATTTTCCTGATAGATTTCAGCCGCCTCTTTACATGCCTAGAGGACTTCATGTTATCCTTTGAACTGTTCACCTTGACAATAACAATTTGATTATCATAGTTCATGAGGATAGCCGGTATCGGTTTCTCAACTACCGGCAAATCCATAAGGAGATCACAAAGCCATTCGGCCTCAACAGTGGCGGTGTCCAATGCAGTGAGTTCTGCCTCCATAGTTGACCTCGTTAAGATGGTCTGCTTGCAAGACTTCCAGGAGACAGCGCCACCTCCAAGTGTGAACACATATCCACTTGCAGCTTTAATCTCATCTGCATCGGATATCCAGTTTGAATCACTGTAACCCTCCAGTACCCTAGGGTACCCGGTATAGTGAATTCCATAGTCCATAGTACCTTTCAGAAAACGCATTACCCGTTCAAGAGCTTCCCAATGAGCATCTCCCGGATTTAACACAAACCGGCTCAGTTTGCTCAAAGCGAACGCGACATCAGGTCTCGTAGCGCTGGCTAGGTACATCAGTGAACCAATGATCTGGGAGTATCTCAGCTGATCTCTCATTATTCTTTTGTTCTTCCGTAATATTTTACTAGCATCATAAGGTGTTGGAGCTGGCTTGCGGTCATTATAGCCGAAACGACTCAAGACCTTCTCCACATAGCGGGATTGTGTGAGAACAACCCCACCATCACCTTCTCTCACTAGCTTAATATTTAGGATCACATCAGCCTCTCCCAAATCTTTCATCTCAAAACTCTGAGAAAAAAACTCTTTGACTTCCTTAATCACATTAAGGCTTGTCTCAAATATCAGTATGTCATCCACATACAGACACAAGATCACTCCTTCGCCCCACCATAGCGATAGTACACACACTTGTCGGCTTCGTTCACAACAAAGCCAACTGACGTTAAAGTTCTGTCGAACTTCTCATGCCACTGCTTAGGAGCTTGCTTAAGGCCATACAAAGACTTTATCAACTTACACACCATTCCTTCTTGACCTTCCACTACAAAACCTTCAGGCTGATCCATGTAGATCTCTTCCTCCAACTCTCCATTTAGGAAAGCTGTCTTAACGTCCATCTGATGAACGAGAAGACCATGAGAAGCTGCCAGAGAGAGCAGTACTCGAATGGTGGTCAATCGGGCAACCGACGAGTAAGTGTCAAATAAGTCATCTCCGTCTTTCTGAGTATAGCCCTTAGCCACTAGCCTTGCCTTTTACTTATCAACGGTACCATCAGACCTAAGCTTTTTCTTGAACACCCACTTGCATCCTACAGGTTTGCACCCATACGGACGTTCGACGACCTCCCAAGTACCATTAGACATAATAGAGTCCATCTCACTCCGAACTGCTTCATTCCAATAGTCAGCATCTGGAGAGGAATATGCCTCTTCAATGGTTCTAGGGGTGTCATCCACGAGGTACACAATGAAATCATCACCAAAGGACTTTGCAGTCCTCTGTCTCTTGCTCCTTCTGAGAGCTTCACTGTCATCCTCATCAGGATTTTCCACATGTGTGTGTTCATTGTGTTTTATCGAAACAACAGGTTCTCTAGGTTCTTTATTAATAGACAGTTCATGACTAGACGTGCTAGCTTCCTCTTTCATAGGAAAAATGTCCTCAAAGAATGTAGTGTCTCTGGACTCCATAATTGTACCAACATGCATGTCAGGTACTCCAGATTTTACTATTAAAAATCTATAACCTACACTGTGGAAAGCATAACAAAGAAAGACACAATCAACAGTTTTAGGTCCCAATTTACGTTTCTTGGTTATGGGCACATTCACTTTGGCCAAACATCCCCAAGTCCGTAAGTATGAAAGGGTTAGTTTTTTCCTTTCCCATTCCTCGAATGGTGTTATCTCTTTGTTCTTCATAGGAACACGATTCAGGACATGACATGCAGTCAATATAGCCTCACCCCACCATTCCTTGGAAAGTTCCGTTGTATCCAACATGACATTAACCAAATCAGTCAGAGTGCGGTTCTTTCTTTCAGCTACCCCATTTGACCGAGGTGAGTAGGGAGGCGTCCTCTCATGAATTATTCCATGTTCCTCACAGAACGCAGTGAATACATTAGAAAAATACTCTCCACCGCGATCAGACCTGGCTCTTTTGATCTTTCTCTCAAGTTGATTTTCTACTCAGCATTATAGATTTTAAAGTACTGTAACACTTCATCTTTAGATTTCAACAAATAAATGTAGCAAAATCTAGTATAATCATCTATTAAAGTCATGAAGTGATTTTTACCACCTTTTGTCAACATGTCATTCATCTCGCACAGATCGGAATGAATTAAGTCTAGAGGTGCCAAGTTCCTCGCCTCAGCCGCGAAATGAGGCTTGCGAGGTTGTTTTAATTCAACACACACATGACACTTAGAATTTTTGACTAAGGTGAATTTCGGAATTAAACTCAGGTTTGCAAGACGCATCATACAACCAAAATTAATATGACAGAGTCGCGAATGCCAAACATTAGATTCATTATTAACGTTTTGCAGCGTGGTTCACAACTTTATTACAATTGTCTGACAAAGAAAAGCGGAACAAGCCTCCGCTATCATAACCTTTTCCAATAAAACTTCCAAATTTAGAAATTACACATTTATTGGATTCAAAGACTAACATAAAGCCGTCTCTACACAGAAGAGACCCGCTGACTAAGTTCTTTTTGATGGTGGGGACATGCTGCACGTTCTTCAGTCGAACGGTCTTTCCCGAAGTAAGCTTCAGATCGACCGAACTAGCACCAAGAACACGCGCATGTGATCCGTTCACCATCAACACGGAGGAAGACCCGCGTGCCTGGTAAGAAGAAAACAAGGAGATGTCAGTACAAACATGAATATTAGCACCAGGTCAATCCACCAATCGGGTGAATGACATACTGAAAGAACTATAGGTAAAAGATTACCGTACCCCGACGTTCCACCAGTCTCACTAACAACCATGTTGGCACTGCCGCCATTGTTCTTGTCCTTGCGGTGTGGGCACTTTGTAGCAAAGTGGTCCGGGCTACCACAACAATAACAATGCCCCGTCGGCGGTTTCTTCTTCTTCTTGAACTGGGCCGTTTGATTAGCCTTTATCTGGTTCTGTTGCGGCTTGTTCTTCTTTTTGTTGGATGCATTGAAGTTATTCTTTTGTACCAAGTTGGCACTAGAAGATCCAGCAATCCCTTTACCACGTTGGTCTTTTACCCTCACCTTCTCTTCCACATCAAGAGTGCCGATGAGATCGACAATAGTAAACTCTTGTCTCTTGTGTTTCAGAGAGGTCGCAGAATCCTTCCAAGACGGTGGCAACTTGGAGATAATACCTCCAGCCACAAACTTGTCAGGCAACCGACATGGAGCATCCTTGCTATAGTTCTCAAGATCTCTAGCCAGCACCTGGATCTCATGGGCCTGCTCTACCACAGGACGGTCTTCAACCATCTTATAGTCATAGAGCTGTTCCATGACATACAGCTCGCCACCAGCATCAGAGACCCCAAACTTAGCCTCAAGCGCATCCCAAACATCTTTGCCACTCGGCAGCAAGAGGTACGTGTTCACAAGGCTTTCAGTGAGAACACTCATGATGGTACCTCTAAACAGGTTATCGGCCGCCACGAAGCCCGCTCCTCCTCTGGAGTGAACTGTTCGGGCTTTCCCTGTATGACATGCATGATGTTCATCACTGTCAACCACAGCGTAACCCTCTCGCGCCAATGTTTGTAATTAGACCCATCGAAAACATTTGGTTTGATTGATGCGGCAAAACCAGCTACCGAAAGCCTATTATTAAAATAATGTTTTTGGAGTGTTAGAAATGTAGGCATCATTCGGTATATTTTAATTCTAGAAATTAGCAACAAATTCATGACAACAGTGAGTGATCCAGTGATAACAAAACATGTGCGGGTGTTCAAGTTAAATCTCCTAAATAACATGAACAGCATGAGAAACCGAAACTAGAACAAAGCGATGTTCAGGATGTACCCGGAGGCGGGGCCGGTACCGAAGGCACTGGATGCGCCGTCACCAGCTGGAGGAATAGTGTTAACCATCCTCGACTGGCCTTGCTCGAAGTAGTCGATCTGATTCGGTGCAGTGATGAGTCGTTGCAATGAAGTCCCTCAAACGGCCACCGGGACGTAGTCGTTCGCGTGAGGAAGACGGTCACCAGGAAGTAGTCGTTCTGGTTGACGAAGCCGACCACCAGGAAGTAGTCGTTCGGGTTGACGAGGCCGGACACCAGGAAGTAGTCGTTCGCAGCAGCGAGCAGTCGCGTACTCGTACGCTCCCCGAAAACCTTATCGCCTGCCTATTCCGAGCAGGATCTCAAGGCAGGGAGGGTTCGGAGGCTTCTGCTCACGCAAGCAGTGTGCGCGCAAGGCTTGCGTCGGGAATGCGAGAGAGCAGCAGAACAATAGAGGGAGAGAGTGAGAGATCTCCTGATATGAGTACCTGAGAGTGTCAAAGAGAGTGTATCCTGGCTGTGGGAGAGAGCCCCTCTTATATATGCGACCAGAGGAGGAGGGGGGATGAACCTGGACACTACTTGAGGCAGCAATGGTCATAATGCCTTCAGTTACTGGTCAGCCCAATAATGCCGTTAAACGTCGTCAGTTACCCTCAGCCATCAAATCGGCAGTTACTGGTAACGTTTAAGACTCAATCAATGTCATTTGTGGCAAAAGGTTCATCACACAGCACACGCCGAGCGGCACGTCTCGACTCGTGACGGCTCGACACGGCCACGGCTCGGGCGAGGCGAGCGAGAGCTCGCGTGTGGCACGCCCTTCTCCTTGTATCAACTTCACAAGTGATCCACAGTTGGTCCACCATTTAAGTTGGTTATGATTCCCGTTGACTCTTCATCCGGGATTTAATTCCCTGACATTTATTGGTGGACCTTTAATTCTTTGATTAATTGAGACTTAAATGGCCAAGGTCCAATTAATCTAACAGTTTGGACCAACGCTAGGACAGGCGCAGGGCTAGCCACTGGCTACAGGAGAGCTATGGCGCGCAGGTGGGTGGCGGCCTGTCAAGGGAGCCATGCCTGGCCAAAGAGGGAGACCGCGGGCGGCGGCCAACGAGGAAGGTTGCGAGGGAGCCACAGCGAGCAGCGGCCGATGACTGATGAGGGAGGCACAGCGGCCGACGGCCTGCGAGGGACACAACGACCACGAGGAGCGGCAAGCGATCGAGCCACAGCAGGCGGCGGCCAGCGCTCCACGAGGTAACAAGGAGCGGCGGTGGCCAAATCAGTTTACGAGCTTATTAGGGGTATTATTTTTGTTCTTTCGGGTGCTAGTGAAGGAAAAAAACAGAAAAATCAATAAAAGCACAAAATAGCAAGTAAATCAATGTGTTAATTAATGTTGGGCCTTGCTAAGTACACTTTTTACCTCCCAGAATTTATTTAGAAAGTTCAAGTCACGGGGACGGGGGATAGGAGAGGCCGACTCGGCAGTTGCGAGCAGGAGCCGGCCGCGAAGGTACAACGCCTGACGCCTGGGCTGTGGTTATATTCATTGACAAGTGGGCCTATGTACCATTTGTATAGTGAACTCTGCTCATTATTTCAAATAATGTCTGATTAACTATAATAGGCCATCAGTCTATAATAATAGGTCCCAAAACTATTTCAACTACGCCAATATGTACATCGATCACAACCTGTCTAAAGTTGTGTCATTGTGATCTTCGTATATTGTACCTTACCATCATATCTCATATCTTCATAAATTGGACATTTCATCTGTCATTATACCGCACTACAAATATAAACATGTTATAATATTTTGTCATATTAGAAAGAAAATTGTTCCAATCCATCTTTGTCGTGTTAGAAAAAATATAAAATATATTACAATTAACTCGTCAGGTTAGAAAAAAATGTTACAACTTCCACATCTCATGTTAGTATGTCTCATTCTGAGAAAAAACCATCATCTTCCGCCGTTATAGATCATCTTAGATCTAAAGTAACTCTAATATGTCACTTATGTCATGTTTTTTAAAAAATTAAATTTTTAGGATACGCCCCCCCAGGTCGTATGGCACCCGACCAACACGGTGATCATGACTGCACAACCAATTACCACCACATGGCCACACATGACTAGACATTGCTATTACGGCCAGCACTGCACGACTACCAGCGCCACACATGCCATCACAGATTAAAAGCATACCTACGTACTAGCACTTTAACCAGTACCACATGACCGGTCACTCTAATTTATAATACATGTATACATGACACGGTGAGACACGGCACAGACTGACGCATTCACTTTTCATATACAAAATAGACTATTACATACGAAAGATACTGGAGATGGGCTGTAGCCGGTCAACACAGCCAGCCAGCACACAACACATTTATTAAAAAAATCATGCGCGCGCATACGTACACCAAACTTGCACACACGACCAGCCAACAGGCCATCAGCAACCCACGCACGCAAGGAACGGCCGTCATGCAGCATATCACATTTATAAATCAAGCGCACGCACACATGCATGAATACACACGGCATAAGCCACGCGCTCACGCTCGCGACGCACGACGTCATGTTCGGCATATACGTCCATATTTTTTATTTTTATAAAACAATTAATATATTACGTTCTAATAAGAGGTAATATGTTATCCGAACCACGATCTATATTCATTTCAGAGTATCTTAGCAATTATTGGTAATATTTAGATGTCAAATTTGAGAAATTAATGTTTACAATGTTAATTATAGCCATTTGTTTAGGGTGTCAAAAATCTAATTTTCTCCGTCGATGCAACACGTACTAGATCAAAACAAATAAAAAGGATGCAAAATTAAAATCCAATTTTCTCCGCCGATGCAACACGTCTCTAACCTAATATCAATGACGGGCTACGCATCACTAACTACTTGACCCCGACCGTACTCCATCGTGGAGTGAACATATTAGAGAAACGTCTCTCATATGCAACTACGAACCAGAGATATTTATTGTTGAGGCACCTCTCTGGTACGTGGGTCTTTCGGATTGTGTGAGCGCATATTAGAGACGTGTTTTGATGAGCCGGGTCGCTAACTAATATGGATACCAACAAATAGTGACATATTTTTTAGAGCCGTGTCTCAACCATGTGTGTGCATGTATTTCAAAAAAAAACAGAAATGTGTGCCCGTGACATGAATTTATGCGTGTGTGAGCTGGCTCAGTCACCGGCCCCACATCATCCCGTGCGTGCGCATTCCAGCCAGCGTTCCCCGCGCGCGCATTCCCGCCACTTCCCCGCATTGCCTCGTCCATCCTGCACTACAGCTCTCCCGCTGCCGGTTGGCGATCTGCTGCTCCGATCCTCTGCCACCGCTCCACAGCCTCCACTCATCCCGGCTGCTCCAGTGCTCCACCTCCGTTTGGCCACACCTATGCCGCCGCTCTGTGCCTCCGGCCTTGGCCACATCCCGCACGATCCGCCGGCATGCCTTGCCGACGCCCGCGCTACCGCATGTTAGATTGATCTCACCGACTCGGTCCAACGACGCCCTGATCGGAGACGTCCAACCACATCTTGATTGGTGGACTCCATTGCGCTGAAACCCTAGCACCTATCTGCTAAGGCGCTGAAGGGACGGAAAGTTCCGCCACCCAACGTCGTCACCATCACCGCCACCTTCGCATCCTTTTCACTGACATCGCCCTCACCGACATCGCCCGCACCACCGTCGTCGCCCTCGACAACGACCACCATGGTGTTCTCCTCCTCCAAACCTAATGGTCGAACACCTAATCCCATCTCCCTCTGTTCATTTTATTAGATCCAGAACTTTGAGCTTTTATTCATGTTGTTCAAGTTTTACCCAGTTGGATCTACTCCTAGATGTTCCAGTGGTTCTAACACCACATCGTCCCTATGGTGGGAGATGATTCTACTCGTCGATGCTCCACCACTCCTCCCGGGGAGCTCACTGAAGTTGTCTCCCGTGATATGATTCTGCTGGCCGGGTTGCCTCCATGTCCAAGAACGTGACTCCTCAACTTATTCCATCTTCAGTACTACATATCATCCGATTGACAGTGAGTTCAATTGCTTGATATGGTTGATTTGAGTGCAATTCTTGGTGGTGCTTAGCATGTAAGGTGTTCGTTGTAATGTATCTGAGAAGTTGTCTTGTGTGTGTAATGCAGGGAGGTTGTTCTCTGCATTGTTGTCATGCACGCCCTTCAAGATGCAGGCGCACAAGGGATAGCATTTCCTTATTGGCATTTGAGTTTGGTGTGGACAAATAATTTGTATTCGAAGGAGACAAAGGTAGAGGCGCTGCAAGCAAAAATAGTGCAGGAGGGTGTGCAGGTGAAGCTACATACAAGCTTGTGGATGCAGATGCACCCACAACAAATACAAAATCAATGTATAAAAACAAATTTTCACCATGTATGATGATCAAACCTATATATCCATAAGGTAGATGCACCCCCCCCCCCCCCCCCCCCCCCCCCACCCCTCTATTCTACTCTAGCTTCGCCACTGAGGATGTGGACAGGCAGTCTGAGGTTGCTGTCATTTACCTATATGTTATATGCTTTTCATGAAGTGGTGCTTTATGTAGGGATGCAAACAGTTTGAAAAATGGAAATGCTAACATGATTTAAAAACAAAAAGGGTTACTTATATTATCCATTTATTGTTTTCCAACGTCGGGCGTTTGGTTGGTTGACCATTTTGAGTGATGCTATGTGTCATCTACACGACCAGAAGGCTCATAAGCCCATCAGCATAACAAAGGTTTTCACTAGTGGAACAATTTTTTTGCGAGGACAAAAAAATCTCATTCAATCATCGCTAATCATTCTTGAGTCAAAACATTCGTGAGTCTTATGACTATTTGTTCTACCGGATGGAAATTTGTTCCATGTGAGAAAAGGTATTCTAGAAGAAGGAAAAAAAAAAGTGTTGAGGTGCGAGTGCATTAGAGTTACATATGGGAAATATAGTTTTTCCAGAGCAATATGCCGGCCATTAGGGTTGGTCAATTGGCCCAAAGATCCCCATTTTGATTATGGCTAGCCACAAAATAACCTAAAACCTGGAGTCAAAATATGAAAACCTTGAGCCCAGACCCAAAATCCCAAATATCAAAGTTAGGTGGAAACCCTAATTAGTTGGTGATTTGGGTTTTGAATCCCGTGATATCTAAATAGCTCTAAGAAACTTAACTTTCAGCCCAATATAGCAGCCTAATTCATTTTGAACCCTACCAAATTCATGCACCGCAAGCCGCCAAACACGTGTCCCCCTCTGCATCTATAATCATAAGTCAAATTTATTAGGTGGGCTGGTTCTGGTTATGGGTGGAATGCTTCATTCCTCATACTTAAACAAGCAGTGTGGGTCGGTCCATATTTATTTGTTCAGCCCATATATATTTTGTTTCACCTGGACTAATAGTTTGTACGAATTCATTAACTCTTCTCAAACTGGCTAGACGTACAAATGTTTCATGAGTTTGCATGACTTGTTCTGGGTAATACAACATATAATTGATCAATATGTTTATGTGAATGGCCTATGTCGTATGCGAAAGATCTCCAATGCCCACTTTAGTTTAATGAATGCTTATGTGAATAACTTGGTCATTTTGGAGAACTTATGTTTGCTGACTAGAGATGTTCTCCAAATTAATTGAACACTTTAGATGGCCACCAATTGTCTTACGGTTGCAAGATAGGATGAGATATATGGCTTAATAACCCGCGATCGCTGGTGTATGTGGGCAATGAGCATGGCTACCTTGTGCAACTGCATGTTGAAATGATTAGGTCATTTTGATCGGAGTAAACATCCTTGATGACAAATTCTAACGGAGTGCTAGATTACATATTGTTTTGATTTTTGTTTGGTGTTTTACACATCAAGTTATTCTTGTGGTATTTTCTTGAATACATGATTTCTTAGTTCTACAAACAAAATTTTCCAATAAAGTACACTTTATGTAGAAAATTCAATGCAATATGAAGGTTCTAGTACTATATATGAACCTCGTTGCAAAATTGGAAACAATAATATGTCCTGGCCATGTCTTACGTTTTTCCCCAAATACAATTGATAAATGACGGATGAAAAGATAAGTTGTTTGCAAGCAGCAAGATAAAATTATGGCATTCTGTGTATGGACAATACCATGTAGTGACAATGCTCCATGATCCTTTATTGAATGTCACAGACCACAAATCGTTGTTCAAGGCGATGGCTATGGTGGGCACTTAGGGTTGCATGTAGGGCAATGGCCCCTGCAGTCATCCCGTGTTTCGTAACAAATTCGAGTGTTCTGGCAGCAGTAGCATGTTTCGCCACGCCCACAAATATTCTTAGTGCAAAATGTAATGTTGATCTTCCTCTCATCTCTTAATGTCATGTTGCCCACAATAGCATTTGAACTTGTGTTCGTTAGACAATTTGAGTAGCTCCTCCTTGCACCTCCAGTCTCAAGTTGCCGAGGAGAACCTATTAGAATATTTTGCATTTATCGGTACATAATACAAGTAGGCTTGTGTCTCCTTTTAGGAAGTCATGATTCTCAAAACATAGGAATATGAAAACGACATGATTTGAGTTGGTTCCATAGAGTTGCACCTCAATTAATTCTTTCATCGACCATTGGTTTTAAATTGGGTCTATTTATACCACAACGAACCATCAATCTTGGATCTAAAACAATGTGAATACTTCTTCTTTTTCCTTTGGCTTGTTCCATAAAAGAACATCGTCTACCCCCATTAGTTCACCGATGAGCTCAAGTGCTCGACCATGTACCTATGTCCCTTACGCCATACTTCTCCACGCCCCATATGGTATGGGCTGACACACAAAATTCACCCCCCCCCCCTCCCAACCATAGTATACCAGCTATCTTGGCGCCACCCCCATGCTCATCACCTCTGCCTATCTGACCTGTTGTCATGGGGTGCCTCAGTGAACCACGACCGCCCATCCCTTCTAATATAGAACCCACCTCCCTAACCTCGTCGAAGATGGTGGACAAAGATGGAGAAAACATGAAGGGAGAAGTGAAGCAAAAATTGAATATATAGAGACCAACACCATGTTGTAGTTTAGGATTCCACTTTAATCAATAGAATAATCCATCAACCTCATTGATTCTTATATTCGGTGTACATATTAGTTAATTTTGTAGGTAATGAACCTTGATGTCGCATGATCAATTTTGACAAGGTTAGTCATGAAAGTTTGTTTATGTATTTGGCTTCCAATGAATTACTGTAGTTAATGGATAATGAAATCTATTTTTCATAGAAAAATATACCAAAGGATTCAATAACAAAAGTTAACCAGAAGACAAGACAGTGACTAATACATACATTGCACGTTTAATGAGAAGCACCCAAAAATCACAGCGGATAAGATGATCACCAAGTAGACCAAAGCACTGTTATTGTTAGTGCTCCTCACGTTGGATCTTTACCTATTCCTAGATCAACTAAATGTAGGAGAGACGGGTTAGATGTAAGCAATGGTCATGGTTTCCTCCACTCCTCCATATATATAGGTGATAGAACCTTCACTTCTTGATGTGCATTCTATTCACGCGCTTAATCAATGGGGTTTTTCTTTATTGCCAAAAAAATAGTGACCTAGAATGCCAGCTTTAATTTGTGTCATGGAAATTATTTATTCGCAATCATATATACCATCCCAAAAAGTTCCTTCAACTTATGTCCACATATTAATGCTCTTGATCAATGGTTATTATTGATTAAATAGAGTACCGGTAGTTCATCAAACCATGCTCCTACAATGGTCAGTAATTTTAGTACACATAAATGTTAGAAATTCATAAATAAATTTCGGGCATATAGCTAATCAAAATTTCCTATTCTTGCACACACACACTCACACATAATTGTGTCTATATTCTAATATGATACTCACATGGATATTTTTATTACAGTCTAATTGTGATATGTTGTTCTATCATATTCATAGTGTTTCCCCTTGCACATCGTACCTATATGTGTATTTGGCATATGTTTAGTTGAAACATTAGATTGAGTTGTATGTTTGACATGAAAATAGATATTATTTATTGCTTACTACATACATATATACATGGTCTATATGGTGATACACATCCTACATATATATACTTTAATGTAGCTTTTTTCGATATTGCAGAAGAGGTCATTGATAATCATAAATATATAGTACTTTGTGTTATTTTGTATATTGACAAAGGTATATATTTTAGATTAAGATTTAGGTGTTATTTTTTGTTATTAATTTTATTGTTCATAATGGTTAATGTGGGTAATTTAGATGTAAATATAGGTCATTTCTTTAATTTATTTTTAACAATTGCATATCGAATTAATTTAAATAAAGACTAGAGGTTACTTTAGACTATTATAATTGATTATAACTACATGGGTGTGTACTTTAGATATATATTTAGGTGCTTGATTTAGATTTTTTATAACAACGTAGGTGGGTATTTTAGATGAATGATGCAGGTTACTCTAGATTATTTTCAGAATAGACGGGGCAGGTAATTTCACCGTTGACAAACTGTTAAATGCCTCCAAGTATAATGGTTTTCCTTTCATATGCCAGATATTGTCTTGTGTTGCAGATGGTGAAATTCACATTCGTATTGAGTAAACAACACCATGTATATTTTCTATTTGTTATTTTATAGCAGTGTTTCCTTTGATGCTAGACAATCTTATTTTGACCATGAGAATTTGACATGGAAATTTAAGCTTTTTTCTCTAAATAACCATGTTGGCCTCAGTGTCATTGTTAGTTTATTTTATATACTAGCTGAGTGTCGGTGCATTACCATGGTCAAACAAATCCTATTGCTTGCTTTAAGAGCTATATATTTTCTAAAACAAACCACACCGAGCAGCCTCATTGCGCCGAGCAGCCCACGCGCAACAAGGCAGCTACTCGGCACCGTGGATCTTGGCGCCAAGATATCTGCCACATAGACGTCACCTCATCTTTCGATGTTGGTACCTCGGAGCCGGGGATCGTGGCGCCGAGACGTGTTACCTCGGCGCCGTGAACTATGGCGCTGAGTCCTGGGTCCATTTTTTGAAATCCTTCTACAAGAGGCGTATTTGTGAACATCTTTCGTTAAAAGAGCTGAAAAACAAAAAAGTTGGATAAAAAACAATCGAGACATGCAAAAATTTGAATGACAACAAGCAAACAAAAAAAATGACTGGAAACAACATACAGAAACAGCCGAATGACAACACGCTGGAAGATATGTCCATCGGTTTTAGATGAATTGTCTCTAGAGAATCATCACCATCTTCATCTTCATCGTCATCTAGATCTTCCATCTTTTGTTTCAAAAAAGATATAGCATATAGCGCTTCTTTCTATCAGCAGATACGCTCATTTTCTTGACTGAATGCGAGCTCTTCAATAACAGACTCACAAGATCCATTTCCTCTCGCTCGTTCCTGTGAATCCTGTTACCTTGACCTCTTCTAGGAATTTCATAGAGATTTGACCCTGATCAGTCCACTTTCCTAGGACATCGCAGAAGCACTTTGCCTGCGAAACTCCCTGAAGATCACAAAAAGGAAAAGTAAAAAAATTGTGAGTTATTTATGCTTTAGATTACAACATATTTTAATTGGGACATTTTGTTTCACATATGGAAGAGTACTAGCCAGAACAATAATGTTACCCGCTTTGTATCAGTCAGTTCGATGCACAACGATCTCAAGCGACGGCGCCAATCAACCAACACGGCAACACCCCGCGCGCTGCCCGTGCATGCGCGGCGCGGGTGTCCCACTCGCCGCGGCCGTACGAGGGGAGGAACACGACAGGGGGAGGCGCAGGGATAGAGATGCATGGGGTCGTTTGTCCTGTGAGCTTTGTTCCCGTGCTTGGACGGAACCGGTGGGTTCCACCGTCCAAAAATTACGTCAGCCGTTGATTAGAAAATACTCCCTCCGTTCTAAATTATTGTTCGTTGTTGACTTTTTGTTTAACGTTTGACCATTCGTCTTATTAAAAAAATTCACAAGTATCATTTATTTTGCATGTGACTTGCTTTATCATCGTATATACTTCAAGTATAATATATTTAGAAAATTTTTTGAATAAAACGAATGGTCAAAGATTATGAAAAAAAGTCAACAACGAATAGTAATTTGGAACGGAGGTTAGTTTCGTGTAATTAAGAAATAATTAAGGGTAGAACGGTCTTTTCTGATCCCTACATTAGACCATCTCTCAAATGCATCACGTTCTTTCCTGTCGAGGACGGCGGTGACGCGCTCGACGGAAACAGAGTCGGCGGATCCTCACGCCGGCGGTCTATGGATTTTGCGTTGTGCGCCTCGCCTGGGAAGGGATCGATGTCGACGGCGAGGTTACGACCTTTGCCTACGGGGTTTCTGTAACACCCAAAAATAGCCTATTTAAAATTTTTAGTAATTTATTGGTTTTTATTTAATTTGTTCATAATTAATATAGATTAATTGAATTATTTATGGATATTAAAATCAAATATAAGTTGTAGAAATATTTTTGTTACATTCATGCTGCTGCATTTATTTTTGTATTGCTTGTGGCTCAAACGAGAGTTTAAATTTATTTAAATTTAAATTTGAATCACCTTGTTTGAATCCTTAGAAAAGTTAGTTCCTGCAGAGTTCACTTTTGCCCCTAAAGTCCTCCCTTGGCTCGCTTCTGCCCCCTCTACTCTCTCCCTGGTTCGGCCCACCACCTTCCCTCCCACCGTCTGGCCTGCTCGCGCGCCGACTCCCCAGCCCAGCTCCTCCCGAGCCGGCCCAGCGCGCCAAGCGCTCTCCTCCGCCCCCTCTCCCACTGCCAGGCGAGGCCCGTCTGTCGGTCCCGCCTTCTTCGTCCCGCCCGCGCCCGGGCCGGCCTCAGCGACCCGCCGCCGCCTCAACCCAGCTGCCAGGGCCCTCCCCCGCGCCTGTGGACCCCCCGCCGGAGCTCCAACGAGGATTTCCCGCGATTCCCCTTCCTTCCTTGCTCAGCGCCGGCATGGAAAGTTCTCCCCCTTAGGAACCCCCCCTCACCCACGATCGCCGGCCGCCACCGCCGGACTCGCGATTCGCCCGCCTAGCCACCCCCCCCTCTGGCCTATATAAGTCGCCCACTGAGGCTCCACACCTCATCGACCACCACCAAGCCGCCCCCGAGCTCCCCAAGTCCCCCCTCGCATCTTCCCCGCCACCGCCGACCGAGCTCAAGCCGCCGCCGTCGACCCCTCGCTTGGAGCTGCCCCGGCCTAATTGGACCGCGGGGCCGGCTTCGCCACGTGGTAAGCACCCCGCCGAGCCATCCCATGCCCCCACTCGTACACCCGTGCGCTTCTACCCCCCTCGCCGGAGTCCCTTGCCCGCCGGTTGCCGTCGTCGGTGTGCTCCCGCCGCCTATCTTCAACTTGGTCACCACCATTGCGCTTGCCGTCCTCTCCTGAAGCTCTAGGGCCAAACCGCGCCTCGATTGGAGCTCTGTAGCTCGTTTTAGCCACAGCTCCGGCGATCCCCCGCCGCGGGAACCGGCGGCGCCGCCGTCGTTCTTCCCCCGCCGGTCGTGGTCTATTCTGAGCCGTGCGATCTAGATCTAGTGGCCCACGTCCCGCCCGAGCCTCGGGTCAATTCCCCCGATACCGGTCAACCTGACGGTTTTGTGAAAGGGCCATCCAAGTTTTGCCAAACCAACCCGCCGTCCATGCGCGTTCAAAAGTATTTACGCTCAGGTCCTGATTTTTATGTTTAACCCCCTGAACTTTAAAACAATAGAACCCACGGTCTGGCTTTTGCGCGTAAGCCCTCGGGTTTTAACGCGTAATTACGTATAGGTCCTCGGTTTTCTTCAAATAAACCCCTGAAACTTTTAAAAACTTGCCAGTAGGTCCCTAGAACTTAGAAAACACATATCTTTTCCGTTCTAGCTCCAATTTAGGTGATTTTCGCACTCATGTGTTCGTAGTAAAGCGTAGAATATTTCTAGAACCTTTATTTGTACTGTTTCTATTGTTTGGTGTACTGTTCTAATAGATTATTATTTGTTTGCATGTATTGGTTTACGTGCATGTTTGCGTGGTGATTTGTGTCCAGTCGGTGAGCCGTTCGCTTTGGACTTCGAGTACGTGGAGGACTTTCCGGAGCAGGACTCGCAGCAGCAGCAGCCTTTTGAGGAAGGCAAGTTATAGCACGGACAATCCTTGCTACCTACCCACTTGTAATAAATTATTTCATACATGCATGTGTCTAAATTGATGTACCTTTAAGGTTGTACCAAGTTTTGAGTATCCTGTCCTTTGATTACCTTGGATTTATGCATATGGGTAGATTTTGATATGCGCAGCTACTGTCACCATTATTTAACTGTTAATTTTGACTTAATGGTTCACTTCAACATTAATGATAAAACTCGCTTTTTAGCAACATGGTTTAGGGAACTGGGGCATGTGCTGTGTGCTTTGCTCCAGTGTCTCTCCCTAAGGTCCGGTTCTTAAAGCGGCAACCCAGGAACTTGTCGCCACCGCTAGAACTATTATGGCTCTGGTCTTGGTCAAGTAACATGTACGTCTCTAGCTTGCCAGTGGTTACCGGTGGGGCCGACGGCGTTATGGGAAGTAAAGCACGGGGTGTTTCTTGATTCCACCGAGGACGGTAGCCCCGTCGGTTAGGTCTCGTTAGACCCAGTCCCGTGTTGGGAGGCCCTGCGATGGGGAACTCCACACGTTGCGCATTGTTGGGTGCGATGCCCGCGCTATGGATGCCATTGACCCCCTTATGGTGTGACTCTGTAAGCGTAAGTCAATCTCGGTGCCTAGAATCTCACCACCTTATTGTACCTTAGCGGCTACTGTCTTGTTAGGGTGTGTTGTGAAAAACCTCGTAGCGTCCCTATGCAGTCACACCTCGGAAGTGTTGATATGCGTGGTTGGGTGCAAAGTTCTTTTGAACTTTTACGCGACGGGTGGGTAAAGGGCGAAACCTCAGCAGAGTGTAAAATCTATCATGATAGCCTTGCTCAGGGTCACGAGCGGCCTGGATTCTTTTTGATTAGAAGATGATGTTTATTTATGTTTCATGCCACTTATACTTTATTAATTGGGTTGCAACTGGGTTTCATTCACTGTAGTAACTTGGATAATGTTAAAATGAACCAACTAAAAATGCTAATGCAGTTAAGCGGCGTCTAGCCTTATTTTGAGCCTCCATATACCGTGCTATACTTGCTAAGTAATTGTTTACTTACACTTGTCATTTATTCAACAAAATCCCGGATGGGTAAACAGATTGGGTTGTGCATGAGTCTGCTGCTGATTTTCCCGAAGATTTACCGTACTACTGAGCTGTGGTCTCCTAGTCAGAGTCCCTGTGGATTGCGGCTCCATTAGTTTGAGAGTTTATTAGTCTTCCGTTGTTATTGGTTAGTTTATTTATGAAGCACTCTGATGTAAAACTTTATTTAATGAAGAATTTATTCAAGCATATGTTCTTTGTTTATCATATTTGTTCGCTATACGTGTACTGTGACTTCCTGAGCACACGTATGACTGCATTCGGATTTTTGTAAAAATTCAGGTGTGACAGTGCCCAGGGGTTCCGAACCGCCGGCAGCTGTCGGTCTGTGCGGTCGTCCCCGTCCGCCCATCCGGCAAATCCCAGGCGGTTTGCTGGTTCGTCCACCGGCTCCATCGGTGGACACCTCGTCGGCACATGAAAGTTCGAGTTGATCTCGTTTACTCTATCCTCGATTCAGTATTGCAATTCTGATTCTGTTCATGTTGTGAGCCTGAAACTGTTCTGCCTTTAAAAAAAACTGAAACTGTTCTTTACAGCATGCCCAAACGGAACTACAAAGAAATATGTTCTTTGCAGCCTAATAGCACAACTGCAGGCAAATATGTTCTTTGCGATGAGTGTTACAGATTCACTGGAACTACAAAGAATTGATCTAACAATACAAACCAAGAACCAAGCGGTCAACCAGGTCCAGAAGTAGCATGTAATTTTCCATCAGTTTATCAGCATTCAGTGTACAACCAAAGATTATTAGGAGACCCAATTTAAATGTATCTTAATCTGATGTTTGGGGAAATGTCTTGGAAATTATGCAATGGCTATCATCAGTTCTATCATCCTTAGAGCGAGTATTATGGAAGGCTGTAAGAAGGCTAAATAGTGAGGTGGAAGAGTGAGAGGAGGAGAGAGGAGATGGGTTGTAAGTTTACAACCAGCTTGGACACAAAAATCAATAAACTTTGTGAGAGAGACAAGTGGGTCATATATTAATGATAAAGAGCTAAATTACTATAATAATGGGCTAAGAGATAGGCTGCAAAGATGCTTACAGTCTACTGCTGGCTAAATCATTAGGCTTGTCTTAACATGTCCAAACGCTTCCCCTCGTCTTGTCTTGTGGCACCAGAGAGGTCGAGCAGGCGGCGTGGCCTTCTCCATAAGGGTATGGTCCTGTGTAACTGTGTTTCTCCGTAAGCAGACCGGCGGCGGCTCTCTCTGCTACCTGTCCCTCTTCTCCATGCATCAAGGTGTTGTAGTTGATTAAGAAAAGGTGCCGTGCAGCCTCATGTTCTCCTCCGCAACTCCATTCTGATCGGAAGGTGAGAAGAGGTGCGGGTGCAGCCGTGCGTTGTCCCAGCCCGCGTCGCCGTGGTCGTGCTCCGCCGCTCCGGGCTCCTGCTCACGACGGCGATGGGGCGCGGCTGGGCCGGGAGGATGCAGCGGCGGCATTCCACTGAGGCGCACGGATAGAACGCCTAGACGGGCCTGTCCCGTTTGGGCCGAAGGAACAACGGCCCGATGAATTTGGGCAAAATGAGCAATGGGTTGACGAATTTAGGCCCAAGTGAAAATACAAAAGTGCCCTTCGTTTTTCTTGTAAGGAAAAAGTATATTTTACGTCCCTCACGTTTGGCAGAAGTTCGTTTTTCGTCCTCAACGTGGAAAACCAGGAATCTTGCATCCCTCCACTCTTCAAAACCGTGCATTTTACGTCCCTCGGTGGTTTCGACGGCAGTTTCGCTGACGTGGCAGCTGACATGGCGTGCTTAAAATGGCTGAAACTTTGAAAAATCGTAAAAATGATAAAAAGATAAATCTAATTTTTTAGCTTCCTCACGAGCATCTTTACACAGTGGAGTCATTTATTTACATGTTTGATATTATTTTCTAGTTGAAATAAAATAGACAAGAAAATATGCCATAGAACTTGTAAAATGTATAGTAAATATTTGAAAAATATATAATAGTGATGAGAAGGGGTAAAAGTGAAATAGCTGCCGGAACGCTAGCCAGAGAAATAGCTTAACCCTCAACGGCGTCCGTGTCTTCCAGATGAGTTTTTTTTTTGAAAGGAAAGCAGGAACCCTGCTATATCATATAAGAAGAGTAGAAAGCCAAGTTCTTACAATGCAATATTACATAACAAAATAGACACAGAAACGCAATGGTTGTTGTCATGAAGGAAACTAAAGAGCTCCCGGCAGCAGCGCCTCATCCCCGCACGCCACTCTTCTCAGTTTGATTTCTTCTAGGATCAAGGCAAACACTCTGATTGGCGTCGCCGTCTTTTGCTCGAAAATCCTCCTGTTTCGCTCCTTCCAGAGGTTCCATGCCGTGTAAATGAGGAGAGCAGCCACTATCCGCTTGTTCCGTTGTGATGCTCGTTGAATCATCAAGTTCCACTAGAGTTCAATGCTGAGACCTGCTTCAGGTACCGTAACCAGTCCGTCGGTCCAGATGCTGACCCGGAGCCAAACCTCCTGGGCGAAAACACAGTGCAGGCATAGGTGTGCTGCTGTTTCAGCCACCTGGTCACAAAGTTGGCACGTCGGGCTGCAAGGCCAATTCCTCGCCAGGAGTTTATCTGCAGTCAGGATCGCGCTGTGCATTAGGAGCCATGCAAAAAAACGATGCTTTCCCTCAGCCTTGGCTCGCCAAATGGCATTGCAGTTGATTGAGCTGTAGGACCCCTTGAATTGGATGTTGTAAGCCGACTTGGAGGTGTAGGAACCATCAGCTGTCCATTTCCACACGATTTCGTCTTCCCTGTCCACCAGCTCGACCTCCTGGATCAACATCCAAAGCTCTAGCAGCTCTGCCTGCTCTTCATCTGTTGTCATTTTCCACAAGCCTCTGGTCCAGTTGTCATTCACGAGATCATCAGCCACCGTCTGGTTTTTTCGCCAGGCAAGCTTGTATAGGCCTGGGGCGATATCCCGGGGAGCACGACCATCCAGCCATGCGGACTCCCAAAATTTTGCCTTCTGCCCATTTCCTAGCGCCACCACCGTGCTAACTCTGAAGAGCTGCCTGTCAGTCTCGTTCACAGGAAGTTCAGACCAAAGTTCAGACCCAACCCACGGCCTGTCAGGATCCTTCCACTCGAACCATAGCCATCTCATCCTCAATGCCCGACTGAATTTTTCAAACTCCATCCCCCCAAGCCTCCTAGATCCTTAGGCCTCTGCACCTTGGTCCAATTGACCAAGCAGTGGCCTCCCCGTGCCTCTTCCGAACCCTTCCAAAGAAATCCCCTTCTTATTTTGTTCATGCGTTTGACTGCCCATTTCTTTGGGGCAAACATGGTCAAGAAGTAGGTTGGCAAAGATGAGAGGACAGCATTGAGAAGTTTCAGTCGCCCGGCTTTATTCAATAATTTCCCTTTCCATGCAGAGAGTCTCTTTGCCATTTTGTCGATTAGAGGTTGTATCTCCACTCTTCTTAGCTGCCTGAGATGCAATGGGAGTCCAAGATAGGTGCATGGGAAGGTCTGAATAGGGCAGGCAAAATCCTCCATAATGTATTGCATGTCCAGGCCCTCACATCGGATTGGGTAAACGGCGCATTTCCCATGGTTAATGATCAGACCGGAGGCCTGCCCAAAGAGCTGGAGAATATCAGCCACCATGTGCACATCTTCCTTAGTGGGATTGACAAAAATAGCCGCATCATCGGCATACAAGCTGACACGAAGCTTGGCCGTTCTGTTACTGATCGGAGACAGGAGATTGTTAGATGTAGCATATTGAATAAGGTGCTGCAGAGGTTCCATGGCCAAGATGAACAACATGGGTGATAGAGGATCGCCCTGTCTTAAGCCCGTATAGTGCTTGTACCATCGCCCCCGAGTTCCATTCAGCAGCACAGCAGTTGAACAGGAGGCCAAAAGAATGGACACCCAGCCTCGCCACCTAGGTCCAAACCCAAACTGCTCTAGGACCTCAAGAAGAAAATCCCATCGAACACTATCAAACGCTTTGGCAATATCCAGCTTGAGGAATAGGCCCGGTTGCTTGCATCTGTGTAAAGCTCTGATCAAGTTTTGAGTGTATAGAAAATTATCTTGTATGCTCCTCCTTCTAATAAAAGCACACTGTGCACGGGAGACAATCTTGTTCAATTCTCCCGCCAACCTTGTGGCCAAGAGCTTGGAAATGATTTTAGCAATAGAGTGTGTCAGACTGATTGGCCTGTAATCTCCAATTCCTGTTGCATCTGCTCTCTTGGGTATGAGGACAATATGTGCCGAATTAAGCTGCGAGAAGTGCTGACCATGCAGATCGTAGAAGTAACTGACAGCATGCATGACTTCTTGCCGGATGGTGGGCCAACTATGCTTAAAAAACAAGCCAATGTATCCATCAGGCCCAGGCGCCTTCTCAGCTGCTAGACCAGTAATGACCGAAAAAACCTCCTCTATAGTGAAAGGTTCTTCAAGGTGCTCTAGGTTGTGTCTGGCCAGTCCTAGTTCATCCCAATTGAGGGTGATTGATCTCGGCTCCCTAGGGCCAAAGTGTGTGCTGAAATGCTCAAAGACAACTGCCTCTTTAGCCTCATGCGAGTAGCAGGTGCCTTGCTCTGATTGCAAGGAATGAATGTAGTTCTTCCTTCTTCTACCATTGGCTTGCAGGTAAAAAAGTTTTGAGTTTGCCTCCTGTGCACGGATAGCAGACAGCCTTGATGCTTGCTTAGCTCTTAGTTTTTCTATAGCAGTCATGGCCAAGAATCTCATTTTCAGATCCCTTTTGAATTGCACTTCAATGTCACTTAACTGCCTGAAATCCTGAACAACATCCAGAAGGGCAATCAGCTGTTTCCAGATGAGTTTGGCTCCATCGAATTGTTGCGCCCCTTGGAGCATCATGTGATATGCAGACTTCGTCGTGTACTGACCGGAGGGGGTCCATCGCCATGTGAACCTATCCCGTACTCCATCAAGCAATCGCACATCTTCCAGGAGATCCCAGAGGCGCAGATACTCGGCGATCGCCGGTAGGGACAGGTCGCCCGTGACGTCTCGCGTCCATTGTCTGTTCTGGAGCACAGTCGCCACTGTGGACGTCGTCTGCGTTCGCCGCGGCACGGCCGCCGCCAGGGACGGCGCCCAGCTAGCGGGCGATCTCCCCTCGAGCCAATTATCTGTCCAGAACTTGATACGCGAGCCATCTCCAACCGTGATCGAAATGGAGGCTTGGAAGAAGGCTAGAACCTCTGGTTGGGTGTGCAACAGCAGCTCTGACCAAGCCCTGTCATCATCCGTCTTCTGCAGCCAGAGCCAGCGACACTGCAACGCGAAGCCGGCAAGCTTGAGGTCGGGGATGCCAAGACCGCCCAACTACGTCGGGAGACAAACGGTGGGCCAATTCACCATGCTCTTGCCGCGCACGTCCCGGTCCGTGCTTGCCCAAAGGAATCTTCGGCAGATAGTGTTGATCCCTTCTCTCGCCCAAGCCGGCAACTTCTCTGCCATTAGTGCATATACTGGCGTTGACATCATGGTTGCTTTGATGTAGACGAGGCGCCCGCTCCTCCCCATGAGCGAGCCTTTCCATTGCGGTAACCTGGTCGCCACTCTCTGCACAAGCGGACGCAAGCGCCTTGGGAATGGATGTGGTGCCGAGAGGGAGGCCTAGATACTTGATCGGGAATGCTGCAACTTGGCATTGGAGGACTGCCTGGACCTCTTGGAGCGTGTCGTCGTCGCCGGAGATTAGCGTAATAGAACATTTTGCGAGATTGGTGCAAAGCCCAGCCGCCTGCTCAAACAGGTGCAGGACCTCCTTCACTGCCACCGCCTCCTGGACTGCTGGCGATGCAAATAAAATGGCGTCATCGGCATAAAGACTGCAGCGATGTTTGATCGAGCACCCAGTCCACGAATCCGGCGAAGTGCCCTGGTGGGGTGTTGCTTTTGTGACCGGAGTCGTCCTGAAGCGAGAGGTCCCGGACATGAGTCCACACGTGGCGACATCGCCGGGAGAGAGCCACCGTGGCTAACGGTGGACGCATAGCGTACGAAGCTGAGGATGAGGTGCAGGAGCTCGTCGGGGAGGGCACTGATACGATCGACGTCATCGCCGATTGAGCCGTCCATGGGTTCCCGCCGCTATGCGCTGAGGACAACAAACTGGCAGGTATGCGTCTATATTGACGAAATTGTATCGGTATGTGTATGGTGTTCTTTCGATGCATATATATATGCAGTCCAGCCAATCTTCGACACGAACTGAACTACGATGGCGTATTTTATTCCAACTAGTAGTATTGGCCGTACGGAGAGCTTCTTATATTTTCCTTTTTTCGAAGTAGTATTGGAATCAAAATAGGATAAGGGATAGGATATTCAGATATTGTCACGCCAGTGACCTCGTTTCGTACTTGTTTCGTGAGGCCGGAGAACAAGAGAGGAATTACTGGCACGGTGGCACCAAGTTTGGGCCGTGTACCTTTCCGAACGGAGGACCACTGACACTGACAACAGCTGACCAGAATTTCTTTTCCTCGGCAAAGAACGCTCAGCCCAGTACAGCTGCTAGTATAGCCCACAAGAAAGTGGGTAGTCTCTGGGCCTCATGTTACTGATGGTCACCCAATATTTGGCCTAGTTGAGGTTTCTCTGTGGGCCAGCAAAACCAATAGCAGTTGTGGGCTCCATAGAAATTGCAAGCAGTGTGCTTTTTGTTCCGCTGTGCGCCGGTGCCGTTTCAGAGATGCCACCTAAGGCCGATCCCAAATTCTACACCCAAAGTTTACTACGCAAAAAAAGATTGCCATCACATCAGAATGTCATAGCATACATGGAGTACTAAATATAGATGAAATCAAAAACTAATTGCACAGTTTTATTGTACTCTACGAGACGAACATCTTGAGCCTAATTAATCAATTTTTAGACAATTTTTTACACATACAAATGAAATGCTACAGTGCGCCTCGGTTTTCCAACTCCCAAATTTGGGGTATCAGATTGGCATCTAAACAAGGCCTAAATGCCCAATATCTGTCTGTTTCGGCAGGTAGCCCAATCCGCCGTGTCAGATGGGCACGATGTTCATGCATCAACCCGGGGCGTTTCTTTCAGCTTATGGTTGATTTTGAATGCTCGCTTATGGAGAATCTAAAAGTCAGATGACTCCCATAATCCATAATCGAGCCTTGAAAATCGAAAATAGGCTGAAACAAACACCCCGGCACACCATTCTGTGTTCCTGGTGCGCTTCTCAAGTACTGCCCCTATGTATGTATGTATGTATGTATTTATTTATAGGGTTCAAAATATATACTAAAGTGTAAGCATTTATAGGGATAGGACAAAAGTAAATGGATTGTTGGGTGGTTGGAGAGTGGGTGGATAGCGTAAAATAAAGGATATAGAGGTCTTTTAGCGTTTCTTCTTTTTTTATCTAAATGTTTCAAATGCTTATATTGTAGGATGGATGGAGCATGAGCAGAGTGACGCGGTAAAAAAGAACTTTATAACAAGTACCGGGTTCAGATCGCATACTTTGGCGTAGGAATAGTGTAACATTTTTTAAAAAAAAAATAAATGTCACTGGGGGCAAGCTACTCGTAAACATCCACTCAAGAGCAGCATGAATAAACAGTAAACCAGAAAGTAAAACCCTATCGATCCATACGCGCAAGCAAATACAACAGTGTCTCTTTCCCCGGGATTCACAGCTCTGATCCGCTTTTGCCCAACACAACTCGTGTGCAAAGCCCTCAAAGTACCACACCGTACGACGGCCTCGTACGAGACAAAATTAACGCCACCTCCAGTACTGCAACGCGTGTGCCTGCGGCGAGCCCTGCTTGCTGTCCTCGCCGCGCCCGCCGGCCGCCCGGTCGGCCCGCGAGCTCGTGCCGCCAGCGCGCCGAGGCGTCCGGCTCCGGGCACGCATCCGCATCGGCATCCTGCGCCGGCCAGGCTCTCGTGTCTGGGGTGAATCCGCCCGTACCACGACGCCGCTAGCCCTCGCGCTGCGTCTCGATGATTGGGCGACGACGTCGCGGCGCACGAGGGGTGGTGCCCTCCTGGACTCTTCTTTTAAACTAAGCGGCGGCGGCGTACTCGCGGTCACCGGCGAGGCCAGCTTGTGCCCACCGAGGCAGGTAGCGCAGGGCACGCGCGGCGTGCAGCACGGCACCCGCCGCGAGGACGCGAGATTCCAATCCAATCGATTCCCTCCGTCACCCGTCCCGGTCCGATCCAGCCGGCCGGCGAGCTCCCGCCGCACGTGTGGTTCCGGACGCGCTCGCCGCCAGCGGCAACCTGCCCACATCATCGGCCGCCGTCCCCGCGCGCACGTGCGAGGTCTGAGTACCTGTCGGCGGGAGGCTCTCCGTGACGAGCGCGCACGCCGCCTCCTAATAAAAATAGGAGTACCAGATCATCCTAATGATTGTTAATTAGGGCACGGAAATTAAACGTACCTCGCGCGACATGTATCAGTAGTTGCATTGTCATATCATATTATGTGTATAATGTCATAGATCAAAGAAAACAGCCCCGGGGTACATTGGATGGATGGAGCGTGGCGATCTCATCTGATCTGATCAGAGATGGGGAGTTGTTGTTTCGTTCGACGCGAACCTTGGTGTGTCGTGTGTGTGCTGGGCTCGCGGCCAGCTGTGGAGGAGCTGTTGCCGGATTTGACCAGACGATAGAATTAAGGTTCTCGGGGAGGCGCATGTGCGTCTGGTTTATTAGCGTGGGAGCTAGCGGAACTGCACTACCTGCCGCTGCCATGCCGAAGGTTCGAAACACCTTCGTGTTCTGTTGGAGCAGTTGCCGCACACCGTCCACACAATATTGCTAGCGCGGATGTCTTTGTTCATCGCTAGCACCGGCTCCTTCCTGCGAGCCCCGACACGTGCTCGGTAAAGGAAAAGTCCGAGCTGCGTCGACGTGGCTCGGACACTGGATGGGATCGAGCACGGAACAGAGACAGATGCACGTCCGCAGCGGCGCCACCATACCATACGTAGGTAGGGCCAGAGACGACAGACATTTCTTCCCGCGCGCGGCCGCTGTCGACGCGTACAGGCCCGTGCCGCCCGGTCGGGTCTCTTCTCTTCTCTGCTCATCTACGGAGTATCTCTTTCCCCTGCCGCGCGCGCGCGTGCCATCGTTGTCCACCCGGTCGCGTATGTGCAGACGCCATCCCACGGGCCATGTGCCGGTGCATGTATGTACGTACGCATCATGCCTTTCTTTCTCTCGAGGTCCCCCGCCCGGTGTCATCGATTCTGTATAGAGAGAAGATGAGGAGAACGGATAGGCCCGGATACGTATGCACGCATTATATTCTATATATACTGTATGTTCCGATACACCTCGCGCATGCGAACATGCTTTTACAAGTTGATCGGGGTGCAGGACCTACGGTGTACCTATCGACCATGAAAATAACACCAGGCCCTATCGAGGAGAGCTAGCTGGCCTTACGTACACGTACGCGATCGTCGTCGGATGATAAAAGGGCCGGGAGTACGGCAACAGTGATAGACCGTACCTAGTGTGTTGCCTTTTCTTGCGCTGTGATGCAGTTGAATGGCACGGAGCTAGGAGCAAAAAGGAAACGATGCGGTCGGACTGCTAGCTTGTCGACGGAGGCACGCACGCTGGAGTGTCCCTGCAGTGGGCTAGCCGCGTACAGCATACTGTATTGCTGATATGACCGTATCATCCTGTACGGCCGTCACCTCTCTACGGAGTACCAATATAGTAGTAGCCCATAGTAGTATGTAACACATGCAGGCGTGCTACATATCTAGATGCCCTTTGGGCCTTGTTTAGATTCCAAATTCTACCCCAAAATTCACTATGTAAAAAGAAGATTTTCGTCACATCAAGATGTCGTAACATGCATGGAATACTAAATATAGATGAAATCAAAAACTAATTGCACAGTTTTATTGTACTCTATGATACGAACATTTTGAGCCTAATTAATCAATTTTTGGACAATTTTTCACACATGCAAACGAAATGCTACAGTGACGCAATGATTACAAAGTGACACCATACTCTAAATTTAGCATCCTAAATTTAGGATCTAAGGTCTAAACAAAGCCTTGGATCGGAACTGGATTCCTGAACTGCACCCCGGGCAGTGTTTGTTTACCCCGCAAGTCCCATGTTTCCGATCGATCCGATTCCATGGCAGTGCAGCAGCGAACACAGAGCCCCGGCATGCATGTGCAGTGCAGGAGTGGAAAGGGCAGTCCGAACAGCAAGCACGCGCAGACCGATCGATCGGTTCGTCACCGGCACTCAGATTCAAACGACGTCCGCAAAAAAAAATTATACAATACTCTGTGCGCATGTGCCACTGGTGGCCTACTGTGCACGTACGGGGAGTCGTATGCTGC
This sequence comes from Echinochloa phyllopogon, assembly GCA_033239725.1. NCBI lineage: Eukaryota > Viridiplantae > Streptophyta > Magnoliopsida > Poales > Poaceae > Echinochloa > Echinochloa phyllopogon. The sequence goes on from BTCW01000014.1 coordinate 48,779,207, forward strand.
AGGCCTATCGCAAGCCGACACCGGAACCTCCACGGCCCCGCGCCCCAGAGAGCACGGGCAGACCAGCTGCAGTACGCTCTAGTACTACGCATGGAATCGGCCAGACCACCACCAGTGGGGGTCGGTCTGCGAGCGCGTCACGTGACCGAACAATATCCTACTGCGCGCCTGCCCGACGCGCCCCGGCTGCCCCTGCCACACTACCGACCCACCCGGTCTCTGGGAGGAATTGAAGAAGCCATGGATGGGCGGACGATGCCATGGCAGATCGATCGAGAGCTGGCGGAAGACGAGCGGCGGAGCGAGAGCGAGCGACCGGTGGTGGAGGTCGCCGAGACAGGTCATGTGACAGTGTGAGGACGGAACGCCCCAGTCCTGGGCTCCAGGCGTTACCTGACGTGGGCTGCTGCCGCGCTGGGCCTTTCCTCCGTCTGCCCCACGTGCTTCCGCTTTCAATACCCGGCGTTGCCGTCCGGGGAATGAATCGCAGCAAAGGATCCATCTCCATCCCAGGCCTCTCCATCGATCGTTGTTGACGTGACTAGGAGGCTAGGGGCTACGGCGTGGAGGGGTATTTTTATACGCGCGACACGTGAGTTGTTCAGTCGCTGGTATCAGATCGGTCGGGGCGTCCCAACAGTTTTTTTTTTGTTTATCTCAAGTCTAGTCGTCAGTGCTACTAGTGCACTGCGGAGTACTCGTAGGAGCTAGCTAGGCACTGCTCCTGAGTTCTGCCTACTGGTAACGATAACCAGCGGGCCTAGCACTGCAGGTGACTCTTTCGAAAAAAAAGCACTGCAGGTGACGCAGGTGCAGTCACCTGCCTTGCCCCCCTGTGTGATGCTGCTGTACCGTGCTCGCTGTGCCACGACGCTTTAGATCCCAAATTCTATCTTCAAAGCAATCACATCAAAATGTCATAGCATGCATGGAGTACTAAATATAAATAAAATTAAAAACTAATTATACAGTTTTGTTGTACTATACGAGACGAACATTTTAAGCCTAATTAATAAAATTTTGGACAATTTTTCACACGTACACATAAAATGATACAGTGACGCATTTATTACTACTGTGACACCGATTCGGGCGGTCCCGGAACTAAAAAAAACAAGGCCGGAATGGGCAGGCCTGGGCGCACAGGATAAAAACTGTGACCCGTCATGATCGGCACAGTGAAGAAGAAGAATTGATCAATTGAAGGCCACTGCTGTGGTTCGTATTCGATCCATCTCTCCCACAGTCAGGAGGAAAACACCGGATTCCAGAACACAGAGCTCGCGATCCTGGCTGAGGAGGCTGATCCCACGTGCCGCCGCTTTCAGGCGCCTGGAGGGAGCCACCCGACGATCCAATCCAATCCTCTCCGTGGCCCCTGAATCACATCCCATGGGGATTGACTACAACGGGGAGGAGCGGAGTCTGCATCCATCAGACCATCAGCGACTGATTAACCAACCGTGTTCGCCTGTCTGTCACGCGCCATCGATCCGTTTCCGTGCGGCGTGCACACAGCCGAGCTCAATCAATCAAGGCCGGGGTCGTCCCCGCACGGTTCCTCGGCGAACAGGCAGACAAGACAAACGACCCCATGCATCTCTATCCCTGCGCCTCCCCCTGTCGTGTTCCTCCCCTCGTACGGCCGCGGCGAGAGGGATACCCGCGCCGCGCATGCACGGGCGCGGCAGGCGCGGGGCGTTGGTTGATGGCGCCGTCGCCGCTCGACCGCTGGGGACGTACGCGTGCCGGCGGCATCCGAGGCCCAAAGGCATCATCGCGTCGCGTCCTAGGGTCGTTAAACACTCTCCCGGCACGGTGGCGTACCCCGTCGTCCGGTCACCTCGCTGCCTCGCTCCGTGTCCATCATGTCCGCACGTCCGAGCCCGTCCAACGGGGGCGGGGTCGTCGACCGCCGCGGTGCGTACGTACTACGAGTACCACGCAGCGGCGGTGGGGGAGCAGGCGGTCGCGGTGAGCAGTGGCCTGACTGACCCGGCCGCGCGCGCACGAAACGATGTGTTGCGGCCGGGCAAGGGCACCCCCCGGCCCGCCGCCCTCTGTCCTGCGCATGCACGCGACGGCGACGGCTGCGCGGGGGTACGGCGGCAAGGGCGCTTTCGGTTGGGGGCCGCGTGCGCCCTCGACGGCGACGCGGATGGCTGCGTCCCTCCCACCGGTGCACGACGGCGACCAGCGCCAAGGCTGCCCCCAAGTGGCCCGAGAGTCCGAGCATGCGTCAAACGTTCCGTCGAGTGTCTGCCTAAAAATATGTGCGGGAAGGATTGGCATGCCCTGGCTGGGCTGGCCCTCGTGTGATTTTGATTTTGAATTTTTTTTCTGATCGAGTAGTAGCAGATTGCTCCTCTCATCTGCCGCCCGGTGCTGTATAATGGAAGATTGAGGTAACGGCTGACATGGACTTCATTAGTAGTGATTGCGTACTGTCACCAAAAGTTGGGTCTACCTTTCCCTTTCCTCACGAGGCTAGCAATTCGTTCTTTCTGGAGACGACGAGGTAGTAGTACCCACTCCTAATATACTTTAGTGGGAACATAGTAGGACCTAATTATGGCATTATGACAGCGAAAAGTTCCAAATGCACAAAGAGTGGGGAAAAAGGTAAAGAGACTGGCCGAAATGTGGGCTCTTTGTCCTGTTGCGCGCGCGTAATCAATTGCGCCCATTCTTAGCCCATGATTGTTTGTCTCTTCTGACTGGGTTTCAAAGGCGCCACTCCACTAGAGCAAAAGGGGAGGAGGCCCGGTGACAATATGATATGCACGATGGAGTTTTAAAATGATTCCCCCAAAAGAGACTAGGAGTATATATTGTTAAGAAAGAAGAGGCGATAGTTAACAATTTGTTTAAGTAGGGCTGGCTACGCCGGTTTAATCATGGAATATGCGGTGATCATTTTGCGGGCCGGGGCTTTGCTTTTGAAGTATATGCATGTATTAGGGAATTGGAATCATGAACAGCACTATAAACTACAATATCTGTGCGGTCGTTTCGTTGGCCTTTTTGCTAACTAACGCGGCAGGAAGGGAATGATGCGCAGTGCTCCAACTATTCGGCGGAGCAACCGTTAGGCGGGCGCCGGTGCATCGAGCTCGAAGATTATGATCTGGACGGCGCCGAACTCTCCACTATAGACATGACCATAAAACTAAGCCTATGTATGGTATGGTTCTTCCTTTTGCACCGCAAGGATTGAACTCCTTGTTTAATGAGCACCAACTGACTCTGGAAATCTCAGTTCAGATCATGGAGATGATTATTTACGTACGCACACGTGATTAGAATGCTCAATGTTATGGAAGCCTGGCTAGCTATTCTCAGCAGGCACAAGTTTACTCTGTCACATTGGTACGGACATCCTCAACACAAAAAAATGGCCATTGGTAGAGGCGGCGAATCAGCAAAGGCTACACACAAACTGGCGCATAGGAGGCATTGGCGCAGAAAAACCCAACAAAGGGTTTCCCGTTTGTCCGCACACAGAGCCAGTCAGCAAGTAGTACTACTTGCAAGCTGTTGGAGGGAACGGGCCACTTGTTGCGCACGGGCGGGGCATTTAAACCCCGTTGGCCTGTGGCCGTGGCACCACCGTGCGCCGCCCCCCAAATTCCGTTGCCCACCACGGGAAATCCGGCCCGGGGAAAGCGGAGCCCGCGCGGGTGATCGACCGCGACCCGGGCCACAGGGACCGCCGCGCCCACGTGAGCACCACCCCACCCCCGAAAGCGCCATCCGGGCTGAGTGACCCGCCTCTCGCTCTCAGGCGGCGGCGAAAGGCGGGGAGCCGGGCCGCGCGCACGCCCGCACGAGCGCGCGCGACGTTTACGTCCGGTTCCTGTTCCGGTTCCGTTTGGTTCGATTCCTTCCGCGTGGACGGGACGGGGGGTCGCGGCTGGCCTTGGCTTGGCGTGGCTGGTGGCCGAGCCAGCCAGCGAGCCAGCGCGCTGGGGACGCGACGCGACAGGATGGGGGCGGATCCGGCGCACGTCGGCGGCTTTGGCAGCCAGCCAAGGCCAGGCGCACGACGGGCGGATGGGCACCACTCGTGTGTGTGCTCGCGCCGCGGGCGGATGCATGTGGCCGCGGTGGGGTCGCGCTGACCGCACGGTTGGGTTCTGATGGCAACGTCGCACCGTTCCGTCGTTCGGTGGCTGTCTCTCTTCTCGGCTCTTTCCGGATGAGCGAGCGCGCTGATTGATTGGAGGACGCGCACCGGCCAGGCGTCCATGATCGCTGCCTTGACTGCCAGCTTTGCTAGCTAGCTAGCTTGCTTGCTTGCAGTTGGAGACTACTCCTACAGACTCCCCTGCGCCTAGTTTAGATCCCAACTTAGGTCACCCAAACTTTAGAACTTTAAAGTTTAGTAATAAACACGCATGATAGCGTTTCATTTGTATTTATAAATAATTGTCCAAACATTGATTAATTAGTCTTAAAATGTTCGTAGTACAATAAAACTGTGCAAGTAGTTTTTGATTTCATCTATATTTAGTACTGCATGCATGTGCCGACATTTTGATGTGATGTGAATCTTCTTTTTGCATAGTGGAATTTAGGGGTAAAATTTGGAAGGCCTTGTTTAGATCTCAAATTCCACCCCAAATTTCACTATGCAAAAAGAAGATTCTCATCACATCAAAATGTCATAACATGCATGGGGTACTAAATGTACCTGAAATAAAAAACTAATTGCACAGTTTTGTTTTACTTTACGAGACGAACATTTTGAGCCTAATTAATCAATGTTTAGACAATTTTTTATAAATACAAACGAAATGCTACAGTGACGCAATGATTATAAAGTGACATCGTGCTCCCAAATTTGGCCCCCCCAAATTTGGTATCTAAATAAGGCCTAAACAAGGCCCTAGATGGAGAAAAGATCTGCCCCAGCTTTGAACAGGAGATGAGTTCTCGTACTCCCTGGTGTTTTTGGTCGGCGTCCCTTGATCATAACAGCACCAGCTACTATAGTGTCGTCTGGAAAACGCTTTTGAATTTTTTTACACTAATGTCCATTATACGTAAGACCAATGACGCAGGTAAATATATATTCATGGGAAACGTCGAAAAGTAAAAAATGAGGAGCACATGATTTGAGACATTGGCTTTCCGAGAGGATGGAGCTTTCATGAGTAAATACGCCTGCGGTAAGGAAACCCCCATCAAAGGTGAAGCGCCGACTCCAAAAGTCGTCATAAAATTGATTAGGCGGCCGTAGCACAAGAAGAAAACTGGACGGAACGTAACTGATGACGTGGAACTCAACTGGACCTCTGTGCTGAATAAAATAAACGTAACGCGTGATTGGCACTGATCTCTGTTCACTCTCTCTTAAAAAAGAGAGGATCGATCTGTTCACTCCATGAGGCAATAATAGAGGTTGATTTCACCGGTTGCGAGGGTGCAATGCCTCCTGTCGCTTCAAGATCCAGCTTTGTCAAAAGAAAAGCGTGGGGATTATGGATCCCCGGCCGCCTCCTAGTCGTGGATGAGGCTGCGAGGTGGTGCAAATCTGTCAAGGCACAATTTGCCTTTTGATAAAAGGGGCCTTGTATGTTGACCTAAATAATAAAATTAGCAGAGCATGTGGGTGGTGGTTTAGTTGGGGACATAGACGCTTGCTTAGTCAGTAAACATTTATACTTTCTATTGTATCTGCTCGGCGTTCAAAAGCTGGATGATCCCGTATATTTTTAAAATTGTTCTGGAGTCAGAAAGAAAAACGGATCAATTGCACAGTAGGCCTTTTCGAAGTGATCATTTGGTTGGTACAGGCCTTATCATTCGAGCTAAATCCTGTCAGCCACCTCGCATTAGCTCCTTCAATTCGATCGGGCTTCAGCACCGGTCTCGGCCTTATATTAGCACAGAGTACTACCCGTAGTTTATCTCACTTTCATTCGCAAGATCGAGCTGTCCAGCTCTTCTTGTGATCTGTGAGCCTATTGCAGATATACTATGCTGGCTTCAATCATACTAGAACCAGCTAGCACGTAATGTATATGCAGGTCAATTCTCTCGTCTAGCTAGTTGCATCACAGCTTAGGATGTGCCCTTGTGATCGACTGACTGCATGATGGCGCCGAGCCAGCCCATACATGTCGGAACGGTAACTTCACGGCCGCTAGCTGGTGTAACGAATGATGCCAGATTGCCAGTGGCAAGACCGGCTTGCTGATGGCGACAGTGAAGGAAAACGATGGAAGCTACGCTAGCTCACACAAAAACTCGTTCACCCAAAATAGGAACAGCAGCAGTTATAGATCACGGATTGTTACCACTTGACGCGCAGTTGCAGCGGAAGCCGTCTCGATGTAGACGAACGCGTCGAAGTGGCAGTGCAGTGCAGTTGCTTACGTCCGTCTGGTCCTGCACGTGCGGTTCGTCCTTGTGCTCCAAGCGCAGCACCTCCGAGGTATCCACACGTACGAGGATTGAAACGTCGCGCACCGGACTGCTAGGTCCACGAGCACGATGGGGGAGAAAAGCAACTATTGCTTGGAAGTCATGTCTTTCTCAGGAGGGGTTTGGTCTCTATTTATTTGGATGAAATTCTTCACACCATGTTCCATTAGCAATATGGGACTAATAAATAAAGCACCCCTTCCCCTGGTAATGGGCTTCACAACATTTGTGGCCCATTAAGACTAGTGGATCGAATCCAGTTGTCTCTTGGGCATATTCCCAACAATCTCCCACTTGCACTAGAGACAATCTCATAAGCAAGTTTTCAGTGTTCCAAACCTCTTAAGTGTGTGACCCTATGGGTTCACGTACACATAGACATGGTTCGAGTACTCCTACTCGTTCCAATAGTTGATAGCGGCCTCTAGCAAGACGTGTCAACTCCCATGAATACGTAAAGATCATATCAGACGAACCACCACAACATCACGTACAAGCTATTCCCTTTGCCTCACGATATTTGGTCTAACTCCAAGTAAGACCTCCCTTTCTCGAAACTGTGAGTCAGATCCTTCAAGAGGTTAACACTTAACCTAGCACGGCCATGCATTTCTTGATCCGATCACTCGAGGGGCCCAGAGATATCTCTCTCGTATAGAGAGGGGCAAATCCCATCTTGATTGACCATGCCTCACAGCATGCTTCCTGACAAACCCGAAAACCACCTTTATAACTACCCAGTTACGGTGCAGCGTTTGGTAGTCCCTAAGTAGGTCAATTCACATCTTGAGTACATACGACAATCTCAGGTCTAAGGACAAAGCATACGCGTTGTGAAGAAGAGATAAACAAGTCTCAAACTGGGTCAGTCCAGCCCCATGTCATACATGTGCCCACATTATTAGTTTGACATCTCCATGTCCATGACTTGTGAAACATAGTCATCAACTAATACATGTGCTAATCAAATTAGGGACAATCCTTTTGAATAACCATACAAGTATTGAGTTTCACAAACAATTCACATAATTGCTAATCATATACAAGTTGCCTTTCATGGATATTCAATAAATAAACAATATATCATAGATACAAAACATTGTCCACTCACACTGGAGCTAATCTAAATGATATCTAATACCCATAGCTCTCGTGTGTGATTCATGTTTAGGCCGTGGAAGAGCCTTTGTCAAAGGATCAGCAATATTCAAATCCGTATGTATTTTGCATATCTTTATCTCACCACGTCTAACGAACTCTCGAATGAGGTGAAACTTCCGCAGTACATGTTTGTTTTTCTGGTGATTCCTTGGCTCCTTAGCCTGTGCAATTGCCCCATTGTTGTCACAGTAGAGTTCCAATGGGCTAGATGCATTGGGAAACACACCAAGCTCAATGAGAAACTTCCTCATCCAAACACCTTCCTTCGCCGCTTCCGAAGCTGCGATGTACTCTGCTTCCGTTGTAGAATCAGCCACAGTATCTTGCTTAGAACTTTTCCAGCTTACAGCACCACCGTTTATTGTGAACACAAATCCTGATTGCGACTTTGAATCGTCTGGATCAGTTTGGAAACTAGCATCAGTGTAACCCTTTACAATGAGCTCTCCCTCACCTCCATAGACTAGGAACACATCTTTAGTCCTTCTAAAGTACTTAAGAATGTTTTTCACCGCTGTCCAGTGACTTTCACCTGGATTAGACTGGTGTCTGCTCGTAACACTTAGAGCATATGAGACATCTGGACGAGTACTTATCATGGCGTACATGATGGATCCAATTGCTGAAGCATAAGGAACCTTACTCATGCGCTCCCGCTCATCAGTCGTCGTAGGACACTGAGTCTTGCTGAGGTGTATGCCATGTGACATAGGCAAGAACCCTTTCTTGGACTGTTCCATGCTGAACCGATTCAGCACCTTGTCAATATAAGTATCTTGACTTAATCCTATAAGCCTCCTTGATCTATCCCTATAGATCCTTATGCCCAGAATGTATGCAGCTTCCCCTAAGTCCTTCATAGAAAAACTATTTTTCAGCGAAGTCTTAACGGATTCTAGCATAGGAATATTATTCCCAATCAACAATATGTCATCCACATACAAGATTAGAAATACAACAGAGCTCCCACTTTCCTTCTTGTAAACACAAGCCTCTTCTTCATTCTGCCGGAAGTCAAACCCTTTGACTACCTCATCAAAACGAAGGTTCCAACTCCGAGATGCTTGCTTTAATCCATAGATTGATTTCTGAAGCTTGCATAATTTTCCAGCATTAGTTGGATCGACAAAACCTTCTGGTTGTATCATGTATACATCCTCCTCTAGGTTCCCATTGAGGAAAGCTGTTTTGACATCCATTTGCCATATCTCATAATCGAAATACGCAGCTATTGCTAGAATGATCCGGATAGATTTAAGCATCGCTACTGGAGAGAATGTCTCGTCGTAGTCAACTCCTTGAACTTGTCGAAAACCTTTTGCAACAAGTCGTGCTTTATAGACGTTAACATTTCCGTCTACATCTCTCTTTCTCTTAAAGATCCATTTGCACTCGATGGGTCTCACACCATCAGGCGGGTCAACTAAGTTCCAAACTTGATTTTGCCCCATGGAATCTATCTCGGATATCATGGCACTTTGCCATTTCTCGGAATCTGGGTCCATCATAGCTTCTGCATAGGTCCTAGGCTCATCGTTGTCTATCAACAATATGTCGCGCTCTCCCGTAACTTGGAGATTCATTTTCTGTGTAGCGCGACGTGGCCTTTCCGACCTTCGTGGTTGTGGCGATTCTTCTCTTACCACAGGTGTCTCAACTTGTTCTGCTACATTAGCATCACTCGTAAAGTCTTGCCTCATAGGCTCATCTCGAATTTCTTCAAGATACACCTTCTGTCTACTTTTCTCGCTGTTGAGAAACTCTTTCTCCAAGAAAACACCGTTCCTAGCGACAAACACTTTGCCCTCTGATCGGTTGTAGAAATAATATCCAATTGTTTCCTTTGGATATCCCACGAATATGCACTTGTCCGATTTTGGTGTAAGCTTGTCCGACTGAAGTCGCTTGACATATGCATCACAACCCCAAATTTTCAGAAAAGACAAACTAGGAGTCTTGCCAGTCCATATCTCATATGGTGTCTTCTCCACGGACTTAGATGGTACACTATTTAGTGTGAAAGCTGCTGTTTCTAGAGCATAACCCCAAAATGATAACGGTAGATCTGACTGGCTCATCATTGATCGCACCATGTCTAACAAGGTTCGATTACGTCGCTCGGACACACCGTTCCTCTGAGGTGTTCCAGGTGGCGTTAGCTGTGGAACAATTCCGCAACTCTTTAGATGAGTGCTAAACTCGTGGCTCAAATACTCGCCTCCACGATCTGATCGCAAGGCTTTAATTTTCTTACCACGCTGATTTTCAACTTCATTCTGAAACTCTTTGAACTTTTCAAAAGTCTCTGACTTATGCTTCATTAAGTAGACATAGCCATATCTACTAAAATCATCAGTGAAAGTTATGAAGTACTGAAATCCACCCCGAGCTGTCGTGCTCATTGGTCCACATACATCAGTATGTATGAGTTCCAATAAGTCTTGCGCCCTCTCAGGAAAACCTGTGAAAGGTGCCTTGGTCATCTTGCCTAGCAAACAAGCTTCGCACGTCTCGTATGATTCAAAATCAAACGAAGTTAAAAGTCCATCAGAATGGAGCTTCTTCATGCGCTTCTCACTTATATGACCCAAACGACAATGCCACATATAGGTAGGATTCAAATCATTTAGCCGAGGCCTTTTAGCAATTATATTACATATAGGTGAATCATCAAGATTTAAAATAAACAATCCATTCACAATGGATGCAAGAGCCACAAACATGCCATTCTTTGAGATCACACAACCATTGTCTTTACTCGCGAATGTATAACCATCCTTCATCAAACATGAGGGAGATACAATGTTTCGACTCAAACTAGGAACAAAATAACAATTATTCAATTCCATGATAAATCCTGACGGAAGGTGGAGTTGCATCGTCCCGACGGTCAAAGCAGCAACTCTTGCATTATTGCCCACGCGGAAATCAACTTCGCCTCTTCCCACGCTTCTACTTCTTACTAATCCCTGCATCGAATTGCAAATATGAGCAACCGATCCGGTATCAAATACCCAGGAATTAATAGAAGATTCAGCGAGAAAAATGTCTGTAATATTAATGTCATGTGTACCTGATGCGGAAGTACTCTTACTACCGCCATTCTTCAGAAAAGCCAGGTACTTCTTGCAATTCCTCTTCCAGTGACCAATTTCTTTACAATAAAAGCACTCCTTCTTTTCTGCAGCTGGTCCAGACTCAGTCTGGGGCGTAGAGCTTGGCTGAGAGATCATATCTTTAGCCTTGCTCTTTTTCTTCCAAGATTTGCCCTTCCTCTTGAAGTTAGGCCTGTTTTGGATGGCCATCACATGGCTGCTGCTAGCGCTTTTCTTGATATCAACCTCTGCCGTCTTGAGCATGCCACATAACTCATTCAATCCCTTCTCCGCCCCATGCATATGGTAGTTCGAGATGAAGTTCCCAAAGCTAGGCGGAAGTGATGCTAGAATAAAATCGGTGGCTAACTCTGGGCCAAGTGGGAAGCCTAGCTTCTCCAACCTTTGGGAGTAACCAACCATCTTGATCACATGTGGCCCTACAGCTGCGCCTTCTGCTAGCTTTGTTTCCACAAAGGCCTTTGAGACATTGAACCTTTCAGTCCTGGCCTGAGTTTGAAACATATCCTTGAGCGCCTCGATCATATCATGCGCCTCATGGTTTGTCTCAAACTGCATCTGCAGCTCGGGTTCCATGCAAGCAAGCATAAGACAACTCACTTCAAGATTGGCATCACATGCCTTCTTGTAAGCATTTTTCTCAGCAAGAGTTGCGTTATCATCAGGCTCAACTGGTAATGGGGTGTCTAGAACTTCTTCCTTTTTCTCAGCCCTGAGAACAATTCTAAGGTTTCGGATCCAATCCGCATAATTTGTTCCATTCAACTTATCCTTCTCAAGGATCGAACGCAAAGAAAACGGTGTGCTAGGTGCCATTGATCTACAACAGAAAATAATGCAAAATACTAAGACAATGTATCTATGACAGAGTAAAATACATTAAACAATTTAACGGAATTTACTCCCACTAAAATCAATATCCCTCCATTGATATTTTAGTGATTCAGGATCCACAACTAACAAGTCGACTAGTGAGCTTTAGCATCACCGCTAGAAGACATGGTAGATCGGTAAGCAACTCTTGCTAATCATATCTTATATGACTCCTGTTGTTGGTTGACATCTCTATGTCTCGGCGTCCAACCTTTATGTCCCAAGGTCCTTAACCGTTAAGATGACCTTGTTTAAGTTAACCAACTCCTTATGCGAGTAAGTATCCGATACAAACCCATCTAGTCAAGGAAAACTAGTGGCACCCTAATTTCATAGACCCACCACTAATTGTACAAGACATGTGATGGTGCAAGATTTAGTTGGGAGGACATTTAGAACTTAAACAATTTTTGAGGGATCGTTTTTCAAAATTTTAATTTCGCCGGACCGTCCGTTGTTTCCTTGCAGACTGTCCGACCTGCTCTGGCGGACCGTCCGACCCTCTGGAACGCTGGAAAAACGCTTCTGTCAAAATTCCGACTGTATTTGCGGACCGTCCGCCGCTCACTTGCGGACCGTCCGCCGTTCTTGTGCGGACCGTCTGCCGTTTCTCCCGGACTGTCCGATCCGCTCCGCGGACTGTCCGACCTGCTCTGGCGGACCGTCCGACCCTCTGGAACGCTAGACAACGTCTCTATAAGATTCTTGAACGAATTTACGGACCGTCCGCCGCTCTCTCGCGGACCGTCCGCCGTTCCTGAGCGGACCTACGATTTACCTAAATTCTATCTGACCAATCACATTGGTCTATATCTCACCATGCCTGGGTTTACGTGTATCACTTAACTCCGGTGGCGGAATTCCGACCGGTAGGAGTAATTCGTTACACCACCATCATAGTGAATCCTAGTCAACATCGTCGTATATCGACATGCGACGCGGTCATTGATCTAAGTTCGATTCGACCAATCCAATTGGTCTATATCTCACCATAACTGGGTTTGTGTGTATCACTTAACTCCGGTGGCGGAATTCCGACCGGTAGGAGTAATTCGTTACACTACCATCATAGTGGAGATCACGAACCGATCAGAGACCAATCTACAACCAAGCATATCTCTATATGCATATATCCGAATCTATAACGAAACAGCTACGGCTCTGGTACCACTGAAGGAAAACGATGGAAGCTACGCTAGCTCACACAAAAACTCGTTCACCCAAAATAGGAACAGCAGCAGTTATAGATCACGGATTGTTACCACTTGACGCGCAGTTGCAGCGGAAGCCGTCTCGATGTAGACGAACGCGTCGAAGTGGCAGTGCAGTGCAGTTGCTTACGTCCGTCTGGTCCTGCACGTGCGGTTCGTCCTTGTGCTCCAAGCGCAGCACCTCCGAGGTATCCACACGTACGAGGATTGAAACGTCGCGCACCGGACTGCTAGGTCCACGAGCACGATGGGGGAGAAAAGCAACTATTGCTTGGAAGTCATCTCTTTCTCAGGAGGGGTTTGGTCTCTATTTATTTGGATGAAATTCTTCACACCATGTTCCATTAGCAATATGGGACTAATAAATAAAGCACCCCTTCCCCTGGTAATGGGCTTCACAACATTTGTGGCCCATTAAGACTAGTGGATCGAATCCAGTTGTCTCTTGGGCATATTCCCAACAGACAGGACTACTGGCCAGATCGTTGGCACGCACGTCTGCTGCCGGTACGAGAGAGAACCCGGCCGTGCCACGCCGCGCGGTGTTTGGGCCTGCGCGTGTGCTGCTCCCTCCTCCCCACGATATAATCATTTCTTGATTTCTCGTTTTATTCAAAAAAATTATAAAAATATAAAAACAATTATGATATCCTTAAAATATATACGATAATAAAACATGTCTTAACAAAATAAATAATATTTTTATAATTTTTTTAAATAAGACGAACAGTCAAACGTGAATAGAAAAAATCAACGAATATTTATATTATGGGACAGAGGAGTACGAAAAGGCCCGACGAAAGGTACGGGACCCGTACGTGCGGCAAAGCGCTGTGCTGCAGTAGGCAACAACCACCGCCCCCCGGCTGTCCGTGAGAAAAGGCAGCGGGCGTGGGCGTGGGCGCGGGATCGGCGAACAAAGCGTTCGCTCTAGGACTCGGACGGCGACCGCGCGAGGGGTGAGAGGGGACGGCCCCGTGCCCGCAGCGGCCGATCCACCGGCCACGCCGCGCGTTACGGCCGGCCGCGATGCGCCCCCGCCGCGCGCGGGCGTGCCATCCACGTCGAGGCGGTGGCGCGGCACGCGCACAGTGCACTTGGCTGGCCGTATGCAGCGGCGCAGACGTGCGCTCCCCCGTCCTCGGGCTGCATTGCAATGCACGCTAGGAGTACTAGGAGTAGGAGCGTCGCGAACAGTCCGGTGCTGTGGGCGCGTTTTCGGTCAAGCGGCCACTGATGCGCCGAGAGATCGCGCTTAGGCTCGGCTGGGCTATGATTGTGGTGCTCGCGCTTTTCAGGAGATCTGCAATGATTTGTACTCGTAAATCTATTTCTCAAACTGATCGATTGTAGCAGGAAGATTGGCACCAATTTGGAGCTTTAGGAGTACTCCTAGCTAGTACGGAGTACATGGTAACACTAGTGGCATTACGGAGCGACACGTGTTCTCTCTTGTTTTCGTCGACGCAAGATTGGATATTGGCATCTGGGAGAACCGAGCGGCAGCCCGGATGGCTAGCTGCGCCGGCGTGCGAGCAGCCCACCCGGGTTCGATCTCCGTCTGGGACGAATTTTGAATTTTGGGTGTCTCACCGGAGATTTATTCTCTTGAGGGGTGTCCCCCGGTAGCGCATCTCCAGACTTCTGAGGTAGCCCGCCTGCGTTTGAGCGTGCGGTCAGCGTAGGTGACCAATTCAATTTCTTACATGACGGGCCAGTGTTCCTGGCTAAATTAAAAAAAAAAGATATTGGCATCTAGTGGTAGTAGCATAGCTGGCTGCGCCTCGCCGCCTCCACTCCGCATGCAAGCGTTGTCCATTGGGTACCCTTGTCCATTTGCGTGAGCACCAGGGCCTTGGCATTGTTTAGATTCTAAATTCTACCCTCAAAGTTTACTATGTAAAAAGAAGATTCCCATCATTTTAAAATGTCATAACATGGATGGAGTACTAAATGTAGATGAAATCAAAAACTAATTGCACAGTTTTATTGTACTCTACGAGACGAACATTTTGAGCCTAATTAATCAATTTTTAGATAATTTTTCACGCATACAAACGAAACGCTACAGTGACGCAATGATTACGAAGTGACACCGTACTTCCAAATTTGTCTCCCAAATTTGGGATCTAAACATCGAACGAACATACACCTAGCGCCAGATGAATCGAGCTTTTTTTCCTGCAGGTGATGGGCGCAGGCAGCCATTGAAGGCCGGCTACAGGGGTCACGCAGCTTTACTGGTAGCAGTACAGTAGTACCCCTCTTCCTCCTCCCCGCATTCATGGGCAGCGCCGCATTCATGAACGGTGGTTATTGCCACATCGCCGGCACGAACAACCCGGCACGCGCTTGACCCTAGTCGCGTGTAGCCCCCGTCCGTCACTTTACCTTGAAACCAGCCAGTCGGCCGGCCAAGTTCTGTAGCATCGGCAGCGGAGGCTTCAGCTTCAGCGTCCAGCGATGCAACCTGAGATTTTTGTTCGCCAGATTTCACGTACCGACGCTGCCGCTAGATCGGCCGAGCTGAGCAGCAGCGGCCAACCCGCTTGGCTGCAGCCAGAGCTCACTGTGCCATCATAACCCCTGTCCCTGGATGCCCTACATGTCCTCCTCTCGCAGTCGCAGCAGATAAGCGTGGAGGCATTCGGCCACGCACTGACGCCACAGCTCTAAGACCTTCTCCAATGACTGTCTCTTGAGTTAGCTCATAAATTTTTTAATATATGAACAGTGCAAAAAGCTAAGAGCCAACTCTTGTTCAAGAGACAGTCTCATACACGTATTTCGAGATTATGTGAGGATGATGTGTGGAGTCATTTATGTTATGAGCCAGATGCTAAGAGCTGGATCATTGGAGGAGCTGTCTCTTTAAGTGCTTAGAGCTGGCGTGCTAGCTCAACCATTGAAGAAGGCCTAATAGGGCCGGGCAGGGCCCCAGCACACATGATGCCATGCCAAGCCATTGCCGCCGGCACCATCTGCAGCAGACACAGAAAAAGAAAAAAAGAACAAAGAAAATACTCTCTGCTCTGCCAAAAACATTGATCCTGTCACTGCTAGCCAGACGTACACAGATTAATAGCTCTACTGTGTAACCATCGTTCTATGCAAATCCCTAATAATGATGTGAGCTTGATCGTTGGATTAGATGGGCGAGTTTTTTTTTTTTTTGCGGAATAGATTAGCGAGCATTGTGCTAGGACCAGGGCGAAGAACGTGGCGCACTTTTTGGCACCTCTGCTAGCTCTTCTGGCCATTAACGGTGAGGATGGCTAGAATTCAACGATACAAAAGGAAACCAAAAGGGGGCGGTCTTTTCCGCTCCTTTTCTAGCCTTGTGGTGTCGTAGTGCCGTGGCCACTCGATCTTGGTTGGGTACTCCGTATTTCTTAGCCTCAGGCGCGTGAAATTAGCCAAGTTTTAGCTAGTTTTTTTCCTCTCCTTTTGACCGACATTGGGATTTTGGGTTAGACAATATTGTCGGCACCTTATCTTTAATTTTGCTATTTGATGTTCACCACGATGGCGTTGGAGGGGACGAGCAATAATATTAGTGACATGTTTTTTTCTGGTAACAGGACAACGAAAGGTAGATGGCAATAACATTGCCAATTTCATATACCGCCATGATCTATAAGGAAATGGAACCACTTTGCAAACATCTTCATTTACACTTTGGACCGCCATGAGGGGCGGCGGCGGCAGCCACCGCTGCACACACGGAAGGGAGGGGTGGATCGAACCACTGGACCCAAAGGTTCAAGTGATTCCGATCCGTTGATCCCGACTGGCTCAATGGGTCAGAAGAGGGGCCCATTAGGATCGTTTTTTTGGACCGGGTCGATGAACCAGCGGGTCGAACCGCACCACCCCCATCTTGAAATAGTATATGCAAAGATCATGTAGCCATCAAATAGTAGAAAAAAAATAAATGGAGTACAAACACACAGACGTTCAAAGCGTGCGCACATACTCAACTGATGAGTTTAACCTAAACAACCCGACGCTCGGTTTGCTAAGATGAGTATACATTACTTCGACTAAGAAACATTTTATTACATATCATTTCATAAAATAACATTTATACATATGTAATCACTCAACGTGTTCATTGAAGAAGTGCTGATCGCTAGCATTCCATGATCTCATCAATAGACTTTGCAAAACGTTGGCCAAGGTATAGAGCTGTATTTTTTTATTTTTTTGAAAAAAAATATAGAGCTATAAATTGGCAAAACTGATAAAAGAAAGAGTACGAGCAGTCCCTTCTATTGCTACCACATGATGGGGGATGCGGAAGTGGGAAGCCATAAAACCACACACGGTGATACCGTGGTAGTGGTTCCTGCCACTATTCCGATGAGGAAAAATGATGAAAGCACTGGGGTGAGTCGATTCAAGCCAGTGCTAAAAGACCAAAACTATGCAGGCAGGCAGTGGGCCCACACCCTTGTGCTGATGTCAGAGACTCCATTCATTCAGAGACACAGTTTGTCAATGTCACCAAAGGCCTATGAGAGGGTTCAGACTTTGTGTTGTGTCATGGTGTGTCTTCTCCATTGTTGTTGCATGGAGTCATGGACAAACTACATGGAACCTTTTGAGCTCCGGGAGGGTAAAATAAAATGCTTGCCTCGTATCTTCTTGCACTATACTACATGTAAAGATATACATTTTGAACAGAGTTGTCATTCAGTAACTTCACGAATCACGAGCTTTTACCATATCTGACAGCAGCTAATCAAGTAATCATCCAAGTGGACAG
Source organism: Echinochloa phyllopogon (assembly GCA_033239725.1). Lineage (NCBI taxonomy): Eukaryota > Viridiplantae > Streptophyta > Magnoliopsida > Poales > Poaceae > Echinochloa > Echinochloa phyllopogon. Next base: position 48,796,765 of record BTCW01000014.1, read on the forward strand.
TGGGAAAACATTACAAATCAGAGCAAGGAACACATTGCAAGCTCAAATCTTGAAGCCGAGTGCACCAACGCATTTGAATACTAGCTCTCTCGAAATCTGAGGGAATCTGCGTGCACGCCAGTATGCCACTTACTTGCTGGACACAGATCAGTAGTTTAGCAACGCCACGCATCGGACACAGCACCATGCAACTATAATATCGAGGAGGATTATAATAAGATACGGAGCCATGTTACCCAAGTGATTATGATAGTCAGAGAGGACAAAAAATGCTTAGGGGAACCTTTGACCAGCTAAAGGCTCGGCTCATCTAAGCTCTCTTGATGATTTGAGGACAAAGCAAGGTCCCCTGGGAGGAAAATATTGAAAGAAAGTGCCTGTGCAGCGTGAGTGCGTCCCCTTCTTGTGGGTGTGTGTAACTGCGCCAGGCCCTACAGTTGCAAAGCCATGCGTTACCTCACATGGAAACAGGAGCTGTGTCAGCCTCTTGCTTGACTGGCCCCTTGGTGGCCTTTTGCTGTTCATCCTGCTTGGCCAATGTCCTCTTGCACTTGCCCCCCTACCCATGGTGCTTCACTACTTGCTTCTCAGATTTGGATGCCATGTCCAACATGCTAGCAGCATCTGCAATAATGTTCATGCATTTTGATGCACATTGATCAGTTCTATTTACACCTTAGTTGAACAAATGGAAGGTAAAATTTGGCAGAGAGGAATGGAGTGAAATGGATTTTGCACCGAAGAGAAATCACCATTTATATATGTACATACACAGTTCTTACTGAAGTGTGACAAGAAGAGATGAACAGAGCTGGAAAAAAAGAAAAAGAAAGGAAAATCGATCTACTCCCATAGGTACACAACATCTTAAACTGACGAAGCTACGAGGGAAAACTTCTGTCTTGTACCATCAGAAGGGAATGCTAAGCTCAGAAGAGACTTCGAATGGTATCGCCTGACAAACTGATTCCTACGGGCATTTTGCCTCTGACTGGCCGTGTAACTGCCACTCACCCCGGGCAACTCGCCGTGGGCAATGTGGTCTTGCTAATCCTTCTCCTCCTTGTCTTCATTCAGGGTCGTCATCTCCAGGCCACCAAAACCTGCATCATCGATCGAGCCAGCGCATGCTGACGAGTCCTTCGAGTCCACTGTCGATCCCGCCTGGATCTCCTTGAACATTGTCATGACCTTCAGCATTGTCGGCCGCTTTGGCGGCTTGTCATCCAAGCATGCACAAGCAATTTTTAGGTGCTCCAGCAGCTCAATCTGCAGGGCCGGATCATCCTCCAGCAGCTCAGGATCAAACACATCGGTGATCTTCAACTTGCTGTGCTGCTTGACCCATCCTACAAGGTTGTTGTCCTCGCCAAAATCTGTTGAGTCCGTAGGCGGTTTCCCTGTGAGCAGCTCGAGCAACACAACACCATAGCTGTAAACATCGCCCTTGGTGGTGCACCTGAAACTCTGATAGTACTCTGGTGGTACATAACCCGGAGTTCCAGCAAGAGTGGACACGCTCAGGTGTGTGTCCACCACACTCACCGTCCTCGCCATACCAAAATCTGATACCTTTGCCTCAAAGTTCTCATCAATAAGCACATTGCTTGACTTCATGTCTCGGTGGATGACGTGTGGAGTGCAGTTGTGGTGGAGAAATGCCAATCCCCTTGCAGCCCCAATGGCGATCTTTCTCCTTGCTGCCCAGTTCAGCTTAATCCCGAGCTTTTTCCGGTCATGCAACACATCCTCCAAGCTGCCATACTTCATGTATTCATACACCAACAGCCGCTCCTCACCAACCTTGCAGTAGCCAAGGAGAGGAACAAGGTTACGGTGTTTGATCCTGCCGATTGTCTCCATTTCTGCTGTAAACTCCCGGTCACCCTGGCCACTCACATGTATCAGCTTCTTGATCGCAACAATCCTTCCATCCTTCAGCTGGGCCTTGTAGACATCCCCAAAACCACCAGATCCTATCAGGCTATCATTGTGGAAGCCGTTTGTGGCCGCACAAAGATCAGCGAAAGTGAGTTTCTGCAGTGGCTTATCAAATGCGGCAAGGTTGATGCTGAGAGCATTTGTACCGGAGAGTCTCCAATTCGAAATCACAGTCCCAGAATGTGTCTGGCTATCAATGTAAATGTCACGAGCCGTACTTGCCTCTTCATTCTTCTGCTTCCGCTTCTTGCACTCAATAGCTATGATGGCAATTCCAAATATGCAGAACAGCGACAACAGGAGTGCCATAGTAACACTACCTATGAGTGATGCCTGCTTCCTCCGGTGGGATTGGTGGTCATCGGAAGAACTTGCGCCAGCATTGTGGTCACATTTTGGCAGTGGGAAGCCACAGAGACCCGAGTTATTCTCATATGACATCCTTGGGAATGTGGCAAGGGAGCCGAGCTCTGGAATTGACCCATTCAGCTGGTTATTTGAAAGGTTGATCTCCGACAAAGATAGTGATGAGAATGAGTTGGGTATAGGCCCTTCCAACTGGTTGTGCGACAGGTCGAGCACCGCAAGCTTCTTGGCACTAGCTAGTTCTGGCGGGATGAGGCCAGACAGTAGGTTGTGCCCCAGATTCATGATCATGAGGTAGTACATGCTCCCAAGCTCCTTTGGGATCTCTGAGTCTAGCTGATTAAATGACAAATCCAGAAATATCATGGATCCATTTTTGTTGAAGGTATACTCTGTGCTCCCCATGTACACTCGAGTGAAATTGCACATTTTCTTGCTTGGCATCCGGCTGAGGTCTTCAGTTCGGATGCTGCTGAACTCTAGCAAGCTCCCCTTGCCACGGCACTCGCTGCTCAGCTCGTCGTTGCGAAGATACACATAAGGCCGCCCAATGACGAGGCCGACGTTCATCTTCCCAGACTGTTTTGCCAACTCCGCTGGTATCGACCCATTGAGTTGGTTGCTGTTCAGGTCCAGCCAGACCAAGCTCTGGCAGTCGCCAAGCTCAGCCGGTATTGGCCCCGACAAGGAATTGTTACTGAGCTTCAAGATGGCCAAGTTGCTGAGCTGCCCAAGCCAAGAAGGGATCGGCCCAGACAGCTGGTTGCTCGCCAAGGATATCCAGTTGAGCTCCTTGCACTTGGCCAGTTCTGGCGGGATGCCACCGGTGAGCCCGTTGTAGTCGAGGATGAGATGCTCGAGCTTGTGCATGTTTTCCAGGGACGCCGGTATCTCGCCCTCCAATAAGTTCTGCCACAGGATGAGGTCCCGGAGCTCCCCGAGCTTCCCGAGGGATGTAGGGAGGGTGCCGTTGATGTTGTTGAGGCTGAGGTCGAGAGATTCGAGCCTGGTGCAGTTGGTGATTGACTCCGGGATCGCGCCGGAGAGGTAATTGTTCTGGAGGTAGAGCATGCGGAGGCTAGAGTTGGGGTCTTGGCAGAGGGACGAAGGGATGGTGCCGGAGAAGTTGTTGGAGCTGAGGTCGAGCACGTCGAGGTCCGGCAGCGCGGCCAAGGAATCCGGGATGACGCCGCTGAAGTGGTTGAAGGAGAGGGAGATCACCTTGAGCTGCTGCAGCCCGGTGAAAGCGTCGGCGGGGAGCTCGCTGGAGAAGTTGTTGTTTGACAGGTTGAGAGCGGTGAGCGACGTGAGGCCGGCGACGTCCGGCGGGAACGCGCCGATGAGGTGGTTGCCGGAGAGGTTGAGCGCGCTCAAGGCTCGGCAGTCGGAGAAGGACCCGCCGGCGACCTCACCGGTGATGAGGTTGCCGGAGAGGTCGAGGTACTCCAGCCCAGAGCAGTTGGTGAACTCCGGGAGCACAGAGATCTTGTTCCCGGAGAGGTCCAGGTGCCGGACCGCGCCGACGCCGGCGCCCACCATCCACCGGAGGTCGCCGTCGCCGGAGATCTTGTTGCCGGACAAGTCGAGAGTGTCCAGCCCGGCGAATCCGGAGCCGCCGCCGCCAGACCTCGCCCCACCAACCGAATCGCCGGAGAGGTTGAGCGCCCTGAGGCCTGCGCAGGCGGCGGCCAGCCCCTCGACGTCGGCGACGGAGCCCCGCAGGCCGGCATTCCCGGAGAGGTCGAGCGACTGCAGCCTGGCCCCGCACCTCGCGGGGGCGGAGGCCAGCGCGCCGCTGACGTTGGCGCCGCGGAGGCTGAGCGCCTCGAGGCTGCCCAGCTGCAGCAGCGTGGCCGCCACGGACCGGAAGTCGGCATTGAGCGGCACGCCGGCGAGCGACAGCGACGTGAGCTTGCCGCCCCTGCAGGCCGCCCCGGGGAACCTGCACGCGCCGTCGCCGGCGCTCCAGCCGCGGAGGTCCGCGGGCTGGGCTGGCAGCGCCGCCTTGAACTCGTCCAGCAGCTGGGCGTCGTCGGCGGCGGCGGCAACCGCCGCGACGACGACGACGACGAAGAGCGGCACTAGCGCGACCAGCCCCGGAGATTCCATGAACTAGCGCGCTACCATTAAAGTAGCGGGTCGGCGACGGGGAGAGGAGCGGCCGACGAGGTGGCAGGAGAGGGAAGCGGGGGGAGGAAGAGAAGGTATGGTGAGAGTGGTGGAGAGGAGGGGGAGTGAGGAGGATGGGCGGGCTGCTAGAGCTAGCAGAGCTAGAGAGAGAAGAGGCAGGAAGAAAGAATCAACAGTGGAAAGAAAGAGGGAGGGAGGAGACGGGGAGCAAAATAACAGCTGTAGGTGAGGGAAGGGAGTGGTGGTGGGGCCACGTCACATGGCATGTGCCCCTGCGCTGCGCTTGCCCCCTGCCCTCATCGCGAATTGCAGCAGCTGCTGCCCTAATTAACCCGAGGGCCGAGGGGGTTTAGTATTCTAACCACGGCGCTTATCCGCTGCCCCCGGCGAGGTTAATCCCGATCCGATCCGACGGCGGGGGCCGGCCCGATCGGGGGCAGCCGGTGCTCTGCTCGAGGCGGGGTCACGTGCCGCCGGGCGGGGCTCGTCAATCCGCAAGCAGATGGGCTGGGCGAGGCCGAGGCCGGGGCGGAGGGGCAGTTCGGGGAATTCGGGGTCGCGGTCCGAGCGTGCGGGATCCCTGGCGGACGCGTGGGCCGCGTTGCTTCGCCGAGGGTTTTTGTCTTTAACGCCCGCAGCGGGAGTGGGCTGGTAGATCCGATCCGGGGCGGCGTGCGTGCGGGCGGGGCGGGGCGTGCGGCGGACGCTGCCTCCTCCCCGCCGTGCCACCTTTTTCCGGTGCGAGGAGGATGCCTTGAGCCGAGCGTGTGCTATGATGGCGAGGCCGTGAATGTGGATAAGGTCCCGTTACGCCGGCAGCTGGATGCGCTGTATGATCGGCCGGCGGCTGTACCAGCAAGCAGCCGCATCAGCCAGCCAAAGATGTCGAACGACGGGAATGGTCTGGTGCTGTGTCTAGCCTTAGCCTGGGCCGATCCCAAATTCTACCCCCGAAAGTTCACTATACAAAAAAAAGATTCACATCACATCAAAATATCATAACATACATGAAGTACTAAATGTAGATGAAATCAAAAACTAATTGCACAGTTTTGTTGTACTTTGCGAGACGAACATTTTGAACCTAATTAATCAATTTTTGGATAATTTTTCACACATACAAACGAAATGCTACAGTGACGCAATGATTACGAAGTGACATCATACCCCCAAATTTGGGATCTAAACAAGGCCAGTCAATTATGGTTTTTAAGTACTATATATCACTGTTTCAAATTACTACTAGTTGATTTATTTGTACAGTAATCATTTAATCTTATTTAAATTTAGGTAAATATTATGATATTTATTTGTGATTTACTTTATCATCATATATATTTTAGATTTTTGTGTATTTAGAATACATTTTGAATAAAACGAATGATAAAACGTTGAGAGAGAAAAAAAAATCAACAGTAGATAGTAATTTAGAATGGAAGTATTTTTGTGAAATGGATTTTATGTAGTTGTCAAAATTAAGTTATGAAAAAATTTTCTTATCATATAAGCGGTTGATTTTTAGAGTTGGCTGACAAGAACATTGTGCTTAGTTAATCTATTATATTAATACAACAGTGTTAAAAGGAGCCACCACGTTCGCCGAGAGGGCCAAGAAATTCCCACGTTAATCTAAAAAAGAGAAGAATATATACCGTCGGATTTTATGAAGATCTAACGGTCTATATTATTTCGTAAATCTAAAAAAGAGAAGAATATATACCGTCAGATTTAATGAAGATCTAACGATCCATATTATTTTGTCCGCCGCCACCCCTCCGCGGTCGTCACACGGCCGTTTGTGGCCGCCGCTCGAGCCATCTAATGTCGTCGTCGCGCAGCCGTCCGTGGCTGCTGCAGGAGGCCTCCACGGCTCCACCGTCGTTGCGTGGCTATTCGCGGGCGCCGTGGGAGACCTCAAACCGCCGCCGCGCGGCCGTCTGTGCTCGCCGCGGGAGTCTTTCGCCGTCGCCATTTGATCAAGCGTCGTCGTCGCCGCTGCGGGAGCCGCCCGAGCGTCTTCGGAGTTCGGGGTCCAGCCGTCGCGCGAGCCATCCAATGTCGCCGCCACGCAGCCGTCCGTGGCCACCGTATGACTATATGAGGCCTCCACGGCTCCACCGTCGCCATGTGGCCGTTCGCAGCTGCTGCGGGAGCCCTCCACCGCCGACATGTGGCCTCCGTGACCGCCGCGGGAGCCTTTCGCCGTCGCCACGTGATAGTCTGTCGTCCTCGCTGCCGCGGGAGCCCGCCCGCGCGTCTTCGATGTTCGGGGTCCGGCCGCTTCGTGCGCCGCTGGAGGCCAGCGGGGCTGAAGGATGCCAGTCGAGGCTCCACCGTCGCGGCATGGCTGTTCGTGGCCGCCGCGGGAGCCCTCAAATCGCCGCCGCGCGGCCGCCACGGGAGTCTTTCGCCGTCGACGTGTGATCGTCCGCCGTCGTCGCTGCTGCGGGAGCCGCCCGAGCATCTTCGATGTTCGGGGTCCAGCCATCGTGCAAGCCATCCAATGTCGCCGGCCCGCAGCCGTTCGTGGCCGCCGTATGAGGCCTCCACGACTCCACCGTCGTCGTGTGCCCGTTCGCGGCTGCCGCGGGAGCCCTCCACTGCTGCTGTGCGGCCTCCGTGACCGCCGCGGGAGTCTTTCGCCGTCGCTGCGTGATTGTTCGTCGTCGTCGCCGCTACGGGAGGCGCCTGCCCGTCTTCGATGTTCAGGGTCCGGCCGCTCCGTGCGCCGCTGGAGGCCAGCGAGGCTGTAGGGTGCCTGTCGGGTAGACCGACACCCCTCGCCACCACTGCAACCACTAGAGAGAGGGGGAGATAGAGGGAGAGAGATAGAGTAGGAGAGGGGGAGTGGTGGCACGATGAAAGAAAAGGAGAAAAAGAGATGGGTGGGCTCATCTGTTGGTAGTTGGTATAGAGCATTAGATATAGAGAATAATTGGTGTAGAAAAAATTGATATAGACGAGAGAATCTCAATAACTAGACATGAATATTTCTTTTGGTGGATGAGAATAGAGTATGACGAGTGCAAACAACTTAAAGCCCTATGTGCCCTACAAAATTCCTCTATATAGGAGGCAACATTCAACAATTAGCAGATGACAACACGTCGATCCGCACATGTATCTGATGAGAGGTGCTCGGATTTAGGGCGTTCAACAAGGCTGTGAGCACAGCGGGAGAGAATGATTCTTCCTATCCGAAGATCATCAAACGGGTTATCCGCGTTCAAACCCGTTTGATGGTCTTTATTAACGAGTTGGTGTAAAAAGGAGCAGAGAGAGGAAAAACAAAGCAGAAAAACTGAAGTGGTATAGTGTTCAACATTGTGCGGAGGATATCACATTGATTTGCAGATTTAACTGATGAAAGGTGCTTAGATTTAGACAGTTCACCAATGTTGTGAACACAATGAGAAAGAAAAATTCTCTATATCCGAAGGAAGTGAATCGCTGCCCGGATTGATCATCACCATGGCCACGCTCAGCACTCATGGAAGATCATCAGAAGGTTTGCCCACACTCAAACCTGTTTCATGGTCTTCATTAACGAGTTAGTGCAAAAAGTAGCAGATTTAGGGAAAACAAAGTAAAAAAATCAGGTGTCTTATGGCTTTTACGATGGACGTGCTTGCCGTGCACATGTGTTGACATGGAAGTTGAGTAACAATAGGCCAGGCAAAGAAATGCTTCTCTTAATGCCCGATACAATTATGCAACTGTAAACTACTGTCGATCATGCACTAGATCGGGCATCAACCATGTCTATATATTATTCCATCTTTTACCGGAGGAGGAAATAGACAAAAGATTGATCCATAACCATGGTAGGCATCCATTGGTTACCGCAGCCTAAGTTCTCATTACATTTTTCTAATGTGATAGATTACCCTCTATATTTGATTTCCCCCCTTCTTAAGCTTTCCTTCATGCTATGCCATTCTGATCAATTAAACCGCAACAAATATTTAAATAAAATTATATTTAAATTAAAGAAATATAAATATGATTGTATATGATAGTATAAAAGACTAGCTACCCGCGCAAATTTGCGCGGGCTACCTTGCTAGTTTATATAGAAAGGAATGGTGTGGCGTGATCTGGTATGTGTCGATGAGAAGTCTCTTTTCTATATACGTGGAGTGCGTCTCTTTCTCGTTTTGATGCGTGCTTATGAGATTTTGGTATATTGATTGTCTATTTTATGCATGCAAAGCAACGCCAAAATTGCATAGGAGACAACCGTCCCTTTCTAATAATGTCCCTGCGACCCCAACCAAACGTGGGGAGCCTTTTGTTCTCGCACACGCTCACATCAATCTGTCTCGGGGGACAATTACCAGATGAGGATGAACCCGAACTCGGAAAACCCACGGAATGACAAATGGCGCACCTTTTTTCCTGTGTTAAAAGATACCGGCAAGAACAGACACGGTTGATCGCAATATCTGCGTTGCGCCTTTTCTGCAGCAGATCGTCCATACACGGTCACTCGATCAGTGTAATATCGTTCTGCAGTAGTATCTGCCATATGTCACCAGCAGGGCGAGCGGACGGGGTCGCTAGCATGCAGAACGAACAAGAAGAACAGATGGAGATCTGAAGCACGTCCTGTTCAGCTGCTGCTTCACGAGCAGCATCATTTGCGGCGATCATAGTCTCGGACTAACCGAACAAACGCACCCAAATCTCCAAAGATCCAGTAAAAGAAAAAGGAGATTTGCCAGACGTGGCGCGAGCACGATGATGAGGCTTACGGGTTACGGCCACACCCGTGTGCGCCCGGAACAAGATCATCTGCAGTAGTAAAAACTACCTCCGAGGGACGTCCAACGTGCATCGCCATTCGTTCGGCATCCGACGGCAAGCGCGAGCACCCTGCTGACCCGTCACAAACACTGAACTAGCAGGGCCCAACACTCTCGCCAAGTTCTTGCAAAAAGCTCTCAGTCGCATCTCCAAGCCATCTGCTGGTCGCGGGCGCCATCGAGGGCCAGGCCACCGAGCCATGGAGGCTGAGCAGCGAACGCCGTGAAGGCCATGATCGCCGGAGCTGTCGAGGCCGCGCAGCCAGCAAGTCTGCACCGCCATCGAATCGAGGCTGCAAAGCTAGCGCCGTCGAGTTTCTTGGATAGCTGTAGTGCTGGTTGTCTTTTGCACCTGCAGGTTGTCTTGTCTTGTCTTGCCTTGGTAAAATGATGTTTTTAATTCCAATTGTGCAGAAACAGGTGAGCGGGCAGCAAGAAGGCCAAACAAAAGCATGCCAATAAAATACTTAATTGGAGATTGTATTTGATGTGAATTGAGGGTGGAATTCGGTGAATCATGTGACTGATTGCTAAATTGTGGCTGTAATTGATGTGATATGGCATACTAACTCGTTATTGTGCGACACCACTAAAATTGCCATACTGAATGTGTTATCAGACTGACAACATCAGTGATAGTTACTCGAAAAAAAAACATCAGTGATATGTTCTCAAACTGATCTGTTTCAGTTAATACTTCAGTTAGTACCGGTGATGGTGAAACCAGAGAAGTGAAGAAATGTTCTCTTCCTCTCCAATGCTTTGTTTGGATGCAAACACTTCTTGTTCGGAGCGGACTTTGCAGCAGCGGCCACACGCGGGCACGGAATCGATGACAGACGGCCGCGAACCAGGAGCTGCAGAGCCGTCATCGTCGCCCTCGACCACCACGTCAGGTCGGAGGGACACGGGGATGAGAGATGGGGAGGAGGTGAGCAGCTGCGGAGGGTTCTTCCTCGGGGACCTGCTCCACCGGCAGCCAGCGGCTGACGACCGTGGCGATGGGGCGGGGTGCGAGGTCTGTAAATTGGGCGAACCGTGAACTCTCGATATTTTTGGGGCTACTTTCATAGATGTTGCCGTTGGATGACGAAAGAACGGCGATGCGCGTTGGACGTCCCTCGGAGGTAATTTTAACTACCGCAGAGGATCTCGTTCCGCGCGCCCACTCCCCCTTTTCGTGTGTGGGAGATTTGACACGATCATCTTTTGGGAACTCACCGTCTCGTCTCGTAACCGACCCGTCTCGGCTCTGGAGAGCGCTCAGCTAATGGCCGCCGGAGCCGGAGGAGCCACGAGCGCACGCTGCGCCGCCCGGGCCGGGGCGTACCCGTGCGGCGTGGCCCGTGGCCCCCGCCACCCACGCCGAGTTCCGGCCCCACCCCTCAGCGCCAAGGCCAACATCCACCCCACTGACCGGCCCGGCCCTACCCGGCGTACGGCTCCACCCGTCGGCGAGACGCGGGCGGCCGCGTACACCTGATTGGACAAGTCACCGGGCAGCGTTTGGTGCGGCTCGGGCCTCGGCAGGGCCCCCGCGCCGTGGCAGCCAGGCACGTGCGCCTGTCCTCCGGGGACCACTCGGGGAGAGGCGTCCGCGGCCGTTGGATGGGGAGGCGCGGGCCCGCACGTCTGTGGCCGGGGCCTACCGCCGGAATCTACCGTTAGATCTCACAAGCGCCGTCTCTCGCCGTCCTTTGCCGATGAGGGAAAAAAATGTTTGCGCCGCGCAGGGCACTGGGGCAGGCGCGCTCCTGGGCAGGGGGGGTCCGTGAGCAGCGCAGTGGCCTGGGCAGCCAGCCACGGCCAGTCACGCGCGCCGCTTGGTGGCGTTTGACCGGGAGGGAAGGACCAGGCGAGCGGAGAAACCACCGGTTTCATTGCGGAATTGATTGGCCAACCGGCACCACGCTACGTACATGTCCGGCTGCATGTAACAGCTGCGGGGCCGGACCCGTTGGTAGGTCTAGATGTCGGAATTGGGAGGTCGAATTTGGAAGTTTGATGTCACTTTGTAATCATTGCGTCACTGCAGCATTGCGTTTGTATTTGTAAAAAATTATCCAAAAATTAATTAATTAGGCTTAATATGTTCGTCTCACAGAGCGCAACAAAACGGTGTAATTAGTTTTTGATTTTATCTACATTTAATACTCCATGCATGTTATGACATTTTGATTTCTTTTTGCATAGTAAACTTGGGAGTTGCTTTTAGGATCTAAATAAGGCTAAAGTTGCGTTCTCCGCGCTGGTTTTAGCTGATGTTGAAATGGGAAAATGACGCAAGAAAAAACAGGCTAGTACGCTCTGATGCATCTTTGTGTGGCCTTTGTTTCTTCACGTTTTTAATTGTACTTACCACTATTTATTTTTTACGGTGAAGCAACGTTTTCTCTTTTATATTTAAGGAGCTCATGAAAGAAGATACAGTACTTTAATAGAACACAGTCTTTGAATGCAAAATACATTAAACCCATGATAAATGGATGGAAACGGATTTAATGGAAAACCTGAAAAATAAATGATCTACCGGTGGGCTCTATAACAATTCCACTCGCATCCCTTAGGACATGGCAACACTACATAGGCATATCTTTGTCAAAACACCTAGGATGAAATGAAGATATAGAAGCGGGGTTACTGGTCATGGATCTTTTAGAGCAATGACCTATGTAAGATGCAAAGAAAGACACGAGAAGACTAGAGCAATGTTTTTTTTTTGCGAAACAATCATAGTAGTTTGGTTAGCGAGTATTGATGATAGGCTGATAGGAAGTTGTTGCTACAAAGAAAATGGGCCAGAGGAGAGGAAGGGAGTGGTGAAAATGGTGATGGAAAATCTTAACCAACCAAGTGTTGTTTCCGACTTTTTTTTTGTTTTCGAGCATTTTCAATTCTAGCAAACATAAATCTTGATGTTCCCAATCTTTTTCATCTCTAAACCATACTTCTCACTTAATTGAAAATTTGACTAACATAAAAATTCTCGGCCGACACAATTTAAAATGCTATCGTCCTATTCGTTTGGCTTATTAGCCACAGTCAACACTACTTTTCTCTCATAACATATCAGCACTAGCCACCAGCCGACCAACAGTAGTTTTTTCTCGACACAAACCAGCACAAGTTACCTACCACCAGCCGGTGGAACTGACACACGAAGGAAGCTTCACAGAATAAATTGCTCGTAGTTACCCCACTAATATGATTGTGCATAGCCACGTGTTAGGTTCACGCGAGCAATCGGGATGAACATAGTTTGAATAGTCACCTGGGTTGGTTTCTGTTTTGCGTAAAGTGTTAGAGAACGAGGGTAATTATACCATGAATGGGACGGCGCCGAGAATTGATGGAAGCAAAAATGTTTTTACGGAACGAGAGTAAACTGTCGTTTTTCTATACCACTGCCGCCACAGCATTGATAGAGAAACCTGCATACAGATACAGTATACAAAAATCCGCAGGCCGTACTTCCAATACGGTGTCAGGCAGACGGAACCATACTGGCCATAAAAGCCTCTCTCTCTCTCTCTCTCTCTCGGTTTCCCTCCCCGTGTACACGCACACGCACAGCACAGGCTGCACGCGCTCCGTACGTGTACGCGCGTGCGCGAGTAAATACGGCGGCCCGGTCCGATCGGGCCGGTGGGTGGGGCTCTCCCCCCGCGCTGCCGCACGTGAGCAGCGGCCCGGATAGGGGAACGGGACGGGGGCAGCAATAACGAGGCGCATGGAACCGTGGGGCTTCCCCCCCGTTGCACTTTGAATGCCATGTTGGCGAGACCGGGGGCACGGCCGATGGATGGACGGATGGATCGCTCGCTCGCTCGTGTAGCCGGGGGTGTGACCACCAGGTGGTGGTGGTGGCTCGGGCGTCGGGCGGACTCGAGTTGGGGTTTGGATTGGATTGGATGGATGTGTGCCCTCCCTGCGGCACCACCTGCCTGCCTCCCGTTACGGTTCCGCTTTTTTGGGCAGCAAATCACGTCGCGGTTTCCGCCCGTGATTGATTACTCTCTCTCTCTCTCTCCCTCCTTCCGGCTCGCTGATCTTATCGTTATCGCGGGGAATAGCGTACTGTTCCTGTGGGTTGAGGGGACCAGGGAATCGCTCTACGTGGGCTGAGGGGACGATGGGCTATGTTGTGTCAGTGTACTGCGTTGCGGGTGGGCCGCTATCTGCGGGCCGGAAGTTGGGCTTTGTTCGGCATGGGCTCAGTCAGCAGAACGGACGACGGCATAAATTTTGTTTGAATTTTCAGTGTGCAGACTGGTAATTTGATTGTTTGCCTTGTAGCTTTAGAATTCTATACTTCTACTGTGCAACTTGTTTTTCACAATATAAAGATCCGGGTGTCGTTCGGAGAAGGAAATCAAGGAGAACCACGAGACTGACCATGGAAACGACACGTTTGCCGGTAGCAGACTGGCCACCAAACTTGTTTTTCACAATATAAAGATCCGTCTACCAAGGATTCACCGAACCAGGAACCGGAACAGACTAGTTGTTCCAACGGTTCTCAGCCGTATTTGTCGTGTGCTAGCAGTTTGCAGCCCTTTGGATGCCATTATTTTGGATGGCACGTAGGGCGTTCGCTTTCGATTGACCTGCTGGATTGGCCGGCCAGCTCGGACAGCACGCGTGATTTGAAAACCTCCCGTGCCCGAACATCGATTCAAACTCGGCTGGTGCCGACCCTACCCGACGCACTCAAAAACTCCCGCCCGTCCTCCTCGGATCACCGCCGTCCGTGTGCACTATTGTGCAAATCCTGCGGCCGAAACAGGTTGGCGTGGCCGAAAGAAACCACCAGACTGGCCGGGCAGGAGGAAGTCAGAAGAGGATGGCGAGATCCAAAGTCAACATCATCGGGAGGTTTCCGAGCTAAACCCAGACTGGGTGGCGGTAACCCTCCTCTTCCCTCTTCTTCTTCTATATAAACACGGCGCTCGGCGCGCGCAGACCGCTGCATCGATCGACCACGTCCAAGAACTTCCGGCCGGTCACGTATAGCTCGTCGTTGCAGCGAGCGTTTCTGCCGTCGCCTGCGACCGGGAGAACGGAGCAAGGCAGCGGCCGGCGAGCGAGTCCGCGATGAGGATACAGGCGGCTCTCGTGCTCGCCTTCTTCCTTGCTGCCGCGCTGCTGTGCCTGGGGCTGGGCGCCGCGGCCGCCTCGCCAGTGTCCGTCGCCGGCAGATTCGCCATGGACGGTTAGTGCGCGCGCTGCATACTTTGCCTCTTCGTTTTAGTCCGTGTGCCGTGGATATATGGATGTACGTACGTGTTGTGACGTGAAGTAATTAGCTGGGGTGCATGATTTTTGCAGGATTGGCCGTGGACCAAGGGATAGACCACTTCCTCGTGATTGCGGCGGTCTTCGTCATGTACCTCTTTCGCTGATCGACCGGCCGGCAGGATTGGGGCTTTTCCTGATTAATCTCATCGATCATGCATTCTTTGTAGATAAACTGGCCTGCAAGATGCTAATTAGAAAGTGTGTTGTTGGGATCCATTGTGTAATACGTGACCTTCCATTAATATACAACGTTGGAACAGTTGCAATATTCTGTCAAAAAATAGAATATTTTGCAATAAAACCATCACCCATGTCGTTGCATGGTCTAGCAATTTGATCGCTACATTTTCATTAGATCTATGTTTTCCCACACCATTGAGTTGGCCTTGTGCAAGCAAAGCAACCTAGGCTACAAACTCTGTCGTCGCCCATGTGGCTCGCTCTAGTTATGCTCAAAAAGAGAGAAAGTGACGAGGACATCACCACCACGTTGCACATACACGAGCCGGACTCGTCTCCAAGTTACAAGTCGTCGCCATGTCGGACATCATCATCGGTTCGGTTTCAGCCGACATGTCTGCGTTTCAACTGTAATTTCTCCTTGATACGACGTCCAAGCAAGGCGTTCTAAGATGCGTTGGAATTGTGACGACGAGACACTTCTTTTGGTTCTCGTCCTAGCTCCAGAAGATTCGTGGATCATACTGTGTGACCACGAAAAGGTGCCGCGTCACCTATTTTGGGCCTGTTTTGGGCCTTTTCAGGTTTTGTATCGTGTTGGGCCTCTCGGCCCATGTTGTGGACGCCTCGTGGCGCGCCCTCAACCCTAGCTCGACCCTAGACTATTAAATTCAGTAGCCGCCGTCGTTTAGATTCTGTTTTGCTTAGATTAATCTGTCGAGAATAGTTTTGCCGTTATCGGTTTGTAGAACCCCAACTTTTGATCTTAATCATACATCTGCAGTATCACTTCGTATTGAGAGCTGCTTCTTTCGAGTTCTTGCTTGTGTTCTTCGTTTCGCAGGTAGGGATTAGCCTTCTTGACGAGGTCAATCGGGTTGTGACACAGTTGATAACCAGAGGAGTCGTGGTGCTAACATTGCCTAACGGAAGATCGGGAACCCTAGTCCCCATCAGAAAGTAAGTTTGGCAACTGCCTTGGATGGGGTCGGGGCATAGGCCCACTAATGCTAGATGAGCCCTGATATTATACATGATTTTTTTGCTATAGAAATCGATGGAAAGATCGAATTTAGCTCCTTATTATCTACTATCTTCGTTTCAAATTTTAGGTCATTTGACTTTTTTTACCAGACCGCTTGTCTTATTCAAAACAATTGTGTAAATACAGTCAAATTAAAGTCATTTTTGAAGAATGTTTATTAATAAAGAAATCCACCATAAAAATATGATAATTTGCACAAAATTTTGAATAAGATGAGCGGTCAAACTTGTGGTAAAAAAAGTCAAACGACCTATAATTTGGATTTGGAACGGAGGGAGTATTTAGTACATCTTCGATGACTGGTGATGGAATCTTGACACCCACAATAGTGTTGATAGTATGATTAAGTAACCAATTTTCTTGTTCATGGATGTGCTATATTACATTATTACTATGTGCAGTCGGTGCTACCAAAGAAAATCACCAAGCCTACTAAAGTACGTGAAAAGAAAACTGGTAAGATAAATGTTGAATTGCTACCTTATCTACTTAGATCTTGCATTTTGTTTGTCCTAGTAATACTGTATGTCATTTCTCGGTCCAACATTGTGGAATTAACAAGGTATATTGTGCTGCAGACGACTAAACTTTTGGTGAGTCTTAGACCGCCTTCACGGCTTCGCTGTTGGGTTGGGCACTTGGGCTCATATTGCCCTGCCTCTCTAGAGTTTGGATCACAGTGGCCTTTCAAGCAAGAAAAAACACAATTCATGATGTAATCGCATACCGATAAAGGTTCATATAATTTCTAAACTGTGAATCTAAATTAAATTGCGATTGTATCATAATATTTTTTAGGACAAGATCTTCAAAATAAGATCTCATGGGGCTTAAGCTGCCGGGAAGCATATGCCACTACCTTCCCGTCTTGCATGAGCACACACCCTAATCCCTGTCGAGATGCATCACAATAAATGACGAAATCCCGGTGGATATCCGGTAGGGTTAGGACTGGAGCAGTTGCCAGTCTACGCTTCAACTCTTGGAAGCTTTTCTCACAAGACTCTGTCCAAGCAAATTTCTTTTCCTTTTTGAGCAGCTCTGTCAGGGGACGAGCTATCTTGGAAAATCCTTCGATAAATCTTCGGTAATAGCCGGCTAAGACCAAAAAGCTCCTAATCTCACTTATGTTGGTCGGTTGCTGCCAATTGGAAATAGCTTCGACCTTTCCAGGGTCCACTGCTATTCCTTCTGCGGTCAAAACGTGACCTAGAAAATCTACTTGTTCAAGCCAAAATTCACACTTGCTGAATTTGGCATAGAGTTTGTGTGCTCTCAACCTTTCTAGAGCCACTCGTAGATGTTGTTCGTGCTATTGGGCGGTCTTGGAGTAGATGAGTATGTCATCTACGAAGACTACGACAAACTTGTCCAACTCATCCATGAATACTTTGTTCATGAGATTCATGAAGTATGCATGTGCGTTGGTGAGTCCAAAGGAAACTACTATGAACTCAAATTGTCCGTAGCGGGTGACAAATGATGTCTTTGGGATGTCTTCCTTTTTGATTTTCAGCTGATGGTATCCTGATCTCAGGTGAATTTTCAAAAAGTACCTGGCTCCTCTCAGTTGGTCAAAGAGGTCATCTATCCTAGGGAGAGGGTACTTGTTCTTAATGGTGACCTCATTTAGTGCACGGTAATCCACGCACATTCTCATGCTTCCATCTTTCTTTTTAACAAAGAGCACTGGGGCTCCCCACGGGGATGAGCTGGGTCTGATGAAACCAAGTCGTTGCAGCTCTTCCAGCTGTTTCTTAAGTTCTGCTAGCTCAGGGGCTGCCATCCTATAGGGTCTCTTGGCTATGGGTGAGGTCCCTGGGACAAGGTCGATGGAGAACTCTATATCCCTATCTGGTGGCATTCCAGGAAGCTCCTCGGGGAATACATCAGGGTATTCGTTGACAACTGGGACTTCTTCTAGAGGTCTTACGTCCATACTGAAAACCAGTGTGGCAGGTTACTTGTATTCCCTCTCGGTTGGTTAGATGCACAACATATGAGTCCGTTGTGTAGGCTTAACCAGTCCATTCCAAGAATCACGTCTATTCCCTTGGACTTAAGTACTACTAAGTCAGCTCAGAACTCTACCCCACTTAAAATGATCCTTACCCGTAAACAGCCTAGTTGGCACTTTAGGTCACCTCCATGCATTCGGGTTACCAGGGGTGTTTTTAGTAGTACTGTAGGTATGTTGTTCTTTTCCACAAAACTCGATGATATAAAAGAATGTGATGCTCCAGAATCAAATAATACCGTTGCCAAGACTGAGCTGACTAGGAACTCACCGAGTACTACTCCTTGTGCTCCTTGAGCCTCCTGCACATCGATGTGGTTGACGCGGGCTCGTCCATAAGACTGCTGGTTGTTGTTGTTATTGTTGTTGTTGTTGTTGTTGATGATGTTGATGTTGTTGCTGCGGACTGGAACTCGGTTTGCTTCGGTGACTGGCGGCTTGGGCCCATTCACTGAGTTGGAATAGGGTGATGCAGCAGGCTTGTTCTTGGCATAGGGGCAGTTGGCAATGTAATGCCCCGTCTCACGGCAATTGAAGCAAGCTCTACCATTGTTGTCGTTGCTAGTGACTTGGCTAGCATTGCTCTGTGCGGGCTTTGTGGTGTTTTGGCTCTTGTACTGGGTGCTTTAGGTCTAGGAGCCTGTTCTCTGAGACTCGGTCCTGTACTGCATCGGGGCCTGAGTCCTTGGTGCAGTAAAGTTGGAGCTCCTTGGTTTCTGGAAATGGTCCTATTGGCGGTTCTTGTTTTCCAGGAACTTGCGCTTATTCTCTTTCCTTTCTTCTGCCTTGGCTCTCTCCGTGAGAATGGCCATGTTCATTAGTGTGTGTAACACCCAAAAATGGGCCATTTAAAATTTTTGGTTATTAATTGGCTTTTATTTTAATTGTTCATATTTAATATAGGTTAAATGAATTATTTTTTAATATTAAAATCAAATATAAGGTGTAGAAATATTTTTGTTGCATTCATGCTGCTGCACTGTGTTTTGTTTGTTGGCAAATTAAGTTGGAATTTAAATCCTGTTTAAATTCAAATTTAATTTGCATTTGTTTGAGTCCTAGAAAAGTTAATTTAAACCGAGTTTACTTTTGCTCCGTAAGCTTTCCCTTTGGTCCACTCTTGCTCTTTTAACTTCCATCCCGAGCCCAGCCCAACTGCCCTCCCGTCCTTTCCCGGCCCAACTCGCCCCTCCCCTCTTTTCTCCTGGGCCAACCCTGAGTCGGCCCAACTTTTTCCCGCGCCCGGACCAACCTACCGTGCCTTCCCCTCTCCCAAGCCAATGACTGTGCGGGCCCGCGAGTCAAGGCCGTCCCCTTCCTCCCGCCGAACACCCCCTCTCCCCGACGCCAAATCCGGGGCGTGATCCTCAGCCGTCCCGGCCTCCCCGTGTTTGTGGGACGCCCAGGAAGCTTCCACGCAGCTCCTGCCCCGCCCCCTTTCCTTCTTCGCGTCGCCTCGAGCAAGAAAGGTACGCCCCGCATGGAAACTAGTGATCCGGCCGCCGCCGCCCGATCCCCGGCTCGCCTGCCTAATGTGGCTTCCCCCGGGCCTATAAAAGCACCCGTTGCTCACCTCTACACCACATCAGCGCCTACCCCGAGCCCCTAGCCCCCCAGTGTCCCTTTCGAGCTCGCTCACCGCCGCCACCGCCCGAAGGGTCGCCGTCGTCGTCGAGCTCCCTCTTCCAGTGCCGATCCGCGCCAATTGGGTCCCGCAGAAGCTTGACACCGCGGTGAGCAACCTTTTGGCCCACTTCCAGCTCTCCATCTCCACCCTAACGCCCATTTCTCCACTCGTCGGCGAGCTTCGCCGCGGTCCGACGACGTCCGGTCGCTGCGCCATCCCACCGCTGCCTTGATACACCCAGGTGAACTCGCCATGTTCCCTGATGTCGTAGAGCCCGTCCAAGCGCCATTTGGGGCCCCTAGCTCGAGTTCAGTCGAACTCCGGCGAGCCCCGCCGCCGGCCGAGTCGCGCCACCACCCTACTGTTCACTGCCGACGACTTAAAGTCCCCCAGCGAACCCCAACCCTCAGATCTAGATCCTAAGGCCCCGATCCGATCTGACCAAAGTCAGGTACCAGTCAACCATGGTCAGCCGCGGTCCTGAGTTTTAGTTTTTACATGTAGGCCCCTGAGTTTTTATACAAAATTATGTTTAGGTCCATGTTTTCTTTAAAATAAGCCCCTGGAAACTTTTAAAACTTGCCAACAGGTCCCTAGAACTTAGAAAAGCCATATCTTTTTCGTTTTAGCTCCGATTAGTGTGATTTTCGCGCTTATGTGTTCGTAGTGACGCGTAGAATATTTCTAAAACCTTTTTATGTACTGTTTCTACTGTTTGGTGTAATGTTCTAATAGAATATTATTTGCTTGCATGTATTGGTATGTGTGTATGCTTGTATGGTGCTTCTTGTCCAGTCGGTGAGCCGTTAGCTTTGGAGTTTGAGCTCGGTGAGGACTTTCTGGAGCAGGACTCGCAGCAGCAGCACTTCGAGGAAGGCAAGTTATAGCACGGACAATCCTTGCTACCCAAACCCACCTTTTACATTTACTTAATTTCATATGCATGTGTCTAAATTGATGTCCCCTTAAGGTTGTACCTAGTCTTGTATATCCTGTTCCTTTGATAACCTTGGGCTTATGCATATGGGTAGATTTTGCTATGCGCAGCTACTATCACCATTATTTAACTGTCAACTTTGACTTAATGGTTCACTTCAACATTAATGATAAAACTTGCTTTTTAGCAACTTGGTTTAGGGAGCTAGAGCATGTGCTGTGTGCTTTGCTCTAGTGTCTCTCCGTAAGGTCCGGTTCTTAAAGTGGCAACCCAGGAGCCTGTCGCCACCGCTAGAACTATTATGGCTCTGGTCTTGGTCAAATAACTTGTACAACTCTAGCTTGCCAGTGGCTACCATTGGGGCCAATGACGTTAGTGGACACAAGGTGAAAGGGTGTTTCCGGATTCCACCGAGGACGGGCGATTTGTCGGCTAGGTCACGTTAGACCCAGTCCCGTGGTGGGAGTCCCTGCGATGGGGAACTCCACATGTTGCGCATGGATGGGTGTGATGCCCGCGCTCTGGACGCCATCGACCCCCCATATGGTGTGACTCCGTATGCGTACGTCGATCTCGGTGCCTATGGTCTCACCGCCTTGTTAAACTAGCGGCTACTGTCGTGTTAGGGTGTCTTGTGAAAAACCTCATAGCGTCCCTATGCCGTCACACCTCGGAAGTGTTGATGTGCGAGGTTGGGTGCAAAGTTCCTTTGAACTTTTACGCGACTGGTGGGTAAAGGGCGAAACCTCTGTAGAGTGTAAAATCTATCATGATAGCCTTGC
The DNA here is from genome assembly GCA_033239725.1 of Echinochloa phyllopogon. Classification (NCBI taxonomy): domain Eukaryota; kingdom Viridiplantae; phylum Streptophyta; class Magnoliopsida; order Poales; family Poaceae; genus Echinochloa; species Echinochloa phyllopogon. The sequence goes on from BTCW01000014.1 coordinate 48,817,893, forward strand.
TCAAGGTCACGAGCGACCTGGATCCTTTTTTATTAGAAGATGATGTTTAGTTATGATTATTGTCACTTATACTTATTAATTGGGTTACAACCGGGTTTCATTCACTTGTAGTAACTTGGTTAATGCTAAAATGAATCAACTAAAAGTACTAAAGCAGTTAAGCCATGTCTAGCCTATTTTGAGCCTTCATACCCGTGCTATACTTGCTAAGCATTTGTTTACTTACACTTGTCAATATTCAACAAAATCCCGGATGGGTAAATAGATTGGGCTGATCAGGAGACTGCTGCTGGGTTCCCTGAGGACCTGCCGTACTTCTGAGTTGCGCTCTCCCAGTCAGAGTCTCTGTGGACTGCGGCTCCGCTAGTTGAGAGTTATAGACTTCCGCTGTAATAAATAATATTGATATACTATGATGTAAACTATTTTATTTCGAGCATTTGTACTCTGTTTATCATATTTGTTCGCTGTTTATCATATTTGTTCGCATTCAGGTTTTGTGAAAATCCGGGTGTGGCAGTGTGTTGAAATCCGTGTATATCTGAGGGGTAAACAAGGTTCTGAGTTCTGGGGTCATGCCTTTCTTAAACATGTCTTGCTTCTTCTCCTCTGTGTCCACTTCTTCTGGTGCACAACGAGCAAGTTCTATGAACTGGTGAGTGTACTCTTCCACCGACTTGGTCCCTTACTGCAGTGCTCGGAATTCATCTGCCTTCTGTTTCATGGTGGCTGCAGGGATATGATAGCGTCGGAACTCTCTCACAAACTCATTCCAGGTGATGGAGGTCTCATCATCAGCAGCCTCACAGTAATGTTCCCACCAGGCAAGTGCGGTTCCGGTGAGTTGGTGGGTTGCCAGGAGAACCTTGTCGCGGTCTTGGTAGTCGAACGGCTCGAGCTTTCTTTTAATAGCCCGTAGCCAATCATCTGCCTCTAGTGGGTTGCTGGATCCTCCGAAGGTGGGTGGTCTGGTCCTTAAGAAGTGTGACAGCTTGTCATTAAGGTTCTGTTGACGTGACTCGCGGCGAAGGAAAGCTTCTAGCATGGTTTGCATGGCAATAGTCCGGTTATGTATTGCTTGAACCAAGCTGTCGGGTGGAGGTGGGGGTGGTATCTGCTGCTCTTCACCCTGGTTCCCTACTCTTGGTTGGGTTACTTCTTGTTCCTCCATCACTGGGTTGTGTCCTTCTTCTCCCTGCTGACCTACACCGCTAGGAGGGGTGCGGTTTTGGGAGGGCCTCATGCGCATGTTAACCATCTACAGATTGAGGTGGGGAAACAAGGTCTTAGGTGATGTTCAAGTTGTTTAATTCGTGATTTTCAAAAAGGCAAGGTTTGCCTTGCCGGAACACTCAACAAACAAACAAGCAGACAACACAAGCGGCTTTATTCCAATGACCGGGGGGTACAACACGTGGGGTACAACGCAACAATGCGACCGATCACAAGGGTACAACACGGAAAGATACAACGCTAAACGGGGCCTAGGGGCTTCAGCTTGATGGCTTCATGGCTTCTATTCGTGGGGTGAGCCTTCTTCTGGAGCAGGGTGTACCTCCTGCGGGTTGAGCAGCGCGTCATCTTCGATGTTTCCATTTTCCGAGCGCTGCTCAGCCGCTTCTGCTTCTGCGGCTTCCTTCGATCTTGCGGGGCTTTCAGGTGGGGCTTGTGGGGGTCCCAAAGAGTGTTCCCCACCCGATGACGGGCGTTCCCAGCAGGACTTGGGTTTCTCCTACGGCAGGGACAGGTGTTCCACTCCTGGTCCAGTCTTGCATACGTTGGTCCTGGGCCTGTCTGAGACTTTCCTGGGCAAGGGCTTCGCGGCGGACGGCTACTGCGGCTCTGGCCTCGGCTTGGGCCACCTGTATTTGGTTCATCCGTACCACGCGTTCGGCTTGCTCGGCCCGGTTGATCTGTTCATTCAGGAAATTGGCCTGCACATCAAAGAGTTGGTCCAAAGCAGTGAGGTAGGTGACCACTTGGTACAAAGGTCCTTCCTCTTGACGACGCTGTTCCAGGTTTCTTATCCGGGCCCGCCAGACCGGAGTCCGGACGATCGGGGGAAAGAATCTCATTGGCGTGTGGCCGAGGTGTTCTTCATAAATCTGGCACAGATAGCGTAGCGCCTTCCTGATGGCCAGGGTAATGGTGTCTTGGTGCCTGAACCTTGTGGCAATCACTCGCCAAGGTTCAATTGCGGGGTGGCGGTTGCTTCTGGCGATGGCGATGACCACTCTACAGCGAAGGGTGCCATGGCGTTCGTACTCCCTGCTGTAGTACCTTGGGTGCTCAGTCACACCGAGTCACGCTATGGAGTCGATCAAATGGCTGGGCAAACCAGGTGCAGCGAGGAAAGTGCCCTGGGTCCATCCTTCCGCAGCCATCTGAAAACAAAGATAGGGCAGACCAATTGCAAGGATAATAAGCATAATGGTGGAAGGTGGTTTTACTAATTCATCATGGATGGGTACATTTTATTTAGACAACAACTCAAGCCTACACACTACTCCTCACCATTGGGGGTCCTCTTAATGATCCAGTTAATGCGCTTCTTGGGTGGGAGATAAGGCTCTTCTTCAGTCTGGGTACCCATGTCTCGGTGTGTCTCTTCAGTTTCTCCTTCCAGTAACCCAACTTTCCTTTAGTGGGCCTCGATCTGCTCTATCTCTTCAGCATAATCTTGCCATTTGGCTTGGAGGGCACCTAGGGAGTTCTCGGCTCGTCTGGCTCTTATCTGCTGCTTTTCCATTTCTTGTTCCGCCTTTTCTGCCCTACGGACTTGGTGCTTCAGCTGAACTGCCTGGTCACGGTACAACCAGTCCAAGTCGTTGAGGTAGATAACCAGATGAGAAACAGTGTCCTCGAGTTCCTCATCCCTTCCAAGACTCCTTATCCGGGCAATCCACGCGCGTCCACGTCCTCTATTGGGCGGAAAGAATCCCATAGGTGTCCCTTGGAGATGGCGCTTGTAGAGTACGCGCAGGCATATCAGGGCTTTTCTGGCGGCCTTATGGTAGGTATCTGGTAAGCCAAAGCCAGTGGTCCTGACGAACCAGGGCTCAACCTCGGGGTAAAGTGTGCTTTTTCCCACGAAGATCATCATCTCACAACGACGGGTGCCTCGGGAGTCATACACTCGGTAGGAGTACTCTGGTGGGTTCGTGACTCCGACGCGCTCCAGGCTGAGTAGCAACAACTTAAGGAGGCCAGGATCTGCAGGGTAGATCCCCTCACTTCATCCATCTTCAGCAATATGGATAGGGCAAAACCATCGGTGAGTGCTGGTGTGGTAAATATGGCTTAAACCAGGGAGGGCTTATGTAACGAAAAGCTGGGGAAGGGTGTCGGTCCTAGGGGTCACGTCCTACGGCCAACATATCGGCTCTGATACCAACTGAAACGTCCCCTCAAATGAGAAGACTTAAATGTGATACAAACATCAGTCCCAGGAGGCTGATTCACATTTATTACAACAAATGGTCCATTACCGAATAAATCTACGCGGTAGCGGGCACAGGCGCGCCACTAGCACGAGGATAAAAACTAGAAACCAAACGGTACAACTAATCAGGGCATCATCAGAGAGTTGCGCCATGCGGTTCTTCAAGCGGGCGTCCCTAAAACACAGGCAAGGTTGGGTGCAGAAGGCAACTCCTACTCGACGTCTTCGGGAACGAAGTCCGGGTTCTCTTCTGAAAAACAAGCAAGGGTGAGTACATACGTACTCAGCAAGTCCAACCAAACCCACGGAGGGGTTACAATAGAACCATGCAAGGATAATTATCAATGATAGGCTATTGATTTATTTGCAGAAATGCCTCATGCAACGGTTCATTATAAATGTTATGCAAAGCTAATCTTGTGATAAAAGTAAGGCAAATTGTAAATCTCAACTTAGTGCTACCGGACTCCCCGTCCGTCGTAGGCACAAACGGTACTTCCAAAACAACTCACACCAGAAGTTTCTGCTCGTAACCCAAACCAAACCAAGTTAAAGGACTTGTCAAGTGACCATGCCGTAACTCGTCCAATACCGTGGACACGGCTATCCGGATAGGTTTCAACTCTGCAGAGGTGTACACAACCACAAGAAGGGTACCGCAACTTGAACACCATAGTGTCAGTGCAGATCCTATCGAGGCCATTACTCACCTTAGTTAAATTGACAAGTCACCACAGAGCGACCAAGGGGTGAGCAACCTGCCCACGAGGTTCTACCTAGGGTATAACTCACCAAGAACTTATACCCGTCTCCATGACCCTCCGCTGCTCACCAGCACACATGGTAACTACCAGTTCAACTAGTGGGATTTATGCCAAGTCGTTGCCACATACAACGGTCGAGTGGACTCATATTTGGGTTAGGCAAGATGACAAATCAACTCATCCTTATAATGACAAGTCGGACTCCTCCCACCATGCTCAGCCACACAGGCACGAGCTCACCTTGGTATCTCACACAGGAAACACCGTCCGACTTATCCCCTAATTATTATCATTTAAACACATCTCTTTTAAAAGCATCATTCTCATATTTTACTAGATATTTAATGGATAGTATTTATTTACAAAAGGTAACTTTGTCCTAAGCGGTATTTTAACAGTGATTAATTCCCAAGCTAAAATATTCGGAAATTAATCTAGGTTATCAAGGAATCTTTGTAGTAATCAAGGAACGACTTACACAAAAATGGTTTAGCAACAAACATGCAAGTTTTGTAAAACAGGCCAGTGGGTTGCATTTATAAAACTGGGATAAATATGCATCAAAGGGTGAGATTGAACTTGCCATTCTCAAAGCCTTCCGGGAGTTCCTGCTCGGGGTACTGGCCTTCGGGCTCCTGCTCGTAGCATTGCTCTCCCTCGGGCGCTTCCTCAACTTGATCTACGGTGCGCGCACAACAAGCATACACAATAAATAAAAGAAAAGAAATAAAATAAATGAAAAAGTTTTATTTGCCGAGCTCGCAGAAAGAAAGAACGAAAGTTGAACGGAGGACGAAGGAGGGGAGGTCACATTTGGGAAAGTGGCGCTTGGTTTGGCGGAAGGTATAGTGGAAAGGTGGATGGTGAAGTTTGGGGTCATCCAGGTTAAATCAACGCATAAAATGACGCGTCGTTTGGGCGACTCACGTAGGAGAGAACTTGTTCGGGAAGTTACCGAAGGTCCCGGGGTTTGTTCAAAAAAAGTGTAGGGGCTTGGGTGTACTGGGGGAAGCGGCTGACGCAAAAGGCGGTGGCTCGGCGGCCGGTGGGCGGGGAATTGATGGCGACCGGGATTCGCGGCTTGTGACGGGGCGGCACGGTAAAGGCTCGGCCGGCGAGGACGGCACAGGGAGCGCGACCGCAGGTGGTGTGGCTGGTCGGAGGCACTATGCTCGGCGCGTAGTGGCTGGCACAGAGCGGTGGCGCGAGTGGTGCGGTGTCGCAGCGGCGAAGCACACGGCTTGGGCAGGCGCTGGAGCATCGAGGGCGGGGCACGCGGCTGGAGCAGCGAGCGGCTCAGCGGCGGTGGCACGACACGGCGTGCGCGTGCGTGCGAGTCGACGTGATGGCTGGGACACGCGGGGCTTCTGCCGGCGTGACGCGCGGCGACGGTGTACCACGCGTGCGCGCGATGTTTGGCGGCGACGACGGGTCCTTCTTTCTCCATTTTCTTTTTCTTTTCTTTTTCCCTTTTCTTTTCTTTCTCCCATTCTCTTCCTTCTCTCCTCCTCCTCCTTCCCTTCCTTCTTGAGCCGCGCACGTGCACCCTGCCGCCAGCCCTGGCCTTCACCACGCGCACGATCTTCAGCCGTGCCCGGCTTGCTGCTGCCACATTGCGAGCCCGCCCACATGTTCAAGCACACGCGCGCTGCTGCTCGGCTCGACGCCCACACACGCGTGCCACCCTCCCCGCCGCATCGCTTACCGCTGCATCGTCGCGCCGCGCACGTGTTGACACTTCTTACGGTCCACTATTAGGATTGCCAATCCCAGTAATGGTGCAAGTAGTGTTCATTGGTATTCTTACGATACAGATATAAATCCGCAAGCGCACGGATACCGATGTAGCATTTCACCCGGGAGTATTCCTAGGTATCGTATTTATATTTCCACAGGGAAGCATTGGATAAAGAGTGTCGACTATTGACAAGGATGTAACTACTAATTAAAGTACCGGCTAACAAGGCGGGGGTAAAGGATATGATAGGAGTGATATTCAGTTGACACACACAAGGAGAAGTTCAGGATAGAGATAGAAGAGCGGTCTAACTAGTGGGAGAACAACGAGACAGGAAAGGATTCCTATATACTTCCACTGGCCTTGAGATACCTCTGGCAAGGGTTACAGCTAGCATGAAGAATGGCATCTATGGTTCTCTTCCTAGTTCTATTATCTCAACATCGGGGACGGAGCCCGTGACACACAGAAAGGGATGAGAAGGGGTGCCACAAACTCCGTGCTCTTACGGGTGCCTGCAGACCGGAACTAACGTGATGGACTACGAAGACCGAAAGGGCTGTCACCACCTCACGGCTACCACCTCCGTTGCGACAGGGACAAACCAAGGTTACCATCTAGACTAGGTACCACACCTATGCTAGGCAGTAACTACTCACTCTTCTAGAAAGAGCAAGCAATCCTGTCAATACCCTAGTGACAATTCACCGCAAGTATTGAGCAGAAACGAGGAACCAGCTAAGACAAAGGACTAAGAGAGAACTTATAGAACCAGACTACAACAGCTTATAACCAAGGCTAGACATTCCACAATTACTCGTGAAATAAATGCAGAACAAATAGCTCAAGTAAATGCAGAGGAAATATATTGATTACTCAGAGTCGAACATAAAGAAAAGGAAAAGATACAAGAGCTTTACTGGAACTCCAGAAGACGACTCCGGAACCCCGAGCGAAGCTCGACCCTGACTCTAACTCCCAACTGGACTAGCCTAACTCTACATCTTGAAAGTGGAGAATTGCAGACTTGCTCCCAAGTGGTGTGTGTTACAAGTGAAGTGGACGCCTCTATTTATAGTGGTACATGGCGGTTGAGCTTGGGTAACCGCCAAGGAAGCCAGAGAGCATCTCCGGCTGATTCGGCCGAATATCCTGGTTCGGCCGAATCCTAGAGTTCTGCCGAACCGTGGATCTCCACCGCCTTTACTCCCACGGCCTGGATTGCTCCCCTTGAGGCGGTATCTAGCTTGGGGGCGGTTCGGCTGAACTAAGACGTTCGGCCGAACTGGGCTTTTGGCCCAGCACGCCTCACATGCACCGCCTTAGGTCCTGGGCCATCCTGGATTACTTGTTCGTGGTGGACTTCTTCTGATTTGGCCCAGAAGTGATGTGGCAGTGATCTACATGGCTTGCACGGTCGTCCGCTTAGTCATCGCTGACGTGGATGGCCTCCGGTTGTGCGTCTCGTCATGTTCGGCTAAGGGGGTAACTGGCCGAACGGAGTCGTTCGGCCGATTCGGTCATTTTCGGCTTCAATAGCGCGTATTTGTCGTAATTGTACCTGCACAAGTGACACTCACCAAAACTCGTGGAACTTTATTAGAAATAAAACCTAAGTACATGGAATGTTACATAAAACCTCATTTATTCCCGAGTACTGGTGGTCGGATTTGGGTTGTAACGACCGTCAACAGCGCGCACGCCGCGCACCTGGCCAGCGCTCACCGTGCCTCGCGCGCACGCGCGTCACGTGGCCGCGCCGTCCGTCGCTTGCCCGCGTCACCCTCCACTGCTCCCTCCCGCGCCGCTCGTCGCTGCACCACCGCCAGTGGCACGCCCGCGTGCCGCGTCACCACCCGCGACATCGCACCGCACGCCGGCCCGTTCACGCGCGTGAGCCCCACACACCCGCACACACTCCACGGTCCGCCACCGCGCCGCCCGTCGACTAGTCACAGCACCGCCCGTCCTTCCGCATCACGACACACATGCGGCGACAAGCATAGTGGTCCTCTATAGTGCATCGCCAGGCCAACATCGCCGCTTGGGCCATCGCAATTCCCGCCGACGCCATTACTCCGCCTGCCGAGCCCGCCCTAGTGACCCACCACCTCAACGCCCCTCCCCGCCTATAAATAGGCCCCGCGGCACCGCTTCCCCTCTACCTCGCTTGCATGACCCCCAGCTCACCCTCCCGCGAACCACAACGCCCCGCCGCCGCTTGCCATTGCCGCCGGCCGCTCGCCCCTGTGGGCAACCCTCCCTGCTCCACCTCCGCGCAAGGTAAGCCCATGGACGGACTCCTCTCGCCTCCACCTCTCTTCCCCCCCCCTTCCCAGTCGCTCCCCTACCCCGGAGCGCCGGCGAGCCCCGCCGCCGCCGCCGCCGGCCGCTCTCTTCCCCTCTTCCTCTGTTCTGATGCGAGTGAAAGAGAAGAGAACCGGCCTTTTTCCAAGTAACCCCCTGCGCTTCTCCCATTCCAACCCGCGGTCCACCCCCCCTCATTCTCTCTCTCTCTCTCTCTGACAAATGCACCAGAAGCCCCTACCCTTCGAAGTAATTAGAGATAGGCCCCTAGCATTGATAAAACAGCCCCTAAAACCTCCATTTATTATTCTTTTTACATTTTAAGCCCTGTCAACTTTTAGTATTCGCAGTTAAGCCCCTCTAGCACCCTATAACCATCACAAACATACCCTATACCATCGCCAAGTAAACCCCGGGACTTTCGGTAACTTCCCGAACGAGTCCCTTCCTCCGTTAACCGCCGAACGACGCGTCATTTTATGCACCGTTTTAACCCGGAATGACCCCAAACTTCACCATCCACTTTTCCGCTATACCTTCCGCCAAACCAAGCGCCACTTTCCCAAATGTAACCTCCCCTCCTTCGTCCTCCGTTCAACTTCTGTTCTTTCTTTCTGCGAGCTCGGCAAATAAAACTTTTCTTTATTTTATTTCTTTTCTTTTATTTATTGTGTGTATGCTTGTGTGTGCGCCATAGATCAAGTTGAGGAAGTGCCCGACGGAGAGCAGTGCTATGAACAGGAGCCCGAAGGCCAGTACCCCGAGCAGGAACTCCCGGAATGCTTCGAGAACGGCAAGTTCAATCTTACCCTTTGATGCATATTTATCCCAGTTTTATAAATGCAACCCACGGCATGTTTTATAAAACTTGCATGCTCGTTGCTAAACCACTTTTGTATGAGCCGATCCTTGTTTGCTACCAATATTCCTTGATAACCTGGATTAATTTTCGAATATTTTAGTTGGGAGTTAATCATTGCTAATGCCGCTTAGGACGTATTTACCTTTGATAAATAAATACTACCCACTGATTATTCAGTAAAATATTAGGGTATGTGCTTTAAAAAGAAATGGGTTTAAATGATAAAAATGATTATTATCAGGGGATAAGTCGGACGGTGTTTCCTGTGTGAAATATCAAGGTGAGCTTGTGCCTGTGTGGCTGAGCATGGTGGGAGAAGTCCGACTTGTCCTTAGAAGGATGAGTTGATGTGTCATCTTGCCTAACCCAAATGTCAGTACCTCCACTCGACCGTTGTATGTGGCAACGGCTTGGCATAAATCCCACTAGTTGAACTGGTAGTTATCAGGTGTGCTGGTGAGCAACGGAGGACCATGGAGATGTGTATAAGTTCTTGGTGAGTTATACCATGAGTAGAACCTCGTGGGTAGGTTGTTGACCCCCTGGTCGCTCTGTGGTGACTTGTCAGTCTAGCTAAGGTGGGTAATGGCCTCGATAGGATATACACTGACACTAAGGTGTTCAAGTTGCGGTACCCTACTTGTGGTTGTGTACACCTCTGCAGAGTTGAAACCTATCCGGATAGCCGTGTCCACGGTATTGGACAAGTTACGGCATGGTCACTTCACAAGTCCTTTATTTCTGGTTTTGGTTTTGGTTATGAGAAGTGTTCTGCAGGGTGCGTTGCTTTGGAATTGTTGGTAGTGTCTACGTCAGACGGGGAGTCCGGTAACACTGAGTTGAGATTTACAATTTACTTTGCTTTTATCACTAGATTTGCTTTGCATAACTTTTATAAAATGAACCCTTGCATGTGACATTTTCGCAAATAAACCAATAGCCTATCCTTGATATTTATCCTAGCATGCTTCTATTGTAACCCCTTCGTTGGTTTGGTTGGACTTGCGTAGTACGTATGTACTCACCCTTGCTTTTTTTCAGAAGAGGACCCGGACTTCGTTCCCGAAGACGTCGAGTATGTGTTACGTTCTGCACCCAACCTCGCCTGTGTGTTAGGGCCGTCCGCTTGAAGAACTGCATGGCGCAACTCTCTGATGATGCCATGATTAGCTGTACCGTTTGATTTCTAGTTTTTATCCTCGCGTTAGTGGCACGTCTGTGCCCGCTACCGCGTAGGTTTGTTCGGTAATGGACCATCTGTTGTAATAAATGTGAATCAGCCTCCTGGGAGTGATGTTTGTATCACATTTAAGTCTTCTCATTTGAGGGGCCGCTTCAGATCCTTGCAAGGAACAAGGGTTTGCCACCGTATAATCACACGCCTGAGAGAACGCATGAGTTCTGTGCTACTGCGGAGTCTTGTGTGCCTGCACAAGTGTGCGCATGGAGGGAGACGTGATGGATTCAAGCGCGGCCGAGGCAACAGAGACGATTGAACACTCGCTCGGAACGATGAGTCTCGAAGGGGACGGAGACACGGGTAGAGATGGGCATATCCTCCCCGTACCCCTTATTGACGGGTATACCCATATCCTACCCTTGTACGAATGGGTAAAGAATTTTATGTTCATCCCCTACTTGTTCCATCGGGTGTCCATACCTTGCCTGTTCCACCGGGTGTAGAAATTGTTAATTAGATAGCTACATGTAACTTTTTTTAAGTAACTAGTAAATATGCAATACGGCCGAAGCACATATGTATATATTATCATGATATAATGTTAAGTATGATTTTATTAAAGCTTGATGTATTATACACTATATATTTTTGTGCTATATTATGCACATCTAAAAGAGATAGATGTATTTGAATTTTATATTAAAATATTATATGGGATAATCAAAGATGATACGTCCAAGACATATAAATTTAATGCTTCTACACAAGTTGTTTCACCGGAATTATTTTTTACAATTCATATCAAAAGATATTCTTAATTTAATTATTCTTCTCAAGCTATTTCACTAATAAATTTATAAATAGAAGTATAGTACTACCTCCGTTCCACAAGTGGCCTTTTTACACCACAAGTTTGACCACTCGTCTTATTCATTTATGTAAATATAGTCAAATTTAAGACATTTTTGAATATTTTTTATCAATAAAGCAAGCCACCATGAAAAATATGATAATTACACAAAATTTTAAATAAGACGGGCGATCAAAGTTAGAGTAAAAAAAGTCAAATGAACTATAGTTTAAAATGGAGGGAGCAGTGGACAAAGAAGTAGAGATGGATGCATAAAGTAGCAAATAGATTTGGACTTGCTGATTATATAAGCACGGGGTGCTCACACTCTGCAGCGCCGCCGGCTCGCGGGACTGGGAGCCGACCGACGACTCGGCGCACCGCGTCCTCCTGAAGGTGAGGCCGATCCGCACGCGGAGCGCCTTCTACTGGACCGCCGCCGTCGTCCGCCTCGACGACCCACGACCGACCAAGCTACTGCGGTTCTGCCTCCGCGATGAGGCGTTCATAGTGGTGCCCAACCCGTCGTGCTTCACCGATTCGCGCGACCGTGGCGTCATCGGCGACCGCGACACCTTCACGGAGCTCCGCGGGAGGCTGTGCTGCGCGCACGTGCGGACCCTGACGGTCGTCGATGTCTGGCGTCGCTGCCGGGGGGCGGGCGCGACGGGAGGTACGGGGGCAGAGGGTGCGGGTGCGGTGCCGACGAGCCGTGGCTGGAGGGGGCACGGCGAGGCTTGCCCAGTGCGGGTGGAGGCGGCGACGGCGAGATGGAGGACGCGGGGAGGGGAGGCAGCGCGGCGAGAGGGAGGTCGCGGGGAAGGGGAGTGTCGCGCGGCAATATTTGAAGGGGGAAGCATCCGCGAAATTTGGGGAGGGAGCGGCGGCTCTGCACAAGTAACGGATTCGGGGGATAGAAAAGGTAGTGTAGTGGCTTAGGACTATTTAGCAGCATCCGCTGGAATAGTCTTATATCCGGGCCAATTCCGCACGGTCTCAACCGGCCCGCGAGCGGCAACGTGTGGGATAAATGCATGCAGCCTGTAGCTAGCGCACAGCCTATTCTTGCTTTGCTGAGGATCTGTTTATTAATTATTTGGGCTCTATCTATAGGCACTTCCTCTATTTCATTCGTCTTCCTCGTTCAGCTTCGATGGATAGCGTCATCCTGTAGCGGCAGCACCTGTATACAGGTATGAACTCTTCCTATAAACTTTGGTCAAATTTGAGATAGTTTGACTTAGCATAGAGTTAGAAGTGTACTCTTTTTAGGATAGAAGCGCCCGGTAATGTAATTGATGCAAATTAATTGATGCCCTTGAATGTTTGATCTATTTCTTGCGAGGGTAGATCAGTTAAGGAGCTATACGACGATCGTTTCTAATGGTTTTGTAAAGTAACCATTAAGCCCCACCATATGCATTAGAACTCGCTAGTCAAGCCTAGCCATTATGGCCTGCCTTTACCTCGTTTGGACCCAATCATTGTGAAAAACAAATATTATCGCCGTGTGTTTAGTCAGACCATGATCTCTGATTCTCTGCCGCCGCTGCTACAATAGCTGAATTATTTTGAGGACAGAGAGAAATGCAGCACTGCTGCATTGCATGCTTTCGTGTATCCCATCTCTATCTCAATTTATAATAGCTATATGGCTCCTACAAACACACCACTGATTCTTGCCGTCCGGTGTGTTATGTGTCTAAGAGGGCACGGCAGGGAAGAAGTTTCTGCTGCCGAAAGAAGTTCCCAGCGCGCAGGTAGCATATGGCAAGACCGGCGGCGGCGGGAGAAAGCTGGAGACCGCCGGCCGCGAGCGGCGGCCTCTCCGGCGAGCTCCTCCCGGCGTTCGTCGAACCCTTCCCTTCTGCCGTCGGGAACAGCATCATCGACCCTTACGACTGCCGCTACAGGTGCGGTTGCTGCGCAGCTCATGGGCTCCCCCTTCCTGTTCAATTCGCCATGCATGCACGTTTTGATCCACGCGTGGTCTGATGATGACATGTCAGCAGGTGGTGGCAGGCGTTCCTGATCGTGCTGGTGCTGTACTCGGCGTGGGCATCGCCGTTCGAGCTGGCCCTGGAGAAGGCCACCACCGCGCCTCTCCTCGTCGTGGACCTGGTCGTCGACGTCTTCTTCGCCGCCGACATCGCCGTCTCCTTCTCCGTCGCCTACTTCGACAGGTCCGCCAACCTCTTCGTCTACGACCGAAGGAAGATCGCCACGAGGTACCTGACAAGGCCGTGGTTCGCCATGGACGTGGCCTCCACGGTGCCGTTCCAGATAATCTACCGGCTGGTCAGCGGCAGGAGCACTACCTGGTTCAGGTACCTCAATCTTCTCCGGCTATGGCGACTACGGCGTGTCAGTAAGCTCTTTGCAAGGTACGTATAGTACTCCATCGATCCTATGCATATTATACATGCTGTATTTTCTCTACAAAAAACGCTTTCAGAAACACTACGTACTGTTGAGTGTTGACATGTTGCATTATGAATGATCGATCATATATGTTCTCCGGTTGCAGATTGGAGAAGGACATCAGATTCAACTACTTGTACACCAGGCTCATCAAACTCATCGGCGTGAGTGCATGCATGGCACATCATTTCGTTCGTTCACCCTGAATTTCTGGCTTATTCCTTCATCAGAACAAGAGAATTTCTGGAGGAACTAACTGGATCAAGTCTGGTTCTCGTCTCCAGGTGACGCTGTTCGCGCTGCACTCGTCGGCGTGCATCTTCCTGTGGATGGCGTTCCACCACGGGGACAAGGAGCACACGTGGCTGGGCAGCCAGGTGCGCGACTTCACGGACCGCAGCGTCTGGGTCGGCTACACCTACGCCGTGTACTGGTCCATCACCACGCTCGCCACCGTCGGCTACGGCGACCTGCACGCCGTGAACCCCGGCGAGATGGCCTTCGCCACCTGCTACATGCTCTTCAACCTCGGCCTCACCTCCTACATCATCGGCAACATGACCAACCTCGTCGTCCACGCCGCCACCAACACATTCAAGATGGTAATTGCCTTGATCGATGATGTCATGTCATGTCGTCGGAGTCATTTCATAATAACAAACAGATTGCCGGCCTTTTCTTGTTGCAGAGGGACATGGTGCGGCGTGTGTCGACGTTCGGGAGCGCGAACGGGCTGCCGCGGGAGCTGAGGGAGCAGATGATGGCGAGCGCGCAGCTGAGGTTCAACACGGGGGAGGTGATCCAGCAGCAGCTGCTGCTGCTGCTGTCCGACCTGCCCAGGGCGCTCAGGTCAGGGATCGCGCAGCACCTGTTCAGGGGCGCGGTCGAGCGCTGCTACCTGTTCCAGGGCGTCTCCAACGACCTCGTCCTGCAGCTGGTACTGAATACTGATATCTAGCCACCGTGCTCGATCTCAGAGAGATCGAGTGGCTGTGTACGTACTATTTACTGACCCAAACAATGGGAATCATGCAGGTTTCAGAGATGACGGCAGAGTATTTCCCCCCGAAGGCGGACATTGTCCTGCAGAAGGAGACCTCGACGGACTGCTACATCATCGTGTCCGGTGCAGTGGTAAGCACTTATTCACAGCTGCCAGCAACCTTCTGCAATGATCTTCAGTTCAGATTCATCTCCTATTCTCCTTGCTCTAACTCTGCTCATCCCGTTCCCTCTGCCTGCGTATCAGGACGTGTTGACGACTACTGATGATGGGACAGACAAGGTAACACAACCGAATCCAAAATGAACTTCACGGATTGCAATTTCCTTTTATGCTCAGTACTCATGAACTCATGATACTACAGCCACGGTCTTCCTTACAGTTCTGTTCAACTGCATTCCCATCTTGTAGCTTGTGATGAAGACAGGGCCACACGGCATGGCAGGGGAGATGGGGGTGATCTTTGGCATCCCACAGCCGTTCACCGTCCGATGCCGGAGGCTCACGCAGGCAGTGCGCATCAGCCGCAGCCATCTTCTGCAGCTACTCCGTCCCGGCACTGCAGACGCGGACACTGTCCGCGCCAATCTTGTTCAGCACCTCAAATCTCTGAAAGAACACGTCGCAGCGGACGCAACGTTTTTCAGGGAAATCCTTTCCGACACAGACCTGGTAGGTGCCCCAAAAAACTTACAGAAAATTGAAAATGAAGGAACTTGAAGCATCGACTCTGAAACTTGGCGTGCCCATTTGCGCAGGATCAGCTTCAGAACGCTTCCATTTTTCAGAAGCAGCTGCAGCACAACGGCACCGGGCAACAGGAAGAGACCGCTGCTCCCGGCAACATGTTGCTGCGTCGGCAGCACAAGCCACGAGTGGTCATCCACGATCACTTCCCTAGCGATGGCAGGGAGAAGGCTCGGGACCGCGCGGCCGGGAAGCTCGTCTGCCTCCCGGACTCGCTGCAAGAGCTGATGGAAGTTGCCGAGGCGAAGTTCGGGAAGGCGGCGAGGAGGGTGCTCACCGTCGACGGCGCCGAGGTGGACGACGTCGCCGTGCTAAGAGACGGGGATCACCTGGTGTTGTGTTGTTAGAATAAATAGACCAGTAGCAAGTAGCATAAGCACGCGCGAAGCGTTTCGCATCACCCTGTTCTCCAAATTTTAGGCGAGGGAAAGGGTGAAAAGAAAGCTTGGACTGTGTAATTTCGCTAAAAGAAAGCTGTCCCTGAAAATCATACATACTGTAGCAGATAATTTCGTTAACAAAATTACCCTACTTATGGTTGGACTGAAGCGCTTGCTCCCTCCGTCCTAAATTATGTCGTTTCAACTTTTCTAGATGTATGAGATATATAGCAAATGCTATCTAAAATCAAAATAACTTACAAGTTGGAACTGAGGAATGAAAGGGTATTTCTAGGAAAAGAATAGGCAAAACCGTTGGGGAAACACACTTCATTAGGAATCAATTTGTATATAACTAGCACGCTGTAAAAACACATGCAAACAGGCCATTCAGAATCTCAGTCCCCAAAAAGAAAAGATATGCAAAATGAAGCAGTTATAACCCAGTACATAAAGCACTACGAGCTATCAAATTATATTATCTCAAAATCACACGTCAGTAAGCCAATAGCCATATACAATAACCGAAAGTGCCATAATATTTTGCTTAGCATTGTTGAGGGGGGGAAAGCACAGATGAGAATTATACAACAATCTGCACTGGTTGTTGGCAGATATATTCCCTGTTAATACATTAGCTACATATCTCTTGGGATTTGAGTACTCACAATCCTAATATCAGCAGTTACAGAGTTAATCATAATCACCTGCCTACCATGTGGATTCATCTATTGACATGAAACCCCCAAACTTGTTCCTGAAATAACAAAGTTCAACAAGTCATCATCTGTTCGAGCCTCCAACATAAAATTATCAAGATAACATAAAATGGGCACACATTCCAGGGAACCACTTGGACACAACAAACCACATGCTAAAAAACGTCTTAACAAAAAGAATATGGATGTGGACTATGTCAATAATATTTCCTAACACAGCACAATACACAAGGCCTAAAAACATTGTTGGAGTGTGATTTCAACTTCCACTACCACAGGCAATACATGGAACATTTGGTGGAAATCCAGAAGTTACATTTCCCACTGGCCACCGCTGATGCAAACATTAATCAAACACAAAAAGGCAGGGGCAGCGGCCAAAGTCAACTAGCTGTGTCCTAATTATACTTCAGAATAGATGTTTTGATCATTCTAGGTTCTAGCAAATCACAGAAATCTGTCATAATAACTACCATTAAGTCACAAGTGTTTGCAAACTTGGAACTCTAAAGCTTGACACAGAATGGATATAGTAGTCAGAACATAACAAGGGGGAACCATATGTTCCACAACACCAAGCGAATGAAACGAGAGGTTGGGAGATGCCCATTAAGATGCATTCAAGAGGATGTCTTGATCATGCCCATGCAAGGTAACCGATTCTAAGCAAAACTGGAAATTTACGTCCTAGTTTCCAACTGGAGCAAACAGGCCAAGACTAATAAGGATTCATGAACACCTCCATTTCTTAGACAGCAATAAAAATATTTTGACAAGTTTATATCTGTAGTAGCAATACCCATCGACATAAAAGCCAAATTATTGAAAAAACTTTCTATCAGCGTAATTAACAGCCCAGTAACTGAAAACAAAATAAAATCCTAAATTCACCGATATGCATAGTTCTGCTCAGGAAACATATCTGATTCTCTTCATATGTTATAGCAGATACTTTAATCTCTTACATTACATACAATACAAGTAGCGTTGATTACCTTGCAACTAGCAACAATCCCTCTTTCCACCACAAATACTTAAAATGTACATCAACAAAATATATGCAGACCTTATGCCATGCCAAATTAAACACAAACATATGACAATTGACAACTCGGGCACTACTGCTTTCATATGTCACGCATGATGACATCCCAACTAGTAGTCTTTGGAGAAGGAGAGTAAATTATATTAGTACCGAATATGATTTGTCCAAAGAAAACAATATTCCGGTAGATTTGAGAACAGGACCCTTGCTGTTCCAGCACATAACTCACTCAGATATCAAGGTCACATATGCTGTTGAACCTATCATGATCAAAAGCAACAATAAAAGTTCAAGTATGGCCAGTAGATTCCAATATTCCTAACAATACCTATGAGCCCAGAGATTGAATACTTCAGCAATGGCAGTATGGATCTAAACTAGCATATATTGCCATCAACTGAAACCAAGTTTCGATCTGATAAAAAAACTAGTTGCAGATTTAAGATAGTAACTGGCATTCTTTTGCATCTCATTCTCAAATATTTGAAGATTTCTGGTTGTGCCTTCTACTAGTTTTCCTTATTAAGTCTAACATCAGCCGTGTGATTTGTTCTGCTACAACCTTCCTTCTGATATACACAAAAATACTATGTCAAACAATGCTGGGCCCGAATAAATCTGTAAATACACGGCCCTACAAAAGTTATCAATGGTGCCGAATGGTGGCATAGGATGCAAACATGGTAGTAATTTGCAACTGAGCACCTTTTGCATTGGCAACCACACACTTGGTTTCTTGAATAATATGGTTCTCCACATGAAACTGAAGACTGAGATCCTTCACGAATTGTCATTCCAGACCCAGAGAAGGATAATTCGGTCTTTAGTTTGCTCAAGTTATGCAAAATTTAATGAAATCCAAACATATATGCTACACTATAACTTGATGCACACAACATAAGCAGCTGAGATGAGTAAACCAACCTCATTTTATGAACTTTAGGCCATATGCTAGGAAGAAGCATCCATGGCACCATTGTTTTGCTCTTCACCACCATCAACCTCCAACCGCTTATGATCACCACCATCCCCATCTTCCTCCTCATCAGTCTCATCCCCATCTTCATCACTGAGACAAGCAATCTCTGCCTGCGCCTTCTCCAAAATCTCCCTCCATTTTGCATCGAGGTCCCTTTGCAAATCCTTCCTCATTTGATCCACCTCCGCCATGTGCTGCCTCTTGCTACTCTCAATCCTCACAAATACCTCCCCAAACTTCTGAATCGACTCTGTGAGAGCCATGAACCCATTCTGATTCACTTCAACAGCACTAATTTTAGGCATCCCTTCAACAGCACTAATTTTATGCATCCCTTCAACAGCACTAATTTTCTGCGCCCCTTCAACAGCACTAATTTTCTGCATTCCTTCAACAGCACTAATTTTTTGAGGTTCAGGTTCACCCAATTCCGCTCCCGGCCCTGTAACCCCGGCGGGCCCTGCCTCCCCAGCACCGCCCAGCAGACACTCTGGAGCCTTCATCCCCCATCCCAAGCGCCGCGATGGCTGCGTGTCACGGCGGCGCTTCACAACCGGAGGCTGGAACGGGGGAGGTAGCGGGGCCGTTGGCGGGGGCGACGGGTACAGGATTGACACCATCTTGTCGTAGTAGACCCATTTCAGGGGGCCGAAGGGGGAGCGGGGATCGCGGCGTGCGGAGCGGCGCGCCCTCTCCCTCTCCTTCTTAAACTGCTTCCTGAGCGTGTCGACGCGGTTGCGGCAGTGCGTCTCGGTGAAGTACGCCGGGGGGCGACCCTCGGCGGCGGACACGAGGCGGGCGACCTCGTGCCACTCCTCGGCGCGAATGCCGCCGCGGCCCGCCCCCGCGCGCACGAAGCGGTCGCCCCAGGCGTCGAGGAGCGCGAAGGTGGAGCTCTCCGTCCACTTGGGCGCGGCGCGCGGGGCCAGGACCTCGTAGGGGGCGAGCCGCGGGGCGAACTCGAAGCCGAGCGCGTACTGGTCGGTACGGCGGCGCTTGGCGCTCGGGGAGGAGGGCGACGGGGAGGCGCCCGATGAGGAAGGAGAGGACGGGGAGGGCGACGGCGAGGGGGTCGCGGCGGCGGCCGCGCCGTCGACCATGGCCGCGGCTAGGGTTTCGAGCTCGTGGGCCGCGTCGTCGCCCATGGCCGCGGCTAGGGTTTCGAGTTCGTGGTTGGTGTGGTTCGGCGAGGTGGGTTGGCCGGGACCGGTAGGAATCCGGCGAGTTTGGGGCAGGTCGTCCGTTCACCACACTGGAGTACTACTGTACCCATGTCCTGCTAAAACTACTGTACGCTAGTGAAAATTGGACAGATCCCAGATAAAAGTTTGTAATTTTTTGAAATGTAAATTTGGTCCACTTTTAAAAAATTCAACCAAATTTTAGTGAATTGTTTATTTGAAAGGTATTTTGTGCGTGTTGGACGAAGCAAGGTACGTGCATAGTAATAACATGCGGCTAAAGCTCATGGAGGTGTATCGGTATTTGGCGGAGCAGGGGAACGAACTCGTGAAGGAAATAGGAAATGATCTTTATATGGAAATGAAAGAATCCGGAGTAATTAATGAAAAAAATATTGAGGAATCAAAGGTAGCTCTAGTATATGGCCAAATGAATGAACCACCGGGAGCTCGTATGAGAGTTGGTTTAACTGCCCTAACTATGGCAAAATATTTCCGAGATGTTAATAAGCAAGACGTGCTTTTATTCATAGATAATATCTTTGGTTTTGTTCAAGCAGGATCGGAAGTAGAGGCAGCGAACCTTCCACGGTACCTAACATAGCATCTCCAAGAGATTAGCAAAAAAATTAGTCAAATTTACTGATTTAGCTACTCTCAAAGATAGATGATAGATTAAAGATAGCTAATGAGGTAGGCTAGCTAAAAATAGCTAGCGAATGAGGTGGGATAGAAAGTCACTAAATTTAGAGAGTCATTTACAGAGTCCGTTGGAAACTTTTTTTCTCTAACGATAGCTAAATTTAATTTTAGAAAACAATTTGACTAGTCTCTTGGAGATGCTCTAAAGCATCTCTAAGAGATTAGATAAATCGATTTTTAAAGTTAAATTTAGCTATTGTTAGAGATAAAATGTTTCCAACAAACTCTGTAAATAACCCTCTAAATTTAGTGGTTCTTCATCCCGCCTTATTCGCTAGCTATTTTTAGCTAGCCCACCTCACTGGCCATCTTTACATAATCTGTTGGATTACTATGTTATTTGTTAGTCAAATCTATTTTTGAGAGTAGCTAAATCAGTAAATTTGATTAATCTTTGCTGTAACATTACAACATGTCAGTTGTAAACTCCGTCGGCAGAATTTAGTGAACCTTGATTCTAAATATAGCATGAGACAATTTTATAATTGCAAGTATGAAAGAACCTTAGGCCCTGTTTAGATCCAAATTTTAGATCCAAACTTGAGACCAAAGTTTGACGTTTGTAATAAATGCGTCACTATAGCATTTCGTTTGTATTTGTGAAAAAAAACTCCAAACATTGATTATTTAGGCTCAAAATGTTCGTCTCGCAAAGTACAACGAAACTGCGCAATTAGTTATTGATTTCATCTACATTTAGTGCCTCATGTGCTGATATTTTAATGTGATGGGAATCTTCTTTTTGCATAGTGGAATTTGGGAGGCAAACGGAGCCCTTGTTTAGTTCCCAAATTTGGGAGCCAAATTTTGGTTTTTGGGGTGTGTGTACCACTGTAGCATTTCGTTTGTATTTGTGAAAAATTGTCTAAAAATTGATTAATTAGGCTCAAAATGTTCGTCTCGCAGAGTACAACAAAACTGTGCAATTAGTTTTTGATTTCATCTACATTGAGTGCATGTACCGACATTTTGATGTGATGTGAATCGTCTTTTTGTATAATGAATTTTGGGGTAGAATTTTGGATCTAAGCAACGGAATTGCAAAAGTGCAGCGTTCCCGTGTCTCGAAATGGCTGATGATGTGGTTAGATATTTCTGGTGCTTATTAAATTTGTCATATGTAAAGCTATTACATTTAGGCGTGAGGTCGTTTAGGATCTAAAAAAAATCACACGTTTAGTTTTGTGCCTATTTGACTTGTATCAGACTTGTGGAATGAAACTATAAGGCTATGGAGACTATGTCCTGCAAGAAAGGATTTGTTTCCCTTTCATAATGTGCTTTTCTGAATAACAAAAAAAGAGGATTAGTTACCCAAGAAAGAAAAAGCTTTAGTGAATCAGGGAAAAGCATTACTGCACTGATAATAATTCTTAATGAATAGGGATTGGTTATATCTTATTGTGGTTTCTTTCTCAACCATTATTCTGCTCTGCGTGGGCTTAGGTTGCTTATTCATCATGCATCATTAGATGATTCAGTAAATCTTTTTCTTTGCTAATTAAATTGAGTGATATAGATGGTTAACTTTTTTCAAAACAAAAAATAAAATGCACAGGGTAGTACCTGACACTTTAATTGGCTGGTTTTGGGTTATGTGTCAAATTCACTAGTTTCATTCCTCGAAGAGCACATGTACGCGTAGAATTGTAAATGAGGGAGCTGTTTGTGAGACGGCTAATTTTGTGGTGAATAGATCATGCATTAATCTTGTAAACAAAACGTATTGAGTTTGAACACTAGCATATTTTAATGTGTACCACTCTCCACGTAGTATCTTGCATCTTTTTGCGCTATTAAAAACTTGGAACAGAATATAACTGCTAGCTATAAACATTAATGTTATGTACAAATTAAACACCCCTCCCTAATGATTGATCTCCAGCCTCCAGCAGTTTCCTAGATGCACAAGCGGCCACTGGCTTCCCGTTTCACCTTAGGTCCCAACCCTCCATGTAGGATGGTTTCCATAGCATTAATTAGACTGCCACATAAGACTTTTTGCTTGTGTAGCACTGTATTAAATAAAAGAGAGTGGAAAGAGGAAGAAACTGGGTCTCATGTTCGACACGAGAACCTATGCATAGGACACTACCAAAGTTTGCATTGGGAGAGGATAGTGTCTTCATGATAGAAAAAGAACAAGTATGATTGGTAGAGAGAAAAGATGATAAATTTATTAATGATCCATCCTAAGAAATCATGGGTTGGAGAATATAGTGTCTAAGGTGATGTCTTGCTAACATGGCAGCATGGACACTACCCATAGACCTAACAAGTCTAATTTTGCTATAATTAATATATAATTACCATACATTTACTGTAGCATTACATTATCTAATCATGATGTAATTAGGCTTAATAGATTTGTCTCATAAATTACTCCTCGCTTATGTAATGGGTTTTTAAATTAATCTATATTTAATACTCATAATTAACATATTTATATCCGATGTGACGGCACTAAAGTTTAGCGCGTGAGAAACAAACAGGGTCTTAGAGCAATCCCAACCCATCATGTCTATGGGTAGTGTCCATGCTGTCATGTTAGCAAGACATCACCTTAGACACTACATTCTCCAACCCATGATTTCTTAGGATGGATCATTAATAAATTCATCATCTTTTCTCTCTACCAATCATACTTGCTCTTTTTCTATCATGAAGACACTATCCTCTCCCAATGCAAATTTTGGTAGTGTCCTATGCATAGGTTCTTGTGTCGACACTGAGTCTTACATGAGACACAGTTTCTTCCTTTTTTCATTCTCTCTCTTATTTAATACAGTGCCACACGATCAAAAAGTCATATGTGGCAGCCTAATTAATGCTATGAAAATCATCCCACGTGGAGGGCTGCGACTGAAGAATGGATAGCAGCTCCTTGATTTCCTGCATGTTTGTCAGCTGTCTTAGAATACGGAAAGAAGAAGAGGTATAACAAAAGCAATTTATTGTCCCCGGCACACTTGCAATTCTGAATGTGTGCAGATACCTGTTTATGGCCGTGTTTCTTTGGTGTCAAATTTTTTTTACTCGTTTGACCAATAATTAAGGGTATTAAATAAAGTCAGTTTACAAAACTATCTTCACAACTCCGGGTTAATTCACGAGACAAATCTAATGAGGTCTCTGACCGCATGATTAGATAATTGTTACTGTAGTATTGCTGTAGCAAATCATGGACTAATTAAGCTCGTTAGATTTGTCGAGTAAAGTTACATACACCCCTGAAAAGGTTTTATAAATAGACTTCGTTTAATACTCCATGCATGTAAGATTACTTTGAAAACTTTTTTTCGTGAGAAGTAAAGAAACACGGCCCATAGGGCTCTTGTTTAGGTCATTGACTGACCCACCATTTCCTCTCAGGTATGACACAGTTGAACTGGAGAAGCTCTCTTTCCTCCCACCACCACCATCAGTAACAGCTCTCGATGGAGAAGGCATGAACAGCTTAATGATGAAGCATGCTCCCTCCATAGAGGGGTCGTCTTCCTCCAGGTCTAGGTGTTGGAAGGACTCCTGGCGGCGCTCGATCTCAAAGAGCTGCTAAATGCTGACTCGTCTGTGGTTGTGGCCCTACTAGACATTGACAACTCGCTGAGGTCTCGCAGAGACAGCTCATAGGCTTCTTCAGGCAGGTTGTCCATTGCTTGTAGCATCATCTCCCGGTGGTGCCTGTGAATCGCCTGTGCGTCCGCGTCCTCCAGCCACTGCTTGGAGTAGCAGTTGGTGACCTTGGATTGCTGGATCCAGGATTCGTAGTCGAAGTCGAGTGCATCCTCATGGGTTTTTCCTGAGACTAGACTTGTGAAGCTGAAGGGCTGCTGCTCTGTGAGAGAGGTAGAAGTAGGAGCCATGGAATGGAATGCCCAATGAAATGAGGCGAATTGAAAGGAGATTTGATGGTCCGGATTGGAGTTGGGACAATATTAGCTTATGCAGGTGGTGTTTTATAGATGAAGCCCTTGCTTAGTTGCTAAATTGGGGACTCTAAAGTTGGGGTTTTATAATCATTGTGTCACTGTAGCATTTCGTTTGTATATGTGAATAATTGTCCAAACATTGATTAATTAGGCTCAAAATGTTCAAATTATAACAAAACTATGCAATTAGTTTTAATTTTATCTACATTTAGTACATCATACATATGCCGGTATTTTGATGCAATGCGATTTTTTTATAGTGGAATTTGGGGTTAAAGTTGGAGAACTAAGGTCTTGGTAGCCATCGCCTGCTTGCTTGATAAAATAGAATATAATAGGTGACAGACAGGGAGAACGTGTATGATCAAGTTCCTGCATCTTTTAGTAGTTCCCCAACTTGAGGTGTGTAAAGCTGGCAAAATGCACTGTAACGTCATTGTAGCATCACTGTAGCATTTCGTTTGCGTTTGGTAAAAATTGTCCAAACATTGACTAATTAGGCTCAAAACGTTCATCTCGCAAAGTATAACTAAATTGTGCAATTATTTTTTGATTTCATCTATATTTAGTACTTCATGCATGTGCCGGTATTTTGATGTGATGAAGAATCTTCTTTTTGTATAGTAAATCTGGACCCAAAATCTGAAACTAAACAGTTTAGTTCCCCAAATTTGACCTCAAATTCCACTATAAAAAAGAAGATTCTCATCGCATCAAAACGTCAGCACAATACTAAATATAAATAAAATAAAAAATTAATTACATAGTTTTGTTGCACTTCACGAGACGAATATTTTAAACCTAATTAATTAATATTTAAATAATTATTTATAAATAGAAACGAAATGCTACAGCGACGGTAAAATGTCAAGTTCGCTGCGTCAAACTTCGGAACTAAAGGCCCTAGCCTCGATCCATTCTGGCGGCTGCAAAATCTGCATTAGCTATAGTTGCCTCTCCGTAACGCACGGCAATGATAAATTATTGCTATTCCTGAGTGCGATCTTAACAACACGTACACGCCACACATACTTATTAATTGGTGTGTGGCATAATCTTGCCTCTTTTCTATGTGCACCGCCTGCTACATGAGCAAACTCCCTTCGTGCTGTTGGCTCACTCCATTTGCTTGCAAGAGAGCAACTTGTCAAACACTCAAGATACCAACAAGCATCAAGAAAAATTGACGGCCTCTCTTGTCAAACGCTCAAGATCTTCAAAGTTCAGGTGCCTAATGCCAACTTCAAAAAACACATATTTTCTGTTCAAGGGAGTTTTGCAATTTATTATGAAAAATGCAGATGTGCCTGATTTTTTTTTTTTTGAGAACATGCAGATGTGCATGATGATGCATTTCCTCCCATGGGATCCCTAAAATTGTCTCAAGGCTTTATGGGCCGAAGCCTTAGGACACTTTCGGATGATGGGCCGCGAACTAGATCAAAGTGGAAGAACTCGTGCTGTGGGCCTCACGGCCTCGCTCCTCCACAGAAAAAGGATTCAGGTGCACTGACGGGCCACTAGCCCGAGTTGTGCTGCCTGCGCCTGCGCTTGCCTCTTTTCCTCGTCTTCGCTTGTCGTCCCGAACTCCCGGTTATTTTCGCAGCATCTCTCGACTCCGAAGACGACAAGCGCAGGCGCAGGCAGCACAAGACGTACGCCTAGGGCCTAGCAGGAGATTGGTAATAAATCTTTTCAGCGACCTTTTCTTGAGTTCTGTTTTTTTTTTTTTGAAAAACTATCAAGAGCACTGCTCATTCAGAGTTGTGCTGGTTCTTGGAGCACAAGAAGGGGCGGTTCAAGTTCAACAAATGCCAGCTTCTTCATGGAGCACAGGGCTGAGCAGTGGAGAGAGCAACAGGTCCCAGTGGGTGCCAGCCTAGCTATCTCCTCGCCTAGGAGGAAAAGAAACGATGGCTTGTTTAGTTCTCAACTTTATTAATGGTGTAAAGTTGAGACTTTGTCATAAATACGGTATTGTAGCATTTTGTTTGTATTTGTGAATAATTGTTCAAACATTGATTAATTAGGCTTAAAATATTCGTCTCGCAGTACAACAAAATTGTAAAATTAATTTTTAATTTCATCTACATTTAGTACTACATAAATATCCTGATATTTTAATGTGACGAAAATCTTCTTTTTATACCGTCGAATTTGGGGTGGGATTTGGAACTAGCTGCGACGAGACACTGCATGCAGCAGCTAGCCGCTAGCTTCCACAGGAGCTTCCAGCTAGACTGCCAGCGCGTTGTTCACACCACAGGAGCCGGCACGTAGCGATTTC
Organism: Echinochloa phyllopogon; assembly: GCA_033239725.1. NCBI lineage: Eukaryota > Viridiplantae > Streptophyta > Magnoliopsida > Poales > Poaceae > Echinochloa > Echinochloa phyllopogon. The sequence continues at coordinate 48,844,429 of BTCW01000014.1, forward strand.
ATTAGTTGCTTGTACACAGACAGCCGGCGCGGCATGTAGGCCGGGACATCTCGCGCCGCAAGCTACTGGAGCTTTGCTTGCACACTTTGCACGAATTTTAATCGCCGAGATCAGGCTAGAGGATCCACTCTATATGCTGACCACATCACCACGCATTATTGCTACGCGTTTACGTGCTCAGAAAACCTCGATAGCCTCACGGAACAGCAAACACGAGCTGTTGGAGATACTGACAGGGATGGGGGAGTCGATACTGCACAGTGCGTGTAGGGTAACAAGATTCTAAATTTTATCCCAAAGTCCACTATGCAAAGAGAATTCTCACAACATCAAAATGTCATAGCATGTATGGAGTATTAAATGTAGATGAAATCAAAAACTAATTGCACAGTTTTGTTGTATTTTACGAGACGAACATTTTGAGCCTAATTAATCAATTTTTGGACAATTTTTCATACATACAAACGAAATGCTACAGTTGCGCACGTATTCTAAAAGACGAAAGTTTACCCTCGGAACTAAACAGGGTGATGTCCCACCCCAAAGTTCACTATGCAAAAAGAAGATTCTCGTCACATCAAAATGTCATAGCATGTATGGAGTACTAAATGTAGATAAAATCAAAAACTAATTGGACAGTTTTGTTGTACTCTACGAGACGAATATTTTGAACCTAATTAATCAATTTTTGAACAATTTTTCACACATACAAACGAAATGTTACAGTAACGCACGTAAGACTCAAATTTAGCTCCAACTCCACAATCTAAACAAGGTCCAAATCTCGCAGCGCACGGGCCTCGCTCGCTGCATCACCACAAATGCGCGTCGTCAGAGGATACAAAAATAACAATAAGCTCGGCCCGGAGCCGAGAGCTTTGAACTGCATCGCTAACGGTGCGATCGCAAAAATCTACAGGCCGTGATAGCCGATAGCGGCGAGTCACCAGTTAAAGAGGCGCAAACACCCATCGAAGCAAAGCGCTCGGGTAAAAGGTAAAATAATGCGCTGCAGCTGCAAAGGGCGGCGAAAGGCGAGAGCCCCCGACCCCGAGCGGAGGAATTTCTCGTGGTCGGCGACGGGGAGCGGGGTTAAATTAGCGCTAAGTTAATCGTCGTACTTGCCGCACGAGGGGGAGGTTTAATTTAGCGCGGAGCAGGAGGTGGTGGCAGCTGCTGCTGCGAAGCTCGGTGAGTGATGGGATAACGACGCCTCGGGAGGCGACACCTGCCCTGCCCCCCACGAAGTGTGACAAAAGCTCACCGGGGGTAGTATAGTAGAGTATATTACTCCGGTAATCACCGTGTTTGGCTGCTAGTGACGGTCTCGGTGAGCCTGGTTAAGTACGGGGTGATGGTTGGGACACTGCATCTGGGCATCTGGCCTCAGAGAGAGAGGACGTGGATAATGCTAGGCGACCTCGTACAACACAGTAACATATCATATCTAACATGTGCAGACTACCACCTCTCGTTCGGCATGGGGACATATGCGGACAGGATTTGCTTTGCTCCAAAGCGGAACGGCACCACCTCACTAGCCGGTACTTTTTTTTAGTAATGGATTAAATAATCCGACCTTGACCTCAAAAGGCTACAGCCTCACACACAACCAGCAGCACTTCCGTCTGCTAAGTTCACGAAAACTAGCCACTACTAAGTGAACGTGGAACACAGCTACTAACATGACTAGCAGTTAAGCAAGATAGTTCCGACTTTCTTTTCTACGGGGGAGGTAATACTCACTGCCAATCGTCACGGCCCTTTGTTGCAGCGTGCTCAGGTCCTTCACGCCACACCGTGCAAGCAGGATGATGCTTGATACGCTGGATGCTGGGGTTATCGACAGATCATCGGTCCTGTTCGTTTGGCTCATCGGCCACCAGTCGACGGTATTTTTCTCTCAAAACAAATCAGTCATCAGTCAGTCATATTTTTCTCTCCGAACAAATCAGCATCAGCCACCAGCCAAATAAAAAAGGCACCAAAATACAAATCCATTACAAAAAAAACTATAGACGCTTGATTGAAAAACATTTCCTTGCTCCTTGTATCTGTCAATTTCTGCAAATGGGGCACCAAAACAGAATCTGCGTGCTGATATTCAAACTGCGCAGTAAACGTGCCAAATCTCCGCAAAGAGATGTATTATTGTCCTATATGTAAAACTAGCAAGGTGGCCCGCGCAAATTTACGCGGGTAGCTAGTTTTTTATTAATATTTATATGTTTTTAACTTCAATATAATTTTATTTAAATATCCGTTGTTCTATTATCAATATTATTTGTCCAAGTGTGCCCAAACTAATGTATTATTTTTTATCATCATGTATGTGGCACATTGTATGAATTAATGATGCAAGCTTATATTTACTAATTGTATTTGATATTGATTCTTTGATCAACTTGTATTTTTCTTATTTATTCAATTTAGAATTTAACTATTTATTTACTCTAATCAATGTACTTTAAGGGTTAATATAGATTGTTAGATCTTATCAAAAACCAATAGTGTGTATTATTTTTATTTCGTTTAATATGGTAATAACATTATGTTATTAAGATTAACTCTATCAATACCTCTCAGACTCTCCAAATACTAAATGGAGTCTACCTCTATTTTTAAGGGCCACAGAAATGCTACAACTCCAGCAATAACCCTCAGGGCTTTCTATAGACCCCCGAGAATGGAGGCCTACTGTAGTGCAACTTTTTTCTGAACCCTCTAAACTTGCGATAGGGGCTTGTTGGGTTTGTTGGAGTGCAACTTTTTTCTAGACCCTCTAAACTTGAGATAGGGGTTTGTCGGGTCTCCTGGAGTTGCTCTAAGATAATATATTGTGTGATCTAATATTGCGGTAGTGATCATAGGTAAGTGAATAAAGTAATTCATATAACTTTACATATATAAAATGCAACTTACTGACATGACATGAGATACTCCCTTCCTCACGGACATGAGAACTACCTCTACGAACTTGCAATAGCGTAACACATGACGATTGGATTAAAGTAGAAATCTTCTATAAAACATAATGGTGTTTGGGTCGTCTCACTTTACAAATTAGCGGTATGATAGGTAGCCTAGCTTGCTACAGAAATCAATGATCATAATGACATACCATGAAGGAAAGCTTAAGGAGGGAGGAAATCAAATATAGAGGGTAATCAATCACACCAGGAAAATGCTATCCAAACAAATTATGAGAAAAATACTACTATTTTGCCAGTTATGCAATGAGAACTTAGGCTGCAACAATCAATGGGTACCTATCACGGTTATGGATCAATCTTTTGCCTTTTTCCTCCTCCGGTAAAAGATGGAGTAATATGTAGACATGGTTGATGCCCGATCTAGTAAATGATCGACAGTAGTTTACAGTTGCATGATTATATCGGGTAATTTTATGCGCGTCACGACTTTCTGTAATTTTCTTTAGTTTTTTTCTGAGTGAATATAATCAATATTTCAAACTACTAATTTAACATTTGTTCAAATTTCGTTCAACAATCGGAATGAATAGTTTCAACAATTTTAACTTTAATATTTCTAAATGTCGCCTAATATGTCGGTACAAACAACTAATATAAATGTAATCAAAATTTTAAAAATACTATATTCAATATTATTTCAAACTTAATTTAGCACTAAAATGTTGAAATAGTATATCGTAAATGTTGAATATGTATATAAAAATGTTAAGTTAATACTTTTCAAATGTTGATTTAAAAAAATAAAAAAAATAAGTATGATATATACATATGAGATCTTATTTTGTTGCATTAATTCTAAGGAACATTATGGTTTAAACTGTTTTAAAAACCAATAAACGGTTCAGGAGATAAATGCATTTGAATCTTGAAACTCACTCATGTCATTCCCCTGCAGCATCCAACGAGAGGCTGGCAGTTATCATCTCGATGGACCGGTATCCGCTTACTATACCGCGTCCACCCACGCCCACATGAATCCGAGTCGTTCCAAACAACTAGTACGAATCTTATATACCGAAAGTCATATAGTAAAAAAAAGTTTCCAGAAGATCTAGGGCCTCTCTAGGAGGGATCCCGCTCATCCTAAAACAACTCATGTTATGACTCTACTAGTGGAGCAGCTTCTCTGATGGAGCTGAAGTCGTTTTAGAAATACGTTTGATAAAATAGCATCTCATCTATTTTTATTAATGGAACTAGGTAGAGCCATTTTTTTCAGCTCCATTGGCTTAATATAAAATAGAGAATGGCTTCTTGGGCGCTCCCTAGCGTCCCCATCCCCGTTTTTCCATAGCCCCGGCCTACTAAACAGAGCCAAGCCCAGTATACCAAAGTATATAAGCAGAAGAAGTAGCAAACCCTTGCTATTCGATTTGTTCCCCTCCTCCACTCCTCCCTCTCTGTCCCTGACCCCGCCGCCGCTAGCTGCCAGCGCTGTCCGGCTGCTACTGGCGCGCCGCTGCCGGATAGGGCCTAGGTGACGAGAACCCAGGAGGCGACGGTGTACGGCGAGTCGGAGACCCACATGCCCGCGCTAGAAACCCACACCCGACACACCAGAATAGAAAAAAGCTAAAGAAGCTGGTGAGTGCTCGAAGGACGGACGTGTTCAAGATGCTAAGTGCTGTAGATTAGTTCCAATTCTTGGCCTCTAGTGTCTCCATGGTTCTTTTTTTTTAGTTTCTTATATCCCTCCATATAGAATTTAGATGATATTTTAGACAAGATTTTAGTTAAACATTAGAAATATATAAATTATGAATAATTTTTAAGTCGTTGAGTTTGAAAATGTGAAAACCATAGAAATAGATCTGTCTTAACAAATATTTTTATAAATATATATACACATATATATTATTTTTAATAAATATTACCTTCGTTCTAAATTACTATTCATTGTTGACTTTTTTTATGATCCTTGACCATTCGTCTTATTCAAAAAATTTGTCCAAATATATAAACCAATAAGTTATACTTGAAGTATATACGATGATAAAGCAAGTCACGTATAAAATAAATGATACTTGTGAAATTTTTTGAATAAGGTGAATGGTCAAACGTTAAACAAAAAAGTCAACAATGAATAGTAATTTGAAACAGATGTTGTATTTTTGTAAAAATAATAAGTCAAAGTTACGTTTTGGAGAGTGTGTCGTTATACAAAACGTCATCTAAATTCTATACGGAAGGAATAGGTATTTTCTTTGTATTTTATGAGATGAGAACTAGCCGTATTTCTTGGCAATCCATATGTACGTAAGAAATCTTTGGTGATGTTGGGAATGATGAGTTGCTTCCTAGTAATTGCCTACGCGATAGTTCACGGGGGCGGGGCTTCACATGGAATTTATCCCCGCGGGGACGGGGAATTCTTCTCCCGCGGGGACCGGGATGAGGAGGCATTTCCCGACGGGGAATTTTCTGTTGCCATCTTGAGTCTATACTCTCTAGGGGAGCTAGAAATGAAGTTGATTGATTGACACAATGTTATTCCGTAGATTGAATTGCTTTCAAAATGAACAAGTGTCATTGATAGACAACTACAAGAAATTTGCTCCTTTGTATGGCTGCATTTAGTCCTATAGATAACTTTGCTAGTTGGGACAAAGATAAGTTCATTAAGCTTGGACAATTTCATCCTAATGATTTCTCAAGCTCCGAGATAAACCATCTCCCATCAGCACTGAAACTCTTCCTCTATGATAACTTTGCTTTCAGAATTGAATAATTTGTACTTTTATTTCTTCGATTATCGATACCGACGTACCGTGAGCTATAGATTTTTTCCTACTGTGATTGTTTTTGTTATACAGGAATACCCAACTTTCAAATCCAGGCTCTGCCACTGCCACGAATCACTCACCGGTAAATGGAAATGGTGAGATCAGCACTCTACGTCGTCGCGCTGGTCGTGGCCGTCGCCATCGCGCTGGCCCCGATGCAGGCGAGCTTCACCTTCACCGAGGAGGACCTTGCGTCGGATGACTCCATGTGGGCGTTGTACGAGCGCTGGGTCGTGCACCATGAGGTGGTGCACGAACACGGTGAGAAGGCTAGGCGCTTCCCCATCTTCAAGAACAACATGCGTTGGATGCGCGACAGGTATGGTAAGAAGGGAAAGTACGCCATGAACATCTTCGGTGATATGACCTATGAGGAGATCTCAACTTTTGCGACGGGGTTAAGGGAGAGCAACCAAGATTGGCAATGCAGCAGCACACTTGTTTGTCTTTTGGGTGATCTCAATGCTTCGAATCTATATATTCTTAGAGGTACTACTTTGCTTGGTTCGGATTCTGCTAATGTCATTCATGTTGAACCTAGTACAACTAACCTCTGGCATATGCGTCTTGGGCATATGAGTCACCTTGGTATGGCAGAATTGATGAAGAGAAACTTGTTGGATGGCTGTACTTCGAGTAGCATGAAGTTTTGTGAGCACTGTGTTTTCGGAAAGCATAAACGGGTAAAGTTCAATACCTCGGTTCATACCACTAAAGGTACACTTGATTATGTACATGCTGACTTATGGGGTCCTTCTCGTAAGCCTTCGCTTGGTGGTGCTCGTTACATGCTTACTATTATTGATGACTACTCTAGAAGGGTTTGGCCTTATTTTCTGAAACATAAAGATGATACTTTTGCTGCGTTTAGAAACTGGAAAGTTATGATAGAAAGGCAAACTGACAGAAAAGTGAAATTGCTTCGTACTGATAATGGTGGAGAGTTTTGTTCTACTGCCTTTGATGATTTCTGCAGGAACGAAGGCATTGTGCGCCATCACACCATACCGTATACTCCTCAACAAAACGGTGTGGCCGAGCGTATGAACAGAACCATCATATCGAAGGCTCGTTGCATGCTGTCCAATGCACGGATGAGCAAGCGTTTTTGGGCTGAAGCTGCAAATACCGCATGTTATTTGATAAACAGGTCGCCTTCTATTCCACTTAATAAGAAAACTCCCATGGAGGTATGGTCTGGTACACCTGCTGATTATTCACAGTTGAAAGTTTTCGGATGCACTGCTTATGCTCATGTTGATAATGGAAAATTAGAGCCTAGAGCTGTTAAGTGTCTTTTTCTTGGTTATGGTTCTGGAGTTAAAGGATATAAACTGTGGAATCCCGAAACAGGAAAGACTTTCATGAGTAGAAGTGTGGTTTTCAATGAATCTGTGATGTTTAATGCTAGTTTGACCTCAGACAGTGTTCCAGATATTTCTGCTCCAGAGGTGCAGCGTATGCGCATGCAGGTGGAGCATGTTGATGAGGCAGTTGTGCAGGTGGAGCCGGTTGATGATCAAACCAATGATGTTGCTGATGATGTTGCTCATGATGGTGTTCAGCAAACTCCTCCCAATTTTCAGCAAGAGGAGGATTTACCTATTGCTCAACGCAAGACGAAGAGAGGTTGCGGTCCTCCAAAACGTCTTATTGAAGAATGTAATTTATCTTACTATGCTTTGAGTTGTGCTGAACAGGTGGAGAATGTTCATGAGCCAGCGACATATAGAGAAGCTGTTAGCTGTGGTGACAGTGAGAGCTGGGTTTCAGCTATGCATGAGGAGATGCAGTCATTTGAAAAGAACAACACATGGGAAGTTGTACCATTGCCTAAGGAGAAGAAGACCATCCGATGCAAATGGATCTTCAAGAGAAAGGAGGGTTTATCTCCAAGTGAGCCTCCAAAGTTTAAGGCAAGGTTAGTTGCAAAAGGTTACAGTCAAATTCCGGGTGTTGATTATAATGATGTATTCTCTCCAGTTGTAAAACACAGTTCGATCCGTACTTTCTTTAGTATTGTTGCATCACATGATCTTGAGCTTGAGCAGTTAGATGTGAAAACTGCATTTTTACATGGAGAGCTAGAGGAGGACATATACATGGACCAGCCGGAAGGGTTCATAGTGCCAGGCAAGGAGAAGCATGTGTGCAAGTTGAAGCGATCCTTGTATGGTTTAAAACAGTCCCCTCGTTAGTGGAACAAGAGGTTTGATTCATTTATGCTGTCACACAGTTTTAAAAGGTCGAAATTTGATAGCTGTGTCTACATCAAACATGTTAATGGATCACCTATATACTTGCTGTTATATGTTGATGATATGCTGATTGCTGCCAAGAGTCAGATAGAAATCACTAAGTTGAAGAAATTGTTGAATAGTGAGTTTGACATGAAAAATCTTGGTGCTGCTAAGAAAATTCTTGGTATGGAAATTAGTAGAGATAGAAAATCTGGTTTGCTATTTCTTAGTCAACAAAATTATATCAAGAAAGTTCTTCAGCGTTTCAACATGACAGATGCTAAAGCTGTTAGTACCCCCATTGCATCTCACTTTAAGTTGTCAGCTGCACAGTGTCCTAGTACAGATCAGGAGATTGAATACATGACAAAGGTTCCTTATTCTAGTGCTGTTGGGTCTTTGATGTATGCCATGGTTTGCTCTCGTCCAGATTTATCATATGCTATGAGTTTGGTTAGTAGATATATGTCTAATCCTGGTAAAGAACATTGGAGGGCAGTTCAGTGGATTTTCAGGTATCTCAGAGGCACATCAGATTATTGTTTAAAGTTTGGAAGAACAGATAAGGGGCTGATTGGTTATGTGGATTCAGATTATGCTGCTGATATGGACAGAAGAAGATCACTTACTGGTTATGTGTTTACTGTTGGCAGTTGTGCTGTGAGTTGGAGGGCTACGTTACAGACAGTTGTTGCTTTGTCTACTACTGAAGCAGAATATATGGCTATTTGTGAAGCTTGCAAGGAATTGGTTTGGCTGAAAGGTTTATATGCTGAACTGTGTGGGACTGAATCTTGCATTACATTATATTGTGATAGTCAGAGTGCTATTTATCTTACTAAAGATCAGATGTTCCATGAGAGGACTAAGCATATTGATATCAAGTATCATTTTGTGCGTGATGTGATCGAAGATGGTAAGCTGAAGGTATGCAAGATCAGTACTCATGATAATCCTGCTGATATGATGACAAAGCCTGTACCCGTTTCTAAGTTTGAGCTGTGCTCAAGCTTAGTCGGCTTGATAGGATAGTCCAAGTGACTATCGTTGGCACCAGAAGCATTTTGCTCAAGATGAAGATGATTTATGCTACAAGCGGGAATTTGTCTCAAGGTGGAGTTTGTTGGATATGTTCCAAATTCCACATCCACGACATAGGTCGGGCTTCTGCCGAAGCGCAGCGGAGGCCCGTCGCCGCGACGGGCCTCCGCTGCGCTTCGGCAGAAGCCCGGCCCATCAGGAACTCGCCCCCATGTTGACGCGTAAAGGGGGTACGGGGGGCGAAGCCCCCCGTGGTACGGTATATATACCCTTGCTAGGGTTTCGTGGAGACTTGATTCTCTTGTAAGCCGCCATAGGCGTTGTAACCCGACTCTTGAGATATAGTGAGATTGTGCTGGCTGGTGCCCGTGGTTTTTCCCCTTCGCATTGGAGGGGTTTCCACGTTAAATCTTGTGTCCCGCTGTGTTTGATTACTTCGTTATTCGCCGCCGTTCATAACAAGGGAGAATGTAATTCACTTGCAACATATTTTCCATACTTCATTTATATCATGATTTCTAACATATTTTCTATACTTTATATTATGCAGGTAACAATTTCTGAAGCGTCACAATGCACTCTAAATTCTCAATGAACTAGCTAAAGGCCCGTACAGCTAAAACATCTATTTCCTCATCATCAGCAAATAAATGTAAGCAAAGTTCAGTTCGGGAGGCATTTGAAAGCCGTGACATTATATATGTACCTGAGTCTCAAAACCTGTGCTGTTACAAGTCAATGTATAACAATTGATCGAGTCAATCTTCCCATCAACAATTTCACTTCATTTTAACCCAGTCTTACTTTCGAGTGGCAAGAGTAAAGGTTACAAAATTGGAAACACATCTCAAATGAATAGTTGCAGCCTTGCAGGTTTACCTTAAACATTCAGTTTCAATATAAACTATAAGAAACTGATTTTACATGAAGTCACATCTGGCTGTGGTATAAAACCATTCATTGAACGGGATTTCAGCGCCAGAGGAGTGGCGGCATTTTCAGCTGCAACAAAAGCTCGTGTGATGGATAGTTCAAAACGTGGTCTCAGTCTCTCAGATTCAGCTCCCACAACCTACTGTCAGCAAGAAGCCAAAATTACATGAAAAATACTTAGAAGCATGACCACCAAGCAATTACCAAAATGTCAAAGCTGAACTCTATGTGCAGTTTGATTCCATCTTTTTTTTTGCGTGGAGTTTGATTCCATCTTTTTCTGGAGCAAGTCGACATAATAAGTATAAATAAACAGATAGGTCAAGACTCGATTTAGCTTAGCTAAGGCCTTGTTTAGATTCCAATTTGAGAGCTCCCAATTTGGGAGTTTCCAATCATCGGGGGACTGTAGCATTTCGTTTGTATGTGTGAAAAATTATCCAAACATTGATTAATTAGGCTCAAAATGTTCGTTTTTTATTTCATGTAATTAGTTTTTGATTTCATCTACATTTAGTACTCCATGTATGTGCCGATATTTTGATGTGATGAGAATTTTTTTTTTTCACAGTGGAATTTGGGATAAACAAGGCCTAAGTAAAGAAGATCAACAATTTCGACAACTTGACAGCATAGAAAAGCATCAATTTGACGTCACTGATTAGAGAAATTAAGGTGAGGGCTGCAATATCCACAAACATTTTGTTTGAAGGTGAAAGAAAATCTCACCTTGTAAATAAAATGAAGATAATCCAAGTGAACGTCTCTTGAGATTTTGGAAACATTTTTTAAAGGAGAAAAGCAAAAGGCCCAAAGCGAGCAGGTCCCATGGTCCCGTGCGATGGATGGATGGTCCTCCAGTCGGTAGATACCAGCACGGCCATACACGCGTCGTACCACGGATGTCGCTGGGCGCAGAAAACGACAAGAACCACCGCTTATCGTTTTTATTTTACAGCGCCGGCCGTTTCTTCCCATGAAAAATATATTTTTTTAAGAGTTACATGAGTATTAAATAAAGTCTATTTCTAAAAACTTTTTAGGGTTAGATGTAACTCTGCGCGATGAATCTAATGAGCCTAATTAGTCCATGATTTACTACAGTAATGTTACAGTAACCATCCTCTAATCGTGCGGTCAAAGATCTCATTAGATTTGTCTCGTGAATTAATCCGGGGTTGTGAAGATAGTTGTGTAAAGTGACTTTATTTAGTATCCTGAATTATTGGTCAAACGGGATAAAAAAAATTTCCACCCCAAAGAAACACGGCCGCACTGCCGTAGAAAATTTTAGAGAAAATTCCTTCTACGCATCCCTTAGGCCAGTCTCAATGCACAGTCTCACTATACGATTACCTAGACTAGAAACTAGGTAACTGTATCAAAGAAGTTTTATGGTGATGAAACTTCTCTCACGTAGCATGAAACTCTACATTCTCTTCTATGCTACATCAGCCTATTTAATGCCATGAAACTCCCCATAAAACCCCATTGAGACTGGCCTTATATGCCATTGAAAATATAGTTCTCTTTATTGTCATGGTTTCGTAATTTTCATCCCTTTAATGTCGTTCTGTTAGATTGCACTATTACTTTCTCTATCCTCGATGCAAAACTTCCCTAACGCCAGAATAAGGGTCTCCCCTTGACGGAGGATGAGCACAAGTAAGCAGTCCTCTACTGCAACACTCGATTGATTTTGCATGTTGTTGATAGAATTTTCAGGCTGTTCGCACTGGTAAAACTTTACTGTACCTTCTAAACGAGAATATTCCGTTCTAGTCATCCAGAATCTCCAGTCTATATCACTTTTTTTCCGCACTCGTTCACACTCTATCTCACTCTCTAAACCAACGACCAACATATTATATACCTTTTCTCTCTCCTCCCTCATCACTCTCCCTTTGCTGCCCTCGCACTTGCCTCCCCTCCCCCACTCCCTATGCCGCCCGCGCCCGAGCTCCTCCGCCTCTGCCGCCCCCGCCCCCTCTCCGGCCCGTCGCCCGGCCTACCTCTCTCTGTCTCTCACTCTCTCTCTGTTTCACTACACTATTACCTAGACCGTGGCAGGCGCGTGGGGCGAGCGCGTGGCGGGCGGCGCGGTGGCGAGCTCGCGTTGTCGTCGGCCGCGGGGCCGTGCCATGGCCGTGGCGGCGTTCGGCTTCGCCGGCGGCGGATTCAAGCTTGGAGCGGCAACAGCGCGCGCCTCGGCCTCTTCGAGCTCCGGTGGGCGGCCACGCGGGCGGTGGGCGCGACGATGAAAGGACCTTGATGTCACCTAGAGGGGAGGGTGAATAGGTGAATCTGCAAATTACAAACTTTTTCACACAATCAGTACAGAAACCGGTCAGACCGGTTTCCAAAACCGGACAGACCGCTTTTGCCAGAAAGCGGTCAGACCGCTTTGGTGAAGCGGTCAGGCCGGTTTTCAACAGTGAAAACCAACTATGTGAAATAACCTCTTCTATGAGTTCTTGCACAAACCAAACTTGATGATGAGCTCCTGTAGATGATAACAAGCAGGTCCACTTAGTCCCTGCACACAAGTAGAGCACACCCAAGTAGAACTATGCAGAAGCGAATATAAATGCTAGAATTGAACTTGTGAAGGTAAACAAGAGACAATGATATGTTTTCCCGAAGTTCGGAGTTCACCGCTGCCACAAAGGCTGTCACAAAGACACGATGAATCCTAGTCTCCGTTGAGGGCCTACGAAAGGCGGGCTTATCAACTCCAAGCCACTTTCCTCGGTGTCACTAGCTTTTGACCCTTTTCCACGAAGGAGGCAAGGCCAGCCTTTACAACCAATCCGTGGCTTACCACACACGAGGTAGCTCACCGACGACGCCTAACCGTCTAGGAGGATCACCTCCAAGAGTAACAAATGCTCCAATTGTTGCTAGACTTCACCGGAAGTGCCCAAGACTATGGATATGCTCTCAATATCTGCAATTAGCTCACTCAAGCTTTCTATAGCTCATACACAAGGCATCCCTCAACCCAAATCAAATGATATGAACTAAATCAATCAACTCTCACATAGAGAGGCTTGGGGAGAGCTTGCTGGTGCTTGGGAAGGCTAGGGACGAGCCACAAAGGCAAATGAACCAGCACCCCTCACAAGAGAGGGGTATGGGGTATAAATACCCCACACAACACAAACTAGCCGTTATAGCCGTTGGAAACCGGTCAGACCGGTTTTCAAACCATTTTAACCGTTGCACCTATCAGAGCCCAAACCGGTCAGACCGGTTTCCCAAACCGGTCAGACCGGTTTGGGACGACTCTGCACACCTGTCCCAAAAGCGGTCAGACCGCTTACCAAAACCGATCCTTTCAGCACACTAAGTCCCTAAAGAACACCACTCTCAAGGCTATCTCACATGGATTGAACTGTGAGCACTTTTTGGAGTAATCAAAACAACTAATGTTGCATCCCTCTTGATAGTACGGCATTCCTAAACTCAAGATTAAAAACTTGTAAATAGAATCTACCACTTGAGCTTTTATATCTTCATTGATGCCATACTTGATCATCTTCATCTTGAGGGCTTCAACATCTTTATCTTGCTTGAGCAAATCCAATCTTGAGCTAATGGCTTAGAATTTCCATTGTATGAAACAATTCATAAGCCATTGCACTATATGATCAATAAAGATTAGATGCTTCGCGTTGCTTCACTTGATATGACTTGATCGACGTATAGAAACCAAACTATAATGTTAGACCTTTCCACAAACAAAGTCTCTCGGCTACAAGACCAACTTGCCCTTCACTTTGTTAGGAATGTCACTCCCATCTAGCTTGATCCCTTCCATCCTCTCTTGCCAAATTAAGCTTCGCTTTGCATTGCATCATCATGAATACCACATTGAATTCCAAGTCTTCAATTGATTTGAAATGTCTTCAATATTTTCTTTGATGATTAACTTGACCATAAGCATCAATCCACTTGAGACCATATACTAACCATAGAATCATGTCTCATTTTGAATATAACCATTGCTATGGATCAAGCCCAAAGAAATCCTAATTTCTTCAAATGATTTATCCCAAAACCTTTGACAAGTATCATATAGATGAGATCAACTAATTTGCATAAGACCGTGTCTCATTTGTCACTTTCACACACTTGTCATTGTGTTGATTGCATGGGATGGTTACCACTTGTTTGCTTTCTTGTTATTTCCTGCTCATATACTTAATCAAACAAGTTAAATGACTAATCATGTTGTCATCCAAAATCACCAAAACATATAAGTGCCTAGATGCACTTTCAGACGACGAGCACGCGAGTGGGTGGAGTGAGGCCGAGCTCTCCAACATCTGCGCCAGCATCCTCCGCGGTGCGGAGGGCGTGGGCACGGTCGTGGAGGCGTAGCCGGCGAGGCGGAGGCCGCGGTGGTCCACGCGGGCGGCGAGGCCTTGGATGTGGCGGCGTCGACGTCATCGACCTCGAGCACCAGCTCGAGCACCGACGGTGGAGGCTGGGGAGAAGAGCCGGCAGTGACGGTGGAGTGGAGCGGAGGCGAAGGCGCGGCGGCACGCGAGTGGGCGGGCGAAGCGAGGCGGCGGTCGAAGCGGGCCCACACAGAGGTGGCTTTTACCGCATGTCTCTCTCTCCCTCTTCATTTGGCTGCTCTCAGTGGGGAGCGAAATTCCCCACGCTACACGCCACGTCACGTCCATGCGTTGTTGGATCCCGCTTTTGGGCATGCAGTGGCAAACGGGAAGCCGAGCGGTACGCGCTAAAGTGATCCCAGGGACGGCAAATTAAGAGAGGGGGGGGCTCGGTAAAGGCCACATCGGCGTGGGTCCCGCATCGGCCGTTGGTCGCCGCCGTGCTTCCGCCTCAGCCTCCGCTCCGCCTCTACGCGCTCGCCGCCAACCGCCCACGCCCGCTGGCCATGCGTCGCCCACCTCCGCGGCCGTGCCCTCCTCGCCGCTCCGCGGAGGGAGCAGGGGAGGGGCAGCCGCAGATGGGGGAGGGGGAGGGGGGCCCGGCCGCCACCGCCGCTCGACGCCACCGCCCCACAAAGGATCCACGTCCCCACCGCCGACGATGAAGCGTGCCGCAGCGATGACGCTGGCCCCGTGCTGGCCCCGCCGCCGAGGCGGAGGAAGGCGAGGACGAGGGCGCGGCGAGGCAGAGGCGACAAGCTCGTCGCGTGCCGCCGCCGTGCACAACCGCACCATGGCCTCCGTCGATGGGAGCTATGCTCCGGCATGGGGCACAACTTGCCACTAGTGGATCGCGTAAAGGAGTTTGCGGCGAAGCTTTTGAGCCACTCATCGTTGCCGGACTCGCCACCGTTTAGCTGGTCGACGAGCCCGAGCGGAGCGCCGCCATCGGGGAGCGTGCGGGAGAGACAGAGAGAGGAGCCGGCGGTCGGGGGCGAGGCAAGCCGGCGGCCATCCACGGGGAGGCAAGGAGAGGCGGCGGGCGGAGGCGGGGATGGTCCGCGCAGCCGCGGTGGAGATGCGACGTGGAGGAGGCGGGCGGCAGAGGCAGATGGAGAGTGAGAGAGAGAGGGGAGAGAAAAAATATATATAATATGTTGGTAGCTAGTATAGATGGTGAGATAGAGCGTGAACGAGTGCGGAAGAAAGAGATAGAGAGTGAAGAATCTCGATAACCAAGACGAAATATTTTTGTTTAAAAGGTAGAGTAGAGTTTTATCGGTGCAAATAGCTTTGCCGGCTGCGGGATGGCTATATACCGCGCGCTCTGGGAGAAAACGACATTGGGGACGGCATGCATGCCTACGTGTGGCATATCGCGTGCGGGGGCGCCCTCCCCGGTGCTAGCAACCTCATGGCCAATCAACTTGAGCGCTTTTCTGATTGGTCTAACTGTCTGGGCTGTGCCACGAAGCGAGCTCGGCGGGGTCATTTCACAGAATCTTCAATGCATGAAATGAAACTCATTGTCATCCAAAATAAAAAAAATCATCCCGGGCATGGAGGTTCGTTGGCTCGTTGCGCTGCCGGGCTGCCGCAGCAGCGAGCCACCCCATCCATGGAGGGCAGCCATGCTACCGCAGCCGTGAGCCGCGCGTCGCCCCCCTGAGCAAGGTTAGGGAGCAGCGGCAGGATTAGGTGCTCAGTTGCTCCGCTCGGCGCATCGTCAGGAAAGGGAAAGGCCGGAGAAAAAAGAAAATTTTAATTCCTTCTATCACTGACACCCAGGGTCTGCTGCAAGGTCATCACAGATAAAGGAAGAATTTAACAGAATGACATTCAATGAATAAAAATTATAAAACGATGGCAATGAAAAAATTATTATATTTTAATGGCACCTAGGGGATGACTATAATTTTTAATAGTATATAAAGAATTTTCTCAAAGCTCAACCGTCCATGGAGCGATGCATCGCGACCGTGAAAAGCTCAACCGGGCGCTGATGCACAAGCGCATGACACGTTTTCTCTGGCTGGACTATCAATCATCCCGTTGGATTACCATCGCAGTGGCTCGCGTAGTCGTGTAGCGCGTGATAATAATTGAGCTAAACCGGCGACAGCGAGGCATCAATCGCCACCGAAACCGTTTTGGATCCTCCGACAAGTCATTTCATTTACCTGGCCTTTCGTTATCTGAGATAAAAGGTATCCAAATCGGGCCAAATTTGAAGGTATGATGTCACCTGATAATCATTATGTCAATGTAGCATTTTATTTGTATGTATGAAAAATTATCTAAAAATTTATTAATTAGGCTCAAAATGTTCGTCTCGCTGAGTACAACAAAACCGTGCAATTAGTTTTTGATTTTATCTACGTTTAGTACTTCATGCATGTTATGATATTTTGATGTGATGTGAATCTTCTTTTTACGTAATAAACTTTGGGGTAGAATTTAGGACGTCAAAATTGGACTACAAACACACCATGCCGTGAGAAAAGAGGAGAGATTGCGCTCCAAGAAACGAAGGAGAGAGAGAGGGCAGAAAAGAATAAAGGGAAAAGAATAAGGTCTTGTTTAGATCTTAAATTTGCACCCTTAAATTTACTATGCAAAAAGAAGATTCACATCACATCAAAATATCAGTCCATGCATGTAGTACTAAATGTCGATGAAATAAAAACTAATTGCACAATTTTGTTGTACTCTACGAGACGAACATTTTGAGCCTAATTAATCAATTTTTGAACAATTCTTCACACATACAAACGAAATGCTACCGTGACGCATTTATCGTGACCGCGCGCGCCAGTCCCGAATCGGATCTAAACACGGCGTAACAGAGAGAAACACTAGCAGGTTTTTTTAAGGCCTTGTTTAGATCCAAAATTTCACCCCCAAATTTACTATGCAAAAAGAAGATTCCCCGTCACATCAAAATGTCATAACATGTATGGAGTACTAAATGTAGATAAAATCAAAAACTAATTGCACAGTTTTGTTGTACTCTGCGAGACAAACATTTTGAGCCTAATTAATAAATTTTTAGACAATTTTTCGCAAAAAAACAAAATGCTACAGTGGCCGACCTGACGCGCGTCAGGCCGGCCAGTCCCAATTGGGGGTTGGCTTCCGGCATCTAAACGCGGCCTAAATAGCTGGAGAGGGTCCCAGTGCGGCGAGGTGGTGAGCGGCGAGGGCGCCACCGCACACGCCCGCTGCCCCTGCCGGCGTCGCGTCCGCGGACACATGTCCCCTCTCCCAGCGCGCCCGGCACATTGACACCACCACACCACACGCACACGAAACCCCACCAGGCAGAGCGGCCAGATTTGGGAGGCGGCCGGGACCCGAGCCAAGTCTTGAGCGAGAAGCAGAGTGCCGAGGAAGCCACACCCTCTTCCCCCACCTCTCCTTAAGCAGCCGCCCCCCGGTCCCCCGAGCAACCCGCAGCCGCCGCGTCCCCCATTCCCCTTCCCCAGGAGCCACGACGCACCGGTCACCGAGGTACGCCGCCCGCCGCTGCTCATCATCGTCTCCGTGTACGGGTTGCTTGCTTGTGCTCTCCCCCTGATCCGCGCTTGCTTGTACGCGGTTGCTTCCGCTGCGTTGCTGGGCAGTCTGTCCATAGCTCGGCTTGGGATTGGATTGGATTGCTTCGGAGTGGATTAGTGGGAATACTCTGCTGCAGGTGGTTCGTTGCTTTTAGTTGGGCGGTGATGCCTCCGTCCTCTAGCGGGCGGACGCAATGCCGGAGCCTTTGTTTTGATTTCTGCATTTCGAGCTGTTCTTATTATTGCTGTTGAGGCGAATTGAATGGTTCGTTTGAAATGTTTGGGACGAGTTCGTGGACGGGGGATTTCAGAGGATTTGGGGGAAGAGCGACTCGGTCGGTGATTTGCCGGTGCTCTCGCATTTATTATTATTATTATGTTCCCTGCTGATGAAGTTCAGTTCCGCACCGCGGTCGTGAGATGCTTATGCTTAAAACCAGTGCTCTTCCCTTTTCCGTTTTTGTTTGTTTCTGTACTTTCTTTGATGCGCATAGACAATCATTATCCCCTCTCTTTTACTGCAACTTTGACTTGATTCAGAAGGAAAGCAAAAGCTGGATTTCGACTAACTTTTCCTCGCTTCTCATCACCCATTGACCCAACCTTTAAAATGTTATTACACCATGCGACTGAACCAACCGACACATTTTGATCAGGGACCTCGCTCACCGCTGGACACCAAGCCAAGCCATGGTGGAGTTCAATAGCCAGCGGAGCGCTGCCCCAGCCGCCGCCGCCGGGCTCTTCAGGGTGCCGGGGCTCTTCGTGAGGCTGAGCAGCAAGGGAGCGGTGGCGGCCAATGCCGTGGACCCCGACTCGGTGTGGAGCCCGACCTCCCCGCTGGACTTCAAGAGCCTCCGGTCCAGCCCTCCCAGGGTGGGGCTCGGCCTCGTCGACGCCCTCACCGCCGGTGAGGCTGGCCCCACGCACCTGGGGTGCAGGAGCTCCTTCCTCGACTCCATCAGGCCGTTCCTCGAGCTGGCGCTGCCCAAGGCGGCGTGCGGAAAGCAGGCCGCCTCGTCGTCCGGCGCCGCCGCCACGCTTTGTGAGGTGGGCGCGTACGCGGACTCCGAGGAGTACACCTGCGTCATCTCGCGCGGGCCGAACCCGCGCACCACGCACATCCTCGCAGGCGAGACGCTGGAGGTGCGCGGCAGTGGCGAGGTAGGCGGTGGCTGCAAGAAGGCGATTTTCAGCATCGAGCCTTTGAGCGACCAGCGGCCGTGGATGCCATCGCCGGCGGCTGGTGCCGCGTCCGGGCGCTGCCGGTGCTGCATGAAGAGGCTGCCGGAGGACATGGACATCTTCATGTACCTGTGAGTCTCCAATCTTCATCGGCGTTTTTATTACTTCTCCCGCGCTGCGTGTACATGTACGGTGTATGACAATGCTCGCAGTTCTAGTCGTTGAGTTTTGACAGAATTTGCTTGTGCGTGCAGGGGCAAGGCGTTCTGCAGCAACGAGTGCAGAAAGGGGCACATGGAGGAGGAGATCGAGGAGGCTGGGGAGGAGCTCATGATTTTGGATTCTGCTCTGAATCTCTGATTGAGGATTTGTTAACTGCCGTGGCAAGTAGTAGTATAATATTGCCCGCAAGCTTTCCACCATCCCTTTTGCCTTGAAACTTTAGCTTTAGCTAAGAGGGGGAAAAAAGTAGGAGAAAAGAGGAGGGAAACGCCTCTCGTTCAAGTTTTTCTGAAGTGGAGAGGTTTCTGCTCGGCCTGTTTGTGCATTGGCCGAGCCAATTTTCATGATTTGTTGAGCTCCCCATTTGGCTACTGTCAGTCAAAAAAATTTGCTCCGCGTCATTAATATATTAATTACCGTATTTCACACAAAACCAGTTTGTGCCCCTTTTTTTTATTCTCCCCCGGTCCTTTTTATATGCTATGCTGGCGCATAACATACTCGTATCTTCTTAGTTTATTTGCATCTGTACCATTATAATTATAAGAAGTTGGAGATATAACACTATAATTCATCTATTTGAAAATTCATCTATTTAAAAACATACCATTATAATTCTTTGTTTCCCACAAAAATACTACAGAATCTATACGCCTTGAACCAACCACCTTGAACCCACCTGCTGCTGCAGACGTATACAAATACATATAGTTTAGTTTGTTGCGGCTACTCTCCCCTATCACTGACACGTGGGTCCCATTTGTCATCATCTTCCTCCTTTCTTCCCCCAACCATTCTTCAGCTGGTGCTGCGACAGGAGAGCTCATCGCCCTGCCATTCGGTCGCCACTTGTCGGCGTGGCGGTCGCCCCCACCCTGGCCGCAGCACGCCGGCGAGGAGCTCGCCACCGCGCTGTTGAGCTCACCCCTGTGTCCGGTCGCCGCGCTCGTCCCCGCGCCCCGCTGTCCGGACGCCGCCCGCGGGCACGAAGCTCCCTCGCCCATCCCGCCGCACGCTGGCGCGGCGCTCCGGCCCCACCTTGCCTGGCCGCCGTGGCGCACCGCGCCGCCTCACTTCCTGCTGCCGTGCGCCCGCCGGCGGGGACAAGCTTGCCTCCGCCAAACCCAAGCCCTCCTTCCTCTCCCGCTTGCTCGACGACGAAGCAGCAGCCTCCATTCCACCACCCCCTTCCTCCTCGCCACAGCCAAGGTGTTCCTCTGCATCCGCCCCCTCCCTGTTCTGGAGCAGGACCGATGCAGCAAGGCCCTCACCCACCCGATGCCTGCCAAGGATCCGCGCCGGAATGCCAAGTAGGCTGGGGCGGGGAGCTCAGCCTCGTGCCCACTGGACCCAACTCTGTCGTGCTCAACGTCCCGCTGTCCAAGCTAGTCGATCCCTCCCTGGACGGCGGGAGGAGGAAGATAATCCTGACGCCTGGGTCCCACAGGTCAGCGAGTGGGAGAGAGAAAAGGTAGCAGGGGTATTTTGGGCCATACGAAAATACGAAGATCTCCGGTGGGTTCAAAGGAATTAAAGACACTTTAATGAAATCAAAGACGTACGGTTCAAAGTATAAAAGAATTATAATAATATTACAATGATATGTTTTTAAATAGATAAATCGTAGTATTATCTCCAACCTCTAAGAAGCGTAACAGTAACGATTCAAATAACCCCTTCTTCGTCGTAGCGATCCTGCTACTCTCGTCATCATTATACTGTTTCAGCAGGAAAAGCTCTGCCTCCCGTAAGCAAATGCTCGCCAGGAAAACTCTGCTCTGGCGACTTGCCAGAGCCACTAACTCCCGATGCAGGGCAATAATTATCATCCACCTCCGCCCGTTCACCCGTTCAGTATGATTACGCAAGCTCGTCGTCTAGTCGTCAACCCGATTACGCAAGGACGCCGGCACCTGCCAGGCTTCAGGGGGATGCAGCGATGGGCTCGTCGCGTCTCCGCGGCAGACCGCACGGCCTGCCGTTGCGATTGAGGCCACATCGGCACGTCCCGTCGTCTTTCCGAAGACACTGATGGCTCCCGGATCCCGGCGACATCCATTCCAAGAAGGATTCGTGTCGTCCAATTTCAAGCCTTGTTCGGCTGTGGGATGGGCTGGTCCGTGCTTCGAAAAAATAATGTTGTTTGGCTCAGTGGTTGGTGTTGGTTTGTGCACTGAGAAAAATATCGTTGGCCGACTGCTGATAAGACAGACGAAATGTTGTTAAAGGCCTCGTAGAGTTTCAATTTTAGAGTAGTATTTCATTTGTATTTATGAATTATTATCCAAACATTAATTAATTAGGTTTAAAATGCTCGTCTTGTAAAGTACAATAAAATTATGTAATTAGTTTTTGATTTTATCTACATTTAATACTCCGTGTATATATCGATATTTTGATGCCATCAATTTTTTAGGGTGCGAAGGATTGACGGAGGTCAAAACGTGAGCTCACACGAAACCGTACGCCGTCTGACCTGAGTGCTGCAGCACTGCAAACGTCTGCAGCTATCAGAGCTGCAAGCTGCAGATCAGAGATGTTACTGTCGTACTGTAGGTCCTCTTAACTTGCCTCCCAAACAATAGTACCAAAGTGGTTCAAGGCCTTTTTAGATATTAGAGTCTAAACTTTAAACTTTATTATTATTTTATTTATATTTATAAATAATTATTCAACATTAATTAATTAGGTTTAAAATATTCGTACAATAAAAATGTATAATTAATTTTTAATTTTATATACATTTATTATTCTATGCATATGCCGACATTTTGATGGGATGAAAATTTTCTTTTTACATAGTAAAATTTAGAGGTGAAATTTGAGAGCTAGACAAGACCCAATAATCCAAATGGAAACTCAAAATGGACTTGGACAGTGAAGAATTAATCCTTGAATTAAACAAGCAGTAAAGGATGAACTAACATGGCAAAACTATAAAATGGGTGCTACAGATTCGCCGTGCAGCCACAGACCTCTCATCCTTGCTCAATACTAGACACCTGAATCGACTTCCTCTTGCTACAACTATCTCGTCTAGGACCCCCAATAATACAACCTCGAACTGACAGAGATATAACCAACACACTGGAACCACATCACAGGACGACAGCGGTGTAGCGACGAACTGAAGCACCTAACAGGCTAAGAGGCATAATCAAGCGCGATAGCAAACAGCACCGATACACAATCTCGAATGATTTGCCTCCTCGGAAGCCGCCAATGAACGAAACCCGCCAGTCACCGTCCCGAGAGCTCAGCGGCAGCTCACGCGAGAGGCGCCATCACGCTTCTTGAAGAATGCAGAAACTGCATAAGAATCTCTTTCTTCAGATCTGACGGGTGTTGTATGACTTGCAATTCTGGCACTTGTGCGCGATCAAATGGAACTGCACCTCCGATATTGCCCCACAGTCGTTGCATAATATGCGGACCTACAAGGAAATAAAAATGTAACTAGAAGTGTTCAGAAGAGGCCGCGCCTCTAGTTTAATCCATCTAGTACATCTACATCAGCATTCAGGAGGGATTATAGAAGGATCCAGAATTATGGGCTCGGGTAAATGTTTCGTGGCACCACACGTTTCCAACATTCCACGTCAGTACACTTATAATGATGTCATGGCTACTGAGTTGTTAGGTGACACTGTTTGTAATCCTACAAGAATGGAAAGAAGCCACACCAAACACAAACAGCGCTAAGCCTGCACCTATCTCTACTACACTTGCTTTATCAACTTTCTTTTTAACCTATTTCCTTAAACAATGCATTCATAAGAGTCTCAGCAAAAGAAAATAGCATTACCATTTTGTTGTCACAAGAATCAGATAGAGTCGCCAGCTCCATGTCAAGTCTCTCCCATGCCTTGGACATGTCACAAACTGACTTGGAGCAGAGTGGGCATGCAAACCTGTACATTTCATTTAGGCGTAAAACCCAGTTGCTATGTAAACCATGGTATACAAAAGTGGCATGCGGAACCAACTTACTGGCAGTGCTCCTCCATCTCTTTCAAGCACTTTACATGAATGGTATGACCACAGGGCAGGACAGAAACATCATTTGTCGACTCGAACAAGTACTGAAATTCATGAAACAGGATCAGTCACAGGATAATATCAGAACAATAACATACTGTAAACAATTCACCGAAAACATGATCCTCAACATCTACAATATTACAGAAGAGCAGAACACCTACCTCGAAGCAGATTGGACAGTCATGATGCATCGCTCCTTCAACACATGCATGACTGTTCTTCAGCGCAATTGAATAACAACATCCTACATGAAAATGAAATAGATGAACAATGATGAGCCATACCAGTTAAGTAAAAGTGCCTATAAATTATAACAGTGCAGAATCACTTCATAAATCTATAATAACTAGCAAGGTGTCCCGCGCAAATTTACGTAAAAGCTAGTTTTTTACTAATATTCAAAATTTTTTAACTTAAATATAATTTTATTTAAATATCTGTTGTTCTATTATCAATATTGTTTGTCAGTGTGCCCAAACTAATGTATTATTTTATCATCATGCATGTGGCACATGGTATGAAGCATAGTTGTAAATTCCATTCCGGTACCGGCCGGAATGGCCGGAATGCCCCGTTCCGGTGCCTAAACCGGTATAGAAGGGCTGAAATCCCGCACCGGGTCAAATACCGGTCAATTCCGGTCACATACCGGTCAATTCCGGTCAATACCGGGTCAAACGCCTGTTCCGCTCATTTCGGTACCGGGCTAAAACCAAATGACGCCTCGTTCAATATGTGAGTTTGGTAAAAAACTAAAAATGTCAGTGTGATGAAGCATAATTATGTCGTAAGTATATATTTATATGAATATTTATGTATATATACATTCATATATTTTTAATATAATAAAGTCCGGAACGGTACACCGGTATCAGCCGGTACCGGAATGTTCCGTTCCAAGAGCAAAAACGGAATGACCTCCGGAATGGAATTTACAAGTATGCTATGAAGGGCGGGCTTGATGCAGCGGTAGAGCCTACCGTCTGTAACCGGAAGGTCCCGGGTTCAAGCCCCAACCTCTGCATATTTACGCGGGTAAGGTTTGGGCGCTATTACAACCCTTCCCCAGACCCCGCACGGTGCGGGAAGCCTACGGCACTGGGTACGCCCTTTTTTTTATGCATGTGGCACATGGTATGAATTAATGATGGAAGCTTATATTACTAATTGTATTTGATATTGATTCTTTGATCAACTTATATTTTCCTTATTTATTCAATTTAGAATTTAACTATTTATTTACTCTAATCAATGTACTTTAAGGGTTAATATAGATTGTTAGATCTTATCAAAAACAAACCGTGTGTATTATTTTTATTTCGTTTAATATGGTAATAACATTATGTTATTATGGTTAACTCTATCAATACCTCTCAGACTCTCCAAATATTAAATGGAGTCTACCTCTATTTCCAAGGGCCACAGAAATGCTACAACTCCGGCAATAACCCAATTTTTTTCTGGACCCTCTAAACTTGCGATAGGGGCTTGTTGGGTTTGATGGAGTGCAACTTTTTTTTGGGCCCTCTAAACTTGAGATAGGGGTTTGTTGGGTCTGTTGGAGTTGCTCTAAATTATATATTGTGTGACCTAATATTGAGGTAGTGATCATGGGTAAGTAAATAAGGTAATTCATATAACTTTACATATATAAAATGCCACTTACTGACATGACATGAGATACTCTCTTCCTCACAGACATGAGAACTACCTCTACGAACTTGTAATAGCATAACACATGACGATTGGATTAAAGTAGAGATCTTCTACAAAACATAATGGTGTTTGTGTCGTCTCACTTTACAAATTAGCGGTATGATCGGTAGCCTAGCTTGCTACAGAAATCAATGATCAGAATGACATACCATGAAGGAAAGCTTAAGGAGGGTGGAAATCAAATATAGACGGTAATCAATCACACCAGGAAAATGCTATCCAAAAAATTTTATGATAAAAATACTACTATTTTGACAGTTATGCAATGAGAACTTAGGCTGCAACAATCAATGGGTACCTATCACGGTTATGGATCAATCTTTTGCCTTTTTCCTCCTCCGGTAAAAGATGGAGTAATATGTAGACATGGTTGATGCCCGATCTAGTAAATGATCGACAGTAGTTTACAATTGCATGATTATATCGGGCAGCATTAAGAGAAGCATTTATTTGCCCAGCCTGTTGTCACTCAACTACCATGTCAACACATGTGCACGTCAAGCACGCCTATCATCAAAGTTGTACGACACTTGAGTTTCTTTGCTTTGTTTTTCCTAAATCTGCTCCTGCTTTTTGCACTGACTCGTTTACGAAAACCATCAAACGGGATTGAGTGTGGGCAAACCATTTGATGATCTTCCATGAGTGCTGAGCATGACCATGGTGATGATCAATTCCAGCAGCGATTCACTTCTTTCGGATATAGAGAATTTTTCTCTCACGTTGTTCTCAAACCTTGGTGAACGCCCTAAATCTAAGCAACTTTCATCAGTTACATGTGCAAATCAACATGGTGTCATTCGCTCGTGTTGAACGCTGCACCACCTTAGTTTCTCTGCTTCGTTTTTTCTCTCTCTGCTCCTTCTTGCACTAAGTCATTAGCAAAGACCATCAAAAAGGTTTGAGCGCAGATAAACCATTTGATGATCTTCCATGAGTGCTGAGTGCGGCCATGGTGCTCAATCCCGGCAGTGATTCGCTCCCTTCGGACATGGAGAATCGTTATATCCTGCTGTGCTCACAACATTTTTGAACACCCTAAATCCGAACACCTCTTATTAGGTACACGTGCAAGATCGACATGCTCTCCTCCGCTCATTGTTGAACGTTGCTTCTTATATAGAGAAACCTGGAAGGGCACATGGGGCTTCAGGCTATCCGCACTCGTCGTACTGTTCTTATCCTCCAAAAGGAATATTTATGTCTAGTCACTGAGATTCTCTCCTCTATATTAATTTCTTCTGCGTCCGTTATCTTCTATATCTCATATTATATATCAACTACTAACACGTGAGCCCACCCATCTCCCCCCTCCCCCCACTCTCTCCCTCTGTCTCCCCACCTCTCTCTAGTGGCGACGGCGGCGGCGAGAGGTGTCGGTCTCCCTGACCGGCAACCTTCAGTCCCGCTGTCCTCCGGGGGCGCGCGGAGCGGCTGGACCCCAAACTCCGAAGGCACGCGGGCGGCTCCCACAGCGGCGACGACGGTGGATGGCCTCCTGGCGGCGGACGGTCGCGCGGCAATGACGAAGGACTCCCGCGGCGGCCACAGATAGCCGCGCAGCCGCGGTGGAGGGCTCCCGCGGTGGCCGGGGACGGCCTTGCGGTGACGATACTGGACGGCCTCCCAGCGGCGGACGGTCGCGCGGCGACAACGACGAAAGACTCTCGCAGCGGCCACGGACAGTCGTGTGGCGGCGGTGGAGGGCTCCCGCGGTGGCCGGGGACGGCCTTGCGGCAACGGTGGAGGCCTCCTACTACCATGGACGGCTACACGGCGGCGGCGGAGGGGCTCCCGCGGCGACCGCAGAGGGGTGGTGGCCAACAGAATAATATAGACCGTTAGATCTTCATAAAATCTGACGACATATATTTTTCTCTTTTTTAGATTAACGGAATAATATAGACCGCTAGATCTTCATAAAATCCGACGGCATATACTTTTCTCTTGAAACCGTTAGATCTTCATCAAATTTTTCTCTTTTTTAGAGTAACGGAATAATATAGACCGTTAGATCTTCATAAAATCCGACGGTCCATATCCTTCTCTTTTTTAGATTAACGTGGGAATTTCTTGGCCCTCTCGGCGAACGTGGTGGCTCCTTTTAACACTATTGTATTAATATAATAGATTTAAGGATTCTGAAAAATAATTCTGACGAGAAAAAATAGTATTAGTAAAATGAAACTCTGTCTGATGGCTAGCCAAGTAGAGCTCAGGAAGTGCAACTTCCATTTTCCAAATTAGTCTACAGCATTGTTCAGTAATCTACAAATTCCAAAAGAATGCAAACTGTCATCGAAATCTTAAAATTCGTATAGCCCCATTGCATGCAACATGACATAATGGAAATTACATGCAGAGGAACATATAGTCCAAAGTAATTCAGAGAGACATCAAATCTATTCAGAAGCACAAAACAACATTGTATATACACACATTTTATCATAATAAAATATTACACATAACAGGGAGACATGAGGCATTACCACATTTTAAGCAGTGGAAGAAATTCTCCCTCCCTCCAATTCTGCAGACATAGCCAGACTATTATATTCCATACTTTATACTTTAAGTGCATCCATATCATGTACACAAGGAAAAACTATCACATACGTACCTACATATCCCACATCCATTACAGTGATACTGCCGTTTAGAAACCTGTAATTGTAAATAGAAGATTTAGCAAGGCATGCTCCAGCATCTACATAAAGCAAACAAGATAGATAATAGCAAGCTTTCTCTTACTAACATCATCGTCAAAGAGCTTGCACAATCCACAGAAGTACTTCCCCATGCATACACCACAATTGATGCATACTTGTTGTACCTGGCAGCAGACAAAAGCAGCATGATGATATAGTCATATAAATGACATGCATTTAGCATGTAATAAAGCAGTAGCAAAGGTTAAGTCACACACCTCTTGTTCAGTGCCACACAATGAGCATATTACCTGATGACAAAAGCAAAAACATGGAATCAGTTGAATGCATAAGTAACATGCAAGCAAAACGGCAGTGTGCCTAGAGGGAAAACTTACCTGCTGCACTTCATGGCGTGGAAGTTCATGCCTCTTAATTGCATCGACTTTAATGGAATTCTGTCAATAGAAGTACAAATTATATTAGTTTTCCTATATTTAAGATGATCCGTGGTTCAAAAACAATACTGGGACTCATACATACCATCAAACGTGAAAATATTCTAGTGAACGCAATATAAACAAAACATGAAAGCAGAAAATAACTCAATATAGATTCTTGATAGAATTACAAGTTCCAATAGCCATGTATGAGATTGTAGCAGACATCAAGCAACCATTCCATAAAAGTACAACAGTATCTAGAGCAAGAGCCAAGTACAGTACTTAACTACTATGGGTTAAAAAATATCATATGTTTTCAGAATTTTCACTGTTAGTAAGATCATACATTACTACAAATGATAACTGTCAAAGCGCATAAAGCAAATTGATTATAGGCTCCTACATCATATCATAGAGAACATTATGCTATATGCCTATATTACATAAATGCACATTCAAAAAATTGTTCTCCCACACTGACAGCTCTAAAAAATGATACCTTAACTTCATTATGGCAGTGCCGGCAATCAAAAATCTCATTGCAGCATGGAGCTCGTATGCGGCATCTCCTTCTGTAATGTGGACACCTGCCATTCAAATGCTTGTTACTTGATATCATGCAGACTATTGAGGAAATCAATGTTCTAAGAAGATGCCAAATAAATAAGACAACCAAAGGTCAAGTGAAAAACATACCCATACTGCATTATTCCATTCTCCAATTTCTCATAATCATCAGGATTTGAATCATTGATCTTCTCTGAATTGAAATTTCCACCAGACAGCAAAGAGGCACTGGCATATTCCTCTGCATTTAGCTTGGCTTGTCCATGTTGTGAAGAAGCAGACTCAAGGTGTAGGTTCAATGCGCCCATCTTGACTATTTTTTTTTACCACTGAAAGATACCACGTTGCAAACACAACACAACTACCTGCAAATATTATGTATTTAGTAGGATTGTCCTCAATACAGAATGCAGTCAGAGGTCCTAAATTCGAGGAAACCACTGCGCACAGTTCTGGAATGCCATATACTGCCGAAGACCAGGCATCAGAAAAGATGAAAGCAACGCTGAACAGCTCCAACCAGCAAAATCTCGATAAACTGATCACCCAGCAATCACAGATAGCACTAACTATCTGGACAGTGAGCTGAGAGGGGAATTATACTACTCGATAGGCATCCATCCAGAGTCCTGAGAACTCCCAAGTAATTCGAACACAGCATCCATCTGCACCAAATTTACTGTGTTGTCCACCCCCATTCTCTGGCAAGAGGAACACGTCATAGCATCAAATGCCAGGAAATGAAAAAACAAAGAAACATGATTCTTTTCATGACAAAGTTTCGATGTGTTAGCATGTACCACTTGTGCACGTTGTTATACTCTGAAAGGTTCATTAAGACGTTAGATTTCAAGGAAGCCTACCTCCAGCAGACATTAGCATCATCTTCGAAATCTCTAGTTAACAAGCACTTCTATCCATAAGATAAGAGATTTTCAATCCATTGATTCTCTGATCAGAAATACCTTGGAGAAAACCAGCGTGCCTCTTTCACAGATCATCCTAAGATTCTACTTAAGACCTCACCAGTTCAGACCTGAAATTTAACCTATATCTACTTCTCAGCTGATTAGAGAACAACTCAGATCACCAGTGTTTACATGACCTGCACAAGAGAGATGTTCCCCCCAATTCTCTAACAGGGAATACAGAAATGGATAGCCTGCCAATAGTTCACAAACTGCTCCTTCCAATCTTGTCTGTGTATAACTGGGGAAGATACAGGCACTCATCCAGAAGATTATCTGGTTCCCCCCATCATTTCTCTTTAATTTAGCGAAACACTGCTATTTTCGACTATTGGTCATTGGTATTTGCAAAAGCACGGTCAAACAAGGATGTAAAACGGCGTGGTGTTGTGCCACAAGGAGAGATGATAGAGCAACAAAAGTGTGGTATGCACATGCGGCAAATATTTTTGATGAAAAGCATATGCAGAAATTAATGGTTATGGAAGTCACAGAATGCGTTCTTAGGACAGCATGTAAGTTCTGAACTTCTTGATGCACAAAATTCACGGGGCCTTCTTCTACACAGGTGATGTTAAATTCTAAGCACATCATCTTGCGTATGTAATCAATCGCTGATAGATATCGTGGAACCATTATTCCCTATCAGGTATCAGGGAAGTTCTGGCCAACCATGAACCATGCAGACAACATGAACAGGAACCTAGAGGAGCAAACACAACCATCAGAATCTTCAATCTCATCTCAAATAGGCACCCAAAGCTGTCGGTATAAAGCAAACGAATTAGGCACATGCAGCGGTCGCCAAGCAATTGAGGGGATGGACATTTTATACAGATTGCACGATCAATCAAGCGCCAAACGCACTGATGTACCACCGTATACATATACGAAAATAAATCAAACAATTAGTCATCAAACAGTCCGCAATCAAGTGGAGCAATTAGTCAGCATAACAGCACATCTAGACATTATCACTTCAGCATCATATACGCGCGCATCCATAAGCAATCAAAACAACCCCACATATAGATCGATAAATCGCAACGAAAATTAAGCGCACGGAACAAATCAGAGAAAGAAACTAGAGAAACCGCAAGGCGTATGACGAACTTCCTATCGCACACGCGACCCAATCGAGCGGGCGGGACGACGCGGCGGCCGCCGGGCCGAGCGGAGCCTGGATCCTGCAGCGCCTGCGGGCTGTGGATTTGGGGAATCCGGTGAGCGGGGTGTGTGAAGGTTTCGGGCTTGGGAGTGGTGACTGCGATTCCGGCAGGGAAGCTTTGGAGGAGGTATTTAAACTGCTTCCGGGAGGACACGGTTTCCAGAGGATTCGGCTGATGTGGACTGGGCCTAGTGGACCGCGACGGCGATTTTGGCCTTATCCTGCGTGTGAGGAGGACGGCGAGAGAAACGGTCGTCTGAAAGCGGTGTATGGGCGTGAATTAAACCAAAAACAAATTACTACAGTACTCCGTATTTGCTATTCTTATTTATTCTTATTAGAGAATGAAATGCATGTTGGAAACAAGGATAAGGGCAGGTACATTGCTATACCTCAGCGGTCTCATAATCTCATACAGTGCCACGTAGTATTTTTTGCTGATGCGGAGGAGAGGGACCGAGGTGAGAGAATGAGGTCGTTACTTCGCGAAATAACTGTCTCATGAGCTAAATTTTAGGACTATGAGACAACTCAACCATCATTGTACGAGTTTTGTTGCCATGCAACCGATAATATTTCTTTATTTTTTCTCCATAAATTAAGGGATTTTATATTACTATGAGACAATTAAAACAACAACTAGGTTAGTTTGATAAGTTGTCTCAAAATTACGTGTCACTGTATGAGACCGTCTATAGACGGCACCGATGTACTTGCCTAACACAGAAAGGGCTTTTTGCTGTCCGAACAGTATGCAACACATGTTTACGGTACATTCTGAGGAAGATTGTTAGAATAATTACAATACATACGGCTATGTTTACAAGTACGCTGGAAAATGTTTGCAAAAAAATCAACAATAAAATTGTGAAAAAAACACTACTCGTACTAGCAGTCGTAGAAGAAGATACCACCATGATCAGCGTCTCGATACTTTGGAAGTTCCAACTGCATCATTTTTTACGCCCTTGGGGATAAAAAAAACAGATGAC
The DNA here is from genome assembly GCA_033239725.1 of Echinochloa phyllopogon. Classification (NCBI taxonomy): domain Eukaryota; kingdom Viridiplantae; phylum Streptophyta; class Magnoliopsida; order Poales; family Poaceae; genus Echinochloa; species Echinochloa phyllopogon. The sequence continues at coordinate 48,876,329 of BTCW01000014.1, forward strand.
GGGAGGGCATACGCTCGGTTTAGTAACCGCCGCACATCGCCGCGGGTGCCGCCACGTACCCTCCAGCCTCCGCCGCCCCACGAGCCTCCGCCGGGAGCTTGCCGTGCCGTGACGTGAGACGCTACGCGCTGCCGTGAAAAAGGAATTACGTTACGGCATGCCCCCGAACCGAAAAAAATAACCGTCGCGACGGTGACGGTGTGGCGCACGGCAACTCATCGGACCTGATCACGATCCGTTCGCGGCCGCGGTGCAGGATGATTCCGCTGCCCGTGCGCCTCCATCTGCTGGGGCGCGACGTGTCCTTCGGGGCCGGGACGTGTGCGGGAGCCAGTGGCTCTGCCGCGCACGGCGCCGCGGCGCTCTTGATTGATGAGCTCGACGATCTATCTGGTCCCGGCCGATTTCGAAACCTGACGTGTTTGACTCGGCGGAGCTCCCGTCTTGCGCCCGCATCGGCAGCCTGCCACGGAACCGAAGGTCCAAATGATCACGCGGATAAATCCTATCATCAGGTCCCCCGTTTCGTGTACGCCAGCCACTACACGTCCGCTGTGTAGCTGCTGCCACCGCAACAAAAAAAAACTCCCGAATTTGTGAAGAAACGTGGCACAGGTCGCGGTGCAATTATTGGCCTCAGGATCATATATTACGGCGGCTTGAATGCTTGATTTCGCCAATCAGTTAGATCAGCAATGATGCCGGTCTCGCGTGGAGGGCATCGGCGGCGTGAAAGCTGCGAAGGAACTGTGGCGTGGCTTGTGCGGACGACGGTATTTTCTACACGGGGCGGCAGGCAAGAGTGATTAGGACGAGCGGCGACGCCTCCTCCGTCGCTGGCAGCTGTTAGCATTAGCAATTAGCATGGTGATTGGTGATGTTCGAAGAAAGCAGGGATCCGCCCGCGGTCAGGGAGGATCGGATCGGGTCGGCTGGATCACGCGGCTCCCGTGGGTCTCGGTCGCTGTCCAGCCTTTTTCAAGTCTCTGTTGATCGAAAGAAGAAAGAAGGAAAGTGTGATCAGGGAGATTTGATTGCTCACGTTGTTCTCGGGCCGGAGCGATCGTCGTCCAATTAAAAGTCCTATTTACCTCCCGGATACTGGACCGAGTTTGTGAAACCACCCTGGACTCCAAAACCGTCCATTCATACCCCCACAATTCTCGAAATCGGACACGTGACCTTCCTGAGCCGTTTTGATCCTGGTTTTGTCCGACGTGGTGCCACATCATCTGTCTTAGGTGTCATGGACCCACATGTCAGACCGCCCCAAGGGGATAAAACACACGGCTGCCGCCGTCGTCTTCTTCAGTCGCCACGTTCCCTATTCCTCCGAAACCCTAGCCATGGCGGCGGCCTTCGAAGCCTAGGTGCCGGTGTTGGTTTGGTCCGCGGGAACGGTGTAGGCATCGGCGGGGACGTCTGGAGGATTGGAGCAAGCGAGCGACGGAGGCGAAAAAGGTGAGTGTTTTGTTCGATTGTTTAGCACAGAAGGTGGTGATTTGTTGGATCTGCTGCTTGAATCCTTTAATTTAAGGTGGATCTAGATAGCACGGCATGAGAAGTAGGTTTGTTTATTCCCGATTTGGTAGTAGTTAAATCGATGGGTTAGTATAGTAGGCTTTGTTTATTCGAACTGGATGGATTAAGTATGCCGCTTAACATGTGTTGTGTTGCCGTTTGTTTGTAGGACCAGAGATCTGTGGAGACATTGATATTCTGGACAACCTTGCAGTGAGGTTCCATTATGGGGGGCAATTCTTCAAGTCTGCTAAGAAGACAGTTTATTGTGGAGGCAATGAAGCAATGTCTTATATTGATAGGGATAATATCTCTCTGTCAGAGATAGTTGGGCACCTACGTGACCACTGCACGGTCTCTGAAGGGTGTTTGTTGCATTGGTTGTTTCCTGGAAAAGAAATGGACAATGGTCTTCGAGTATTGGTTGATGACAAGGCATGTCAGGTTATGTCTGACTCAATTGTTAGGGGGGGAGGGGGTTTTGCAGACATTTATGTGGAAGAAGGCACAGTACAAAATGAGTCTAAGGAAGAGGATAAAGAAGAGGCCAATGTAAGTGATTTTGAAGATGAATTGGTGGATATGGAGTAGGAGTAGCAAGGACAAACAGATGATAACCTGCCCCCAAGGACCTAATATGCATATCACCCCCAGCTGAGTCCAGGGAAAAGGCGGATAAGCAAATCAAGTTTATTCAAGAATTTTACAGAAGTCCACAGAAGAAGGGGAAGGAAGCTAGTAAAGGTAGAAGGAAGTCAACTAAATAGGCCAGTGATTCAGATTCAGAAGATAGTGATTTTGTCCCAGGTGATGGTTGTTCCTCTGAAGAAGATGAAGAAGCAGCTGAGATTTTGAAAAAAAAAATTCGAAGCTTTTAAGATGAAGTTGAGAAGTGGGCAAGTGGCAACACCGGATGATGTACTGCTACAGAATAAGTCTACAAATTTGTCAGATACACAAGTTGAGAATGAAGGTTATGCTACCCCATATGCTGAATCAGATGATGATGAGTCATTTGAAGAAATGGGTAGTGATGGAGAGGTAAAGAAGAGAAAGGAACATTGCAGAAGGTTCAAACCAGGTGAGGATTTACCAAAATTTGAGTTGGGGATGAAGTTTTGTGGGAAGAAGGAATTCAAAGAAGCTGTCATAAGATTCTGCTTGCATGAAAGGAAGATGGTCAACTTCATCAAGGATGAACCGACAAGAGTAAGAGCAAAATGTGATTGGCAACGCTGTCCTTGGGTTTGTTTGTGCTCAAAGAACTCTAGGACATCCAGCTGACAGCTGGCAACACTTGTAGATGAGCATACTTGTCCACCTAGGAGAGACAACAAACTAGTGACTGCTAGGAGGATAGCAGACAAGTATGAGAAGTTTATAATGACAAGTATGAGAAGTTTCGGAGGAATGGGGAATGCGGCGACTGAAGAAGACGACGACGGCAGTCGTGTGTTTTATCCCCTTGTGTTGTCTGACATGTGGGTCCGCGACACGTAAGACAGATGATGTGGCGCCACGTCGGACAAAACCAGGGTCAAAACAGCTCGGGGAGGTCACGTGTCCGGTTTCGGGAATTGTGGGGGTCTGAACGGACGGTTTTGGGTTTAGGGTGGTTTCGCAAACTCGGTCCAGTATCGAGGGAGGTAAATAGGGTTTTTTCTTTTTTTTGTTGTTGGATGGAGGGTACCAGATTTGCCGAAAGCCCATTAGGCCTGCAAAAGGGCAACAATGAGCCCGTCTTATCTTCAGGCCCAGTAACATCTCCGTGGATTTCGGCCTTTGGGAGAATCGTGATCTTTCTGTCCTTGAGCTTTTCTTTTTCCCCCCAAAAACCGCATTACTAGAAGATTGAGCTCGTGTCGTGTTGACCATTTACTTGTTGCCCTTTCCACTTGCGAGGTATAGTCCTGTAAACTTTAAGCTCTAATCTACACCTCACGCATGTTCTTGCAAGTGAACTTCACTGTGCACGCACGTCATCTCCTAGTCCTAGGTAGGTAGGTTAATCTCTTCTGGGTGTGCCATCTACAATAGTTGCAGCCTTCCACCACCAAAGGTGTGTCACTGTCGATCTGAACACTGCTCTATACTTCTCGTCTTCCCTGAACCAGCCACAGTCTGAGTATACGTTGTTTGCTAGCTACCACTCTACCTCGTACGCGCAATAGCAGGCGCATCAACGGCCTGCCTTTTTGCATCCTATTGCCTCTTGCCTGGGAAGTTGCATGAGCAGTTTAGCGCACTCTCAAGTCTCAATCACGCGCTATTAATATATTCACATAATCACATGCTTGCTCGAGAGATTTTTCACATAAGTTTCAACGTTGGGTGTCAGTCAATCTACCTACGATAAGACGGGCTTTGTGCTTTTTCTGCCTGATTAGTTTTCTATGTTCTTTTGACAGTCTAACATCTGCTTTGCCGATATATGCGACGATTATTAGTCAAGCTCTAAAAGTAGATGCTACTATTTTAACGCTGCATGGGCAATTATATATCCAAATTAGTCATGAGTTGGGTGTGACAGTATACTTAATCATGTGTTCTAGACCTCCGATGTGACGGTACTGTTCAGGTGACAGGTGAGGAATTAGGATAAACAAATGGAATTCTAGAAACCGGCTGACTGATTACCATTCAAACTTTTGAGATCATAATCCACTCGCTTTCTTTGTTTCCCTCATCAGGTCAGTTCAGTTCATATCCTCAATTCAGTTCAGTAGATTCATTCATATCTCGCAAGCTATATTTAAGGCTCAGTCCGAGGAAAAGTTACTCAATAATCTATTTCGGCACCGCCCGCCAAAAAAAAAAATCTATTTCGGCACTGCGATTATCCAGTTAAGATGCGAGGTAAAAGCAGCAAATCATCTGTTTCGACACGTGATTACCGAGAAGGTGGCGGATTCGATCTACTTGCTTTCTGCCGAATCATGCGCCGTCGTCGTCACGCATGACCGTTCAGAGCAGCCGGGGGCAGAGAGCTAGCTAGAGAAGAGCTAGTCTCTCCCAAAGCTTTGCTTCACCTGAGGGAGGCATCATTCGGCTGTGGCTAATGAAAGCATCCCACCATATGGATGGATGGATGGGAGATTTCAACTCTCTTTGTGCGACGATTTGGAAGTGTGGTGAGTCAGATTCGAGGAAAGTGCTATGCCCCTTTTGGCATTATTGGCACAACTGCCCTGTTAATCGTTGAAAAATGCCCTATTCTTCGTTGAACAATAAGGCCGATATGGATCCATGATCGATCATGCCTGTTCAGATCTCTATTCCTATCCACCAGGGTGGCTAAAAAGCTAGGAGCAGGAAGGAAGTTATGGGCCACGAGGGTTTAGTGACGTAGATTAATAATTGTACGCCTAGCTAACTTTGAGACAGTAAAAGGAGATTCTGAATTCCATTAATTTTCGGGGAAACATCAAGATATGCTATCTTCTACCAACTACTGGAAAATACGTAGTTCCAGAATCTGGATCATGGACTCGTTGGGAATATATGAGGTCAGGGAATATATGTTGCTAGTGTTATCCATAGTATTTTGCGCGAATAGTGTTGAGTTCCTACTGGTCTCTTTACAACTGTTCCAATATTTCTGTGCATTTTATAATGATTTATGATTATTAGTTCTTTTCAAAAAAAATCTCAAATATCCAAATATTTTCAGTCTAATTATTAGGACATTTATCGAGAGCTATTTACTAAGTGGTTGATGTTTTTTCGGTTTGGGAAATGTTAATTACCTTCTGAGATCGTCCAAATTAGACGACAAAATCATCATCTGCTTGAGAAAAGTTATGGGGAAGAAGAATAACCTTCGGAGTTCGGTCACTTAGAAAACCACCATGAAAATATTAAATATGTTGTAGTGCGCTCCTTTGAGTCCTATCTCATATCACACGTCAAACACAAGTACGTTCTGCCACCGAACTGCGAACATATATATACATTATCAGTGCACTCTTATGTCTACAGAACAGGAAATTGCAAAATCCCACCTGTATTTCACCTTTTTACAGTTGCTCATGCGAGTTTTATGTGTTTTCAAGTACCAAATGTGCCATTTAACCTGACAATGCAGCTGTTGTTTGCCCTCCATTGTCGTACAACTCATCCTATAAATACCATGACTCCCATTATTTGCATGTGGTTTTGTGCGATTTCCATTATAAATCGGTGGATATCAATAATTTAAACTTGAACGGATAGGCCATGACTCTCCACCACCACCGCTGGGAAATATTTCTTATCGATATGGGCCCTATTACTCAAGCTTGAAATTTTCGACGATAAATTGGTGGACATCAATAATTTACCGGCATAGAATGCCTTGTTTTGCAAGGATACGATGCTTGATTAATTTTTTGGGTGGATAAAAAGAGAAATGCTTCTCATATGTACATTTCGCTATCAATCTAGTTTTGAGTGTAATGTTGCCGTGGCACTAAGAAGCGTATCTTTTCTGCAGGCTGCAGCTAATAATCTAGCGAGAGTACTGCATGAGTGGCTGAATCTTTGAATGGAAGATGAAAAGGACGACCATTTGGCAATAATTATATACGGCTCTATTTGGAACGAGAGGACATATATGGCAGAAGAAATTGGAAATCCCGTTCTTTTCGAGAGCCAAGCTCTTTCCATCTTGCCAGGAGCCGAGGAGAAACTGCACCGCTCAGCCCTAAACAATGGCTGCCTGTGATACCAGAGGCCAATTTAATCAGGTCCAGGCGAGAAAGAGGTGTCATGATTCAGCGCGCGCGCAGTCTCCTCGGGTACTTTTAGATCGTGCAAGACCAATGCGCTATGACGCAATTTGCTTATGGTTGACACTGTAGTCATTAGTCACACTCGCTGACTCGCAATGGTCTCTTACTCCAGCAATTTATTCAGATTGAGGTGATAAAAGACGATTCAATTATTCGTTGTACTGGATAAAACCTGAATATTGCAGTGAAGTTTCTTCCCATTGCTTCAATAGAAGCTGCACAAGCTGAAGTCAGCCATCGGTAGCGCGTATAGTGCTAGCTGAAGTACGGTGGTGGCGCCTCCTGATGAGATCACTGGAAACCGCACACGTACAGTTGCCCTGACCTCTGAATCGCATACGTATTTGTTTGGAAAGCGTACTACTCTCAAGTGCCCTCTTGTGGACGTGTGTGCCCTGACGCACTGTATAGACCGAAGCTGTTGCAGCTGAATATAGCTGATATATCCGTGGCCGCGGGCGTTGCGGGCAGTCACCACCACGGGGATGGGTCGAGCGGTTCGCCTTTGCATTCGTCTCCCGGTCCCGGCACGGCGAAAAAGCGACGAATGATGGGGGCGCGTCTTGCCGCGCGTACGTGTCTCGTGGGCTCGCGGCGCTAGTTCCGCGCGGGCTCGATCCGCCTGCCTCCGAAAACCACTTCCCCAGAAGCGGACGCGCGCTGTAAAGCTCGATCTGGCCGCCGCTGACGCCATCAGACGGGATTCGGAGGAGCACACGCGGCGGCGGCGGCGGTGGTGGCCGGGCGCGCGTGTGGGGGCTGCGGAGTCTACTTCTGAATCCAACGCCACCGCCTTCATTGGCCCCGCCCGGCTGCCTCCCGGCCACTCCCCAGTTATTACGTGCTGACCAGCCGCGCGCGCCGCGTCGTCGTCGTCGCTCGCGACGCGGTGTCGCCTCCGAGCTTTCCTTTGAGGACTCGGTGATCCTCAGGTACACGCGCTTCGTGGTTTCCGGCCAGCACAAATCTGCCAGCACACGTACCATGCGTCACCCGAGACAGGCACCTTCGGAGCTGGCAACGCTGCGTGCGTGACCCGGCCTCGATCTAGTTCTGGATCCGTGGGTATATATGGATTATCTATTCGCGACCGATCGAGAGGGATGGCGGACGGGACCTAGCTAGCTAGCTACTAGTAGATGCGTACTCGTGCGTCGATCTATGGATGCATCGGACGGGGCTGTCCGTCCGCCATGATTGGCACAAGACTAGCCGTCGTCAACGCCGATGCGCGCTTTGGCTTCTACGCGTACGCTATGCATGTCACGACGAGCACACGCCGACGCGCGCGCGCGCGCGCGCGCGCGCGCCCGTGACGACTGACGACCGGCGCGGCTACCTATAACTTATGGAATTACCTGATATGCATGATGCAGTATACCGCTGTCACACGGGTCGAGATCACATGATGCATATATGTATCCTATTCTGAATAATGTCGTCTCCTCTCAGTGGAGTACTAATATATCAGCTCGTCCAATGTGGCTAGCTAGTGATCAGCATATCCTAACGAGAGTCTTTGTTGCATGCAACCCGGCCGGGACCTCTGGAAGAGCTTTTTACGGTCGGGGGATTTTATATTAGGCGATGATGATGCGACAAAAAGGAGTAAAATTAAGACGAAGTTTTGCTGGTGGTTTCCGCTGCCGTTTTGGCTACGGGATTAACATGCTTGCATGTCTGGACCGGAGTGAAAAAAAGCGGCTCTGGGGCCTGGGGGTGATGTGTAAGGCCTCATTTGGATTATCTCAGCTTAAGCTCTGTTTGCATCCCACCAGAATCCATTCCAGCTAATCAAGTAAACTTTAGCTCAGTCGTAGGTAAGACACTAGCTAAACTTGCATCCAGCTAATCAGCTAAACTTTAGCTCTGTGCTAGGTCAAAAACTGGCTACACTTTAAGCCCAGTCCCAATCTAGAATGTCCATATATGAGTAGTGTTTGTATTGTCATAATATCAAGACATTAGATTTAGAAACTATAGTATCTGATGTATAGTTTTTTCATGTGAGCGCTTGATTAATTTTCCAGTCCATTCACTCTCCTCCCACTGCTTGGAACGCGTCTCTAAATATTTTTACTGGTTTCCGTCGCCTTAGAACGTGTGACAAGCTGGTTTCTCGGTGACCCGATTTTTATGTTTTTTCTTCTCTCATCCTTAACTCTTCTGTCACGTGAGATGTTAATGCTATAGAAACCATCCTACATGGAGGGTTGTGACTGACCTAACAAGTCATCGCCAAGACACGCGCAAACACACTATTTTGGATGTTTAGTGAGGATAGGTGCAGCTCGTACTGTGAGGACAAACCTCCAGCTATGTACCTTATTAATACATACACAGTCAGGCAGTCATTTATTTTAGTAGTATCTATATAACCTATATAGATGCATCCCACTAAAATTCATTAACTTCATTTCTCTTAACATGCAAACTATCCACATCACGTCACGTCACCCTCCACTACCATCTACTCCCTCTGTCCCTTTATATGGGTCGCTTGGGAACTGAGATGGGGGGTATGCATACAATTTATTAATTTTTGCAACTACAATGCTACAATAGAAAATATTTAAGAGCCATCCTCTCTCAACAAATTGAACATGTTTTTATGTATAATGCCGTCTGTAAAAAATGTTACCATGCAATCACCTTGATGTTTCTACTTTCAAATTTCACTTAAAATCATGTATAATATCGATGCAAAAGAATATTGTCATGTAATCATCTTAGTGTTTTATTTTTAAATTTTACCTTAAAATTTTATTTAAAAAATTCCCTCCGCATCGCGCGGGGAACTTCCCCGTAGCAGGTAATATAGTGTCAATCCAAGATCTGCTACTCAGACGACACTAAACGGACCGAGGGAAGGAAAAAAAAAGTGTTGATCGATATAACGGCATCCGAAGGTCGTAGGGCCTGGATCCGACGGCCTGTAAAAGAAGCTCGCTGCCTACGTTTCCTCCCTTCCACAGTGCTGATAGACTAGAAAGAAGTGCGCGCTTCGCCGCGCCCGTAGAGTTAACGTACTTATTGAACTGACAAAAATTTAGTATACCGCATCCGTACGAACCTAAATAAACATGAAGACAATGTTTTTGAATTTGTTACAGAACATAACAAAATATTAATGGCATATTCAGCATTTGGATGATGATGGGCGGGAAAGGGAAATGGATATATGATTATGAATTGGTGGGTTACGGAGTGATCCATTATTTGGCCTGTATCGGGTTTGGGTTCAAGATAGAAGTGGGTCCCACATTCTAAAAAAGGAAATGAAATAGAGGAGTATGGTCTGTACGTTGTTCTTATCCCAAGCCAGAGCGGCACCGAGCCTATCCCTTGACTGTGGACCCCGCTCTTCTTTTTTTTAAGGAAAGGCAGGAGCACTGCCGTGTCATATAAGAAGGGGAATCATGCGAGTTCTCACCAGATTGTGATTACACAATAACAAAAGGAAACTCTCGTACATTCTCCTGATTAGGAGGCTCACGCATTACACACGTTCTGACGGCTGCTTCCTCTTTGATGAGCGCCATGACTCTCCTTGGTGATGATGAGTGACCTTGAAAGACCCTACGATTCCGTTCGTTCCAGATGTTCCATGCGGTGTAGATAAGAATTGCGGCTGTCTGTTGTTTAGCCTTCTTGGACAGCGCTAGCAGTGTTGAACTCCACCAGTGTTCCACCCCCCGGGCTCTATCTGGGACGGTGACAGCCCCTTCAGTCCATTGCTCCACCAGGTGCCAAACTTCTTGCGCAAAAATACAGTGTAAGCATAAATGTTCTGCCGATTCAGGCTCTTGATCACACAACGGGCACGTCGGATTGCATGGCCAGTTCCTCGCAATGAGTTTGTCAGCCGTGAGAATCTTGCATTGTACCAACAACCAAGCAAAAAATCTATGCTTGCCCTCGGTCTTGGCCGTCCAAACTGCCTTGCTATCAAAAGAGCAGAAAGATCCAGTGAGTTGCGCCTTGTAGGCAGATTTGGCTGTGTATTCACCATTTGCTGTCCATTTCCAGCAGATCTCGTCGTCAGTTTGAGTTAGCTCCACTTCACTGATCCTTGACCACAAATTCACATATTCAGCCATCTCGTCTGCCGTAGACATTCGCCATAGTCCCCGGGTCCAGTTGTCATTGTGCAAATCATCCTTCACCGTCTGATTTTTCCTCCATGCCAGCTTGTACAACTGGGGGGCTAAATCTCTCGGTGCCGGCCTATCCAACCACAGGGACTCCCAAAACTTGGCTCGGCCTCCATTGCCTAGCATTACTGATGTGCTTGCTCTGAACAGCTGCCTGTCGATTTCACTACATGGTACTTCAGACCCGACCCATGGTCGATCGGGCTCCTTCCACTGGTACCACAACCATCGCAGTCTCAAGGCCCTGCTAAACAGCTCTAAGTCCAAAACCCCCCAAGCCCCAAGGGTCTTTGGTCGTTGCAATTTAGTCCACTGAACAAGGCAGTGCCCTCCATGGACAAGGTCTGAACCCTTCCATAAAAAACCTCGCCGAATCTTGTCGATTCTTTTGATGGCCCACTTTTTCATAGAGAAAACCGTCAGGAAGTAGGTTGGCATTGAGGATAACATCATGTTTAGCAGCTTTAATCTCCCTGCTTTGTTAAGGAATTTGCCCTTCCAAGTGGACAACCTATTGGCCATTTTATCAATGAGTGGTTGTATTTCAGCCCGGTGCAAAGCCCTGTGATGCAATGGCAGCCCAAGGTATGTGCCCAAACTTTTGATTGGGCAGGTGAAGTCTGACATAACCTCTTGCACATCTATGTCTTCACATCTGATGGGATAAACAGCACACTTGGCCCTGTTTGTAACCAGACCTACTGCCTGACCAAAGCTGTTTAGAATATCAGCCACAACCCATACCTCATCTGCTACGGGATTTAGGAAGATTGCCGCATCATCAGCATACATACTAACTCTCAGCTTGGCCATTCTGGTATTGATAGGAGAAAGCAATTGCTCATTGGTAGCCAACTCAAGCATCCGTTGCAGTGGTTCCATAGCCAGAATGAACAACATTGGAGACAAAGGGTCACCCTGCCTTAGCCCAGCGAAGTGCTTGAACCACCTTCCTCTGACTCCATTCAAAAGGACCGATGTAGATGCGGTAGATAGCAGTGCAGACACCCAGGCTCTCCACCTTGCACCGAAGCCAAACTGTTGTAGCACTTCCATCAGAAAGTCCCACCTAACTGTGTCGAAGGCCTTGGCAATGTCAAGCTTCAGGAAAAGACCAGGCTGTTTGCTCCTATGGAGTGACTTAATTAAATTCTGGGTGTAAAGGAAATTGTCTTGTATGCTTCTTCGCTTAATGAAGGCGCTTTGCGCACGAGACACCATTGCATTGAGTTCAGGAGCTAGCCTATTGGCAAGCAGCTTAGATAATAGCTTGGCAAAGGAGTGAGTGAGGCTGATCGGCCTGAAGTCAGTAACCAGCACTGCATCGGCCTTTTTGGGTATCAACACGATATGTGCAGTGTTGAGGTGAGATAGGTGCTGACTATGCTGCTGGTAAAAAGATTGGACAGCAAGCATGAAGTCCTGTTTGATTAGAGGCCAGCTGCTCTTTAGAAAAATGTCAATGAAGCCATCAGGTCCCAGGGCCTTGTCTCCAGCTAGATCCATGATCACTACAAAGACCTCCTCTTCTGAAAATGCAACCTCCAGGTGTGATAGGTCCCTCGTTCCCAACTGAACTTGATTCCAATTGATAGTGCTATGTCTCTGAGGTGGACTGCCAAAATGAGTACTGAAATGATTATATATTTCTGTTTCTTTGGCCTCATGGGAGTAACAGAGTCCATCTGCTGTTTGAAGGGAGTGGATTGCATTTTTCCTTCTTCTGCCATTGGCTTGGAGATAGAACAATTTGGAGTTGGCTTCTTCAGCTAGAATGGCATTAAGTCTGGCCCTTTGCTTTGCTCTTAGCTTCTCCACTGCTGTTAGCCCCAGTAGTCTAGCCTTCACATCTCGCACTAATTGTATCTCTGGTTCACTCAATTGTCTGAACTCTCGAACCACATCAAAGATCCCAATGAGTTGGCTGGCAGCTGTGATCAGTAGTTTGTTGTTTCCAATGAGCTGTCGCGCCCAAGATTTCAGTGCTTTACTTGTGTGTTGAATCTTGATGTGCAACTTTAGGAAGGGGTTGGTGACTCGGGTTTGCTTCCCCCAAGCAGCAGCAACTGCGTCTTGATAACCTGGCAGCTTGGGCCAGAATGCCTCAAACCGGAAGCCTCTGAAACGCCGTACTGTAGCTCGTCCGGCAATGAGCAACGGGGAGTGGTCAGAGGTCCTGGATGAGAGTGCTTGCAAGAATGCATCAGGCAACATCAAACCCCAGCCAGTGGAGCAGAAGGCCCTATCAATCCTTGTATGTGTTCTGTCATTGGACCAGGTAAATTTTCTCCCCCTCAAATTCAACTCCTTCAATTCAAGATCACGCACCACGTCCTTGAAAGCTCCCATCAGCCTTCTATTGATGTTGTCATTGCTCTTGTCCCTTGCCTGTAGAATCAGATTGAAGTCCCCGATTACCAGCCATTTATCAGACACCACGGTTTGCATCCACCTTAACTCACCCAGGAATTGGATCTTTTCATTGTCATCCTGGGGCCCATACACTGCCGTCATAAACCACTCTACTGGTTGGGCTAGAGAGACCAGCCTAATTGTGAGTGAATGAACTCCCAACTCAGAGCCTGTGATTTTATAGTGATCCCCATCAACTGCAATCAGAATACCACCCCTAGTACCCACCGCAAGTAATGATACGAAATTATCAGAAAAGTTCGAGCCAAGGGTCTCCACCACCACTCTTTGATCCAAATCTTGCATTTTTGTTTCTTGTAGTGTCACCACAGTCGCCTTGTACTCCTTGACCATGTTCCTCACCACCTGTCTTCTTGCCACACCATTTAGCCCTCGAACATTCCAATTGAGGATTACACAATTGTGATCAATCATTAGTTCCAGACAAACTCAGAGCAGTACGGTAAGTAGGAATACAATACACATCCATCCACACACCACCTCCAGCCAACAAACCCACAAAACCACCTCGTGCCAACGACCCAGGACCTACTGACCTAAAACAACCTGGGAAAATACAAGCAGGAACAACACCCCTGCTGGACTGCTTAACTGAAAAACTAAAGAGAGAGACTACGATACACGGGCTCCTGCACCTCCCGGAGCCCCCCCATCCAAGCCCCAAGAGGAGCTTATTCATCTGCTACACTAGCATCACTGATCAGAGCACTGAAGATGTCAGTGCTCCCGGCCTCCATGAGACCAATTGCCTTCCTCAAGTCGCCAACAGGGTCATGACTCAGCGGAGACACGAAATGCTCTCCCAGCCGCTGCTTGGCTGTATCGTTGTCCTGAATTGCCTCAACAGAGGTGCCACATGCTTTCAGCAGAAGAACTGTGGCCTGCGCATCCACAGTCTGGTCCTGAGGTCGAGCCTGTTGAGCGCTAGCCTTCTTCCGATCCTTGATAGACTCAGAGGCGGTGCTCTTCTTTGCATTGCCGGGTCTTGTTCTAGTTGATTGGTTGCATAACAGTGCCTTCTTGAGGGGTACTGTGTACCGTGCCACACCTCTACCTCCTCCCTTTTGGTGCTCCCTGTTGTCCTTGTTCAGTCTTTCTTCAGCTGGGCCTAATGCCAGTCTTGCATTGTCTGAAGCTTCACTTGCAGTGTCATCATGTTGTGAGTCAATTACCTGATCCAGGTCCAGTGCTGTGTTTAGGTCCAGTGTTGTGTTAAGGTCAAAGCTTGGCATCCTGGGCCCATTGTGGGCTCTCTCCACGGGCTCCTCCGGCCCAACTGACCCATCCACCTCTACGGCCTCGGTGCACACATTCATTCCCATCTTCAGCTCGCACTCTGTCGCCAGCTCACGCTTTGCCGTCTGCTGGTGATCATCATGGAGGGATGCAGTGTCCTGCTTGCCGCTTGACACAGGCCCCACGACCGCAGTTGGCTCCACCGAGTGCTGCGACAACATGGCATGTCCAAGCCCTCCTACGGACGCAGCATCAACCCCCACACTCTGATCCTGTCCCTGATCCAACCTTGCACCTGCAAGGGAGCTGCCCTCTAAAACGGCCATCCCGAAGCTCTGTACTTTCTCTACCCGAATCCTCTCTCCATCATCCTGATCCTCCACTCCTTGACCGAAGCTTTCATTAACAAGGAAGTTGTCAGCTGGATCGGCCAGCCCGATGCTTTGGGCTTTCCCTGACTGCATCTCCTCTCCGGCATCCGGGGCAGCCACATGTTGTGTAGTGGGTGGCTTGGCGCTCCCCACCACAGTGCCAATGGCTCTCCACTGCATGCAACGCCCAGATCTGCGCCGGCCCGGTCCACCGGTGCGACGACTACTGCCACCTCTGGAGAAGCCTCCCCCACGGGGTGCAGCACCAGGGCATGCCGGCGGTGGGTACTGCTGTAGACCAAGTCCACCGAACCCGCCAGCACTGGACCCTCCTGCCCCCCCCCCCCCCCCCCCACGCGGTGGTGATCGATCCCGTCCGCCATTGCCAAGCTTGTCGTGCACTGACCGGCGATGTTGCTCCGGCTGCCGGCGACCCTCTCCATCTGGCACCCCCAACTGCCAGCGGAACGTATGCTTCACCGGCCACTCTACCTCAGGCTCCTCATCTTGGAGTCCACTAGTGTCACTCATTGTACTGCGGTGCGACGGGCTATCAGGCAGAGGAGAAAAATCATGCACTCTGTCAATGTGGATAATGACCTCATAATCAAGTGTCTTAGCCGGCCCCCAGCGCAGCGCCCCCATCGGCATGCCCAGCTCCATGAGACTGTCAGCGTAACGCTCCTGCGGCAAGGTAACTGGCTCCTCCGCCAGCAGAGTTCCAGTGACACCAATCTCACTGGGATCCGACGTCCACAACCACGCCCTGAAGCACTCTTCCTCCTCAGGCTTCTCCATGGCGCAATCCAGGTCATCCAGGAAAGCAGGGGCTTGAACAGCCCGGCCACAGCAGCAGCAAGGCGAAGATGACTAGGAACACCCTCAATGCACAGACGTACATGGTAGTAGAACTTGGACAATGTTGCTGCACTGACCTGACGGGTCCAAGGCAGGAGCCTGAAACGAACATGTCCAACCTGAAATCCTTCCTTGCGAAGGGAGTCGTTGCGCTGCATCTGGGAGTCGAACCGCAGCAAGAAGGTGGACTTGGCCACCCTCGACACCCCCAACCCGAGGAAGGGGATGCGAAGCTGACGAACAACCTCATGCCTCACCCGCGCCGTGTCGATGTGGATGCTTGCGTCGAGCTGCACGGCCACGAGCGCAAACTGCGACAGCGCGCTCTCCTCCTCGCGAACAGCATCAGTCCTGGGG
This sequence comes from Echinochloa phyllopogon, assembly GCA_033239725.1. Taxonomy (NCBI): domain Eukaryota; kingdom Viridiplantae; phylum Streptophyta; class Magnoliopsida; order Poales; family Poaceae; genus Echinochloa; species Echinochloa phyllopogon. The sequence goes on from BTCW01000014.1 coordinate 48,892,028, forward strand.
ACGCCAGCTCGAACATGTCCCGCGTGCAGCTCAGGCGCACCCGGGGCACAGTGCTCCATCGAACCCGGAGGAGTCGCGGCTTGCTTGGCGGTGGCGGGAGCAGCACTGGCAAGGTGGTGCCGGGTGTGTTTGTGGGCAGGAGCAGGTGGGCAGTGGGAATGGTTGTGGGCAGCTGCGGGGGGTGGCGAAGCGGGTTGTGGCCTTGTGGGCAGCAGCGGTGGGTTTGATGATGGTTGGAGTGGCGGCAGGAGCGGGCTTTGTGCCCAAACCGGAGGCAGAGCAGGCAACGTGGGGGGTCTCGACACTCAGCGATGTGGTGCCCAGCAGACAGGCAATTGAAACATCTTCGCCCAGCCTTGGCTCTGAGAATCTCCAGCCAGGACCGGCCAATGCACGCCGGTAGCTTTCTTCCTCCCTTGTCATGAATGCGCCCTGGCAGTGATGTAAACGCCTCATGCCCATCCTTACCCGGTCCAGAGATCCATACCTTCTGGGATTGAATGCCCACCGGGAAACGCGGCTTGAAAGTCCTGGGCCGTAGCAGCGCTTCCTTGTAGGAGACATGAATGCCGGGAAGCTTTGCAGCCCCATCATGTCGCCGGGATTCCTCACCCTCGTCCTGCAGCGCAGAGGCGACATCTTTGCCCTTATCCTTCCTGGTCTTGTCATGTCGCGGTTGAAAGCGCTCACTCTCCTGGCCACCCTTGGCTGCGGCGTTGTCCGCGTGCTCTCTCTCACCGGTGGTGGCTGGCGTGGGTAAGCGGGTGGCGGTCGCCGGGGGGATTCCGGCGGCGGTGGCGGGAGGAGGTCGCGGTCACTCATTCTCTTCCAGCTACTCATCGAAGACCATTCTACCCCTCTCTTTCTCTGTTCGATGGAGCACCAGCCACTTGCAGCAGATGCAGTCATGCAGACGCACCTGCCCGCATTGTGAAATCGAGGGAGGCAAGCAGCGGCGGCGGAGGCGGCGCCGCTCTCGCCCGCGCGGGCTGCGGTGGCTCCGGCCACCACACGCGGCTGCAGCTTCTTCTTCCGCCTGCACATATGCAATAGCTCCGACTACCCATCGAAGTTGCTGGGATGGTGGTCGCCGGCCCGCCTCCCCTCCCCCTCCTGCGCTGGCCCCTCCTCTCGCCATCCCTCCCGCGAAGCGCCGGCGGCCTCTGTGGGCGCGGCATGCGGGAGGCGGCCGACGGCAGCTCAGCGCAGTGGCGGGCAACGCGACGACGGACGAACGGTGCAGGAGGAAGCCCCACGCGGAGTCCTTCGCAGCGGCGGCACATCTACGGAGGCGGCCGGACGACCTTTGCGGCAGCGGGAGTCCGCGGCCTGCAGGCTGCGTGGCGCGGGGGCTGCCCGCCCGCAGCCTGGCATCGCGACGACGACGCTCGTCCGCGCCTGCGCGTTGGCGAGGACGGCTGATGGGCCCCCAAGACGACGACGGTGGCGCCAAGCCCCCAAGACGGCAGCGGTGTCCATGGCGGTAACTGCGCCAACAACAATAGCGTCGAGGAGGGCCGCCGGGGATGGGGCGGCGCGCGAGCGAAGGGGAGGTGGCGCTGCTGCGCGATGCGGGAGAATGGTGAGGGAGCGGCGCGGAGAGGAGTGGAGGGAAGGGGCGCGCGGCGCCGGTGGGAGGAGGCGGCGGGAGCGGGTGCGAGGAAGGCAGCGAGCGAAGTGGGAAGGCGGCGCGAAGTGAAGGGGAGAGGCGGACCGGCGGGGGTGAGCGAGAGGGAGGAGCAGGCCCCGTTTTTTTTCGGGGGGCACCGCCGAGGCCCACGGGGCGGGGGAGGGGGGCACGCGCCGGGCGGGAGCCACTGGATGGACGCCATCACTGCGCGTTTTGCGCGCGTCGTGCGTGGACGGGGTGAGCGGCCGGATGGGCCGGTAATTTTTCTGGGATAAGAATTTAGTTACCCCCTCAGTCCCGTAAAGAATGCAATCCTCACTTTTTAAGAAGTCAAACTATTTCAACTTTGACCAAATTTATATAAAATAGTACTAATATTTATGTCTTCAACTTGATTTAATATGAAAATATAATATATGATTAATCTAATGATACTTATTTTGTATCATAAATGTTAATAATTTTTTGTATAAATTCAGTCAAACTTGAAATGGTTTGACTTTTCAAAAAGTGAGGATTACATTCTTTACGGGACGGAGGGAGTATTTCCATGCCGAATCGTCACGTTAGCTGTGTAGGAGAGAAATTGTCACGTCATCATCACCTACATGCACAATCTCCACCACAGCCCCGACTGGAGCCAATCCGCACAGAAACGTGAACTGCCCACCCTGCCGCCGCGGCCCCGCACGCTCCCCCCACTTCTTCCGCTCCAAACCGGCTGGCGCTCTATATAAACCGCCATGCCGCTCCACGCATGCAGCACCCACACGCGGAGCTCGATCGATCAGCGAGACCGGGAGAGCACCCCCTACTGGCCTCTTTCTCTCTCTCTCTCGACTCGGTCGGTGTTGATCGATGAGATATACGTAATCCAATCGCCACACCACGCACAGTGTTGTGCTTGCCCCGGCCACGGCCGCCACCATCAACCTGCTTAATTTAGCCCAGAGACTGTGGGAGAAGATACTGACCGCACAAGCACGGACACTCCCTCCCGGCTCGACCGCGTCCGTCGTCGCGCGCGCGTCGTCGTCGATCCGATTCTCCCGCGTTCTCGTCGTCTCCGTTTCCGCGGGCGCGGTTGATTGATTAATTGATCCGGCCGGCGACGGCATGGGGACGGCGGCCGGCGGTGGCGACCGCCCCCTCGGCGCGGCGGCGGCGGCGGAGCACAAGGTGAACCTGTCGGCGCGGCGGCCGTTCGTGCAGGCGGTGCGGACGGGCCTGGCGGAGACGTTCTTCCCCGACGACCCGTTCCGCGGGTTCGGGTCGCGCCCGCCCGCCGCGCGCGCCTGGGGCGGCCTCAAGTACTTCGTGCCGGCGCTCGAGTGGGCGCCGCGCTACACCCTCGGCAAGTTCAAGTACGACCTCCTCGCCGGCGTCACCATCGCCAGCCTCGCCATCCCCCAGGGCATCAGCTACGCCAAGCTCGCCAACCTCCCGCCCATCATAGGCCTCTGTACGTCACGTCTCTCTCTTCGATATATCCCTTCTCCTGGGCTCCTGATGGCCACCGCACGGCCGGCACCGTCGACGTCACGAGGACGACGCGGCCGCATGCACATTTAATTCCGCTCGCATGCATTTACTGCGTTTTAATTTGGCTGGTGCCGTGTAGATTCGAGCTTCGTGCCGCCGCTGCTGTACGCGGTGTTCGGGAGCTCCAACAACCTGGCGGTGGGGACGGTGGCGGCGGCGTCGCTGCTGCTGGCGTCCATCATCGAGACGGAGGTGCCACCGGAGGAGAACCCGCAGCTCTACCTGCAGCTCTTCTACACCGCCGCCTTCTTCACCGGCGTCATCCAGACCGCGCTAGGCGTCTTTAGGTACCTACAGTAATAAGCTAGTATGTTGAGTCAAGATTGATCCGTCTCTTTGATTTCTTTGCGTTTTGGTTAACCGATTTTAGTAGCTACTGAGAGCACGAGTTCGTTAATTTGTTTCATGGCTGTCTCTGGTGAATGAAGGCTAGGCCTGATAGTGGATTTCCTGTCGCGGTCGACGATCACCGGGTTCATGGGCGGCACGGCGGCGATCATCATCTTGCAGCAGCTCAAGGGGATGCTGGGGATGAAGCACTTCACGCCCAAGACCGACCTCATCTCTGTCGTACGCTCCATCTTCCATTACAGGCACGAGGTAAGCACGATTAAATTATTACCACGTGCACATACATTTCTCCTCTCTTCTGCAACTTCCATTTCCATCATCCCAGGAGTAGAAGTTATTGTCTCCTCCGCTTCTCCCCTGATGTCCCCGCTTTTTTCGGGGGCAAATTCTCTCCTTTTTGCTTGGGGATCAAAATTCAAATGCGCTTGTTAATTAATTTGCGGTGAAGTAATCTAAATATAATCGGCTAAAAGTGGCATGCAACCGCAAGATGAAAGGCCTAAACGTCTTGTATAACTGAAGAGACGTGTCGTAGATGGAAGTTGCTCTTAGCCGCTCTCAGTAACTTCTCCGGGGAGTAAGGGCCAAGGGGGCAAAAAAATCAACTGACATCGCTCATTAAAACTCTCGTTATGTGTAAAAAGCTTTGTTTTTTCCCCTTTCACAAGATAATAAGGGTTTCTCCAACTGAAATACTGTAATAGACTGACTGTCTCAGGAGTCAGAACAAACAACAGTTTCAGAACAACACAAGCATATCTCAATGATGGACGAGCACAGTATGTTCACTCGTGATCGAATCTTGTCCATGAATCTTGTCGTTATAACAAAGACCCAAGTCATTAGTGTGTGGATCCCACAACACCGAGTAGATGTCGACGGATGGTCTTGTTTTTCTATACCTTCGCGTGGTCTTTTCGACTCACTATCGGCTTGCATACTTTGGTGACAGTGATCCATGTCCATCGTGCACATGAGTCACCAGATGTTTACAGCTTACGTGTACAAATTTCCCATTTCTTTTCTGAGAAACAAATGATTCCAGCGGAAAATGATGCGTGTAAGATTCTGAAACGTAACTATCTGAATTTTCGACTTTTCTCTTTTCCTGTGTCGCAGTGGAAGTGGCAGAGTGCAGTTCTCGGCATATGCTTCCTCCTGTTCTTGCTGTCAAGCAAGCACCTGGTAAGTGGGGTTTTGGAGGATCTAATCCTGACCAATACACACGCTATCTTAAGTTATTACTGCTATATTATCAAGTACCCTGCTGTTTTTTTTGGGGGTGTGCGTGAGCTGATTCGGCAAATTTCATCAGAGAAAGAAAAGGCCAAACTTGTTCTGGGTTTCGGCCATTGCACCATTCATGGTTGTCGTCATCGGTGGCATCTTCGCTTTCTTGGTCAAAGGAAACGAACATGGCATCCCAATAGTAAGCCATCCATGGCAAGAAGCTCCTGAATGTTCAGGCTTCAGAGCCTATATATTTTTCTTGAGCCATTCATGATGCGCGCATGACTGTTCAGTGGCTAAATTACTTGTTTTGTGTTGGTGACGCAGGTTGGTGACCTCAAGAAAGGGATCAACCCTCTGTCAATTTCGCAGCTAACGTTCACGGATAAGCACGTCAATACGGCTGTGAAAGCAGGTTTCTTGTCTGGGATCCTAGCACTGGCAGTACGAACATGTTTGCCTCATCTCTCAGTCTTGCAATTTACCTTTTTCTGAACTGTATTTTCATTACCGCAAGTGTTTCTCACCATCCTCTGTCTCTCGTTCCCTCTCTCAGGAAGGCATCGCCGTCGGGCGTAGCCTGGCGCTGATCAAGAACGAGCAGATCGACGGGAACAAGGAGATGATCGCGTTCGGCATCATGAACATCGCCGGGTCCTTCACCTCCTGCTACCTCACGACAGGTCCCTTCTCCAAGTCGGCGGTGAACTTCCACGCCGGGTGCCGGACGCCCATGTCCAACGTGGTGATGTCGGTGTGCATCATGCTGGTGCTGCTGTTCCTGGCCCCGCTCTTCAAGTACACCCCACTGGTGGCGCTCTCCTCCATCATCGTGGTCGCCATGATCGGGCTCATCAAGGTCAAGGAGTTCTGCCACCTCTACCGGGTGGACAAGTTCGACTTCTGCATCTGCATGGTCGCGTTCGTCGGCGTCATCTTCTTCACCATGGTCATCGGCCTCGGCGCATCAGTAAGTATCACCCGGCTGCCATTGCTCTGCTCGGCAAATGGTGCCATGTTTCTCTGCACAATTTTCATGTGCTTCACTCCCATGTCTGTGCAGGTAGGCTTGTCAGTGATCAGGGCACTGTTGCATGTGGCGAGGCCGGACACCTCCAAGCTCGGAAGCATTGCGGGAGGCGAGATCTTCCGCGACGTCAGGCACTACCCGCACGCAAGAAACATCCCCAACATCCTTGTTTTGCAACTGGGATCTCCCATCTATTTCGTGAACGCGGGTTACTTGCGAGAAAGGTGAGCACTGTGCGTGATCTATATTATTCAAAAATCATGTCTTCTTGTCATGTGAAAATATGTTAATCTGTCGTGCACGCTGCAGGATTTTGAGATGGGTAGAAGAAGAGGAGAACGCCTGCAAGATAGATGGGCAAGATCTACAATACGTGGTCCTTGATCTTAGTGGTATGGCCAAATCTGCAGTTCGCCCATTCCATCTCTTTTCGAGTTCAGGCCACAGGTGTCGAGCTTGACCACATGTCTGAACATTGCAGGTGTGAGCTCGATCGACAACACGGGGATCGGGATGCTAGTAGAGGTTCACAAGAGCCTTGACCGGAGAGGGATCAGGGTACTGCCCGACCCCATACCGGTTCTTAGTCGCTCACATCTTGAAATTTCAGGAGCAGAATTTGATCAGTACCACCGCATTTCTGAACATTGCAGGTTGCTCTGACGAACCCCAGGCTGGAAGTGACAGAGAAGCTGGTGCTGTCCGGGTACATCAAGGACACGGTAGGGGAGGACTGGGTGTTCCTCACCGTCAAGGATGCCATCACGGCGTGCCGGTACGCGCTCCAGAGATCCAGAAGCAAGGAGGACGGTGAAGTATAGCTAGTGTCCATGTACTGACAGATCGAGTACATTTTAGGAAGGAAGGTGTAGCTGTAGATATTGGGTGGCTCCGCATTGGATTCTGTGTGTGGATGTGGTGTTTGCATGTGTGCTGAATCGTGTGGAGAGATAGGTTTCCGTCAGGTCTTTGTAAGGGAAAATAGGGAATGGTTGGGGGTAGGTATTTGGTAGGAGTGTTTGTGTATAAACCAATTTAGCTTTGGAGGCCACAATGAACCTCATAGATTTGCTTGTACTAGTTTGCAGAATGCAGAAGAATTGGATAGTACGTTGGAAGTATTTGTTAGTAAAATAACTTCTGGGATGGTAAACCGCGTACTACAGGAGTTTTAATTTATCCACAACATCGACGTACAAATAACGTGGACAAGATCACTTCGATAAAATGAGGCCATGTACAATATAATTAGTTAGACTTATATTAAAAATGCATTTTAGTGTCCATATTTGGTGGTAGTGTTACTTTGTGTATAAACCAGTTTAGCTTTGGAGGCCACAATGAACCTCAAAGATTTGCCTGACGTCCTGACGAACTAGTTTGCAAAATGCACAAGAATAGGAAACTAACTTTTGTTAAACCTTTGTTCAGCTAGAAGGAATAGGAAACATTTCAGTATTAGATGAGTTCATGTCAAGAACATCGACGTCCTCACAAACAGTCAAATAACATTGACAAAATGACATCGAAAAGAGACACAAGCTGCAGTGATGACAAATTGACCAGGCAAAACACAACCATCAACAAGCCAGGGTTGATTTTTCTAACGGTCATGTTTGCTAGTTTTAGTGGTAGATTCTTCTGTACTTCAAATTGACATGAAAAGTAAAAGACCATGTGGTCAGCGCAAAGATGTTTGTTTGCCTGATCTACCATGCATGTTCCTTATTTGTTTCCTGCAACTCGATGTTTTTCAGGCACGGATGCGACCGTCGCTGCTGGTGGTGGCAGTCTGGGCATGGTGAATGGCACTGGAGATCAGGGAGTCGCACCTTGAGAGCTGGAGGAGGTTGCGTGGAGAATGGAGGCTTAGGAGGAAAGACATGATCTGCTGGCCGTAAAGTCTGAGAATGATCGTAGTAGTAACTAGTAAGAATAAAAATGCATATGCTTGTGATGAGCTCTCTGTTCTCCATTGTCGTAGGTTCGTGATGGTTGTGATTATATATGGACTTGATATATCACTTTCATTTGCGTGTCCTGTTAATGCCTGTGATGAGATCTCTGTTCTCCATTAATGTGTATTCGAGTGTCCTCTGCATGTTTTACTTTGCTTGCCGCTGGTAGTCATGGAGTGTCAATCTGCACCTTTACATTCCGCAATCCATGTGTCCATCGAACCGCTACAAATATAAGCTACCAGTGTCAACCACCAGAATTATCAGTACAACCTGAACTCGGTACTGGTGCCAGAGTCCAACAGATTCAGATGTGTGTTCTGCTCCGCTTGCCATTCTTTCATGGCAGTGCCCTTGGATATGTTGATCGGAAAGACATTGATGCTGTAACAAAGTCTCATCTCATCTACACAGTTTTCCTTTATTTTTTTGCGAGTAAATCTACACAGTTTTCATCATTACTCTAGATGGATACAGTTTTTATTCAACAAGCTTTCTCTGAATTTAACATATTTGTGTTAAACAAAACCTTTCGCATGTATGTATGTATATATTCTTTCATGTTCTGCAAACTGATAGAAGCATTTTAAATCTGTATGTGTTTCAGTATGGCCGCGAATAAAGAAAGCACACCATGGCGTAATTAGTTCGGAGAGTTCAAACTTAATCTCTACTACTGTAGGTTAATGATACAGTGCATCTTCAATTTAGAGGAAAATGAACTCATCTTTCCTTTTTCTTTTCTTTTGTCAGTTGATCTAGAGCGTTTGTTTTGAGCTGTACCAACTGTAACTGGTTGCTTTGAGCTTTGAACGGTTGCAACCAGTTACTGTACTATTCTAGTACTTTTTAATAGTTGGCACGTGTATTAACAATTCATGCGACATCACTACATTATTTCTAGCTTTGCAATGCTTAAGTTTTTAGAAAGAAAAGAGAGCTAGATCAATTTAACTCAATTACCATCCCATATAGACAAAACATTTTTCTCTATAAAACACGGTACATAAGTCTTAGTGCTATATCGAGAAATACAATAATTTTCTTTTCAATACGACAAGAAATACGATAATAACTTAGTAGGAGCTACTTCCCACAACCAAAATAAAAGTAGTAGTACGAACTAACAACGAGTAGCATGATTTCTAATGGAATTTCACCCTACAATTCAACTGGCGCTGATCAATATGCACAGCCGCATGGAATGCCCGGGGCTCCTTTGGAACGTAGGAACGGAAGACACAGAAATAAGATAGGAATACAGGTGTAAACACAGAGGAATAGAAAACACTGAAATTTTGAAGAAGGTCTCGTTTGGATGAGTAATAGGAAAACACAGGAATTTTATGTATGTATTTGTTAGTAATAGCAAATCACATTTGTTGATGAACATTTTTCTAGTGGAATTCTCTATCTAATCTCTGCGATTTGCCTCGATCCTACGCACCGACGGAAAAAAAAGAGCTTTGACTAGATGTTTTGATTCCTATGTTTTTTCTCCAGAATCGTTACCAAAGGATTTCCTCCAAAATTCGTGAGATCCAATCCTACGAACCAAAGGTATGTACAGTGCTCATTCCAGAGGATTCTAGAATCCTGTATTTTTCCTATGGGAATCCTCCGTTCCAAAGGACCCCTGTCCAGATAGGTGTCCCCTGCCCGGGCCCACATATCAGTGTCCCATTACTCTGGTGTTTGAAGTTGAACAACAAACTCGACAAAAGCAAGCAGATGATCAGCACTCTCCCCGTACAGGCCAAAAAGGTAATCAGGCGAATGCGCGGCGGCAGATCAGTTGCGAAGGGAGCTCGGGTCGGGGACCCTCTCGGACCTTCTAGAACCGTAGCCTAAACCCTAGCATTCTCGCCCAATTGGCTAAACCCACCCCACCCCGCCCATGGCGGAGGCGGAGTACGAGAGCGACCTCGACGACGTGCCCCTCCCCGCGGCGAGGCGTCGCGCGGCGGCGAGCGACGATGAGGAGGGGGACGACGACGAGGGCGGCGGCGGGAGCGGGGGGAGTTCGCCGCCGCCGTCGTCAACGGTGTTCGACTCCGAGTCCGACCTCGACGACGGGCAGGGAATGCGAGGACGCGTTCCAGGAGCGCGAGGCGGCTGGAGGTGTTGGCGGCGGAGGCGGAGGCGGAGGAGAGGTCCAAGTGGTGGCGGGTGAGGTGGCTGTGGCGCCGGATGACGAAGGGAATTACGAGGAGGAGGAATCGGCGGCGGACGGGGAGGAGGAAGAGGTGACGAAAGGAGACGAGGAGGTGAACAAGGGGAGTGAGCCCTACGCCGTGCCGACGGCAGGCGCCTTCTACGAGCACGACACTCGCTTACAGGCCCACGAAGACCGCGGCCGCGGGCACCAAAGGTTCTAAATTTCGCCTCCTTGGCTCGTCGCTTCTTCCCTTTTTTATCTTAGCACTAGCAGAGACCGAATGATAGCCAGAAGTAGTTTTTATAGGTTTTGCTGCTGCCGCGATTTTCAATTTGAACTTGGTGGGTGTAAAATTGGGATGTTTACAGTGAGAGAATCGTTCGCTATTTGGGAGGAAACTGTCAAATTAGGTTGCTCTGTAGAAAGATACATTGTTTAGCAATGTATATCTGGAAAAGGCATATTGCAAAAGTACTGTCTGCTGGTTGCACAAGAGTTTTGACAGATAAATTGGCATTCACTGGCATTTGTTATTCATTGTTATCAACACTCAGCGCAAACTATAGCCCGTAATTTGTAGCTTCCTAATATATCCATGTCATTGTTTCAGGCAGATTTTTGGTGGCCAAAAGATATGGAATCCTAAAGAGGAAGCATTATGGGTGCATGATCGGTTTAATGAGATAAATTTCCATGATGATGCCAAGAGTAAGTATCATCACAATGGTTATTTTGACATGTCAGTACCATGCAGACTGTTAACATTGATTATTTTGAAGGAACCAGATCCTACAATGCTACCACGAGCTTTGACAATGTTCATACACAATCTCATTCATATTATGGCAATGTTAAAGGCGACAATGATGAGCGAAATGTGTAGAGAGAAAGGCACTACAAACTACCGATCAGATCGGACAACTTCTAGAATATATTCAGCACAAAACAATAGGTAACTGGAGTTCCATTTTTTTTCTCTCCTTTTGTGCTCTGTGAAAGATAATGCCAGCTTGATTAGCACTAACACTGGGGCTTCCTATGTTTCAGCAAATCATATTCCAGATCACAGAACGCAGAAGTTTCGTTCAATGCAAGCGTGGGAAAGTACTCCTATCAGCCACAAACCTTCCTTGTAATCAGACTTTTGGATCAAACACAAGCTCAGTTCCACCGCCCTTTCACTCTCCTAGATCATCCCATCAAGAATTCCCTTTTTTTCAAAGAGAGAAAGCATGGCGTGTAACATTCAGTAAATTATTCTCGTCAGCTGTCCATAAAGCAAGTTTGCAGCATGAACAAACCCTTCCTTGCAAGCAAACCTTTGGATCAAGCATAAGTTCAGCTCCACCAACCTTTTACTCTCCTGGGTCCCATCAAGGACTCCCTTTTATTCAAAGAGAGAAAGCACAGCGTGTAACATTCAGTAAACTGTTCTCATCAGCTGTCCATAAGGCACATAATTCTCTGACACCACAATCTCTTCCCGTTTTCAGAAGGAAGGCTTTTGTTCCATTTGCATCTGTTGAGCATGGAACTGCTGTTGATTCTCACTGCGTAGTTCCTATCGACGTCATGCCATGCTCTGATTTTCATCCTATGCCAACATCACATAGCTACAGCAAAGATTCAAAATTCTGGGATCAAGGTAGAGATTTAAACATTGCTGAAACTACAAGACCTTGTACTGAGCCCCAGATTGCAGTTTATCATCAAAAGTCAGTTCAACCATCAATCCTACCCACACCAAGGGCATCTGCTCAGATATTTTCTCAGAAAGATACCAGTACCAACAAAATTCAATCTCATCCACAAACAAAACTGATAAGCTCATCATCTGATGATGAGGCCGCTACACCCCATGATCCAAAAAGTTCTGTGGTGCTATCAGCAGTAACAGTGCAAGATGGTATGAAGGAAGCGGAGAGGATCTGTTTTCTTGATGGGCGCCAGCCTTGTTGTTGGTGATACAGGAGCAAGAAGCTTTACCCTTGATGAACCAGGTCCCACTAACCCTCCAGCAAAATTGCCAGGTTTGTTTATCATTTTGTTATATATAGAAGCCACAAGAAGGGCGGGCTTGGTGCAGCGGTAGAGCCTACCGTCTGTAACCGGAAGGTCCCGGGTTCAAGCCCCAGCCTCTGCATATTTATGCGGGTAAGGTTTGGGCGCTATTACAACCCTTCCCCAGACCCCGCACGGTGCGGGAAGCCTACGGCACTGGGTACGCCCTATATATAGAAGCCACAAGAGAACTATTTTTTCAACAAACATAAGAGAAAACTGTTGAGTAAGTGAACCATTTGAGGAATCACTTTCTTCTTGCATAGTGTGGATAATGGTACTCAATTAAGTCGAAGTGAAAATGATATTAGTTTGATTTCCTCTTTCTTACTTGAGTGCATATCAATAAACATACTGATTTTAACCATTCCAGGATGAATATGATAGGTTCTTCAATTTTTTGTATTTTGCCAAGTTTTTAACCCTACCTTAGCTGTTGGAAAAATCTACTATTGCTCATTGGTGATAATCCTGAAATAAGGATTGGCTATTGGGCCTAGGTATCACGTTATTCGTACTACCAACAATGTACTGGTGTGTATCATGCTTCGCCATGGGAGTTTCTCTCATTTTCTTCGCGTTCATATGTCATGAGGTTTTGTTTTATTTTCCCCCTACCATCCTTTTTCCCCAACTGTGCATGTATGTTTCAAGCTGTAGTCATGTAAACACCCTAAGCTAACGTTTTACTGCATTTACCCTGTAGTTATGCTGTTCAGTGGTCTGTATCCTAGTGGACAGGGTTTCCCTTCCATTGCTATGGTCCTACCAGGATTTGTGGGTCAACAATGTGATGGGAATTCTGAAATGGGGCTGATGAACTGGTATGCAGGAGTAAAATTCCTCTATATCTTATGGAAGAACTATGCCTTAATTCTTCAGATTGATAGTTTTAATCTGTGCAGTTCCTTCAGAAATTTGTACTTTTTTCTCAACAGCTTGAGTTATCGACTAATTCTTGTTGGTAATTTGTTTAGTGGTGCACTCAGCCTTAATTCTTCTTATTGATAGTTTTATTCTACTACTTCCTTTTGAAATTTGTATTCTTTTCCTTAACAGCTTGAGTTATTGACTAATTCTTGTCGGTATTTTGTTTAATTAAGGCTGTGTACTACTTCTTGAAATTTGTTATTTTTTTAACAGCTTGAGTTATTGATTAATTCTTGTGGTTATTTTGTTCAGTGGTGCAGTCAACTGGTTTTAGAAAACTTGATAGGTGTACATTGAATGATCAAATTAATCCAATCTGTAGTTTATTTCAAATCCTGGCTTGTTTTGATTCTGACACTTCATAACAACCATCACAACTACTTAGATGTGGTATTCATCGTAACTGGATCTTGCTCTTCTATTTCTTGTATGTTCATAAACTTGCATCTGATCCCTATTTTGGGTTTATTTTAATGAAAGTATGTTGCCGATATTGGCTGGTGATACTGGAGTTCGGGAAGGGACAAGCAGTCCACCTAATTTTTGCAGTAATTGTCCCCAACCTTCTGAACTTGCATCTTCGTTGGCATCGCCGAGGTAAATTCAAACTTTATCCTACCAAGTATTTCAGTTTTAGATATTAATACTCACATTTGTTGGTACATATTCAAAGTGTCAATCATTTATAACTGTATGTAATATGTGATATTTTAACCATAGTTCCAGTTGCAGTTAAAGTTTAGCCTCTGAAATCTGAACATAATACTGCGTAGGATCCTGGTCCCTTGACTAGATTGATGCTAAATATTTCAGTTTACTTCAGTGTAAAAAGGGCGTACCCAGTGCCGTAGGCTTCCCGCACCGTGCAGGGTCTGGGGAAGGGTTGTAATAGCGCCCAAACCTTACCCACACAAATGTGCAGAGGCTGGGGCTTGAACCCGGGACCTTCCGGTTACAGACGGTAGGCTCTACCGCTGCACCAAGCCCGCCCTTCAGTTTACTTCAGTGTAATTGTAATATATATTCTTTGAGAACTATTAGTATACAGAATTACAGATTATTCTTAAATAAACCTTGGTCTCAGAGCTCAGCTTTTCTAATCTGGTGTTCTACTTTGTTAGATAGCTGCTAGTAGTAACAAGTGAAGATTCCCGGCTACCTTCCTCTAGCTGTGTTCCCAATCTTTATCCTGCCAGTCGTTCCATGTGTTTTTCCATCTATGCATTGCCTGCCAATTATATTACAACATGCTTGCTAAAATGCATAGTACCTTTTCTGTTCTTAACGATATGAGTCAGCAAAACAAGAAGGATTATTTGAATTTTATTTCTTTTCCATCCAGATACCATGGTGCAACTAATGATCCTATTTCATTGACTTCCCAAGAAATGCCAGGTGAAACCAACTCATTTCTTTTTCCTTTTTCTTCTCTTATGTGTTCAAATGATTATTCTTCTGATATTATTTCTCCCCTTTTTTACTGCAGAAGCTGTAAGTCATGAACTTGTTCATCGTCGAAGCAGAACTCGCAGGCAAGTTCAAAATCTTGGGAATTTATAGGTCTATGATCCATGTGCTAACACCAAATCCAAAGATTGACATGACTTGCAATTTGTCAGATACTCGGAGATGAACTTTGTCATGTGAAAGTTGACAGCTGAAGTGGATTTCATTGAACCAACTTTGAGTCTGTAGAATTTGAACGATCTATTGCCATTTTACCGGACAGCTCAGTTCTTTCTTAAGACCAACTCCCCCAGTTTCTTGTAGAACTATGGATTTTCTCTTTTGTTTTCTTCACCAGGTAGCAGGTACGCACACTTGTTTTCAGCTCATGAGTTGCATCCCATATCTGGTTTTATAAAAAGTTGCATACTGTATTGCCCTTTGCTCCTTTTGAAGGCCATGGGATTGACAATAAGCTGAAGGTAGTAGCTATCAACAGTAAAAGATCACTATTTAAAATTTGCATTTTCATAAGTTGAGAACATGAGAATGTTTTTGCTTCTCAGTCTCATGTTATGGTTTTTATTTGTTTATTTTTGAAAAGAAACTAGGAAGCTTACACACATGCTGGTTTCTGTGCCCCTAATTCTTGGCTGTGTCCTTCCTTGAGATGCTATATCATAGTTCCTGAACTGCCTTTGGTTGAGTTTTCGCTAGAAAAGCAAACTATCTGTTGGTGCATTCTGAAAATACATGCATTATTGGACTCTCCAATCACAGAACACGCTGCATCTTTTGCAGGTTTGATTGGCCATCTGCATGGATCAGGCTCTTGTATGGGGTATTGGGCTTACAGTATCCCGCTCTTAGGTGAGAACTAGTGGTATCCAATACACACCTTTGCTCATGAGCATAATATTGATCGCTTCATTTCGCTGGCAGGTCTCTCACCATGAGAAGAGCCTGAGGTGGCAGTTACTCAGCTCTGCCTCCGATCTCGTCTTCTGCAGTGCTTTCTGCTGAGCTGCTTGTCTTTTGAAGAATGTGCTGCACACGCATTTCATTAAGAACTTGGTTTCATGCCTCTGGTAGCTAGAAACTCGCAGTAGCCAGTTAGCCACGCAAGCTGGACTCCTTTTCAGTACGGTCCTTGTCTGTTCACTTATGAGTTGCGAACTGCTGGAACTGGGAGGCTGCTCAGGTGAGTCTGCCATCAAATTCACGCGGCTTGCTTCCCCTGCAGAGAGCGGAAACCTGACATACTGCTCAGTTTACCATATACTGTGCTTGAGTTCAATGAAGAAACCGCTATTCGAGCCTGGTGAATCTGGTCGGAAGTGCATGGATATTTCTGAGAATTGGGCGAAACGGGGAATGGGAGGGAGCAGTTCGTGCTGGGCGCGCCCATTCCAGGCCTCCAGCGTCCATCCGTTTGCCGCCCCACTGGCGAAACATCCTCACGTTGCCCTCTGGTTAGTGGCTACATGGCATGGGAGCCCACTCCGGCCCTGTGAGCTGGCCAGCAAGCCGCATCCTATCAGTATCACTGCATCAGCTAGTACAAGCCATATTCTCCAAACTCCATGAGCGCCAACAACACTAGAAATCAGAAGCCCATAATTACTCCCATATGCAACATCTTGATTCTTGTCCTGAAGAGCCTTGATCGTACAGTGAGCTTTTCCCCTGCAAATGATGGGTACTCTCAGCAAGAAAGCGCCCACTCTAGCTCACCCTCTACCTTCTCAGGGTGTCTCTCTTCTATAGTCTTCCACTGGTAGGCATAAAAGCATGAACTATCACCTGGCACGTGACTGCTCACGTCACTTCTTATTTTGAAGAACTATATAAACGGACACCACGCTCTACTTCTCATGAGAGTTGAGATGTCCCGGATCCCATCTCTGAAGAAGCAAAAGGCGCTGAGCAGACAGTTCGATCGCTGATGAGGCCCACCGCCACTGTTCACCAGAGCTGGGAGTGATGGAGATTTTGTTTTCTTTTTGAAAATTGGGAGCGATGGAGATGTCGCGCGTAACAACAAGCATTGGCTATTGATTGATTAATTACTGGTGCCGCTCCTCCTAATTGGATGGGGGGCACACTCGGTCTCGGGTCCTGTCACATGAAGCTGGTGCGCGTCGCGCTTTCGGCAAGGAAAAGTGTTCGCACCCAAAATTGGCAACCGGTCAGACCGGTTCTAGGAAGCGGTCAGACCGGTTTCACTGTAGCCGATCTGGCAACAGCCAAACCGGTCTGACCGGTTTCCCTATCCGGTCTGACCGGTTTCTCCCGTGTTGGAGTAGGTTTAGGACTCTAGAGTTTTATCCCGTATTGTAAACCAACCTAAAGGGGTACGACTTCCCCACCCTATAAATATAAAGGGTCATGGCCGATTGAGATAATCCAATCGAACAAATACATCTATCTTTTATCTTTTTACTTTTTCTCTTTTCCCTACTTTTCCAATCTACTATTTGCTGTTCTTCCTTCGTCTCTACGTCGATTGAAGGCGTCCTAGGTGGCCTGCCGACCCTAGGACAACCCTACGTGCGTTGCCCCGACGGGATCCTGCCCGGACGACGCTCGAAGGTCTACCGCCAGCCCTGCCTGGCAAACCGGTCTGACCGGTTACAGAAACCGGTCTGACCGGTTCCTGCGTTTGCGCTCTGTTGGTCGTGAATTCGCGCCAACAAAAAGGGTGACAGCTGACACCACAAATAGGCTGTATGTTTTAGGATTATTATCTTTTTTTCTTCTTCGTCGGTAGGTACGTCGGAGAATGGTGCATCTTTGTAGAAAAACAAACAAGAAAATCATGTATGTTCGCATCAAGAAAGAAACGTTTCCGATTATAGATTGCACGGAAGAAACACATACAAGCTAGTATTGATTAATCGTGTATGCATGTTCGCACCCAGAAAGAAACATGAAGCCGATGCGCGCGCGTTGCGCTGCACTTTCGGCAAGCCAAAGGTGACAGAAGCTAGCGCTAGGATGACGTTGCGTTTATGATTATTATTTCGAAGAACACGCAAAAAAGAGTAGCGTATCTCCGCACTAAGAAGCAAGATCCGCGAGAATAATCTGCATCGACCAAACGAGTCTCGCTTAGCAAACTGGCATAGATTTATCAGCTGAAGACTTTACTACATTCTTATTGATATATAAATATATAATCGCCAAAACGCTAAAAGGTCGTCACTCCTGCCGAGTCGTGGCCCACCGCTGCTGCTGCTGGCGTAGTCCGTGAAGGCGACCTACGGGGCATTTCATATTCCCCCGACCACATTTTAAGATTTGTCCTCGCGCCGGCGCAAGCGGTAGCGGATATGGTTTTATATGGTACTGCCTCCGTTCCAGATTACTATTCGTTGTTGACTTTTTTCCATGATTTTTGATCATTTGTCTTATTCAAAAATTTTGTCCAAATATACAAACCAATAAGCTATACTTGAAGTATATACGATGATAAATCAAGTCACATACAAAATAAATGATACTTATATATATATATATATAGTACTACTATACTGTACCATGGGTACGGAATAACTATTATGTACCCGCGTCCATCCGATCCCTCCCGCTAGCCACTCGCTCGACCCCGTCACCCAAACCGCGCGGCAGTCCGGTTCCGATTTTTCTCGGGTTTCTGATTCCCTCCTCTGGCCCGGCCCACACTCGTTCCCCATCTATACGGCAGTTCAGATTTACATCCACCAGCTCAAAACAAACCTCCCGTCACCGCCGCTCGACCCGTGCCGTCTCCGTCTCGGCCCTTCCTACATTCGTCGTCGCCATCCTTTCCCTCTTGGTCTCTCCTCCAATTCGCCCCCAGCGCGTCCTACCTCCTAGATTCCCAGCCCCTCCTCAGCCGCTCCACCGCCCGGCGCCCTCTTCTCCTCAACGTAGAACGACCCCTCCTCGGCCGGCGCGAACTCCGGCCGCGCGGCGGCGCCCACGGTCCCCGTCTCACCACGCCGGCGACGATTGGAACCACGCCGCAGTCGCGGCGGCCGCGCGGCACCGGCAGCCGCGGGGCCACCGCCCCGAGCGCCGCCGCCGGCTGCTGTTGGAGCACCACGGCCGCGAGCGCGGACACGGCGCGGCGCACTCCCTGATTTGCGTTTCCCTGGCGCCGCCAGATACTGTAGATTCATCACCTTGATTTCTGATTTCCATTCCCCCGGCGCTGTGAGATCCTGCACATTCGTCACCTTGATTTGCATTTTCGGTGCACTCGTCGCCAGGTCCTGCTGGTTCTGCCGGTGTTTCGGTGAGCCCACATCCGCCTCCCCCGTCCTCTTTTCTTTTTTATGGGCGAGCCATATCTGTATTGGCGTTTTCCAGCAATACATCTCAATAATCTTCTGGTTAGGGTTAACTATTTTGTAGCAAATCATCCACCAGACTCATGCTAACTTTAGTTATTTATTAAATTTCAGTTCAGGCTGTGTTTCTGTGTGTCCATTCTCCACCGTTGCCGGCAGCTCGCTCATCAGATATTCGTCATCCGCCTGTCTGTCGTATTCCCATCTGGCCTCGAGTCATGGAGTCGTCAGGTGCTGCTATTTGCTATCTATCATCTGCATATTTCCGTATTTTATATTGTATGCCCTTATTCCCGCATTTCGAAATTCCATCAGTATCTGTTGTTTATGCCAAAATTGTATACATTAAGTTCTTTCGTGTATGTTTAAACTGCTCAATATTCTTATTTGGCACCATATCGTTTCACAATTGACCTGTGTAGTGGTAGCACACTCTTGGTTGTTTATTTGTATATAAAAATATCAGTAATATCCCCGTTGTCTGCCTAGTCCCGGTGCCCTCCCAGGCTGGAGATACTGAGCGAGGATCTCCACGGCAATGTTCGACTAGCAGGTCCAAACTGAGCTCTTTGCATTGTTTCCTATTCCCAGTAATATGCTATTGTTTAATTAAAAACCTTTATGATAGGGTGGATTCCCACTAATGTTGTTTTGTTTAATTATAAATGTTCTGATAGGTTGGGTTCTCGGCCGCAATTAGTAGACAGGATCCCTATCAACCCTAAGATAATTGCATTTGAGAGCACCCAGCATAGGTATATGTTATTTATTATACACCATTTTTTTGCTACACAGTACATGATTTGTGTCCTGCAATCTTGGTAATAATTTATTTTGTATTTACTTAGGTTCGAGGTTCCCCTCCGACCAGAGCAGTGGCACTCATTTGCAGCAGGTGATGGACATACGTCACCGTTCGAACAGCCACCCAACCAACCAGTTCGCGGAAAGAGTAATGGTCGTGATTCTTCCACCAGTGGTTTCATGGACAGTGATCATCCTCGCGTGCGGAACAAACCTATTCGACGTAAGAGAAATCTGTCTGATGATCGCACTGGTGGTGGCAGCCACCGGAGGAAGAAGTTGCCGTCCTCAAATTGTTCTTCGAATGAAACAAACATTGCATCCGACCAATCAACACGATTAACTGATTACTTCCCTGCCAAAGAAGGCACACAGGTATGTATCAAAGAATAAACAGATTTATCACTCTGCATATGCACACTCAACATTCGCGCGCATACTTTTTGCTCCAATTTGTGTGTGTGCCCATTCTGGCACAGGCTGTAAATAGTTTTAGTGAACTGTCATCTTTTCCCCTCAAGGATCATTGTCAAATATGGACACACCTTGAGATTCAACCTCACGGACAACATGTGTCCAGTAAAATTAAAACTGACAACATTGTCCTCGCGCCGGCGCAAGCGGGAGCGGATATGGTTTTATATGGTAAATTGGTGCCGTCTTACTTGTACGCCGTCTTGCTGCTCAGCTAACCTTGACACGTATTCCCCACCCCAAAAGTTATATATATAACATATATATATATATATATATATATATATATATATATATATATATATCATACATACATATACCGAGTTGATTTACATGTCTGTTGATCGATGTGACCAAGTGAAAGGCACGTATGTGGCAACTTGTGAGGCGCTGACGTACGTCAAACCAGCTGCATGCGGCAACTTTAATTTGTTGCAACTAACTTGAATAATGGCGAAAGGCCAGGCACCCATTGGCGCATGATTGGGCCTATTATATTTGTCAAACTTTTCATCAAGGCGGGCATTGTCTAGTAGAATCCTCTATCTACACCATCTTCGACTGCACAATGTGTTTCTCGAACGCATAATTATTCCAGCAGCGCCAATAAGCTAGCACATTCTCACATGGAGAGCTCGCCATCTTGTCTGCTCCTCAAGCCGGTTCATGAATGACTCTGCCCACTGTGCCTCAGCCTCAGCCGAAGCTGAAGCTTTTTTTTTTCCTTGGAAGCTGCTTCAGGCTTTTGAGTAACACACCACGGCTGTGTTTAGTTGTAAAAAGTGAAGAGAAAGTTTGGTGAAAATGTCACATCGAATACTGTAGCATTTTTCATTTGTTTGTGGTAAATATTGTCCTTTTATGACCTAACTAGGCTCAAAAGATTCGTCTCGTCGTGTAATTCAAAACCATGTAATTAGTTTTTTTATTTACCCACATTTAGTGTTCGCACGAGGAGAGAAATTTGATGTGATAGGTGGATAGTGAAGTTTGAAGAGAGAATTTTAGGAATTTTGGTGATGTGACCTGTAACTAAACACAATTCAATTCAACCAGCTGTGCTGCCTTAGGCCTTGTTTAGGCCTTGTTTAGATCCAAAAAGATACTCCCAAATTCACTATGCAAAAAGAAGATTCTCCATCACACTAAAATGTCATAACATGCATGGAATACTAAATGTAGATGAAATAAAAAACTAACTACACAGTTTTGTTATACTCTGGGAGAAAAACATTTTGAGCCTAATTAATCAATTTTTGGATAATTTTTCACAAATACAAACGAAATGCTACAGTAGCACAATGATTACGAAGTGACATCTTACTCCCAAATTCAGCCCCCCCAAATTCAACATCTAAACAAGGCCTTAGATGCAAAAGGCATCTCCCAAATTTACTATGCAAAAAGAAGATTCTCCATCCCATCGAAATGTTATAGTATGCATAGAGTACTAAATGTAGATAAAATTAAAAACTAATTACACAGTTTTGTTGTACTCTACGAGACGAACATTTTGAGCCTAATTAATCAATTTTTGGACAATTTTTGACACAAACAAACGAAATATTACAGTAGCGCAATAATTACGAAGTGACATCTTACTCCCAAATTCAACCTTCCAAAGGCCTTATATATGTGCTCCTCCGTCTCTTTGCGCCCCATTTCAGCTTTGAGGCAGTACTCTGGTAGGCCTGCCTGCTCGGCTCCCGTACTTGTCTCTACTCACGCAAAACTACTAGCGGCGCATCGCCGATAGATCCCGGCCAATCCTGACGAGAGGGAAACGCCGCTGGCTAGGGCCTTTGCTCTCTGCAGCAGCCTAGCTGGTGTACGTTTCTATATCTGCAAAAGGCTTCATTAGACAGAGAGGAAGGAAGGAAGAGCAGGGATAGCTAGCTAGAGAGATGGGGAGGAAGCTGGGTCTCGACAGGGTCCTGGACTGCTTCTCGCTCTCGCTGTGCGCGAACGCCTGCGCCTGCATACATTCGGTGGAAGAAGAAGACGAGGATGACGAGAGGCAGGCCCTGGTGAGCAGGCAGCTGGAGGAGCTCGTGAAGCTCAGGGACTTCGTCGGTGGAGCCGCCAAGACCCTCGCTTTCCATCTAGAGCCCAAGGTAATTAAGCCAACATATATCCCTTCTTGTTTGTCCGATCCTTGTCATGTGCGTGGTAGAACATATATGCCCTGTGAAGAACATGCTGACCTCTGTTTCAGTTGGCTATACCTTTGTGTAGTTATTGATATATGCTCTCTGTTGCTGCATCTGTCTTGCTTGCCTGGTGTGTAGACTGTGGAGCTCAAGGTGTCCATGCACTGCTACGGATGCGCCAAGAAAGTCCAGAAGCACATCTCCAAGATGGACGGTACGATGAGAACTTATCCTCTGATCTACCCACTTTTGGGGCTGTGTTCATAGGCCATAGGGGGTAAAATTGAAGGGTGCATGCTTAAGTACATGTACTATTCACATAAAGTTACCTTTTATTTAACAGGCCTACAAAACTGAACTTTTTATGCAACTGATCCTACGCAGTTAACACTTTCTCACCTTCCGCTTACTTCGTGCTATTTTTCCTCAAGGGAGTGAGAATACGGTAGTGTAGGATTAGCAGTGAGACGAAACTATCTTCACTGCCCATACTTGCAAGTCTGAGGAACGGCGGTGGACTGGTGGTACGTGGGGTAAACTTGACAGCAAAGCTCAAATGCAGCTCATGTTTTACTTTCCTCCAAGCTTCCAACACCTCCTCGATACGTTCATGCATATTGAAGCGCCTCGTTTCTTACCAGCCAAGCAAAACACTGAGACGTTGAATTTGGGAGTAAGATGTCACTTCGTAATCATTGCGTTACTGTAGCATTTCGTTTGTATGTGCGCAAAATTGTCTAAAAATGATTAATTAGGCTCAAAATGTTCGTCTCGTAGAGTACAACAAAACTGTGTAATTAGTTTTTAATTTCATCTACATTTAGTACTCCATGCATGTTATAATATTTTGATGTGATGAAAAATCTTCTTTTTGCATAGTGAATTTAGGAGTTGCTTTTTGCATCCAAACAACAAGTAAGTATGATTCTAGATCTCGAAGCACTCACACAAGTAAGTACTGGGCGAGAAATGGCACTCACGCCTCGTCGATACCCCCTGAATTCGTAGGCTGGTAGTAGAGCGGTAGTAGTAGAAGGAATAGCACATGGGCGTGTGTCTTGGGATGGGATCTGAAGCTGACTGAGCACGGTCTTCAGAGAGGACAAAGGAACCAAACTTTCACTGAGCATCGACGAGACGAGACGCCCCCCGGTCAAGATCGCCTGACGCAGCAAGAAAAACGCGCCCCGGTGGCTGACCTTTGTGCGCGCCCCGATCGTATTCATTTTACTACTTTTATTACTCAAGAACCGAAGCCACGACGGCGACGATCTCGATCACGCGCTGCCGGTGCCTGGTGCCTTGCGCGCGGCGAACAGTGATGGATCGAGCGGAGACTGGCAGACAGACATGCCGGCCGGTACGTGCCTGGGCCTGGCACACGCATGTCTGCCGCAGAACATACAGATGGATCCGCTCGTCGCCAGTGATCACCCGCTGCTCGTGAGTTGGCGCCGTGTCGTGTCGGCTGTGCCCCCTGTGCAGCGCCGGCAGGCGCCCCGGCACATGTGTTCACTGTGCGCATGTGCATGCCCGGTGCCGTGGTGCCTACCTTTTCTGGAAGGGAAGGAAAACTTTGGAATGGGCGAGGCGGGCGGCACGAGAGCGCACGGCCTCCGCCACTCAGGCGCCCGGCGTAGCGATTTTCCGGGCTAGTGCTTCGGCTACACTTGTCGGTGATGGGTCACTGTTC
Organism: Echinochloa phyllopogon; assembly: GCA_033239725.1. Lineage (NCBI taxonomy): Eukaryota > Viridiplantae > Streptophyta > Magnoliopsida > Poales > Poaceae > Echinochloa > Echinochloa phyllopogon. The sequence goes on from BTCW01000014.1 coordinate 48,915,819, forward strand.
TGAAAAGAAAAACCTTCCGGGGCCTGTTTAGTTGCGTACATCAGTACTAATAATCACCTCCTCCAAGAGAAATGTCTCGATTACTCACGTCGTCAGTTGAATCAACAACATTCTAGTGCTACGTGTTGCGTTAACTCATGGCCTAATTAACCTCCTTTTTTATTCTCTTGTCTCTGTGCTTGCGCAGGTGTCACGTCGTTCGAGGTGGATTTGGAGAAGAAGAAGGTGGTGGTGATCGGGGACGTCACGCCGTATGAGGTGCTGGAGAGCATCTCCAAGGTGATGAAGTTCGCCGAGCTGTGGGTGGCCCCCAACAAGCAGCAGGCCGCGGATATATAGCAGGCTGTAGTAGATCGATGTGCTGCTAGATCGATCTCATGCGCCAAAAATCCTAGGGCCTTGCTCATCGTCAATTCGTCATCATGCTTAGCACAACACACACGTACGCGCGCCAGCAGGAGCTCGGAAGAAGTGTAAAACTAACAAGGATGCAGCTATCACTCGGTGTGATCTGGGGACATGATCGAGGACGCCTGTAACATGCATGTTGCTCTGGGTTTTTAAGTAAAGGGCAATTGGGGAACGTGTGGTGCCCTGTACAGCAGGAGCCAAGCAAGACTCATCAAGGTTACCGTGTACGATGATTTCTCCATTTGGCAAATAGATATGCCAGGCCCATCAGTCAGCAGTGTGTGAGGGTGTGTGATCGGCTCTGAAACAAACCACGCAAAATAGACGGACGGGCCTCCATCGGCAAGCGCACGACACAAACGCGATCCAGGCCGTCCTGCACGCTTGGAGGCTTGGAGCGCAACGAAACGGCGGGCAAACCAGCCAGCCGAACCGCGGAGACGAGGTGAGGTGCCGGGCCGCCGGCGCGCGCGCGAAAAGAAACCGGAGATGCGAGCAATTGATCGGCCCAGACTAGCACTGAGCGACATGGGCTGAAACAGTTTTAGATAGGCTAGCCTTTCTCTTCTTCCACGCTTCCACGAAGTCGTCTTTAATCCAAATTTTGGATTTCCATGTAAGCCCAACTAGTGTAACGATGCTCTCTGCCTTTTACTGGATCATCTCATCATCATAATAAGAAGAGGGATGACTCTATCCATTACCACTTTAACTCCCAGCCAAACACGCTAAAGCGACGAGTCCAGGAGGCAACCAAATCCCAACCAGCGGCCCCAAGACGGCCACTCCCACTCCCTCCCCCTCATCCTCTCCACCCGTCCGCTCTTCGTCACAGCCTCCCGCCTCGCCACCGCGCGCAGCGTGCTCTCGGCTCCTCCTCCTCGTCGTCGGGCAGCGCGGCAATGAAGACGTTCCATGCCGCGCCCGCCTCCTTTCTCGCGCCGCCCGCTCCCCATGTCCTTCCCCCAATCGCACCGGCCCTGAGAGGTGAAGTGCCTCGCCCTCGTCGTATCTCGCTCGCGGCCTCGCCCCCGATACTGAGTTACTCATCACTCCGTGGCCGGCGCCGGCGGTGCTCGAGGGCTGCTTCGTCCGGTGGTAAGCCTCAGCGACCCCTAATACACTGCGTATGTTGCTAATTATAGCCTAAAATCAGTCCTATACAAACACTGAAAACCAGCCCTGTGTATGTGTGTGTATCATGTATGAGTCGGACTGTCGGAGTGTCCTGGAGGAAAAAATTGGTTACTGTATATGCTGTAGCCTGTCGATGCATGTGTTGTGTAATGTGTCCCCCGCCCCCGTGCTGCCGTGCATGCTGCTCAAAACGTTCTGTTTGATTTAACAGCTTCTGCGACAGTTGCCTCGGTGGATGATGCCAAGAAGGATGTTCTCATAGCGCTCTCCCAAATCATCGATCCTGATTTCGGCACCGACATCGTCTCGTGTGGGTTTGTCAAGGATTTAGAGATCAGTGATGCATTGGATGAGGTAACTAAGGGGAACTCCTTTATCAAATTAGTATTGAGATGGGCGATGATTGGAATTGGTGACTTATTCTGGTTGAGCCTGGCTATGTTTCAGGTCTCATTTCGTCTGGAGCTGACAACTCCCGCGTGTCCAATCAAAGACGAGGCAAGTATAACACCTCCTGCATATAGTATCTACTTCTCTGAATAACTATTCACTACGTACCTCTTTGTTTTACTGTCTCATTAAAGAATAATGCTGACGATATGTTAACTGTATGTTATGCTTATTGTTCATGGATAAAAGTTTAATTTGTACAAATCTGCTAGTCAAAAGCATTCAGCTATGTAAATGAAGTATAAATATTTCTTGTGACAACATTACATTATCAGTCCCGATTTCAGAGTTCCAACTAGCCATTTTAAGTGTGGAACCTTACTAGTTTGTGCCGTACAGTTCGAACAAAAGGCAAACGAGGTCGTTGCAGCACTTCCATGGGTCAAGAAGGTAGAAGTCACAATGTCTGCACAACCTGCACAGCCAGTATATGGAGGTGAGCTTCCAGAAGGACTACAGAAGATTTCAAACATCATAGCAGTATCAAGCTGCAAGGCAAGCCTTTCTAACTGTGTGCACATTAGCAAATCTCACCATTCCTTTCACTAAAGAATTTTTTCTTTTCCAGGGAGGGGTTGGAAAGTCCACTGTTGCTGTAAATCTAGCTTATACACTTGCTGGAATGGGGGCCAGGGTTGGAATCTTTGATGCCGATGTGTTCGGTCCAAGCTTGCCAACTATGGTTTCTCCTGAGAACCGATTGCTAGTGATGGTAAACCTCCTGGTTGAACTCCTATGTTAGATGGAATTTAGTACTTGCACTAATAATGTTAAACAGACCTGCCTTTAGAACCCAGAAAGCAGAGCTATCCTTCCGACTGAGTATTTGGGCGTCAAAATGGTGTCTTTTGGATTTGCTGGGCAAGGAAGAGCAATCATGCGAGGTCCAATGGTTTCAGGAGTCATTAATCAGTTGTTAACCACTACTGATTGGTATGCAAACTTGCAATGCTGATATGAATTAACTGTCTAAAGGCATACATGCACATAAAAACAGCACATTCTTATCAGGCATAGCAGCCTTCACTAGTTCAGTTATATTCTCAAGAATGTTCTTGATTTCCTGCTAATAAATAATTTGGCTATGTTTGATTTCATAAAGGGGCGAGCTTGACTACCTTGTCATTGACATGCCTCCTGGAACAGGCGACATACACTTAACACTCTGTCAGGTGGTACCTCGAGCCTCTATGCTGTGCAAATCATATGCAGTACTGTGGATAATCCTTCAAAGCATTGTGAAATATAACATATCTATAAATCTCAGGTAGCTCCATTGACTGCAGCTGTGATTGTTACCACGCCTCAGAAGTTGGCTTTCATTGATGTTGCAAAGGGAGTAAGGATGTTCTCTAAGCTGAAGGTGTGTAATTTTGCACATAGTGTAAAAGACAGAAGTACCTAATCTTGTACTAACTTATGTCTGCCTCCTTTTTATGTTGCCAAGGTTCCTTGTGTTGCCGTTGTTGAGAACATGTGCTACTTTGATGCTGATGGAAAGCGTTATTACCCATTTGGACAAGGTTCTGGAACTCAGGCAAGACAACATCTCAATTATTTCATAGTACAGTTCTCTTGGATAAATGTTGGATTATACTTTTAAAATGCAATTACGGGTTCAGGTGGTGCAGCAATTTGGAATACCTCACCTCTTTGATTTGCCGATACGACCAACTGTAAGTTCAATCCTAGCTACTTCACAGTTGACTATATAAGAGAGTAGGAATTAGAGTTTGGTGATCTTTACAGCTTTCAGCTTCTGGAGATACTGGAATTCCTGAAGTAGTGGCTGATCCGCAAGGAGATGTTGCCAAGACATTTCAAAATCTTGGAGTTTGTGTTGTTCAACAATGTGCTAAAATTAGACAACAAGGTAAGTTAAAAGTTTGCAATCTAAGAGTTGGAAAAGTAGTCCAGGTTGCAAATATTGACACAGAAAAAAAACATACAAATTATTGGTGCAACTATTGTTCCACATACATATAAATAAAAGAGACATTTCTTATGTAATGCTGTGTTCAAATCTTTATTTTTCTGTTTTCAGTTTCAACAGCAGTGTCCTATGATAGATCAATTAGAGCAATCAGAGTGAAAGTGCCAGATTCAGATGAAGAGTTCTTGTTGCATCCGGCAACGGTCAGGCGGAATGATCGATCTGCTCAAAGCGTGGTATTTATATATTTAGAAACAAATTTGTCTCAACTTTGCTGTTGCTTTTCTTGTTTACAAACTACAAAGTCCTCGTCTACAGGATGAATGGACAGGAGAGCAGAAAATTCAGTACGGCGATGTACCAGATGACATCGAGCCCGAAGAGATTAGGCCGATGGGAAACTATGCTGTTTCTATAACTTGGCCTGATGGATTTAGTCAGGTAATATGAAGAAATGGATTCACTTCATCTTAAGAATTGTCATCTTTGGAGTATATGGGAGTTCTGGAATTCCATCTAATCTGTCATATCCATTTTCTGAAAGATATAAAATGCATAAGCGTCTGATGTTTCGCAGATAGCACCTTATGACCAATTGGAAATGCTTGAGCGGTTAGTGGATGCTCCGCGAGCAGCAACACCTGCAGTGGCCTCACCATGATACAGTGGAAATCGTCTTCAGTTCTCATGGGACAAGAGAACGGGCTTTCCTCGCAATTAGCATCTCAGATAATTGATAGGTCTACAATGAGTTTTAAATGATTTTCACGATGTAGAACCAACATAATTTAATTATTTATTATTGAAATAAGAGACAGCGTTCTTCTTATTTCAGCCGACGGGTGCATTCTGAAACAACACGTTATTTGTTTTTTTTCTTTTGTTATTATTATCTCACCGTGGTCACAGGCGTAGCCGTGGGGATTTCACAGCTTCGGCAGTTCAGATCTTACAAATTCAAATGTCAGTATTAAAAAAATAATCATGAAGTCCCTAATCCATTTCTAGCTAGTGAATAGATGACTCGTGACATCCTTGTTTTTTAATTAGAGCTGTTTTACAATGACTGTAGAGGTACCGAAAGTACCTAGTATTTTTAATAAAATATTAAATTAAATAAAAAAGGATATTATGCTTAACTGAAAACTAATCCGACTCCTTACCGGCGGCCTCGTCAATTTGCGCACGCACGCGGTCGGCCACGGCAACACCGGCGGCGAGGACTGGAGAGGGTGAACATGGACGGGAGCAGATGGTGGCCTGTCATGGCAGCAAGAGGACTAGAGAGGGTGGACACGGACTGGTCAGCAGATGGCAGTGAGGACTGTAGCAGACCAGTGCAGCCTCTATCGGGCTGGTGCACGGTCAGCGCCATGGCTGCCTGCCATGCATGCCGGTCGTCCCGCTGCGCCCAGCACCGTCGGCCCCTTCGTTCGACTCTAGCTACCACACCACTCCAGCAGCAGCCAGAGGCCATGGCGTTCCTCCGGCTCTTGGACTCTTGGTCCCTTCGCCGTCGTCGGAGGACTCTTCAATTTCCATGGCGTCTGTTACTCTCTGTTTCCTTTCCTATGCGGCTTACTATGCCCAAGAACATCAACAACCCGACAGCTTATCAGAAATCTGCTTGCTCCATTTCTTTACCTTACAGTACGTGTCAGGTTGAAAGATGCGTGTGAATGTGTGATGCATGCATGCATCATTGCGCAATGTAATGTTGAAACTGGGCCCGTCAGAATGTTGGGGTTCCAAACTCAAGATGTATCAAAGCCTGCAAACTCTGTTGTTGTGTCTCACAGTCAAGAGCAATGGCGTGGCCAATAATATGCTAGGTTAAATACTAGGCATTCTGCTGCAGTGCAATTGCCAGTTGCCGCAACGGTGGTGCCATACCAGTAGTCCCAGACTCCCAGCAGCAGGACACCCCATGATCTCGCTGTTCGAGTTCCTGCAGGGTGAAGGCACCGTCGTCCATGAGCATGAGCTAGATGAACGCATGGAGGGCTGCTATAGCGTCGGCGATGGCCCAGAACTCCGGCCAGAAGATGGCAGTCGTCGATACCTTCCCAACGGCGCGGCGCGGCGCCCTCCTGCAGTGTTGACGGTGTCCAAGTACGGCTCCACCACCAGCGGCCGGCCGGAAACGAGCACGACGACGGACCTGACGCCGCCGCGGGATGACGTCGGGCTCGACGGCGCGCCGGATGCCGAGCCTGCGCGACACTGCACGCGACGTCGGGCTCAGGAACGGGCGCCGCCGTGGCATTAGCCTGTCGAGCAGGTCGGAGATGCTCCTCACGGTGAGGACTTTGGAGTCCCATGGAATGGGTTTCGCCTTCCAAAGGTAGGAGACGATAAGAAAGCCAACGTTGAAAAAAAAACAACGACAATGTTACCCACGAGAATTCAACGCTGAAAAAGAAAACCCACCGATAGTATTACCCACGGGAAATTAACCTTACAGCCTTTTTTAATTTTAGAAAAAATATTAAATTAATAGTGGGTCCCACCATTTTTTTACATGCTCCCACGAATTTGATACCTCTGGGTACCTTCGGGTACCTCTATTTAGGTACCTCTAGGTACTTCATTTGTTTCCATCATCCGATTTCTGTGAACGGATGGCTCTCATTAATCCCAATCATTGTAAAATTTCTCTTTTAATAATGTGTTATATGCGTGAAATGCGTCCCATACCCTAAATAAAAGCCTACCGAATTGGGCAAGGAGAAGGTTTCATCAGCGAGAAAAGCGAATAAAGGGGACGAAGAAGAAACGATTGCCGAAACACACGAGGAAATGGAAATCTGTTACGTGTTTTTGAACGAATAATTTTTTTTTGAACGAAATCTGTTACGTGTTTTGAACTATACTTGTTACATCCATAACATTCCATGGCCGGAACCAGAAGCGGGTTGGAAGACAAAACGGTTGAGGGACAGACGGAAGGGGAAAATTTGGACAGGGCGTAGGAACGGATAACATACGAAGTACAGAGAGGAACTTACAGTGAGAGGAGAGTATCTACAGTACAGGCCAGACAGGCGTCCCAAACAAGTCTATTTGAACTAGCTATTTGGTGACATAGATAAGAGAGAATGGAAAAAAGTAAGTCATTAGCTCTTGCTTCCTAGCTAACTAGAAGCACGTCAATCGAGGTTGCTATGAGTTGTTAGGTGTTGATTGGAGAAAGAGAGAAACTAAAATACTAAAAAAGTTCTTACAAGTAGAGCCCACGTAATGACAAAGCTTTTTCCTGGCTAGTACTATCTAGGACTGTTGGGTAAGGGCGTCCCCAATGAAAATAGATAGCTGCTAGCTATTAGATGCCACATCATATTATAGGACCCATATGTAAGATATTTTTATTCTATATTTAAAAGCTTATCCTATCATCTCTCTTCTATTGATAGGATGAGTAAAAGCGGTTCAGACTTGGGAAGTGTGCTAGCTAGAGAGGAGCCAAGAGTCAGTACACTCTCTTTCTTCATTTATTCACCCTGCTATATAGACAAAAATCATAGTCAGCTAGCTACGTAGATAGTCATTGGAGGCGCCCTTAAGCCTTGTTTAGATTCCAAATTCAACCCCCAAATTCCACTATGCAAAAAGAAGATTTCCATCACATCAAAATGTCATAACATGCATGGAGTACTAAATGTAGATGAAATCAAAAACTAATTACACAGTTTTGTTGTACTCTGCGAGACGAACATTTTGAGCCTAATTAATCAATTTTTGGACAATTTTTCACACATACAAACGAAATGCTACAGTGACGCAATGATTACGAAGCGACACTGTAGTCCCAAATTTAGCCTCCCAAATTTGGGATCTAAACAAGGCCTTATATATCCAGAACCTAAAACGACGTGCAACAGACTTTGGTAAGACCTGAACTATTTTTTAATAATTTCACTAGAAAATTGCGACATTTTTTATCCTCTTCCACTTACCTGGTGGCATCACCAAAAAAATATAGCAGTGGCTCATAGTACTATATAGACTAATAGTTGTTATCGGCCACACATAGATCGTTCAAAGAATAGACACCACCATGCAACCATTTTTTGCGCCTCTCATTTGATGTTCTGCCAACCGCGTTGGAATACAGAACGACCAAGCTCCATAATTCTCAGAATCATAGTGTCCATCGACACATTTAGATTTTTCAGAAAGTTGTTGCCACCAACCTGTAAGCAAATTTGCCTCGTAGCCTGCTTTCTCAGCATAATAATAATAATATCCCTCCAGACCTCCACTGCATTAAAAAATCCATCTAAACCAGCAGTTCAATGGAGGATTAATCCAGCCTACCTCCAGCAGTCCAAGCACTATATCTATATACACATATCCCTTCTATCAATTGCCCACATCTATACTTGCCAGTTCAGGGAAAGAAGATACCCAGAAATAATGCTGTGGAATGCAGATGTGCATACGATATCTTGTTATGCGGTTCTTGTCATTTATCCCACTTGTGCCAGCTTTATAAATTGGAAAACTTCGACGCTTCGTGCTCACAAGTCTCTCTCTCCTTGGCGTTGGCGAGTTCTTTCCTTAAACTCCAGTGCCATGTCCTAAAATAAAATCTCCGGTCTGGGTCAGCGCAACCCCTGCAAGGCTGCAACTGCATCCCCCGTTGGTACGGTGCTCTGGTCTGTCGGCCCAGTCGATCTTAAATTATTGTCCTCCTCTCATTGACCTCAAAGTCGTGTGCCCATATATTCAGCTGCAACACGGTACGAGATTGATTGGTCATTGCAGAGTCCGTACCGGAATGAGGAGAAGATCGCTCCGAGGCTGAAGAAGATATCTCACCGGTAATTTCCTAGAGCATTTTCTTTTCTTTTCTTTTCTTTCCCCCTCTGTTGGGTCTTCAGAGATGTGATTGCTAGCATCTTGAACCCGTGATTCTCTTTGTCAAGGCTCGGATTCGGTGTGGATCGTGAATTATTGAGAATATTTGATGAGAGAAAAGGGGGTTGGGGGAATAAAGGTGTGATGGGGAATGTGAGTTTATCCATGGAGAAGGAAGCTCCGGCAAGAAATGGCTACATATGTACGTAGTAGCTCCGTTACAGTAGTAGTAGTATCAAGGGGAAAAAGGGGGAGAGCCGTTTTGAGTCAGCAACTCGTTGGCGTATGGGATTGTGCTGACCCATCTGTGTTTCGAAAAGAGCTCTGAAGATTTTATCTTGGAGGCTTTGCGTCCCTGCTTCTGTCTGAACTTCTTGACCACCGAAATTTCAAAACTTGCATCTTGTTCTTGACAGCTCCGAAGTTGTATCCCTGTAGGGAAAAAAACATAGGTTGATCGAGTGATGGATTTCTTCTTTCGTAAGTGCCAGTTTACTTTTCTGAGAGATGTTGTATCTCATCATGTTATACAAGCATTATTTTTCGTTGTTTGTGCAGGAGGTCCAGAACCAGGGGCAAGCGAAATGCCGTCAGTGAAGGACCTCTTTGATGCTTCAGGGCCTACGTATTTGACATATGTCAATTGGTGAGTTGCTGCTTCCCTATTTCTAGATGACTGGATCTGGATCGATCTTTTTGCCTTGAACTAGTAGAAAGTAGGAGTACCAAAAAAGAGTATAACAAGAAATGTGGTGATTCCTGATTTATGCTAACCTGCGAAATAATTTGGCGAATGGCACCTGTTCTGATCGCCCATGTGATCTTGATGCTTTTGCTCCGGCCAGGAACTGCCCGCACCACCGGCGCTCCGTCATGGTGAGCCTTGTCCAGGGCGTCTACGTCCTGGAGCGCGACCGGCAGTGGAATCGGCAGGGCCCCGACGCCCGCGCGCCGCCGTGGTGGAGGTTCTTCCACTTCGAGCTCCGGCAGGTGCTCGTCGACGCCGCCGACGGCTCCATCTTCGGCGCCGTCTACGCGTTCCAGCCGCCGCTGCACCTCCTGGACCCGACGGCCGCCGCCGGCGCCCCCCACCACGTCGTCGCCTTCCGCGGCACCATCACCAAGAAGGGCTCGGCTAAGCGGGACCTGGAGCTCGACCTCCAGCTGGTCCGCAACGGGCTGGAAGGCAAGTCCCGCTTCCGCGTCGCCATGCAGGCCATCCACGACACCGTGGCGGCGGCGGCGGCGGTCGGGCAGCACGGCCGCGTCTGGCTGGCGGGCCACTCGCTGGGCTCGGCCATCGCGACGCTGGCCGCCAAGACCCTGGCCAGGGCGGGCGGCGGCGCCGCCGTGTTGCCCACGTTCCTCTTCAACGCGCCGTTCGTGTCGGCGCCGGTGGAGCGGATCGGGGACAGGCGGGTGAGGCAGGGCATCCGCATCGCCAACAGCTTCGTCACGGCGGGCGTGGCGGCCGTCCTGCAGAGGGGCGGCGGCGGCGTGCACGACGCGTCGTTCGCGGCGCTGGCGGCGTGGGTGCCGAACCTGTTCGTGAACCCGGCGGACCCCATCAGCGCGGAGTACGTGGGGTACTTCGACCACCGGAGGAAGATGGAGGCGATCGGGGCAGGCGCCGTGGGGAGGCTGGCGACGAGGAACTCGGTCAAGGACCTGCTGCTCGGCATCGGGAAGGGGGGCGGCGAGCCGCTGCACCTGTTCCCGTCGGCCGTGCTGACGGTGAACCGCGGGCCGTCGCCGGACTTCAAGACGGCGCACGGGATCCACCAGTGGTGGCGGCCCGACCTACCGCTGGAGTGTACCGCGCATTACTACACTTGATTGGTCATGACGAGAGTTCGAATCTACCGGACGATTCGACTGTTTAACTGAGGCAGAAACCGAGAGAGTTGGAAGCCCTAATTGGTACTCCATGAAACGGCAACGTTTGCATCGATCAAATTTCAAATCTTTAGGTCCCCGTTCTCCCTTGCCCCGGCCTTCTAGTCGGTGGCCAGGAGAGCGGGGGTCCGTCGTTTAGTAGATCGGAATCTTAATCGAGTCCTTAGGTCTAGGGTTTGTTCACCGTCGATGTTTGGCGGTAGAACTAGGGTTTGCCGGAGGAGCGTGGCTCCTTTGCGGCTTGTTTTTCCTGGTGGCGTCGGCGATGCGAAAGCGACGGCGTTACAGGGGAATAATTTCTCCCGACTTTTTCCGTTCTCCGGTGGCGATCTTCTCCAACGCCAACGGAGAGGCCGGGGAGACCTGTTTAGGAGTCCGGGGCTGGCTCATCTTCGTCTTCTTCAGGTGATGGTGTTGCTGACCCTTTTAATCTCAAGGAAGATGATCTCTGGTGGAAATCCGAGTTGTGCTCGGGTTGCCGGCGGTGGAATCGAAGATTGCGTCGTGGGTGCCGGAGTTGGCCGATGCGCCTGGGAGGCAGCGTACTCGGCTAATTCGCCTAGCAGTAAGCCCTCCTCTGCGGCCTCCATTTTGTGGAGATTGGCTCTGACGCCCGACGACGATTGGGTAGCGGCTTCGACGGTGGTGACGAACGGATCCCTGAGGGCTTCGAGGAAGACGAATAGAAGTTTTAGACTTTTTTGTAATTTTCCTTTTCTTCGGGTTTCTGTTTGTAAAATGGCCGATGTAAAGTGATAAGATCAATACATTTTCCTTCACGAAAAAAATTCAAATCTTTAGACAGATCCGTGCGATCCTTCAATGGTGAGCCGCGGGCCGCTGCCTCGTCTGTGACCTCCGGAGACGGTGGACATGAACAAACGTGCCCGCTCTGTTTTTCTTCTTTTTTTTTCCTTTCTTTTTTGATTTGAGGACGTGCCCACCCTGATGAACAAATCGTGAAAGAACTTTTGGGACGCTAGTGGAGCTGTGCAAACTATACGATAAGATTTATAAGAGTAAAAATCAAGGTCTATTTTTTATAGCTGTGTGTATCGTCATAGATTACCTATGTTCTTGTGGACGTGGGAAACTGGGAATTCATTTTAGCAACAAAATATCGTGAAGGAATGTGAAATCAAGATTAAGTTTTGAGACCCAAAGTACATTTCTCATCAACTATTTGCCCGTTTGAAAATGCATAATAATCCCTCCGTATCAAATTATTATTCACTATTTGTTTCGCCATGGGTCTTATTCAAAAATTTAGTCTAAATATATAAAAATAATAAATCACATTTAAAGTATATTTGTTAATAAAGTAAATCATAAATACAATAAATAATATTTATATAATTTTTAATAAAATAAATAGTTAAATATTTGATAAAAAGTTAACAACGAATAGAAATTTGAAATGGGATAATACATAATAACGTTCATTGATATTAATGAAAAATATATTATTGATATTGTATATATTTTCGTATTTTTCACCTTTTTAAATTCCAAGTACCATCGTCATTGTATTTTGCAAAAAATAATTGGATTAAGACTCAGTAATGTCATGCACTCATGCTAGGTCTGTAAAAAAAGTCACATAAAGTAAGGAGGTTGAGCAAGGTGTCCCCAGTCGCTGAATATAGTTTTGAAAATAGTTAGGGTCATCGTTTTGTATTCTTTATTCATTACTTATGGAGAGGGAAAGATAGAAACTTAAATCGTACAGGGAAAAATGATCTGCAAAAAACTTTGAATCTAAAAAATATGGGGAAGGGCCTAATAGGCCGAGCGTACCTAGGGGTGGTAAAGCGCCCTCACTTTTATATTATGAATATTAAGGATCGGAACAAGTTAGAGCCGGACTAAAATAATACTAGTTTTTAAGCTAAATTTTGTTAGGGCCAAGTTAGATTGTGAAGAAGCAAACGTGTTACCACCCCTAAGCGTACCTTTTGGGGGCCTACTCCAAGCCGTACGTATACGTATACGTCTTGCAGTAGCTCAGCCCTCGGCTCCTGGCCGCGCGCGGTCCAATCCGCAAAACCTTCTGGGCTACTACTCCTGGGCCTACTCCAGGCAGTAGCACAACGGCAACGGCCCGTATACGTCTCCTTCCTTTCCTTTCCTTAAAAAAAAAAGTCCTTCCTTTCCTCCTCCGGTCGGACCCACCCCACCGCCGCGCCGGCATCTCCTCCTCCGTCCCACAAACCCGCCGGCGCTGTGTGTCGGACGTCTTGCCCACCCTACTGGGGCTGCGCCTCCAGCCACCCAACTAATCCCCGTTGCTAGGGCTGCCCCAGTTGCCACCCGCTGGAGCCGGTGATACCCTGCGCCGATCGGTTCCGCGTTTCCCCAATTCGAGTGGCGAGCGATCGGGCCGTGAGATTCCCCAGTTCTGTTACTCCCTGGTGCTTGATTCGTAGCTGATTTTGGGCTCGGGTACTGGGTTTGTGCATAGGGTGCGCTCGTAGCTGCCTTCTGCGCGCTGAAGCTTATTCGCGATGTTCCCGTGGGAAATGGAGGTCGATGGAGAATCGAGTGGAGCTCCGGGGAAGACGGATGATCTGGTACTGTGTTCCTTTAGGCTTTTACTTGGTGCTTAGCGAAGTGAAAGTTGCTTTGCTGCTGCCGAATACTGTTCCGTTGTTGTGCTAGTAATTGGTGGTATTGCCATTTGCCAGTCGAGTTGCTGAACGAAGAGTAAACTAATGCTACGCAGATAGTAGTTTCCGGGAACTACTATGCTGTCGTTCTTAGTTAGGTCTGTAGCGGATTTTGTTAGTTTTCCCGTCGGATCATGCTATATTGCTTCAACCGTATTAGGGTAAATTATGATTGCTCACAGGGTATGGAATGGTGTCAGTTCATTACAGTGGCTAGCGAATACATTCCTATAGCATGAAAAAACAATGAATCAAACTTTAGATATTTTTGGTATCTATTCTGAACTATTCAAACAGTGCGACCTTTCTTAGGAGGGTTGAGTAGATTGTTCAAACAAGAAATATCCTGTTTCTAACTTTGCAAGAATGACATAGTACAGCAAGTGCAGTTCTTGGTACTTGCTTTTATAGGAGCTGTCTGTCTATTCTCTGTACTACTGTACCTAGAGTCCATGTTTCCTCAATAATATGTTTGTGCTATAATATGATGTATCAAACTGTTTTGCAGGAAAATTATACATTCGAGAATGAAAGTTGTGGCATTTGTAGAGACATCGTCATTGATAGAGGAGTATTGGATTGTTGCCAACACTGGTAGGGCTTTAATTGTAGATTTATAGTTTCTAGGATTTGGTTCATTGCCTCTCATGCATATTGCACTAAGGTCTTGAGGATCAAGATTGTTTAGCTACTAGGGAACTTCCTTGGAATACATATTATTGGGAAGATAGGGATGAGATAGTGAAATCTCTATATTTTATAGTTCCAATATCTAAGCTAAAGCATGTCAATACATATGGTTTCTTTTCACTATCCAGGCCATCCTCACTTTGATCCTACACTGTCTGTGGTTATAGTCCACCATTCCAGTATTACTTGCTTATTTCAATTCTTTGTCTTGCCTGTCATTTTTGTTTTCTTGAACACACAGGAGTTGTCTTGCGTGTTACATTTGAAGGGCGGGCTTGGTGCAGCGGTAGAGCCTACCGTCTGTAACCGGAAGGTCCCGGGTTCAAGCCCCAGCCTCTGCATATTTATGCGGGTAAGGTTTGGGCGCTATTACAACCCTTCCCTAGACCCCGCACGGTGCGGGAAGCCTACGGCACTGGGTACGCCCACAGGAGTTGTCTTGCGTGTTACATTTGAAGTTCAAATGCTTTAGTTATAAATTGTTGTTCCTATTATCTACTAGAGTTGCATCCTCTTATTTTGGATTAGTAACCACTCATTCTCTTCTCTCAGCACTTCAATGTATGTATCACAAGGGAGTTTAGACAAGGACTTGCAGTAGCATAAGTACCGATATACATATAGTAATATTTTTTCAAAGATTGTTATGAAGATTCCTTTAAACTGTAATGAGATGTGTATATGTCTGAATTTCCAAATACCAGGTTTTGCTATACATGCATTGACAACTGGGCTGCTATCACAAATCGCTGCCCGCTCTGCAAAAGTGAATTTCAACATATAACATGCACTCCAGTAAGTACCAGATATCCTTTTTTGTCAATCCTTCCTTTGACTTAATTCTGTGAATACATGTGGAAGAAGTTTGATGTAAAAGGTTCAGCCCGATTTCTCACATTGGAAGGTAGAATTTCACTGGAATATAATTGTTTTATGTTGCTTTTTACTTGTGAAGGTTTATGGTACAATTGGAGCTACTGATAAAGATGAATCCTCTTTGGCCAGGTATAGCAGCAACTCCTTGTGCCTCCAGTATACACACCCTAGTATCCTTAATTGCTTATGCTATATATTCTGTGGTCCCCTGTTTTCTCCTTACTCCTAAGTTAGAGTTTATCTATCATATGCTTTAGTCTTTTATCTCAGAATGTTTTGTTTCCATTGTCAATAAAAGTAGAGGAATATTTTAGTCTTTAAATCATTGTACCAGCGAAAACTTGGCCTTGATTTCATCTCAAGCAATGCAACCAGAAAGTGGTATTGAGTTACCTGACCATGTGAAGCTGGAACTAATGATGGTATACCTGGATGCTGGTGTACAGCTGCATCATTTGGGCACTGATTTCGTGTTATATCATTTTTTCGTGAATGTCATGATCATGCATTTCTTATCTTATGATTAATTTAATCTTATGCTAAACCCTTTCCTATCAATGCTGTCATTTCATGACTTCAGTTTATGCTTCTCATCGTGCAGCTATGATGATGATTGGTATGTGCAAGAGGAAAGCAGCACACTTTCCTTCCCATCATACTATATTGACGCAGAAGTAACAATATTCAGATAACATTCACTTTCTTCTTTTAAAAGAATCATACTTTGTCCCACGAAGTTGATTGTGTGGCTTTCTCTGTTTATCCCATTCTCCAGGCAGTGGTTTGTTTGGATGATGGTGATTGCAAGATTCGGAGTGGACTTGTGGCAGCTGAGGATGATTCAACTTTAGATACATCAATTGCTTGTGACTCCTGTGATAAATGGTACTTAATTTTGTTATCCTTTATGAAATTATCAACTAAGACTTGGAACCATATTCTTTTTCTAATTTGTCTATCCTTAAATTTAAGCCAGGTATCATGCTATATGCGTGGGTTTCAATCCAGAAACGGCATCTGAAAATTCTTGGCTGTGCCCAAGGTAATGTGATATCTTCTGACTCTTCAACCATCCTTTGCCTGCAGTGATTAATTCTGTTGAATTTCCTCCACCGTTGTGGTAACCGAATCATCAATTCCATCTAGGTGTGTGTCTACTGAAGTGAAACATGCGGCAGATGTTATCTTGAAGCAAAACTTAAGTGAGGAATGTGTAATTGGTCCTGATAGGACAAGTACCGATGCATCATTTTCTGGGAGGGTATCAGTATCTGTTGCTGATGAGGGAGAAACTGCCCTTGTTGTATCAATGGCGGGTGTACAGTCTGAAAGTAGGAGTGATCTATCAGAAGCTTCATTAGGCTTGAAGACAGCACACGAAACATTTAACTACAGTTCATATCCAAGCCATTACAAAGATGCTTTTACACATGATACAGTTCATATCCAAGCCATTACAAAGATGCTTTTACACATTTAACTACAGTTCATATCCAAGCCATTACAAAGAGCGCAGATAGTTTCAGTAGATCCCAGAATAAATCTTCTGACATGAATATTGTCCGCAGTCTTTATTCTGAGCCAACAGAAACTTCATTACAGTTTTCACCAATACGTGAGCCAGCAACAACCATATTTAGCTCAGAGCAGGGTAACATGTCAAACAAACAGTTGGAACTACCAAAGATTGTGTCATCTTGTCCAGTAATAGACACTACTAAGGAGGCTAAAACTACTGGAGAGGAGAATGCAACCCAAAAAAGCGATAACGAAAGATCTGTGATCGAATTTCCACAACCTTCCTCACCAGGTATGCTATGCTCATTTGCATAGTCAGACATGCCATTTTTATAGCTTGCTTTATGTGGATATGTCACGGCAGTTGCAGTAACTGCAACTGTGAAAAGTATTTATATATTGATCGCTGTGTTTCTTAACATTTATGATGCTAGGCTACTTCAGCAACGATGATATTTCATGTGGATATACCATGGCTATTACAATCCTGTTTTAGGACCAAAATTTTCCTCATTGCATTATGCACCAACATGACGTATTCTCTTCTATATATCGATGCTGCTAGTAAGACTGTAAGATTGACTGACTTGCATGTGATTGACACAGATGCTGTTCAGCAGATGCAGACTGCTCAGAACATGCATTCACCACTCAGGTGAAAATCCTCAGGAGCTTGTACTTGTTTCATGTTGGTCTATCCATTTCATTGAAGTAACCATTTTATTTGATCTTTTAGGCATGATGATGGACATGAGAACAATGACATGAAAGAAGAGAAAGATATGGAATCAGGAAGTGAAGTGGACCATCCTGCGAAGAAAGCAAAATTGCAAGCCCAAGAGCAGGACATTAATCGAATCAACTCTGGTTTTTCTTCAACATGCAGTCATACTACTAATTCTGCAAAAGATACTGTTGATGATATGTCAGGGTTTGTTCCACAACATGAATCTGTTCCTGATATAATGAGTATTGTTGAAGATGCGGACTACAGAAGAGATCTTGGTAGAGAGCTGGCAAAACCTGTAGGACGAAGAACAGGAGATAAACCTGGTCTAAGAGTGAAAAAGATTTTCCGGAAGGAAGAAGGAAAACAATCATCTGCTATGGTTCAAAAGCTACAGAAAGAGATAAGGGAAGTAGTTAGAGATACAGGCACTAATATACTCGAGAAGGATGGATCTTTTGATGAAAAGCTGTTGACTGCGTTCCGTGCAGCTATAGGAAAGTCAGTTGATGGAACAGCCAAAAGTACCAACCAATTGATGAAAACAAGGAGGTCATTGCTTCAGAAGGGCAAGAAACGTGAGAATCTGACCAAAAAGTTGTATGGAACAGCCACAGGAAGAAGAAAAAGTGATTGGCATCGTGATTGGGAAGTTGAATTCTGGAAATACCATTGCTCCCCAGGAACAAATCCTGAAAAGATTGAGACACTGCAGTCCGTACTTCAGCTGCTCAAGAGATCCTCTGAAATGGACAAGGAAACTGCTCAGGGGAAAAGGGGAGAGAATAACAGCTCCATTTTATCCAGGTTGTATTTAGCTGATGCATCAGTTGTTCCAAGGAAGGATGATATAAAACCTCTCTCTGCCCTTGCAGGATGTGCACCATTAGATAAAAGTTGCCAAGTCAAAGTTAATAATAGCAAATCCCCTAACATACCTGCAACAGGGACTGAGGCAACTAAAATGAGTTCACCTAGCAGCACTGGAAAAATATCAAGTTCTTCAACTCTGAATAAAGAAGCATCAAGCAGAAGAGAAAATAGAAAGAGCCAACCCTCTCCGGATAAAAAAACCATTCTTCTGGTGATATCAAGGAGGATAAAAGAAAATGGGCTCTTGAGATCCTGGCGAGAAAAAATGCCAGCTCTGTAACAAGCAAAGACCAAACTGGAGACACTGATGCTCTCAAGGGAAACTTCCCTCTACTAGTATGTGCCCGTTTTTGTTTTAAATGTTTCTAAAGAAGTACATAAACAAATCCACAAATACTAATTTACTTGGTTTTCTTAGGCACAACTTCCGGTGGATATGAGGCCACAGCCTGCAGCTGGCCGCAATAATAAAGTTCCCATATCTGTTAGACAGGTAATCATATGTTAGGAATTGCTATAGATTTCAGCAATCTTATTTGGTTGACCAGCTGTTACATGGTTTCTAATGCAGGTTAGCTGCCCTTTTCTACACCATGTTGCAGAATAGATATTGTTGCTTTTCAAACAACATAAAAAATGGTTTAGTTATTAGAGTGAATAGAGAACTAACCATTGGATGATAGATTTTACTGAACTGATACCTGATTTGCCAAACATGTTGCTTTCTCACGATGACTTTACAACATCTGCTTAAAACGTAAGCTGCACAACAACCACAAACTGCCCCAGGCATACATGTGCTTGCATTTTCTTTGAAACCCAGTGGTCAATTTATTGATTGGACTTATGTTATTATCTCAGGCGCAACTTCACCGCATTGCTGAGCATTATTTGCAGAAAGCAAATCTGGATGTCATTCGCAGATGTGCAGATACTGAATTAGCCATTGCTGATGCTGTCAATGTAGAAAAGGATATTTATGAAAGGTCAAATAGCAAATCAATATATGTAAATCTTTGCTCTCAGGCTTGTCGTCAGCCTGCCAAGGAAAAATCGGACAAGGACACATCAACTCTAACCAAAAAGACTGAATTAGGCAGTGATCTGATATCGCAGAAAGTTGCATCTGAGAATACCGCTGTTAGTGGCAGTGATATGGAAGAGGCTCAACACAGGGCTGTCATCTCTGATCTAACGAGTGAACTAGGCGATGATATTGCTTCAGAGAAAACTGTGCAGAAGCACACTGTTAGCTTCAGTAGCGCAGAAGAAGCACTAAGAAAAGCAGGCCTCTTGGATTCCCCTCCTAACAGTCCCGAGAGAGAGGTCACATCAGTTGAAGGTAACTCTAATTCCCTGACAGTTTCTAATTGTCCAACGTTTTCACAAAGGGATATTAATTATAAAATATTTCTGTTCTTTAATGCAGGAGAATGCACGCTAGAGGAACAGAGAAAAAACCTACAGTCAAATCATGATTGTAGGGTGAAGGATGCATCCTCACTGAAAGATGACAAATCATCAGTGCCTAATGATCTTGATGCTGCAGACTGTCAAAACCTCAATACCATGTCGTGTCAGCAACCAAAACCTTATTCTGAGGAGCAACAGTTGACAGCCCGGGGAGAAACTGAGGGTGTGACCGCAAACAAACCTAGTGCTACGACTACCGACTTGTCTGAAGCTGATAGGTGCAGCGAGCAATGTGAAAAATCAAGTGGAGCAGGTAAAGAAACCTCAGTCGATGGTAACATGCCTGATAAAGGCACTGGGACTGTGGAGACCTCGAGAGATATGGAAAAGGCTGCTAGCAGTTTGCCTAATCAATCTCACGAGGATGGCATGCCAAGAGATGGTGAAGTGATAAGCAAACCAAAGAATTTGGAGCCCATTAAGGAGAAATCATCCGGTGACAAACCATCACAAAACAGAAAACACCCAAAAGGAGACAAACCAAGCCATATAGCTGAAGGTGGAGATGATCTGAAGAAGCAAGTACCTGATCAAGCCAGTAAAAACACACCAGATGCCTCAAGCTCTACATATAAGAAGGTATCCCTCTTATTAAATCGATGGCAATTTTCTTATAGTTCTCACCATCGTCACTTCTTCATACATGTTTTTCTTTCAATGTATATAGGTTGAAATGTTCGTGAAAGAGCACATCAGGCCACTCTGCAAGAGTGGTGTGATCACCGTTGATCAATACAGGTGGGCTGTCGCGAAAACAACAGACAAGGTAACGAGCTTCCACCGTGATTCTAAAAATGCAAACTTTCTGATCAAGGAGGGTGACAAGGTGAAAAAGCTTGCGCTGCAGTACGTTGAGGCAGCTCAGCAGAAGATCAGTTGACCCTACCGGATTTTTGTAAAATGTTGTCACTACAGCAATTCATCCATACATGATGCCCATGAAGTCCATGCGGCTCCTTGTGAATCACATGGAGGTATGCGTGGCGTCATACTTGCCGTAGCTTTTGAAACCTGAGAAAACAGTCTACAACTACATTCTGCTGCGCACAAGTGTTTCAGGTTAAACTCAACAAAATTTACTCCCATCTGATCACTCAGGCTGAGCATCCGTTTGGAGCGAAGCCGATCCTTCCCTTCTCCACATCAAACACAACCCCGAACCCTTGTTGCTGGACGTTACCCAGCACGTTGAGGTCGTCGTCCGCCGCCTGAAACCCCAGGCAGAAATACGTCCGGCGATCCCCGCCCTCCACGGGGACGAGGTAATTCGCCGGCGGCAGCGCCATGTCCACGCCGCCGGCGAAGTGCAGCACGACGCTGGGCACGCGAACCGCCGCCGCGTGCTCGTCCCCTTGGAGGTCGTAGCACGCGTCGAACACCGAGAAGTTCTCGGCCAGCTTCCTCATCCCGCCCGCCGCCGCGCGGGAGACAAAGGCGTCGCGCACAGCCGCGTACACGTCCCGGGCGAACCGCGAGATGGCCGTGCCGGAGTCCACCACGACGCCGCCGCGCCCGGTCGCCGGGTCGAGCGCGAGGCTGCCGGCGCCTGAGAGCCTGGCCACGCGCTCGCCGCCGACGCTGAAGCCTTCCATGTCGACGTAGTAGAGGCTCGGCCGGCGCGGGTTCGTCCGCAGCGGCGTGAACGCCGTGGACGGCGGCTCCGGCGCGCGGCCGAACACGAGGTACGAGGAGGAGGAGGTGCCGCCGCCCTTGGCGCGGGACATGCGGTCGCCGAGGCAATAGGAGAAGACGTGGCCATAGGCGGCGGACACCTGCGCCGAGAAGGACAGCTCGCCCCGGCCGACGCCGAGCAGCCCGGCGGCCGACTCGAACAGGCCCTCGTTGTCGTGGCCGCACCCGAGGGTGACGTTGTGGGCTCGCGTGTCGTTGGGGAAGACGAGCCTGTCGGTGGCGAGGTCGCCGGTGGAGGCGGAGCCGTCGCCGTAGACCACCGTGTACACGCAGGTGCCGGTGGCGGCGTCGCAGCCGGGGTGGCGGAGGACGCCGCCGCACCGCGGGGAGGCGCAGGGGATCGGCCTGTACGTGGTGGAGTTGCGCGGGTCGTAGAGGGGGGTCAGCTGGCGGTAGCAGCGGCGGCAGGGCGCGGCCTGGAGCCAGATGAGGTCGCTGCCGGTGTCGATGACGACGAGCGCGCGGGTGGGCGGGTCGCCGACGCCGACGACCGCGAAGTACTCGCCGCTGTCGAAAGGGAGGCCAGAGAGGACGGGGGAGCGGAGCCGGTCGCCGTCGGCAGCGGTCGGGTGGAGGGACGCCAGCTGCGCGGTGTAGCGGGCGGCGTCGGCTGCGTGGCGGCGGCTGCTCGGCGTGGCGCCTGGCGTGGGCGGGAAGACCGCGTCGCGGTGGACGACGGGGATGTGGAGCGTTCTTGGCGGTGGTTGGGTGGCGTTGCCGGTGAAGGAGAAGACGAGGAGGAGGACAAGGAGGGAGAGCTGTAGGTTGGGCGATGCCATGAGGTAGGGCACCACGGCGACAAGTGTATACTGGTGAAGAAGCGTGCGTAAGAGAGATGCTTCGATGGAGTTCTCTCCTACGGGGCATGCGTTTGAAATCAATTTGCCAATTACGCTAGGCGTGTAAGTTTTCGGCCATGAATGCTACTGCCTCGTTGCTTTAATTGGAAACACCCTTCAGACATCAGTTGCTTTGATAACCGATAACCATCAGTTTCCTTTAAAGATGAGATGGTGGCATGGTGCTTCTCCGCTGCTGGGCTGCGCGTATCTGAAGTTCTGAACCCTAATTAAAGGATTTGTCATTCAGCACAAGATGGTTGTTCCCACTTTGGTAAACTTACCAACCATACACCGCATGCATATGGCGCCACCCATCCTACCATTAAGGATGAAAACAGGTGGGAACCCATAGAAAGCTCCCAACCATTTTTCATTTCAAATTTTGTGAACTGGACGGAAACAAAAACGGAAAATGGTAATTAAAGTCGAGATGACCATACACGACCAGAGAGACAGTACTATGACCATACACGACCAGGAGACACATGACAACATAGCTGGCTGGTGACAGGCTGGTGCTGGTTTGTGCTAAGAGAAAAATACTGTTGCCTGACTGGTGGCTAGTTTGTGCAGAGAGAAAAATACTGCTAACTGGCGCTGATAAGCCGAGTGAACAGGGCGGGATGGTAGATTGACAATATAGGGTGACAAAATACAGAATCCTCAAACAGTGAATAGACAATAGCTGGCAAACGCAAGCAACATGAAACATGGTAGATTGACAATATAGGGTGACAAAATACTGAATACTCGAACACTGAATAGCAGTAGCTGGCAAACGCAAATGCAAAGGCTTTTCCTGGAAAAAGTCACAACTCCGTCACGGCGGAGCGGCAATCAGATCAGCGAAGCCGTTCGTGGCAATCAGACACATAATTAATCCAGTATGAACTAGTTCCAGTACTGAGGACAACACAAATAGAGCACGGTAGGCGTCGGATGTGTTTCTGCATAGTGTATTGATAATAATATACTCGTAGCATAAGCATCTAACATTCTGCCTAACAATCTCATGCCCAAATTACTCGAGCACATCATCAACCTGACGCACATAAGGGCAGGATACACAGTAAATTATTAGCTCATCATCCACCTAGATCAATGTAGTTCCGCAGCATTCAAGAGTATTTGCAAATAACAAAACTTTGGATCACCCAAGCCATGTCAGGGTAAAACTGACCACCAACAAAGTATTAGTTGGCAAATGTTTATGCGGTTGCTCATGGTAGAGGTAAAGGCTTCAGACATGGTAGCCCGTGAGAGTGAATCCTCTCCCGACGATCTCACCAAGGCAGGACCAGGCATACAACTCGATGCCAAACAACGCCGCGACGCCGGCATCCTCAATCTTCAGATTGCTTCTGTTCTTCCACAAGAGCCTCACGCTGTCAAGCTCCTTCCAGAATGATTCATAGCGACCAGGAAGGCTGCAAGAAACACATATCGATGCATCACTATATTGAAATCAGCACAGTATATGCAATTCATATTTCTCAAATAGTCTGTTAAAAAAATTGTCCAATATTATTGAACTGGAGGCTGCCCAGAGTAGGTGGAGTTCATGGACCTCTAATGTCAAGCTTTCTTCATTAAATACTTGAAATTCACCATTACAAGAATTGCAAGGTTTCCCCTACATCCCGATATTAACATATGGCTGGTATAAAAAAACACATACCTATTGGGGACTAGGACTAGGTGATAACAATAAAGAATTTCAAGAATCCAAATTGACCGTAAAGGTTTAATGGAAAGGAAATTTGGGCAGAAGCAATTTCCTATGCAGACAATGCATCATAAGCATTTTCAAGTAAGCACAAAAAAACTTCTGTTTAAAACATAAGCAGATGTAACTCAACATCCAAGTAGATATAATTCAACATCTGTGGCAACAGGCATAATTGAAATGTGGTGAAAGAGACACGATTCATCTGAACAAAGATATCTCGAGCCTTATGATTAGTTTGATAACCATCTGCAGATTGTGACCTGAAGGAAACTACAATCTGCAGTGGTTAAAAGGTCTAATCCTAAATAGGGTTCTGCCAGACTAGCCCATCCAAAGGATTTTTTTATGGTCTATACGTTCAGTAACCCAACCTTTGTGTACACCGCAACAAGAGGCAATCATAGAGTTTTATCTCAGTGTTTGCACCACCTGTGCTTCAATTGTATATCTTACATCAGTGAAATCGACCTCGAAAACTTCTTAGGCTAAAAAGGAACAATTTAGCCCTTTCCAACAAAGAAGCAATGAATGTAACCAAAGATTATTTGGATCGATCCTCTCCACTGAATCCTATCTGATCACTAAACCTAGTAGGCAAGAAAAGTCAACAAAGTGCTTCCCAGGGGTATACAAGCTAAAAATTTGATGCAGGGAGACTATCAAAATTGATGTAGGGGAGACTGATAAAATCGATATAGGGGAGACTTAACATAAGTGCCACAGGAACCTTTATCTAAAGGCTTATCCACCTACAGTCCCAAGTTGTTCTAATTACTCGTCAAATTGGCAAAATTCAGACGGAGTTCTAGAAACCAATCGACGCCTAAGGCTGGGGCGTATAGGACAGGGAACAACCACTGACCTTGCGAGTCAATCTAGAGTTCTAGAAACCAATCGACGCCTAAGGCAGTGGCGGCGTATAGGGCAGGGAACAAGCACTAACCTCGCGAGGCGGGTGTAGAAGAGCTGCTTGGAGAGCTCCTGGCACTTCTCGATGGTGGGCGGGTCGACGACGTGGTGCTTGTTCTTCTCCATGAGCGTCTTGTGGTACGTGCAGCCGTGCTTGGCCACGAACCTCGTCGCCTCGCACGCCTTGGACTGCAGCTGCGCCAGCTTCGACCCCACCGCCGCCATGGGATCTGCTCACGGCTCGAAACGGGGGGCAATGCGGGTGAGAAGAAGAAAATCGCGGGAGGGGGAGAGGAAATCGCTGGTTCGAAAGCACAGATTCAAGGCTTTTTGATCTTCCTTACCTTTTGATTATGGTCGGGGAGTTAGAGGAAGCGGGCGGGCGGGCGGGCGGAGAGATCCGAGGAGGGGAGAGGCGGCTATTGGGGGGGCGGGGGAGGAGAGGGGAGGGGGCGACGGGCAGGTCCGGTGTTGTAGCGGTTGCTCTTTGGCTTGGAGGGGAGGTTAGGGCTGCTTTGTCCAAGCGGAGTACGATTTGCGTTGGTAAATCTCTACATTAACACTAATTTTCCAAACAAAATAGCACAAATGTGTCATTGACATGGGGTACCGACGAAGATCTTCCTCTACATGGGGTAGCAGTCTGCCAGTCAGCGGCAGTGAGTTTGGAAGAACAGGGATTAGAGTAACTATTTTAGCAGTCATATGCAATTGCGTTATATCTAAAGTCCCTGCATCTCTTAAAAGAAAAGCAACAATTGTGTGGGAGAGTCTCAATTGCCAAATAGGATAGACACATCCACATACAAGACATGGCGTATTCCTATGTTTGTAATGGAAAGCAAAAATACAGATCCACAGCTGGTCTGCCCGTTACTGTTGAACTGATTATAAGTACAAGAGTTCCATGCTCATCAAACAACCTGGATATCATACATCCTTCCAGATACAAATACAAATTTGCAAATCTGAGCACAAGGCTGTTCTTATTTCAGATGACAAGTAGGACAAATGCAAAGAGATATAGCAACCAGCAACAGCAAGAACATTCTATGCTTCACTTGCTCCACCAGTGAAGGAAATCCTTGCGCCTGTTGATCTTCTTCTGGAGCTGGAGGACACCATACAGTAGTGCCTCGGCAGTTGGTGGGCATCCAGGGACATAGATGTCAACGGGAACAATACGGTCGCATCCACGGACAACAGAGTATGAGTAGTGGTAGTATCCACCACCGTTGGCGCAGCTTCCCATGGAAATAACCCATCGAGGTTCAGGCATTTGATCATAAACCCTGCGGTAAATGAAGTTAGTGTCCATGAACATCAGGAAACTGTGAGTTGGAAATGTATATAAAGTTTAAAATTCCTAAGAAATATGCATAGAGCAGCGGTAAAAGATTAAAAGGTTTGACTTATGAATGCAACAGAGGAATTGCATCCAAAAGTGATGCGAGAACTCCCATATTTCAACATCTATAGTCACTATTAATATCAAACATTAGGGATCAGTACAGGATTAGAATTTAATTCTCCAATCCTTGTAATGCAGAAACCAGCAGGAGAGACAATAAAATGAACTAAGTTTCTGTTGGAACTCCAGCAAGTTGCTTTCAACCTGCTACAGAGAAGGAGCAGAACTGTATCACCATTCATCTTTGACGGGCAGAACACAAATAACAGGGCCAATATGCAAATTTATACCAAGAGATTACTAATTTAAAATGATGGTTTGAACAATACGCAAGCCAAGGTCACAGCTGACAACTCACATAACAATAACTCCAGAAGACTACAGAAACAAGAAAAATGGTGGGTATACAATTAAAATCCCTATACAAATAGACTAAAAATTCGTAATATAGTGTTAGTATAAAGGAAACTGGCCAATTTCAAGATTGTTAAAAGCTTGGGAATATAAACTATAATCACTTTTAGAATACGTGTGGATATAATCAAGTCGGTGCGGCTGGTTTCCAAATGAAATTACCACATCATATTCAACAACACTATCCAGATAATGTTCAATTGTTCTGAAAATTCACTGCTAATGATCTAAGCATAACTTGTTCCTACAAACAGCATGGCCAACAGATAATAATCAAAATCTTATTATACGGGTCCTATTTCTTTGGTTCAGAGATGGAAACCTATTTCTTCGTACTCCCCTACCCAGATCCTTGGTGAGATCTACATATCCCCGAATCGAAATCCAAATCGGGCTGAACAATAGAGATGAGGAATGTGTTACTGACTTGCGGAGCGCCGGCGCCATCTTGTTGGTGAGTGTTCCGGCGACGATCATGCAGTCGGACTGGCGCGGGGAGGGGCGGAAGATGACGCCGAAGCGGTCGAAGTCGTAGCGGGACGCGCCGGCGTGCATCATCTCCACGGCGCAGCAGGCGAGCCCGAAGGTCATGGGCCAGATCGAGCCCTTGCGCGCCCAGTTCATCAGGTCGTCCACCTTGGAGACCACGAACTCGGCCGTCTTCGACATCGCCGGCGGGGGGGCACCGCCGTACGGCGCCGGGGACGTCGGCGAGGCGCCCGCTGCCGCGGCCGCCGAGTACGCCCGCGGGGTGGAGAGGAGTGCGAGCCGCGCCGTGCGCGGGAGCAGCGCCATGGCCGGTCGCTAGGGTTTCCTCACCTCGTGGAGGAGGAGGTGGAAGCGTAGGCGGATTTGGGGAATGGCTTCTCGAAGCTCTGGCCACACGGTGACACGGAGGTCGGGGAGGTGGCTGTCTCGCGGCCGTGGGAGGTCGGGGCGCGTGTTGGGTGCGTGCTGGGGAGTGTGACTGGCCCAAGTTTGTGCGGTGTCTTCTATATAGCGGCCCAGGCCCAAGTCCCAAACATTTTTGCGATTTACTAATGGGCCTAAAATGGCTTTGTTAAAGAGAAAGCCCAATTTGTATATAAGATGAACATGTCAACCAATGGGACCATGATGGTTTGCAAAGCTGGTAATCCTGGTATGAGGTTTGCCTAAAAGCAACCGCACCTTTTTGTGCGGAATATCAATAGACTAAGCAATGTCAAGAGCCTTTTGGTAGGGACCATACTGATATGGAGTGATCTAAATTGGTAATGGTAATTGATCATTCAACAATGGAAGATACCTGAGTCCTCAACTTGTTTTTTACCAACTTGCGTGCGAGGAACGAGTTGTTTTGTCAAAAAATTTGAGGTAAAGAAGATGAGTGGATAGCTGGAATCCTTTATTTGCCTTAAGCAATTTCCCGTTACTTGATGATTGAAAAGTTCCACTGAACTCTTGGAACATTCTCTTGAATGTTTTCAAAAGAAAAGAAGAGATCGATATACGGACTCCGTAGCTTACTCTAGATCCTTATGGCGTCAGGAGTTCCTAGGCTTTTTTCTGAAAAAAGAAAAAAAAACAGAGAGAGTGGCTAGGCTTTACGTCGAAACGAAACTCGACGAAGGAAAATTTGAACTCCTGCAAGCTGTAACGGTTGGAGCATGCAATCTCACTTGCGAAATCGTGGTGGCAAGCAATCTCACGTTACACGTAGCTGAATAACTGTTACGGACCGGTTTACTATCGACACATCGTCATGTTTGTTTACAGTTCTCGATGATTATTTGGGTATGTATGTTGGTGGGTGTCACGTCTAACCGGGAGAAGTTGTTGTGTTCCGTATCGATGTCCCAATCTAATCGGATAGAGGTGCCTTGTGGCTCGAGTCGATGTCCCAATCCGACCGATCCGAGACCTTGTTTCCCAAACTTGAGAGTTTGAGGTCTCTTTGTAATCATTGCATCACTGTAACATTTCGTTTGTATGTGTGAAAAATTATCCAAAAATTGATTAATTAGGCTCAAAATGTTCGTCTCGCAGAGTACAACAAAACTATGCAATTAGTTTTCGATTTCATCTACATTTAGTACTCCATGCATGTTACGATATTTTGATGTGACGAAGAATCTTCTTTTTGCATAGTAAATTTGGGAGTTGTTTTTTGAAACTAAACAAAACAAGATCTGAGTTGAGTTGCTGACATCAGCGGGGTTTATGTCTCGTCCCAACCAGCCGATTTTTTTATACTTTGTTGTGTTCGTTTTTTTTAATGTTCAGTTTGAACTTTATCTTCTTTTGTTTAAAAAAGAAATAGCTGTTACGGAGTAGTAAATTGACCCACCGGCGCGCGGTCCACCTGTAGTCGACGTCAGTCAAGATCGGTGCGTGCAGACACCACATGTGAAAGAGTGCGTGTATCCGACGAGGTTGGAGTCCGTGGCTCCAGTTCAATTGCTTTCCCGTGGATTGAGGACACGCCAGAGCATATCCCACGAACATGTACCTGAAAATTTGGTGAAGCTCGCTCTGCGGGCGACCTCACCGGCGAATATCTCTTTCAGTTTCACGGGGTATATGATGCGTGACAGGTACTCTTGCCTTTTGTGGCGCGCAATAAAATGCAGATTCTTGAAAAGATTATGGGATTATTACGTTAATGCGATTCCAAAACAAGACGTTTCTAAGCGGTAGAAATATAGAATATGAACAGCCGTACGTCCAAATGCATGGCATAAGTGTGCGATGTCACGCTTGATTCACCAACTAAATTTGAATTGATTTCGCCAACTTTTGCTCCAAATCGTACTACTCTGTCTAATGGTGAGCATGCACTGAAATTTCGCCTGTCGTTAGGGATTTCATCCATTAATTTTATCTTTTGTCGGTAGGTAAGATACAATGAGAGCCGTAGCCAATTCATCAGTGGCAGCAGGCTCCATCCGGGATACACCACCACGCGTCCACGCCGCTCGCCGCGCACAAAAATTAGTCACCATCAATACAGTTAAACCGCTACTATAATCGTCCGTGCAATCTCTTCCAGACCGAATGCATAGTCGATCAGTTCTTGACGCCGAGCGGCATGATGGCCATGCCGCCGGCGTCCTGCGCGGCGGCGGGCATGGAGGACTCGAGCTTGCAGTCGAGCGGGAGCACGGCGGCGGCGGCGGCGTCCTCGACGAGCGCCCTCCTGACAAGCCCCAGCAGCGTGGCCTCCATCTCGGCGCCGTCGGCCCACGGGTGCACCTCGGCCTGCACCCTCGCGGGGTCCTCGCTGATGAGGTCCCACACGGGGTACCCCCTCCGCGGCATCACGAAGTCCTCCCTCCCCAGCCGCAGCGACGGGCAGTAGTCGCCGCGGCCGTCGCCCAGGTAGATGACGCGCTTCCTGGCCGCCGCGGCCTCCCCTAGGATGCGGTCCAGCACGAGGCCCTTGCACATGTTGGGCGGGCACGTCCCGACGCCGCACCCGTGCGGGGCGGCGTGGCAGGGCCCGATGCGGAGGCGGCCGTCGGCGTCGACGCGGCTCGGGTTGGTGTTGACCTCGGAGAAGCAGCCGCGGAGGCCGTGGTGCTCGAGGACGGTGTCGATGAAGAAGTCGTTGGCGTCGCTGAGGACGCGCAGGTCGCACCCGAGCGCGTAGGCCGCCCGGACGGCGGCGGCCACGCGCGGGTCGATGGGCGCGGACCTGAGCGCGGCGGCGACGTCGGAGAGGGTGTGCCCCGCCGCGTGGAGCTCGCCCATCATGGTGTCCATGAGGGCGTTCCACGGCATGGTGGGGAGGAGGCTCTCGAACCGGTCGGTGAAGCCGAGCGTGTCGACGACCCAGTTGTCGCTGTCGACGTCGATGATGGTCTTGTCGAAGTCGAACACCACGACGATCGCGGCCATTGCGATGGAACAACAAGGGCTTGGTACTAGCTAGCTGGCTGGCTGGTTTTCGAGGCGAGTGGTGCAAGCTAGTGGCTACGAGCTGAGGCTTGTCGTCGTAGGTGGTGTGTGTGCTCAAGGACTTGTTCGCGATGGCTGGGGTGCCGCGGCAGAGGCGGGCTTATATACGGGAGCCGGGGGGAAGATGCCGAGGGAATATTACGGGAGATGCCTAAGAATAGCGAGGCGGTCTCGGTGCTGCTTCGGTTGATCGGCCGCGTCAAAGGTTGGCGCCGCGGGGGTGGGGAGGAGCCGTGGTGGAATCGGAAATGCTGGCCGCCGCGGGAAGGGGAGGAAAGGAAGGAAGGCGCGAGTCGGCGGCGGCGGCGGCTGCTTCTGGAGGTGGTGGTGCGGTTGGTTCCTTGTTTTTCTGTGGTTCCCGACTATCCAAGATGGAACCTCGGCGGGTGTGTTTTTGTGCGGCCGTCAGCTGATCTGCAGGCCAGGAGGAACGTGTCTTGTGACACGAACGAGATCTCGGCCGGCTACGGACAGCGGTCGCGTGCCGTGATTTTTGTCACGTTTCCTGGGGTGTCTCCTAGCGGATATTCGGCGGATGCGGAGAATCTCCCCCGAGACAGAGGTGGGCTGCCCGTTGCCAGGGCCGGTTAGGTGGTGGTCCTGCCTGACGCTTTTGAACCACTAGAACGTCTGAACATGGTGACCTCTGTTTCTCGACTGTGTTTTCTCTACCTCTTGTTATCAAACCAAATTATGTTTCCGGGTCTAAAAAGAATGAGAGTCCAATTCAAGCAGCTGGATGGACATCTCGTATACTCCCTCTGCTATCGTATTAGAAGTACAGCGACACGGTCACCGAAGCCCAACTTTGACTTCACTTTTCTATAAACATGTTTCTTGAAAAGTTATATATATATATTTATCAAAGTAATTTTTAAGACCAATCTATTTATATGATTTTCACATTTCCAAACTCAACGACTTAAATGTTATTCATGATTTTATATTTCCAATGTTTGATTTAAATCTTGTCTACAGCGACTTCTAAGGGCAGTCCCAACCCTTCATGTAGGATGATTTTCATAGCATTAATTAGGCTGCCACATAGGACTTTTTGTTTGTGTGACACTGTATTAAATAAGAGAGAGAGTGGAAAGAGGAGGAAACTGGGTCTCATACAAGACCCAGTGTCGACACGATAACCTATGCATATGACACTATCAAAGTTTGCATTGGGAGATGATAGTGTCTTCATGATAGAAAAAGAACAAGTATGATTGGTAGAGAGAAAATATGATGGATTTATTAATGATCCATCCTAAGAAATCATGGGTTGGAGAATGTAGTGTCTAAGGTGATGTCTTGCTAACATGGCAGCATGGACACTACCCATAGACATGATGGGTTGGGACTGCCCTAATGGCAGTCCAAACCCTCCAACTAGGATGGTTTCCATAGCATTAAATAGGGGTGACACATAGGACTATTGGCTTATGTGGCGCTACATTGAATAGGATAGAGGAGAAAAGAGCAAGACACTGGTTTCTACACGAGAACCTATGCATATAACACTATCAAGTTTCGGTTGGGAGATGATAGTACCGTCATCTGTACTAAAAAGAATGAGTTCTTTTGAAAACTTTTGCTACCAACGAAAACCCCATACCCCTCACAATGAACCCACCTGGACCCACGATGTAAGGAAAAAAAGGAAATATTACGGAAGTTTTTTTGGTAGAGTGAAAAACCCCGTGTGAGTTCACCCCTAGCCCCTTTTTTTCACCGGTGTTTTTTTACCCACCTTATTTTTTGAAAAGGAAACAACATCCAAACTGAAAAACAATTCTTCTACCGTGAAACCTCCTCTGAGTTTTTTTAAAAGGAATCAACCGATACGCATGGCTCCTACAGCCGAAACAAATTTAATTGCCATTGCTGGATATTAAAACAAGGAAAGCACACGGTTATGGCCCAAACAAAAATAAAGTCCACAGCCAAGCAGGAGCAAGAAACAAACAACAAATTTTCTCTTCAAAATTGCTAATCTGAGGAGACCAACACAAATCGCACGAAGCACCAAGAAAAAACGAAACAATTCTACGCGGAAGTGTCAAGGACATCAAAACTTCGAAGAGAAAAAATGGTCCACCTAAATATACCCACATTTATAACCACGTCTATACATAATAATCCTGTATTGCTAATAGAAAATAGATTGAAGAGTTTTTCTCCATATAAATAAAGACCAACTATCTCAAAAATGATGTGCTTCTAGATTTGAGATGATAATACCTAAAGCTCTCTATACATGAGAGAGTGGATATAAATTATTTTTAAAAACGCTTCACATGACTGGTCTGTTTACCATGGCCCACTCGAGTGACACGGTTTTAGTACATACGTGTCATCAATAAACATGAGTGCCGCATGTGAGTTCTCGCTGGCTATACATAAAAAACAAATACGATCGGTGGAGAGGAGAGATGATGAATTTATAGAGGACCCACACTAAAAAATCATGTTGGAGAACATAATGTTTAAAGTAGTATCTTGCTAATACGACATTACGAATATTATACGTGGATATCATGGGTTGTGACTGCCCCGATGTGATAACGGAGAGAGTATTCTCTCGGCTCTAGTATTGCGGTTTTCAACCCTGCTTCCAGACCTCTTTTTTTTTGCGCGGTAACCCTGCTTCCAGACTTGGGTTATGATGCATTGGGATTTCGTGGATGTGTCTGTATCCTAGGTTTAATTTGAAACATTATAGTCAGCTTAGGAATGCTCCCAGTAGCTTCATTATTCTACCTTATCACCGACACGGTTAGGAAAGAACAGATTCTCATGCTAATAAGTTCAGAACAAAACATATTCCATCTGCTCGTCTTTTCAGTTGGTAGCATATGCACAAAGCACAATGCGTGCATGATGGTAGTATAAAGAGAATAATGCCAGTATATGATGATAAAAGAAGAATGCATTTTGCTCGCTTCTGAAGCTCGTGTCTAGAAGGCTTCACATGCTGATTCCCCCTCCCCAGATTTGAAAAATTCAGGCATGCATTTCACATATGTCCGGCAATTTGCAATACTGGCTGCAAAACGTACAGATTTTCTTCAGAGCTTGGCGGCCTCACGAGCTAGAGGAACCGAACCCAGTCAGCTCATGTGCTCGCCGCCGTACGTGCCCAGCAGATCGAGGACACAGGATTCACGGGGAAGTTTCATTTGCACGGGATGATGGGATTGGAAGAAACTACATGCTGCGCCAGCAATTTGCGCCTCGCTACCCGACACGCACACACATCTCCGTGATCAGATCAGAGATCAGATGCTTTTCATGTGGGTGAGGCCCGGCCGAGCGGTCGGGTGAGAGCGCTGGGAGCCTTGGTGTCCACTGAACTTCACGCGATACCTGTGGTGGGTAAGATTCGCGCCTCCTGTCGCTAGTGCGAATCCGCTACTCACGCTGATGTTACAAGTACTCCGATGCGCGGCATTATGCGGCTACAAGGGCACAACTAGCAGACTTAGAAACAATGTTATTTGGAAATGAAGCTAACGCCATATTTGATGGAATAAACATGGTAATTATATTTTTTGCTAATGATTTCTAACCGCAATCCCGACACGACACACTTTATTATTATATTAGCTGTGCGGATGATTTTATCAAAGAATGAATTTGCTTTGATTTCAGTAATTGCAAAAGAAATGTGAACATAACTCGAACTTTTTAGTGTAGGCCGGTGGGGGTTGTTGACATAGGATCAGCGACTTTTCATGAATCATATGCGATGCAGTTTGCATTGCATCTACCGGAGTTTTCTGGGTTGATCGAGTAGTGATGCAAGGAGAACGTTCACGAACAGGGAAACTTTCAAGGTAGGGATGTTTTGAACAAACATTTTGTTGTGTTTGCTTCGCATGATTGAGAACACACACTTCATGGCTTTGCTAAAGTCTCCTTAAGAACTTATGGGCTCACTTTGTTTGGATGCTTGTTGATGACTCTACATGATTGCGTCGTGGCATCTCCACGAGAAATTTCTCGATCGGCTCCTCATTTGAAGAGTTTATCTGGCCACTTCTGTGATCTAGTTTAATTTTGTCCCGTTACTTTTTAAAGAGACACATTCTCTTTTTTTTCTCAGGTGACAAATGACGATGCAATACGGAGGATTCTAGAGAGCACACATGCTGCTAACATTTGTCGCTAGCTCGCAATAGCCCGGCTCAGTCAGTCAGGCTAAAGTTTAAGGCCATAGTATGTTAGCAGCCATCCGAGACTAGTCCAGTGAGGTATTACCGGGGAGACAATATCGTTATGGTTATGTCAAGATCAAGGTATGGACAAAAAAAACGACGAACACTTTTACCATGTATTTGTAGGACGCGCCATTAATTAAAAGTGGGGTGTGCAAAAAAACATAAAAGAAATGAGAAATGAATGTAAGAACATATAAAATATTTTTCGTTTCCCTCGAAAAAATGACTAGCAACAAATTTATAGGAATCGGTCTTCTGAACATAGAAGAGGAATATACATTCAAGAATGTAACCGGCCGAAGATATAGGGTGTAAACGTAACCGCGTTTCCTAGGCTAGAAGGCGTAAACCAGAGAGTACGTTTGCAGTGAGGCAGTGCTTCTCTCAAATACCCTCCAGGTGCTTGGGAAGGCTTCGTGTGTGTCTTCAATCGCAGTTGCT
This sequence comes from Echinochloa phyllopogon, assembly GCA_033239725.1. Classification (NCBI taxonomy): domain Eukaryota; kingdom Viridiplantae; phylum Streptophyta; class Magnoliopsida; order Poales; family Poaceae; genus Echinochloa; species Echinochloa phyllopogon. The sequence goes on from BTCW01000014.1 coordinate 48,950,917, forward strand.
CAAGAAATGGCAAGATTATAGCGGTTAGTAGACTCGACGCCATCGCTTCGGCGCACGCATCCGGAAACGGGCAAGTGCGCGCGGCACTTGTTGTCTCCGGCCGGTCACCGGTGAGGCGAACGATTGCTTTGGTAGATGCACGGCGGCAACACGAGCTGCCGAGACGCCGGCCAGCTCTCCAGTCCCACGCTTGCTCCCAGCTCGAGTCTCAGCAGGAAACATTTCAACAGCCTTCCATAGATTATTTCCGTACATTTTTTCTTGTTAACGTTCCAAAGAATTTGATGAATCCATTCTATATGCTAATGCTAGATTCCTTTAACTTCACTCCGTTCCACGCTTTCTGGAAATTTTCCTCCAAAGTTTCTCCATACAAAAGATGCATTATATATATATATATATATGCAGTCGGGTGCAGTTTGTTTTCTTTTTCGCATGAAATTCAGAGTGCCACCAGATGTTTTTAGGAGCACTAGCGGCCAGCCCCTGCAATTATCGTTGCCACTCTATCAGTTCCCATGTCGTGATATCCGCCAGTCTTCCCTCTATTGGCTGTGCTCATTTCCTAAGCATCCACTTCAATTAATATATTCATCTTTCAGATTTCAGTTCACTTTACACGTAGGCAAAGCACACCGCACAGGTGGCACGCTGGACAAAACGAGCTATCCAATCAGAGATCGCAAGAGATATGCCCATCCATGCAGCGGCCTAGCGGGTGGCTCTCAGCGTTTCCCGCCATTATTTAAACTCCACTCCGTCTGCCTACTACCTCACCGCAGCAGCCAACAGCAAAACAGCTCACGAGCTCCGAGCCAAGTAGCAGGAAAACCTCCTCGGTGCTTATCAATGGCCGCTTCGACAATGTCGCTCTCCTCTCCTGCTCTTGCCGGCAAGGCGGCCAAGATCGCCTCATCCAGCGTGTTTGGCGAGGGCCGCATCACCATGCGCAAGACGGCCGCCAAGACCAAGCCCGCCGCGGCGTCCGGCAGCCCCTGGTACGGCCCGGACCGCGTCCTCTACCTCGTTCCTCTGTCCGGCGAGCCGCCGTCCTACCTCACCGGTGAGTTCCCGGGAGACTATGGCTGGGACACCGCGGGGCTCTCGGCCGACCCCGAGACGTTCGCCAAGAACAGGGAGCTAGAGGTGATCCACTGCCGGTGGGCCATGCTCGGCGCGCTCGGCTGCGTCTTCCCTAGCTGAGCTCCTCGCCCGCAACGACGTCAAGTTCGGCGAGGCCGTCTGGTTCAAGGCCGGATCCCAGATCTTCAGTGAGGGCGGTCTGGATTATCTAGGCAACCCCAGCCTCGTGCACGCGCAGAGCATCCTCGCCATCTGGGCATGCCAGGTACAGTATTAATTGAAGTGTAAAGTGAGCTGAATTTCTGCTCTGTTTTTTCAATGTGAATGAACACCTGTCAATGCTTGATCAGGTTATCTTGATGGGGGCCGTGGAGGGATACAGGGTGGTTGGTGGGCCGCTCGGCGAGGTGGTCGACCCGTTGTACCCTGGAGGGAGCTTTGACCCGCTGGGCCTCGCTGATGACCCTGAGAAGTTCGCGGAGCTGAAGGTGAAGGAGATCAAGAACGGCCGCCTCGCCATGTTCTCCATGTTTGGGTTCTTCGTCCAGGCCATCGTCACCGGTAAGGGACCCCTGGAGAACTTGGCCGACCATATTGCCGACCCCGTTAGCAAGAATGCGTGGGCGTTCGCCACCAACTTCGTCCCTGGAAACTGATAATCCGCTGAGGATTTTATTTGAGGCAACCTCAGAGTCCAGATTGTTTTGCGAAGAGCAAACAGAACAATGAGGTCATGCTACGAAGAGCGCCACTCTATATTTGTTCGTTAAGATTGTGGCATGTGATACTATTTGATTGGTTCATAATTCAATGAAGAAAAATGCGGAATGGACTGAAATTGAATTAACTTCCGCTTGTTATTTTCTTAGTATGATGTCTATGGAACTTTGTTTTTGGAAGGAACATTACTGCATTACAGTGCTTGATGGAGTAAATATCATTTCATAACACTGATCATAGACATCTCCATTTATTACTACATAGCTGCAGGAATCGTTTCTGAAAATGCTATGACCCTGTTTGGATCCACCTTAGCTAAAGTTTAGCTCAATAATTTGGCTAAAGTTTAGCCAGCTAAAGTGTATCTAGCTAAAGTTTAGTTGGGACTGTTTGAATCTCCTAGCTCATTGATGATTATTGACCATAATATCCTCTCTTTTATATGGATCTCCTATAACCTGCATCGTCCTCTCTTCTCCTTTCGTGTCACCACCACTAGCGTGCCGCCCCTCCTACTCTCCTGTGCCGCCACCCACTGCAAGCGTGATGCCACGGACAGGGTCCTCTACCCCTTGCGCCCCGATCTGGTTGCTGCGGGCGGGTGAGCCACCAGGCCGAGGTTCCATGGCCATGCGTCGCCCCGAGCAAAGTCCTCCGCCACACAGGCTCCGACCAATGCGGGGCAACGAACGGTGGCAACGCTCCTCATGTCGTTATCACCCCAAACCAGCATCCCCATCTGGCTGCCGCGGGGTGGGCATCCGCGACCGCGCACCACCTTGGGCGGAGTCCACCACGGGTGGTGGGTAGCGCATGGCAGCCACTCCACATTGGTGCCCGCTGGATGGGAGAGGAGGAGAAGGGATGATAAGCCAGGGAAGAAGGAGACAAAGGAGGGGGGAAAGGAAAGAGAAAGGGAGTAGAAGCGCCTCTGGAACGAGAGGAAGGTGGAAAAAGTGCAGGGATAATTTTGTCTTTGAACATGTTTTAGCTGGTTTGGCTGGGTTAGAGCAGCTAGAAAAAAGTGTGGTTCCTATTAGTTGGGAGGACTTTAGCTGTTCCTTTAGCTGGCTTGTTTGGATTCATAGCAGCTAAACTTTAGCTGTTCCTTCAGCTGACCTATTTGGATCCAAACATGGCCATAGTGTAAGCCAATATGAAAATTTCACATTTGTTCATTATTCCATAAATATTGCCACCGCCATTTCTGGCTACATCTATTTTTCGTGGCTTTAGTGAGATTGAAGAAATTTACGAGGGGGACACTCGCGAGCAATTCAATAATTCGCCATCCTCTAGTCCCAGTGGCAATTTTCGTTACCCTAGACCATGCTAATCTCAGTGACTCAGATGATCCTTATGTGAGGGGCAGTGTCTAATTGTCACTTTGTAGATAGGACACAGCTAATTCTTTGGAGCAAATGTGCAATGGGACATAAAAAAAGATATATAGTATTTCCTCTATTTTTTATTGTTAAGGAATAGTTTGACCTGGTATGATGAAATCTCATTGTGATACATTTGTTTTACAAATTCTTAGACTAATTATTCCTCAAAGAATAAAAAGTTTGAATCTCAAATTGCCGTTTAGCTATCTGTATATTATCCAGTATATATTAGACTTAAGATCTCATTACTTTGAACCAAACAGTACCACAGTGAGAAGCTGGCGAATCTCTAATTATACCCTTTGTTCAGCTGGCTGGGCCAAAACCACCCGATAGGGCAAAGGCAGCTGAGACTTTGTCAAGTACTCCCTCCACGCGCACGAATATCAAGATTTAAACTTTATAAATCTTTAATCAATAATTTAGCTAACACTTTTAACTTTTATAATGCAAACTTGATACGGTTGGATTTGTAATCAAATATAATCTTTAATGGTTATAAATTTGTAACAACAAATGATATAATTAAGATAAATGAATGATTAAAGTATGATTAAAAGACCATGCCAAGTCAAATCGCGTCTTCCAAAAATAGATGGAGGGAGTATAAATAGCTCGATCTAGATGGTAAAAACAAGAAAATTCAAGGTAAATATAAAAAACATTACCACACAACTCTATCAAAATACTTGTTCAAAAGTTTAGAAAATTCAAAAACAGTTTCATAAAACTTTTTTTGAAATAGTTTTGGGGAAATCAAAGAAAATTATTCACAAAACTTCTTTTAAAAATGTTACTATTCATAGACTTTTAGACAAGCTTTTCAAAAATTTAAAGAACTTTGGGTAAAATAAATTAAGGGCTAAAAAACAGATTAGGCTAAAAGAATAAGCTGGACGAGATCATAGTGTTTTTAGAGAAATAATTGATACCATAGCTGTCAACATCATTATTCCGTCATACAATTTTATGTCTGATTCTACAACTGTAGTCCATGATATACGTTTTGTGATTTTTATGTTTAGTCTATGAATGCAATCTTCTTTAAAATTATTGAGGGCTCTGATTACAACTAGAGTCCATGAAATACGTTTTATGATTTTTATGTTTAGTCTATGAATGCAATCTTCTTTAAAAACCTTCAGCGTGATTGTCGACAGCCTTGATAAAACGATGGCATGCCAGCAGAGTAACAAATACTACACGATACACGGCAAGAAAGATGAAGGCAAAGCTGTCTTAACAAGATCGGGGTCGGGGCTGGTGACCGCAAATCCAACTATGGGAACAAGCACCAGTGATAAGGGCACAATGATGTAGAAGATATACAGCAATTAAGCAAATTGACCAAGAAGATGAATAATACTAGCAAGTACTATATATGTTGACTGTTGGATTTGAATCAGTCTCGTGCTTCAAGTGTAAAATGGGCAATCAGAATTAGAATGTCCCCTCATAAATAGCTTTGTTCTGTTAGAGATATCAGCTCATCACTTTACACGTAAGAAAAGCACAATACACATGGCATACTAGACAAAGCCACTTATCCAATTAGAGAGCGAAACAGGTATTCCCATCCATGTCACGGCTTAACGGCTAAGGCCCTCATCGCTTCCTCACCAGTCACCACAGCGGCACAGTCTGCAATAGCTCACAAGCTCTAAGCCAAGCAGCAGCTAGTGAATAGGAACTTGGCTCTGTGTCGTGTGCCATTCCATTAACCAATTAGCACACCTTCATGTTCCAAGCTGGTGATAGCTTTTGGAACACTGGTCACATCAGTATAGCAGTAGAGTAGTGCTGATGGTATATGCTTGTATTTTTGACACCTTTGGTTTTTACAACAATTCATACTAGAACCACACAAACAGGATTAGGAAGCATTTAAACCCTTCGTTGCTCGGCCAATATTACTAAAAGCTTATTATTGCATCAGTGGATGTTTGCTGTACATAGAAATGCAACAGGGCATCAACCTTGGGCCTATTTCTCCACGCTTATGGGCGCGTTTGGATGTGTGCCCGTGTCGGCCAGGCCAAAATCGTTGACTGCGGCAAAACGTTTCACTTGGATGCTGGTCCAAATTTGGCTTGCCCTGACTGCCGTAGTTCATTTTCTTGCGCCAGGCCGGCCAATTCGAGGGCGGCCAAATGGGCCGCCAAACTTCGGCCGCTGCCGATGTTTGACAGGGCAGATGCAGGTATCATTCAAACGCACCCATATTACACCGGAATAACTATCTATCGCGCGCGCGACGGATAACAATTCTGTCGCGCGCGCGGAGGGTGGGCTTACTTGGGTGTGCTTCCTCGGCCTATTAAGATCGTGGGCTGTGCAGAGTACCACAATAAGCCCAATAAAGATCCATATATTAATTTTTTTTGTTATTTTTATTATTTATTTACTTTTTCTATATCTATTAATTTATATTTTTTGTTCTTTTATTTATTTTCTGTACTCTTATTTTTATACTAACTTGTTCGTCCGTATATATATATATATATATATTGTTCGCAATATAGATATATTTGTTCTCCGTGTATATTAATTTATTTTCAACGTGGATTCTTATGTTCTCCATGTGCAGCAATTTGTTCACAATGTGAACTCATTTGTTCTCCATGTGTACTAATTTGTTCGTAATGTGCACTGATTTGTTCTTCATGTGTAGTAATTTGTTCGCAGTGTAGATTCTTATGTTCTCCATGTGCAGTAATTTGTTCGCAACGTGAACTCATTTGTTCTCCATGTACAGTAATTTGTTCGCAACGTGGATTCTTCTGTTCTCCATGTGCATCAATTTGTTCGCAACGTGGACTCATTTATTCTAGTTTGATAAAAAAATATTCAAAAAATCATCTAAATATAGTCAAGTGAGATCTTGTTTTGAAGATTTGATCGCAATAAACATTATGGTGCGATCGGAATTTAATTTAGATGTTTGGTTTAAGAGTAATGATTTTTTTCTAAACTTTATCGCATGCAAAAGGTAACAGTGAACCAGTCATGTCACCAGATGGGAGCAACCTAGGTGCATGTGCTACGCGCGGTCAGTTCTAGATGGCTGAATCAATTCAGCCCAATATTAACCCAACATAAAAAATAAGAGGGCACGTAATCTTTCGGGTGATAGTCGGGTGCGCATCACAAGCGTGATGGCCTGACACGCCCATATTACACCCCATGGCACCTAGCTCTCGGCAGAAATAACCTGAATAGTAGCACACCTCAATTATGCCCAATGTTGGTGCGAGAATAGAAAAAATTGGAAACGTAATAGTGCTGCCTGCTACAGGAGTATCCCTCATTGGGCCTATTTGTCCAGTAATGCTGGGCTAGAATAGTACCCCAAGGCCGAGCCGGACCCAGCAGCACTGCTAGTCGGCCCAACGACATGAAAATCGAATTTCCCTTGCTAGAGGCACGGGCTCTCCGAAGAAGACCGAGCAGGTGAGCGCTGCCGTCGACGGCTCGACGCACCCAGGCTCCCCAACTCCGACGAGATTATCAGGCATGCCCCGCCGGCAGCCGCAACTTTAGTCTCACAAGAAAAAGATTATCAGGCCCATGTTTAGTTTTAAATTTTAGAATGTTAAAGTTTAAAAAAAATTTAAAAAGATACTATAGCATTCCGTTTGTATTTGTGAATAATTATCCAAATATTGGTTAATTAGGCTTAAAATGTTCGTCTCGCAAAGTACAACAAAACTATGCAATTAATTTTTAATTTTATCTACATTTAATATTTTATACATGTATCGATATTTTGATGTGATGAATTTTTTTACAGTGAAATTTGAGGTGAAATTTGAGAACTAATGGGCAGGTTGCAAGCGAATGCATTGTACTTGGACCACTGCTTGCGGCTCCGGGGCTGGTGTCCAAACAGCTAATTTCCCTTCTGACTTTGCGGCTTGACATGGCTGGCCATTTCCAAGCCCATGACCAGGATAGTGTCCTTCGCGTGGCCCCACCGGATTGGCCGGCCAACGTGGCTCCCCTTGGCCCGCTCCCACCCCTATGGCCCTATTAATATAGCCGCCTCACGCCCTCCCCACCACGCCACACACAAACCCCGCGCCCGCCACCGGCCACATCCACACAGGCGCCCACCAATCCCCCCGCCGACGAAGATGACTGCCGGCCAGCCGCTCCGCACCGAGGCGGCCGCTCAGCCCCAGCATGTGCGCCACGCGCCGCTCGACGCCAACATCGTGCCGTCCTACCCCCCGCCCGAGTCCGTCGGCGACGAGTCCTGGGTCTGGTCCCAGATCAAGGCCGAGGCCCGGCGCGACGCGGAGGCCGAGCCGGCGCTCGCCTCCTTCCTCTACGCCACCGTGCTGTCCCACGCGTCCCTCGACCGCTCCCTCGCCTTCCACCTCGCCAACAAGCTCTGCTCCTCCACGCTGCTCTCCACGCTCCTCTACGACCTCTTCGTCGCCACGCTCGCCGCGCACCCGTCCGTGCGCGCCGCCGCCGCCGCCGACCTCGTCGCCGCGCGGGCGCGGGACCCCGCCTGCGCGGGCTTCGCCCACTGCCTCCTCAACTACAAGGGCTTCCTCGCCGTGCAGGCGCACCGCGTCGCGCACGTGCTCTGGGCGCAGGGCCGCCGCGCGCTCGCGCTCGCGCTCCAGTCCCGCGTCGCCGAGGTCTTCGCCGTCGACATCCACCCGGCCGCCGCCGTCGGCAAGGGCGTCCTGCTCGACCACGCCACCGGCGTGGTCATCGGCGAGACCGCCGTCGTGGGGGACAACGTCTCCATCCTCCACCACGTCACGCTGGGAGGGACCGGCAAGGAGGTGGGCGACCGCCACCCCAAGATCGGGGACGGCGTGCTCATCGGCGCGGGGGCCACCATCCTCGGGAACGTCAGGATCGGGGCAGGGGCCAAGGTCGGGGCCGGGTCGCTGGTGCTCATCGACGTGCCGCCGAGGAGCACCGCCGTGGGGAACCCCGCCAGGCTCATCGGCGGGAAGAAGGGCGAGGATGTGATGCCGGGGGAGTCCATGGACCACACATCGTTCATACAGCAGTGGTCCGACTACATCATCTGAGCCCAGCAAGCTGCTCGTCTTGCTTTTCTAGTAGTGCTATAATCTTTGTCATTTCGTTGTCTTTGTGTGCCTGTGTTAGCTGTAAGGTTCTGGTGAGGGCAACCGTGCTATACATGGTCTCCTGACAGAGGTGCTGAGAGTTCACTCTGTAATTTTCGAAGCAGATGAGCAATATGGACTACTACTTTTTGCAAGACAGATCCTCCAAAATCAAGAATTTAAAATTAGTCATAAGCTAAAATAAACGGGCCAAAACTGTTTGCTACCATCTCCACCAGTAAGAAAAAAGGATTTCCAGAGTTTTTTTTCTAAATTACTCCGTACCTGTCAACTTGTACTATCTTGCAGAATTATTCAAAAATAGCGATGCTCAAGTCATCTGCCGGAGTCTGGATTTCATGATCGGGTTGTGTATTGGGGGGATATTTCCTGTACGGACTTTGCACGCGGTGTGTGCAGAACTAGATATGAAATTTAGACCTATCTATGGCCGGTTCAAAAAATGATAATATGTCGTACTGCCATACGCTTAATGTTTGGAATTACACTCAAACGAGCACAGCTGATCTCTTTGATAACCGGGCAAAATAGGGTAGACAGAAACCAAATCGGCACTTATTGATGAGAGCTGCGGCTTTTTTGGCAATTTGGAATACCAAAAATGAGATAATTTTTCTTTTAATGTCAACCTAAATCTTTTTTGTAGGTTTAGAAACATATTGGCTCCGTTTTTTTTCAAGTTGCAGTGAAGTGAAAGCGAGCGGGTGATCCTAATTGCAACATGTTGTTTATCGGAGATGAATGTGTTGAATTTCTTTACTTCGAATGGATGATCTTTTAGTTTACGGATTGGTGCCTGACTTCATTCTTAGATACAAAATTGTGTGTTTATTTAGTTTCATACTTATCCGTGTAATAATTTTAGGCTGACCTCTCTTCGATTTGAGGTGGGCAAAGTCGGAATTTTATTCCATTATCTAAAATTGTATTGCCATACAATAAAATTATAAAATCTAACTTTCATATATGGAATCATAGCAATGTTCATTTATAAATAATGAAACTGATTGTATTCCATATGGTCGCATGCATTCCTAATATTTGCCGTATCTGTACATCTATATAGTAAAATTATTTTGTAATAGTCTTAAAATTAAAATTGTTTGTTACCATAATATTAAGCATCAGATAATGCAAGCACATACGTTTCAACGGTTGTCTTTGATGATGAGTCAATGGGCCATAGGCCGTACTCAACTCAAGTCCCACCTCTACGGAGACTCACTGAAAGAATGAAGAAAATGTGCTTTCGCTCTCGCCCCCTCCCTCAAGCTCCCCCCAACTTTCTCCAGACCCCCCCTCTCTCTTCCTTCTAGTGCCAAAGGTGGGGTGGGCTTGCCTCGCTGTGCCCTTAGTATATCTAGACTAGATAGATTTTAGTTGTCGTCGAATGGGCCTTTACTCCCTTGACGTTTCCATGGAAGTTGCCGCTGCCGTTGGCGTCAATAAGGTGAGCCTACATAAAATAAACTCCTCTCCACCACACACGGAGGAAGATACACCCCGTCCTCCTTCACCACGATGGCTCGCCGTCAACCTTGTCGCAACCATCCTCGCCGCGGATCCGGCTCCTGGGGAAGTGGATCTGGACGTGTGCATGGTAGATCTTGCCAGTCCCCTTCTTCTCGTTGGCGCTGCTGCTTTGGATTAGGGTATGGTCGAGTACGTCCTTCTCCCCCATTTGTCGCCCCATTGATTCCCACGCCGCCCCACCCCTATGTGAGTCTACAACAACCAGAAACTCTACCACAATACACCGATGATGTCCATGCCGGTGCCAACGAAGCAGCGAGCCACCGGCTTTGAGAAAGACGCCTACATACACTCTATCGACAACTTCAACAACATCAACAATTCGGTGGAGAAGTAAGATCCTACCGACTTCCTCGGCTTTTCAAACCATCGTAGAGTGAGGTCCCCTCCGGCGAGCTGCCTTCCGCAGTTCTGCTGTCGTCAATGTTCATGTTGTTTGTAATTCCCTTCTTCGGGGATCTAGTTGCAATTCGATCCTTTTTGGAGGACCGTTGTGCAATTTAATTGCTTAAATATAATAGAACCACCTTTAATAGAAAATAAGATTGTGTAACAGGTAGTTGACCGGAGACCGTGTTGGTTATGAACTCGACGATTCATACTATAGAGACAGATGAGGGAGGCAGAGGGTTTGATAAAAAAAATGACTAACATGTGGTGTCGTTAGAAAGGATAGTATTTTAGTGACCGATAGATCCGTCGGTCGTTAAAAATTTAACGAAAAAAGAACGGACAAATGAGATCCTTAGGAGGGGCAGTGTTCACTGATTAGTGGATCCGTCAAAAGTTTTGGATGTATAGAAATAGATATGCACTAAGTATAAAAAAAATTCCACATCTACCGTGCCCGAGGAACAGCGCATCGGAAAACCGAAAATGTCGATGAATTACCTTGTGTAGCGGTGCCCGATTGCCTATGTCGCCTTGCGTATCGACTGCGAAAGGTGCTGTCTTGTCGTGTCACTTGTTTGCTGCAGTCCTTGCAGATAATATCGCATTTGGCGCTCTTCATTTTTCTGGATGAAAGTAATTGGCAGTATATATATATATATATATATATATATATATATATATATATATATATATATATATCCATTGCTGCACGCCTTGATGTCTTCATGAAGCCCATGGTTTTAGAGATTCTTGCTGGGCTTCGCGACGGCATCTCTCGCGTTCACACGCGAGTCGCTCGACCTAACCACATACTCCGTACGGTTCTTGGACTTCGGAGGTAGGGTATTCGGGCTCGTCTCGCAAACATTGGCAGATTGCCCACTTGATGCAACGCGGCGACCTCCGGGCCTTAAGCCCCTAATGCCTTATTCTTTTGGTGGGAGTAGAACATCAAGGCGAACATGGCTTTGGCATCGAAACGATATACTCCTTGTCCGTCTTGCGTAGTTTGCTGGATTGTTGTTTGGCACTTTTCGGAGTTGTTGAGTGCCAAGGATCGCGAAGGTGAGTTAAATTAGTATACAAGGGTGCAAGATTCACTCTCGTCACTCTAGTGGTTGATGGTGGCAGTCTGTCAGTGGTAATAAACTAATAATCGATGGGACGGCACTTCTTTCATGCTTAAGAAAAGAAAATTAGCATCACGTTTTTCTTCTTACTCCCTCGTACCAGAAAAAATACAACTATCTTATATCAAAGAGTCAAACAATTTTAAAGTTAACTAAATTTATACAAAATAATACTAATATTTATAATACTCCGAAATAATAATATTAGATTAATTATTTAATATATTTTTATACTAAATCTATTTAGAGATATAAATGTTAGTAATTTTTTAAAAAATATCAACTTAAAGTTGTTTGGCTCCTTGATACGGAAGAGTTGTATTATTTCTAGAACGGAGGAGTATATTGAAACATCTGCTCCTTGTCTAGAGTAGTCTTTTGTAGGGTACAAATATATATTTTTTAAAAAAACAAACCGAACAATAGAGTTATCGATTATATTAAAAAGAAAAATAAATCAAGACCACGACACCTGCAACTCACAGCATCGCCGTCACCATCGTCCTCAATGCCTCCTTAGTATGGCCGCAACCAGCGCCTGCATCCACGAGTAATCGTAAGCACGCTCCATCAATGACCTCCGGCTCGCACTGCCGCGTGACAGAGATGGGTGTGCTTTGCAAGTGCCGCTGTCGTCAATGCTTTGCTTGCATATCTGCAGTTGTGCACGGCAGGGCTCCCCTTCCTTCCTTCCTTCTTGACAGAGCTCGCTTTGCTTGCTCTCCTCCTGGTCCACGACAGGGGACGATCTGTTCTTCTTGTGATCTTGCTACCTCATTAGTGTCCAACCAACGGATATTCTTGTCTCTGCCTTGGTGAGCATTCTCGTCTCCATTTGCCATCGTGAGTAATTAACCTGATCATCGGGTCCGTGGGGTGAGAATAGATCATAGTCTCTATGTCTCCTTCACAATACACTTAGCCCTAATTAATTTTAGCTTCAAAATTAGCTGTATTTTAATCTGATTTTAATTGAGTTCGTTACTTCAAATTTCTAATATAAAATCTAAATCTAGTGTCTTTACAGCCCCTTGCGCCTCATTTCCGCTCCAAAAGTGCTGGCAGCAGCCGGGACGCCGACAAAGAACCTGCGTAGGTTGAGCCGGCTGCTGCTACGATCCCACGCCGTCGTGGAGGAAGCCGACAGGCTGCGTATCACAGAGCAAGCGATGCTCCGGCAGCTCAAGATTTTTTTTTTGAAAATTGCAGCTGAAGTGAAGATTCTGGCACAAGGCCGGGCTCTACAGAGGAAGATGAGGGTGCGTGCCACCCATCGCCATCGCCCATCGGCGGATTCGGCGCTATCCAAATCCTGTCCGGTGAAACGTTTGCTTGCAAACGCATATCATTTGCTTATGCTAACAGCGTAACGGAACTGGGATTGCATTATCGCCGAAATAGAGGAGTTCGTCGTGTGGTACTTTTTATATTTTAGTTCTTTTTTAAAATATCTCACGTTTAGACTTCTAAAGAAACGAATTGCGTTTTTATCCAGGGGTCAGCGCCATGGTTCACGGCGTCGCCGAGGTAACACGTCTCGGCGTCACGAATCATCGTGTTACCTCGGCACCGTGAACCATGGCACTGACCCCTGGATCAAAAACGCAATTCGTTCCTGCAAAGATCTAAACCTGAGATTCTCTAGAAAAAAAGTCAAAATATAAAAAGTACATTCTGTGACTCGTCCTTGATCAAATTTGTGACGAGAACGGTATTTGTTTAAAAATTGAGACCGCTAACGTAATGTATTATTGTTCCTACGATTTGTTTAGTTTCTGAGAAACACCTACGCATCGTTTGATTGCAACCAACAACATTCAAGTGTTGAACTTGCCACGGCTAATGTAGTACTCCATTTGTTTCAAAAATAATGTAACTCTCATTTTCAAGGAAATAAAATAATTTTAAGTTTGATCAAATTTATTAAAAACACTAACATTTATGTGTCCAAATAGGTTTGGTATAAAAATATATTCCATCTAATGATATTTATTTTATTTTATAAATATTAATATTATTTTGATAAATTTTATCAAACTTAAAATCGATTGATTCTTTAATAACGAGAATTACATTTTTTTTCTATACAGAGCGAGTAATGTCTAATGTAGAGGGCAATGTTAAAATTTCCTTACAGGCCCTTGATTTCGTCACTAACGATTGGCCGGCCCAACAAGAACCAAAGAAAATGGCTGGCTGGAATGAGAGGGGCTGGGCCTACTGTATCTAAGAAAATAAGACCCACGCTCTCCTCCCAGCCTCCCTCCGTCCCGTTCCGTCCCCAACAGAAGGCTCCACTCCACTCCGCCCCGCCGCCCGCAATGCCCAGGAGCTTCCTCGACGCCGGCGGCCGCGCCACGCGGGCGCTTGCGGCCGGGTGGTGGTCGCAGCGCCGGGTGCTTCCGGGGGCGGTGGATCCTCCTCCCGGCCTCGCGATCCGCGCGCGGGAGCTCGCCCGCCAGACCGGCGCCGCTGCCCCGGGGCTGCGCGCCGATCTCCCGTGCTCCGCCGGGCCGCGCCTCCCCACCTGATCTCCCTCGTATGCACTGGTCGCCAGTGCTGCTCCTCCAGCTCCGCTCCCCCGTGTCGCGCGGTTTTCGACGGAAGTTACTCCGTCACCGTCTGATAGCAGCGAAGATATTCTAATCCTCTACTCATGTTATGAATTTTCCTTTGATCAGCAGTCCATAGGTGCTGTTTTAGCATCGAATTTGCCAGATTCAGACGTGTGATTCAGTGCCCCTAAGATGCCTAACAAAACAACAAAAGCATCGCCTTTTTTTGTCTTCCTTTGTCCATTCACTGCACATCCACATTGTTTCTTGATAGGGGAATACCGACAGCAGCCTGGCATCCTGAGGAACCGCAATTTAGGCTTCAGACACAACTGAAAGGTAACGTGATGTTAAATAAAAAGCAAGAGAATCTTGCTCGCAGGTGAAGAAACTTTGTGGGTCTCTGGCCAAGCTGTTCACAGCTCAATTCCACAAGCCTGTCTTTGCTCGACAATATTGCTTTGAACGTGTCACAATATGCAGATCACCAATTACTCATGTTGAGTGTAGAGGCCGGAATGTTTTTCTTACCATGTGATGTCTAATTCTGACTTCATACAAAATCTGAAATTCAGAATAGTGTCTTACGTGGTCTCCAGAAAAGGATTGTCTTTCATTCTTCTTTTAGTTTCCCACATAGTCTGAGTTTGTACAAAGTCAAAGATTGCATATCACGTGCCTTCATATTTGACGATTGACTACTGATGATGTAGAAAGTATTTTTTTTCTTTTACGCTTACAATGGTCCTTGGTCTAATTGTCTATTCAGCAGCTGGAAGAAACCGGAACTAGGACGGGACGGATCCGAAATGAAGTTGGTTGGAGCCTGGGGGGAGTGGGAAGCAGAGCAGGTGGTGCGAGCATCACAGACTCACAGCACAGGAGCCAAAGAACTTTGCCGTCAGTCGGCACCATCCGCAGTCCGCATGAGCTAATCGTTGGCTTTTATTGCAGCTACCCCCACTAGAATTAAGGAGATGAAGTTATAAACCCATGAAGATTTGTGTCTCGCTCGAATCAAATACACCCCTTTTCTTATCTAAAAGCTGTTAATTGCTACTCTCTCCACCGTCTCAAATTACTATTTACTTTGACTTTGTTGAAATCAAATTTGCCTCAATTAAACTAAGCTTATAAAAAATATAATAGCATGGTGAATTCAATTGACCAATTTAATATCATAGATGTTATTATATTTTTTATAAACTTGATCAAATTTAGATAAATTCGACCTAGAACAAATCTAAAATGAATAGTCTCAGCCTTGGAGAGACTTTGGTGGAACAGATAACCTCAACCTTTTCCGTGGTGATATTTGCAGTGCAAGTTGATTAGCTCGGTAGTCAATGCTGGCAATGGTGGTGTACTGGACTACTTGGTGTTATGATTACGTGCTACACTACTTATGTGTGTGCCTATTCTGATCTCTCATCTAATCGTCTTTTGTCAACCAGAAGCAACAAGCACACTTGCCATCGATTGATGGACAGTGCCCTCGCGGTTTGGTCATGCCAATGCAATGTGTGAACAACGGTAAAACTTGTCCCCAGGCTGCCTGCCTGTTTGACTTCATCTAATTATACATTATCTCCGATCCAAATTCGTATTTGATGTTGATTTTTTTTCATAAAGTTTGACCATTCATTTTGTTAAAAAATTTAGTTCAAATATATCACATAATAATTCATGCTTAAAGTAGTTTTGGTATAAAATAAATAACAGTTGCATAATTTTTTGAATAAGATGAATGAATAAGTCGTGAGAAAAAGTCAATGATAAATAATAATTTGGAACAAATGCAGTATATAATTGTAAGAAATCGGCAGCAAAGTGATTGCCTGAGTCAAAAGAACCCCAACCAAACAACTCTTCCATCTTCCCTTGAGAAAGTTCAGAATGGACACATTCCTTTCGGGAGTTCTCGCTGACCTTGCCAGCAGATCTGTGTCCTTCCTCGTCGACAGATACTACCGGCATCAGAACAGGGTGGGGGAGAATCTGCAGAAGCTCCGCCGCCTGTTGCTGCGCATCGAGGCCACTGTCGAGGAGGCTGAGGGGCGGAGCGTCACGAACCAAGCTATGCTTCAGCAGCTTCAGATGCTGAGAGAGGCGATGTACAAAGGCTGCTACCTGTTTGATACTTTCAAGTACCGGATGCTGCAACAAGACAAGGGCAATGGCCATATTGGTGCTCACTCCTCTGCCTTGTCCAAGTTGGCCCCAGCCAAGCGTTTGTGCTACAACAGGGCAACGAGGAGGGCGTTATTCCAAGTTGAGGGGGTGAATGAGTCTGAGCTGCAGAAAATGCTCGGAAGCCTGCAGGGCGTCGTTGAAGACATGCTGGAGTTCACTGTGTTCTTGAGCTCATATCCTGCCATCAGCCGTGGGCCTTATAGCCGCTACTTGTTTCTGGAGAAGTGCATGTTTGGTCGCCAAACGGAGATGGAGAAGATAACCAGCTTCTTGTTGCAGCCAGAGTCTCCATGGGCAGAAAGACTGCAAGTGCTTCCGATAATCGGCCCGGCGAGAGTTGGCAAAAGCACTCTTGTTGAGCATGTATGTTACGATGAGAGGGTTCGAGCTCACTTCTCTTTGATCATTCTGTGCAGCGGAGATACTTCTATCGCAGAAGGCAGTGGTGTAGTGAAGCACCGAGGTCATGGTTCACATGGGAGGTCACTTGTTATCATGGAGCTTGCTGATGACTTTGTTCTAGACGAGAGACAGTGTAAAAGGTTTCACTCCTCAACGAGCAAAATGCCACCTGGAAGTAAAGTCATTATCACAAGCAGATCGGAGGGTATCTTGAAGCTTGGAACAACACGAGCTCTTAGCCTGAATTTTTTTGCCTCAAGAAGCTTTCTGGTACTTCTTCAAGGTGTTGGCTTTTGGAAGCACAAATCCGGAGGACCCCCAGAACTAGCATAGATAGATCTTTCAGAGCTGTGGAAATTTCAGAGGAGCAAGATAGATCTTTCATAGCCGCAAACACCATCGGCGGCATTCTGAGAGCTAAACTCGACATCCGGTTTTGGCGCAAGATCCTTGAATTACATAGAAGCAATGTACAGATGCATATCCTTCTTTTCGGTGAGCACCCACATAAGCTTCTTCAGAAAAGGCAGGCTGCATATATTTGGAGTATGCCCAATATTGCCAAGTGGCTCAAAGTTCGTTATTGTCAAACACGCCCTCCTCCTCCAGAGGAGGTTCCCAAGATAATGCTGCGTGAAGTCCAGACTGGAAGTGTAAAAGCTCCTGGTCCTGGGAAATTCGAAGTCGTCGTGTGGAAATCAGGCATACCTCCGCACCACAGCTACCCAATGAGTTGTGAGATACAGGCACCACAACGCAGGATGGCCAAGAATAAGCGGCCCTACCACGAGGTGTGAATCAGGCCCCTGTTTTAGATCTCATTGTGATTAGAGTAATCAGCTAAAAAACACTATACCATTCAAACACCCCACGTAATTCGGTGGATTATACAAATCCAACCAACTAGATTATTGTAACTAGCAAGATGGCTCGCGCAAACAGCGTGGGTAGCTAGATTTTCTATTCATAAGCACAATATCTTTTGACTTCAAATATTTTTGTTTAATTATTATTTTTTTATCCAAAGGAATAATACAAAGGTGTCATATTTTTATCATTAATTTTATGGTGGAAACATGAAATCAAATAAAAAAAGAATTCTTATATTAAAATATTTTTTGTTGCCATGCCAATTCATATTGTAGAGTTTTGATTATAGTGACAAATACCTTTAAGGTTTAATAAGAAGATAGGGATGATTTAGTAGTTTCATGTAGACCATTATTAAGAGGACCTAAAGAATGTAACCCAGACATACTCAACCAAATCTATATATGCAATTGAGCTAGTTATGTTCATTTCTCTTTTCAATCTTGTATTATTGGATGCATCATCAGTGAGTTGACTTAACTGCATTTAGATCATGATAGTGTATTTGGTCAAACCTATTCGCTACCTTTTTCAGATGACGTTTTCGACCTCATCTTATACGTTGACTTTGTCATAATCTTCATTCAACTGATTAACTTTCTAGTGCACATAGCAGTTTTCATTGATCGTGCCGATCGATCTCTCTTTGTCATGCAACACTCTCTTCAAGTTTTTTTGTATAATGGTGTTTTTTTAAGGAAAATAATCAAAAAATATTGTGTAGCTTGATAAGATACAATTTTCATAAGAAGTCCGGTTAACACCCTGCAAATATGATGATAGTTCTATTTTCAACCCTAAAGTATAAAATCAGACATCAAAGACCATTAAATTGTTGAAAACAGACATCTTTGGTCCCTCGAGTGGTTTTAAATGTGGTTTTGTATTTTCTAAAAGTTTATTTTTTTAAATTTAATCCATATATTAGTAACTAATCTCTTTCTCTAATAATAAGTGAATAAGGTTTGATACGTCGTCTCTCTACGTCAGCGTATACGTCAACATGTACTTCTGTTACGTCACCGCTTCGACCGCGTGAAGATTCTTTACCTTCCTCCATGCGATTTTTTCCAAGGAGTCCTGAGATGAGTCCACAGACCACAACGATTCCGACTCTTTTTTATGGATTAATTCTTCCCATGCCATTACAATTTTTGAAAATTAGAAAAATGTCACTGTTAATGACTGAGGTAGCACCCACCTGTCAGTGACACACCGATAGCATATTTTCAAACTGTGAAAATTATAATGACATGGATCTAACTAGCCTTTTTTTATTGGTTCTGACTCCTAGCAGTGGAGCAAGGCGGGCGCCACGAAGACGTTGTTGCCGGAGCGAGCGCCACGGCGTTGGCAGTGTGCGGCGATAGACGGGGCCAGCAGCACATCGGAGCTGGTAGCCCAATGGAGTTAACGGGTAACACTGACTCCGCAGAGGAGCTGGGCAGCGCGCCTGCACACAGGGAGGACGCGGAGGCCCCCGATGGGGGCAGCGCCAGCTATGATGGTCTAGGCGTTCAGAAGCAGAGCGCCGGCATGGTCCGATCGGCGGCGGCGGCGCTATAACGGTTGTTTAATTCCAAAACTTTCCGTCCATCGACATCACATCAACGTCACATCGAAACATTAAATATAGTAAATGACACATGCATAGAACACTAAACGTGGTTAAATAAAAAAATTAATTGCATAGTTTTGATGTACACGACGAGACGAATATTTTGAGCCTAGTTAGATTATGATAGGGCAATGTTTACCACAAACAAACGAAAAGTGCTACAGTGCGCTACAGTGTCCGATGTGACTTTTTCACCCTCTTTTCACCTCATCTAAACACAGCCAACAGAACTTGCGGAAGAAGAGTCTGCACGCGCCGTGGCTCGGCGTTTCGATGATGCCTTGTTATGGCCTTGTTTAGTTCCAAATTTGAGAGGAATGTGTCGCTTCGTAATCATTGCGTCATTGCAGCATTTTGTTTGTATGTGCGAAAAATTGTTCAAAAATTAATTAATTAGGCTCAAAATGTTCGTCTCGCAGAGTAGAACAAAATTGTGCAATTAGTTTTTGATTTCATCTATATTTAGTACTTCATGCATGTTATGACATTTTAATGTGACGGGGAATCTTCTTTTTGCATAGTGAATTTGGGAGTTGCTTTTAGGATGCCTTAGATCCCAAATTTGCACCCCAAATTCACTATGCAATAAGAAGATTCCCATCACATCAAAATGTCAGTGCATGCATGGAATACTAAATGTAGATGAAATTAAAAACTAATTACACGGTTTTGTTGTACTCTGCGAGACGAACATTTTGAGTCTAATTAATCAATTTTTGGATAATTTTTCACACATACAAACAAAATGTTACAGTGCGCATGAAATTTCGTACTCTCCCAATTTGGGAACTAAACAAGGCCCAAATTTGGGTTCTCTTCGTAATCATTGCGTCGATGTAACATTTCATTTGTATATACGAAAAATTATCCAAAAATTGATTAATTAGGTTCAAAATGTTCGTCTCGTAGAGTACAACAAAACTGTGCAATTAGTTTTTGATTTCATCTACATTTAGTACTTCATGCATGTTATGACATTTTGATGTGACGGGGAATCTTCTTTTTGCGTAGTGAATTTGGGAGTTGCTTTTTGGAACTAAACAAGCCAGAGTATCAGAGGGAGAGAATGGTTGAAATTGAACAATTTGAAAGGGGATGAAAAATGAATGGACAAGCATTGAGCTCTTTGTTATTCACTAGCAAATATGCCCGTGCGTTGCAACGGATATAACTGGAAAAAATCTCGAATACAAAAACCTCAATTAAATGATTTTCTTGATTATTTCTTACCTGAAACAACTTGAAGTTCTTACTTGGAGTGTTGCGTCATATCACACGACATGCTTTTTCATGGTTTCTCTTTGCATTTTATTTTGGTCACATGTCATGTTTGCATAAAGGTTGCTTTGACTCCATTTAGGATATTGGGTCCACATCAATAAGATTGGTGGTACTTTTGTTTTGCTGATGAGCTTCACAAAGCTTTTTTTAGTAATTCATCCTTTTGCTGATCAGATAATTGTATATACTGATTTCTTTCTTACTGCCTCTTACGTTCTTTAGAATCCATTTGATAATGTCCTCTACAATATGCATTTAGTTATGTAGTATCGATAATATCCATTAGTAATGAACAATTATAGACAATAATTGATCAATAAAACTTGTCCTCATATTGTGGTCCTCATATTGTTTTGAAACAAAACATCTGAAAAATACAGAACTTTAAAATTATCAAGATAATCCATTTAGGAGAGCAAGAGAGCTACAACCATAAGCCATCTAGGTTCTCAACCATAATCTTTTCTTAGAAAATTGGCACTACTTGCATCGCGTGACGGCGCCGACTATTTTTCTATAGATTTTCATGGAATGAAAAAGGCCCCAAGAAAAATGATATTTTCTATTGTAATTTTTCAAAAGCAAAACACCCTTAACCAAAGGACGATTTGGCATGATTGGTAGTCCCTTCATATTGTTTTATTTGATTGATGCCCACAGGTCAAAAAGGAAAGGCGTCGAAGTACTTACGCTGGAGTTCATTGCTTATCCGGTTTTCCATCTTTGGCCTTCTTAGTCTTAGATGATATCCACCAGACTCGCCAAATGGAACTCTCAATATCTGTATTTGGCTATTATAAGAATCCTTCTCCAGTTCTCCGTATTTCTACTCACTCCAGCAACCTCATCAAATAAGACCGGCTATGGTTTTTTTTCAATTCCAACAATTATTATATTTCTTTAGTCTATAATGTATATTCAAAGGTTGTTACTTTAACTGTTAAAATAAAATCCGTACATAAAAATTAAGTTACGCAACATTCTATTGTAAGAGGCTACACCTTCTAATGTTACACCCACCGTGCAGCTAGTACATCCAAGCATTGCAAAAGTAGTAGTCAACATGAATCGGTATTTCATCAAAAAACTAAAGTCCATGCAGATCACCGATCAACAAGTAGCTAACACCGGCATCAGCTGGCAGATTATTCGATCAACACATAGATGCAGTACCATGAAGGAGCCTACAGCAAGCGTCTAACCTGCTGAACAGGCCACGGCCACCCGATGAGTACGCCGAGCCACGCGCGCCGGGCAGCAACACCCGAGGCGGTTGATGGCCGGCGATGGAACAGTAGCACTTTCTCCCCGACAGCATCCATCCAGGCTCCATAGCAGCCACATCTCCTTCCTTCTTTGCCACGCAGCAGAGATGAAGCAGGTGCTCGTACCTGAGTAGCAACGGCCTCCTGCACCTGGACGGCTGGACTGGACTACAGGGAGCTGGCCACCGCACTTGCCGCTTGCCGGAGCTGTGTGCCTCTGCCTTGTCGAGAAGACGAGGATACCAAGCCGTTGCCATGTAGTACGCCGTTGTCTTTGCCGTGCATGACCGGATCGGAGTTGCCGCAGCCAAGGGTTCAGCGGGAAACGGTGCTGGCAATACCACCATGGGGTGGTGTGGACTTTTGGATTCTGAAGGTGAGTCGAGCTTGGAAAGGCGCTAAGGTTGGGAGAATGTCGGAGATTTGGGATGCGGCTACCTGGTGGAGATTGTCAGGATTGGGATGACGGCGAGGCGGCGATGGTCGGGATGGGGGACTACGGCCAGGCGACGACCGTTGCGTGGTACCCGCGGTGGCGGCGTTGGATCCACTCGGCACCTACGAAACAAGGCAGATGACGCGATATTTTAGGGGACCTCGGGTTTAATTTTATATAAATATTAGGG
Source organism: Echinochloa phyllopogon (assembly GCA_033239725.1). Lineage (NCBI taxonomy): Eukaryota > Viridiplantae > Streptophyta > Magnoliopsida > Poales > Poaceae > Echinochloa > Echinochloa phyllopogon. The sequence continues at coordinate 48,973,088 of BTCW01000014.1, forward strand.
GGTTTTATGTAAAATTATGACGTACCACTGAATCAATCCTTGCTTTATAATTAGGTAGAGATATACATATGGGGCTTATTTTTGTTGGTCTAAGCGTATATAACCCAGGAAGAGGCAAATCGGCCGCGTTTACATGGCTGCTTGTTTACTTTTTTTTTTAACTTAGGCCTACATAATGAAGAACCCCATATTTCCAATTCCTGTTATCAGAGCACCTAACTTTACATTATCTTCAAATCCTTTATTTTGCAACCACGTTTCTACATACACTAAGATTCTTAATAAATTTTTAGCGCAACGGTTCTTTACGTTGTTGTGCAACGTTGGGTCGACTTTGCTTGCACATAAGAATTTTTGGGACTGAACACATTTTTTTTCTAATTTTTATTCAATGCATTTTCTCATTGTTTTGTACCCCTTCGTGATAAAGATTAAAATAATTGAGAAACCCATAAAACCGTGTCTCAATTTTTTATGAAAGAAATTCTTAATGTAAAGTTTTTTTAAAACATAATGCAAAGTTAATCCGTAGCAACGCACGAGCACATGTGCTAGTTGATTTTAAATCAGAAAAAAAAATTGATAACAAAAATTTTGTAAAAATGTAACCTATCTGCTAGTGATCTAATTGGAGTTATTCCTATCATATATATGTATGTATCCTAGTGTTTTCTTGCTTTTTAGTTATGCATGATTTTCTTTTAAATGGTTATTTTTACATTGTATTGGATGAGTTCGAGTAACTCCAATTGGAGCACTAAAAGATAAATGCATTTTAAGAAAAATTTTGGTATAATTTTCATATTTTACGATTCAAAATACATTAGTTGTGACTTTTATACCAAATTGGATTTTTTATTCTTTTATAAAATAGAAAACCACCTTTAAAATCACTCAAAGGGCCAAATTTGTCCGGTTTTAATAGTTGAATGGCATTTCCTATCCGGTTTTGTACATAAAGGTTGAAAATCAGACTATCATACTAGTTCAAGGGTGTAAACTGGACTTTTCCCTTCTACAAACATGTGAACTTATATTAAGGACGACTCATACAATAGAGAAGTGTTTTAGTTGGTCATATCTTTTATTGTGTACCAAAAATTTTATTTTCACTATACAATTTCAATTGATGTTACCTCCCATGGCCTTGTTATCAAGGTTAGTTGCCTCTATATCGCAAGGTGGATTTTGCTCAAGTTTAATGCATATGGTTCTGAGTAGATGCATTGATGTAGGATCTCATTATTCGATAGTGGTGCTGCTAGTCATGGCTAGTTATAATATCCAAGTAGGCGCTCCTCTTCTCTGACAAATCAGTGGATGTGTCATCATCATCATCCACGCATACAGCCTTCCCTCAGAACAATCAATTGTGGCTACCTAATATTGTATTATTATAGAGGCCCAAGGTGCCAATAATGTCCTCCAGCAACATCCAAGGTCGGTGGCATTGTTGTTCCCATGGTCAGAGGTGATATCTTAATTTGACGGTGGCAGCACATACTATCCCTACATTTAGTGGTTGCAATGATTTTTTAGAGGGTAGTGTGCTTCTTAACCACCAAGTTGTTTTTCGTAGCCCAAAGCAAATTTTGTAACGTTGCTACGAATGCTATGGCAAGAGGTGGCATCCATGTTGGCTCTTCCCTCGATGTAGGCTGTGATATCATAGAAGTTGAAGCCTTTCTCGATGTGAAATCCTTCTCAAAGTAATTACATGATTGTAATAATAGATAGATAGCATCGATTTATGCCTATCGATTTTGTTTTGTTTTCATTCTAATATTCAAATTTTCTATACCATTCAATGTGGATTTTAATTTTATCCAAAATCCAAGTTGGAATATTTCATGTATGACTTAGATCAAATCTTTTCTCGACTTAGGTTTTGTCTATTTTTAATACATTAATCAATTGTAACCAGGATCTATCGTGATCAATAATGTAGACTGTTCTATCATTTTACCAACTAATAATTCCTAGTCCCACTACATTAATATGGTGACTTAAAGTGTTGAGATATTTTTCTTTACAAATTTATGTATTAACTAATTATATTCTACATCATTTTTTATTTGAGTAATTTGCCTATAAATAATAACAAATATTGAAATACCACTTTTTTATTTTCTTTCAAATCTTTTCATTTATTCATTGCTAATAATCTTAATTTAAATTTAATAATTTATTATTTGTACTCAACATATATTTTTCGAATTAATCTTAGACCATCACAAAAATAATGGTGCAAGTCATGTTTTTTATCGATGGTCCTATTTCAAAATTTTAGCTATTAATTAATTATATTACATGAGTTCAACGCGTAAGTAATTTATTTCAATATCAATTTAAACTAAAACACCAATTTACATTGTTCTATTCCAAATTTATATTTTATTAATCGCATTTGACATGAACTATTTGGTTAGTTGCTATTTTTTTCGTATTTTTTGACTTACTTCGACACATAGATAAAAAAATATATAGAAGATTAAGCGGTCGATTTATAAGAGATACAAAAGTTTTTTGTCATTGATTGAATGAATGATCAGAGACTATAGATGCATATAGCTTGTGGAATACATTACATTTAACTATCCACATAATTTTTTAAAATTTAAATCATGGAGTTACACTTGGCGCTAGATTAAAAAAACACAGGACACATGACGGTTGCTACAGTACCCACGGGTACTGCTGTAGCCGAGTCCAATCAGGCATGGTCAATAATCTCTTATTAATTCTATTTGTTGCTTTTTATTAATTGTGTTGGATATGGATTCTTTGTGTAAGTTTAAACCATTCGATCTCTATAAAATCCGATGGTCCATAGTCTTTTCTTTTTTAGATTAACGTGGAAATTTATTGGTCCTCTCGGTGAACGTGGTGGCTCCTTTTAACACTATTGTATTAATATAATAGATCGCGCTGTCTCTCCACCCTATTATTTTAAGATTTTTGACACAACCAACCCTCCAACATAGCTTTGCCCTCTACGACTACCCTACCACAGCCACAACACTTCCTCTCCCAGCGACGTTGGTAGTCTGTTTGGAACAGCGGTCGTGAGAAACGCTTCTCAGATAAACTGTATAAATATAGAAATAACACTTATTTGAGAAGCGGGTCTGAACCAGCTTTTACGTTTTAGTACAAATAGGGACGGTGTTGAGAAGCATGCCAAAAAAACTACAAAAAGAGTGTTGTTTGGCTTCTTGTTTCAGCTTATTTTAGCCATAAGCTGAAATTAACCTGTTTCAAACAAGGCCATAATATATAGTGTCGAGCGCGGAAGCGTGGTTACGGGGGATGCTTCTGGTAACATCGGGCCGTCGCACCGCATGAGTGGAGGAGCCACTCTCCATGCTCTATCTATTTTTTGTGAGTTTTAATCAACACCTCTTCAACAGCGGCGGAGCCAGCAGGGGGGCTAGAACCCCCCCTACCCCCTTGCAACTAATGCCCCCCCTAAGCCCCCCTACAATTTCTAACCATAGTTGTAGAGGAAGAAGAAGGAAAGAAGGAGGAGGAAGAAGAATAAACTTAGCCCCCCAAACTTTGATTCCTGGCTTCGCCACTACTCTTCAATACTTTAGACCAATTTTAGTTCCAGCCTCTGTTATTTAGATCCAGACTCTGAACTACTAAAACTGTTAGTCACTCGTGAAATAACTGCATGAAAATAATGGAACTATTGTAGTGCTGATTTATTCATATTTTTCCCAAAAATATGCAAGAGCGCCCTGTATCCTAAGGAGATGAATTTTTTTTGCTTTGCATATTTAGTAGCTCAATCAGTTTTCAAATATTTGTACCCATGAAGAATAGATCAACAAAAGGAGCATTCGGAGTCAAATGTTTGATTTTTTGCCAAATAAATGCTAATGGTGCATATATGTGGCGTACAATTTGTGACGATCATGTAAAGTTTGGTTTAACTTGGTCTATGATGGTTGTGCAAAATTCTATTGGAAGGCATGCGTTTCATAATGAAAGTCTACATGGGGCTTACTTTTTTTCAGTGTCCTATTTGGGAGAGCTCGACCCAAGAAACAGCTCCACTCTACGTAAATTCTACATTTTTCAGCTCCACTTTACTAACTAAAAAATGAAGCTATTTGTTTGGCTACCTGACTGACTTCAGCTCTTGAAATTGTTAGATTTGGTGAAAGTCCTTACCTTGATTATTGGTTACTCAATAAAAGTACACAACACAAAGTCCATGCTGATAGAGATACGTGGCATGTTTGGATTGAGATCACCATACGCCTCGCCAACATATGGCATGCGACACCAGATGTTTGGTTGATTGCCACGCCAAAACAGATAGGGCAATTACGTTTTTGCCCTCGTTTTGAGTTTTAATGGTGGTTTTGCCCCTATTTTTTGAAGTTTGTGATATTGCCCCTATTTTTTGAAGTTTATGATTTTACCCCTATTTTTTTGAAACCGAAGATAGAGCTCTTTTTTGTTGATAGGGCTCTTTTTTGAAGTAGCAATTGACGGTGTGAAATCTGCTATAAAAGGACAAGTTTGCCCTTCTGAATTTGCCCCTACTTTATGAGTAATTTGTGAGTTTACCCCTATTTTAGCACCAACAGATGAGAGTGAATATAGACAATATTTGGACAGATTTTGACATTAATATGTGAGCAGCACAATAACATTTAGTTGCATATAAATATAGACCATGACATCACAAGCACATATATAGAACAATCAGATAACATATCATTATGTCTATGTCACAAGTACATATGCCCATATCACAAGGCCACGTGAGTGAGCCGCACAGCCGGCCGGTCGTGCCTTGCCGCCCATGGGCGCGAGCCGTGCGGCCACGACCGCCCACTTACGCCTTTGCCGACCACGCTCGCCTAGCCACCCATGCGCTTGAGCCGCACGGCTACGGTCGCCCGCCCGCGCTTGGCCGCCCACACGCACGAGCCGCACAATCACGGCAGCCCACGCGCGCGAGCTGCCCCTACACCTGCGCTCGCGCTTCCTTGGTGGTCAGGAGAGCCCCCGCCCCGCTAGGGTTCCACTGAGGACTCGATCTGATTTCTGAAAGGTCTGGTGGCTGGTTACGGGAGTAGGGGTGGATTTGTGTGGATAAGGGGTAATATTATCCTTTCCCGTCACTATGAAGAGTTTTTGGATTTTTTTTATTTTCTTTACTCTTTCTGGAACTGACGCGGTTAAAATGAGGTGTAAATGAACACTTCGGTTAAAAAAGGAGGGGAATCAGAATGTTAAAAAAGTAAGGAGTAAATTACACCCACTATACAACAACTTAGGTGGTGTTTAGATTGAGGTGCTAAAGTTTAGCACTTTAAATAAGTGATAATTAGATGTATTAAACATAAACTAATTATAAAACTAATTACATAAGTCATGTCTATTTCACGAGATGAATCTAACAAGCCTAATTTCGCTATAATTAATACATAACTACCATACATTTACTGTAGCATTACATTATCTAATCATAGTGTAATTAGGCTTAATAGATTCGTATAGTAAATTACTCCTCGTTTATATAATGAGTTTTTAAATTAATCTATATTTAATATTCCTAATTAACATATTTATATCCGATGTGACAGCGCTAAAGTTTAGCGCGTGGGAAATAAACAGGGCCTTATATGATTGTATCACTTTGGTCCAATAAGTTGCAAAATATGCAAACACATACACAAACTTATCAAGTACGTGCATCTATGGTCAAATGTATGCCATAGAGCTTATTTTCCATAGCGGCACGCCACATAGACTATTATTTGGGTCACAAATATTAATTTTGAGGTGGTGAAGGACAAAATACAAAATTGATTGAGCAAATTATATATCTATGGACAATGATTTATGTGCTGCATAGATGACACCTCTACACCAAAATAATATTTCTTAAACTTTTATAATTTTACAAATACATGCTCAATAAAAAATATTCCGAATGCTTGTGTGGGGAATTTGATTATTTAAATAATTATGCATGAAGAGTTGTACATTTCATTGACTTTGGAACAATTTTTTTGTGCAAAGTCATACATATACTCTATCTTTGGTTGGATGTCTCACGAAACAGGTAATATAGAAAAGTCTTACTGTATTAGTTTCATATTTCATCGTATAGAGATATTGTATAAACATCATAGCCTAATCTATCAGTTTGATACATTATGGAACAACACAGATAGGGGCTAAATGCGTTAGGAAAGGTCACCGGACATAATAATTTTATATTTTGACCTTTCACCACCTCAAAATTAACACAGGTGACTCAAGTTACGGCCCGCATGGTCCGCCACATTGACAAATATACTTATGGTGTACATATGACTGTATATGCACAAACTTAACAAGTTCGTATATCCATTTACACATTTTACAACTTATTAGACTAAAGTGATACAATCGTGTAAGTTATTATACGATGAGTGTAATTTACTCAAAAGTAAGGGCAATATCTCTATTAGAATTCATAGCAGCAGGGGCTAAAACACCGTTCTCCCAAACAGTTAGCAGACACCGGGGGCCTGGAAAACCAGAGAGCCCGGGATCGTGTGGACGGACAGAGAGACTAACTAATGCAGTGGGCCTTGGGCCTGATTTTGTTCAGTGAGCCCAATGCAACCAGCAGATTTCCTAGTCTTTTTTTTTTAGATCCAGCACATTCCCTAGTCTCAGACCGTTGTAGGAGCTGTAGAGTATTTTCCCGCTATTCAAAAGAAAATTGGAGACCGACTGTATTCAGTGGAGACCATTCGCCATGCGGCCACATTCAGCGTATTCATGTCGCTGTTCCTAACATTGTTGCTACGAGTAACCGCGTGAAATCCAGTGAAAGATAACTTGTTGCTAACGGTTGTGGTTGCTTCAGCTTAGGCCTTTTGGTTGTTTGGCAGTTTCTCTCTGCTCGAAAGTTGGCAAACAATATTGAATTGACCACATCCCACTTCAAAGTTGCTAGTCTAGTCTTCAATGTTCTAGGACATGTTTATTGTGACCTGGTGAATAGAATAATATATTTTGCAATTTGAATGCTTCCTCTTAATGGAAAGATTCACAAACTTTCCGCATCTTAAGTCCGGAGTCGCTCTAAAAGGAATACGAATTTGAATTAAAGTTCGAATTAGATGACTTGGGACAACATAGAACTTATTTACTTGTGCCTGGAGTGGGGAATTAGAAAACAAACTAAATCCACATGTATGTCCTTATTACATGCTAATTACTTTCCAACCAGCATTAATCTCAGCCGTCGTACAGATCTGAATGGATGATCCAGAGTATCCCAGAGTGCAGACCGTGAAGCAAATTGTAGGGGTCAATTTTAACTATGATGAACAGTGACAGAGGCGAGGTGGATCCTGGCTTGGGCCTTGATGGTTTGTTTATATCTGTTCTGTGCTTAGTTTAATTGTTTCAGCATTGATGAGCATTGGAAATCTTAGACTCATGGCCTACTGGATGCTCGCTGATATTTTCTATAGACTATAGAGGCATAGTTTGAAAATTTGTGCTGGGTAAGGGGGCCGGAGTCCGGTTTCACCCTGACAACGGCCCCAGTGGCTACTGCCAATTAAAAGAAGTTTCAGAGTCACGAGTCTGCAGTGTCCGTGTCTCCTCGCAAAAAGGGGAAAAAAAAGTCCGCAGTGTCCTCAAGATAGAGATGGCCTGAAAATAAGCACAGAAAATGTAATTGGAGCCTCTCCAGCGTTCAAGCTAAAGCTCGTTCCATTCACAATTTCACACCGTTTGCAATGGAGACTCTCGTCACGGCGGTCATCAGCGACCTCATCAGTCGAACCATATCCTTCGCCGTGGACAGGTACTGCCACCGGCGGCGCAGGTGCGGTGGCGCAGAGGACGCCCCGCAACGGCTGCGCCGCGTGCTTCTGCGAGTCCAGGCCGTCGTCGAGGAAGCCGACAGGCGGCGCGTCACCAACCAGGCGATGCTCCGGCAGCTCCAGCTGATGAGGGAAGCCGTGTACAGAGGCTACTACCTGCTCAGCGCCATCAAGCGCCATGACAAGGCCCAAGATCGAGAGGTCAGTCGTCATGATCACTCATCGTTCGCCCTGTCCCAGTTCAATCCGGCGAAGCGCCTGTGTACTCTCTCATCCTGGACGGCGGCGGCGGCTGCGGCGACGACGAACGCGGCGTCCGACGACACCGGACGCGATGGGGAGGCGGCGGAGGCGGAGCTTCAGGAGGCGCTCACCGGCCTGGAGCGCATGGCCGGCGACATGAAGGAGCTCGTCGTGTTCTTGAGCTGCTACCCTCCCACTCCCACGCGCCGGGAGCCTTACAGCGGGCACCTATGGCTGGAGAACCGCATGTTCGGCCGTGAGGCAGAGATGCAGAGGATCATAAGCTTCTTGCTGGAACCTGAGCCTGCGGAAGATTTGGGCGTTCTTCCGGTGATCGGCCGAGCAAGGGTCGGCAAGAGCACCCTCGTCGAGCACGTCTGCTTCGACGAGAGGGTGCGCGGGCACTTCTCCTTGATCGTCTTCCTCGGCGACGGCGACATCAAGGATGGAAAACCTTCGCCTAATCATCTGGGAGACAGCGGCATAATCAAGCATCGGGATCTCGACTCGGCCGGGAAATCACTGGTTGTTATTGAGCTTGATGGCGACGTGGATGAGAACACATGGTGGAGAAGAACTCTGTCTACGCTGAGAGGCACAGCGGTCAGCAAGATAATCGTTACAAGTCGATCGGAGAAGATTGCAAATTTTGGAACCACACAAGCTCTTGAGCTGAAATCTTTGCCTCGAGAAGCCTTCTGGTACTTCTTCAAGACGATCGCGTTTGGGAGCACAGATGCTGAAGATCAGCCAGATCTAGTATATGTATGCATTCAGATGGCAGACCTGCTGCACAGATCATTCATAACGGCGCATTTAGTTGGTGGCTTACTGAGAACCAACCCCTGTTCTCAGTTTTGGCAAAGGGTTCTCAAATGCTACAAAGATTACGTAAACATGCACCTCGTCCTCTTTGGTGAGCATCCATCGGATCTCGTAGCGAAAGATAGGTCAGTATACCTTTGGAGATTATTACGCAAAACTGATGGGGTGCTCATAGCTTACCGTTGTTACCAAGCGAGTTCAGCCCAGGAGCATGATCTGCCAAAGATAACCATTAGTGAAGTACAGATTGGAAGTGCAACGCCTAGAGGGAAGTTTGAAGTCCTGGTATGGAGATCTCACATACCACCTTACTACAGCTACTTGGTGAGTTGTGGGCTGCAAACACCATCGCCGTTGCACCGTATACCGCCCAGGAATAAGCAAATCAGGCACCGGCAGAAACGACTAAATTCGATGTAAATTTTATGTTCAGAGTGTATATATGCCTCTGTATGTTTTATCCATTCAGTATGTAGCACTAGCACACCTTTACATCATTGAACTATCAGCTCAGTTTTATCCCTCAACTATACTAAAATACAGTAGCCATTTCAGTCCTCGACTTTACTTTCTCAGGTGGCTCACTTTTATCCTCCGTCCTACGTAACATGTCACGTTGGCACCCTCACTCAACTAGGTTTTGTAAAATACTTTTTCTAGCCTCTAGATGTTGCATATGTTTATATTTTTCTATTGTAACCATTAGTGGCCTATGGTTAATATTGCAATGTTTGCTTGTTATTATAATGATTCATACAACCATGCCTATTCACGTTATAAAAATAACTGTTCATTCAAAGCTTCCAATTCAAAATAGATATGCCATGAGAATGTCTAACACAAATAATATGTCATGCACTTGGCACTCCAAATGATGCATAGCTTACTGGATGCTAACATAGTGGGCTAACATGGCGCGGCATATAAGACGAATGACGAAAATGAGCCGCATGAAAAAGTTCATTGAAATGGTCATTTTGATAGTTTAGGGAGAAATTTGAGCCTTAATCGATAGTTTGAGGACAAAAATGGCTATTCTGTTTTTTTAGCAATAGCACTAGCACACAATGGAGATGTTTTTTCTGTCATAATCCGTGTTCTTTATGTGACAAATTTAGTGGGCTGTTATTTTTGCGGCAGCAATTCCAAACGCAGGAACTGACTATTGAGACATGACTGTAGGCTGTAGCTTGCTAGAAAGTTCAAATCAAAGAACCTTAAGTCATATTCTACCCTTTCATTCTTCTACCCACGTGTTTGACAACTACAACCGAATTGTTGTACGCAGTCCACTTGGTTTGGAATTTCAGAAGGCTTGATTGATTCAATGTCATCTACTCTCTCTGTACACAAACAAAGCATTTCTGGATTTAGCTTAATTCAAACGTTTTAAACTTTAGCCGTTAATAGTAAAATTTTATAAAGATCGATGGTATGAGAATGATGTCACTTGATTCATCATGATATCAACTACTCCCTCCGTCCCAAAATATAAGGTCCTGAAGGATTCAAACTCAAGAAACAACAGTGAGAGGAAATGACCTCTATACACCTCATTTTACACTACCCACCAACTCTTCACCCACCCACCAACCTCATTTAGTTTTGTCCTATCCTTCCAGGACCTTATATTTTGGTACAAAATTTGAACCCTCCAGGACTCTATATTACGGGACGGAGTGAGTATTATAATAAGTCCTTTTTACATAATTTATTTTGAGTAAAATGCATGGGCGATCCCTAAACTTATATCGAGGTGTCATCTAAGTATCCAAAATCTCAAAATACATTTTCACGTCATTAAACTTATCCCGATGTGTCATCTGGAGCCATTAACTGCCAAAACATATTTTTAGGTCCCTGAACTTGTACAAGGGTGTCATCCAGATCCATAAACTCTCAAAATATATTTTATAAACTCGTCAAAGCTATCATCACTAGTACAAACATGTGAGAAGACGAGAACTCCTCATTATTCTCGCACTACATCTCTCCCTTTTCTATAGCATTTTAAGAGTTTAGGGACCTAGACGACACATTGGGATAACTTTGAAGACTTGAATGAGTTTTGAAAGATTAAAAACTTATATGGCACACATGGACAAGTTCATATATCCAAAAATACATTTCCAGAGTTCCAGGACTTGAAATGATACCTCATGATAAGTTTAAAAACCGACTATATATTTTACTTATTTATTTTTATAGATACTATTGGTCAAAGTAGTATATTGGGAATCATGTTGATATCCTAAAATTCTTATATTTATGGACGGAGTGGTCATATTACATTTTACTGTCCTCCTTCTCAACGTTGAATCAACGATGCGCACCATTCCGAAAAAAGAAAAACCATTTACAAAAATAAAGACTTTGCACCTTCAACCTTCTCCTCTTTCTGCAATCGCATGAGATCCACTTTGCAGAGCCCTTGTCCATCGTGAGATCCAGAGGTACAGAAACGGTTCTAGGCAGAAGAGTCAAGAGCACCAAGCTCCATCAGCTATTAGGTACATCCCACTTGGATTGAAATTACAGAAGTCTCGATGGCTTATAAATCAAGTCGTTTATTATATGTGTCAGTTACCTTTGCATTTGGCTGCCGTTCGTTTCAACGTTGTGCAGTCAGACATGCACGGAAGCAAAGACTTGTGCGCACGAAGGATTAACCATTCATTGTCCCGTTCTCTATTCCCCATTGCACCCACCACCAAATCTTCTCTCGTAGAGTCCAGCAATGGAGCTCCTTCTTTCCGCGATCATGAGCGATCTCCTGAGCAGAGCCCTATCCATGGTGATTCAGAGGTATAGGCAATCCAAGGCAGAAGAGACAGAGCACAAGCTCCAGCGGCTGCAGCGCGTGCTGCTTCGGATCGACGTCACCATCAAGGAGGCTGAGGGGCGGCATATCACCAACCAGGCGATGCTCTGGCAGCTTGACATGCTCAGGCGACGCATGTACGGCGGCCACTACATGCTAGACACCTTCAGGTACAGAGGCCATGGTCATGGAGGCGACGACGGCGAGGTGAGCGGCGGTGGCGGCGGTGTTATCTTGTCTCGATTCAGTTCAGCCAAGCGTCTGCTCTCCTTCCCCGTCAGCAGCGGCAAGGAGAAAATGCAGAGCGCAGTGATTGGCGCTGAAAACATGAAGAAACTGGAGGAGATGCTCGACGGCCTTGAGATGCTGATCGGCGACACGGCGGAGTTCGCCGTGTTCTTAGAGGGATACCCTCGCATGTGCCGGCAGCTGTATAGCGAGTACTTGGTCCTTGACAAGGTCATGTTCGGCAGGCAGAAGGAGAAGGAGACGGTCATCAATTTCTTGCTCCGGCCAGAAGCTTCAGGCGATGGAAATCCAGGGGTGCTTCCAATTGTCGGCGTGCCGTGGATCGGCAAGAGCACGCTGGTTGAGCATGTCTGCCTCGACGAGAGGGTGCGCAGTCACTTCTCCTCGATCGTCTTCTTCGCCGGAGACGATCTTGATGCTGAGAACATGGCTGCTCTAGGACGAAGTGGTGTGATCAAGCATCAGGATCTTACTGCCTCCTCGTGTGGGAGGTCACTTGTTGTCATTGAGCTAACAGGGGACATGGAAGAGGAGACATGGAGGAATTTGTGCTGCTCTGCATCAATAAGTATGGGGCACGGGGGCAAGATCATAATCACAAGCCGGTCAGAAAAGATAGCAGCTCTTGGCACAACGCAAGCTCTCAGGCTGAAGTTTCTTCCACAAGATGCTTACTGGTACTTCATCAAAACGCTCGCGTTTGGGAGCGCAAACCCCGACGATCACCCGGAGCTCGCATCCATGGGCATGGAGATCGCGTTGCTGCTCAAGCGTACGTGTACGTTCGTTGGAGCAAATATTGTGGCGAGCCTGATGAGAGCCAACTTGGAAGCTAAATTCTGGCGCAGGGTGCTTCAGTGCTTGAGAGATTCCATGCGCAAGCACCTGCTCATGTTTGGTGCGCACCCTATACATCTTGTGGTGAAAGGCCATCCTAGGCACGCGTTGACGATGGCCAGGAGCAAGAATGTCATCGTGGTTTGCAACTTTTACGAGAAGCGTTCTACCCAGGATGATGGTGTCCCCAGGCATACTACGGCACAAGATGTTATAGCAGGGCGTGCTACACATCAAGGGAAGTTCATAGTGGCCTTTAGGTCTAGCATACCTCCCTACTACACGTATTTGGCCAACTGTGAGTCGCAGGCGGACGAATGCTCGATAATCAGCAGGAAACGCCCCCGGCAGGCCCGGGTTTGATATGTATGTGCTGTGGTTGTGGTAGTAATATCATACATACCACCAAACAATATAAGAAATGGATATATGTATGTGCTTCCAATATAAGAAATGGAAAAGTCTTCACTTTACAGATTTTTTTTAAAAAAACATGTATAAGAGTTACCGATTATGTTAAAAAGAAAAATATACGCCATTCAACTCAATGTCTTAACTTAAGATCAAACCTACATAAATTTGACCAAGTTTACAAAAGGATATATAAATTTTCACAAAACCAAATAAATATACTATCAATACATAATTTATGATGGATTTAATAAAACTAATTTGATATTGTAGATATTGGTACTTTTTATAAACTTAGTCAAAGTTAGCAAATTTTGACTTAGAACAAAACTAAAATGACCAGTAATTTGAAATGGAGCATATTAGATCCCACTAGCACTAAGGAGAATAATAAGCTTGCGCATGGCTGTAGCTTTGCTTCAAATTCTAAATCCACATATCCATGTCTTCCGTGCTAACTTTCATCATCAACATCTAAATCGACAAATCCTTTTGGTGCTTTAAAAGTGCACTTTTACCTTGCCATCTAGTATCTACACATGTTGTTCTCCATAGCCCAGTAAAATCTGCGGATCTGCAACCCCTCTCTGAGTCTGACCCTTAAAATGGAATGTTTGGGATGTATTCCACTTTGCTTAAAATTTTAGTGCATGCGGATTGACTTATAAATCCAGACATCCCCCACCCTTCAAACTCCGGAACAAGAATTTCTCAGTCGACGGGTGTGAAAATGGGGACACCGTCAGCCTCCGAAGGTCAGAGGCGGCGTGGGTTAATTCTGATGAACAACAGAAAGTCCTTTATGCACTGCCAATCGGAACCAGTCATGCAGCATCACGCCATCACCCATGGCCTCTGCTTTAGTGCTATGAGCTTTCGTGGAGAAGCAATTGCTAGTCAGAAAAAGGTCCGTTCGTACTGTAAGACTGTGTCATCCATTTCCATGTAAGTCAACAGCGGACACCATCAACCTTGGACTGTTGACTTTAAGAGGATCCTTGAGCTGAAGCCAATTTTCTCCATTGCACCATCAGCCTTCTCCTTGCCCCGATCTCCGTTGCACCATCGGCCTTTCTCGTCGAGAGGATCCTTGCAATGGAGGCCATCCTTTCTGCGATCATGAGCGACCTCCTGAGCAGAGCCCTATCCATGGTGATCCAGAGGTACAAGAGGTCCACGGCAGAAGAGGCAGAGACGCACAAGCTCCAGCGGCTGCAGCGCGTGCTGCTCCGCATCGACGCCACGGTGGAGGAGGCCGAGGGGCGGCACATCACCAATCAGGCGATGCTCCGGCAGCTTGAGATGCTCAGACAAGCCATGTACCAGGGTCACTACATGCTCGACACCGTCAAATACAGATGCCATGGAGATGGAGGTGATGATGAGGTAACTACTAGTGGCCTCCCTGTTGCCTTGCCTAGATTCAGTTCAGCGAAGCATCCCCCCTCCTTCCCCTTCAGCAACAACACCATGCTCAACACCGAGAGCCTGAAGAAGCTGGAGAAGATGGTCGACGGCCTCGAGACGTTGATGGGCGACATGCTGGAGTTCGCCGTGTTCTTGGGGGGCTACCCTCGCATCTGCCGGCAGCCGTACAGCACGTACTTGGTTCTTGGCCGCGTAATGTTCGGGCGGCAGATGGAGATGGAGACGGTCATCAACTTCCTGCTCCGGCCAGAAGCCCCCCCAGCCCCTGCTGGCGATGGGAATCCCGGCGTGCTTCCGATCGTCGGCGCGGCGAGGATCGGGAAGAGCACGCTTGTGGAGCATGTCTGCCTCGATGAGAGGGTGCGCAGCTACTTCTCATCGATTATTGTCTTCACCGGAGAAGATGATGATGCCGGAGACCTCGCTGCTTTCAGAGGCAGTGCTGTGAGCAAGCGTCAGGATGTCACTGATGCTTCACATGGGAATGGGAGGTCACTTGCTGTCATCGAGCTAGCTGGGGACATGGACGAGGAGGCATGGAGGAGGCTGTACTCTTTGGCAGCAAGCAGAATGGGGCATGGGAGCAAGATTGTAGTCACAAGCAGATCAGAGAAGATTGCTGCTCTTGGAACAACCAAGGCTCTCAGACTGAAGTCTCTGCCGCAAGAAGCTTACTGGTACTTCTTCAAGGCGCTCGCCTTCGGGAGCGCGAACCCAGATGAGCAACCGAAGCTCGAGCCCCTGGGCATGGAGATCGCGGAGCTGCTGGACGGTGCGTTCTTGGCAGGAAACATAGTGGCAAGCTTGATGAGAGCAAACCAGAACGCTGAGTTTTGGCTCAGGGTACTTCAGTGCTTGAGAGGCCACAAAAGGAAGCATCTACTCATGTTCGGCAAGCATCCTAACGAGCTCTTGCGGCAAGGGCAGCATATGTCCCTTTGGAGGATGCCCAAAACTCACGATACCGTTACTATACTCAGCTATTATCACAAGCCATCTCGCCAGGACGATGTCCCTGAGATAACCGTGCAAGATATTCTATCAGGACGTTCTACGCCTCAGGGGAATTTCAGTGCAGTGGCATGGAGATCAGCTGTTCCTCCCTACTACACCTACTTGGTAAACTGCGCGTCGCGGAGGGCAGGGTGCTCTACGGCCAGCAAGAAGCGCCCAAGGCATGCGCTGGTGTGATACAGTGATGATGTGACATTTCTCTGGTAATATCACTCTTTATATGCATACACTGACAGAGTTTAGCTGTGAGCCTGTGACTCTTACAGGCCTCGATAAGACTATTAGCTAACACAATGCGTAGCTTACTGTATAAAACGCAAATATAGTACAAGTCTAATGCTAAAATCATGTGCAGTTTCGACCAGGCTATTAGGCAAACGCCAGTGGCCACCACCGAAAGCTTGATGGCAATTCAGCTCAAACAGCATCTAAAGATTCACTAGCAGCTACAGGGGACCTAGCTCCTGAGGCTGAGGAGTCTTTCACTCTGGCCCCCAAAAAAGCAACATTGCAGATCGCACAATCACAAGGATAAACCAAAGGAAAGCAAGAGGCAACGAAACATTCAAGGATTGCCGATCTCCAACAAAATGGTAAAGCTAGCCTACAAAATTAGAGGCCAATTCTGACAAACAACTCCGGTATACAATGTCAAGCAACACACGGTGAAAGAAAGCCACATGAAACATCATTATTTGTTCCGATTAAACCGTGGCGCACTAATGTAACGTCGACCAAAATTTAAAGATGACACCAGTAGACAATGCAATGCTCAAGATGACACTATGCGCCCTTCTCACTTCCCACCAAGGCTTGGGAACTGAGCTTGATCTGCGATGGATGGGGCAGCCGCTGGGCCACGATTGTAACCCCCGCCATATCCACCTCTAAAACCGCCACGCTCCCCACGGCCCCTTCCACGACCACGACCACCATAGTACCTTTCTCCTTCAGCGGGTTTCAGGAACTCGTTGATGCTCACCGACTGCACAAAAGATTTAACAATTACCACATTAGCACCCAGGTTTTCCACTAAGCACTAATCACAAAACAAAATAGAGACCCAGGTTTTCCATTAAGCACTAATCACAAAACAAAATAGAGCATATGCATAAGAAACAAAAAGGACCAGACAGAATCCTAGGGGTCATTGTTACTAAGGGCGTGTTTGGTAGGGCTTCTAGTCCCAAAACGGCTCCAGCTTCTAGGGATCTTTCACACTAGCAAAAGCTAGTGCCAAAATGATCTGGATGCTGGTGAAGCCGACAGTCCTGTTCTTTCTCCCCCTTGGTCAGATTTAGTGTATCAAGGGTTCAGAATACTAGTCTTCTCAAATCACAAGCTTACAGCTTCAGGGTTATTTCATATTATATTCACTATAACTAACAATTCCCATGAGGATTGTTCTAAATCCACCCAATTCAAGCATTTAATAAGAAATGAGAGAAAGGGAACCTTAAGAAATGTAAAGCAAAGTCTATCTAACAGGGAATTAACAAATCAACCCACTATATATAGCAGCCAAGAAAACCAAACATGTACATAGTGGAACCATATGTCACCAAGTGTTTTCATCTCCAACTACATAGATAAGATATGCATACCTTCTTGGCACGCTCATCACGCTCAGCATTTTCCTTCTTCTTATCCTTGTCAGAACCCTAAGAACACAAAAATTATAATCATGAGCACATATACAAGCTTAGTAGAATTTAGGTATCAAGGTATCGTATCATATTCAAGGAAACTAACCAGCTTAATGAAAACTTCATCATTTTCTTTCTTGTTTGAAAGTGGCTGCAGAGACTGCAGATCCTTATCAACTTCAACCTTCCTCTCTTCAGCCTTCAGTGCAAGTAGTGCTTTCCTCTTCTCCTCCCTTATTTTCTCAAATTCCTCCAGAGTCATCTCCTGTATGTTTGAATATTAGAAAATAGACAGACCAGCACCAATGCAACACACAAAAGGCAAGCAAATGGGGCAATGGCTTGTTTTGGTGGTGGTTTGGGGTGTGGTGGGGGTGGGGGATGTTATGGTGATATATAAGTTGTTCTGTGACAGTATATACCTTAGGACACAACAACGCGATTAATAACAAGACCGAAAAATTCGACACAGAAAGAAAGTTGGCTTGTCCAAGATTTAATACAACAAAGGCCAAGTTTGTCATTGTATTTGGAAGTAAAACAGGTTAACAAAGTTCAAAATATAACAATTACACTTGGTGACCTCAATGTCCTGGACTAAGAAATTAAAGGGTATCAAGAACATCGCAATAACACTCTTACAGTCTACAATGGAAATAGATCAACCGGTTTTATCATGGTTGTTACATTACACAACACAATTGTGCAAGAAATGCCATTTAAACATCAAATGGAATTAAAAATGGATCAAACAAAAAAGTTACCTTATCCTCTTCCTTTTCTTCCTCATCTGCAGCAGCATCCTTGTTATCTTTGTTCTCATCCGCTGCTGGGGCATCATTCTGCTCGCCCTGTTTCTCAGCAATAGGAGCACCCTCCTCAGTTTCCCTGGACACACAGAATTGCATTAGTAAAATCCACCTTCCCAAGGCATAGACTAAGAAAAATGGTACAGAAAAGCAGAGACAAAAATAATGCAGAATTAGTTTCCTTACTGGGCAAGAATTTCATCAGTAGCAGTGCCCCAGTTCCCACGCCCTGCTCCATCACGCTTCATCTCATAACCACGGCCAGTTCCACTGTGGCGTTCATAGTTTCTCCGAGGTGGCCTCTCAGAGTCATCACCAAATTCACCATTCCTGTAACCACCACGTCTGCCGCCTCCGCGGTAAGGAGGGCGAGGGCCTCTCTCCCTGTCCCCTTCAGCACCACCAGTTACAGCACCATCCCCAAAGCCTCCACCACCATAACCTCCCTGGAAGCCGTTGGCATTGTCACCACCGAAATCACGGTTCTGGCCATATCCCCGTCCACCTCTGCCACGGCCACGTTCACCACGGCCAAAGCCACCACGAGCTGGTGCGCCGCCACCACGTGCATCTCTCACTGAAACAAGTACAGTTCAAGAGTTCGATTGAGCATTCGTGTTTTCAGGAAATGGAGGTAATAAAATCTATTGCAAGTCCCAACATAACACCAGGCCTATGAAGAAAGGTATAAATTCCACTTTCCAGCAGTGAAAAGCAAACGCCTTTACAAGTCATGTCATCAAAGTTTGCAAATGGCATGATGCAGCCTCAAGGACGGATAGTTAATTCAGAAATTATAACTAAAACATGCTCTAAGCATCTCTAAAAAGCTTGTATCAATCGAAGCATATCGTAACACGCGAGAACCCTAAATGCCCAGAACCCCAGATCTAGCATCCTAGTAATCACAACTCACCGGCCTGCGTGGGGGGAGCGGGCTTGGTCGGGAACTTGGCGGCCGCCGCGGGCTGGGCAGCCTTGCCAGCAGGCGCGGCGGCGGCCTTCTTCGCCTCGGCCTTCTGCGCCGCCGCCGCGGCGGCGGCAATCAGCTGCGTGGGGTCGTCGTTGTCGACGGCGCCGAGGAGTTCGAACGGGTTGAGGGTGGCCATGGCAGCAGCGGCGACGGCGGCGCCGGGAGAGGAGGCTGCACTGGGGTCGCGAGGTACCTGATGGAGAGACTGGATACCAGCACTAGCAGCTTCGCCGGACGGGTTGTGCCGCCATTTAGAATACGAGGAGGGGTTGGGGCTTGTAGGGTTTTGGGCGGCGGCGGCGGCGGCGGCGGCGAGGGGTTGGAGACAGGAGACGGGTGGGGAGAGTGTGACAAGGAGAAACCCTAGCCGCACTCCTACGCGAGTTCAAATCCTTTCGCCTCCGTGTCGGGATGCTGGGTTTTTTTTTAACCATTTCTACTCAGGAGCGCTAGAATTACGGTAATAACCTTGATAGTGAGAGATAACTACCTCTTTGGTAGCGGTTTGCTGCGTTTTTGCCGAGGGCAACGGAGGGGTAGACATGGAATTTCCTGGCTTGGTGGTCCTCGGTGGGTGTGATGCGCTCGTGGGTTTGGGAATCTGGCCATCTGGAGCCGTGGGCTACGAGTCGGACGGCTGTGATATGTTTTGATCGAAAAATGCGCGTCATGTCGGGCTGGTCTGGTTATGTGTGGTTTGGTGTGGACTGGGGGGTGTACTGGAGCGAAACCAAATCAACATCCCCGAAGGTAGAGGGTTCAATCCATTTCTATCAAACGAGTCGATTACGACGATTAAATCCATTCTGTTTGAATAAACAGAGCAAAATTAAACGTTGCATTTGCAACTTTATTATTATTATTTTGATGTCACTAGCACTCCTACAGTAATCACCTCTCTTATATCCTCGGGATGTAGCTTTTCCATTTCCCTTACATCACATCTTATATTCTCGTATAATTCTATTGCTCCCTAGATGTTTATATTCTATCACGTGACATCATGACATTGAACAATGAGGTATATTGAGCTTTTTTCAATTATTTTCTTTGTCGCCGGTTTTAGAAAAAAGTACTCGGTCACTCACATCTCTATTTAGCTCAACTAATAACATGAAGAAATATGCTTTTTTTTCTTTGAATGGAGCTCAGACAATGATGAAGAAAATTGCTCTTAATGTTTTTATATACACTCCAATGCACTCATGAACAATGAGATGGCAATTAGTCTCATCGTGGTGAAAAGAGCTACTTCGCATGGTGAATTCATGATGTACCAAAAATCATTGTTATTAAACGTGCAGGTTTATAGTAAGAATACCCTGGCCAAGGCTGTTTGGACCAGAGTAGTTTGGTGGTTGAGCCTTTTCTGTGTTGCATCAAGTCCTGATACCCTAACAATGAGTGATTGATCTATGTTGTGTTGTTTGTCTCTACCACTATGTTTGGATGTAGATATTGAGGCTGGAATTCGGAATTGGCATTGATAGCCCCGAATACCAGGTGTTTGGATGTTCTGGATTTCGACATTGGAAATCAACACCAATACCAACTGGCATTGGTCTAGTCATCACCCACTCGTCCGCAATACCGAGCCGAGACCCTCGGTATCGCGCGACATCGTCTTCCCCCCATCCGCTGCCTCCCTCCCCTCCGCATTAGATGTGCCACCCTCCCTCCTCTGCGCCCCGCTCCCTGCCGCTCTCTCCTCTGCGCCCACTCCCTGCCTCCCTCTCCTCCATGCGCCCGCTCCCTGTCTCCTCTCCTCCGCGCCCGTCCCTGCCTTCCTCCCGACCGAGCACGGACGCCGCAGTGAGCGCGAGGCAGAGCTCCGCCGTCGCGGGATTTGCTGCACGGCTGCCCCTCTTAGTTCCCTCTCTCTCCTCCACGCATGCTCCCTGCCTCTCTCTTCTCCACGCCCGCCTCCTCTCCGCCGCCATGGGATTTGGATCCCGACTGGGGTAGGGCGGAGGTGCGCACGGTGCTACAGCGGTAGGCTCGTGCGGCCTTCCATCGCGGGGGATAGGGCGCGGGAGGCAGAGGTGAGTGGCAGCCGGACAGGCAAAGCCCCACCGCACGGCGAGGGTTGGCCGGACGAAGAGAAGGAGCGGCAGTGCGACGAACTTGAGGAGATGCGGACGACCAATTTCCAATTCTATGCTATTGTACATCCAAACAAGAATTGAATTGAACTGCATTATAGGATTCTAAAATGTAATGTAATGGTCATCCAAACATTAGAATTGAATTGTAGCTCAATTCAATATCACGTCTGATTTGGTATTGAACCTAATTCAATACCATGGCCTCCAATGTCGACATCCAAACTATTGGGGGCAGTCATTAGGGGTAACCAAACCTATGGGATAACCGCCCCAATAAACATTAATCTTGTCCAAGTAACCAGAAAAAGAAACGGAAGTTAAGGCCCACGGCCCAGCAACGACTGAAGGCTCAGCCAAGATGCCCCGCGGCGTGCCTCGACGCGAACCAAAATCTCCGCTTCGGTCGAGGGAACGACCCCTCGAGCGAATCGGAGAACTCCGCTTCGGTCGAGGCCTGGGGACCGAGCCTCGAGCAACCCACGGAATGGGGAAAGCTTCGCCTCGGTCGAGACCCTCGCTCCGACAGACATTAAATGGCGCCCTCTGCCACCATGCCTCCAAAGTCAAAAGACAGATTTCTTACCATACTGCCCTGATGGCCACGACTCCTCCCATCGTATCCACCAACTCCCGTCACTATGCTGCCAACCGAGGCTCTGTGCGGACAGGCCGGCACTGTGCGAACAGAGCCCGTCACTCCGAGCTCCTGTACTGCCAACTCCGACGACTTGAAGACCTCCGTCGGACGGAGAGACCCTCGAGCACACAGCAGGAGAAGAGCTCAGGACGACAGAGGTATGGCGGGCCATTCCGAGCACTATGCGACCAACCCCGGCGCTGTGCGGACATGTCGCCGCCGTGCGAACAGGGCCGGGTCACTCTAACTCCCTGTGCCACCGACTCCCACAGCGATTTCCCACAGAATAAGCTGTGCGCCGGCATGGGAGACCCTCGAGGTAGTGTACGGACGAGCCATTATCACACTAAGGATGCCCCGGATCCTCAAGACCACTCCTCGACGTCATCACCAGTACAAGAATCGACTACATCAAACAAGAACAGAGAAGCACGCCTAACGCCACTCCTACTACTGTGCGACAACTATGCCTCACCAGCAACACGCTCCTGTAACCCCTCCTCATTGGCCTATAAAAGGAGGGGGTGATCGAGCAGGAGGAAGACAACGAAAAGAGGGAGGAAAAAAGAGAATCCGCATACACTCAGAATAGACCACGATATTGGCACCCCGCCTCAATCATCCGGGACTCGGAGGTCTAGCCTCTCGTCCCAACCTACTTGTACCCCCTACTGCTTGCAGTCCGGTGCAGAATAATACATCGCACACACCGCCTTGCTGGAAGTACGGTCTTCTGACCGGAACCAGGATAAACCCGTGTCTCGTGTTATCTTCTGCATCAACCATCAAGGGAGGGAACACAGCGCATTTCTGGTTGGTGTCGGGACCACGATTTCTAAACACCGACAGTGGCGCGCCAGGTAGGGGCATCCGCGCTGTGATCGATCAATTCATCCACCATCTCCCTTGATGGCAACCCGAGTCGTACGCGACAACTTGTTCTCGATGCCAGCATCGGACCAGCTTCCTGCCGGATTCGAAATCCGGTTCGGGAATCTTGACTTCAGGGCAACTGGCGATGGCTACAACATGCAGCTCCTAACGAGGAACGACAGCATGAATGTGTCACCGTCACTCCCATCACCGTCACCACGACGCAAAAGGCATTCGCGTCAACGCGCGCGGCGAACGCGAGCGGAGCGACGCAGAACAACTCATGCCGGTTCCCCCGGACGGGTTGAGCCCGGCACGACGAGGGCAACAACCGCCACCACCGTGGTACAACCAGCCGGGGACAGCACGGTCGACCCGTGGCGAAACCCCGGTGGGACACGCACCGCAACCATGACCAACTCTTCATCAGTTGACACGAACATGACGGCGTATGAGGATTTGCCGGGCCACCACCTGATCTCGATCCGCAATCTCATAGCGACGTCGCCGGAAGAAAACTACCCTGAGTCTGGCAGCGAGGCAGCCGAGAGCGGCCGGAGGATCCCCGAATGGGATTACTCCGGGCTTCGCGATCGAGAGGCCCTCTTATCATTTCAAGCTGCCGCAGATTATTGTCTAACCTGCTCCGACGACCCCAGCGAGGAGGATTACGATCCCACCAGGGAATGCTTCGTCGTCCTTCCGGGAAAGGATGGCGGAGATGACGGGGCAGGAGAGCCAGCGCACATCAGAGACCACGAACAAGCGCACAACAATGTTGCGCTCACACAAGCACAACTGGCCCAAGTCCGCGAACTCGAAGCCAAGCTTGAAGAAGAACGCCGACAGGTCCGAGAGCTTCGGGCAACACTTGAGGACAATCGTCCTATGCACGGCGTACGTGCCAGGGAAGCCGGGCGCATAGCACGAGCCCGCATCGAGGCTGATAACGATGTGGATGACCCACTCGCGTTAGCCAGGGCAAGCCAGAAGCTCATCGCCGCGGCAACTCTGATCCGAGCCATGCCCGAGCCATCAACACCCGAAGGCCGAAACCTGCGTCAAGAGGCGCAACTCCTAATCGAACAAGCAGCTGTGCAACAAGCCGAAAGCTCGGCCTCTTGCATCCGCAGTTCCACCGGCCCAAAGACCAGTGGACCAACGCGGGAGCTCGAGGCATCGGCGCAAACCCCGCGAAGGGGCAATCTAATGCCACCCCCACCCTCAAGTAAGGGAAAGGCGCCTTCGGTGCACGAACGCATCAGAAGGAAGCCTCTCAAGGAGAGATTCGGCGGGAAATTAGTGTCAGAACTACCCTCAGTAATTTGGAGCCTCAGAACAACCCCAAGCAGAGCCACGGGTTTTACTCCATTTTTTCTCGTCTATGGTGCCGAGGCTATCCTCCCCACGGACGTGGAATATGGGTCCCCAAGGCTCAGAGCCTACCAAGAGGAAAGAAACAAGCAAATGCAGGAAGACTCACTCGACCAAGCAGACGAAGCTCGAGACGTCGCTGTCTTACATTCGGCTCGGTACCAGCAGTCGCTTCGAAGGTATCAGGCCCAGAAGGTTCGACGACGAGACCTCAACAAGGGGGACCTAGTGCTAAGGCTGCGACAAGACAATCGAGGGCGCCACAAGCTCACACCGCCATGGGAAGGGCCCTACATCGTCGTTGAAGTCCTCAAGCGAGACACATACAAGCTTGCAAACGAGAAAGGCGAAATATTCGCCAACGCCTGGAATATCCAACAGCTACATCGCTTCTACCCTTAAGCTTTCAAGCATTCATGTACATTTGTACTTATTTTAATAAAAATATAAAGGACCTTAAAATAAGTAAGACTAGGCTTACCATTGAAAAAAGCCAAGTCTCACTCGGAGGCTAATCCGGGGGGCACCCCCTCCTAAAATTGTCCCAATTTTAAAGTTTTTTATAAGATTCTTTTATGACATTCATCTCCTGCATTTGCCAACTGGCAACTCGAGGCATAGAATAATTGAGGCCAAGGGCCGGACGAGTCGAGGGACCGCCTACGCCTTCGAAAGAATACGACATCCCCCTCGTCACCCTACGCTAAAATTGCTCTACGAACGATACCCTCCTCGACAAGTCCTTTGCAAATTCAGCAAAATAAACGTGATAAAGAAACCATAACTCAAATAAAAACTCGAAATGTGCATTTCAAAAACATAAAATTGTTTGAACCATTAGAGTGCTTATTACATAAAAAATCTCTAAAAACTACTCAGGGAGCGGGGACTTCGGGGGTGGCATCCTCCTCGTCTTCAGCGTCGGGAAGGAGGTCGCTCTCGAAGATTCGCGCGAGGGTGGCAGCAGGAGCAGAGGCAGCAGCATCCGCACTCTCCACGACAGCCAGTGCAGCGTCATCGTCGAGGTCGTCCGCCACCACGTAACCACCGCTGACCGCCTCGAGGTCCACGACAAAGTGCGTCGAGATCACCCCGAGGGTCTTCTGCACGCCGAGGAGAAGGGCCCCCTTCAGACGCTCGGTAACACAACCGCCCAAGGCCCTTAGACGGCTGGCCACCGAGCTGCCCGACTGGGACTCGAGAGCTTCTGGCCCCTCGACCTCCTTACAGACGGCAAGAGCTACTTCCCGTAGGTCCTCGAGGTCCTCTTGGGCCTTCGAGTAAGCTACCTGGAGCGACTCCGCCTGTGAGGAGGTCTCCTCCGCCACCTTCCGCACCTCTGAAAGCCCAACACCAAAATCAGATAAGTTCTCAAAAACACCAATCTAAATTTAGGGTAAGTTCATACTAGACTTACCTTCGACTAGCTTTTCCTTCTCGGCGAGGGCCTCTCGGGCAGTGCTGGCCTCCTGCTGGAGCGTCGCCATCTCTCCTTGTTGGGCCTCGACCGAGGCCCGCAGCTCCGTGATGGCGACATCTCCCTCCGTCACCACCACGGTGAGCAGGTCGATAGCCTCGCCCTGGGTCTTCAGTTGGGCCTCAGCCACGGCAAGCGCTGAGTCCCACTGCTGCAGCTGCCCCCGGGCTTCGACAAGGGCGGCACGCTCCTGCTGAAGCTCGCCCTCGAGCACCGCCAGTGCTTGCGTTCGCCGATGGAGCTTGTCCCCTTGCCGAAGGACCTCTTTTGTCGTCTCCACGGCGAGTGTCCTCTCGCGCAGGCGTTCCCGCTCGGCATGGCTCAAGGCCTCCCTTAGCTGATGCACCTCGACGTGCGCATCAACAAGTTCGGCGACCTTTCGCCCGGCCATCTCCCTCAGATCCTGTTATTAACACAACGGATGAAAATGAAAAAAGGGGGAGAGACGCAAAACGTGCGACAAAATTAGTGGTTAAGCCACTTACCCGGTGGAGGTCCAAACCCCGACCAAGGTGGAGTTCGAGGACCTGCTTCAGGGCTTCTTGGACCGTCGTCCCCAAGACCTGTTGTTCCTCCCATAGGAGGCGCTCGGCCTCAGCAGCCTTGGCCAGGCCGGGCGGGACGCCGCGACGACCGAGCCCAAAGTTGCGCCAGGCCTCGAAGGCCGGAGTACCAGGAAGGGTGCCCATGGCCCTCTCCTCCCAAGGGCTCCAGGTTCCGTCACGGAATCCTGGAGCATCCTCCTCCTCATCCTCCTGACCACCCTCGAGGGTGACCGGGAGGGTCATCACTGCGGAGCCGGCCCCGGGCACCTCCTCGACCTCCGCCAAACCGCTGCCTTCTGCTGCGGTCTGACCCGAGCCTTCACCAAGGGCCGCACCCTCCACCACCCTCGTGTCATCGGCCGACACGGAGGTCTCTGTCACCCCCACAACGGCAGGGGCCACATCCTCCACGGGGAGGGCCGTGGGCGTCTCCCTAGCCCGCTCCTCGCCCACCACCGACGCTCCTCCAGCCGTCGTCTCCCCCCTTGATTGGGCGGTCCCTCGCGTAAGGGCCGCCCGGTACCGAGCCACAACCCCCGACGCCTGGGGTGCCCCGGATGAATGCGGCGGTGTTGAACGAGGCGTGGCGCGCCGACACCTTCAGAGCCTTCGTCGGCGCCAACGGGAGCGGCGCCGGTGGACCGGATTGGCTGACAGAAACCAAGTCGACAAAATCAGAACAACAACTTGAAAATGAAGCCTGAGAAAAGAATGGCAACTTACCTAACCCGGACGAGGTGGCTAAGCTTGCGCTTCTTGCTGCTCGAAGGCCGCCGAGCCCCCGAACGACCACGGCCCCTCGACGGCGGGGTCTTGCTCGCGGGCCTCGAACCCGCCGCTGCGGAGCTTTGAGCCCCAGGCACCGATGGGCTCCTAGCTCGAGCCCCGGCAGCCGCCACCACGGAACTCGTGGGGGCGGCACCCGCCATCGAAGGCGTCGGGCCACTCGAGGCCTCCCTATCCCGTGACGATGACGGGATCTCCTGGCGTTGCCCCCTCGGGGGCGCACTCACTTCAGCCGCCACCGACGCAGGTGGCGGAATCTCCATGAGGTCCTCCGAGGAAGAGTCCTCCGGAGTACTCTCGGGGGTGGTAGGCGGGGAACGCCCCTCCCTGGTTCGACGGCAGCACTCTTTCTCGTACGCCGCCTTCCGCAAACGCTTCCTCTCTTTCTTCTGCTTCGCCGCGTCCTTCCGCGCCTTCTGCCTCTCGGCAGAAAGGCGGTTCGCAGCACGAACCTCGTGAAGAGGAGGAGCAGAACGGTACCCTTTGAGACAAACCCTGAAGAAAGAATTCAGAGTTAAACGATCAGATAATCTTGAGGGTAGAAAGCAAAATTCAATCTAAATCAAACTTAAAGCGGAACTTACAAATTGTAGAAACCCCGCTTCGGGGCGCATCTTGACGATGAAAAGGGCCTCCTCCTTGCAGTCAAGCTTGGAGACCTCCACGGCACGCCGTGCTCGGTGCATGCAGTACTCGAGGACGAGGGTCCCCTCCTTCATCTTCGAGCCCTGCCAGGGCGAATCCACCCTGAGCTGGTCGAGCCGCAACTTCCTCTCCATCAGCGGCAGTACATACCGCTGATTGAAGTTTGCAATCACCCCCGCCGCAGTCAAACTCGCCCTCGAAAGCGCGACAAAGGCGTCGGTGAAGACCCGAAGTCGCTCCTAACGGTCGGCGGGGGAAATTCCGTAGCTCCACGCCTCCGATCGCTCGCGCAGCACTTTGCCGGTGTACTCCGACAGCTTGTTGTCGACGTTGCGGAGGTAGAACCACCCCTTGTCCCAATCGGCGTTGTTGGAGGTCATCGTCGACGGGAGGTACAATACGCTCCGCTGCCCCCGAACTTGCAGGGTAAGGCCCCCGGCGCGGACCGCCCGGCGGAGCCCCCGAGACTCACCTACGGCCGTATGGAGCTCACCTCGGAAAAGGTGAACCCATAGGTCCCAGTGAGCCTCGATCCCCAAGTACCCCTCACAAACGGCGACGAAGACCGCCGCTTGCGAGATGGCGTTGGGGGAAAAGTTGTGGAGCTCCACGCCGTAGTGGAGGCACAACCCGCGGAAGAACGGCAAAGCCGGGATCCCGAACCCCCGCTCGTGAAGTCTCGCCAGGCTCACCTCAAAGCCCTCCGGCGGAGAAGGCTCGTGGTGGTTGGATGGCGGCGCGATCCACATCGGCTCGTTTGGGTTGCTGTTCGCCGGCAGCACCCCGGCGTCCACCAGCCCGGCGAGATAGGCGTCGGTGGCGATGGAAGGGCTCCACGGAGCAGGGTCGACGATGGTCACGATGGCGAACGGCGGCGGCGAAAAGGATGAAGTCTTGTGCGCGGAAAGGTGAAAGGCAAAAAGCGGCGGCGCTTGGAAGTAGTAGATGCAATCGGAAGGCAAGGGCTGGGTAAGTTAATCCTTTCCCCTTGTCCCTTATTTATAGTATCACGCGAAGTGCAACCGGCACCCCGGCCGCGTAAAAAACGCATCCGATATGATTGACACCACAACCACTGACGACCAGGCCCCACGAGTTGGGATAACCACTACGCGCGAAAAACCAGGCGACACGTCACATCGGAACTGCCCACGTCTATTCCGCTCCGCCTAAAAAGGCGCGCCCACTTCGCGTAGTCCGCGCCATGCTGCTCACGACTACGGAAATAAATGCTCGAGGCCAGCCAAAAGGCTTCCGAGGTAAGCTACCTCTCCTCGAGGCCCTACTGTTTAGGGGTTCGAAGTCCTTGCCCCTCGAGGGTTCGACAGGCACATCAGATCTAACAGAGTCAGGGATAACCAAGGGCACGTGCGATCAAGCCTATCCTCAAGCACGAAACTCGAGGGTGCCCTTCACGTTATATTCAAGGCCAGGATGGAGGCAGCTAGTCGAGGGATCCCACCGAGGGAGAGCAACGAGCCCTCGACCCCAAACGAACGGGGCCGAGCCTTGCCTAGCAAACCTCCACAAGTGCTCTTATGAGACATGTCTCCGGATCGCGAGCCGACCTCCATCGAATGAGGCATGGATGTCCGCTTGAATTACCCGCTAACAGCTCACAGAGACATCCATGACTCGCAGCCCATTCGAGGGAAGCATGGATTGTGTCACCCCTCATCCCCACAAACGGAGCGACGAGGGTCGTAACTCAAAGTCAAGAACCGCCCCTGATCGACCTTGCTAGGGCCAAGGCTCGGGGGCTCCTTGCACCACAAGATCGAATTCCTTGAGGACGAAACATGTTGTAGCTCACAAAGGCGCGAAACGCCGATAAGCCCTTGCAGAAGTATATCCACTCCTCCAAGGTCTCGGGGGCTACACCCGCGGGTGCGCTAGCGCGCACCCGGCGGAATTCTTCAAGGAAAACCTTATCAGAAGCACCCGTGACGAAGAGCCTTTGTCGGATAAAAAATTATTCCAACAAAGGCTCGGAGGCTACTGTTGGGGGCAGTCATTAGGGGTACCCAAACCTATGGGATAACCGCCCCAATAAACATTAATCTTGTCCAAGTAACCAGAAAAAGAAACGGAAGTTAAGGCCCACGGCCCAGCAACGACTGAAGGTCCAGCCAAGACGCCCCACGGCGTGCCTCGACGTGAACCAAAATCTCCGCTTCGCTCGAGGGACTGACCCCTCGAGCGAATCGGAGAACTCCGCTTCGGTCGAGGCCTGGGGACCGAGCCTCGAGCAAC
This sequence comes from Echinochloa phyllopogon, assembly GCA_033239725.1. Taxonomy (NCBI): domain Eukaryota; kingdom Viridiplantae; phylum Streptophyta; class Magnoliopsida; order Poales; family Poaceae; genus Echinochloa; species Echinochloa phyllopogon. The sequence continues at coordinate 49,002,892 of BTCW01000014.1, forward strand.
CCACGGAATGGGAAAAGCTCCACCTCGGTCGAAACCCTCGCTCCGACGAACATTAAATGGCGCCCTCTGCCACCGTGCCTCCAAAGTCAAAAGACAGATTTCTTGCCATACTGCCCTGACGGCCACGACTCCTCCCATCGTATCCACCAACTCCCATCATTATGCTGCCAACCGAGGCTCTGTGCGGACAGGCCGACACTGTGCGAACAGAGCCCGTCACTCCGAGCTCATGTACTGCCAACTCCGACGACTCGAAGACCTCCGTCGGACGGAGAGACCCTCGAGCACACAGCAGGAGAAGAGCTCAGGACGACAGAGGTATGGCGGGCCATTCCGAGCACTATGCGACCAACCCCGGCGCTGTGCGGACATGTCGCCGCCGTGCGAACAGGGCCGGGTCACTCTAACTCCCTGTGCCACCGACTCCCACAGCGATTTCCTACAGAATAAGCTGTGCGCCGGCATGGGAGACCCTCGAGGTTGTGTACGGACGAGCCATTATCACAGTAAGGACGCCCCAGATCCTCAAGACCACTCCTCGACGTCATCACCAGTACAAGAATCGACTACAGCAAACAAGAACAGAGAAGCATGCCTAACGCCACTCCTACTACTGTGCGACAACTATGCCTCACCAGCAACACGCTCCTGTAACCCCTCCTCCTTGGCCTATAAAAGGAGGGGGTGATCAAGCAGGAGGAAGACAACGAAAAGAGGGAGGAAAAAAGAGAATCCGCATACACTCAGAATAGACCACGATATTGGCACCCCGCCTCAATCATCCGGGACTCGGAGGTCTAGCCCATCGTCCCAACCTGCTTGTACCCCCTATTGCTTGCAGTCCGGTGCAGAATAATACATCGCACACACCGCCTTGCTGGAAGGACGGTCTTCTGACCGGAACCAGGATAAATCCATGTCTCGTGTTATCTTCTGCATCAACTATCAAGGGAGGGAACACAACGCATTTCTGGTTGGTGTCGGGACCACGATTTCTAAACACCGACGTAAACGAAGCCTAATAGTATTTGGGAAGAGATGGCAACAGAGGATGTGGTTCATTTGGAGGGTCCTCTCCCATATGGTACCGATGCATACAAGTGTATGGAAAGGGACGCCTCCATCACTGAAACTTTTTGGTGTAAGAGGCAAACAAAGCTCAACCACGTGAAACAAAAACTTCATGTGTCGCTGATGTAAGGAGACTCATAGGAAGAGGTTGGCGGAAAAATAATAAAAATGTATGGAAAGGGATACCTCCACCACTAAAACTTTTCGGCGTAAGAGGCAAACAAAGCTCAACCACGTGGAACAAAAACCTCATGTGACACTAATGTAGGCAGACTCATAGGAAGAGGTTGGCGGCAAAATAATAATAAAAGACGCATAATAAAAATGATCGAGTACACAAGCAGAATGCCTTACGTACGAGGTTGGCGACAAAGTAACAGAAAATGTTTACGGAATGAAAATGGTTGCGCAAGCCGACGAGATGCCCTATGTTTATCTGTGAGTCTGGCTACAAAGAAAAAGAAAAGTCTCATGGATTGAAAAAGGTTGTGCGAGCATGTGAGATGCCCCTATGTTGCAGGACTACAAATTGTAAAAAATAAAATATATACTGAATAAAAAAATATATGAGAAGCCGAGATACCATACATAGGAGAATGGCGAAAAGGTAAAAAGAAAGGCTCCGCGCGAGCAGGCGAGATGACCTAGGTAGAAGATTGGCAACAAAATAACAAATAGCGACTCATGAATAAAAATGGCCATACAGATAAGTGAGATGCCTATATAGGAGCTCGCGAGAAAATAATAAAACCAACCATAGAATAAAAACGGTCACAAAATAAACGGTCGTGTGAGTATGTGAGATGGCCTATGTAAGACTAGCCACAGCGTGGTAAATTTTCGATGCTTCAAACCCTTTTTTCCAACTAGCCTCGATGCCTGCACACTGCAAGAGTGAATTGAAGCATAAAAAATTTCAGCATCGATGAATCTTGGTGCATCGGTGCTTGCTCTGGATTATATGACCCCACTAGTAAGTGACACATGAATATGAGAGAGGGAAAGCTGCTTTTGCTATTTATGTACTGTATACTCTGGGACTCATGGATGAGCTTGTCACTGCAGGTAAAACGAAGATGGGGCATCGGCTGTGAATTTGATACTTGAGGCACCGAATCTTATTTAGCACGTTGTGGCTAGTCTAAGAGGTTAGGACAAAGTAAAAAGAAAGCTCACCGAATCAAAAAGAGTCATTCGTGTTGAGATGTCCTACGTAGGAGGTTGGTGACAAAGTAAAAAAGAAACGTCCACAGAATAAAAATGCCCCCAAAATAGGTGAGATATCTTAAATAAGAGGTTGACGACAGAGTTAAAAAAAAGACTCACGTAATAAATTGGCTGTACAAACAGATGATACGAGACTAAGGCCGTGTTTCTTTGGGTTATCAAATTTTTTTCCCGGAGAATTTTGTATGCATGGAGTATTAAATGAAGCCTATTTATAAAACCACTTTAAGTATGAGTGTAACTTTGCGCGACGAATCTAATGAGCATAATTAACCCATGATTTACTACAGAATGCTACAGTAACCATCACCTAATCATACGGTCAAATGCCTCATTAGACAGGTCTCACGAATTAACCCGAGTGTTTTGTACGTAGTTTTGTAAACTAACTTTATTTAATATCCTCAATTAATGGTCAAACATGTGTGTAAAAATTTTTACCAAAAAACATGGCCTAAATGTTTTCAAAATGTTTTGAGATGTGTTTGTCCCCCGATCATTTTTAGGATAAACATGTTTATGTTTGAATTCAAGATTGATGCATCTAATCGCATGCTTTCTCAGTCGCTCATGCATCATATTATATTTTCTTCATTAAGTTTCCCACACATGTGACTAATAAATTATTTACCATGTCTTTTTTATAAGCCACACGTTATCTAATTTTTAGTCGTGATAAAATTAGTGTTCAATCAAACATAAATAATTATATCTCGCTGTTTTTTTAGAAGCAATATATCTCGCTGTTGATACCGTGTAAATATGCAGTGCCTGAGTCACGTTGGCACGAAAATAAGGCCTTGTTTAGTTCCAAAAAGCAACTATCAAATTTAATATGCAAAAAGAAGATTCTCCATCGCATCAAAATGTCATAACATGCATGGAGTACTAAATATAGATGAAATCAAAAACTAATTGCACAGTTTTGTTGTACTCTACGAGACGAACATTTTGAGCCTAATTAATTAATTTTTGGATAATTTTTCGTACATACAAATGAAATGATACAGTATCGTAATGATTACGAAGTGACCCCAAACTAGCAAATTTGGTGGAACTAAACCAGGCCTAATTCGCTGAGGCTGCTGAGGCAAGCAATGAAGCAGGCCTGTTCTCCTCCGTGGGCCGTTGCTCTGTGGCTCTGTGCAGTGGGCGCCCGTGCGGTCTTCAGCGTCTTCAGCGACAGCTTCCCGAAAACCCCAAGCACGGCTGACGTCATTCCCGGCGGTCCGCTTCACCTTTTGCCTCCCAAAGCCAACCCCTCCGCCCCTCATGTCCGCCGCCGCCGCCGTCGCCAGCGCCGCGCGACGGCTACTCTCGTCCCGCCTCCAGACCACAACCACGCGCCTCCTCCATGCGAGTACGCGCTTCCTCCTTCTCGCTCCCTCCTTCCTAGCACAGATATCTTCTGATTGCATCAGCCTCCACGGCATCTGCCACCTGCGTCAGATCGCTTACTCTTCCTCAATCCCACCGTGGTCTGCTGCAGGTGCTTCCCAGGGAGCGGCGCGGGAGGCGTCCGGGAGCTTCATCCACCCCGCCGCCGTCGTCCACCCAGATGCCTCCATCGGCCAGGTCAAGCCTCCCAGTGCGCTCCCAAGCACTGATCGCCCTCTGCTTTCATTCGTTGAAGTGGTGACACGTAGCATGTGCAGCCCTGCACATCTGTATTTTCTGATGTCGCCTGGGCTGTTCTATTGGGCTCATGCAAGGGGCGTGCTTTCTAGTTAATTCTGCCTGCTTGATAAAAGTGCTCAAAATCTAAGATGGCATTTCCTGATCCCAGTTACAATGGATCGAGTGTCCAGTATGTACTTTGTAATAGACTTCCTTTACAGTAGAAAACTCAATGTTTGTATGTACCTCGAACCACATTGCAGGGTGTCTCGATAGGGCCCTTTTGCACGGTTGGGCCTTCAGCCAGGATTGGTGATGCCTGTCAATTACATGCTGGGAGCCATGTCATGGGAGATACTGAGCTAGGGGAGGGATGCGTTGTTCAAACGTGAGATAACATCTTTGCCTATTTTGTTCCTCCTGATTTCCACTCCTTTTTGTAAATCTGTTGATGCTTTCAGTGACCTCCATTGGAAATCCATAGTTTGATACTATGATATACAATTGAACCAAATAAAGATATATTCAACATTCAGTGGAATAAAAGTACAATCAAACTAAGCATATGTTGCAGTTACAATTGTTTGAATATCATGACAACAACAAATGAGGTGGAACTCCAAGTCCAGTATTTTGATATGGAGATGTTTCTCATAGGCAATTGGAAATGATTCTTGTGTTGTTGCTTCTCTATCATTGTTAGAGTATCACTCCCTTAAGACTCTTGAGCACTGAACAAAGAACTTCATGCCAACTTTTTTATGAAAGATAATCAAGGGGATTGAAGTTACTTGTCTGAAATAATTTGTTTCTTAACATCTTATCCATAGCTAACAACACTCTATTCCTGAATTTGCAAAATTCAAGGATAGTACATCATATCGCAAACGCCTAATATATCTTACAGTGTGATATGTGAACAACGTATTCTGTCCCAATTCATGCTATGGAATTTAGTTTTCGGGCAGTGGTGCTATCCTTGGTGCAGATATCCCGGGGCAGACAATTATTGGGGAAAACAATGTCATCGGACACTATGCTGTTGTTGGTGTCAAGTGCCAAGATTTAAAATATAAGGTTAGCTTTTTAAAATAATATTGTACTATAGAGATGCAGGTCCTGTAAATATAATTGCCACATGACGTAGAGTTTATTTACCATTCATATAAAGTATGTGTATAAACTATATGAACTTTAAAACCAATGGCTCTTGTGGATCAGTGAAGGAAAAATTTGGGCGCATACATGCACACTACTCTTATAGACAATGATTATGTTTTTTGGCTTCTTGAAATGCTATTCTTTGTTCAAACTATTAGTGCCTTTTTCCTCTTGTGTAGACTGGAGATGGATGCTTTCTACATATTGGTAGAAACAATGAGATCAGAGAGTACTGCTCTATTCATCGTTCTTCTAAATCTTGTGACTACACGGTATTCGGATCTCTTGTTCGGTTACAAGATTTTCAGCAGACCTTAGATCCCTTGTCTTACTCAGGTATCTGCTTGGCAGGTTATCGGTGACAATAATCTTATAATGGGTTCGTGCCATATAGCCCATGATTGCAAGATTGGTAACAATAACATCTTTGCTAATAATACTCTGTTTGCTGGCCATGTAGTAGTTGAAGTGAGTTGTCATTTTACTACAATAGCGTTTTCTCATCAACTGGGTTGTGCAACCATTTTAATTTATTTTTCTTCAGGACTGTACTCACACCGCAGGGGCTGTTGTTGTCCATCAATTTTGTCATATTGGGTCATACTCATTTCTTGGTGGAGGCTCTGTGGTATGTTGAAAATCTTATTGGCATTACTTATACTGGAACATCGTTTTTATGGTAAAAAATGATACTTCATGTAATTCTATCAACCATGTCTGAAATCTATGACAAAACTGCACTCTCACAAAATAAAGGTGGGAAATAATAAACCAAGAGAAACAGAATGCACTTGATGTTATGGTGTTTTCTGAGGAAAAGGTACATGATTAAACGGATTTCAGGAATTATCAATTATGCTGTATTTTCTCACCAAGGAGGCTCTCACGGTTAATATAGTTTATTTGTTAGTTTGTTTTGATATGTTTTTTTTTTCTTTCGCTTTTATGTGCTTGTAGAAGCCTGATGGAACTGTATCCCACCATCTAGAAGTAGCCATCTTGTGTTGACATTTGCAGTGTCTAACCTTTTAAATATCAAGTTTATTTACATGTTATCAAAATTCATTCGTTCAATTTGAATCAGGTCGCACAAGATGTGCCAAGGTACACAATGGTTGCTGGTGATAGAGCAGAGCTTCGTGGTCTGAATCTTGAAGGTCTTAGGCGCAATGGATTCTCCGACCAAGAGGTTTTCATATATTGATGAAATTTTGAATCCTTATTGATGAAGAGCCTGCTTGGTTGGCTTCCAATATTTGCCCAACCAAAATCAAGGCATGCCCAAAAATTTTGGCTACCATTTGGTTCACTACCAAAAAGTTAGCGTACTAATATTTGTAGCCAAAATCATGGACATGTCCTAGAATCTTCTTGAAGCTCACAATGAGAAAATGTATTTGTTGCCATATTTTGGCACTAAACCAAGAGAATACCTAAATTTCATGCCATAACTTTGCCTGCCCTGGTTTTGGCTGGCCATAATTTTGGCTTGCCATGGTTTTGGCCCGGCACAAATTGGTATCCAACCAAGCAGGCTCGAAATGTAGTTGTCTGTAGTACTTTGCTTCCTTTGGTACCTGAATCAGAGTTTTTGGAAGGGTATATGCAAATGTCTTCTATGTTCTATTCATTGGTACCGGCATATGTTTAGCATGTTATCAAATTCAATGTTTCTTCATACTAGGGAACCGCCAGTTGCCTCAGTGCCTTATTGGAAGACATCCGGGAATCGTGAAACTTGTCATAAACGAAATTTCCTATACATTTTGAAAACTACATAACATCCTTAATAACACTAGGGCCTAGAAGTTCGCAACTAAGTACATTTGCTATCTTGTAAGACTAATATGGAATCTTCATAAATCAAGGTACGGAGGTTAAGGAAAGCTTATCAGAAAGTATTTATGCCAGTTGTTACTAGTGAGAGTAGTTTTGAAGACAGACTGGCTGAATTGGTAAGCATATGTGCCCATCATCACTTTTCTTACCTCCATGTGTGCTTGTATTTATTTAAATCCATACCAACAGGAACAAGAAAATGAGTTGTCAGAATCTCCTGCTGTGTCCTGTATGGCGCAATCAATCCGCATGTCGTTTGATCAAGGACGTCGAGGGATTTGCAAATTCAGAAGTTGGAACAGTTCATAAGTGTGCCAGTTATTAAGTTTGCCTGGCAGTTACCTCAGACATTACTTAGGTAATTCGTGCAGTAATATAACTTTTGGTGTTGCATGAATTGTCTCATGGTGCTTTCAAACATTTTCGTTATAATAAATCATGAGCATTACTTAGGTAATTTGTGCAGTAATACAACTTTTGGTGTTGTGTGAATTGTGCCATGTTGCTTTCAAACACTTTCATTTATAATAAATCATGAGTAAGGAAAAACCATCAAGGTAGGTGTGGCATTGAGCACAACATCATTGCAAAACTCGTGCTATTCATGTTTTATGGAACTCGATTTGGTTTCGCTGTCTATCTTGGTTGTATGTGAAGCTTTGCTAAGACTGAACTGCTGGTTCTGTCTGCAGGTGCATATTCAATTTTGCTGCCAATCTTTATATGCATGAATACGTGGGCACATTACCCATATCCTGAATATTGGACCAGCCAATCCCAGTCAAACCTGGGTGAACAAGAAGATGTTCTTCGCATTCGTGTATAGAGGAAGCGCTCTGTAGTCAGTTTTTTTCCCGGGTGTATGGAAATTTTTAGCTCTATTTGTAGTCGTGTGCTAATTTACAGGGGATCCTGGATTTTGTTCATAATGTACAAGCTGGACTGGATACTAATACGAAGGTTCAAATATGTAAGATCTGAATAATATCACTATTAATTTGGACCGAATTTTGTAATAATGTTTATGGTATAAGTGTTCTTTGGTTATAGACGTGGGATCGGTAAGTTTTAAAACACACTCATACCGATTTAACTCCCGTACACTTCAACACTTCAGCAGTATTTCAAAGTTAATGTGCCAATATATCGCCTTGGAACTAATTTTGCCTTCAGAATTCATCACACTATAAAGAGGGCAAGGATTCTGAAGGATTGCCATTTTGCCTATCGATTATTTATTTATTGTGTAAGATTATTATAGTCTCCGAAGAAGCACAAGCGGTTGCCGTGGTGTAGTGGTTATCACGTCAGTCTTACACACTGAAGGTCTCCGGTTCGATCCCGGGCGGCAACATTTTTTATTTTTTTTTCTTGCTTCAGTGTTGTTTTGTCGTTTCTTTTAGAATCGTGCTGTTTTTATTTTCCTCTGCCTTTTCGAATTTTAGTCCCACTCGGAACGATTTTTTTATTTATACAATTACGTCGATAGCACATTAATAAGGATTTCATGCTTACACAAGGCTCCATTTATATATATTTTTTCTCTCCGTATACCTCTCTTCATCATGTTTATATATATCAATGCTCCCATCTACATACGTAACAGTGCACCTCGATGGTTTCGTCGTTTCTTTGTTCTTCAGTGGAAGAATGTCACATTAACAGAAGAGCAGATACATGTCATGCTTACACACCGCCCCTAGATAGTAGCTGTTAAAAAACAAGCAATATCCTTTTGGTTGGTGGACGCAGTTTTTATGTGGAATCGCCTACTTATGGATTGAGCAGCTCTATTTGACCTAGCTAGCGGTGACAGCGATACTGACCTGCATGAAAACGACCACCTGTTTTTTGTTCACCTCTTTCTTTAGTTACCAATATTAAAAATTAAGTCCAACAATGAAAAACTCCCCAGATACTTTGTTTCCCTGGTTTTCAGAAAAAGAAGTAGCATATATGTGAGCCACTTTCATCGTACTCCCTCTGTTCCAAATTATTGGTCGTTTTGGCAAATCTAGATTCATAGTTAGTAGTATGTATCTATAAGTATATATATAGATACATACTACTAACTATGAATCTAGATTTGCCAAAACGACTTATAATTTGGAACGGAGGAAGTACATATTATTGTTGCTAGCAAGTGGTAAAGAAAAATAAAAATAACTGGACTCGGCTTACCATGTTTTCCTTTCAATTTTTTGAGGAACAGAAACTGACTACCTTTTATTCTTTCTGACGAAAAGGTAAGATATGAAATCATCGCACGACTAAAACTGTGATTTTTATATACTCTGCCATTCTCTCGGTTCTTGCTATTTGCCAAGATTTACAACAATTATAATGAAGTGCAAAAGATTTTTTTTGGTCTCCACAAGGATTGTTTTTTCCCTTTGAGACGAGGATGGTATGCTTTCACTACTAAAAGCATATTCTTATTACTACCTAGCTTCTGTGTTCACGCAAGAGCCTTCCGTGCCGTCCGGGGGTCGGGGGAAGTGTGTCATCTTGATTTTTTTTTCTAAAAATAAATATGATATGCATATTTCTGAAAACGTATGTTGTCTGTCTTGGTACTTACATCAGGACGCGCACTCTCCAGCATTCTAGAGAAGTAGAATACCATGCATCATAGATGATGCCACATTCACGTCATGATCAAATGTAACCATTGAATGGAGCCGCTCTCACTCTCTCTTCTTTTTCTTTTTGGCTCTGATCATGAAGAGGCTCTTATCTTCTAAGAGTTTTTATACTTTCATCAGCGGTTCAGTCCTGAACAGATGGCCAACCCTTTCTTAGCCGTCGCCAAACTTTTGCATGACATGAGCCGACAATGTAACAGCGTGGATGCACGATGCCCTTTCGGTATTCTTAGCTAGGTAGCGTTTATTTTGATGTTTTTTTTAGAAGCAACCTGCTATGCATCGATGCATGTATAGCGTGCACCAAGTTAACATACACTAAGGCCGATCGTGATCCACACGTACATGGTGTGACACTTCTGTAGGAAATTTCTTTGATCGGGGTTGCAGAATAATGTCAGCTATCTAGCAAGATTTTATAGCAATCAACCGATAGGATCATCTGGTCTAACTATTTGTCGCCTTGTAAACATGTTAATTTTGTCTTCTAGATGATTCTTAGCAGTTCAGTTTTCTAGAAGTTCATCAGGCATTTAATATTATGGGAAGTTAGCAGCAGAGACATATCAATCGATGAGCATGTTCATGCATGGCCATATATGTATATATAGGCCAGTAACGACAGTTAGCACACTAATCTTAGTCTCCAAATCAGTTTGGTTGTTTGCTCAGTGGTCTACAGGAGTCTACAGAGAAATATTGTACAATAGTAATAGTATGAACACTACAGAACACGAGAGTGTGGTACGAACCCAAACAGAGGCAGCTGCGGTTTGAAACAGGCAAACCGCTGACCAAGGAGATAAATACATGCCAGCTAAAAGCTACTAAAATTAGTATTTTTCTGACATGATTTAGCACCTTGATTATTGCTGCGTGTGTTTCAAGATTTTTTTGCCAACGTGCCTTAACACATATTTCATTAAGAAGAAAGCAGTTTACAAATAATACTTGAACCAGGTCAAACAGGAGTTGACTTACATAAGCGCACAAAGTACTAAAAATAGAGAAAAAATTGAAAAAAATCAACAAACAACCGACCATCAACCCAACAAGCAAAGAGCGACAACGGCTCCGGCACACTCAGACCCAATAACCTAGACACGACCGCACTCCTGAACCTGCAAAGAGATAACCTCATCACGAGCGCTAAAGGACCCAATGGTGACAAAGCATCCACCCAGAAGCACGAACACGACGGTAAAGCTTCCGCCCGAACCAATGTCCAAGCACAGCAAAGGTGGCATAGCATCCACCCAACCAAAACAACCACGGCGGCAAAAGCATATGCTAAAGCAACCGCGGCAAATCATCCGCCAGAGGAGTAGGGGGTGGCAAACATCCGCGACGACCTAAGCAACCCAGATGAGGTGGACGAAACAAGCGAAGGCAGGCGCAGGCGCAAAACCTCCAAGAGGACGACCGGTGACCTCCGCCAGGCGGAAGGCATGGCAAGGCCCGCCAAGTGCAGCGTCGGTAGAACTTCCAAGACAACACCCCAAGGGACGCCACAGACGCAATCGTTGCCCGACCAAACGTCGCTCTAAGGCGTCGTCATCATTGGGCTTTAATCATCATCCCTCTCCCAACCAAAAACACACCACCGGCAGGTCACCACCCCAACAGAAGATGGCGCAACACCCGTGGGGTGGTGCGGCCAAGGGAGCGACGGCGTAGAGGGGTAGAGCCTGCATGGGGATGACCCGTTGGCGACGAACCGGAGCATGAGAGGCCGGAGAGGGGGGCCCACACGACGCGGATCCTGGGTGTCGGAGTGCGGGCGGCCAACAGTGGCCCAGATCCGAGGGAGCCCACGGCGGTGCGCGACCCCAGGACTGTCGACGGCGGCCACACCGGCGCGGGGAGGTGCCATCGTCGGCGGAACCATGATAGTGTATCTGGAGAAGAGGGTGGCGGTCGAGCCAATGACGGTGCAGGGCGACCAAGCCAGCGGCGGCTCCAGTGTAGGGACTGGTGGTGGAGGCCGAATCCGGTTGTGGGAGGGGCTGGCGGGAGCTGACCGGCAACGACGACCATGGGCGACCGGATCTAGGTTTGATGTTGGAGTGGTAGGTGGAGGGGCGACCAAGGAAGGAACGGGAGGGGGAAGGAGAGAGAGAGAGGCAGGGCCGCCGCCGCCACGAGCCGACGGCGGCGGCTGACACAGCGCGAAGGAGGCTTCGCGTCGTGACGTGAGGGTCTTGTCTTATTCTTTCATGTCAAATTGGTGTTTCAAGATCAATGTGTGTTAAATATGTCCAGCTTGTTCTATTGTTTTCACAGAGAAAAAGCCGACTTGCTTGTAGGATAGGACTTGTTTTGTGTGTGTACTTATCACTATGCCATGGCGACTTGATCTTGAAACAATAATTTGGAGTTAGGAACTATTATCTTCAGACCACATCGTCCCGAACAGTTGAAGTGTCACACATTCCCCGCCCTTTAAAGTAGCAGAAAGAAATATCACTTGTATCTGGAGTGTCCAACAATTCTTTCAACGCCAATTGAGAATCTATCACAAGACAGGCAGCACACAACCCGTACACGTACCTTGCAGCTCAAGTTAGGTGAGAAGCGTATCATGATCAAAGTCCTAAGCAATACATATGACATAACGTATATCAAGTGGACTAAAAAAATCACGCGGTGCTCTTGATTATTGCACCCTCTACAATTTCATGCATTATCTTAAGATTTACTTGCTACAAATATAATCACTTGTTTGATGCAACTCGTTTTATCAATAGGCATTTGATCTTGTTGATTATATTCACAGTATTGATAATTAGTACAGAGCTTCTTATGCTCAATTACAGTTAATATAATCAACTTGAACCACTTATTATTGATGAAACAAGTTGCACACGTACGCATCAATTATGGCACTTTTATGCAAAAACAACAAAAAGCTTTCGGAACACAAACTCTGAAAGATTAACACTGCTAAGACCGTATTTAGAAGACGGTTTGACCAAACACGTGAGGATTAGTTCTAAATAAATCCATTCCCCCTCCTCCGATATAGGGATTATTGTACTAATCCTCTTCTTTCAAACAAGGCATCGGAAGTTACTAGAACAAAATGATCGCCAACTTGCACAAGCACAACGACATCTACAAACGAATGTAAACACTTGCAGCTAGTCTTCTAACAGCAGTAATGTTCGCATATCTATGTGCACAGGACAAATAATGGTGGGGATCAGCATAATTGTTTACAGTCTTTAAGGTTGTTACCTACCAATTTGCTTGCGACATTACCATTACTAATCTATATATGTAGTCTGATAATTGTAAAACCAAAGTTACTCAGGAGCGATGACTTCATAGATGACCTGTCTTTTGATGCATTTTAAGTGCAAGGAAAATTGAAGGACTGGTTCAATCTTGAAACTGGCGTACCATTTCTAACAGTGGATGTCAGTCTCAAGAAGTCTCCTTCCCTTTTAGAGGACGCAGAAGCACGTTAAGTAACTCTCTTAAAGTGGCAGTCAAACACGCAGGCAGAATACTTTCCATCCTATTATGAAAGTCTAAGTTTGTTTTCTAGACTTATGTTGTTATTAGAACATCTTCTACTTTCCCAATAACAAGCTAATGGGGATGTCACAATATTTGTTTTATGATTACTGGAGAGTTGCTTTATATTGGGGAGAGTTATGGTGGATTATTAGTTTGTCTCAATATTATTGAGAAAAAGAAAAGATATTAGAGTTTTGCTGGAGCACTATTTTTGTACCAACTCTCCTAGTACGGAGTTGGATTGAGAATTAGGGATCTGCTAGAGATACCCTTAATAGTTATAGACTACTCACATTAATCCTCACTAGATACGTTAGAAAATAAAGAAATATTCAAAACTCTCAGAAAAATACAAGACATATGACTATCAATTTTGCACAATCATTTTAGCAACAGTATCCATTGGATCTAATTTGTTTTTAAAAGGAGCTAATTACGTAACCCTACAACTATTTGTAAGTTTAAAAAATTGCATGCACGCCCACCTATCATCCAAATAGAAAATAGTCTAGGCCTATGGGAATGAAAAGTGGAGCTTAAAACTAGTTTTCATGAAAGTTATGTTCCCTGTTACATGTGGCCAACGCTATTGTAACTTTGTGGAATAGTCATAAAAAATTGTTAGCTCCAATTTTTCATCATTAACTCTTATGAAAAATAGCCTAAAGTAATCCCTAAATTCACATATAAATTATCCAGTTATGTCGTTATAAAAATAACTTAAATTTGTATCTAAATTACCCATATAGACTACTATCAAAATTAACCTAAACTAACCCCCTAAATCTATATATAAAATTCCCACCTCTGTCATTATAAAAATTAAATAAATCACCAATATATATAAATTATCCATTTCTTTCATTATTAATATATTTCAAAAATTAACTCAACATATACATACATCATCCCTGCCACAATGCAGATCATGTAGGAACAGTGAGCATACTGTTTCTCAGGTCTAGCAGGATGTTCCTTAATGAGTTACATGCCAATAATAATAATAATAATAAAATCAAATTATAATAATACTTCTTGATAATAAAAAATACGTAAGAAAACCGGTCAGAACAGTTTGGTGAACTTTGTCAAGATGCAAATTGGACTAAACCATTGCGTAGATCTTGTCAAGATGATTGAAATGCATATGTAGAGCACCTAATTTGGAGTCCAGATGAGAGAATTATAGCTTCGGAAAGAATTGTGCACAAGGAAACTAGTCAGACTGAATCTGACTAGGAGTTGTATTTGAGCACGGAATTTGTATATGTTTTGACTCATGTTTAGACACTCCCCTCCCTATGGCCTCCGATCGAGAGCATCGCAATCGAATCTATCGAATAGAAGCTGGCCTGGGCTAGTTTGGGGGTTGTCAAATTTCAATAGAAGCTTGTCCCTTCTTTCTCTAATACTAGCAAGAACTCACGTGCGGCACGCACGTTTATTGATGACACATAGGTATTAAAACAATGTCACTTGAGTGGGCCAAGGTAAACATACCAGTCATGCGAAGCGCTTTTAAAAATATTTTTATATTCACACTCTCATTTATAGAGAGCTTTAGGTATTCTCAAATCTAAAGGCACATGATTATTTGAGATAGTTGGTCTTTATTTATATGAAGAAAAACTCTCCAATCTATTGTGTATTGGCAATACGGGATAATCGTGTATAGACAAAAAAAAACTGCGAGGAGGTTTTACCGGACGTTGATTCTTTAAAAAAACTTATTTTTCAGTTTAGAAAAAAAGCCCATTTTTTCCTTTCCAAAAAAGGCTCCGAGGGGGTTTTACCGGTTAGGACGCTGATTCCTAAAAAAAGTCATTTTTTCTTTCCAAAAAAAGTGGGTACAAAAAACACTGGTGAAAAAAACGGGGGGGGGGGGGGGGGGGGGGCTAGGGGTGAACTCACACGGGGTTTTTCACTCTGTCAAAAAAAAACTTTTACAATATTTCCTTTTTCTTTCTTCAACGTGGGTCCATTGTGAGGGGTATAGGGGGTTTTAGTTGGTAGCAAAAGTTTTCAAAAAGAACTCGATCTTTTAGTATAGATATATCCAATACACGCTAATTTGCTTCCCTAATCACGCATTAATTTCCTTCCCTAATCACATACGGAGTACTGCACACGCTTTTCCTTCTCTAAATATCTAACACGATGCATCTTGCACATACTCCATCCGTCCCTAAATATGGGTCGTTTTCGCTTCCCGAGAAACATCTTTGATCAAATATATAAAATATATATTAATATTTATGGTACATAATAAATATCATTAGATAGATATTTGAATCTAGTTTTTTAATAATTTTTTTTGAAGATTAAAATGTTGCACATATTTTCTAAACAAAGTCGTGGCACGGAAAACAACAACGATAATTATTTAGGGACGGAGGGAGTATATATTAATGCGTTGTTTGTTGGAACTACTAACTCGGTTACATTTGCTCCAATACAAAATTAAATCTCATTCAATGGTAACATGAGTTTACATGTGTGGTTGCTTGTACGAGCGAGTGCGAGAACCGCTTCTGAACCAGAGAAGAGTTCTTGTTGGTACGGAGAGATATATTGTTAACCCAAACCAAGCATCCGAGCCGAAATTGATTTGATCCTCCTCGATCTAGATATGCACTGTGCCCCGGTTGTTGCGAAGTACACATCGAGTGGGCTTGCAGCCGGAGTCGATCTTATATGAATAAAGAGTAATACGAGCCTTGACCAAGCATATACATATCTGTTTGTGTATCTTTCAACCGTGTTTTAGAAGCTTTCAAACGATCGAGAGGGGTAGCAAGCAGCCAGAGCAGTTGACGCACAGGGCCGTGTGCGTCTCGTCCCCTGTTAGAAATTCAGGGCGATAATATATGCATGTCGCCAAGCTAAGTCCCATGAGACGCACACGGCGACAAGCTTGGTGGTTGGACATTTCCGTCTAGTTTTCATCTCGGCGTATGGCGTGTAGGTGTCGTCGTCGACGACTCGACGAGACGCAGTTTACATGCATGCATGCTTGGTCAACTCGTTCTGAGATGATGAGATAGCGGGCGCTGGCTGCCTCCATAGCGGTAGCGCGAGGGGTATAATATAAGCCCGGGAGACGCGACCAAACCTCGCCAATCCCGCTGCTTGCTCCCCCGATCCCCTCCTTCCTCTGCATTTTGTCGCCTCTGCTAGTGCTACCCCTCCCGCTCTTCCTCTATATAGTTTCAGATTCAGAGAACACCTCTGGTGCCGGCCGGCGTAGGTGAAGGTGAAGCTACGGCGCGCAGCTAGGTATAGACGAAGACGAGGGCGAAGCGATGGGGCGGTCGCCGTGCTGCGACAAGACGAGGGTGAAGCGGGGGCCGTGGTCGCAGGAGGAGGACGCCATCCTCCGGAGCTTCGTCCATAGGTTCGGCAATGCCGGCAACTGGATCGCCCTGCCACAGAAAGCAGGTAACTAACTACTGCTTCAGTTTTCGTTTTCGATCAGTACGTTTTCACCGAGCTAGCTGTATCGATCGCTTTCCGCGAGAGGGCAAAACATCCGTGTGGTTGGTGGCGCACGGTGGTCAAAGGCTTCGGTTGGTCCATTTGGTCGAGTTTTTTTAGCTGTGGTTTGGTGTTGGTGGAATAATTCCCTCTTCTTCTGTGGATAATTATTGTACTGTCTCTGTCTGGATAGCTAGGTTGACGTAGTTTAATTGACGCAAGCGTATATGTGCAAGCTTCGCGATGAGCTAATCACCAGTTAATCTTTTATTGACGTCAGGGCTGAAACGATGCGGTAAGAGCTGCCGGCTGCGGTGGCTCAACTACCTCCGGCCGGAGCTCCGGCACGGCGGCTTCACCGACGAGGAAGACAACCTCATCCTCTCCCTGTACGGCGAAATGGGAAGCAAGTAAGCGTGCTGAATTATATACATTGCATGAGCAACAACACAAATCACGAAGCATGCTGCATGATGTCAAGCTAGCTACAGCATGCTTCATGCTAAATAGTTACTGATGAATACCAACTAATTCTTTCGGATGGCCTGCTTTTGCTGTACAGGTGGTCGGTGATCGCGTCCAGGCTCCCCGGACGCACGGACAACGACGTCAAGAACTACTGGAACACCAAGCTCAAGAAGAGGTACTTGGCGTCCACAAGAGACGGAAACGGAACGCCGCCATCGCCACCACCACCTCCTACTAGCGACGACGACACCGCCACCGCCATGGACAGCCAGTCCCAAGACGGTGAGCGACGACCCTCTCCGCCGACTACTCCTCCAGCCCTCGCCAATCTCGACGACACCGAAACAGGCGCGGCCGCCGTCGACGACGACGACGCGCTCCTCAAGTCGGAGCAGCTGTACGCCGAGCTCGTGGGCCTCATCGAGCAGCAGTCGTCGTCGCTGATGTCGACAACAGCTACTGGAGCGCCGTCGTCCTCGTCGAGAACAAGTCCGGCGGCTAGCAGTTCATCAGGTAGCTGCACCACCGTGTGGCCCAGCAGCATGGACGATGTGCATGACACAACACTGCTGTCCGAGTCCAGCAGCAGCAGCCTCCTGTTCGATGCTTATTACGGTGTTGCTGACGCTTTCGGAGCGGCTCTGCCCGCTGTTTCCTTCCAAGACCTCCTGGCCGCGTCTTACGACCAGTTTACCGCGGTGACGCAGGAGTTGCAGTACTACTGATCGATACAGTCAATGATGATGGCTTGGTCAACTCTCGGTGCAGTAATTATTAGACGATGATGACGATAAGAGACGTCATGATGATAGATCGTTCGTGCATGTATTTAGTAGGCTACCACATTGCAGCCGATGCTCCAAATCATATATGCCACCTCATGCCGGCATCACTGCTCAATGCAAGTGCATGTGGAGCCATTCGTGTAGGAGCCAGTGACTCGGCCGGATGTGAAATAATATTTTATTTGGACCGGTGTATATATATACGAAGCTAGCTTTTACTGACGTGACATTTTACAGAAACTTTGGATTGGGATTGGCCTTACATGTAAGCATGGATCTATGCACAGTAACAGAGCCTATATAAAAATACGAATCTATCTCCAAAACTCCACAGCGGCTAGGCTCCACACAAACAACACATACTCATAGAGAACTTGGATGAGTGTTCAATTCGCCGGCGGCAAGTATATGATCGGCCGCCATGGCTCACTATACTGGTGCCTCTGAGTGCTTCAAGATTCTCTTTCATGTTTCAACATCGATTTTTATAGCATGGATAATCACATATATATATATATATATATATATATATATATATATATATATATATATATATATATCTATGTATCAGTCTAGCCAAAACTAGTAGAAGCAAGATATGCTGGTGTCCCGAACCTGGTTACATCCATGCTATGTCCGTGCGCACCGTCAACTTTGGATCCGACACTAATCCCACACAAATCTACCGTTACAAACACCAGCACTAAGTTTTTTTAAAAAAATTATATTTATTGTGCCAAATAAAAAACAATTAGGTATATTTCTATATACACTTAGTTAAAGTTACTACGAAAGTTTGAATTAGTACAAATCTAAAGTGATATATAATTTGAAACGGAGGCTGTCACCATCACCGGAACCAACTCCCTAGTCTCGAGCACCGAGTTTGTGGAAAAATGAAGTCTGAAATGGACGCTGACCACGAAAGGTTTACAGAGCTCAGACCACTGAATAATGTATAGGAAATGTGGTAAAATATTTATGTACGGCAGATTGATGTAGTTTGAAAGACAAATAATCAAAACTAAAGCAGTACCAATGAGACGGTACGTCACGGTGGAAAGTCAAAGGCTCCTGTACTCGGCGACGCCACGTCAGACCAGCATCATCCCAAATTTCGACCTCTGAGATTCGTGACGCCTGATGAGTGATAGGGACTATGGCATTGCTTAGTTTCCAAACTTCACCCCCAAATTTCACTATCACATCAAAATGTCGATACATGCATGAAGTACTAAATATAAATAAAATCAAAAACTAATTGCACAGTTTTGTTGTACTTTATGAGACAAATATTTTGAGCCTAATTAATCGATGTTTAGACAAATATTTACAAATACAAATGAAATGCTACAATGCCGTATTTACGACAAAGTCATAACTTTGACCTTCTAAAGCCGGGAAACTAAACAAAGCCTATATGTAATAGAGAAATGGCACTGCGACACGCTTGACGCCATATCCCTAGCTGACGAGACCACCGCGATTACAGTACAGTATATATACAGTGGCAGCGCGCGTCATGCTCGCCTCATGCCGCCGTGGGCATGTGTCCAAACGAACGAACGAGTCGACGGCCATGTCATGCACAGTGATCGCCGGCCGGCCACGCACGTATGCTTATATGCAAATAATATATATGCAATGGCGCGACCTAATAAAAAGAGACCAGCGCGCGCGCACCTAGCGAGAAGTCAGGAGAGATGTGATAGATAGAGCATCATGGAACACGCAAGAAACCGGCCGTGTGCCGCCGGCGCGTGCGTCCCCTGACTGACCTTGCATTGCATTGCCGGCTTCTGACGCTCCCCTTCGTGCCGGCCAAGGCATAAATATTGGTGAAGCGCCATGGATCGATCTGTTACGACGTGATGTGGCCGTCGACGATCGCCGATGACACGAGGGCACGACGAACAAGGGGATCGCATCGAAACTGAATCCCTTCAACTCATCTCTTTTTAACAAGCCTAATCAGTCCATGATCTACTACAGTAATGATACAATAAAAATTCTCTAATCATGTGATCAAATGCCTCATTAGATTTATCTCGTGAATTAATCCTTTTGTAAACTAACTTTATTTAATATATTTAATTATTGGTCAACCATGAATGAAAATTTTTTTCACGCCTCTTTGGGGCCCACAACAAACACCTACAGGCCGGAGCGCTCCCACCATTCTTTCTCGTTCGTCAGCATGGGCGTTTGTTGGGCTCCTCATTAACGCTTCATTTTTCTCCCAGGCCCAACAACTCGAAATCAGACGCGCTTACGGCCCCCCACATTTCAAGCTAAGGTCAAGCCGGTCAGAGACTTGGACCTCAAGTTGCCCGCGGCGACACGGATCCGTCCGTAGCCGCCACGGAACCGTGCCCGTGCCGAGCAGGTGGCACACTACAAATACCTCACGTACAGGTCGACTCCCTGTCATCACCAAACAAAGGCAACCAAGCAAACCTGCCACGATGCGTCGCGAGGGCCGCCAGCACGGGTGGGTGTTCACCGTCGACCGCAGCCTGGTCGACCCGGAGGGCAAGTCCCGCTCGCGCGCCGTGCAGGTGGAAGGCGCGGCGGCGGCCAACGGCGGGTTCGTGAAGGCGCCGCGGAAGCCGACTGTTAACACGAGACCGCGCCAACGAAGTCGTCGATGCCTTGGAGCGAAACCGGTCAGACCGCTTTATGAAACCGGTCAGACCGCTTTATGAAACCGGTCGGACCGCTTTTGATGGGGCGACGGTGAAAACCTAAAATCTCGAGCTCGGGAGGGACCTCGTCGGAGCTTGAGAGTCTAGGGTTGTTCTAGGGTCGGCAGGCCACCTAGAACGTCCTCAAACGTCGTCGAGACGAGAGAAGAACAGAAGATACGGGGGTTGGAAGAGCTAGGGTTTGGAGATAAAAGTAATGCGGAACATAGAAAGATAAAAGTAAAGACAAAACGATAAAAGGTAGATTCGATAGATTCGATAGATTCGATTGGATTGGATGATCTCAATCGGCCTTGGCCCTTTATATTTATAGGGTGGGATGGTCTTACCCCGTTGAGTCGGTTTACAATATGGGATAAAACTCTAAAGTCCTAAACCTACTCCAACACGGGAGAAACCGGTCAGACCGGATAGGGAAACCGGTCAGACCGGTTTGGCCGTTGCCAGATCGGCTACAGTAAAACCGGTCTGACCGCTTCCTAGAACCGGTCTGACCGGTTGCCCTCGGCCTGATAGGCAACTGCCAATTTTGGTCGTCAACATATGCCCCCCTGTTTTTTAGCAAAGCTTGCGTGCTAAAAAATAACTTTCTGGACCAAAATTATCTAAGGACGATGATGAACAATACATCGGCCATATATAAGCTCTAAGGGCGATAAACATATTATCGGCCACACCTTGCTTTAACTCAAGTCGATGATGAAACAACTTGTTTTGGCTTCCATACCTGCTTGATTGTTGCTGATCTTGCTGGTACCACCTTTGCAAGTTGCTCCACTGATTCTTGTTTGTTCATTGACTGCTTCTGACATGGCTTCACATCTTTGACTTTGTTCTGAAGCTTCTTTTGTTTCTGAGCAGCCCCTTTCTTTTTATATTTGGCCAACAGCTCTTCAAAGCTCGGCCTCGCTTTGTCTTTGATTTTCCCACACTGACCGGTCAGACCGGTTCTAGAACCGGTTAGACCGGTTTGTGCAGAACCGGTGTCCTTGCTCCTGTCTTGCCCCCGAGTGTTTGAGTCTTCAACTTGAACCGAGGGGTCTTTTCTGATAGCATCTTTGTTGAACTCATAGGTCTTTCTTCACCAATGATCACATTTTTCCCTTTAGCCTTTTCGGCTTGATGCGGCCGAATCAACACTTTTGGATTCACCAATTCAAGCGTGTGCACAGGAAAAGGGTTTTCATCAATCTGCATTACATTAATCAACAATCGTCCTTGATTTATGGCCGATTGTATTTGCCTACGGAAAACATTGCAATCATTGGTAGCATGAGAATAAGTATTATGGAACTTGCAATAAGCTCGCCGTTTCAACTCATCATTCGGCGGTATAGTATGAGAAAATTTCAGTTTCCCAGCCTTTGCAAGCTCATCAAAGATTCTATCACACTTAGATACATCAAAAGTAAATTTGACTTCTTCGTGTCGATTTTTCTGAATCGGCTTGAGAGAAGAATAAGTGCTAGGCTCATCTTTAGATGACCATACAAATTCAGCAGCATAAACCTCTTTACCCTCATCGTCTGAAGAATCATAATTTATAACATGCACACCAAAATGATCGGGTTTAGGTTTAGAATCTTTACTTCGACTTTCTTGAGCCAAAGCTCTTTGCAACACTTGATTAGTGGTTAGAAACTCATAGCCTTCTAATTTCTCTTTAATATGAGACCTCAAACCATTAAGACATAATTCAGCAAGATCTTTTTCAGAAATAACCAAACTATAACATCGGTTTTTTGTATCTCTAAATCTTCTAATATATTCAGAAACAGGCTCATCACTCTTTTGCCTAACCGATGTTAAGTGAGAAAGTCTCAATTCATTATCACTATTGTAAAAGTGTTCATGAAATTTTTTCTCTAATTGAGACCATGTATGAATGGAATTAGGGGATAATGCTGAAAACCATGAGAAAGCAGTACCAGATAATGACAAAGGGAACATTCGGATTTTTAAATGATCAAGATTACCATGAATACCCATTTGTGCATTAAATTGGCTAACATGCTCCCATGTAGTTCTACTATCCTCCCCAGTGAATTTAACAAATTCGGGTATCTTGAAATTGTGAGGATATGGTATAGTATCAAAACTCTCAGGATATGGTTTTTGACATACTAGAGTTTTATCTTTAAGCTCTACACCGAAAGTTTCTTTAAACATAATAGCCAAATCCCTTTTATATTTTTCAAGCATTTGATCATGATAAGGATCATTTGGCCTTTGCACACTAGAAGTAATATTATTCGGCGTATGATGTTGTTGACACCAAAAATTGGCACCAGAAAGAGGCTGACATGTGGGCCGGATTCGTTGAAAAAGATATCATTCGGCAAAGGAGTTTTTCCCCAGAGCATTCGGTAAAGACGTTCTGCGGTCGGGAACGCATCGTCATTCGGCAAGAGAACTGTTCCGCGAAAGGCATTCGGGAGTGCGTGCTGACGTGGATCAAGTATAAGGAAAAGGCTGGTTTAACTTGGAATGCAAGACGGATGCGGTGCCCCGGCGTTTATCTTTTTAGGAAATAAATAAATGTAATCGTAATCGATTAGGAGTCGTGTCGAAATCTGGGTATAAATATAAACCCATGGTAATTGTAATCGGACGTTCAATCAATCATACAACAAACCGGCCCCGTGCCAACTTCGAGTCCTTTAGTCGAGTCGTCGAGTTCTTCGAGAGGAATCATCGATCCGTCGACCTCCGTAAGTACCGGCAACCCTGCGCCATGCCTAGTATCATGCGGTGGATTTAGGCTTTGGTTCAGGAAGGTTCCATTGTTAGATCATGAGCCATGCGGTGGGCTAAGTTTTAGCTTGGAACAAGTTATCGGCTCTATTGGATTTTGGCAAGATCCGATAGATTCATTAAGTTACCATGTGTTGCTCTGGATTTTACCTTTATGTTTAATTCATTACAACACTCTTTTGCCCAGTCTAGGTTGATTAGATTCGGTTCTAGCTCACGATGTACTGTGTTTCCATAGCCGAATTCGAAGTCAATCTAGATTGCCACGTGTTGCGGGTTCAAGCTCGTTGGTCTTGTGTAGATCTTGACAGAACCGGGTATCATGCGGTGGATGCAGGTTTTTGGGTCATCTTAGAGCTAATCATCCGGTGGATTAGAATTCGATTCGATCTGATAGATCTATCATCATTAACGAAGCGTGTTCCTTCTTCATGGAACCCGATTCGGCTATATAGCTGTATTCGGCAGTATCGACACGAGCGAAACGTGTTCACGGTTTTGTTTTAAATAAAGAATGCTTTTAGCCTTCCACGTTTAGATTGTATCATGCGGTGGATTGATCCATTCTTGGTTGGTGGTGTGATTCCAAGCAAGTCGTATCATGCGGTGGATTAACTTGCTTGTTTCATGCTCGACGGGTTGAAAAGTACCTAGACATGCGGTAGACTAGTGCTTTTAATCTATGCATTCTTGTTTATTATGAAATTATGGTCATGTTTTCGCCCTTTTATTTATCTATCATGTTCTGTTCCCCGTTAATCGGTTATGAACGTGCGTTACAATGTTTATTCAGTCAAATACCGATCTTTCGTCATGCTTACGTCACGCATTCGGCAGTGCGCTTCCTGTGTGCTTTGCCGATTGCCGAATGATGCTTTAACTGCCATTCGGCAGTGCGCTTCCTGCGTGCTTTGCCGATTGCCGAATGGCGCTGTAACTGTTGACAGATAGCTTCTCCGTAGCTATATGTCGTTCGAGACTGGCTCCGTAGCCGCAAATATGGAACTGACTGGTATCACCCGGTACGTTCCAGGTGTTATCTAAACATTTTTTCTCCCTTTGTCAGTTTCAGGAAAATTGACTGGCACGCTTTCGGATTTAAACGCTCTGGCCACGTGTGAAGCTAGCTAATTCGGCTTGCTGTGTGCTTGGCGTGAGGTGCGGATTTTACGTCAACACACTTTTTGGCACGCCCGGTGGGACCCAAGCTTCGAAGATGCCTGAATTAAAAGACATTCTGGATGTCACTTTTGAAGAATTGTCTGATGAACATCAACAAATGGTGAAGACTGCTGCAGATCAGTTCATCAAGAAATGCTTGCTGTCTTTTGCTAAGAACAGGAGTGGTGCACCGTTTCTCAAGTCAGATCTGCCAAGAGTTCTTTTGCCGGGACAATCTGATCTTACTGAAGATGAAGAAAGGGAGAAGTTCTCTAGCTTGTTGTACAAGGCTTTAGGAGAAACAATGACCAATCATAATGCTGCGTTCCTGAACAGTTTTCGGCTCATATTGGTCAACATCTTTGGTCAACACGTGGATAAACCTTTTGAGCAAGCGCATGGACAACTTGGTGGACCAACATATTTCAATGTTCAAGCATCGATCCCAAAGCGTCATGGTAAAGGTACTGAAGAAACTGAAGCTTCTGGAACCAAGGACGCGAATGGACAGCCGATTCAGCAAGAGCTTCAGCATGCATTGCCGAAACCTCGTACATATGGTGATATGGCATTCGGCACCATGGGAAATCCACCTGCTTCTGCTTACAAGATATCCCCTCTGAACAACAGGCTGCAAAGGGATATGTATGGGAACGGATATTCAGAGTTTATGGACTACAATGCTATCGATGCTCTCCCGAATCCCGGGTATGTTGGTACTACAGGGATGCCTGCTGGAAGACCAGGGAATCAAGATACCAATATTGACCTCATGGTGCAAAAGATGACCGATGTATTGCAAAATCAATTCGGTTTGAAGCCTAAAAATCAGGGGTACATGTACTCGTCTCCTTTCCCAGAATGGTACCAAAGGGTATCATTGCCGAATAGAGTCAAGGTGCCTACAGAGTTTACTAAGTTCTCAGGACAAGACGATACTAGCACTGTGGAACATATAGCTCGATATCTGATGCAGCTTGGAGAAGCTTCAGCAGATGAGGCTTTCAGAATCAGATACTTTCCTTTGTCACTGACGGGTCCAGCTTTTACATGGTTTGCTTCTTTGCCTGCTCAGTCAATTTGTACTTGGAAAGACCTGGAGCAGAAATTCCATGCTCATTATTACATTGGCAGTACCGAGAAAAAGTTGGTTGATTTGACCAGCTTAAGGCAGAGGAATAATGAGACACCTACGGAGTTCCTCAGGAGATTTAGGGAAACAAAGAGCATGTGCTTTTCTCTGAACATACCTGATGACCAGCTAGCTGGTATGGCTGTAGCTGGCATGTTGCCTGCCATTCGGGAAAAGCTATTTGGGATGGAGTTTGATGATCTGGGCCAGTTGTCACACAGATTGGCCTTAATGAGTAATCAGGCATATGGTTTCAAGAAAGATGCCAGATTTGCTAAACACAATGATGTAGCTGATATCTATAACCAATTCCTTGAAAGAGCAGATCAAGAAGATGAGTACGAAGATAGTGAGGAGATAGCTGCGGCAGAGATAGCGTGGGGCAAAGAACCAGTCATGGTGAATCAGAGGTGGATTAAACAGAATAAGGGCACCTATGATTTTGATGTAACTAAGGCAGATAAATTGTTTGACTATCTTGTAAAAGAAGGCCGGATCAAGCTACCAGAGGGGCATTCTATGCTTCGGCCTGATGGAGTGAAAGATAAAAGGTACTGTGGATTCCATGATAGAAATTCTCATTCCATCAATGAATGCAGGGTTTTTAGAGCGAGGATTCAGAAAGCTATCCAAGAAGGGCATCTGAAATTCGACAATAAGATGAAGTTGGACAATAACCCGTTTCCTCAGAACATGATTGGGTTCTCAATCAATATGGTGAATGTTGCCGAATCTGGAGAAAAGGGAAAGATGAGAGTCTTGACGTCGAAGGAAGCGAAGCAGAATGGCTCAGTCGATCCTAATCGGCAAATCACGATCGAACAGATTCGGCAGGAAAAACCTCGCTTCCCGAATAGCCGATTTGAAATTGGGAAATCTTCTAAGCCCAGAGTCACATCGCGCATTCTCCTCAATAAGTGGCAGCGTCAGCAAGAAAAAGAGCACTACCAGAGACGTGAGTACGAGGAGGAGAAGAGGAGGTGCGAAGAAAAAAGGTATGAGGAAGAACAAGAGGAATATGTCCGAGAACGAGAACGTGCACATTGGGATTGTGTCTTCTTCAGACACTGTTGGAACGAGGGTTTGAAGTTGCCTACATGGAATAACTGTCCTGAATGCAGTAATGGATATGTCGAACATAGGCAAAATGGTGCCAATCGCCGATCCGTCCACGAAAAAATTGGAAGGATACATCCTAGTGATGATCGGCGTCTAAAAATATATAAGAATGATGATCAACCAAGGAAAAGACATGCTGATCATAGATGGATTAATCATGAAGAAGAAGATCGTGAGTATGTCTGGCAAAAAGGACAGTGGTGTCCACCTGGTTTAAGAAAGAGCCAGAAGAGAAGAGTCCAACGCCTGAGGAATCAAGAGTTGAAGCGAGCAGGAACCAGGTTGAGATCGATATGGCGTCCGAAAGATAAACCCGACGAATCGGGTCATTCGGCTCCTACATGCATGGTATGTTTCTTGCCGAATGAATTCATGGCTCCAGCTGATCAAATTGTACAGGAAGAGATATTGTCAGAAGTGGATGAGGCCGAGCAATGTGGGTTAATGGCACAATTGGTATTGAATAAGCAAGCTATTTTCGAGAAGCCAGTCCAGAATCGGCACATGAAGCCACTGTACTTAAGAGGATATGTCAACGGAAAGCCACTGACGAAGATGTTTGTTGATGGTGGAGCTGCTGTTAATGTGATGCCATACAATACATTCAGGAAACTTGGCATGAGCCCTGGAGATTTAACGCCAACAAGCATAGTTTTGAATGATTTTGCTGGAAATCCTTCGGACACCAAGGGATGTGTACATGTAGATCTGATGATTGGATCTAAGATTCTGCTTACAACCTTCTTTGTTATTGAAGGCAAAGGGGCATACAGCTTGCTACTTGGAAGGGATTGGATCCATGCGAATTGCTGTATTCCATCTACTATGCATCAGCAACTTATTCAGTGGATAGATGATGAAGTGGAAATTGTCCCAGCAGATGATTCAATTAGCGTGGCTAACGTGGAACCAGCCTTCTGGGAATATCAAGGCATAGATTGTTTCTCAGGTAAGGACTGGGGAGAAGGTCCTGTTGAGCCAGTCAGCAGTGATCAACAGCCGATCAAAGCAGTCGGCTCTTTTAGTAATTTTTAATGGATAATCCAATCGATGGGACTGACGGGAAGCTAGGACATGGATTTGTGTCGGCTGATAAATTAGAAGAAGTGGACATTGGAGATGGTGACAAACCAAGGCCGATATTCATCAGTGCTAGCTTGGATTCGGTTTTCAGAGAAAGGTTGATTGAGTTATTAAAAGAATACAAAGATTGCTTTGCTTGGGATTATTCGGAGATGCCTGGTTTAGATCGTTCCATTGTTGAGCATCGATTGCCGATCAAGCCTGGTTATAAACCTTACAAGCAACCACCCCGGAAAATCTACAAAGATGAAGTGTTGGCCGATGTAAAGAAAGAAGTGGAAAGATTAATAGCAGCAAATTTTATTCGGCCATGCAGATATGCAGAATGGATCTCTAATATTGTTCCTGTGTACAAGAAAAATGGGAAGATGAGAGTTTGCATAGACTTTAGAGATCTGAACAGAGCTACACCCATGGATGGATATCCAATGCCTATTGCTGATTCGTTGGTTGATGCTGCTGCTGGATATAAAGTGATTAGTTTCATGGATGGTAATGCAGGGTACAATCAAATTTTTATGGCATTGGAAGATATAGCGAAAACAGCTTTCAGATGTCCAGGACATATAGGGTTGTTTGAATGGGTTGTCATGACGTTTGGTTTGAAAAATGCTGGTGCAACTTATCAGAGAGCCATGAATTATATTTTTCATGAGTTGATCGGCAAGATTGTGGAGATATATATTGATGATGTTGTGATTAAGTCATTGGATCATGAAGCACATTTGGCCGACATAAGGAAAACTCTAGAGTGCACTAGGAAACATGGGCTCAAGATGAACCCGAATAAATGTGCTTTTGGAGTTTCGGCAGGAGAATTTCTGGGATTTTTGGTGCATGAAGGAGGAATAGGAGTTGGCAAGAAAAGTATGAAAACCATTGATGAAGTTGTTCCTCCAACTAATCTTAAGGAATTACAGTCATTACTTGGCAAGATCAATTTCGTAAGAAGATTCATATCAAACTTATCACAAAAGGTGTTGTCTTTCTCTTCACTGCTGAAAGTCAAGAAGGATCAGAAGTTTGTATGGGGTGACGAACAACAAAAGGCTTTTGATGAGATCAAGGAATACATGAAAGAACCACCAGTATTGGTACCTCCACAGCTAAACAAGCCTTTTAAGTTGTACGTGGCGGCCGATGCCCAAACTATTGGATCGGCCCTCATACAAGAATTTGAGGGAAAGGAAAGGGTAGTTGCATACCTTAGCCGGAAATTGCTTGATCCCGAAACGAGGTATTCGGCTACCGAGAAACTGTGTTTATGTGTTTACTACTCCTGTACAAAATTTCGGCACTACTTGCTACATGCCGAATGCATTGTGTATTCAAAATTTGATGTGATAAAGCACATGTTGTCTATGCCGATTTTGAATGGAAGGATTGGCAAATGGATTTTAGCTTTGTCTGAATTTGAGTTAAAGTTTGAATCGGCAAAAGCTGTTAAAGGACAGATTATTGCTGACTTCATTACTGAACATCACGGTTCATCGACTAATTTGCTTGAAATTACTCCTTGGGTATTATTCTTCGATGGATCTTCATGTGACAAAGGTGGTGGAGTAGGTATTTTGTTAATTTCGCCAAGAGGAGAGGTATTTGAATTTGCTATTCCTATTCAACCTACTGTCACTAACAATCAAGCCGAGTATGAGGCAGTGCTCAGGGGACTTCAATACTTGAGAGAAGCAAAGGCCATTGCAGTTGAAATATTTGGAGATTCAGAATTAGTCATAAGGCAACTAAATGGCGAATATGAGTGCAGAAACGATATCTTAAGGAATTATTATGAAGAATGCAAGCAAATCTTAAAGGAGTTTCAGTCAGTAATTCTACAGCATATTCCTAGGAAAGACAATGAAGAAGCAAATAGATTAGCTCAAAGTGCTTCGGGTTATAAAGAGCTTCAAGAAGTTTTTGCTAATGATGTATATGCTTTCGGGAGTAGTCTAGCAGAAGATGATTGGAGAAAAGAAATTGTTGATTATCTGAAGAATCCATCCCGAAAAGTTTCTAGAAAGCTCAGGTATAAAGCTTTAAAGTTTGTTCTTCTTGATGACAATTTATATTATAAATCCTTGGATGGGGTGCTGTTACATTGCTTAAGTCAAGAAGGAGCAAAAAGGCTGATAAGTGAAGTGCATGATGGGCTGTGTGGAGCACATCAATCGGCTTACCGAATGAAATGGGTTATTAGGAGAACTGGGTACTATTGGCCCACAATGCTAGAAGACTGCTTTGAATATTACAAAGGATGCCAAGATTGCCAGAGATTTGGAAACATTCAAAGAGTTCCAGCATCGGTCCTGAATCCTATTATCAAGCCATGGCCATTCAGAGGATGGGGAATAGATTTGATTGGCCAAATAAATCCTCCATCTAGCATGGGGCATAAGTTTGTGCTTTTAGCAACCGATTATTTTACTAAGTGGGTTGAGGCGATTCCATTAAAGAGGGTAACATCAGAGAATATGGTTGAATTTGTTAAAGAACATATTATTTACAGATTTGGAATTCCTCAAACAATCACCACAGATCAAGGAACTCAGTTTACATCTTCAGAGTTTAGAAATTTTGCTGAAAGTATGGGCATCAAATTGTTGAATTCTTCTCCTTATTATGCCCAAGCTAATGGTCAGGCAGAGGCTTCTAACAAGATTATGATTAAAATTATACAGAAGAGAATTGATCAGAAGCCAAGAAAGTGGCATTCGGTACTCAATGAGGCTTTATGGGCTTACCGAATGGCTCCACACGGGGCTACACAGACGTCTCCTTATGAATTGGTATATGGACATCATGCTATCTTGCCGTGGGAGATGCAGTCAGACTCAAGGAGAATTAGGTTGCAAAAGGATTTAAGTTCTAAAGATTATAATGATTTAATGATGGACGAATTAGAAGATTTGCATATGATTCGTCTCAGGGCCTTGGAAAATGTTGAGAAAAATAAAATGCGAGTTGCTAAATATTACAACAAGAAGGTGAAAGTTAAGCAATTTGCAGAAGGAGATTTGGTTTGGAAAGCAATATTGCCGATTGGAACTAAATACAGTGCATTCGGTAAGTGGTCTCCAAACTGGGAAGGTCCTTTCAGAGTGGTCAGATGCGTGCCTGGGAATGCATATATCCTGAAAACTTTACTAGGAGAGGAGTTTACTGCTGCTATCAATGGGAGATACTTGAAGAAATATTATCCTAGTGTTGAGATTAATCGCTGATTGAAATATTCAATGTCAGAATGACTGAAACAGCCGGCATTCGGGAAGGAGCCGTCTTCAGAACAAAAATATTGACAGAAGAAGAAATGGCCAATACTAGAGCGTATTGCCCTTAGTGCAAATATATTACAAAAAATGAGTTTGACCAAGTTATCGCAAAAAAGACTGCAAAAGATAAGTTTTATTGCCGAAATTCCATAATCCCTAGTACAAACTAATGGAACAACCTGTTCAGAACAGACTGGGGATGAATGGAATCGGCAATGGCGACGCCATGAGCATCAAGGCGATCTATGGAGGCCTCAATGTCGTCGATCTCCTCCGGATTGCCATTGGCAAAGCCGGGCGGTAGCCTGGAATAGTCAGCACCAGTGTGCGTCGACATGGCGACTAGGCCTGCGGCAGTGCCCAGACGGATGCCGTGTGAGGCCACCTCATCGATGCGGCCTGCTACTGCGCCAAGGCGAGCTTCTGGCGTGTCCCCAGGAGCATTCACCTTGTTTGCCAAAGACTCAACCAATGTCTTCAGCTGATCGAGTTCGGCGTCGCGAGCTGTAGGATTACGAAGCAATGGCGGTTTAGTCCAAGATCAGATTAAAGTTAAGCGAACCGCAGAAATTACCGTCGATGGTCTCGAGCAGCTGCTTGCGCTGGTGTTGCCACTCTAGATCTGCGATCCCGGCTTGTTTGGAGATGACCTCCAGTTCACGCCGAGTGTCGTCACGTTCCTGCTTGAATCGGCGGGCATCGCTGTCTGAGTAGGGCAGATCCCAGTTGGGCCTGGGGGATCGGCTAGATGACTCTGAAGAGTCGCCTGCTGCAGCCGGAGCCGCAGTCAAGGCAGTAGCGGGGTTCCATTGGATGAGCCTGAAAATACAAAGAAAAGTTGAGAATAAGGCAAAATCTGGAGGAAAGGATAAGGAGAGATAGACAGTCATCACCTCCGACGAGCGCCGGCGCGGCTCCCTTCGGCTTCGTCGACGGCCGCGCGTCTTCTGTTGTTGGACATCAGGGTTTCTTGGAGGTTACTGTGCTGGAAGAGGAAGAGACTCAGGCTAGCAGAGAGCTCGAGTTGAAAGATTTGGTGGAAGATTAGGAGTGCCCAAGGTTCTTATTTATGGAACTAACGAAGAGATTGTTGACGTAAAATCCGCACCTCACGCCAAGCACACAGCAAGCCGAATTAGCTGGCTTCACACGTGGCCCGAGCGTTTGAATCCGAGAGCGTGCCAGTCAATTTTCCTGAAACTGACAAAGGGAGGAAAGATGTTTAGATAACACCTGGAACGTACCGGGCAATACCAGTCAGTTCCATATTTGCGGCTACGGAGCCAGTTTCAAACGACATATAGCTATGGAGAAGCTATCTGTTGGCAGTCAAAGCCTCGTTCGGCAATCGGCAAGGTACGCAGGGAGCGCACTGCCGAATGCGTGACGTAAGCATGACGAAAGATCGGTTTTCAGCTGAATGAACATTGTAACACATATTCGTAACCGATTAACGAGAAACAGAGCATGATACATAAATAAAAGGGGGAAAACATGACCATAATTTCATAATAAACAAGAATGCATAGATTAAAAGCACTAGTCTACCGCATGTCTAGGTACTTTCCAATCCGTCGGGCGTGAAACAAGCAAGTTAATCCACCGCATGATACGACTTGCTTGGAATCACACCACCAACCAAGAATAGACCAATCCACCGCATGATACACTCTAATCTTGGAAGGCCAAAAGCATTCTTTACTTAAAACAAAACCATGAACACGCTTCACTCGTGACGATACTGCCGAATACAGCTATATAGCCGAATCGGGTTCCATGAAGAAGGAACACGCTTCGTCGATGATGATAGATCTATCAGATCGAATCGAATTCTAATCCACCGGATGATTAGCTCTAAGACGACCCAAAAACCTGCATCTACCGCATGATACCCGGTTCTGTCAAGATCTACGCAAGACCAACGAGCTTGAACCCGCAACACGTAGCAATCTAGATTGATTTCGAATTCGGCTATGGAAAAGCAGAGCATTGTGAGCTGGAACCGAATCTAATCAACCTAGACTGGGCAAAAGAGTGTTGTAATGAATTTAAACACAAAGGTAAAATCCAGAGCAACACACGGTAACTTAATGAATCTATCGGATCTTGCCAAAATCCAACAGAGCCGATAAATTGTTCCAAGCTAGAACTTAGCCCACCGCATGGCTCATGATCTAGCAATGAAACCTTCCTGAACCAGAGCCTAAATCCACCGCATGATACTAGGCATGGCGCAGGGTTGCCGGTACTTACGGAGGTCGACGGATCGATGATTCCTCTCGAAGAACTCGACGACTCGACTAAAGGACTCGAAGTTGGCACGGGGCCGGTTTGTTGTATGATTGATTGGATGATTTTTACAACTACCATGGGTTTATATTTATACCCAGGTTTCGACACGACTCCTAATCGATTACGATTACATTATTTATTTCCTAAAAAAGATAAACGCCGGAGCACCGTATCCGCCTTGCATTCCAAGTCAAACCAGCCTTTTCCTTATACTTGATCCACGTCATCACGCGCTCCCGAATGCCTTTTGCGGAACAGTTCTCTTGCCGAATGACGATGCGTTCCCGACCGCAGAACGTCTTTGCCGAATGCTTCTGGGAAAAAACTCCTTTGCCGAATGATATCTCTTTGACAATTCCGGCCCACATGTCAGCCTCTTCCTGGTGCCAATTTTTGGTGTCAACACATGCCCCTTCAATTTCGGGATAAAAGGTAATTTTATCTCGGAATTGACCAGAAGCACTCAACATTCCCAAGTTAGTTCTGCTCGGCACCCGCTTCTCCTTTTTGAATCTTTGGAGCTCTCATCCGGATCCGAACCCTAGGTCATCGACTTTCAAGATTCAATCTTCAAATGGCGAACCAAGACTTTGCCCTCCAGGTAAGCTTTAATCCCCTCAAGCACATTCGGCATTCTTCTTTCGATTTGCATCTTAAATTTCTTCTCATCCCCTTCCATTCTTGATAGGCCCTAGCTGCCGAAATCCTCATCCCCGTTGAGGAAAAATCTCCATCCTACTTCCTCGGTCCCGTAGGAGATTCAGATCCTTCTGAAATCATTGCGGCCGAATCTCAGCGGATTCCTTTCAAGATTTCACTGACAAAATCTCATGAGTGGCAAGACGCCTTCAAGAACTGGCCTTTGCCCCCAATTGCCGGATGGAGAAATTGGTACAAAAAGATGTCTGACGATAAAAGCCCCCAAACACAGAACTGGGACCAGCTGTATATTTCTCATTGTCTGGAGCTGTTACTAGCAGAAACACCAAAGAATGAGAACCTCCTGATCGCAGCTTGCCATTTTTGGTCCAATGGTGCAAATGCTTTTCTTTTCGGCCATGGCCCAATGTCCCCTACTTTAGCCGATGTCTACATGATGACCGGCCTGAATGTTACAGGAACTGTGTACCCATATGACCATAAAGGTTCCTCCAAGCAGACAGGAGTAAGAACAGGGGTTGGATACAAGAGATATATCCAGAATCATATGTCTGATGGTCCTCTGACTGATGTCGAATACAGAGCTTTCCTGAATATGTGGCTATGCAGATCAGTCTTTTGTGGCAAAGCCAATGAGCCAACCTTGAATCATATCGTGATGGCTGAAGAGCTGGCTGCTGGAAAAGTCATCCCACTTGGGAAATACCTCCTGGGAAGTGTTTACCATATGCTCCACCAAACCACCCACCTGATGCACACTAGCAAGAAAATCCCCTGTGTCAATGGTCCCTGGTGGTTTGTCCAAATGTGGCTGCAATTGTACATGCACCAAATCGTTGCTATTGATCTCAACAGCCGAGACTTCCCTTCAATCAATTATAAAGAAGGAGAAACCCGGAGAACCAAAGGTTGTCAAACCTATGGAGAAGCTGCCTCCACTGTACCTATCAACAAGAACATTGGTGAACTGTTTGAGCTCTTCTTCAGAGGTTTTGCTAATCCTCTTTGGTTCCCATATTTGGACAATGACAATCTTACTCTCCCTTGCGAATTCAGCTTTGAGACTGGATGCACTGATGTACAATCTGTAGCAATTTTCAATGCCTTCATCCAGCCCTGCATCCTGCCAGCCGAATTCTGTGGAGGGAGACTGGTTCAAAGCACTTATGAATATTATCAGCCAAACATGATGGCTAGACAGTTGGGATGTGGCCAAGTGCCCCCAAGGCTATTTCTTCATGAATTTCTCAAGCCTAGGGAGATTGTCAAAGATTCCACAGAGACAAGAAGGATTTTCACTTATAAATGCTGTGGAACTATCTACGCACCTGATCCTTTTGTGCCAATAATATCTGCCCATCCTTCCTTCACTCTCTGGTGGCAAGAATTCCATGATCATATCTTCAACATGCCAATCCATCCCCTCTGCTTTGAGTTAATGCCTGATTATCAGCCAATTCCAGAGGTAATGTGCTTATTTCTTCATCTGTCTCAATAATATTAACCCCAATTGATTTTGATTCTGTCATTTTGCAGGATATAACACCTGCCCCTCTTGCCAGGGCAATTTTGTATAAAGCTGCAGGCCCAATATCTGCTTTGGGGCACCAATCTCCTACCTTGGCTCAGCTGATGGCTAGACAGGCTTCTTCAGATCCAATACTTACTAGACCATCATTTGTCAAGAGGAAAACCCTTTCTTTAACTGCCCCCTCAGTTGTAAAGAAGAAAAGAACAAGCAGCAAAAAGGTTATCAGGGTCAGAGCCTTCTTTCTTTGACCATAATGCCATTGGTATTTTACTCAGCTTTATTTCCTCTTGGTTTCAGGCCAAAGCACAGCAACCAGCAATCAGTGCAGATCCTGCCGATGCTTCATTGATTGGTAAAATTCTACCACTTTATCTTCTTAACTTCTTTTTCATCGGCACTCATTTCTTGTTAACTGCAGAACAATCCTCAATGGATCCAATCTTGGAAAGCTCTCCTTCTCATCATGATTCATCTTTAGCTTTGCAACTTCTTCCCCAATCAGAAGTACCATCCTCACCAAGAAGTCTTCCAGTTTCTCCTCAGCAAGATACACAGAATCCCCCAATTGAGCCTGAAAGGCTTCCTTCTCCTATTCAGGAAGTCAGGAACGAGGTAAACATAATCATTTAACTTTCTCTACTCTTTTATTCAGCAGACTATTACTAATTCGGCAAGAACAATTTTTCAGGAGAACACCATTTCATCATCCAGCTATTCTTTCGCTATGGACGACTTGGTTGCCGAACAAGGGGAAGAAACATCTTCTGGCCAAGCTCGGTCAGAAGAAAATCAAACAAAGCTGAAAGATATCCTTGCTTTGCTGCACAAGAGTATCCAAGATCAAGTCAAAGATGCTGATCTTTTAAGGGATGCACTGGAAGCCATTGACCAAGAACTCCCTGCCGATATCAAAACTTCTTTGGAACCAGTCTCTCATTTGGATCAACAATACGTTGCAGTAAAGCAGGCTCTAAAGAACCAATCTTCTCAACCAGTTCTGGAACAGAGGAGATCCACAACCAAACAATCTGTGAAAGACCTGTATACTCAAGCTCAGAACAGCAAGGAATTACTGACCAAATTGGAATCTGAACTTGAAATGAAGGAGATCAGAAAAGCTGCACTTGAAGCCGAATTGAGAGATCTATCGTCCGAAATTGAAGCTGATAAGAAGAAGATAGTCGAGCTTCCCAAGTTAACAGAGAAGAGGCGAAAGGAAGCTTTAGCAGCTCTAAACGAAGACAAACAACTCAAGGCAAAGCTTGCTGCTCTGGCTAGAACCCAAGAAGCTGACAAAAACTTATTAGAGAACATTAGCAACATGATATCAAATGCCAAAAATGCAATCTCAAAGTTCTTGGGTTTGTAATTGTAACAAACAATTAATAGCCGAATGTTTTATCAATCCTGTAATCTTGTCATCTCTTAACTCTGTTTTTTTCTCCATTGTGGATAACTCATTCGGCAAAGCTGGCCATAATAGCGTCAGACCCGAAAACGCTTCAACTACGACATAGCCGAATCTCATCCAGTCAAAGCCGAATACGACTCGATAAGAATCTCAAACGACATGGGAACCGACCGGTTGGAAAATCCTTTCCACCTTCCGAACTCTTCAGAATATGCACTCTAATCCTCGGCCACGATCTCTTTGTTAGTTCCATAAATAAGAACCTTGAGCGCTCCTAATCTTCCGTCAAATCTTTCAACTCGAGCTTTCTGCTAGCCTGAGTCTTTTCCTCTTCCAGCACAGTAACCTTCAAGAAATCCTGATGTCCAACAACAGAAGACGCCCGGCCGTCGACGAAGCCGAAGGGAGCCGTGCCAGCGCTCGTCGGAGGTGATGACTGCTTGCCACTCCTTATCCTTTCCTCCAGATTTCGCCTTATTTCCAACTTCCCTTATGCTTTTAGGCTCATTCAATGGAACCCTGTCACTGCCCCGCCTGCGGCTCCGGCTGCAGCAGATGATTCTTCGGAGTCATCTAGCCGATCCTCCAGGCCCGACTGGGATCTGCGCTACTCAGATAGCGATGCCCGCCGATTCAAGCAGGAACGTGATGATACTCGGCATGAGCTGGAGGTCGTCTCCAAACAAGCCGGGATCGCAGATCTGGAGTGGCAACACCAGCGCAAGCAGCTGCTCGAGACCATCGACGGTAATTTCTTCGGTTCGCTTAACTTCAATCTGACTTTGGACTAACCCGTCGTTGCTTCGTAATCCTACAGATCGCGACGCCGAACTCGATCGGCTGAAGACATTGGTCGAGTCTTTGACAAACAAGGTGAATGCTCCTGGGGACACGCCAGAAGCCCGCCTTGGTGCAGTGGCGGGCCGTATCGATGAGGTGGCCTCGCACGGCATCCGTCTGGGCACTGCCGCAGGTCTAGTCGCCATGTCGACGCACACCGGCACCGACTACTCCAGGCTACCGACCGGCTTCGCCAATGGCAACCCGGAGGAGATCGACGACATTGAGGCCTCCATAGATAGCCTTGATGCTCATGGCGCTGCCATTGCCGATTCCATTCATCCTCAGTCTGTTCTGAACAAGCTGTTCCATTAGTTTGTACTAGGGATCATGGAATTTCGGCAATAAAATTCATCTTTTGCAATCCTTTTTGTGATAACTTGGTCAAACTCATGATGCAAAATATTTGTACTAAGGGCAATACACTTTGGTATTGGTCATTCCTTCTTCTGTCAATATTTTTGTTCTGAAGACGGCTCCTTCCCGAATGCCGGCTGTTTCAGTTGTTCTGACATTGAATATTTCAATCAGCGATCAATCTCAATACTAGGATAATATTTCTTCAAGTATCTCCCATTGATAGCAGCAGTAAACTCCTCTCCTAGTAAAGTTTTCAGGATATATGCATTTCCAGGCACGCATCTGACCACTCTGAAAGGACCTTCCCAGTTTGGAGACCACTTACCGAATGCACTGTATTTAGTTCCAATCGGCAATATTGCTTTCCAAACCAAATCTCCTTCTGCAAATTGCCTGACTTTCACCTTCTTGTTGTAATATTTAGCAACTCGCATTTTATTTTTCTCAACATTTTCCAAGGCCCTGAGACGAATCATATGCAAATCTTCTAATTCGTCCATCATCAAATCACTATAATCTTTAGAACTTAAATCTTTTTGCAACTTTATCCTCCTTGAGTCTAATTGTATCTCCCATGGCAAGATAGCATGATGCCCATATACCAACTCATAAGGAGATGTCTGTGTAGCCCCATGTGGAGCCATTCGGTAAGCCCATAAAGCCTCATTGAGTACCGAATGCCACTTTCTCGGCTTCTGATCAATCTTCTTCTGTATGATTTTGATCATAATCTTGTTAGAAGCCTCTGCCTGACCATTTGCTTGAGCATAATAAGGAGAAGAATTTAACAATTTGATGCCCATACTTTCAGCAAAACTTCTGAACTCTGAAGATGTAAACTGAGTCCCTTGGTCTGTGGTGATTGTTTGAGGAATTCAAAATCTGTAAATGATATGTTCTTTAACAAATTCAACCATATTCTCTGATGTCACCTTTTTTAATGGAATCGCCTCAACCCACTTAGTAAAATAATCGGTTGCTAAAAGCACAAACTTATGCCCCTTGCTAGATGGAGGATTTATCTGGCCAATCAAATCTATTCCCCATCCTCTGAATGGCCATGGCTTGATAATAGGATTCAGGACCGATGCTGGAACTCTCTTAATGTTTCCAAATCTCTGGCAATCTCGGCATCCTTTGTAATATTCAAAACAGTCTTCTAGCATTGTGGGCCAATAGTACCCAGATCTCCTAATAACCCATTTCATTCGGTAGGCCGATTGATGTGCTCCACACAACCCATCATGCACTTCACTTATCAGCCTTTTTGCTTCTTCTTGACTTAAGCAATGTAACAGCACTCCATCCAAGGATTTATAATATAAATTATCATCAAGAAGAACAAACTTTAAAGCTTTATACCTGAGCTTTCTAGAAACTTTTCGGGATGGATTATTCAGATAATCAACAATTTCTTTTCTCCAATCATCTTCTGCTAGATTACTCCCGAAAGCATATACATCATTAGCAAAAACTTCTTGAAGCTCTCTATAACCCGAAGCACTCTGAGCTAATCTGTTCGCCCCTTCATTGTCTTTCCTGGGAATATGCCGCAGAATTACCGACTGAAACTCCTTTAAGATTTGCTTGCATTCTTCATAGTAATTCCTTAAGACATCGTTTCTGCACTCATATTCGCCATTCAGTTGCCTTATGACTAATTCTGAATCTCCAAAAATTTCAACTGCAATGGCCTTTGCTTCTCTCAAGTATTGAAGTCCTCTGAGCAACGCTTCATATTCGGCTTGATTATTAGTGACAGTAGGTTGAATAGGAATAGCAAATTCAAATACCTCTCCTTTTGGCGAAATTAACAAAATACCTACTCCACCACCCTTGTCACATGAAGATCCATCGAAGAATAATACCCAAGGAGTAATTTCAAGCAAATTAGTTGATGAATCACGATGTTCAGTAATGAAGTCAGCAATAATCTGTCCTTTAACAGCTTTTGCCGATTCAAACCTTAACTCAAATTCGGACAAAGCCAAAATCCATTTGCCAATCCTTCCGTTCAAAATCGGCATAGACAACATGTGCTTTATCACATCAAATTTTGAATACACAATGCATTCAGCATGTAGTAAGTAGTGCCGAAATTTTGTACAGGAGTAGTAAACACATAAACAAAGCTTCTCGGTAGCCGAATACCTTGTTTCGGGATCAAGCAACTTTCGGCTAAGGTATGCAACTACTCTTTCCTTTCCCTCAAATTCTTGTATGAGGGCCGATCCAATAGTTTGGGCATCGGCCGCCACGTACAACTTAAAAGGCTTGTCAAGCTGTGGAGGTGCCAATACTGGTGGTTCTTTCATGTATTCCTTGATCTCATCGAAAGCCTTTTGTTGTTCGTCACCCCATACAAACTTCTGATCCTTCCTGACCTTTAACAGTGAAGAGAAAGGCAACATCTTTTGTGATAAGTTTGATATGAATCTTCTTACGAAATTGATCTTACCAAGTAATGACTGTAATTCCTTAAGATTAGTTGGAGGAACAACTTCATCAATGGCTTTCATACTTTTCTTGCCAACTCCTATTCCTCCTTCATGCACCAGAAATCCCAGAAATTCTCCTGCCGAAACTCCAAAAGCACACTTATTTGGATTCATCTTGAGCCCATGTTTCCTAGTGCATTCTAGAGTTTTCCTTATGTCGGCCAAATGTGTTTCATGACCCAATGACTTAATCACAACATCATCGTTATATATCTCCACAATTTTGCCGATCAACTCATGAAAAATATAATTCATGGCTCTCTGATAAGTTGCACCAGCATTCTTCAAACCAAACGTCATGACAACCCATTCAAACAACCCTATGTGTCCTGGACATCTGAAAGCTGTTTTCGCTATATCTTCCAATGCCATAAAAATTTGATTGTACCCTGCATTACCATCCATGAAACTAATCACCTTATATCCAGCAGCAGCATCAACCAACGAGTCAGCAATAGGCATTGGATATCCATCCATGGGTGTAGCCCTGTTCAGATCCCTAAAGTCTATGCAAACTCTCATCTTCCCATTTTTCTTGTACACAGGAACAATATTAGAGATCCATTCTGCATATCTGCATGGCCGAATAAAATTTGCCGATATTAATCTTTCCACTTCTTTCTTCACATCGGCCAACACTTCATCTTTGTAGATCTTCCGGGGTGGTTGCTTGTAAGGCTTATAACCAGGCTTGATCGGCAATCGATGCTCAACAATGGAACGATCTAAACCAGGCATCTCCGAATAATCCCAAGCAAAACAATCTCTGTATTCTTTTAACAATTCAATCAACTTTTCTCTGAAAACCGAATCCAAGCTAGCACTGATGAATATCGGCCTTGGTTTGTCACCGTCTCCAATGTCTACTTCTTCTAATTTATCAGCCGATACAAATCCATGTCCTAGCTTCCCATTAGTCCCATCGATTGGATTATCCATTAAAAATTACTAAAAGAGCCGACTGCTTTGATCGGCTGTTGATCACTGCTGACGGGCTCAACAGGACCTTCTCCCCAGTCCTTACCTGAGAAGCAATCTATGCCTTGATATTCCCAGAAGGCCGGTTCCACATTAGCCACGCTAATTGAATCATCCGCTGGGACAATTTCCACTTCATCATCTATCCACTGAATGAGCTGCTGATGCATAGTAGATGGTATACAGCAATTCGCATGAATCCAATCCCTTCCAAGTAGTAAGCTGTATGCCCCTTTGCCTTCAATAACGAAGAAGGTTGTAAGCAGAATCTTAGACCCAATCATCAGATCTACATGTACACATCCTTTGGTGTCCGACGGATTTCCAGCAAAATCATTCAAAACTATGCTTGTTGGCGTCAAATCTCCAGGGTTCATGCCAAGCTTCCTGAATGTATTGTATGGCATCACATTAACAGCGGCTCCACCATCAACAAACATCTTCGTTAGTGGCTTCCCGTTGACATATCCTCTTAAGTACAGTGGTTTCATGTGCCGATTCTGGACTGGCTTCTCGAAAATAGCTTGCTTATTCAATACCAATTGTGCCATCAACCCACATTGCTCGGCTTCATCCACTTCTGACAATATCTCTTCCTGTATAACTTGATTAGCTGGAGCCATGAATTCATTCGGCAAGAAACATACCATGCATGTAGGAGCCGAATGACCCGATCCATCAGGTTTGTCTTTTGGACGCCATATCGATCTCATCCTGGTTCCTGTTTGCTTCAACTCTTGATTCCTCAGGCGCTGGACTCTTCTCTTCTGGCTCCTTCTTAAACCAGGTGGACACCACTGTCCTTTCTGCCAGACATACTCACGATCTTCTTCCTCATGATCAATCCATCTATAATCAGCACGTCTTTTCATTGGTTGATCATCATTCTTATATATTTTAAAACGCCGATCATCACTAGGATGTACCCTTCCAATTCTCTCGTGGACGGATCGGCGATTGGCAACATTTTGCCTATGTTCGACATATCCATTACTGCATTCAGGACAGTTATTCCACGTGGGCAGCTTTAAACCCTTATTCCAACAGTGTCTGAAGAAGATACAATCCCAATGTGCACGTTCTTGTTCTCGGATATATTCCTCTTGTTCTTCCTCATACCTTTCTTCTTCGCGCCTTCTTTTCTCCTCCTCATACTCACGTCTCTGGTAGCGTTTCTTTTCTTGCTGACGCTGCCACTTATTGAGGAGAATACGCGATGTGATCTTGGGTTTAGAAGAATTCCCAACTTCAAATCGGC
Source organism: Echinochloa phyllopogon (assembly GCA_033239725.1). Taxonomy (NCBI): domain Eukaryota; kingdom Viridiplantae; phylum Streptophyta; class Magnoliopsida; order Poales; family Poaceae; genus Echinochloa; species Echinochloa phyllopogon. Next base: position 49,045,752 of record BTCW01000014.1, read on the forward strand.
TATTCGGGAAGCGAGGCCTCTCCTCGCGAATCTGTTCGATCGAGATTTGCCGATTAGGATCTACTGAGCCACTCTGCTTCGCTTTCTTCGACGTCAGGACTCTCATTTTTTCCTTTTCTCCAGACTCGGCAATACTCACCATATTGATTGAGAAACCACCCATGTTCTGAGGAAACGGGTTATTGTCCAGCTTCATCTTATTGTCAAATTTCAAATGCCCTTCTTGGATAGCTTTCTGAATCCTCATTCTAAAAACTCTGCATTCATTGATGGAATGAGAATTTCTATCATGAAATCCACAGTATCTTTTATCTTTCACTCCATCAGGCCGAAGCATAGAATGCCCCTCTGGTAACTTGATTCGGCCTTCTTTTACAAGATAGCCAAATAATTTATCTGCCTTAGTTACATCAAAATCATAGGTGCCCTTATTCTGTTTAATCCACCTCTGATTCACCATGACTGGTTCTTTACTCCACACTATCTCTGCTGCGGCTATCTCCTCGCTATCTTCATATTCATCTCCTTGATCTGCTCTTTCAAGGAACTGGTTATAGATGTCGGCTACATCATTATGCTTAGCAAATCTGGCATCTTTCTTGAAACCATATGCCTGGTTACTCATTAAGGCCAATCTATGTGACAACTGGCCAAGATCATCGAACTCCATCCCGAATAGCTTTTCCCGAATGGCAGGCAGCATGCCAGCTACAGCCATACCAGCCAGCTGATCATCAGGTATGTTCAGAGAAAAACACATGCTCTTTGTTTCCCTAAATCTCCTGAGGAATTCCGTAGGGGTCTCGTTATTCCTCTGCCTTAAGCTGGTCAAATCAACCAACTTTTTCTCGGTACTGCCAATGTAGTAATGAGCATGGAATTTCTGCTCCAGGTCTTTCCAAGTACAAATCGACTGAGCAGGCAAAGAAGCAAACCATGTAAAAGCTGGACCCGTCAGCGACAAAGGAAAGTATCTGATTCTGAAAGCCTCATCTGCTGAAGCTTCTCCAAGCTGCATCAGATATCGAGCTATATGTTCTACAGTGCTAGTATCATCTTGTCCTGAGAACTTAGTGAACTCTGTAGGTACCTTGACTCTATTCGGCAATGATACCCTTTGGTACCATTCTGGGAAAGGAGACGAATACATGTACCCCTGACTTTTAGGCTTCAGACCGAATTGATTTTGCAATACATCGGTCATTTTTTGCATCATGAGGTCAACACTGGTATCTTGATTCCCTGGTCTTCCAGCAAGCATGCCTGCAGTACCAACATACCCAGGATTCGGGAGAGCGTCGATAGCATTGTAATCCATAAACTCTGAATATCCGTTCCCATACATATCCCTTTGCAGCCTGTTGTTCAGAGGGGATATCTTGTAAGCAGAAGCAGGTGGATTCCCCGTGGTGCCGAATGCCGTATCACCATATGTACGAGGTTTCGGCAATGCATGCTGAAGCTCTTGCTGAATCGGCTGTCCATTCGCGTCTTTGGTTCCAGAAGCTTCAGTTTCTTCAGTACCTTTACCATGACGTTTTGGAACCGATGCTTGAACATTGAAATACGTCGGGCCACCAATTTGTCCATGCACTTGCTCAAAAGGCTTATCCACGTGTTGACCAAAGATGTTGACCAGTATGAGCCGAAAACTGTTCAGGAATGCAGCATTATGATTGGTCATTGTTTCCCCTAAAGCCTTGTATAACAAGCTAGAGAACTTCTCCCTTTCTTCATCTTCAGTAAGATCAGATTGTCCTGGCAAAAGAACTCTTGGCAAATCTGACTTGAGAAACGGTGCACCACTCCTGTTCTTAGCAAAAGACAGCAAGCATTTCTTGATGAACTGATCTGCAGCAGTCTTCACCATTTGTTGATGTTCATCAGACAATTCTTCGAGAGTGACATCCAGAATGTCTTTTAATTCAGGCATCTTCGAAGCTTGTTGGGTCCCACCGGGCGTGCCTGTAACACCCTAAAAATGTCTATTTTAAAAATTTAGTAATTAAATTATTTTTATTTAATTTTATGCTCATATTTATCTAAGGAAAATACATTATTTATGATAAATAAAATTTAATATAAGGTTAGAAACATTTTTGTTGCATTCATGCCGACTGCATTGTGTTTTGTTTGTGTGTGGTTCATTTGGAATTTAAATTCTGTTTAAATTCGAATTTGAATCGCTGCGTTTGGAGCTCTAGAAAAGTTTCTGTGGCCCGAGTCCGTTTTTCCTCCCTTAACTCTTTTTCCCGTCCAATCTTGGCCCTTTTCTTTTTCTTGTCGCAGCGGCCCATCCCCCTCCTCTCTCTGTTTCTGGCCCAGCCTGGCGGCCTGCTACGCCCCCGGCCCGTTCCCTTTCGGCCCACCCAGCGGCCTGCTCGCCCTCCCCTTCCTCGGCCCGGTCCGGCCCAGCGGCAGCTTGCGCAGCGCCCGCCTTCCCCCGCTCCGCTTGGCCCGCCTAGCGGCCCAACGCGCCGGCCTGCCCCGCAGCCCGCAGCGTCTCCCTCTCTCTCTCCACGCCGACTGCCAGGCGGGACCCACGGGTCAGACTCGTCTCCCACCTCCGCCCGAGTCCGACCCCGCCCCGACGATGGAGTTCGTCCCGGCCACGTCGTCGTCGTCGTCGAGGACCCGGACTCTCCTCGGCCGGCCTATAAAACGCGCCGCCCTCGACTCCTCCGCCCCGCGACCCCCAAGCCCCGCCCTCGCTCTCGCTCCTCGCGCGGCCGTCGCCGATTCTTCCGCCGCCCGAGAACTCGCCGCCGTCGATCCGCCATCTCGCCGTCGCTCCGGTCGATTCAACCGTCGGGGAAGCTCCGCCAGGTGGTAAGCATGCCCCCAAGCCCGATCTCGTTCTGTTCCGCGCACCGTAACCCCGTCGCCGCCGGTACCCGACCGCCGCCGCCGCTGTTGCTCGTCGCCCGTTGCTCCCGTTGCACCGCCGTCGTCTTGAACCCCCTGGACGAGTTCGCCGTAACCCCGTGCGCCCGTAGCACCACTTCCCGACCCGAACCGAGGCCCCTAGCTCGATTTCGAGCAACGCCGGCGACCCTCCGCCGCGCGCGCAGGCGGCGCCGCCGCAGCTCTGCTCGCCGCCGATGACCCCCCTCTCCCCGATCTAATCTCCACCGTTCAAACTAGATCCGACGGCCCACATCAAGTCAAACCTCGGGTCAAAGTTGACCATAATGGTCAACCTGAGTCAGCCGAACCACTTTTGCAAAAGAGCCCCTGTCCTTTTTCCAAATTAACCCGCAGTCCAAATTTGTTCGAAAATAATTACAATTAAGTCCTGATTTTTACAGAAAACCCCCTGCCTTATTTAAAAATAGTACCCGAGGTCCTGTTTTAGTCAAATTGCAAATAAACCCTCCTGTTTTTATATAAAATTATGTTTTAGCCCCTGAGTTTTTGCAAATAAGCCCCTGGAACTTTTAAAACTTTGCCAGCAAGTCCCTGAACCTTAGAAAAGCCATAACTTCTTCGTTTTAGCTCCGATTTGAGTGATTTTCGCGCTCACGTGTTCGTAGTGAAGCGTAGATTAGTTTCTAAGCCTTCTTTTGTTCTGTTTTTATTGTTTGGTGTACTGTTCTAATAGATTAATATTGTTTGCATGTACTGGCTTGTATGGATGCTTGTGTGTTGATGTATGAGTCCAGTCGGTGAGCCGTACACGTTTGAGTTCGAGGGTTACGAGGAGCAAGACCAACAGCAGCAGCAAGAGCAACAGCAGCAGTTGGACGAAGGCAAGTACAGCACGGACAATCCTTGCTACCTAAGCACACCTTTACAATAATTACTGCATATGCATGTGTCTAAATTGTTCCTATTAAGGTTATTCCTAGTTTTGTTTATCCTATACCTTGATTACCCTGGGTTATTGCATTTGGGTAGATCTTTGCTAAGCGCCGTTACTGTCACCAATGTTTAACTGTTAATCTTGGCTTAATGGTTCACTTCAATGTTAATGGTAAAACTTGCTTTTTAGCAACATGGATCAGGGAGCTAGGGCGTATGCTTTATGCTTGGTCCTAGTGTCTCTCCGTAAGGACTGGTTCTTAAAGCGGCAACCCAGGAACCTGTCGCCACCGCTGGAACTATAATGGCTCTGGTCTTGGACAAGTAACTTGTACGGCTCTAATTCAGCAGTGGTTACCGGTGGGCCACCGGCGTTATGGGAAGCATGGGTGAGAGTATGGTTTGATCCACCGAGGACGGGTTTCCGTTGGCTTTGCCCTCGTGAGGCACAGTCCCGTGTAGGAGCTTCCGTTTGGCGGGGGTTCTGCACGTTGCGCTATTTAATTCTGTTTCTGCATTACTTTTCTGCGATTGGACGCCATTGACCCCCTCGTGCTGCGGCACGGGCGTAAGTCAGTCTCGGTGCCTCGGGTCATGCTGCCTAGGTTGTACCATAACGGCTACTGTTTTGTTAGGGTGTCTTGTGAAAAGCCTCGTAGCGTCCCTATGCAGTCACACCTCGGAAGTGTTGATGTGCGTGGTTGGGTGCAAAGTTCCTTTGAACTTTTACGCGACTGGTGGGTAAAGGGCGAAACCTCTGCAGAGTGTATAATCTATCATGATAGCCTTGCTCAGGGTCAAGAGCGGCCTGGATCCTTTTTGATTAGAAGATGATGTTTACTATTGATTAATGTTCACCTCTACTTCATTAATTGGGAAATTGCAACTGGGATTCACTTAATTGTAGTAATCTTGGTTTATGTTAAAAAGAATCAACTAAAATTGCTAATGCAGTACAGCCGTGTCAAGCCTTTCTTTTAAGCCTTCATTACCCGTGTTGTATTTGCTAAGTAAGACATTTACTTACACTTGCCATTCAACAAAATCCCGGATGGGTAACAGATGGATTAGATGGTACTGCTGCTATTGAGTTTCCTGAAGATCTGCCATTCTACTAGCTGTGCTCAACCAGTCGGTGTCCCTGTGGATTATGGTGTTCGGCTTCGTCTTCGTCTTCGTTTAGAGAGAGTTAATAAATAGTCTTCCGCTGTGTTATTTAGTTATTTTAGTCAAACTCTGATGTAAAACCATTTTATTCGAGCATATGTACTCTGTTTATCATATTTGTTATCTATATGTGTTCTGTGGACTTCCTGGGCACACATATAGAAGCATTCGGGTTTCTGTGTAAATCCGGGTGTGACAGTGCCAAAAAGTGTGTTGACGTAAAATCCGCACCTCACGCCAAGCACACAGCAAGCCGAATTAGCTGGCTTCACACGTGGCCCGAGCGTTTGAATCCGAGAGCGTGCCAGTCAATTTTCCTGAAACTGACAAAGGGAGGAAAGATGTTTAGATAACACCTGGAACGTACCGGGCAATACCAGTCAGTTCCATATTTGCGGCTACGGAGCCAGTTTCAAACGACATATAGCTATGGAGAAGCTATCTGTTGGCAGTCAAAGCCTCGTTCGGCAATCGGCAAGGTACGCAGGGAGCGCACTGCCGAATGCGTGACGTAAGCATGACGAAAGATCGGTTTTCAGCTGAATGAACATTGTAACACATATTCGTAACCGATTAACGAGAAACAGAGCATGATACATAAATAAAAGGGGGAAAACATGACCATAATTTCATAATAAACAAGAATGCATAGATTAAAAGCACTAGTCTACCGCATGTCTAGGTACTTTCCAATCCGTCGGGCGTGAAACAAGCAAGTTAATCCACCGCATGATACGACTTGCTTGGAATCACACCACCAACCAAGAATAGACCAATCCACCGCATGATACACTCTAATCTTGGAAGGCCAAAAGCATTCTTTACTTAAAACAAAACCATGAACACGCTTCACTCGTGACGATACTGCCGAATACAGCTATATAGCCGAATCGGGTTCCATGAAGAAGGAACACGCTTCGTCGATGATGATAGATCTATCAGATCGAATCGAATTCTAATCCACCGGATGATTAGCTCTAAGACGACCCAAAAACCTGCATCTACCGCATGATACCCGGTTCTGTCAAGATCTACGCAAGACCAACGAGCTTGAACCCGCAACACGTAGCAATCTAGATTGATTTCGAATTCGGCTATGGAAAAGCAGAGCATTGTGAGCTGGAACCGAATCTAATCAACCTAGACTGGGCAAAAGAGTGTTGTAATGAATTTAAACACAAAGGTAAAATCCAGAGCAACACACGGTAACTTAATGAATCTATCGGATCTTGCCAAAATCCAACAGAGCCGATAAATTGTTCCAAGCTAGAACTTAGCCCACCGCATGGCTCATGATCTAGCAATGAAACCTTCCTGAACCAGAGCCTAAATCCACCGCATGATACTAGGCATGGCGCAGGGTTGCCGGTACTTACGGAGGTCGACGGATCGATGATTCCTCTCGAAGAACTCGACGACTCGACTAAAGGACTCGAAGTTGGCACGGGGCCGGTTTGTTGTATGATTGATTGGATGATTTTTACAACTACCATGGGTTTATATTTATACCCAGGTTTCGACACGACTCCTAATCGATTACGATCACATTATTTATTTCCTAAAAAAGATAAACGCCGGAGCACCGTATCCGCCTTGCATTCCAAGTCAAACCAGCCTTTTCCTTATACTTGATCCACGTCATCACGCGCTCCCGAATGCCTTTTGCGGAACAGTTCTCTTGCCGAATGACGATGCGTTCCCGACCGCAGAACGTCTTTGCCGAATGCTTCTGGGAAAAAACTCCTTTGCCGAATGATATCTCTTTGACAATTCCGGCCCACATGTCAGCCTCTTCCTGGTGCCAATTTTTGGTGTCAACAGAGATCGTGGCCGAAAATTGTGGTGCATATCCCAAGGAGTTCGGAAGATGGAAAGGATTTTCTAACCGATCGGTTTCCACGTCGTTTGGGATTCTTGCCGAGTCGTATTTGGTTTTGACTGAATGAGATTCGGCTATGTCGTGTTTGAACAGTTGAGCCAAGGTAGGAGATTGGTGCCCCAAAGCAGATATTGGGCCTGCAGTTTTGTATGAGATCGCCCTGGCAAGAGGGGCAGGTGTTATATCCTGCAAGATGACAGAATCAGAATCAATTGGGGTTAATATTATTGAAGACAAATGAGGGATGAGCATATTACCTCTGAAGTTGGCTGATAATCAGGCATCAACTCGAGACAGAAAGGATGGATTGGCATGTTGAAGATATGATCATGGAGTTCTTGCCACCAGAGAGTGAAAGAAGGATGGGCAGATATTATTGGCACAAAAGGCTCAGGTGCATAAATAGTTCCACAACATTTATAAGTGAAAATCCTTCTTGTCTCTGTGGAATCCTTGACAATCTCCCTAGGCTTGAGAAATTCGTGAAGAAATAGCCTGGGGGGCACTTGGCCACATCCCAACTGTCTAGCCATCATGTTTGGCTGATAGTATTCATAAGTGCTTTGAACCAGCCTTCCTCCACAGAATTCGGCTGGCAAGATGCAGGGCTGGATGAAGGCATTGAAGATTGCTATAGATTGAACATCAGTGCATCCAGTTTCAAAGCTGAATTCGCAAGGGAGAGTGAGGTTGTCATTGTCCAAATATGGGAACCAAAGAGGATGAGCAAAGCCTCTGAAGAAGAGCTCAAACAGTTCACCAATGTTCTTGTTGATAGATACAGTGGAGGCAGCTTCTCCATAGGTTTGACAACCTTTGGTTCTCCGGGTTTCTCCTTCTTTGTAATTGATTGAAGGAAAATCTCGGCTGTTGAGATCAATGGCAACGATTTGATGCATGTACAACTGTAGCCACATTTGGACAAACCACCAAGGACCATTGACGCAGGGAATTTTCTTGCCGGTGTGCATCAGGTGGGTGGTTTGATTGAGCATGTGGTAGACACTTCCCAGGAGATATTTCCCAAGTGGAATGAGTTTCCCGGCAGCCAGCTCTTCAGCCATCACGATGTGATTCAGGGTTGGCTCATTGGCTTTGCCACAGAAGACTGATCTGCATAGCCACATGTTCAGGAAGGCTCTGTATTCAACATCGGTCAGGGGGCCATCAGACATATAGTTCTGGATGTATCTCTTGTATCCAACCCCTGTTTTTACTCCTGTTTGCTTGGAGGAACCTTTGTGGTCATATGGATATACAGTTCCTGTAACGTTCAGGCCGGTCATCATGTAGACATCGGCCAAAGTAGGAGACATTGGGCCATGACCGAAAAGAAAAGCATTTGCACCATTGGACCAAAAATGGCAAGCTGCAATCAGAAGGTTCTCGTTCTTTGGTGTTTCGGCTAATGACAGCTCCAGGCAATGAGAAATGCGCAGATGGTCCCAGTTCTGTGTTTGGGGGCTTTTGTCATCAGATATCCTTTTATACCAATTTCTCCAGCCGGCAATTGGGGGCAAAGGCCAGTTCTTGAAGGCGTCTTGCCACTCATGAGGTTTTGACAATGAAATCTTGAAAGGAACCCTCTGAGATTCGGCCGCAATGAGTTCGGAAGGATCTGAATTCCCTACAGGGCCGAGGAAATAGGATGGGGCTTTTTCCTCAACGGGGATGAGGATTTCGGCAGCTAGGGCCTATCAAGAATGGAAAAGGATGGGAAGAAATTTAGATGCAAATCGAAAGAAGAATACCGAATGTGCTTGAGGGGATTGAAGTTTACCTGGAGGGCAAAATCTTGGTCCGCCATTTGAAGATTGAATCCTGGAAGTCGATAACCTAGGGTTCGGATCTGGATGAGAGCTCTAAAGATTCAAAAGGAGAAGCGGGTGTCGAGCAGAACTAACTTGGGAATGTTGAGTGCTTCTGGTCAATTCCGAGATAAAGTTATCTTTTATCCCGAAATTGAAGGGGCATGTGTTGACACCAAAAATTGGCACCAGAAAGAGGCTGACATGTGGGCCGGATTCGTTGAAAAAGATATCATTCGGCAAAGGAGTTTTTCCCCAGAGCATTCGGTAAAGACGTTCTGCGGTCGGGAACGCATCGTCATTCGGCAAGAGAACTGTTCCGCGAAAGGCATTCGGGAGTGCGTGCTGACGTGGATCAAGTATAAGGAAAAGGCTGGTTTAACTTGGAATGCAAGACGGATGCGGTGCCCCGGCGTTTATCTTTTTAGGAAATAAATAAATGTAATCGTAATCGATTAGGAGTCGTGTCGAAATCTGGGTATAAATATAAACCCATGGTAATTGTAATCGGACGTTCAATCAATCATACAACAAACCGGCCCCGTGCCAACTTCGAGTCCTTTAGTCGAGTCGTCGAGTTCTTCGAGAGGAATCATCGATCCATCGACCTCCGTAAGTACCGGCAACCCTGCGCCATGCCTAGTATCATGCGGTGGATTTAGGCTTTGGTTCAGGAAGGTTCCATTGTTAGATCATGAGCCATGCGGTGGGCTAAGTTTTAGCTTGGAACAAGTTATCGGCTCTATTGGATTTTGGCAAGATCCGATAGATTCATTAAGTTACCATGTGTTGCTCTGGATTTTACCTTTATGTTTAATTCATTACAACACTCTTTTGCCCAGTCTAGGTTGATTAGATTCGGTTCTAGCTCACGATGTACTGTGTTTCCATAGCCGAATTCGAAGTCAATCTAGATTGCCAAGTGTTGCGGGTTCAAGCTCGTTGGTCTTGTGTAGATCTTGACAGAACCGGGTATCATGCGGTGGATGCAGGTTTTTGGGTCATCTTAGAGCTAATCATCCGGTGGATTAGAATTCGATTCGATCTGATAGATCTATCATCATTAACGAAGCGTGTTCCTTCTTCATGGAACCCGATTCGGCTATATAGCTGTATTCGGCAGTATCGACACGAGCGAAACGTGTTCACGGTTTTGTTTTAAATAAAGAATGCTTTTAGCCTTCCACGTTTAGATTGTATCATGCGGTGGATTGATCCATTCTTGGTTGGTGGTGTGATTCCAAGCAAGTCGTATCATGCGGTGGATTAACTTGCTTGTTTCATGCTCGACGGGTTGAAAAGTACCTAGACATGCGGTAGACTAGTGCTTTTAATCTATGCATTCTTGTTTATTATGAAATTATGGTCATGTTTTCGCCCTTTTATTTATCTATCATGTTCTGTTCCCCGTTAATCGGTTATGAACGTGCGTTACAATGTTTATTCAGTCAAATACCGATCTTTCGTCATGCTTACGTCACGCATTCGGCAGTGCGCTTCCTGTGTGCTTTGCCGATTGCCGAATGATGCTTTAACTGCCATTCGGCAGTGCGCTTCCTGCGTGCTTTGCCGATTGCCGAATGGCGCTGTAACTGTTGACAGATAGCTTCTCCGTAGCTATATGTCGTTCGAGACTGGCTCCGTAGCCGCAAATATGGAACTGACTGGTATCACCCGGTACGTTCCAGGTGTTATCTAAACATTTTTTCTCCCTTTGTCAGTTTCAGGAAAATTGACTGGCACGCTTTCGGATTTAAACGCTCTGGCCACGTGTGAAGCTAGCTAATTCGGCTTGCTGTGTGCTTGGCGTGAGGTGCGGATTTTACGTCAACAGATGTGGTACCTGGTTCGGCTGTACATACGGTACTTGTTGCGAATAAACATTGTTTGGCACTGCACCGTATGAATAACCTGAACTCTGGGGAGGCATAGGATAATATATAGTTGCATATGGAGGAACAAAATTACCAGCAAATCCATTTGTTCGGCTAGGATCAGCCTGAACAGGAGGTACACTAGTAATTGGTTCAGGAGATGATTGATAAGCAACTAAAGTACCAGAACCGGTCTACCAGAACCGGTTTGACCGCATTGTTCAGACTGCGCTGTTCTGGAGTCGTTTGACCTTCAAAATAGTTCATCGGCATGCCAAATTGAGGCGTGGGTGTTGCCGATGATCCAGGAGGCATGACATTATTTTGTGAAGTACTAGCAACATCAAACTTAGGAGCATTACTATCATTGACCAAAGGTTGCTTGCCTAAAGAGTTATCAATCATGTTTCGAACAGTAGCAATCATTTGTTTTTGGCCATTGACTAATAATTGATTAATTTGCTCCAAAGTAACAGGTGGTGCTGTAGTACTCACAGTGTCTTTTTCTTCATCATGCTCGTCTTCGCTTGAAACGAAGACTATCTCCCTGTCCTTGGAGATGCCGCCCTTCCGATTCTTGGAGAAGTGAGATAAAAACAACTGAGTGGCTTTTTCATCTGCTGCTGCTTTGCGTCGGGCTTCCTTCTCCTCACGGTCCTTCACGAAGGCCTCATAAGCTTGACAATCCTCGGCCGATAATTCATCAACAATCGGCTTAACAATGTTAGCAGGATCAACGTCACTAGGTTTTGGTAGATTAACCATAGTAACAGATCCCTTTGCTTTCGTCCCCAGCGGAGTCGCCAAAATATGTTGACACGAGACCGCGCCAACGAAGTCGCCGATGCCTTGGAGCGAAACCGGTCAGACCGCTTTATGAAACCGGTCAGACCGCTTTCCTGAAGCGAAACCGGTCAGACCGCTTTATGAAACCGGTCAGACCGCTTTTGATGGGGCGACGGTGAAAACCTAAAATCTCAAGCTCGGGAGGGACCCCGTCGGAGCTTGAGAGTCTAGGGTTGTTCTAGGGTCGGCAGGCCACCTAGAACGTCCTCAAACGTCGTCGAGACGAGAGAAGAACAGAAGATACGGGGGTTGGAAGAGCTAGGGTTTGGAGATAAAAGTAATGCGGAACATAGAAAGATAAAAGTAAAGACAAAACGATAAAAGGTAGATTTGATAGATTCGATTGAATTGGATGATCTCAATCGGCCTTGGCCCTTTATATTTATAGGGTGGGATGGTCTTACCCCGTTGAGTCGATTTACAATATGGGATAAAACTCTAAAGTCCTAAACCTACTCCAACACGGGAGAGACCGGTCAGACCGGATAGGGAAACCGGTCAGACCGGTTTGGCCGTTGCCAGATCGGCTACAGTAAAACCGGTCTGACCGCTTCCTAGAACCGGTCTGACCGGTCTGATAGGCAACTGCCAATTTTGATCGTCAACACCGACCAACCACTCGAAGCCCGCCGTGGGGCGCGCGTACAAGGACCTGATCGGCAAGGGGGAGGCCGGCTCCGGCAGGGGCAGGCACAAGTTCACGCACGACGAGGTCAAGATGCACTACCTCGAGGCCGAGGGCGCCGCCGACGCCTTCTTCGACGCCATGATGGATTTTGACTACCGACGCGTGAGCGCGGTCGCCTTGATTTTCCTGGAAGACGAGAGGGTGTGCGTGTGTACGTGCACTTTTCTCTCGGTGTTAGGAGACTGAACGCGGATTTGTGAGTTTAGGCTCTGTCGTTGGTGTTTTGTTGTGTGACCTGAGACTCTATTGTCAGGAGATTATATATGAATGCATGGTGTACTTCAAATGTTCAGACATCCTCAGTGCTGTTAAAAGTTGAAATTTATAAGCCGTTTAAGCTGGCTCTTCAATTTTCACAGTTCTCATGCTCCTAAGAAAAATAGTATTTCATCCATATCCATTATATTATCTAATAAAAAGAAAAAAAGGGATTTGTCGTGTGTATGTATTGCAGTAATATAAACGCAGTGTGCCGAGCTCCTCTCCCATCGAGGCACAGCTGCATGCGCTCATCAATCGTCTGTTATGAATCTGATGATCTCGGCCTGGATTGTCCTAAGAGGTACAATGTCCGTCAGAAGCAGACGCCGAGGTGATGCTGTAGAACTGGAAGGAATCTACGTTATTACACAAAATGAAAAAAAAAGCTTACACATCGACGGGGGCCACATTTTCTGATTAAAACGGTATAAGTGATCATCGATAATATTCATGCTTATTCCATTAACATTAGCAAACAACAACACCAACACTTGGTTAGAGACTTTCCCCAACTGACAACTCCTGCTCTCACCATTTTTTTGTCCTAACTCCACCCTCTTCAGTTTGATTAAGCTTATAGCCACATGTATTTCGTCGATCATGCCTGTGATCCAGAGTCCGCGCTGCATTCAGGCCCAAAGGTTCAGTCTTGAATATTCTGTCAAGGTTGCTGTAACCTGCCTAGCCATGGAAATAATCCATCCTTTTTTTTTTTGGCAGAGGAAAAATTCCATCCTTGGGAGTTGGTCGCCACTGCCCAATCTCTTTGAGCTGAGCCACCACATCTGTCATCGTCGGCTTCGTCGCCCTCTGGCTTGAAGTGGCGGACCTACGACCCGGGGCTGCCCGGACTGCAGCCATGATTGAAGGCCAAAAAATCCATAAGGCATATTTATCCTTAAAAAATACATAAATATTAGAGGAAAAATGAGTTGCAAGATATTTTAACAAGCTCAGCCCGGATTGGGCATTCTTTTTCTTTCTTCTTCTCTTTTCTTATGCAAGGATTCTCAGTACTGTCGTGTCATCAATGTTCCATCTTTGCAATTATCAGATGTATGCATTGTACAATTTTACCATTTTCTCCGGAGCTTCAAGTATAGGGACTTGCCTGTGAACTACTACTACGTACGGAGTATTTGCAAACCAAACACACCGTAATCTGTCTGAACCAGCAAGTCAAAAGCCTAAAAATCACCTCTATGACTGCAGCGTACTACTAGTCATCAAATTCAAAGCCATCAGAGACTTGGTCGCCAAGTTGTCGATCGCCTGTCGCCAACAACACGGACCCGTGGCCTCCAAGGAATAATCCCGCTTGCATTGCGCCCACTGCCTGCTCCAACGACTCGACAGTTGACACACAGCACTCGACGGCATATATAAAGCTCCCCGATTGGCCGCAAACATACCCAACACAACCACTCAAAGCAAACAAAGAAGCGAGCAACGATGCGTCGCGAGGGCCGGCAGCACGGCTGGGTGTACGCCGTCGACCGCAGCCTGGTCGACCCGGAGGGCAAGCGCCGGGCGGTGCACGCCGTGGAGGGCGCGGCGACGGCCAACGGCGGGTTCGTCAGGGCGCCGCGCAAGCCTACCAACCACTCCAAGCCCACCGGCGGCCGCGCGTGCAAGGGCGGTTCGTCGGCGGCGGCCGGCAAGGTGAGGCACAAGTTCAAGCACGACGAGGTCAAGATGTACTACCGCGAGGGAGCCGACGACGGTGCCGACACCGATGTGTATGACATTGAAATGGACGCATGATCGAGCTGCACGCACCCGTATGGCGCGGATGCACGAGCGCAGCTGCATTGCAGGGAACAGAGTTGCTGTTGTGTCTGAAAACTGAGCTTTTGTGATTTGATGAATCTCTGTTGTTGTTGTTTCATTGAAATGGACAGTCATTATTAGTTTATTGTCAGGAGACTATCTTGGTATGCATGGGATTATAATTCAAATATTATCTGATCTTCAAGTTGACAAACTTAAAATTTACTATATAGGAAAAACTTACCGTTTTTTTACTTTATTATTAGGGAAGCAGTTGTTCTTAATTATAATGAAAATCAGTTATCCAACCCAAATATAGTAAGATTTTTTGGGAAACCAAAAGACCATAATAATAACATCGCGGACCATAAAAAGTCATAACCTCCGTAAAAGCTGAGGTATGCTCCGTCCGGCAACATTTTGTTAACTGGAGACAAGCAATAACATGTCGTGAACATAGAAAGAAAATTTCAAACAGAACTAACAAACAGTTAACATGGTCGTAATTTGAGGATGACAAGAGCATCTTTGCCCTTGAGGTGGTTACGCTGATAAATGATGCAGAGTACATCTCAGTGCATGAACTAGATGGTGTCTATGTATCTCAATGTACAAACAAAACACAAGTAACTTTAGGAAACATATCTCTTTATAATGGAAACAATCAGGCCTTATTCCAATGCATCAGCAAGACCTGGCATAAAAAAAATATACGACAGGTTCTCTAATAGTATCCCTGTTTTGGGGTCATTTGGTCGACCCAAAACTTAGAAAAATAAACTAAAATGGCATTACACATAATTAATTTAGAAAGTGAAATGAACTAGAGTGGCTAACCCAGAAAACACTACTGGGTACCCACTTGCATCCCCACATACAATCTATACGAAAACCTCATAAAAGCTCAGACATCACATATAACAGGAATAATGACCGAGTACTACTACAAAAATCACTTCTAGGGCAAGTCAAAAGGCATTTCTAGAACCGAACATTGCAACCGGTTCATGTAACACCCCGCCCTCCAAAGCCGCCCCGCACAGCCCTTCCGAGGGGCGTGCACGCGTACACATAGCACCCTACTTACATTTTCGTCCTCCCTTCGTGTAAAAGGGTTAACCCAAAGGTGCTATGACTGGAAGACAAAGACTTATAAGTTGCCTTCATCCTTGCTAAACTAGCAATGTGGCACTAAATACATGCATCCTGTACTCACGGGTCACTACTGGGCCATACAAACCGGGCCGGGTGTGACAGTTGACCATTTCTAGACTTGGTTGCCTAGCACGGTCCTGTAAATGCATTTTTAGGACTGATCCGTATAATACGACCAGATCTAAATTTTTAGGTCCACCTTGTTCAAGGGAGTCGGTTTGAGAAACAAATTTATAGGGCCAGCCATCTTAAATCAGCCAGACCTGGAAAACTTTTTTTCTAGCGCTGGATGTCATTAGTGCCAGTCCCAAAAATAACTGTTAAGATTTTAAATTTTGTTTCCCGCTAGATTTCAATTTTCGTTTAGTTTATATGAATATTATTTAATCTGCCAGAAATATCATTTATTTTCGTATCAATGTATAAACAAAGAAACATATATCACAATTTACACAATGTTCAGAATTAAAATTACACTAATCACCCAGTGGCGGCCTTTTGAAACTCCAAGCAAAGTACGACTTCAAATGGAATATGCAAATGTTAACAACCTTACGCATTTCATCTTGCTCCAGGGCCATGTTCAGCTGCAAACGGGTCTAGACCTTCTGTCTCCATTATGTTGTTGCTGTTGCCATGACTTGGCTCACCTTGAAAATAATCTACTCCTGACAGCTGTACGTTGATCCCTTTGTCGGATTGGTGGTCCATTTCAATAGAAGTGATTGCCAGTTCTAGACTTTCTTTGAGCTGGACTACCACTTCTGTCATTGTTGGCCTTTGGCTAGATGATTGTGTGGCGCAGCTTAAGGCAACATCAGTTACTTTCCAAAGAGAGTTCACGTCATACTGGCCTTTCATGTTTGGATCTGCAATGCTTTCGATGTTCCCTCTTGCAATCCTCTGCTGCACCCACTGTATGATATGGCCGTTTTCTGAACCTTCCAGTATTGGAGACTTGCCTGTGACTAGTTCAAGCAAGACTACGCCAAAGCTGAAAACGTCACTTTTCTCAGTGAGCATATAAGAGGTATCGTACCTGTTTTAGCATTTAAGAGAAGAATTAGTTTGAAATCATTGAGCATATAGAACCAGGCCTGAAAGGAAGAAAGAGATTTAATGTAGCCAATTAGATATGCTGCAGCCATTTAACATCTGTAGGCGTACATAGCATCAGAAGATGCTTTACAGTCAAAAGTTGGTAAATTTTGTGGAATACAGATAGATTAGCATGCTAATTCCAAGTTTTAATGTTCATATCTTTCACATCCACTGAGGGAGACCTAGACACCGGACAAAGGAAATTATTTGAGGTACCATCTAGAATATTTTATGAACAAGAATAACCGAGACAAGGAAATAAGGGACATACTCAGGATCTAAGTATCCAGGAGTTCCAACCACTCGTGTGGATACGCGTGTCTTGTCATTATCAAAAGCCTTGGACAGCCCAAAATCTGCTATCTTTTTTTTAGATAAAGGAAAAATCCAGCCTCCGCGTTCAGCTAGGTGAATGCTTGCAGCCAATAGAGTTACACAGCCTTAAGGCCCTTACAGAACATGACTCGTCCAACGCCCTTTACTACAAGGGACAAAAAACTCGTCAAAACCGCTGCAACTTCAAAACGAAAGGGAAAGATCAGTTCTCTAATCTGTTACTAAAACCCCAGCCGAAGCGACTGAAAACTTCTAGCGTCACTATCTCCAATTTTCTGCTGCCTTTCCTCAGGATTTCGCTCTCTTCCTCTTTAGCCAATTGCGCCCACGTCCTGATCCAGTACGTTGCTCTGAAAATCACCTGCAAAGAGATATTAGCACAAGCTCTGTTGAAGATCACATCATTCCTGTCTAGCCAAATGGCCCAACATAGAGCTGCTACTCCTATCCAAATCAATTTCCTGTCCTTGCTTAGGACCCCATTAAGCCAATCTCCAAAAAGATGTTCTGTATTAGAAGGTGGTTGTATGCCAAAAGCAATTTGTACAATACCCCACCACAACTTAGCCCTCTGGCAATCGAAGAACAAATGTTGTATGCTCTCATCTAAGTTACAAAAACAACATCTAGTGTTTTCTTTCCATTGTCTTTTTTTCAGATTGTCTTTGGTCAGGGTAACCCCCTGCCTCAAGTACCAAAGAAAGATCTTAATTTTCAGAGGTAATTTGCTTTTCCACAATGTTTTCTTTAGCCTGGGACCATCACCTTGCATAAGGTTTTTATACATTGACCCTACTGTAAAGGTTCTGCTTCTGTTTAAATCCTAAACGAATTTGCCCTGTCCCTCATCTAACTGAACAGAGACTACCTTCTCTACTAGTTCCATCCACTGTCTTAGCTTTTCTCCTGTTAAGGCCCTTCTAAAGGAGATGTTTAAAGGAGTGGTCTCCATTACTTCTCTAACAGTCAGATTTTTCTTCCTGGTGATGCTATACAAAGTGGGGTAAACATCACATAATGGCTCCCCCCCCCCCAACCCATCTGTCCTTCCAAAATCTGGCTTGATCCCCCTTATGAATCTGAAAATGTCCTTTTGACAGGAACAATTCTTTGATTTCCATCAGGCCAGACCAGAAGTGTGAATCCCCTGGTTGTCTACTCACCTGTGATAAATTCTTCCCCTTACAATATTTTCTTTTGAGCATCTCCTGCCATTCTCCATCCTCATTGAGTAGTTTTTCCAGCCATCTACTCAAGAGACATACATTTTGAACTTCCAGGTTCAGAATTCCCATTCCCCCTACACATTTGGATCTGGTCAAGATACCCCACTTGGCCAGTCTATATTTTTTCTTGTGCTCATCACTTTGCCAAAAGAACCTGGATCTGTAATAGTCTAACTTTCTCACAACTCCTTTAGGAACTTTGAAGAAAGACATCATGTACATGGGCAAGCTGGACAGTATAGAGTTAATGAGAACTAGCCTCCCTCCTACTGACAGTAATTTGCCCTTCCAGCTACTAAGTTTCTTCTGGAACCTTTCCTCCATTATTCCCCAATCCCCTTTGGAGATTCTGCTCTGACTCATTGGTATTCCTAAATACCTGAAGGGTAGGTCACCTTCCTTACACCCAAAGATCTGCACCAGTTCCTCAGACTTTTCTTTTGTCTTCCCAAAACAAAAAAGCTCACTCTTGTGAAAATTTATACTCAGTCCCGAGAGCCTTTCAAAAGCACCTAAGACAGCTCTCAACTTTTTTGCCTCCCCAATATTGTCCTCCAAAAAAAAGATTGTATCATTTGCATATTGCAGGATTGACAACCCTCCTTCTATTAAATGTGGCACTAGTCCACTGATATGACCTCCATCCTTTGCTCTAGCAATTAAGATTGCCAACATATCGGCTATTAGATTAAAAAGAATGGGTGACAAAGGATCCCCTTGCCTCAACCCCTTCTTTGTCTGGAAATAATGCCCAATCTCATCATTAACTTTCACTCCTACACTACCTCCTGTCACTATGGATTCAATCCATTGACACCATTGCTGTGAGAAACCTTTCATCCTCAGAGTTTGTTGTAAAAAGCCCCAATTTATCTTGTCATAAGCCTTTTCGAAATCTAGTTTGAGAATGATCCCATTTAATCTCTTCCGTTTGATCTCGTGTAGAGTTTCATGTAGGATCACATCCCCATCCATGATGGATCTCTCAGACATGAAAGCTGTTTGTGTTGGTCTGATCACTTTTTTTTGCTACTAGTGCAATTCTGTTTGCTATGACTTTTGTGATGATTTTAAAACTGACATTTAGCATGCAAATGGGTCTGTATTGTTCGATTCTCTTAACCTCATTCTGTTTTGGAATCAAGGTAATGATACCATAATTCAAACAAAATAGAGGAAGATTGCCCTTGTGGAAATCCCCAAACATGGCCATTAAGTCATCTTTGATAAGACTCCAAAAGACTTGGTAGAATTCGGCTGGGAAGCCGTCTGGTCCTGGTGCCTTATTGTGTTTCATTTGAAAAATGGCTTCCCTGACCTCTTTTTTCAGTAAAGTCCCTAGTTAGGAACACATTCTCCTCTGCAGTAACCTGAGGGATGTCTCCTCTCCTGTTTTCCACTAGGGAAAATTCACTTCTGCTAGGAGCTCCAAACAGGTTGTTGTAATATTTTGTAATGAAATTTTTGAGATTTGTTTCACCCTCAATGGTCCCTCCCTCCTGCTCTAGACTATAAATTCTAGTTTTCCTGCGCTTACCCCCGGCCACTAGCTGGAAATATTTGGTATTACTATCTCCTTTTAGCAGGTCAGTGGTTTTGGCCCTTTGAAACCACTTAATCTCTTCTTCCCTAACAATATGAGCCAACCTATTGTCACACCCGGATTTTCACAAAACCCGAATGCGGCCATATGTGTGCCCAGGAGGTCCACAGAACACCCTAACAAGACAGTGGCCGCTGCGGTAATACAAGGCGGTGAGACCATAGGCACCGAGATCGACGTACGCCTACGGAGTCACACCATAGGGGGGTCGATGGCGTCCAGAGCACGGGCATCACACCCATCCATGTGCAACGTGTGGAGTTCCCCATCGCAGGGACTCCCAACATGGGACTGTGCCTAACAAGACAAAGCCAACGGATCACCCGCCCTCGGTGGAATCCGGAAACACCCCGTACCTTGCCTCCCACAACGCCGTCGGCCCGTCGGTAACCACTGGCAAGCTAGAGACGTACAAGTTACTCGACCAAGACCAGAGCCATAATAGTTCTAGCGGTGGCGACAGGCTCCTGGGTTGCCGCTTTGAGAACCGGACCTTACAGAGAGACACTAGAACAAAGCACACAGCACATGCTCTAGCTCCCTAAACCAAGTTGCTAAAAAGCATGTTTTAACATAAATGTTAAAGTGAACCATTAAGTCAATATTAACAATTAAATAATAGTGACAGTAGCTGCGCATAGCAAAAGATTCTACCCATATGCATTAGCCCAAGGTTATCAAGGTTCATGATATACAAAACTAGGTACAACCTTAATGGGACATCAATTTAGACACATGCATATGAAAGTATGTGAATATAAAAAGTGGGTTTAGGTAGCAAGGATTGTCCGTGCTATGACTTGCCTTCCTCGAAGTGCTGCTGCTGCTGCGAGTCCTGCTCCAGAAAGTCCTCACCGAGCTCAAACTCCAAAGCTAACGGCTCACCGACTGGACACGAAGCACCAAACAAGCCAGCACGCAAACCAATACATGCAAATAAATAATATTCTATTAGAACAGTACACCAAACAGTAGAAACAGTACATAAAAAGGTTTTAGAAATAATCTACGCCTCACTACGAACACATGAGCGCGAAAATCACACTAAACGGAGCTAAAACGAAAAAGATATGGCTTTTCTAAGATCTAGGGACCTGCTGGTAATTTTTAAAAGCTTGCAGGGGCTTATTTTAAAGAAATCAGGGACCTATACGTAAATATTCTTAAAAACAGAAGGGCCTACGCGTAAAAGAGCAGGGGCTAGAGCGCGGGTACTAATACTTAAAAACTTAGGGGTTTTTTCGTTAAAAACAGGACCTAAGTGCAAATACTTTTGAACTAGGCTGGACCGCGGGTTGATTTCAAATAGTGGAGGGGCTCTTTAGCAAAAACTGCACGGCTGACCGGAGTTGACCGGTACGCGGCCGTTGGATCTGATCTAAGCGGCCCAGATTTAAAACGCGAAGGGGTATCGGGGGATATAATCGGGTCGGTTGAAAGCGGATCCGACGGCTCTGGTGGAAGGGTTGTAAGGTCGCCGGCGGGGGAGGGGAAACAGTGGCGCCGCCGTGGACCGCAGTGGAGTTCGCCGGAGCGAGCTCGGAATTGAGCTAGGGGCCGCCATTCTCGACGTGGTCTAGCTCTATGGCATCAGCAAGGGATGGGGAGTCTACTGGGGGGGTCCAAGCCGACGGACGGTGCGCGACGGCGGTCCCCGACGACGAACCGCGGCGAGGGGACTCCGGCGAGCGATAGTGGCGCTAGGAGGGAAAGGAAGCGGGCGAGAAGGAGTTGGGGAGGCTTAGTACCTTAGCGTGGAGCTCCTGGGCTGCTTAATTGGGCCGGAGTGACACCGGGGGAGGGACTTCATCGGTGGCGGTGCTCGGAGCGGCGATCGGCGACGCGAGGAGCTCTGTTGGGAGGCGTTGGGGTGGCTCAAGGGCTCGGGGAAGACTTGGTGAAGGTTGGAGGGTCGGGTGAGCGGCTTAAATAGGCCAGGGGGGTGCTCGGCTTGGCAAGTCGCCAGCATCCGCGGTGGCCGGCGATTGGGGGGGTTTCCCCCGGGGTAGAGAGCTTCCTTGTGGGGAAACACGCTGGGAAGGAAGGGGATCGGGGCGGGGAAGGAAAGGGAAGGTGCGGGACCGGCCCACGGGCGCGGGAAGGGAGCGGCGCGGTCGGGCAGCCTGGCGGGATTGGCGCCGGGGAGGAAGGGGGCGCGGGCGGGAGGTAGGAGGGAGAGATGACAGGCGGGACCCGCCTGTCGGTGGGAGAGTGGGAGGGGGATGCGGTGTTGAGCCGGCTGGGGAGTGGGCCGGACAGGAAAAGCGGGCCGCGAGAACAGAAAAAAAGAGAGGAGGGGTTGGGCCGGACCAGGGAAAGAGTAGAGGGAGCAAGGGTGGACCAGGGGAAGAGCTCAAGGAGCAAAAGTGAACTCGGTTCGAAATAACTTTTCTAGGGCTCAAACAAATGCAAATTAAATTCGAATTTAAACAGAATTTAAATTCCAATTTGATTTACCAACAACCAAAACACAATGCAGCAGCATGAATGCAGCAAAAATATTTCTACACTTATATTTGATTTTAATGTTTACAAATAATTCATTTAACCTTATATTAAATATGACCAAATTAAATAAAAGCCAATTAATTACTAAAAATTTTAAATGGGCCATTTTTGGGTGTTACACCTATCCTTTAAGCATTGGTTTAGATCAAGTTCCTGTTGGTTTAGAAGTTGAGTTTCTGCCTTCCTATCCAGCTCATCAGCCCTCCTCAACAAGTCTTGTTTTTCCTTCTTATCAGCTCCCCTCATGTTCTTTGCCCAGCCCCTAAGGAATTGTCTTAACTTGCTAATTTTATTTTGCCACCTCTGCATAGCAGTGGTTCCTCTAGTTTCTTTATTCCAAATTTCAGAAACTAGTTCAAAGAAGCCTTCCTTAACTAGCCAGCTTAGTTCAAATTTGAAAAGGGGCATGTTCTTAACAGTATTTTCTCCTGTGTGCATCAAGAGGGGAGTGTGGTCAGAAATTTCTCTACTCAAAGCCACTACAGTGGTTAAAATGTATTTTTGCTCCCACTCAGTACTAACTAGCACCCTATCCAATTTTTCAAAAGTTGGGACTTTCAGTGAATTTGCCTAGGTATATTTTCTCCTAGATAGCTCAATTTCCCTGAGGTTTAAGCTATCAATAACTGCATTAAACAGAAAAGGCCATCTGTCATCATATTTGTTGTTATTTTTCTCCCTGGGACTTCTAATAATATTGAAATCCCCCCTATCATGAGAGGAAGGTTTTCCTTGCTACAAGTGCTCACCAGCTCGGCCAGAAAGGCCTCCTTGAAAACTGGTTGTGCAGCACCATACACTGCCACCAAACACCATTTGAAGTCATCACTTCTATTCCTGATTTTAAACTTAATAAAGAAATACCCTTCCTCTATGCTGCCTATATCAAAAACCTCTAGGTTGATCCCCAAAAGAATCCCTCCTGATCTACCATGAGGCTGTGTCCAATGCCATAAAAAATCCTTTCCCCCACAGAACTTATCTAGAGTTGATTGTGTAAAATCTTTCTTCCCAGTTTCCATAAGAGCAATGAAGTCTAAGCTTTTCACTTTGGAAGTGGTATAAAGGAAATTTGATTTAGCCAAGTCACTAAGACCTCTGCTATTCCAAAAGATTCCTTTCATCTGGACACTTTTTTGTTTTGTGTTGCCTGACAAGTTTCACCATACAAGTCTTTTTATTAAGTGGCTTAGCACTTGACTTATCGTTTTTTCCCACAACCCTTATATCACTTGTTAGCTCATAACTATCTTCATCAAAGACTTCTGGTATAGCAGCTGCAGTCTTCCAAGTCCTTCCATTGCCAGGGAAGCCTTCCCTCCTTTCTTCCTGCCCAGCATTCCCCATCTCAGTTTCATCCCATCCCTTCATCCCTTCAGTAGTTTCAGATATTTCCCCTCCTTGTATCTGATCCAGACCGTCAGTTCCTCCCTCCTCCTCTTCCTCCATAACTCTGTCCACTATGTCATCCAGAACATTGCTCACAGAAATGTCTAGGATATCTTCAGCCTTCTTTCTTAAAAATACCCTGAAGTCCTCCTCTAACATGCCTAGAATTTTGTCCTTGAGAGATCTTTGTACCTCTTCTGTCTTGTCATCAACCTTCTTTCCTGAAAGAGAATATTTATCCTTTGAATTTTCTCTGCCGCTTTTTACCCTTTTCTGTTCCCTATTTGCCTCTTCTTCCTCCTCCACAAAATCATTCCCATCTCCCTCTGGATTCCAGTCCACTTCCATTTCCTCCCTATTTTCATCCACTCCCTTCTTTTCCACCACGAACTCAAGCTCAAAATAGTGATCCCCTATGACAACGTCCAGTTGAGCTGGAATCAACCTGGGGTTTAGAACCGCCACAAAGATCCTACCGTAGTCACTCTGCCTAGATGTCTCCATATCTACTGTTTGAGTTGATCCTAACATAGTTCCCACTACCCAGAGTTCAAGAAATTCCCTCAGAGCTTTCCTCATGCCATATACCCTTATCCAAACTTTAGGAAGCAGGTAACCTTCCTCCTTTTCCATCCACCAATCGAAATTGATTCTAATTCCTTGTGGTATCCCTGCTGCCCTTACATCAGCACCCCCAAAAGCAATTGATCGTTGAAGCTCTGCCTTGGACGGGAATTTGGTGATGAAGGAGTTCTCTTCATGATCAGCAAGATCCCATTTCCACTTTCCTGGAAAAAGCCTTTGCAGCTGGCTCAGAACTTGCTGCTTCGTTAGTACCCCACCTTCCACAGTTATCAATGCCATCCTTGATTCCTTCTTGGCCCTTGGCAAAGCCGGCCTCTGAATATGGAAGAAACCTAAACCATGTACTGCGTATCCAACAGCATGTGCCACAGGCTTTGGCATCTTGAGTATTGGACACATGTGATTAACATGATCGTTACCATTGCATATGACACAGTATACCTTTGATTCACATTTTGCTACCGAGTGCCCCTTCCTGGAGCAGCTATAGCACTTGATCTCATCTGGCTCCACATCATCTTCCTGTTCCTCCCCTTCCACTTCCTTCATAAGCACACCACTATCAGTACTCTTTTTGTCATCCTGCTTCTTCTCTTTCTCTTGCTCCTTCCCCTTCTCAATCCATCCAGTTCTTGCTCCAGGTACCTCCTTTCTGTCCTGGAACTGTCCCCCTTTTTCCCCCAAAATGTCCCGAGCTTGCAATCATACTCTAGTTCTGAGGTTGAAATACTCTTCCCCCAAAGCCAGTAGGTCGGCCATACCTTTGCCATCCCTGCGCTCTTCCGTAACCAGGTGCAAAGTTCCTGTTCCGGTCATGGAAACGGCCACCTCCTTGATTCTCCATTGTCCTGCCTCTTGCATTCTCCCCCAGCCACCTTTCATGGCCATCCAAGTGGTGCCGCTGCGTCGCTCCTCCCCTCCGTCGTCCTCCACATTCATTCATCTCGACTTCTCTCTTCTTCCTCGCCCTCAGCTTCCCACTAACTTTGTTGTGCAGGAAAGAGGGCCGAGGCGAGAGCTCTCTCTGGCGATGGCTTTGAAGGTTCTGGGAATGGCAAAACCCCCACTTCTTTCCCCCTCCAGTTAAGAGAGCCCCTAAAGCAGCCGCCCCTCTAAAGGCTCTTCGATTTCCTCCTTCTGTAATAACTGTCCCATCTCCTCGAGGCCCAATCGGCCCACTAACCAGCATTGACTTTTCTCTAATTTGAACTTGGGAATCCACATCATCTGGATTGGAGATCCCCGTCGTCTTCCTCACCGGTCGCACGGCCTCGCCAGAATCCCTGCCCCGGTGGTGCTCCAGGATGTCATTCAGTGAACTCCACTGCCCTATCCCGGCACTTGCTCCGCAGACCTGGACTTGGGCGTCTCCCAAAGAGAAAGCCGGCGAGATCCTACTCCGCGGTAGTGGTCCACGCCATGGCCGCTGAGCTCGAGCTCT
Source organism: Echinochloa phyllopogon (assembly GCA_033239725.1). Classification (NCBI taxonomy): domain Eukaryota; kingdom Viridiplantae; phylum Streptophyta; class Magnoliopsida; order Poales; family Poaceae; genus Echinochloa; species Echinochloa phyllopogon. Next base: position 49,071,190 of record BTCW01000014.1, read on the forward strand.
CCTTTCCATCACAGCCTCCACTATCCGAGTGGAGAGCCGCTTGCAGTGTTTCACCTGACCTGCACCGTACTCAACCGAACCAAAACTAGGCGAAACAACCTTAGCTGCTAAAGCTTCCGCTCGTTGCAGTTCATCAGTCGAAAAACCAGCGTCTAGAGCATCTCTTAAGAAATCAGACGCCTCACCTGCGACGATGCTTAAATCGTCGTCACTATCCTCCTCCTCCGAGCTCGTCTCACCTGCCAACGCCCAGAAACGGGACCCGCTTCCCTCCCATCCCTTCCCGACTAGCGGGATTGTTGGGGAAAATACGAAGGGTGCGGAATGGCGTCTCCTCCCAAGGTTTACCAATGGCGTCCCCGGCTCGGTCCCTTCCGGGACCTCATCCGCCCAAGGAGCAGCCTGTTCCGGCCATCCCTCCACCTTACCTTCCGCCGCAGGGGCGACCCTCCGCTCTCCTTCCGTCCGCATCTCCCACGTATTGGTCCACCCACCAGTGGTTAAAACCACTCAAACCACGAGATTAGAAGATAAAAGAATATTGGCCGTTTTCACATCTCTATGAATCAATCGTGGCACACATAACGTGTGCAGATACTCCAAGCCTGCAAAGTATTGCACATAAATATTGATAGATGAACAAGCAAACAAGTACAACAAATCCACTTCAAATTAAATAATAAAAATTAAAGACAACATTATTAACACAAAAACCTTGTGCAGACTCGAGAGCGATTCTGAGACGTTGTAGCCAAGTCAGGGGCTTGTCCTTACTTTCTCTACCTGTTAAACAATGCCCATGATTCGTTAAGAATATTCCATGAAACACATATCTGTTAGCTTGTATCATATAGCTCTGGAGTAACCAAGGTCATTTTAAGCATTTGCTTGATTAGCAGAAGGATCATCCTATGTGATTAAGTGTATGGACATGTTTTGTTGCACGCTACAGTTGCCAACCCACATGTGTAGCGGCGCCGCAATATTTCTGGACACTAAAAAAAAACTCGATCATTGTGGGAGAATCCCACCATACTTTGTTCTAAGAAGGTGCAATGCTTCGAACCCGGGTCGAGACGAGAGTTTTAACGACTTCCGTAGTTCAACGCTCTAACCGATCCACTGCGAGAAGCTAGACAATATTTATGGACATTGTTTGGCTCCTGACTAGACTTAAGCCGTGGTAGATTTTTCTATATAATTCACGCCGTGGCTATGGTGGCCAGATTCGGATCCTAACATGTGGCGGAGCCGCACATGGGGTGTGGAAGGTGCTGGCGGAGAAGCAAACATGCCCTATATAACTCACTTTTAACACTTAATGGAAGGGCACCTTACCTCTGAGGCATCCTTGCAGTGTTCCACCAGATATGAATTCATAGACAAGGGCCAGTGATTCTCTATCCTCGCAGTAGCCAACCATTGAAACCAGGTTCTTGTGATGAACTCTCACCAGGGCTCTTGCCTGTAAAGTACAAAATGTGGTTATCTTAAGCAAACTCTAGTGCAACACTACTTCTATAGACGCATGGAACTAAGTCCCAACCAACAACAATTTACATATTTCAAAAAAACAAAGTGGCTAGAATACCATATACAATATCACTAAACTTGATCAACTTGAAAATTATTAGATCTTTGGAAGTAATAGAAAAGTAACTGAAGAGATTTTAACAATGGAAAACCCTATAGATAATTCTGATAAAAACAGGAAGTGTACCTCGGCTATAAACTCTTCAATGCCTTGTGAGGATGACTTGCTCAACATCTTCACTGCTACTGGGGTTCCATTGTCTAATTGACCAGCATACACAGGTCCAAATCCTCCTCTACCTATCTCATTATTGAAGTTGTTTGTAATTTTCTTGAGATCTCTTCTGGAAAACTTTTGATTATCCAATTTCAGTGGCCTATCTCCATAATTTGAATTATTTCCCTTGGCTTTTACAGAGGTATCTAAATGAAATTTTTGCCATATATCATATATGGATACATCATACATGTATGACCCAAGTGCAAAAGAAACCATTATCGTAAAATTATATACCTTTTCCCTTTTTGCACATAAACACAGCCACTGCAGTGGCCACAACAACTAGAATAACAGCAACTGTAACAGAAACTATAACTGCAATCTTGTTCCTTCTCTTTATCAGCTGGCAGGTGTTACCTTTGGTATAGCTATCGCCAATTCTAGCATAAAAAACAGCCAATAGTTAAGACTATTTAACGGAACTAAATGCTTGGACATTAATAAGGTAAGCGGAATTATTCCTAGAATTTAGTTGACAGATTACAATAAATAGTTCAAGCAAGTGGATCATGACATGAGTTTGTTGGTAAAACAAGACAAAAGGCATCCTCAAACTCTCAGTACCATGCATTTGTTTCACCTTGAGAATGTTTAGATGTTTTAACCATGATGGCAGCCCCGTCAATTGTTTTCTACTGACATGTCAGCCTATTCAAAAGAACATTGGGTCCACACTGGCAACCTCTCTTTTCTTATTTCCATCTTTCTACAGTAGTACCCACTATTCATTTTAATTATTTTCTATTTTTTCTGAGAAGGTTCATATGTCATGTGATGTGGCTAGGCTACCACCTACTAATGTGGCAAAAACTACACATTAAACTAACTAATGGTTGAAAAATGATAGGCAACTTTTGTATTTTTTTTTTGGAAAAGGGATACTTTATTAATTTTCAGATAGATACATCGAGGTGATACCTCCGCCTGAAATGATCCCGGCCTCTGCCAAGTGGCACACAGCCAAAAAGAAAAAAGTTTTTCACGATCTCCGGACCTAATTAGCCGTCAATCCTAAGACTAGACCGCCAGCCATATGCCCGGCCAAAAATAACCTTGGCCACTTGGACCAAGTACTGCGACGCCACCACAAGATTGTCCCGCGATGATGGCCGTTGAAGGATAGACCAAGTGCGGAGCAAATGCGCCGTTGTGTAGATGACCTGCAAAAAATTTGGAGACTTGTTATCAAAAACCACTGCATTTCTGTAACACCAAACCGCCCAACATAAGGCTGCCGCGCCTACAGATATCAGAGGTTTAAAACTTGGTGGTACTAAATTCAGCCAACCATTAAACATATTAGACACACTAGATGGTTTAGGTAAACCCCATGCCGCGTAGACCGAAGCCCATACCATACGTGTGAATCTACACTCTAGAAAAAGGTGCTGAATGGTTTCATTTTCATGACAGAAGACACATTGCTTACTGCCATTCCAATTTCGTTTAGCCAGATTATCTTTAGTGAGAATAACTTTCCGCTTTAAAAACCATAGGAAAATTTTAACCTTAAGGGGAAGTTTTGATTTCCATAGTCTCTTATTTGTATTTGGTACATTTTGGTAGATCAGAGCCAGATAATGTGTTTTCACTGAGAAAACACCTGTCGGATTCAAACTCCATTTAAATTCATCTGCTTCGTCAGTGAGATTTATATTTGCCAGCCTTGCAATTAAATTATTCCACATTACCAGTTTAGGTCCTATGAGATCTCTCCGCCAGGATATATTGAAAATCTCCGTACTAAGTACTTCAGCCACCGTATCCTGCTTTTTTCTAGCAATATTGTATAATTGAGGATACTGATCCCTAAGAGGCCTATTACCCAACCATTTATCTTCCCAGAATCTTATCTGGGATCCATCCTTGATAGTGAACGTGCCAAATTTTAGAAAGTCATTCTTAACCTTCATAAGCCCAGCCCAAAAATGTGAATCCCCGCTTTTCCATTGAACCTGAACCAAAGGCTTGGTCCCTAGATATTTATTGCGTAGTATCTGTTGCCAAATACCATCCGTTGTAAGCAGACGGTACAGCCACTTGCTGAGTAGGGCTATGTTCTTGAGCTCTAGATTGTGTATCCCTAGTCCTCCTTGATCCCGTGGGAGACATAGGATACTCCACCTAGCTAATCGATATTTTCTCTTATGCTCATCACTTTGCCAAAAAAATCTAGACCGATAGTAATCCAACTTCTTACGAACTCCGCTTGGGATTTGGAAGAAGGACATCATATACATCGGCAGACTACTAAGAACTGAATTGATTAAGGTTAGCCGGCCTCCGTATGAAAGGTTTTTCCCTTTCCAACTGCTTAGGCGGCTTTCAAATCGTTCCTGGATCCTCAACCAGTCATTATTAACCAGTCTCCTAAAATGTATAGGAATACCTAGATATTTGACTGGGAAGGTTCCGGGGTTACAACCAAACAGTTCTTTATACTGGTCTTCATCGTTCTTAGCCTCACCAAAGCAATAAATTTCACTTTTGTGAAAATTTATTTTGAGACCCGATAACTGCTCGAATGCACAAAGAATATGCTTCATGTTCTGATCTTGTTCCATGTTATGGTCTAAGAACAAAATTGTATCATCAGCGTACTGAAGTATGGAAAGGCCTCCATCAACTAGATGGGGCACCACACCTTGTATCTGATTATTTATTTTAGCTCTATTAATTAGAAGTGTGAGCATATCGGCCACTATGTTGAATAGGAAGGGTGATAACGGATCGCCTTGTCTGAGGCCTTTTTTTGTCTGGAAGAAAGGACCTATTTCGTCATTGACATTGATCGCGACACTTCCACCCGAAATAAAAGATTTGATCCACTCAATCCACTTGGATGAGAAACCTTTTAATCGGAGCGTCTGTGTCAGGAAATCCCATTTAACTTTATCGTAGGCCTTCTCAAAATCGATTTTGAATATAACTCCGTTCTGGTTTCTTCTATGCAGTTCGTGTACTGTCTCATGTAGAATTACTACCCCTTCCAAAATGTTCCTACCTCTCATGAAGGCTGTTTGAGTAGGGCTGATAATGTTGTCTGCTACTGAATTAATTCTGATTGTTGCCACCTTCGTAAAAATTTTGAAGCTGACATTCAGTAAGCAGATAGGCCTATATTGTTGTATTTTATTAGCCTCTTTAACTTTGGGTATCAAAGTGATGACTCCAAAATTGAGGCTGAACAGCGGTAAATCTCCGGTGTGCAGTTCATGAAACATAATCATCAGGTCTCCCTTGATAGTCTCCCAAAAATAGTCCTAGATTACTCAAGCCGTTGTTGGATAGCTTCCTGCAAAGGCACCAAAATATCACAATTCAAAGGTAAAACTACTGAAAAGGTTTCAACTGAATATGCTGGCACTCTGGTAATTCATACTTACAAACTTGTTACCCTTGCAGGATTTGATGCAGCGTAAGAACAATCCAGACCATCCTAGGCGAAGGCCTTTGGGGCACATGGATCGCCGACCCAATTCTTCTTAACCTGATACCTTGTCTTGATTGCCTCAATGGCGCTTACTAATTTCCCAGATCATAATAAGGGCATTCGCAACAAATTGATGAATTAATCGCTGAACGCGAAGAGAAGTAAAATAAAAACACCTCTTGTTCCTAATCAAGACAATTTCTTCCCATGAACAAAACAGTGAATGTACTGGATGGAGACATGACTAAACAAAATTCTGAGATTGTTCTTTAGACCCGGTTCATGAAGATTGGAGATGCAGTTAAATCAAGGAAGGAAGGAAGGAGACGTCCTTGTACACCATTTGCCCAAGCGGTGGATGGGGCGCGGGCACGCGGCCACCGCTTTCGACCTCCTCAGTCATCTCTCTCTCTAGAAATGGCGGCAGTCGGGCTACGAGTGCGTGTGGGCTTAGGTGGGCCTAGTAAGTGCAGGTAGCATATATATTTTTTATTTGTATTTTTATTTTATTTATACTTTGTACTAATCAAGATTTATAATCATTTTCCTTTCATATGTTATCAATCAACATGTTTACAAAAATATTTAAAACTATCAAAACATAATTGAATGGTTGCAAACACTTAAATCAACAGCTTGCAAGAATATGTGGGAATGTTTTCTGATAAACAATTCAACATATTTATGTAATTTGTTCATTATCTAAAAAATTATGTAATTTGTTGAAGACAGCTCAATGTACACCGAACAATTTACAAAATCTAATTGAATAATTCTGAAGAAAGTTTTCTACATTCTGTATATAGTTTGTTTGTTTCCAAACGTTCAGAACAGATTCAATTTTCATTAATAACTGAAAAGCTTCCAACTTGGATAGTACTTTTGAAAGAAAAAAATGCATATATTTCAAAACGGGTTTGTCTCGAAAATCAGTTTTACGACGAGCATTCTTACCATCAGCGTTATCCGTCGCCATTTGAGCAGTCGGCACGACCATAAACACCTCGACGGCGTTGAGGATCGGCGGCAGAGTGGACCTCTGCGTGGCGTTCAACGTGATGTTGTACTGCTGGTAGCCTCTCGCGGGGCCGTAGACAACGTCCGACGCGAGCACCTCGGGGGTGAAGGGGTTCGCGAGGAAGGGACGGCCGTTCAGGAGGACGTCGAACTCCCTGATCGCGTTCGCCGGCAGGGGGCTCAGCTCGGAGAGGAAGAGCGCGACGACGAAGCTGTTGACGTTGCCGGCCTTCTGCTCCCACCACCACGTGTAGTCGATCCTGCTGGAGTTGTTGATGGGCGTGATGGCGGTCTGCATCACGGCCGGCGGCGGCTCGAACAGGTCGCCGACCAGGTTCCTCACCGGCGACGTGCCGGACACCTCGGTGCAGTCCGGGGCGCCGTCGTACGGGAACCACACGCGGTCGTGGGGGTCGTCCGGATACCTACGCACGCACCCGTGTCCAGTGCATATCTTATTATTAGGATGAATGCAGACAGGGCATGCCACTGAAATAAATCGTTAATTTTGCTTTCACCTCACGATGGCCTGAACATCGGTCGGACCCATGTTGTCGCGGTTGACGATGACCAGAGACTGGGTGGCGTTAGCGTCTGGATACAGGCTTGGCTTCAGTGGCCTCAGATCCAGCGAGGAGATGATCGGTGTCCCGAGCTTCTTGTTCACCAAACAGACCTGCTTGCCAAGAAAGATTGAAGCTAAATCGATCGGTGTTTCTCAAAGATATTGTGTACAGTACACGTCGATCGATCTAGTTCCTCATTTTCCAAAACAAAATTGTGAATTGAACCTGGAGATAGTCATTGGGAGACAAGGTTATGATCTCCAGCATGGCCGTCCCAAACGAGGTCGTCTCATTCGCCGCCACCAGGTCGACCGTGCCCCAGAGGTTGACCCCGAGGTAGACGTCGAAGATGGGAGGCTTGCTCAGGCCGTCGTAGTCCCCGTACATGAACGTCGCCCGAACCAGGTACTTGATCCCGGACGTCAGGGAGCCGAGCGTGTAGCAGTTCCGGTCGCCGTCCGGGAAGCTCCGGAGGGTGACGAACCGCCTCGACAAGGGCCCGCCGGAGAGGTAGGCGGCGGAGACGTTGCGGTTGACGCCGGCGTCGGTGAACCCGGCGTCCGAGACGTACGTGATCTTGGTCGTACTGTCGACGAAACTGGTGTTCTCTGGCAAGCCACAGTCGATGCTGATGAACCCTGCACGGACAGGTTAGAGACTTGAGTTGATACACCACGTCACCACCAATCACCTTTTGCCGGGCACCATGGCGGCATGGCCTGCGTGGGTACATACAGTTCATGTACAGTTCATGTGTGTAGAAAGGCGGGACGGGGATTACCGAGGGAATCCGTTTGGCAGCGGACTCGAACCGTGGCGATGGCGGCAAAGCTCAGAAAGTTCAGAACAAGGCACCGCCACGGGCGCCACGTCAACCCCATCGTCGTCGCAGGCGACGGCGCGAAGCGATCGGTGCTGTACGATGCTGTGTGCCACGAATGACGAGCATGTATGGCACGTCGAAACCCAGGCAACCATATAGTGGTATTTATAGTACTGGTGAAACGAATCAATTCAGTCTTTCATTATGCGTATGTATATCGATGGGTCAGATATTGCTCTGTTTGAGCCTTTGAGGGTCATTCACTCGTTCCCATTGGCGGCTCTTCGCGTTGGCGTAGTGCTATCTTATGACCTGAACTCTGATGCTACAATTTTCTGAATAAAACCTAAAAGCATAAAGCTGTGGTGATTAACTGGTCATGCCATTGAATGTCTCGCCATTTGGGTGTTAATTCGGAGGGGCATTGAGCATCTATAGATTGCGCCCTGGAAAAAACAGCTACACATTACGTTATCTATGGTTTCTTAGATAGCCAACTTGGCGAGTTGGAGTTGTTTTGATTACATTGCAAACACATTATGTGGAATGCTATCTGGTGAATAGCAAACGCAAATACTGATTAAGCAGGCCTACCTTCTAAGTCGTACTGTCTTAAATTGATGAACCGTGAAGCTGTCTAGTACTCTAGCAGTTTATAAAATCGAAGTTCCTTTAAGCATATATGGTAGAATAAGTTATAGACTTCAGGCGCGCACTATATCATCTGCTATGTGCTAGAAGATAAATGCACCAGGTTCAATCCACCCTTAGATTGCAATCGTGCAATACTGTTCGGTCCGAACACCAAACAAACATGGAAAAATGCTAACGTGAAGCCACCTTCTTTGGCACCGCCATCTATCATTGGCTAGTTTTTAATCTTCTATGGTTTTATAAACATTCTGTTCTTAATTTTTGCAGAGCATTTGAATCATTCTTCCATTTTTAGTGAAATTTTGAAACATTCTTCTTGGAAAAAAGACTGTTTTACCTCCTGGACACTAAGCCAAGTCTAGCATTCCTCTCTAGACTCGAAAACCGGGTGAACTACCTCCCTCAACTTTTAAAACCGTTCACTTTGCCTCCTTGCCGTGGTTTTTAAGCGGTTTTTAAGGTGGTTTATCTTTTTTAATTGAAAATAAATCTTGAAATACTTATTAAATGACAAAAAATATTTCTAAGCTTCTAAAAACTATGAGAAAAATCCTAGAGATGGATTGAGATGCAAAAAATCTTTAAAAAAAATATTTAAAACTAGTGAAAATGACTACAAAATTTTCTAAAAATGAAATTTAATTCTAGTAACATGGAAATATATCCAAAAACTTAAACAATCATAAAATTTTCTAAATGTATCTTGAATACTTTTATCAATAAAAACATGAAATGAAGCCAGTATGAATACATTCATCGTAAATGCATTCAACCATCATAAATGTAGCATATATTAATGTTGAATGCATTTATGCATTTACGATAAGTGTATTCATGTCGGCTTCATCTTATGTTTTTATTGTGGAAAGTATTCAAGATACAATTAGGTATAGATTTAAATATTTTAATATATATAATGTTTTGTATATATTTTCTATTTTACTGGAGCTACATCTAAATTTTAGAATATTTTATAGATATTTTCACTAGTTTAAATATTTTATTTATATTTCTTGCGTCACATTTCATCTCTAGAATTTTTCTCAGAATTTTTAGAAGCTTAGAAATATTTTGTATGGTTTAATAACCTCATTAAGTATTTATAAGATTTATTTTCAATTGAAAATGTAAAACCACCTTCAATACCGCTTAAAACCACGGTTAAGAGGTAAAGTAGACGGTTTTGAAAGTTGAGGGAGGTAGTTCACCCGGTTTTTGAGTCTAGGGAGAAATGCTGGACTCGGCTTAGTGTCCAGCGAGGTAGAATAGACTTTTTCCTCCTTCTTCTTGTACCATGGCGCGTAGGGGTGACGAAGTACAGATTCAATGAGCGCGGCCCAACTTTATGGACCTATTTATGAGGCCCAATACTCGCCACCTCGGCCCGGCCCAGTAATTTCTTAGGCCCAGTTCTAGCCGCCTCGTCGGCCAACAACGTCGGTGCTCGGCCCAGACCGTCAGAGACTTGGACGCCAAGAAGCCGAGTGCCGACTCGGACACGATCACACGAACCCGTGACCGCCAAGGAACCGGCCGCGCACTGCAACTCCCCGCCCGTCTCCCGGCATATAAATCTCACAGGCAGCCTCCAATGCCGCCGCATCCAATACCCCACAGCAACCAAGCAAACCTGCCACGATGCGTCGCGAGGGCCGTCAGCACGGGTGGGTGTTCGCCGTCGACCGCAGCCTGGTCGACCCGGAGGGCAAGTCCCGCTCGCGCGCCGTGCAGGTGGAGGGCGCGGCGGCGGCCAACGGCGGGTTCGTGAAGGCGCCGCGGAAGCCGACCAACCACTCGAAGCCCGCCGTGGGGCGCGCGTACAAGGACCTGATCGGCAAGGGGGAGGCTGGCTCCGGCAGGGGCAGGCACAAGTTCACGCACGACGAGGTCAAGATGCACTACCTCGAGGCCGAGGGCGCCGCCGACGCCTTCTTCGACGCCATGATGGATTTCGACTACTGACGCGTGGGCGTGTGGCCCTCATTGCCAGGAAGAAGAGTAGTGATCGGAGTAGGCTATTGTGTCTGGAGTCTAAATCTGAATGTGTTTTGGGATGTGAATCTGTGTGTTCTTCCGTGAATAAAATAGGGTTTGTTGTCAGGAGATTATGTTTGGGATCTCGGTTTTAATTGGAAATCGAAAATCAATCTTGATTTCCAAAGTCCAAATTGTAAAGTTGCTGCGTGAGCTTACTGTCAGCCTAATCGTTTTGAAATGAAAGTGTTCTTCGGTGAAAGCCTCTGCTATTTTCCGTCACGCAGGGAATTGATTTTTTTTCGTGTGATATCTAAATTGGATTTAAATTTGTTTCTCTTTTTTAATCCTTGAGTTCGAGTACCAAGACCACGACGACAAGGACCATCTTCAACAATAGCTAGAATAGAAGAGGTCCATCAGGGTTTGCTGCCATGTGACTTCGGTACGCAACTCCGCATTGTAAAATCGAATCCTACTTTATCTCGAAACTGGGAAGTGGAAGTTTGAACCGTGTAAGTTTACCGATTGATAGCGTGTGAGAGGCAGTGCTATCCTTTTCGCTGCACATTGGCAAAGCATGTTCAAAATATTCAATTTATGTCCCTTAATTATAAGACGAAGGTAAAACACAACTTCACAATCACAAGGCCCGTCGCAAATAGCTACAATAAGGCTACCAGAAGGAATGCAGCATGATTCCCTCTACTTATGCTCAACTGGCCAAAAGGGACTTGGATCATACGATGATGTTCTGGCATATTCATGTAGAGGCTGCAGTTCAGGAGAATATGTGCTGATGCCTGATGCGACCCTGAAAGCACAACAAAGGCCTACTTATCCCCCCTGAAGGCTGACAACAGGGCTATTCGGGTATATTCATTGGAGGTTCCAGGCTCTCCACAAGAATCCGCAGGTCTAAATCCTTATCCTCAAACTTCTTCAAGAAAGGATGATCCTGCGAAGAACATAAATGAAAATTCAGTCCAAGTTGCCCAAAAGGCGACGCTACAGTCAGATTCGTTAGAAAGCTAATTAGTCAAAAGGCAATGCTGACCAAGAGTTCTGAAGCAGACATCCGCTGAGCCGGATCCTTTTGTATGCTGCAAATTAATAATATATAGTAAAAATAAAATAACACTTCAGTACATTACGCACTGATGACATGAATCAACAATGATAAGTTGGTAAGAAAAAAATATTAGTTGCGCTCAAGATGTGTTTTCAAAGATGGTTAGGAGAAAAGAATTACATTAGTACACTGTACAACAATGAAAGTTCATAGGGTAGGTAACCTCACAGCCTAGGTTTATAAATCTAGAAAACACTATCCCATAAAATGTGTGTGCTTCAAACAAACTGTTGATAGATGGAACTTCAGGTTTTAGTTAATGTACTACAGTGTGGTGTTTCAAAGGTGAGATAGGAATTGGTATACCATATATGTATGACATTAACATGCTAGCTAACATAGAATCCTAAGCTTCCCTGAATAATACCCACCGACTACAGCTCCAGAGTGAAGTAAATTTTAAAGAAATAAATTATCAATCTCAAGAGAATGCCCTTTTGTAAGGGTTTTACCCACTGAGCCATTGCTTGCGAAGTTAATCTCGCATCTACTTTATGTGCAAATACTTTTCGACAGATAATCAGCTATAGTATGAACAGTTGTAACAAAAGGCCCCATGATAAAATATGGGCTTAAGTGGGTTTCTAATGATCTGAAAAGTTACTTGCAAAACAATGAGGAATTATGTTCCATTAACTAGTGAAGCTCAAATGCATACAATACACAGTTTCGTACTGAAAAGTATGTTCATCCAACAGGTGCAGAATAATTATTAGAAAAAGTCTTCTATCTCTAAGGCTCAATCGAATCACCATAAATATTGCATTTCTGCTGATAAGCAAGTGGCATCAAGCAGTTTCATTAACAGCTTATAATATTTCTGTTAACTAGCATAAAGGTATCAACTAAATTAAGTTTCACATGTAACTTCAGAAAAGAATGTTTATCGTACCAAGAGGAGATAAATGAGCAGAATTCTGGAGAGAACTGATCTGCAGGTGCAGAAGGTGGTGGCTGATCAACAATAGCCTCCAGTAGTTCATAAAAGCTCAACCAACCTTCTCCTTCTGAAGGTATATAGGGGAACCGCCCAATGGCGCACTCAAGTATTACTAAGCCCAAACTCCATATGTCACTTTTGTAGTCATACGAGCTTCCACTAATCCGCTCAGGCTGAAGAAGGAAGAAAAGAACTGTCACCACACATTACATGACACAGAAGTGGCAATCACATGACACAGATGAATTCAACATACCGCCATATAGTTGTAGGTTCCAACAAATGTATCTCGCTGACCCATTGAGCTTGCTAGCACGGCACTTACCCCAAAGTCAGTAATCTTGACTTCCCCTTTGCGGTTGACTAACAAGTTAGAAGGCTTTATATCCCTGTGGATAACATGCCTTTCATGATGAAGATATAATAAACCCTCCAAGACCTGAATTAACATAACACTATTCAATTTTAGCTGTGTGGTAATGTATTTTTCAAGTTTCAAAAGATGCTATACATAAATTTGAGCTTATTCCAAATACAGGATAACTCAAAGCAAAAAAAACAAACCCAACTTTATACGAACCTGCTTACAAAGTACTGCAAGGTATGGCTCCAGAATTGTCTTCACTTGCTTAATGATGTCCGCAAGAGATCCACGATCCATGTACTCAAGAACAAGATATATTACACCATTGTGGTAAAATGATTGATGGCAAAGAACTATATGAGGGCTCTGGGTTGCCTGGTTTATTTTGAGCTCTTGCACTATTTGTTTGCGAACTGACTCCTGAATGTTCATTTGAATACCCTGCAGAGGAAATTATAATAATGGTCAATCCACCAAGTGATAGGTCCTATGGATGAAATGGCACCGCAATCCAGTCAGCAGAGAATTCCAGAACTTTTCATTTCTTAAAATATCTGCTCATGAACTATAACTCATTAGGATCAGAATTCATTAGCAAACAGCTTATCCACTGATTTTGCATGTAAACATAGATTGGTGCTAGAAGATATGGCTATCCTATTCAGTTAGCATTTCCCACCTCATTTACTAAAATGCATGGTGTAAAAAGAAATGAAGGCTGCCATGACATTACAGAGATGCCTAGACAAAGGAACCACATGATAAGGCACAACAAGTTCCGATTGTCAGAAAAAACACATACCATGTGCCATCTAAAGAAAAAAGGTACTATCATGCCAAGAGACACAAATAATAGAGAGAATAAAATTAACGGTCTAGCGGTGTTCTAAATTATCCAAGGTGCATACTCTACATCTATGCGGTGTGTCTGCTTGTAGCCCACCAGATAAATTTAGTTAACAGGAAATTACCTTTAGGGCATACAATGTCCCCACCCATTTGTGCCTCACTAGCTGGACAACACCACCACTTCCTTTACCAATGACTTGAATCATCTCAAGGTCATCCATTGATAACTGCACATCTTCTACTTTCAGCTTTGTTGATTCCTGCCAAAAGAAAAGGATGCGATCCAATTCAGAAACTATTTGACAACCAACCAAATTATATCAGTACAAACAAAAAACTGGAAAACAGGGACCCTTACTAGGGTTAAGTTAATGATGGACACTGGGGATAATATGTCACTAAAACTAACTAGAAATAATTCTAGTAGTGTTGTCATTTTTTTCTTGAAACTAGGATATCCATACTTCTATTCAGAGAAATGAGATAAAGTTTTTACAGAAACCATCCCCTTAAGATGAGGTTCAGAAGCCACAAGTCTTATGGAAGAAGTCAGGCCTAAGTTTGGACTCAAGGTCCTAAACAACAGACACCTGATATAACCAATAAAAACCAACAATTTGCAGAAATCTTTCCACCTAAGTAACATATAAAAATCAAGGCTCCTCCATAGTGTTACACTTCAAACAAAAAGGTCAGAATTTAAACCCTATGCACAAATCCACATCTGTACATCAAGATAAACCTGAAACAGAAAGTAGATAAAAGGAATACTCTCGAGTCAGTGCCATTGCACAGAAGAAATGGTGTTGAATCCAACTGGTATGTGTGCTTCTATTATGTACGAAGCTACAATGTGGCCATGCGAAGTACATTCTGAAACAACACTAGTGCGCAGATCAAGAGAGAACAGAAGTAATCCTTGCCGATCTGGAACTTACATCTTCATCCCCATTTTCCTCGGAGATAAGCCGTAAGCCGCTTTGATTAAGCCGCAGCTCACCATCCTTGAAGGTACCGCTCGCCGTCCTACAAAGAGGCACCAGATATAAAGATTACAAACATCAATCCATCCTGTGCATCAACTAGTGAAGATGAACATTCGAAATCACTGCCAAGTCGAATGGTAAACGAAATTAAGCACGATCTGGACCTAGAACTGCAACTAACATGGAGAGCACTTAGACGACGGTATACAGAGGGGGAACGAAGATCCCTCTTACAACTACCAACTTAGAAACTCAAATCACAGGGATATAAAGGATTGCTCCGAAGAGAGAGGGGAGGGGGCAGCTGAGGGTAAGGAATCGAGGAGACTGACAGGAACTTGTCGACGGGGGTCTCCTGCGCCGGGACGGAGAGCTTGAGCTCCTTGAGCGGCTTCTTCCCCCTCATGGCCTCCTCGTCGGCGGCGCTGTAGGGTTAGAGACGGGACTGGCTGCTCGTGCTCGGGGACGGGGAGGAAGAACCGAAGAAGGCGAGTAGACCGGGGAGAATGTGAGGAGAAAAGCCTATTTTTCCGGGACAGGGAGTATGCAAGGTGGGCCTCCGACTCTCCTTGCCACTGCACCGTGGGGTCACCGGGTACTCGCACTATCTCCGATTTGGTACTCTTTATTATTATCAAGAAAAAAACGATTTGGTCCTCGCACTCACCGTACGGTCAAAGCACGTGTTATATGACCAATTAATGTGCTTTCCTTCTCTGTGCTGCGGCCTTTCTCTCTGCGTGCCTAATGTCCAAGGAGAAAGTTTATTAACTTGGTATTTGAATATAACCAATTTACTGCGTGTTGGGACGGTCATAAGTGGTCCCCTAACCTATAACCTAAGGATAATCATCCTTTAAAAGCACAAATCAATCACAATCAAATCTCCACAAATCGACAAAGGTCTCAACGCGTAAAGCTTACGACCCATTCGAGACCCCCGAAAGGGTCCCGGTGCGTGCTCCATCTCCGCCTCGATCGAGGGCGCCGACCCCCTCGAGCGAACAACATACGCCGCCTCGATCGAGGCCTCCGCGGTCGAACCCCGCGCGGCCTTCTACTCCAGAAGCTCCGCCTCGCTCGAGGCTACCCCTCGACCCACCGCACGTGCGCCCCCATCTGCTCCACCGACGAACGCATTCAATGTACGGCGCTGTCAGTCAAAAGACCAATCGCAAGCCATCCCGCACAGGCGATATGACTGAATCATGTCCGCCAACTTCGGTCACTGTGCGACCATCCCGGACGCTGTGCGTGACTGCGAGACCCTGTGCGGCCAACTCCTGTCACTATACCGGCCTGCGAAACTCTGTGCTGCCAACTCCAGCGCTCTCGTACTGCCCACTCCCGTACTGACCCCCTGATGAAGCTCTCGATAAGGCATGGGAGAACCCCCGAACGGGTGTACGGACGACGACTAGGCATGGGCGTCGGTCAGCACGACCCCTTAAAGACGCTCCGGACAAGCACAGGGGCACGTACTTTCTACAGAAACCATCATGTCGTCCACTGGAGCTGGCAGACGATTTGCGCCGGGTCGAAGGATCCGCAAGGACGACAGCCACGACCAACGCCACGCTCTCCAGTGCCCGATAACAGTAGACTCAACTGTGCAAACACGCGTGTCACTACCCCTCCTCGAGCTATAAAAGGAGGAGGTAGACTCCCGACCATGGGCCAGCGACAAGAGACAACATCCAACCCTTAGAACACACGACAACCTAGACGATCAGACACAACACATCCTAGACGCTTGGGAGTTGGGGGGTCTTTCCTCCTCTCTCGCCTTGCTTGTAAACACCTACTACAGGCACCCCGGTGTGAAGTAATACAATTCGTGCACAACAAGCCTCCTCTCTCGCCTTGCTTGTAAACCCCTACTACAGGCACCCCGGTGTGAAGTAATACAATTCGTGCACACCCCTTACTGGACGTACGGCCCCGTGGTCGGAACCAGGATAAACCCCGTGCCATTGTGTTAGCATTTGCACCAACCATCGAGAGAGTGAACGAAGCGCATTCGTTCTGGTTAGTGTCGGGCGACCGATCCGAACACCGACACTGCATATATAACATATATAATGTCTAATGTTTTGCTGTTCTCATTCTCAAATTTCTTATTTAGTTTGTGCCTCTGGAAGACTCTCTCTCTCTCTTTGTACCGTAAAAAATACATTTTGACATTCGGCGCTGATAGCTGTAACAATATGTGGCTCTTGGAGTTTGTTGTAATGTCTTCGGTCGCTGTCGTTAAACTTGTAAAGGATTGGTTGGCAGGTGCCCCTTCAGCCCTTGGTGCTGAGAAGGCAGTCTGCTAGTTTGAGTCAAACTGTTGATCCACAGAACAGACGCGAAAGGGAAAAGACGGGCGGGGTCTAAGAACTGGATGAACCTTGTAATTTCGTTGCTTCAATGGTAATGAAATTCGGCGTTGTGCCCCTGATGGAAAAAGAAAGTGCTGATACATAACCAGTGCAAGTCGATTTCTGCTGGTTGCCAGGAGAATCTATCAATGTTGTATGCATCCAGACTTTAACGTCGTTGCTCGATCTGTTAGCGAGAGCAAAGTAGGCCCGCACTGCATTGCATTGTTTGCATCCAATGTAATGTTTGCATCTCGTCGTTTCTTGTCGATATCTCTGCTGCACTGCACACACCTGCGATTCGGACACGGCTATACTCCGTATTAAATATATACTTGTCCTAATCGTGTTTGCCATAGCATGATAGCAATCGGCGTGCTAGCATGCATCGGACTCGATTCGATGTGAGACCACACATATGTGCCCGCATGCGGTAGAACAACGCCCACTTTTCGTACGCCGATTCCCACCCAAGACGGCAAAACTCGTGTCATCCATGCCGACGCCGGCGCCACTAACGATCGGGGAGGCGCGGCCGAACGTACCGTGCGCTCGCATCGTTGTCGGGACCATCTTCCTCGTGTGTCTCTGCTTCGTCATCCTGCGCATCCGCTTGTCGTCGGATCCGCTCCTCCTCGCCCGCGTGCCGTGTCTGCTGCCGCTGTGGATCCTGTGGGGCATCTACCAGGCCTTGGCCCTGGTGATCGGCTCCTACGCGAACATCTTCCTGCCGCGTACGCCGGTGGCCGTTGCCGAGGGGATCACGTACGTCAGCTTCGGGGCGATCGGCGGCGCTGTTCTCGGCCCCATGGAGGTTGTCGCGATAGGGCTGCCGATCGAAGACCAGCGGATCGTGATCGGTTGCACCGGCATCGTCGTGGCGTTCATTGCTGGGCTGCTCTTGTTCTGGGTGTGGCTTGTTCGCAGGTACGGTGGACCAGCCGCCAATGCTGCCGACGCAACCACGGCGTGAACTGAAATTGTGCTTCAAGGAATAATATATTAGCACACTGCAGGGTTTACGGTTTGACCAAGTTTTGTATAAAAATAATGGTAGTATTTAGAATAAACAGGTTGGTATTATTGGATTTGTTATGAAAAATATATTTTTTTACTAAATGATGCGAACTATTAATACTTTTTATTTATAAATTTGGCCAAATTTAGCTTTGATTTAAGATAAACTCCGATCTCTTATGTTTGTGATATTTGTGGACGGTAGTACTATTATTCCTTGTGCGTGACAAGTCGAAGTAGCATGACGATGAACAAGCGAGAAGTTCTTTATATATATATATATATATATATATATATATATATATATATATATATATATATATATATGACCGGGTTATTTGGCTCGCTGCGTGCGAAATAATATTTAGCGCGCACGGCCGAGCCTCCGCCGGCGCTCCGGCGGATCCTTCTGCCCTCGAATTACTCCGCTTTAAACTTCAGGAGTAAAGATTCCTATCCAAGCTGTACTGCACGTCTGTTTTAATATCTATTGATGATTGATCCTGTCGGCAGCAGTTACCGACGTAGCGCGTGCCGAAATGCCGCAGTCGAAAGCTGCCATAGCTGTATCTTTGTTCTCACTGTGGAGTGTGCTCGTCGGTCGTCTACTGCTCCATAATTTCTGTCGTTATAATTTTATACTTTTATAAATCCATTAGTATCGTACTATACTCTTGTACGTACGCTTAAATCCGTCTCATCAAGCCGGAACAAGTAAGTACTAGTTCCGTGCCTTTTTGGCTTTCGTTCCATCGTGTAGTTTTCTATAGCTCCAAAAGTAATTTCAAGCAATAGAAGTAATCTCTTAAAGATTAATTCATTTATTCTTTAGCATGAGAATTAATTTCAAACTATAGAAATAATATTGAAATTGAGGCATAACCATGCTATAAGACCACCTTGCAAAGGAATAATCTATTAGAATTTTCACGTGATTATATCTAGAACATGCAGTATACGTAATTAAGGCAAGGACGTCCTTCCTGCCGGCAATTGCGCAGGAGGCACTATACAAAACGCTCCATCTGTGTAACGGTCGTACTAAATAGTTGTGTAATCCTTACTGCACCATACTTCATCAAATTACATTAGCTTGATGTGTAATATTAGAGGAGTAATCTCTGCCTATAACATAAGAGTATTTTACTAATGTTAAGAGTATTTTTGCAAATTTGTGACAAATACTACTCAGATATAAAAAAATTCTACTTTAAGGGTCATATGTAATAGCTGTCTACTTTCCTAACAAGAAGTAATTTCCCCAATACGAGAGTAGCTATTTTTTCTAATTTCTGAGATGTAATTTTAACAAGACAACAGTAGTTTATTCATGAAATTCAGGTTGACATCTGTACAGTTAATTTTTTCAGAGAAAACAAGATGGGTTATCCCTTGCACATACAAATCATCAAACACCACTAACTAGCTACTTGTCTAAGCTACTGCTAATCGTTCCACACTGCAACACAGCTTCAAACTTTCTTGTGCATGACTATGCTAGTCAGATCTTCATGTCCACATTACAGGTGGCATGATCAAAACGAAGGCTCACATTCATGAATCATACCAGCCAAGCTCTCTGCTACCTGCTCACCTTGCTAATCTGTACATAGAAAAAATGAAACAAAACACATCATTACTTCATTGCTTCACAGGTCATACTTCATTATCCTGCACTGAGCATGGAATAAAATACTCCTTGCTTCCCATGGCTAATTATTTATTGGCAAAATTACCAATTGAATACATAAACTTCTCTTTTGGCAATATTACTTCTTCTGTATATAAAATACTACATTAAGTTGTAATTTCAAGGACAAATTACTTCTCTACAAGAAGAGTAAGTTCTATACAAAATTATTCCCACGACTTACGGGTGGCATGATCAAAATGAAGGCTCACATTCATGGATCATACCAGCCAAGCTCTCTGCTACCTGCTCACCTTGCTAATCTGTACATAGAAAAAATGAAACAAAACACATCATTACTTCATTGCTTCACAGGTCATACTTCATTATCCTGCACTGAGCATGGAAAAAAAACTCTTTGCTTCCCATGGCTAATTATTTATTGGCAAAATTACCAATTGAATACATAAACTTCTCTTTTGGCAATATTACTTCTTCTGTATATAAAATACTACATTAAGTTGTGACTTCAAGGACAAATTACTTCTCTACAAGAAGAGTAAGTTCTATACAAAATTATTCCCACGACTTTTAGATAATACACTAGCTGCAAATAGCTAATATCTATAAAACTGTGAAATGCCAATAGCTGCAACTCCTCCAAGTTTACTCTTGAACACACTATGAGAGTGGAAAAAAAATTGGACTGAAAATTACTTCCATAGTTTTTGGGTCACTTCTGAGAGCATTTTAAAATTACTCCTGGACTTGCTAATTTACCACATACTAATATGTGAATTACTTCTCTGATAAACATTTGATTGAGTATCTTGTAGCGTATCTTCTCTACCAGGAATATCTTCTCTAAATATTCTTTCCATCTATTGGACAAAACTGGAGTATCTTACAGTGTATCTCCTAGGACAAAATAGAACAAATCGAGCAGTAGACCAATCTTGCAAAAGTATTCAGTAATACTGCAAATTGCTAGGTGAAAGAAAGAGACCACTCTTGTTGGAACAATAAATGCAGACTAGAGTGTTCATAGAATAAATTACTTTTCCACAACAATCTTGCCTGCTAATGATACGGTGATCTCCCGGATGAACATTCACCAACGTAGAATAGCATAGCAGATCCACCGTGGTAATCTGCAAGAAATCACTATAGAATAATCCCGCAAGAAAGCTACTACTAGTACTAAATAAATTAGTGTCAGATTGGAAATTCAAGACACGCAGTTGCAGACTGACCTAGAGATCAACCGCTTAGAGCATACTAGCAATGAAGACGAAGCTATGGTTCCCGTGCTAGCTTGTCGAAGAAGATCCGCCCGGAATCACTGCTGTGATCTCCTTTGACAAATCAGTATCCGTGTGAAAAGGGCATCTCCTGGCCAGCTCCGTATGGCACCGCCGGTTGACTAGCACGAATGAGTAGTGCGATGGATTAATCCACAACTACTGATGGAGAACACCAACAGATCGGGTCCAGTGGTTACCATGCGTTAGGAGGGAAGAGGCCAGCGGCTTGGCCGCCGTATGCCACCACCACCCCCGCCTGCGCCGCTGCGAAGGCAACGAATCAGCCCCGGCAGCCTCGCCGACGCGGTTGTGCTCGCTGGCATTTCCTCGGCTTGAGCGCATCACCGGGCGTCGTTGTGGATTGGCGAGGGGGAGATGTCTGTCGTCGCTGGCCATTGGAAAGAAGGAGGGATTATCTATATGG
Source organism: Echinochloa phyllopogon (assembly GCA_033239725.1). Lineage (NCBI taxonomy): Eukaryota > Viridiplantae > Streptophyta > Magnoliopsida > Poales > Poaceae > Echinochloa > Echinochloa phyllopogon. Next base: position 49,092,479 of record BTCW01000014.1, read on the forward strand.
TAAATCAGACAAAATAAAGTACGCATTAATTAGGCCTACTAATAATAGCAGGGGACACCGTTCTCATTTACGGCATGTAAGCTATTTACGGTGGTGGAATCGCTCATTGACTGCCGGACGGGCGGCGCTCCGCCGGGACGCTAAATATTATTCAGCACGCTGCGAGTCAAATAGTAGATACCTATATACAGGACGAGTTTTATCTACAAGCGCTTATAGCTACCATCACCATCAATATATCATTGTGTGTATGTTCACATACTCATTTATCAGTTTGAGTATGTTCGCATACTAATTTTAAGATACTTCAAAGCGAATTGCACGAAAAAATTTAGAAACAACCCTATTTTTAAAATTTATTATGATTATATCATTATACTAGTACGTGGAAATTAGTATGTCCACATACTTAAAGTATGCTTATATATTGAGAGAATTCCCTATTTGACACTGGAAAAGTTACTCGTTCCTTATTTGGCCCTCAAAAAAATTTTGTTCCCTATTTTACACTGGAAAACTTACTCATTCCTTATTTGACATTCCATCACATTTTCCATCCATGAACCGTTAACTCCCATACGAAAAGACGATTTTGCCCCTCTGTCCTCGTGGGCCCCACCGCAGCCTCTCTTCTCATTCCTCTCCTTCCCTTCTCACACTCTGGCTGTCGCAACACCTGGCCAGCGGCGGCGGCGGCCTCGCGACCCAGGGCCCGCGCGTCCCAGCCAGCTGTGGCGGCGGCCGCGCGACACGGCACGGACCCCCTGCTGCTCAGCTCCCCCTCCCCCGTCGCCGCCTCGCCCTGCATCCTCGCCGTCCATGCCCGGCCGCCGAAGAAGCTCCGCATTTGAGCCATGGGCAGCCGTCGCCGGGACCGAGCGCCGCCGTCCCGATTCGCCGCGTCCGTCGACCCTCTAAGCAAACGGACGACGCCACGAGGATCTCTCCGCCGAGCCGCTTCCATCCCACCGGACTTCATCATTGTTCCGCCGCGCGGACGAGCCCCCCACGTGAGCACCTCACTGCCGGCCATCTACCTCCGTCGCCGCCCGGTTTCACGGGCCCCGTGCCATGCGGCTGCCGCCGCCAATGGCCGGGCGCGCCGGCCTCGTGCTGCACGACCGCCGCCGCCGGCCGGGACACGTGGGCTTTGTGCCGCGCGGCCGCCGCCGATGGCCGGGCGCGCGGGCCGTGCTGCACGGCCGCCACTGGCCGGTATGCGCGGGCTCCATGCCGCGCGGCCGCCGCTGGCTGGGCGCGCGGGCCCTGTGCCGCAGTCGTGAGGCCGCCGCCGCCACTGGCCTGGTGTGCGGGGCCCTCGCGTTGGGGAGCCCAGAGATGGGACGGGACACGGGAGCGAGAGAATGGAAGGAGAGGAAGGAGAGGAAGGAGAAGAGAGGCTGCGGTGGAGCCCACAAGGACAGAGGGGCAAAATCGTCTTTTCCCACGGGAGTTAACGGTTCATGGATGGAAAACGTGATGGAATGTCAAATAAGGAATGAGTAAGTTTTTCAATGTCAAATAGGGAACAAAATTTTTTCAGGGCCAAATAAAGAACGAGTAACTTTTCCAGTGTCAAATAGGGAATTCTCTCTTATATATTCAACCTACGTACCACCCAGATAGTCTAGTATCATCATATACTATATGTACATGCTCTTCATTGGGTCATACACATTTTCTAACATGAGATACGCAGGTGAAGGTAGCTACATACGTATGTAGAAAGGAATTTATATATGTAGAAATGAATTTTTATATATATATATAGACACACTACGGTTATGTATTCGACATTACTTTAGAAATACCCTCTCAAACCAGATTACTTTCTTTATTCTTAAATATACGACGTTTAGGACAATTAAATCAGGTAATATGTCTTTATTTTTTAAGGGACACAAAACTTGCTATAAGTTTAGGCCTTGTTTAGATGTTGAATTTGGGAGGTCGAATTTGGGAGTTTGATGTCATTTCATAATCATTGCGTCACTGTAGCATTTCGTTTGTATTCATGAAAAATTGTCCAAAAATTGATTAATTAGGCTCAAAAGTTCGTCTCGCGGAGCACAGCAAAATCGTGTAATTAGTTTTTTTATTTCATCTACATTTAGTACTTCATGTATGTTATGACATTTTGATGCGACGGAGAATCTTCTTTTTGCATAGTAAATTTGGGAGTTGTTTTTGCGATTAGTAATAGTCTTATAAACAAAGGCTTGTTGACGGTTGACTCATTTGACCAATCAGTGCTGCGCGCCTGCGCCCACCAACTCCGTGGCGTGGCGTTGACCACCGAGGCCAAGGGGCGATCGCAACGGTGGCGATGAGGAAAGCGGCGGCGCTAACGGCTGCTACGGCGGTGTTCGCGGCGGCAGCTGCAGCCGCCGTGCTGGCGCGCCAGAGGCTTCGCGACGCGAAGCGGTGGGCGCGTGCGGGCGCCGTGCTGCGGGACCTGGAGGAGCGGTGCGCGGCGCCGGCGGAGCGGCTGCGGCTGGTGGCGGACGCGATGGCCGAGGAGATGTGCGCAGGGCTCGCCTCCGACTACTCCGATGACGGGAACGGTGGCGTCCTCCTCAAGATGCTCGTCACCTACGTTGACTCCCTTCCCTCCGGGTAATCATCGCCGCCTCTTCGATTAAGACCCGGAGAGCAATCCGTCGTAAATGTAGCGAGGCGTGGAAGCCTGTGCTGTTGCCTCTTTGTCCCTGGGTCAAACGAGAGAGGGACACATTTGTCTGATTTGTTTGTGTTGGATTGGATGGCCGTGTGGTTGCTGTCAATCTGCCATGGACGCATGGTACTGTGGGGTGCTGTGCTTTTATCTGAGCGAGGGCATTGACTGCAGATTTTTATTCTGATTTATTTTGATGGCCAGATTTTGTTGAGGATGTTGTCCAGTAGAGAGTAGAGCTATCTGACAATATCACAATAGAGCTTAGGTCTGTGTTTTAGTCGGAACCTGAATTGAACAGATTGAACCACTGTTTTGTTTGTTCAAGACTTCAGGTGTGCTTTTCAAATGTTTTATCTGTTGCATTAGGTTGCATTTTCACCGTATACATCTGACCTCTATAAGGAAATTTTTAAAGGGATGAGAAAGGGCTATTTTATGCCCTTGACCTTGGAGGAACCAACTTTCGTGTTTTACGAGTTCAATTGGGAGGCAAAGAACAGCGAATAATCAAGCAACAATCTAAAGGGTTCTCCATTCCAAAACATTTGATGTCTGGAGGTTCAGATGTAATAGTCTTTTCCATTTTACATGATGTATTCATTCAGGTCATTTTACTACCGCGTACTAAGTCTTGGGACATGTTTTGCTTTTAGGAACTGTTCAATTTCATCGCTGCTGCATTAGCAAAATTTGTTGCCTCTGAAGGTGAAGATTATCATCTTCTTGAGGGCATGCAGAGACAGCTCGGCTTTACATTCTCATTTCCAGTGAAGCAAACTTCAATTGCCTCTGGCACTCTCATCAAGTGGACAAAAGGTTTTACAATTGATGAAATGGTCAGTTCTTCTACCTTGCCTATGGAAATTAAAGACTCCATCCAAGATTATGATTTTGTTCAAATGTAGAAAACCACGGGACATTATTCTTTCTCAAAATATGCAGATAGGTTTAATCTAAGGTTTTTTTTGGAGCTGCAAGTTGTTTATACGTTATATCTAAGTAGCTACGAACAATTTACTTTTCTCTGTTTGCTTTGAAGTCAGGTCGGCATGGATGTTGTGGCAGAATTAAATAAGGCTATGAGACATCATGGACTTGATATGAAAGTCACAGCATTGGTTTGTTTCTTTTGTTGATCCATAAAATGCTCTATTGGATTGATACTTTTGTTAGCAAGATGTTAAACTTACTGTATACCACTCATTCCTTAGTTGACATTTCATTATAGACTGATATATGAAATGCTACTTTGCAGGTCAATGATACAGTAGGAACATTGGCTGCTGCAAAATATATGGATAATGATGTTGTTGCTGCAGTAATACTGGGTACTTGTACTAATGCAGCATACATTGATACGGCACACACAATTCCTAAATGGCATGGCCCATTTCCCAAGTCTGGAGACATGGTGAGCATCTTATCTTCTGCCCTGTGATTACAAGGTAAAAACAAAAAAAACATACAAAAGATGGTGATTATATTGACTGTAATCTTGCATGAACAATCTAAGGTAGTAACAATAAAGTAAGGCAGGCTTATGCTGCATTGAAAGGTTTGACACTTATGAGTGGGTTTATTAGTAGCTTTGCTTTCTAACAGGTGATAAACATGGAATGGGGGGACTTTAGGTCTTCTCACCTTCCTCTGACTGAATTTGATCGAGCCTTGGATGCAGAAAGTTTTGTAGAATATTGGGCAAACACCACACACCCAAGATGGGGGGGTGACCTTTCATTATATAGGCCGGATATGGCTTGGAGTACATCTAACAACCAATGTGGTACTATACAAGACCATATACAACTCTATATATCTAACACCCGCCCGCAGTCGCAGGTGGACTAACGCCTAGACTGGACCTAAAATCTGTAAATAACTGTACAGGAAGACCCTTAGTCATAATATCAGCAAACTGGCGCGACGAAGGAACATGAAGAACTCGAACTTCACCCAAAGCCACCTTCTCGCGGACGAAATGAATATCAATCTCAATGTGCTTCGTTCGTCGATGATGAACGGGATTGGCAGCCATATACACTGCACTGACATTGTCACAAAAGACGAGCGTCGCCTTTGAGAGAGGAACATGAAGCTCGTGAAGAAGTTGTCGTAGCCAGCAACACTCAGCAACTGCATGAGCAACAGCCCGATATTCTGCCTCTGCACTGGAACGAGAAACTGTAGTCTGACGCTTCGACGACCAAGAGACCAATGTATCGCCAAGAAAGACACAATATCCAGAGGTAGAACGTCGAGAATCAGGGCAGCCTGCCCAATCAGCATCAGAGTATGCCGTAAGAGAGTCAATCGGACCAGTGCCAATCCGAAGACCATAGGACAGGGTACCCTTGACATAGCGCAAGATGCGCTTAAGAAACGCCAGATGAGACTCTCGAGGATCATGCATGAACAAACAGACCTGCTGAACAGCATATGCAAGATCCGGACGCGTCAGAGTGAGATACTGAAGAGCACCAGCTAAACTCCGGTAAGCAGACGCATCAGCAACAGGCGCACCATCTGTAGCAGACAACTTGGCTTTCGTATCAACAGGCGTTGTCGTAGAGTGACAATCACTCATACCAGCACGCCGAAGGATCTCCAAAGCATATTGCTGCTGAGAAAGAAACAACCCATCTGAAGAACGTGTCACGGACATGTGTAAGAAGTCATGAAGATCCCCCAAATCTGTCATAGCAAACTCACTATGCAATCGATCAATAATGTTCTGAAGCAATGTGATAGAAGAAGCAGTCAAGACAATATCATCCACATAGAGAAGAAGATAGGCCATGTCGTCACCATTGCGATAGACGAATAACGAAGTATCCGTAGCTGATGGAACGAATCCCAGAGAACGAAGATATGTCGCAAACCGCTTATTCCAAGCACGAGGGGCCTGCTTCAGCCCATATAAAGACTTCTGAAGGAGACAAACATAATCTGGATGTGCAGGATCAACAAAACCAGGAGGTTGCTCACAATAGACTGTTTCTTCGAGATATCCATGAAGAAACGCATTCTTCACATCCAACTGATGAATAGGCCACTGACGAGAAGCCGCAATGCTCAACACAGTCCGAATTGTACCCTGCTTAACAACTGGACTAAATGTCTCATCATAATCAACTCCAGCCTTCTGATTAAATCCCCTAGCAACCCAGCGAGCTTTATGTTTGGAAAGAGTACCATCAGAATTATACTTAACTTTCCAAAGCCATCGTCCTGTCACAACATTAACATCAGCAGGACGAGGCACCAGGCGCCATGTGCCATTATCCATCAATGCTTGGTACTCATCAGCCATAGCAGCGCGCCAGTTCGGATCAGCAAGGGCACTGCGATAATTACTCGGAACAGGGGAGACAACTGTAGAAGTAGCTGTAAGATTCCGATAATTAACAGGTTGTATTGTACCAGACTGAAGACGTGTCAAACGACGTATAGTAGGACTTGGCTGGGGACCATGAACTTGCTCAGGATTGATCGGCGGGGGAAGTGGACGACGACTGTAGACCTGTCCAAATCGTCCGAACAGAGGGGGAGGCGTAGGTGCAGCAGCTGCTGGCGCAGGTGCCGCTGCTGCTGGCGCAAGTGCTGCTGCAGGTGCTGCTGGCGCGGGTGCTGCTGCATCTGCTGCTGGCGCGGGTGCTGCTGCATCTGCTGCTGGCGCGGGTGCTGCTGCATCTGCTGCTGGCGCGGGTGCTGCTGCAGTTGCTGGCGCAGGTGCTGCAGCAGCTGCTGGCACAGATGGCGTAGGAGCAGCAGGCACAAACACCGGCGAACTCCCGCCCGGAAACGAAGACTCCGAAGATCCTGATGGGGGTACGGAACCACTCCCACCAGGAGAAGAGAGCGGTGGCTCAACATCTATGGAAGATGGAGCAGCCGCAGACGAGGGTCCTGATGGGGGCACGAAACCACACCCACCAGAAGAAGAATACGGTCGCTCAACGTCCAAGGAGGACGGAGCAGCCGCAGAAGAGCCACCAACTGCATGATTAGTAGAACAAGGTGCAATATCCATGTCGACACCTAAGAGGAAATCAAAGGAGCTGGAAGATGGCGAAGGCAAGATATGTGCGAACGGAAAAACTGACTCATCGAAAACGACATGCCTAGATACAATAATCCGTCGCGTAGAGATGTCTAGACAGCGATACCCCTTATGTGAGGAGGGATAACCGACAAATACGGAAGCCGCAGAGCGAGGTGCCAGCTTATGTGGTGAAGTGGCTTGCAAGTTAGGATAACACAAACAGCCGAAAACACGAAGATGATCATAAGCTGGCGGAGAACCATAGAGACGGTGGTAGGGAAGCTCATGGTTGATAGCAGAAGATGGTCGTCGGTTCATCAAGTATGTGGCTGCAGCTAGTGCCTCAGCCCAATAGGCTGGCGGCATGGAGGCTTGAAGGAGAAGAGTGCGCACTGAATTATTGAGCGTACGAAGGATACGTTCAGCCTTGCCGTTTTGTGCCGAAGTGTATGGACAGGAGAGATGAAAAACAATGCCGTGCGCAGCAAGGGTACTATGCATAGCGTGGTTAACAAACTCAGTGCCATTATCAGTCTGAAAGCATTTAACAGGAAGACTAAACTGAGTACGAGCAAAAGCAATAAAATCAACAATATGTTGATGCACCTCAGATTTGCTCTTAAGTGGGTACGTCCAACAATAGTGTGTAAAATCATCCAAAAGCACAAGATAATACTTGCAACCAGAAATACTCGCAATCGGAGAGGTCCAGACATCACAATGAACAATTTCAAAAGGAGAAGCAGTTTTAGATATCGATGCACTAAACGGAAGACGCACATGCTTGCCAAGCTGACAGGCGTGACAAAGCGAGTGATCTAATTTATTACAGGAAATCAAATTGTTTTTCCTAAGTGATGCTATGACTGCTGGACCAGGATGACCGAGACGACGATGCCACAAGGAGGTGGAGACGGCGAGCATGGCATGGGCAGATACTGGGGCGATTGAGGGGATGGTGTAGAGATCGCCGGCACTATTGCAACGAAGAATCACACGCCCCGTGCTGAGTTCCTTGATAGAAAAACCAGAGGCGTCAAATTCAACGGAACAACTATTGTCGCGGGTGAACTGACGGACAGATAGAAGGTTATGAACAAGTGATGGAGCGACAAGGACGTTGTTTAACGCAAAATTAGACGTATCGGTTTTAAGGATGGAGGAACCTCTAGATGTGACAGGAATACGTGCACCATTGCCTACAGTAATCGAAGAATAAACAGCTGGGAGACGGGAGAGAAGTATACCATCCGAGGAGTGCATATGCGTAGAGGCGCCAGTGTCCATCACCCAAGCGTTGCCTTGAAGAGCCATCTGCTGAAGTGCCGCGACCAATCCGGCCGAGTCCCACGAGGGGAGCTGAGCCGGCGCCTGAGGGAAGGAGCCAAAGGCGGCATTGGCCTGCGGACCAGGACCAAGGAGGCCCTGTCCGCCACGCCACTGCCCGCTGTTGCCGCCGCCAAAACCCGGCGTCCCCTGAAGTGCCTGTGGATTGATGCAAATCCACGGGCCAGCAGGGAGGGGGGTGCGAGGCTGCTGTCCGCCGCTGTTGTTCCGCCTGCCGTTGAACTTCTTGCGCCGCTGACCGCCAGTAGAGCTGCCGGCGCCATGCGACTGCTGCTGCTGAGGCTGCTGCTGCGGCTTCGAGGAGCGGCAGTCAGCACTGCTGCAGCCGGAAGAGGAGGTGGCAGCAAGAGCAGTGGTGGCAGCGACCTTCGCTTCGTTCTCCAGGCGCAACTCCTTCAACTTGAGCTGATCAAGAGCGGTGGTGAAAGTCATGTCAGCAGTGGCGGCAATCATATCAGCAGCGGTACTGAACTTGGGGTTGATTCCACGTAGCAGATTGAAGAGGAGAGTAGGTTCCGCCACAGGCTGCCCAACATCACGAAGAGCATCAGCAGCCTTCTTCATCTCGTTCCCGTAGTCCTCGACCGAACGATCTCCCTGAGTCATGGAGTGAAAGGCATGACTCAGGTAGATGGCGCGAGGGGCTTGATTCGCCTGGAAGTGAGCGGCAATGGCCGTCCATAGAGCATGGGCGGTCTGGTTGGGCGCCATGGCGAAGTCGAGGACCGCATCGGCAACGGAGCCGTACAGCCAATTGCGGACGCAGAAATCAGCCCTATTCCAGGCGTCGGTGCGTGGATCGGGAGGAGGCGTGCCGTCGATGTGTGCGAGAAGGCCGAACTTCCCACACAACGACTCGAAGAAGGTGCTCCACTTGGTGTAGTTGGGGGAACGCAGCTCCAGCTTGAGGGGAACATGAGTCTGGATGTTGATGGAGGCGTAGTTGGCAGCCATGGCGTCGTCGAGCTCGTCGCCGGAGAAGTAGCCGCCAAACAGAAAGGAGCGGACGACGGAGGAAGCGGAGTCGCTGTCGTCGTCGGAGGAGTCCGCGTGGGTGACGCAGGACATTCACAGAGGCAATCTGTGAAGCGTCGCAACCGGCCAAGGAGGCAAGGCGCGAGGCAGGGACGCGGCCAGGGGGGAGGCGGCGGCGCCGGGTGGTGTGGTGGGGGCAGCGGAGGAGAGGAGGGGCGCACAGCCAGGGGAAGGTGCTGCGCGTGCTAGGGTTAGGGTACTGTTCACGGGCGTGAATAGTACTCGAGTTTGAGGGGGAAGAAAAAGGCAGGCCTAGGGTTAGGGTTTGGGTACTGTTCACGTCGCGGGTACTGTTCACGTGAACAGTACTCGAGGTGGGGGAGGGGGGAGGGGAGAAAAGGCAGACCTAGGGTTTAGGCTCTATACCATGTAGAATATTGGGCAAACACCACACACCCAAGATGGGGGGTGACCTTTCATTATATAGGCCGGATATGGCTTGGAGTACATCTAACAACCAATGTGGTACTATACAAGACCATATACAACTCTATATATCTAACAAGTTTGAACCCTGGTGAACAGGTATTACGCTTCATATGCTATAGCTTATCATCATTCACCCTTTTGTTGGTAATGAGTGTATAGTGATATGGTGCTACAGATTTATGAGAAGTTGATTTCTGGCATGTACATGGGGGAAATTGTTCGAAGAGTCCTGCTAAAAATGGCTCAGGAAGCTTCTCTTTTTGCTGATAATGTACCTCCAAAACTTGAGACCCCATATATCCTGAGGTATGGCTTTGATGTTACAGCTCACCAGTTCACCTCCTGAATAACTTCCTGCTGAGTGCTTATAAACGCGTAATTGGCATTCAGAAGTGTATTTACTACTCAAGTTATTCTGTCTCTGTTGGGCTACTGTCCTTATGAGCTGAGTGGTGCCAACACGAATGCAGAAAATAGAAATTAATGAACATCTTAATTCAGAAAATCATGTGCGTGGCATTTCTTGATTTCTTGCAGTATCTATACGCTACCAGTAAACTTGCAAAACAGCTGTGTATCTTCTTCCATTTTTATGGCTAAATTGGAAGAACTTTTCACCAACATATCGTGCCAGTGAATCCATGCTAGAATGGATATACTGGTTTGATTTAGCCTGCAATTAGAATTTGGCGCATAGCAAAGCATTTTTTCAGAACATATAAGTTAATGGAAATGAATAGAATGTTAGTATGCTTCTCTAATTTTTATGCTTTCATTATTTAGTTTAACTTCTCACCTGAATTAAAGCATGAGTTGTCAGTTTTTCCAAATAAACTTAACCACTTAGTTTGACACAAGTGTTGCTAACTAAATGAATTGCCACTTAGTTTGACACAAGTATTGCTAAATAAAAGAATTTGTACGCGCTGCATAGTACGCTTCACATTCTGATGATGCATCAAGACACAACACCTGATCTCCAGACAGTTGGCATCAAGCTGGAAGAAATCTTGGGGGTATTCATCTTTTGGCCTTGCTATTAAATTATATTCTACTGCTCATCCAATCCCTACAAAAATACCTTTTTCTTGATCGGCTCTCAGATAGAAAGCACCTGTTACAAAACAAGAAAAGTGGTCGTGGATGTTTGCGAGGATGTTGGCAGGCGTGGTGCACGGCTTGCAGCTGGTGGGGTCTACGGCATCCTCAAAAAGCTCGGGCGAGACACTGTCAGAAGCGACGAACAAAGGACAGTGATTGCAGTGGATGGTGGAGTCTACAAGTACTACACATTCTTTGCCCAGTATATGGAGAGCACTCTGAGGGACTTGCTGGGGGGAGAAGTGGCATCCTCTGTCGTGATTAAACTGGCAGAAGATGGGTCAGGCACTGGCGCTGCTCTCTTGGCAGCCTCCTATTCTCGATGCCTCCAGTATGATTGATTCAGCTTATAGTTCCATATGACTCTGAATCCATTTGCAGGTATGATATGAAACTGTTAAAATATTCACCTGTCCCATTATTTGGTTCATCTGCTCTAGAGTTCAATGTTCATTCGGAGTTTCAAATGTATTTGCATCTTGCAGTCATTAATCTCTCTAAGCTGCTTAGATAGAATCTGATCGATCAACAGAGTTGGAATTCATCAACAGCTTAATTTGTGCACGTACGTCATGGCGCTGCCAATGCCCAATATGTTGGTGTTCAGCACCTGCGAAGTCCAACATGGATACGAAATGTTGTTCCGATAAATCCCGTTTTGTCTCCTACTACATAACTAGGATCGATAGATATGTAATCCTGCGCTGGGTCTGCGTGCATCCACAATTCCCTATATATCTCAAGAATCATATCGAACCAGGCATCCATACATTCCTCCTTGTACCAGTACAAGACGGCGACTCGGCGAGGCCATCCGTCATCATCCATGGCGCCGCCGCGGCGAACCATCGGGGAGGTGCGGCCGAAAGCATGGCGTGCTCGTGCCGTCGGGTGGTTGATTTGGGTGCAGCAGCGCGGCGGCGGTGGGTCCTGCACGACGGTGGCCATCTAGGTGTGGTGGTGTCTGTCCCTTCGGCTTCTTTTATCGGTGCTGGATCACTTCTCAGGTTTTGATACCCACAGATGTGCGGTTGTAGGTGGAAGCTGTGGTTGTGCTTGTCTCCTCCGTCGTCGTCGTGAGCAGTGTGTGGTCATGTTTGAGGTCCCAATCCAACCGACCCGCGAGTGTAGTCGAGCAGTAACCCGTGTTGATATATCAATCCAACCGGACGAGTTGTTTTCTTTTTCTTTTCTGTTTTCCTGCCTATGACATTTCATGGCTGTAGTCTTGTATTTTTCTGCTATATTAATAGAAACACACACTCGTCGAGTGTCAGTTCGTTTCAAACAAAAAGTATCGCGTGCTCGAATCTTTATAGGGACCACCCTTCTGGTGTGTTGGATCGTCGCCGCCGGCTTCTTCACCATGCGCCTCATCCTGTCCTCGGAGGACCCGACCCTCCTCGCCCGCGTCCCATGATACTGCCGCTGTGGATCCTGTGGGGCGTGTACCTGTCCCTGACCATTGTGATCCGCTCCTACGCGTACCTGTACCTGCCGCGCGCGCCGGTGGCCGTGGACGAGGCGATCGTCGGGTTCTGGCTCATCGCTATCGGCACCGTCGTTCTCTGCGTGATGGAGGTCATCGTCGTTGGAGTTCCCGTCGAAGACGAGCGGATCGTCATGCCTTGCACCGGCGGCATCGCCGCCTTCCTCGTCGCGCTGCTAGCCTTCTGGGTGTGGCTAGTTCGCAGCTACGGCGGCCCAGCAGACAAGCCTACAGACGCAAAGGCTGGAATTCTGTAGAAAAAAAAATGTTACAAATGTATTTGCAGTCATTAATCTTTCTGAACTGCTTAGAATATTTAGCACCAGAGTTACAGTTCAACGTCCCAAATTTGTTCATGAACCTTTAGGAATTGCTGGATAACATGGCAGGTTTAAATTTATGGATTTGCTAAAAATAAACACAAGTATTTTATACTTGACATATTTTATTATAATCTGGCAATTGAGGTAAACCTAATTCAAAGAAAAACGCCGATTAACGTGTTTACAGGAAAACTCAGCAAATCTAATGGCTGTAGCATCTACATGGACTTGAACTGTATCCTATACGTATGAACTCTCATAAAAAATGGCACTGTTTTTGTGACGGCACTAGCTCTCATGAAAATGAACGCTCATGAAATTGATATTATTTTCATCAACCCTGATTTGTGAGAGGATTTTTCAAAAGAGTTGAACACGTGAATGCTCATGGATTACTTTCATGACGGTAAATCGGTAACAGCTAGTTTCGCGACTGTTTTTGCCTCTCACAAAATCTCCATCTTGTGGTAGCAAGAGAGTCTATGAAGTTTTGACTTTCGTGCAATACAATCACACTATCAGGAATGGTTGTTAATTGTAACACCCCGCCCTTCAAAGCCGTCCCGCATAACCCTTTCGAGAGACGTGCACGCGTACACATAGCACACTGCTTACACTTTCGTCATCGCTTCGTGTAAAATGGTTAACCCGAAGGTGCTATGGCTGGAAGACAAATGCTTATAAGTTGCCTCCATCATTGCTAAACTAGCAATGTGGCACTAAACACGTGCATCCCACACTCATAGGCCACTACTGGGCCATACAAACTAGGTCGGGTGTGACATACACCCCCCTCAAAGAACCTGACTTCCTCGTCGGCACAACTCACACACACGGGCAAATGTCCAGGAACGTTCCCTCTTAGGGCACGATTGTACGTCCAGTGCTGGCGTCATATGCCATGCCGTATGCCCTACCCCAGCCATACGCGCCATGCGCCCTATGCCCGCACATTGCCCCGTACGTGCAACAGCGAGGGTCGGCTCTAACCCCAGCCATACGCGCCATGCTCCCTATGCCCGCATACTGCCCCGTACGCGTAACCGCGAGGGTCGGCTCTGATATCACTCGTAACATCCCGCCCTCCAAAGCCGCCCCGCACGGCCTTCTGAGAGACGTGCACGCGTACACATATCACCATGTTTACACTTTCGTCCTCGCTTCGTGTAAAAGGGTTAACCCGAAGGTGCTATGACTGGAATACTGAAAGGACCAACACTAGGCCTAGAGGGGGGGTGAATAGGCCCTGTAAAAATTTCTGCAAAATTGCTCTGAAAACTGTCAGACGTCGGATGATCCGACGCAGTCTCGGATCTTCCAACCCCCAGAAGATCCGACACTGTGTAGGATCTTCCGAAGGGATAAAAACTTTACTTCGTAATTTGAGTTCTAGTACACTTTTTAAAGATTCTACTTGAATAGAAGTGTGACAATAAGTGTATAGAGCCTTCTAGATATGATCAATGCAATAGAATAACAACAAGCAAGTAGATCGGATCAAATCAAGCAAATCCAACAATAAAACAAATGAGCACAAGGAGACAATGGATTTACTTCCGAAGTTCACTCCACAAAGGAGCTACGTCTCCGTTGAGAAGCTCACAAAGAGCCGGGCTGTCACACTAGCCCCAAGTCTCCCTCAATCAACCACAAAGGAAGATTGAATCACTTACTATTGGCTCTCACAAAGAGAGGGGTAATACAAACTTCCGGGCCTCAACCACAAAGGAATGGGAGCTCACCGACACCTCTAACCGTCTAGGAGCAAAGCTCCAAGAGTAACAAACGTGAATCGACGAATCAAAGTTACTTCAAGTGCTTCAAGAGATGAACAAGTGGGGGCTCAAAGTTAGCACAAGCTTCACACCTTCAATCTTCTCTCTCACTCAAACCCTAGATGAATCCTTGCAAGAATCAAGCTTGGGAAGGAGTAGATGACTGAAATGAATTCTCAAGTGGGTGCTTGTCACAAGTTAGGTCAGTGGAGGCAGCAGCAATGAATGAGGGGGTGAGGGGGTATATATACCAACCCCCCAAAATGTGACCGTTATGAATTCTGCAAAGGGGTATCGGATCTTCCGACCATGAGTCGGATCTTCCGAAGAATGACAGATTAGTGTTAGAAAATCCCAGACAAATTCCAGGCATCGGATCTTCCGACATAGTGTCGGATCTTTCGATGAGGGCCGGAACTTCCGGCAAATGACAGAACATAGCAAGAAAGCCCACAGAACAGTTCCAGGCGTCGGATCTTCCGACACCCTGTCGGATCTTCCGACAGGCGTCGGATCTTCCGGCCCCGGAACAAACCAAAACCGAGCTGGCCGGAACTTCCGGTCGGATCTTCCGGCCAGGGGTCGGAACATGCATGTGACACATAGAAAAGACTGAAATCTGGCTAAGTCCCGGAAGATCCGACACAATGTAGGATCTTCCGATGGAAGTTCCGATGCTAGGATCGGATCTTCCGATGGGAAACAACCCGAAACCGAGCCAGCCAGAACTTCCGGTCGGATCTTCCGGCCTAAGTTCCGACCAAGCAGACAACATGTGAAAGTGACTTTGTGTGTCTCTCAAGTGGATTTTCATCTCAAGCATAGCACTTAAAACAACTAGAATTTGTCAAACACGTCCCCCTTGATAGTACGGTGGTCCTATACTCAAATTCAAACCAAAAATCAAATTAAATTCTTCGATCGAGTCCACCACCATAAGAAATTGAATTGGGGACCTTCTTTTCACATTTCTTTTCTTTTCTTTCATTTTATTCCTGCACAACTCATTCAAAGCATTATATCCAAATTTCTATTATCATTAATCACCAAAATAGATTAAGTGCCTAGATGCACTTTCAATCTCCCCCTTTTTGGTGATTGATGACAATATCAATTTTGTTTTACAAGATAAGAATAAAATTCATGTTTTTCACATCCAACAATAGCTAGAAAAGCTCCCCCTAAATTTGTGCATTTTTAACTTAAAAAGCCTCAAATGCTTTTGCACAAATTTAAGCAAAACTTTCCTAATCAACCTTTTCATCCATGTGCTCAAGTGTGACAATAAATCCGTGATGCGTATGACATATATTCACAATCATTAAATAGAGAAATAACATTACACCATCCATAAGCATCACATGAAAATGACATCAAGTTCAACATCACACTAGCATGAATTAAAAATAAGTCTTACAAACATAAAGGTTCTCACTTGGCACACCACACATAACTCCAAATAAAGTTCTTACAAGTCCACAAGCACAAGCTAAAACATGAATAAAGGATAAAAGATAATGATGGGCCTCTATCCAATTCACTGCCCCTTTGTCATCAAGGACCAAAAAGGGAGCTACTCGGAGGCTTCGTCGTCGTCCCCGGCACCACCATCATCATCGTCCTCACCATCATCACCACCGTCATCGTCCTCATCGTCACCGGCTTCTTCTTCATTTTCTGACTCGCTTTGGTAGAATTCCTCTTCGCCGTCGGTGTCTTCCTCTTCCACTTCTTCAATCTCATCCTCATCATATTGTTGAGGGGCTCCAAAGACATACTCTTGAGTATTAGCCTCCCAAGGATTGTAGGACTGAGGAGGAGGAGAGAACTCTCTAGGCTGACGAACGGGGGAATGAGGCAACTGATAGTGATCCAAGAGTTCTTTGTGTTGCTTGTCAAGCTTGCACATGTCCTCATCCAAGCGAATATCACGTTCATGAGCTTTCTTGCTTGATAGGAGCATGTGGTGAAACAAGCGAAGAGCCCTTGCACAATAAAGTCTAGCTTCCCTTTCTTACTCTTGGGACCGAGAGGAGCACCATGAGAGGAAGATGGACCTTCTAAAGGAGGAGGTGCACGAGAAGATGAAGCACCATGAGTAGTAGTTGGAGCACGGACGCCTTCATAGGGCTTGACCTTGATCTTTAACAATTGCTCAATTTTGCCTTGGGGAGAGCGATATGGGAAGTGAGGCTTGTCAGTTATAATGTTTACTCCAGTCACATGCTTAATCATATGGAAGATGTAGGGAGCAAAGTGGCAGCCACTAGATGACTCATGGGAGCACAAGATAATTTCATTCCAAATGAAGTTGAACACTCTGAACTTTGGCTTGCCGGGGGCCATCTGAAATAGCAAGTTCTTGGCCCTCTTAGAAATGTTATCGGCATCACCTGCCCTAGGATACAAGGTTCCCCTAAAGAGTTGATTAAGCAATTTGTAAAACGGAGAGAGACCCTTGTACTTCCCAAAGACAACAGCTCCATAAGCCCCATCATACATGAAAGCGAGCTTCACATCATCAATCTCATGCCCCTGATGAAGATCTACCTTGCTGTGATCATTGATAGTGTGAGCATAGGCGGTTTCCTCAGCTAACCCAAACAGCCCCGCAAAAGCATGTAAGGAAATGGATAGGCGTTTGCCACAAAGAGTCCAATGCATCTCATCCCTCTCTTGATCAATCCACAGGGTGGCATAGAACTGAGCAATCACTTCTTCATTGTACGCACACTCAAAGGCCATGATGTTGGCCACATCCATCTCAACACACCGCTCATAAACATCATCAACAACTGGCTTCAGTGGCGGTGGCATGCCCTTTAAATAATTCCAATCTACCCAATACATGGGTGTACACAGCCTACCCATCTTCAGAATCACTGACTCATACCAATCCGCTTGATGAGGCAGCCAAAAACGAGGATCACCCTTGAATTGCTTGGAGATGATGGATCTAGGGTCCTCATGTGCACTAAACCGAAGTGGTTTCATGCTATTGGCTGCAGACTTGAAATTTATCAAGGCTCTATCACTCGGATGACGAAATGGAATAGTAGTGTATATGAAATTCTGAGCAAGAGTAGATAGATCAATGTCATCATTGTATTCTAACCCAGTATGTTCCTCACGGTTAGCTCTCTTGGTCCTTGGACGTGGAGGAGAGGAGGTGGTCTGAATTTCCTTTCCTCGCCCTTCACCACCAGAGGGCCCCCTTCCTCTAACAGTCCTTGTAGCAAGCTGTTTCTTTACTCGTTTGACCCTTCCTTGCTCTCTTGTCCCATTGTCAGAATCGGACTCGGTGTCAGAAGGTGAGCCAATATTTCTTCCATAGCTAGGCCGAGCTTGCAAAGTTGACTTCTTCTTCTCAGTGTGCTTCATACGGCCCATCTAGACAGACAATAAGAAAAGATCAACATATGGACGATGAAGAGAGAGTTCAAATTAACAAGTCAGTGCCCCAGGTCTGTCGGATCTTCTGGCTATGTGTCGGATGATCCGAGGCTCGGATCTTCCGACGCATAGTCGGATGATCCGACAAAATCGAGGATGACCTAAAAATTTGGGAATCAAACTTCTAGCCCAACAAAAGTTATGAGATCATAGGGAAGTGTTCTAGACATGTATATGAAGATATTCACCAAGGGAAATCCACTAGAACCTTCTACATTGATAGATCGGGTGACGGGAAGTTTGAATGAGATACCTTTTAGATTTCACGCGAAAAGTTCGGAAGATCCGAAGGGATTCGAGTTCCTTGAGGTTTGGGAAATCAAATGAGGCTTGAAGATCAACAACTCCACGAATGAACTTCAAAATTGCCGCACGGAGTGGAGAGAAGAAGAGAGAGGACACTGGTAGAAGGATAGAACATATGGGAGAGATAACGGTTAAGTCCAGATATTTATAGTCGCGAGCAGGCCGGAAGATCCGACGCACAGTCGGAAGATCTGACCCTGGAGAAAGTAACCAGAAGTTCCAGCGGAAGTTCCGGCCTTTCCCAGGTCCGGAAGATCCGACGGTCCGTCGGAAGATCTGACCGCCAGAAGTTCTGAAAGAAAACTGAGAGAGAACGAAGCGAGGCAGAGCTATCCAGAACCTCATTGGGTAAGATTCGATGGTGTGTCGGAAGATCCGGAATTTCAGAAAACTGACTTGACAATGATTTTCGAGATGAGATTTTATGGAAGATTTTGAGAGATATTGCCTATGGACATGTAAGACCCTTGACTCAAAAAGATCAGCCACAATCATCAACACATAACAATGATCTTTTGAGACAAGGAATGATCCACTGATCACAAGATACAAAGATTTTGAAAAACTCACACAAAAAAAGAATAAAATGATTTTTCTTCTAATCTAGGCAACAAACAATTTGGTATGCAACAAGTCAAGCCAAGTTACGAGAATCCAAGATATTTAGCTCACTCCTCAAAGTACAAAACCTTTGCTCATCGAGAGGCTTGGTGAAGATATCGGCTAGTTGTTTATCGGTTCCTACATGGCTTAGAACAATATCTCCTTTGGCTTCATGATCTCTAAGGAAGTGATGTCTAATGTCAATGTGTTTGGTTCTTGAGTGTTGAACGGGATTGTTTGCTAGTTTAATGGCACTCTCATTGTCGCACAAAAGAGGGATATTTTTGTACTCACATCCAAAGTCACTCAAGGTTTGCCTCATCCAAAGTAGTTGAGCACAACAAGCACTGGCTGCAACATACTCGGCCTCGGCGGTGGATAGCGCAACGGAATTTTGTTTCTTAGAACTCCAAGACACCAAAGACCTACCAAGAAATTGGCAAGTCCCCGTTGTACTCTTTCGATCTACCTTGCAACCGGCATAGTTCGAATCAGAATAGCCAAGTAAATCAAAAGTGGAGCCTTTGGGATACCATAAGCCAAGGTTCGGAGTATGCACTAGATATCTAAAGATTCTCTTAACAGCCATTAGATGACATTCCTTTGGATTGGCTTGAAATCTTGCACACATGCACACGCTAAGCATTATATCGGGCCTAGATGCACAAAGGTAAAGTAAAGATCCAATCATGGAGCGATATACCTTTTGATCGACCGATTTTCCTTCTTCATTGAGATCAAGATGACCATTCACGGGCATTGGAGTCTTGATGGGTTTAGCATTGGCCATATCAAACTTCTTGAGCATATCACTTGTATACTTTGTTTGACATATGAAAGTTCCATGCTTCAATTGCTTGATTTGAAAACCAAGAAAGAATTTCAATTCTCCCATCATTGACATCTCAAATCTCTTGGTCATTATCCTACTATACTCTTCACAAAACTTTTCATTAGTAGAACCAAAGATAATATCATCAACATAAATTTGACACACAAATAAATCTGTCTATTTTTCGAGTGAAGAGAGTAGAATCCGCTTTGCCCATTACAAAGCCATTTTTGAGAAGAAATTCCTTAAGGCATTCATACCATGCTCTTAGGGCTTGCTTGAGCCCATAGAGCGCCTTATGGAGTTTGTAGACGTAGTCGGGATGCTTGGGATCTTCAAAGGCCGGTGGTTGCTCCACATATACTAACTCGGAGAGAGGTCCATTCAAGAATGCACTCTTCACATCCATTTGATATAGCTTGAAGTTGTGATGTGAGACATAGGCTAGTAGAATACGAATTGATTCAAGCCTTGCCACCGGAGCATAAGTTTCACCAAAGTCAAGACCTTCAATTTGAGTGAAACCTTGAGCAATCAATCTTGCCTTGTTTCTTGTGACAATCCCATTTCCATCTTGCTTGTTCCGGAAAACCCACTTGGTGCCAATGACATTTTGCTTGGGTCTTGGACCAATTCCCAAACTTCGTTTCTTGTGAAGTTGTTTAACTCTTCTTGCATTGCAATGACCCAATCCGCATCGCCAAGAGCTTCTTCCACCTTGAGAGGCTCCAAAGAGGAAACAAACTAGTAATATCCACAAAAATTTGCTAGACGAGAACGAGTGGTTACCCCTCTTTGGATGCTCCCTAGAATGTTATCAACGGGATGATCCCGTTGAACGCTTTGATGAACTCTTGGGTGTGGAAGTGTTGATTGACGTTGAATAGGTCCATCATCATCTTCTTCATTGTGAGACTTGTCACCTTGAGTTTCATCACCTTGAACTCCCCCTTGATCGTTGCCATGATCATGATCGTCACCATGATCTTGAACTTGATCTTGCGAAGAGCTTGGTGGTTCCACTCTTGTTGATGATGTTGATGGATCAATGTTAAATATGATTTTCGAGACTTGGTCTTGTTCCTCATCTTCTACTTGGGGCTCTTGAGGCTTCACTTCACCTAAACTCATTTTCTTGATAGCTTGACTTGGTGGCTCTTCATCTACAAGGTCATTCACAACTTGCTCTACTTGAGAGCCGTTTGATTCATCAAATTTTATGTCTACCGTGATCTCAACACAACCGGTGGTTTTGTTGAAGACACGATAAGCGTGTTCGTTAGTACCATAACCAAGTAGAAAACCTTCATCAACCTTGGGTGCAAACTTGGAGCTTTTGGTTTTCTTGTTAAGAATGTAACATTTGCAACCAAAAACTCGAAAGTAGTGCACCTTTGGTTTGTTACCAGTGAGGATCTCGTACGGAGTCTTGCCCAAGTACTTTTGAAGATAGAGGCGATTAGTGGCATGACAAGCCGTATTGATCGCCTCGGCCCAAAAGATATCCGGAGTCTTGTATTCATCAAGCATGGTCCTTGCCATTTCAATCAAGGTCTGGTTCTTTCTCTCAACAATGCCATTTTGTTGAGGTGTGTATGGAGCGGAGAGCTCATGCTTGATGCCTTCTTCATCAAGGAATTCCTCAACTTTGAGATTCTTGAATTCCGTTCCGTTGTCACTTCTTATTCTCTTGACTTTCAACTCAAACTCATTTTGAGCTCTTCTAATGAACTTCTTGATAACCCCTTGAGCTTCACTCTTGTCTTGTAGGAAGAAAACCCAAGTGAATCGAGAAAAATCATCCACAATGACAAGTCCATACTTGTTCCCACCAATGCTTATATAAGCAATTGGCCCAAATAAATCCATGTGAAGCAATTTCAAGGGTCTTGAGCTAGTCAATATGTTTGTGGGTGGGTGAGGAGCTCCAACTTGCTTTCCGGCTTGACAAGCACTACACAATCTATCTTTCTCAAAGACAACATTTGTTAATCCTAGAATGTGTTCATCCTTTTGAAGTTTGGCCAAGTTCCTCATCCCAACGTGAGCTAGCCGGCGATGCCAAAGCCAACCCAAGCTAGATTTTGCCACTAAACAAGTCTTCGGTTCCACTTTATTTGTTGTAAAATCAACTAAATAAAGTTTTCCCTTAAGTTGACCCGTAAAAGCAACAGAGGAATCCTCCCTTCTAAGGACGCTCACACCCTCATTAGTAAAGAGACAATTATAGCCTTTTTCACAAAGTTGTGATACGGACAACAAATTGTACCCTACAGAATCAACTAGATAAACATTTCAAAGAGATGAGTCTTGTGATATAGCAACTTCACCTTGACCAATCACATCACCATGGTTGTTGTCACCAAACGTGATCTTTTCTATAGGCGAGTCATATTCTTTCAATTTAGCAAACATGTTCTTCTCTCCGGTCATATGATTTGAACATCCACTATCAAGCAACCATGAGGATCCACCGAAGATATATGCCTACAAAACAAGTTTAAGCTTTGAATTTAGGTACCCAAAAGAGATTGGGTCCTTGAGTGTTAGCTTTTGAAATCTTAGGCACCCAAACACTCCTCATCATCTTCTTTGCATGAGCATCCACATACTTTACCACCATCTTCCCATTGTGATCCCACACAACCGTGTAGTCAATGGTGTAGTTGGGAGATGGCTTATGCTCAATGCTCTTTTCTTCTTTCTTGATCTTGGTTGAGCTCTTGACATTGTTGGTTATTGCCTCAACCTTAGGCTTGTCTTCTATGGTGTTCACAATCACACCATGAGCAATGTTCATCAAGTCTCCAAGGTTTGCACCCTTGGTGAACATTGATACTTCATGACCTCTCAACATTCTTGTACCATTTGCTTTTCCTCCTCTAGTGAATCCGAGCCCATCCTTGATACTAGGATATCTTCCGGCTTTATATGCCGGATGGCTCTCAAATTCACTCTTACCTTTGGCCTTTCCTTTGCCAATTGTCTTGGTCAATTTTTGAATCTTTGCATCTTTAGCTTTGACTTTCTCTTCTAGTTTTGAAAGGTTAGTGGCACAAGCATTTATATCAAACTTATAGCATCTTGAGCAACCTTCACTAGTAGAGACATTTGAGTCAAGAATTGTCTTAGAGTTAATCTTGGTGCTTTCCCAAAGAGCGCCAAAGTTGACTTCTAGATCTTTATATTTGACCTCTAGGCTTGAATGCCTTTCTTGAAGCTCACTGGGACCCGACCATCGAGTCGTGGCCATGTCTTGTGCAGGATCTCGTCGCGCCGCTATCGCACCCGCAACCCGCCGTCGACCGAGCCACAGCCAAGGCCGCCGTGGCCGAGCTCCGCTCACCGCGCGCGCACGCCGAGGCCGTGTCGCGGCCACGGGCAACCGTGTGCCCGCGCACCCCCGCAGAGGCCGCGACGTCGCGTTCCCGCACGCGCTGGTGTCGCGCGTGCGCGAGCCGCCGCAGCCGAGCCGTTTCCGAGCCATCTCCGCCCGCGCGTCGCCGGTCGCCGTGGCGCCATGGTCGCGTCGCCGCCGCTCGCGTCGGGGAGCCCAAGCCGCAGCCAAGCCCCACCTTTTTCTCGCCGATTGTGATCCGCGAGCACCTAGCACCGCATCTAGGCCAGCGCCGAGCCATTCCCGGCAAGATTCGCCGTCGACCAGCGCCGCCGCTGTGCTCCGGTGCGCCGCGTGCGCGTCGCGTCACGCCGTGGCCAGGCCACACCCTGGGCCACACCAACACCACGCACAGCACGGCACAAAGGATCCCGAGTCGGCCACTAACGGATCCCGTGCACCTGGCTCACGTGCACCGCACACACGGTTCACGGTGGACCGAGTCCACCGGAGCAGATCCAACAGCACCCCCTTCGTGGGCCTAAAGTTCGCGCTAAAGTCCAGTTTACCCCCCTGGACTTTCCTTTCGGCCCAATTCCGGCCCAGCAACGTTTTCTTCTTTTTCTTTTCCGAATAACTGCGCTGACGAATGGGGCCCACATGTCACACACTGTGTGTCACTGACCGTTGGGGCCCACTGACCAGAGCTGACCGTTGACCGTTGACCGTTGACCAGTCAACGCTGACGTCAGCAGGGCCCACTGCTGACGGACCCCACTGCTGACGTCAGCATGACGGCATGCTGACGTCAGCAGGCTAATTTTTTTCTGTTTTCTTTTTCGGAAATTATTTAATATTTTCATAAAATGATTTAAACTTGTAAAATTCATAATAAATCAACCGTAGCTCAGAAAAATATGAAACCAGTTTCTATATTTTTCTAAAATCATGATCTACGCGTTAGTGTAGAGTTTGGTGTTCTTTGGGACTTTTTTCATCGCTGTCTTAGTGTTTCTTTGCTAGTAGTCGCGTCTTATTTTATTTTCCGCGACCCTAGGAGTTCCGGAGAGTCAGGAGGAGCCAGACCACTACGACAACTGCTTTGACGAATACGAAGACTTTTGCCCAGGTTCACGCCCGACCAAACTCTGAAATACCTATTAGACATGCAACTAGTATGCTAGCGCTTTACTTTACTCGCATGATAAACCTGCACTGCCTTTGATAATATCCTGCTACCTTGCTACCTACTACTCACTTTATGGAATATGCTATGCTATGCATGTGTTGGGATGGTTGTGATTTGATCCTCTTGGCGTGAGTTGTGGGTGGTATGGGAGGAGTAGTGCAGCTAGGCGGTGTAAGTGAGTAATAACTACTCGATCGTTTGATCGGGGTGCTTGGGGACTGCACTCGGGCAGTCCCTATGGGGTATCTGTTGCGGGTACATGGTTGATGGATACTTGGGTTATTTGAGGATTTTGGGCGGCAATACCTGTTATGGGTGCCGATTGCGGACCGTTGCGGCGGATCGCTTATGACGCTGATACTCGCTTTACCGACAAATAAGGACCGAGTCGAGTTCCACCTTTGTACGTGGGAATACCGTGCTCACCATCTACCCAGTATGGGGAGGGTTCCAGCAAGCCTACTCTAGTGCGGCGCCGAAACTGTAGGAGAATCGAGCTTGATATGTGTAAGGGGGACTCGTTGCGGCGTACTCTCCCTGATTTACCACGGCCCCCGACTGGCCCCAGTGGGAAGGTTTCACATCCCTGGGGCAGATGTTAGATCAGATGTTTCCCGAGCCCAGGGAGACAGGATTGGCGCCGTTACTGTTTAGGGTCTTTGCTGTGGGTTGTGTCTCAGGTTGGTTGCGGACTAGCCTTGCAGCCCGGATGGATTCCTGGAGTGCCACCTCTGCAGAGTGTAAACTATACGTATAGCCGTGTCCACGGTTACGGACGACCCGCTTCTGATAAGTTCCGACTAGCATGGGAATCTGCTTTCTTACCTCATCCTTTGATTCGGGTTATGAGAGATTGGTCCAGCATTGCTGATGAGACAAGGTGGGGAGGGAGCTCACCGAGTCGACTAGTGAGCGAAAGGCGTTGGTGGATGATGTTTGCAGGAACCTGCTGTGGCAGGACGAGCCCGATGGGAATGTGAGGCTGATGGTTGGATTTGGGGAGTGGATGTGCGTGTGAGGGAAGGAGTTGGTGATGAGATGAATTTGGGTTATTGCTGCTGCTCGCATAAGAAAACCCTGGCTCAAACCTTGATTATTTCTATACCTTAGAATAGGCCACTATAAAGCTTGCTTCATATTATGGTTGGTGACGTGGACCTGTCCCATTTTCCTTGGGGACAGACTTTGGGTTCTCAGGTGAAGACCCCGACCACGAGTTCAACCAGGACGGGTGGTACGATTGAAGGGTGCGCGCTATGCTCAAGGATGCCTGTGGAGGAGTGGTCCCTGATGTTCTAGCTACCGCTACGCAGTTGTTTTCTTATTGTCGATTTAGCCCAGAGGGCTTGTACCAGACGCTATGTTTTATATATGTCATGTATTGGATCTTTTATCGTTGTATGGATGTGATATTCGACTGAGATGAGTTCTGTACGAGATAGCTGCTATTCCTGGGACTATCTCGAGGGTACAGGGAGTCGGATTCTCGTCGTTGAGGATCCGGTTCGTTTCAGTTGGTATCAGAGCCATACTTGACCGTAGCGCGTAACCCTTAGATCGGAAACTTAGGACAGAAGCTCTAACTGAGTCCTCTACTATATATGAAACCCCTTGGACTATTTGAAAACTATATATAAGTATATCTCAACTATTTACAAAACTTTTACCCTTACCTTACCTTACTAACTTGCTAACTTACTAACAACCCACTAACTGTCGGGCAGATGGAAGCAGGGAGACCAGCAGATGAACGACGGGAGATCAGGACCACTGGTGCAGACTGTGGAGGCTTAGCAGTGCTACTGAGGGAGGTGCTGCGTACAGTGGGGATAGACGTGGACAACGTCTTCTACGAGGGTTGGACCTACGGCCCTGGCGAGGGAGTGCACACCCGGTTACAGATGGAAGTACCCAATATCCCTGGACGGCCAAGGTCACTGATGCTACGGGCAGCTACCAGCGAGAGCACCTTCATTCGGGCAGTGCAGACTATAGCCATGAGGATACTCCGACTTGCCACACTTGTGTACCAGAACCAGCTCAGCCACACCCGTTTCCGGTACCTGCCGCGGGCTCTTGAAGATACAGCTGACAGAGACGCAGTTAGCTTGCAGGCTCACGCAGCTGACCGAGAGCGGAACGTGACCCTGCGAACCTCAGTTCAGTGCATGATCGAGCAGGAGTACTTAAACATTGGCCTAGAGGAGAAAGTTGCCAAGCTAAGAGAGAGGGTATGGAAGCAGAACATCCAGCTGATGGAGAAGGACAACAAGATCACCTTACTTGAGGAGCGCCTCGAAGCTAAGGCAAGGGAAGTCAGAGCCCTGGAGTACGAAGCTTGCAACAACAGGCAGTTGGCAGGGCTGATCTGAGCAACTCACCATGCTCGAGATATCCGTCTGGAAGATCAACTCACAGAGAAAGACAAAGCACTGGCAGCCAAGGAAGAAGAGATAGAAGAACTGAAGGAAGAAGTATATTGGTTGGACAGTCACAACTCAGAACTTCAGGAAGAGGTAGATAGCTACAAGGAGAAGAGTGGGCGAAACTACCAGCTGATGAAGTACTTGAGTCTTCAACAGATTATGGCAAAGGATGAAGCTCGAAGGACCCTTAGTAGTTGGGTAAGGTCAGACAGGAAGAGGGTAGCAGAGGTGATCACAGTGAACCAAGGACTTCCAGAGGAACGTAGAGTTGAACCCAGAACAGAGCACTACAGGGTCTCACCAAGCCGGGTTGAGCCGATACCACTACCTAAGGCTCGAACCCTTACCCCCGAGATGACAAGACTGAGACAAGAACTGGCACCCCTAGAGCAGCAGTTGGCAAGACCTGAGGTGGACACAGTGAGGTTGGCAGCGCGCCTCACGGACACTCTACACGACAACAGGCAGTGATCAAGCAGCAGACAGAGACGGAGGCTGTGAGGTTGGCAGCGCACCTCACAGGCACTTTCAGCAGCATGAGATGGATGCGGTAGGCAGTATCAGCAGATGTCAGCAGTAGTGAAGAGACTTGTATCTATCTTCATGAGTAGATGTTTAGACTTGGTAGATCATGACCACCTTTTGGCTCAGCCACGATGTAGCATCCGCTTAGATGTACTAATCCTCAAGGTTCCAGGAGCTGGCCTCGGGATAATACTCATGTCTAGGGTGTAATGCTGTTATGAGTGATCGATCTTTGTGGCTATTCTTGCAGTTTTATTGATGTTCATCTTGAGTGTACTTTAGTGTTGAGTCTATTTCATGTGTGCAGCTCCTACTCTAGTTTACGCTAACCTAACCATTACCGACCGCCACTATACCTGCTCTATGAAAAATACAGCAAGATGTCGATCCGAAGATTCAACCGACTGCTTGCACGTTTTGAGGAAGCTGAGCAAGAAGAGGCAGCAGTGGCAGCTAGGGGCAGAGGACGTGGCAGAGGTCGTGGTCACGGAAGAGCAACAACTACAGTTAGAGGCAGGGGCCGTGGACGTGCGGCAGGCGTGCTCCAGCCCGAGTACAACGCACCAGGTGGAGGGCAAGAAGTGGAGATGGAAGAGCCAGTAGTGGAGCCTCAGCGGAACCAGCAGAACGACCAGCAACCACCGCCACCGCCTAACTTGGTAGAAGTGATGACTACTCAAACACAGCTGATGCAACATATGGCACAGGCCAATGCTCAAATGATGCAAGCTATGCAATAGATACAGGGAAACCAGAACCAGAACCGTCAGGGACACCGTGAGGAAGACCTACAAAGGAAGATTGAAAGGTTCATCAGGCTGAAAACACCCACCTTCGACTACTCGGACGAGCCACTCGACGCGCACGACTGGCTACATACCATCGAGATGAAGCTGGACCTGACAGACTACACGGAAGAGGAATGTGTGGCCCTTGCGGCGCACCAGCTTGAAGGTGTAGCGAAAGCGTGGTGGGAGAGCTACTGTGACTCGCACGCAAACCCTGCTCAGGTCACCTGGCTAGAGTTTTGTGAAGCTTTCAAAGAGTACCACATCCCAGAACAAGTCATGGCGCACAAAGCAATGGAGTTCAGGACAATGACCCAAGGTGGTTTGTTTGTAGCTGAGTACGCTCGACACTTTGCTAAGATGTCAAGGTACGCTCCTGAAGACGTCAACACTGAAAAGAAGAAACAGTTTTGGTTCCAGCGAGGCTTGCACAGAGGTCTGAGGACAGCACTCGCAGCGAGTTCACACAGGTCACTCAGAGAGCTGATTGACAGGGCTATCGCAGTTGAGAAGGAAAGAGTGGGTCTTGAAGACACTTGGCGAGAGAAGAAAAGAAAGGCTGAACAGTTGCACAACCACAGACTGAGTCAGAGGCCGAGGAGTGGCCAGAGCAACATGCTCAGGAGAGGCTTTCAGCAGAACAACAGCCAAGGAAGCTCAGGGTTCAACAGAAACAGCTACCAGGGTAACCGAGGCAGTAACAGCAACAGCTTTGGCAGCAGAAGTAACAACTACAGCAGTTTTGGCAACAGAAACAACAGCTACTCAGGTCAGGGAAACCCCAACTGGAAGCCAAACAACACGCCCAGAGTTGGTGGAGGGACCTCAGTGGTCTGTTTTGCTTGTGGGAAGCCCGGTCACAAGTCCTTTGACTGTCTGGAGAAGAAGAACAAACAAACCCCAGCCAAGGCACAGGCACCTGGAGGACAGGACAGGCAGCCAACTACAGCGCAAAGGGGACGCCTCATCCACCTGACAGAGGAAGAGGCCGAGGACGCTCCCGACGTTGTGCTCGGTGAGTTTTTAGTAAATGGCATTCCAGCTTTGATACTGTTTGACTCTGGAGCAACTGGATCTTATATCTCGACAAAGTTTGTGAAAGAGCAGTCACCCCCGACAATACCTAAGGCTAGACCTATAGTCACTACTTCTCCCTTAGGAGAGCTTAGGTGCACCTTAGAGTGCCCAGCAGTTAGTCTGATGATAGGTGGGCAGGAGTTCGTAGAAGACCTGACAGTTCTGAAGTCAGACGGAATTGACGTGATACTAGGAATGGATTGGCTTACAGAGCACAAAGGGGTAATCAGTTGCTCGCCCAGAACAGTTGAGTTGACACACCCTAGCGGAGTTAGAGTAACAGTAGAACCACAAAGAAGAAGAACAGGGAAAGGGTCCAGAACATGTATTCTGAGACAGTTGGTATATTCTATCGAGAAAAAGACGATCGAAGAAGTGCCTGTAGTATGTGAGTACCCTGACGTGTTTCCCGAAGAACTACCAGGGCTACCACCTGACCGAGACATAGAGTTCATAACCGAGCTGCAACCAGGCACAGAGCCCAATGCCAAGAGACCGCACAGAATGACAGTGGAAGAGCTGGAGGAACTCAAGAAGCAGCTGAAAGAGATGCTTGAAAGCGGGGTGATTCGACCAAGTGCATCCCCATGGGGATCGCCAGTGTTGTTTGTGAAGAAGAAAGATGGGTCAATGCGCATGTGCGTAGACTATCGATCCCTGAACGTAGTGATGATCAAGAACAAGTACCCATTACCGCGGATTGATGACTTGCTAGATCAGTTGAAGAAAGCCAAGTACTTCAGTAAGATTGATCTAAGATCGGGATACCACCAGATGAAGATTAGAGAAAGCGGCATTCCCAAGACAGCCTTTGTGACTCGGTACGGGCAGTACGAGTTCACCGTTGTGTCCTTCGGTTTGACCAATGCACCCGCTTACTTCATGAACATGATGAACAATGTATTCATGGAGGAACTAGACAAGTTCGTGGTAGTGTTCATTGACGACATACTGGTATACTCGGAAACAGCCGAAGAACATGAGGAGCATCTAAGGATTGTACTAGAGAAGCTGAGGCAGCATCAACTCTACGGGAAGTTCAGCAAGTGTGAATTTTGGCTGGAGAAAGTAGCCTTTTTGGGTCACGTGCTGACAGCAGAGGGCGTAGCAGTAGACCCAGAAAAGATTGAGGCAGTAGCAGAATGGAAGCAGCCGAAGAGTGTCACGGAAATCCGAAGCTTTCTGGGTTTGGCAGGTTACTACAGAAGGTTCATTGAGAACTTCTCCAAGATTGCCAAGCCAATGACCGAACTACTCAAGAACAATGTCCCGTTCGAGTGGACAGACAAGTGTGAAAGAAGTTTCCAAGAGCCCAAGCACAAACTCACTACAACGCCAGTATTGACCCTGCCAGATATTCGCAAGGATTTCGTAGTCTATTGCGATGCTTCGAGACAAGGTTTGGGATGCGTACTAATGCAAGAGGGCAAGGTTGTTGCTTATGCATCAAGGCAGCTGAGGAAACATGAGGAAAACTTCCCCACACATGATTTAGAACTGGCAGCAGTGGTACATGCATTGAAGATTTGGAGGCACTACCTGATTGGCAACAAGTGCGATATCTACACAGATCACAAAAGCTTGAAATATTTCTTCACCCAATCCGAACTGAACATGAGGCAGAGAAGGTGGTTAGAACTGATCAAAGATTATGATTTGGAGATACACTACCATCCTGGCAAAGCTAACGTAGTGGCAGATGCCTTGAGCCGAAAGAGTTATTGCAACAACTTGATGATAGAAGAAAGTCAGCCAGAACTAGCAAAGGAATTGTACATGCTGAAACTCGAGCTAGTAGAAGAAGGAAAACCCCAGGAAATGAGGGTGAAGTACAACCTAGAAGACCGAATCAAAGAAACTCAAGGAAAGTGTCCAGAAATCCAAGAAGTAAAAGAGGATATCCAGCGAGGAATGGCACCTGACTTCCGAGTAGATGAAGCAGGGACAGTATGGCTGAAAAACCGTATTTGTGTACCGCAGGACAAGGAAATCAGGAGAACAATTCTCTCAGAGGCTCACAAGTCCAAGTACTCGATACACCCAGGATGCACCAAGATGTATCAGGATCTGAAGGATAAGTTCTGGTGGAGGAAAATGAGAGAGGACATAGCAGGGTATGTAGCCAAGTGCGACTCTTGTCGAAGAATCAAGGCAGAACATCAAAGGCCAGCAGGACTGTTGAAACCACTGGAAATTCCAATGTGGAAGTGGGAAGATATCAGCATGGACTTCGTGGTTGGCCTACCTCGCACTCAGAAAGGGAATGATGCCATTTGGGTCATAGTTGATCGGCTGACAAAGGTAGCCTACTTCATACCAGTCAAAGGCACATACCCAGTGAGCAAGCTAGCAGAGCTATATATAGACAACATTCTCAAGCTGCATCGGGCACCAAAAAGTATTGTGTCAGACAGAGGACCACAATTCACAGCTCAATTCTGGAAAAGCCTACATCAAGCCATCGGAACAACCTAGGAGTATAGCATAGCTTACCACCCCCAGACTGATGGGCAGACCGAAAGAGTGAACCAGATTTTTGAAGACTTGTTGAGGGCATGTGTTCTAGCTTACAGCACAGACTGGGAGAAGAGTCTATCCTATGCAGAATTTTCCTACAACAACAGCTACCAGGCCAGCCTGCAGATGTCCCCCTTTGAGGCACTATATGGCAGAAAATGCAGAACGCCTCTAATGTGGTCAGAGGTGGGAGAACGAACATTCTTTGGACCGGACATGATTGTAGAGGCAGAAGAAAATGTGGCCAAGATCCGAGAGCACCTGAAGGTAGCTCAGAGCCGACAAAAGAGCTATGAGGATAAAAGGAGACGAGATCTAGAGTTCGAAGTAGGGGACTTCGTCTACCTAAAAGTGTCACCCCTCAGAGGGCATAAGAGATTCCAAGTGAAAGGGAAGCTAGCACCCCGTTTTGTGGGACCGTATCAGATACTGGAGAGAATAGGAAAGCTACCCTAAAGGCTAGACCTACCAGAGGACCTAGCTGGAGTACACCCAGTGTTCCATGTATCTCAGCTGAGGAAGTGTCTAAGAGTACCAGAACATGAGGTCAAAACAGAGGCCTTAGACCTACAGGACACCTTGGAGTACCTGGAGTACCCAGAGAAGATACTAGACAGAGCAGTCAAAGAGACCAGAAGCACAGCTATCCCATTTTGCAAAGTGCAGTAGAGCAACCATACAGAAAGGGAAGCTACGTGTGAGGAGTCAGTACTAAAAGAGAGATACCCCCACTTGTTTAAAACATAGGTAACCACAAATCTCGAGGACGAGATTCTTGTGAGGGGGGGAGACTGTAACAACCCTAAAAATTCCCTTAGGATTTGTTGAATGCAAAAATGTGAATTTAAAAAAAATTTGGTGAATTTTGTGCAAATCAACAAACATATAAGAGTGTCTTCTAATTGCTCCCTAAATTCCTAGGCAATTTTAATTCAAATTAAAAATAATTTGAAGTGCTAAGGACCAAATAGATGTGTTTTGGAGTTAATTTGGTTTTATTGGATTTTTGGTTGTGTTTGAATTCAAATTCTAGATTTGAATTCAAACAAATACTAACTAAACTAATTAAAACCTAAACCTAACCCTGTTGGGCCGAAACCCGTAGCCAAAGTCCAGAAACCACCCTCGAACTCTCTTTCCCGAGCCAACCAGCCAACCGGCCCAGCCGGCCTTTCGGCCCAGCGCCGGCCCAAACTTCTCCGCGTCCCCCTCATCTCTCTCACTGACAGGCGGGTCCCGCCTGTCAGCTTTCTCTCCCTCCTCTCCTTCTTCCCCGCGCCGACGCCCCGCGCTCTCCTTCTCTCTCTCTGCTGAGCCGCGTCCATGACCGAGCCGGTCCCATCGCCCTTCTCGCGGCCCGTCGCGATTGCGACGCGTGGCCCGAGCGGGCTCGCCTAACCATCTCGCCGTCCGTGCCCGAACCATAGCAGCCGCCGCCCCATTTAACCCCGCCAGAGAGCTCCATCCCCTCCAGCGCCGCCGCCCCAATTGGGGTTCACCAAGCCACTGATCCAGGAGAGGAGAGGGAGGAGAAGGAGCAGTGGAGGGAGGAGAAGAGGGAGCCGAGCCAAGGAAGACGCGAGGGAGGCCGAAGCTTCTTCCCCACGACGCCGCCGCCGAAGCCATCGCCGCCGCCCGTGGGAACGCCGAAGAGGAGCTGGACCAGAGGTGATCGTGGACGCAGGAGCTTCACCAGGCAGCGTCGAGTCTACCCCGAGCTGCAGCGAACGCCTACGTGCCCCTAGGTGAGCCACCCGCTGAGACCCCCTTTCTTCCCTGTCTCCGGCCGAGCGCCGTCGCTCCTTGCGCTCGCCGTCGCCGAACCGCCTCTGGGACCCGACCATCGAGTCGTGGCCATGTCTTGTGCAGGA
Organism: Echinochloa phyllopogon; assembly: GCA_033239725.1. Taxonomy (NCBI): domain Eukaryota; kingdom Viridiplantae; phylum Streptophyta; class Magnoliopsida; order Poales; family Poaceae; genus Echinochloa; species Echinochloa phyllopogon. The sequence continues at coordinate 49,125,621 of BTCW01000014.1, forward strand.
TCTCGTCGCGCCGCTATCGCACCCGCAACCCGCCGTCGACCGAGCCGCAGCCAAGGCCGCTGTGGCCGAGCTCCGCTCGTCGCGCGCGCACGCCGAGGCCGTGTCGCGGCCACGGGCAACCGTGTGCCTGCGCACGCGCACCCCCGCAGAGGCCGCGACGTCGCGTTCCAGCACGTGCTGGTATCGCGCGTGCGCGAGCCGCCGCAGCCGAGCCGTTTCCGAGCCATCTCCGCCCGCGCGTCGCCGGTCGCCGTGGCGCCATGGTCGCGTCGCCGCCGCTCGCGTCGGGGAGCCCAAGCCGCAGCCAAGCCCCACCTTTTTCTTGCCGGTTGTGATCCGCGAGCACCTAGCCGAGCCCTAGCACCGCATCTAGGCCAGCGCCGAGCCATTCCCGGCGAGATTCGCCGTCGACCAGCGCCACCGCCGTGCTCCAGTGCGCGCCGCGTGCGCGTCGCGTCGCGCCGTGGCCAGGCCACACCAACACCACGCACAGCACGGCACAAAGGATCCCGAGTCGGCCATAAACGGATCCCGTGCACCTGGCTCACGTGCACCGCACACACGGTTCACGGTGGACCGAGTCCACCGGAGCAGATCCAACAGCACCCCCTTCGTGGGCCTAAAGTTCGCGCTAAAGTCCAGTTTACCCCCCTGGACTTTCCTTTCGGCCCAATTCCGGCCCAGCAGCGTTTTCTTCTTTTTCTTTTTCGAATAACTGCGCTGACGAATGGGGCCCACATGTCACACACTGTGTGTCACTGACCGTTGGGGCCCACTGACCAGAGCTGACCGTTGACCGTTGACCAGTCAACGCTGACGTCAGCAGGGCCCACTGCTGACGTCAGCATGACGTCATGCTGATGTCAGCACGCTAATTTTTGTCTGTTTTCTTTTTCGGAAATTATTTAATATTTTCAGAAAATGATTTAAACTTGTAAATTTCATAATAAATCAACCGTAGCTCAGAAAAATATGAAACCAGTTTCTATATTTTTCTAAAATCATGATCTACGCGTTAGTGTAGAGTTTGGTGTTCTTTGGTACTTTTTTAATCGCTGTCTTAGTGTTTCTTTGCTAGTTGTTGACGTAAAATCCGCACCTCACGCCAAGCACACAGCAAGCCGAATTAGCTAGCTTCACACGTGGCCCGGGCTTTTGAATCCGGAAGCGTGCCAGTCAGTTTGCCTGAAAACTAACAAAGGGACAAAAAACGTTTAGATCAAAACCTGGAACGTGCCGGGTGAGACCAGACAGTTCCATATTTGCGGCATCAAAGCCAATCTCGAGAGACAGACAGCTACGAACAAGCTATCTGTCGGCAGTTAAAGCCTCATTCGGCAATCGGCAAGGCACACAGGGGGCGCACTGCCGAATGCGTGACGTAAGCATGACGAAAGATCGGCTTTCAACCGAATGAACATTGTAACGCATACTCTTAGCCGATTAACGAGAAACAAAGCATAATAGATAGATAAAAGGGTGAAACATGATCATAAATTCGCAGTAAACAAGGAATGCATAGGCCGAAAGCAGCACCCGTCAAGCATGATAACAAACAAGTTAATCCACCGCATGATACGACTTGTTTGAAATCACACCACTAATCAGATTAGACCAATCCACCGCATGATACAATCTAACCATGAAAAGCTAAAAGCACTCAATGTTTAATTACGAACTCACAACACAGTCACGAATTTACATTGAAAACAAGAATGCATAGGCCGAAAGCAGCACCCGTCAAGCGTGGCAACAAACAAGTTAATCCACCGCATGATACAACTCGTTTGAGGCCACACCACCAATCAGACTAGATCTATCCACCGCATGATACAATCTAATCGTGAAAGGCTAAAAGCATTCGTTGCCCAATGCAAACCCACGAACACACGTTCACTCGTGAGAGCACTACCGAATGCGGCTATTTAGCCGAATCGGGGTCCATGGCGAAGGAACAAGCCTAATCGGTAAAGATAAATCTATCAGATCGAATCGAATTCTAATCCACCGGATGATTAGCTCTAGGACGACCCAAAAACCTGCATCTACCGCATGATACCCGGTTCTGTCAAGATCTACACGATGCCGACAAGCTCGAACCCGCGACACGTGGCAACCTAGATCGGTTTCGAACTCGGCTATGAGGGGATAAGTCATCGCATCGTCAAGCAGAGCCGATTCTAGCCGATCTAGATTGGGCAAAGGTGTGTTGCATGAAATAAGCACATGGTAAAAACGAAGCAACACGGGGTAACTTAATGAATCTGTTAGATCTTGCCGAAATCTAACAGAGCCGGTAACTTGGTCCATACTAGATCTTAGCCCACCGCATGGCTCATGACCTAACAGAGGAACCTTCTTGAGACCACAACTTAAATCCACCGGATGATACTAAGCATGGTAACAAGACTACTTGCATCAAAGCTTAAATCCACCGCATGATACTAAGCATGATACAAGGTTGCCGGTACTTACGGAGGTCGACGGATCGATGACTCCTCTCGAAGAACTCGACGACTCGACTAAAGGACTCGATGTTGGCACGGGGCCGGTTTGTTGTATGATTGATTCGATTCTCTTCTTTACAATTGCCATGGGTTTATATTTATACCCAGGTCTTGATACAACTCCTAGTCGGACACGACTACAATACTTATTTCTAAAAATAAATGACGAATCTTCGTGCCCATATTGCGTTCCTTGTTCGAACCGGCCTTTTCCTTATATTGATCCACGTCATCATGCCTTCCCGAACGCTACCGCTCCTCGCCTGCGGAACAATGCCTCTGCCGAATGATGACGCATTCCCGACCGCAGAGTATCTCTGCCGAACGCTTTCAGAGAAAACCCCTTAGCCGAATGGCGACGCGTTCCCGACCGCAGAGCACCTTTACCGAATGCTTCAGAGAAAGCCCTTTAGCCGAATAGCATCCTTCCACCAAATCCGGCTCACATGTCAGCCTCTTCCTGGTGCTAATTTTTGGTGTCAACACATGCCCCTTCAATTTCGGGATAAAGGATACTTTTATCTTGGAATTGACCAGGAATCCCCAACATTTCCAGGCTGAGCCCGTTCGATTTCCGTTTTCCGTTCCCAAATCCTCAGAGTGCTTTCCCGAACTCAAACCCTAGTTCGTCGAATCCTTCAAGCTCCAATCTTCAAATGGCGAACCAGGATCAAATTCTTCAAGTAAGTTTCGTTTTCTTCAATCACATTCGGCATTAGTCTTTTCGAGCTGCATTTTGAATTCCCGAATCGCTCTTCTTTCGTTCTTGATAGGCTCTAACCACTGAAATCTTGACTCCTACTGAGGAGCCATCCGCATCTTTCTTCCTCGGCCCCTCAGGGAATCCAGATCCCTCCGAAATTATTGCGGCCGAGTCTCAGAGGATCCCTTTCAAAATTTCACTGACGAGACCTCACGAATGGCAAGATTCATTCAAGAACTGGCCTCTGCCCCCAATCGCCGGCTGGAGAAACTGGTACAAAAGGATTCTTGAAGATAAAAGCCCCCAGACGCAGAATTGGGACAGTCTTCGTATTTCTCATTGCTTGGAGCTATCTCTAGCCGAAACACCCAAGAATGAAAGTCTCCTGATTGCAGCTTGTCACTTCTGGTCCAATGGCATGAATGCTTTTCTCTTTGGTCACGGACCAATGACTCCAACCCTGGCCGATGTCTACATGATAACCGGCCTGAACATTACAGGGATAACACACCCATACAGGTACAAAGGTTCTTCCAAACAGACAGGGGTGAAGACTGGAGTCGGTTATAAGAAATACATCCAGACTTATATGCGTGATGGTCCTCTGACTGATGTTGAATACAGGGCCTTTCTGAACATGTGGCTGTGCAGATTTGTTTTCTGTGGTAAAGCCAATGAGCCAACTCTGAATCACATAGTAATGGCCGAAGACTTGGCTGCAGGCACACTTATCCCTCTCGGGAAATATCTCCTGGGAAGTGTCTATCACATGCTCCATCAGACTATTTATCAGATGCACACCAACAAGAAAATTTCCTGCGTTAACGGTCCCTGGTGGTTCGTTCAAATGTGGCTGCAATTGTACATGCACCAAATTGTCTCCATTGACCTCAACAGCCGACATTTCCCCTCGGTCAATTACCAGGAAGCAGAAGCCCAGAGCACCAAAGGCTGTCAAACCTATGGGGAAGCAGCCTCCACTATTGCTATCAATAAGAGCATTGGAGAACTGTTTGAACTTTTCTTCAAAGGCTTTGCCAACCCCCTCTGGTTCCCATACATGGACAATGACAATCTCACCCTCCCTTGTGAATTCAGCTTCGAGACTGGATGCATAGATGCAGAGTCCACAGCAATTTTCAACACTTTCATTCGGCCTTGCATCTTACCAGCTGAATTTTGTGGAGGAAGGCTGGTTCAAAGTTCATATGAATATTACCAGCCGAATATAGTAGCCAGGCAATTAGGATGTGGCCAAGTGCCCCCAAGATCATTTCTCCATGAATTCCTCAAGCCTAGGCAGATCATCAAAGACTCCACAGAAACAAGAAGAATTTTTGACTACAAGTGTTGTGCAGCCATCCACCAGATTGAACCTTTTGTGCCAACAGCACTTGCTCATCCTTCTTTCATCCTTTGGTGGCAAGAACTCCATGATCATATCTTCAATGTGCCAGTTCACCCTCTCTGCCTTGATTTGATGCCTGACTATCAGCCGAATTCAGAGGTAAATATGCTTATAATCCATCTGTTTTTCCAATAACGTCCTCTTTCATCGACTTTTAACTCTGTTATCCTGCAGAACATAGTCCCTGCCCCTCTGGCCAGAGCAATTGCATATAACATTGCAGGCCCAATATCTATTCTGGGGCATCACTCCCCTTCTTTGGCTCAAATAATGTCCAGGCCTGCCAGTCTGGATCCAATTCTTGCTGCACCACCTGCTGCCAAGAGGAAAACATCTTCTCTAATTGCCCCTTCGGCTATAAAGAAGAAAAGAACAAGCAGCAAAATAATTGCACAGGTCAAATTTCTCCTTCCTCGAGTAAAAACGCTAATTTCATTCTGCTCATTTCTGTTCCTTTATGATTTCAGGCCAAATCACAGCAATTGGCCATTAGCACAGGACCTGCCGACGCTTTAGTGATTGGTAAAATTTCTCACTATTTTGTCTTTAAAGTCCCTCTCCATCGGCATTGATTCATTTTTCAGTTTCAGAGCAAATCTCAATGGACCCAATCTTGGAGAGTTCTTCTTCTCATCAAGAACCAGCTTCAGCTTCACCTGATGTTCCTCAGCCAAAAGCTTCTTCCCCATCAAAAGATCTTCTAAGCTCTCCTCAGCACGACATACAAGAATCTTTGCCTGAGCTTGAGCTGCCCTCTCTCTCCATCCAAGAGATCAGGAATGAGGTAGAGATAATTACTCAATCTTCCCAGTTCTTTATTCAATGGATAATCATTAATTCGGCAATATCTCTTTCCAGGAGAAAATAACTTCATCACCCAGCTACTCATTTCCTTTGGATGATCTTGTTGCCGAACAAGTAGAGGAAATTTCTTCTAATCAGGCTTTATCAGAAGAAACCCAGGCAAAACTAAAGGAAATCTTCTCCTTTCTGCACAAAGACATCCAGGATCAAGTCAAGGATGCTGATCTTCTGAGAGATATGCTCGAGCCCATTGAACACAACCTTCCTTTTGACATTCAAGCTTCTTTGGAACCAATCTCTCAATTGGATCAACAATTTGCTGCAGTCAGACAGGTTCTGAAAAGTCAATCTTTACAACCAGCTTTAGAACAAAGAAGAGCCATAGCTAAGCAATCCTTGAAAGATCTGTATATTCAAGCTCAGAGTAATAAAGAATTGTCAGCTAGACTGCAGCCAGCACTTGATCTGAAGAGGACCAGAAAAGCTGAACTAGAAGCCGAATTGAGGACTCTGTCAACCGAAATCGAAGCTGACGAGAAGAAGTTAGCCGAACTCCCTGATCTGACAGAAAGGATACGAAAGGAAGCATCGGCAATTCTAACTGAAGATAAACAGCTCAAAACGAAACTCTCTGCTCTGATAAAAACCCAAGAAGCAGGCAAAAATCTTTTGGAGACCATTAATAGAATGATATCTGATGCTAAAGATGTAATCTCCAAGTACTTGGGTGTGTAGTTGTATTGAATATTTAATTAGCCGAATGTCTTACCAACTTTGTAGTCTCACCAATCTTTTGCTTTCTTCCTTGCTTTATTGTGAACAACACATTCGGCAAAGTTCAGTTGTAACATCGTCAGACCCGAAAAACGACTTAACACAACACAGCCGAATCCAATTCAGTAGAACCGAACCCGATTCGGCATGAATCCCAAACGACACGGCAACTGCTCGGTTCGTGGGGCTTTCTACCTTCCGAAATTTTGGGATGCGCGCCACGATCTCCGACCACGATCTCCTCTGCGGGTTCTATAAACAAACACCCAGGTAGCCTACAGTTTTCACCAAGCTTTTGGTCTTCCAAGTTCTTGCCGGCCCAAGCCATTCTTTTCCCATCCACAGTAACTCCGAGGAACTTCCAATGGCCGACAACAACAGGAGGCGCCCGGCCGCCGATGAGGCCGAAGGAAGCCGCGCCGGCGCTCGCCGCAGGTGATTGGCTGCTTACTTCTCTCCGTTCTTCTCGAGATTTCCTTTCTCTTTGCCGAATCTCTTTGTTTTCTCAGGGTAATCCAATGGATTGTCGTCGCTGGTGCGCCAGTTGCGGCTCCAGCCGCTGCTCCTGCGGCGTCCAGCTCTTCGAGTTCGTCCAATCGATCTCTCGAATCGGACGACTCCCGCTACACGGACGGCGACGCCCGCCGATTCAAAGCGGAGCGTGACGATACTCGCCGCGAGTTGGAGGTTATCTCCAAGCAAGCCGGGATTGCTGACCTTGAATGGCAGCACGAGCGCAAGCAGTTGCTTGAAGTCATTGATGGTGAGTCCTGTAATCTGCTCAATCTCAATTATCATCCTCCAAATGATATTAATCTGTTATCCCCTTGTAACCTTGCAGCGCGTGATACTGAACTTGATCGACTGAAGGCGCTGGTGGAGGAGCTGGCGGACAAAGTGAACGCCCAAGGGGACACACCCGAGGCACGCCTTGGTGCGGTGGCAGGCCGTGTCGACGAAGTGGCCTCCCATGGCGTTCCCTTGGGCGTCGCTACGGGTCTCGTCGCTATGTCGACGCACACCGGCACTGACTATTCCAGGATGCCGGTTGGTTTTGCCAACAGCAACCCAGAAGACATCGATGACATTGACGCCTCCATTGATCGTCTCGACGGCCATGGTGCTGCTATTGCCGATTCCATTCATCCCCAGTCTGTTTTGAACAGGCTCTTCCAGTAGTTTGTACTAGGGATTCGGCAATAAAACTTATCTTTTGTGATCTTGTATGAACTCCGGATGCAATATATTTTGTGCTAAGGGCAATACATTCAGTACTGGCCATTTTCTTTTTCTGTCAACATTTGTTCTGAAGACGGCTCCTTCCCGAATGCCGGCTATTCCAGTCGTTCTGACATTGAACATTTCAATCAACGATCAATCTCAACACTAGGATAATATTTCTTTAAGTATCTCCCATTGATGGCAGCAGTAAACTCCTCTCCTAGCAAAGTTTTCAGGATATATGCATTTCCAGGCACGCATCTGATCACTCTGAAAGGGCCCTCCCAGTTTGGAGACCACTTACCGAATGCACTGTATTTAGTCCCAATCGGCAATATTGCTTTCCAAACCAAATCTCCTTCTGTAAATTGCTTAACCTTTACCTTCTTGTTGTAATACTTAGCAACTCGCATTTTGTTCTTCTCAATATTCTCCAAGGCCCTGAGACGAATCATATGTAAATCTTCTAATTCATCCATCATTAAATCTTTATAATCTTTAGAACTTAAATCCTTTTGCAACTTAACCCTTCTCGAATCTGATTGCATCTCCCACGGCAAGATAGCATGGTGTCCATACACTAATTCATAAGGAGATGTTTTTGTAGCCCCATGAGGAGCCATTCGGTAAGCCCACAACGCTTCATTGAGTACCGAATGCCACCTTCTTGGCTTTTGATCAATTTTCTTCTGTATGATTTTAATCATAATCTTGTTAGAAGCTTCTGCTTGACCATTAGCTTGAGCATAATAAGGAGAAGAATTCAGTAATTTTATCCCCATACTTTCAGCAAAATCTCTGAATTCTGAAGATGTAAATTGAGTCCCTTGATCAGTGGTGATTGTCTGAGGAATCCCGAATCTGTAAATGATATGTTCTTTAACAAACTCAACCATATTTTCTGATGTCACTTTCTTCAACGGAACTGCCTCAACCCACTTAGTAAAATAATCAGTTGCTAAAAGTACGAACTTATGCCCCTTACTCGATGGAGGATTTATTTGGCCAATCAAATCTATTCCCCATCCTCTGAATGGCCATGGCTTGATAATGGGATTCAAAGCCGACGCTGGAACTCTCTGAATGTTTCCAAATTTCTGACAGTCTTGGCATCCCTTATAATATTCAAAACAATCTTCCAACATTGTCGGCCAGTAATATCCAGTTCTTCTAATAACCCACTTCATTCGGTAAGCTGACTGATGTGCTCCACATAATCCGTCATGCACTTCACTCATCAACCTCTTTGCTTCTTCTTGATTTAAGCAACGTAATAATATCCCGTCCAAGGATTTATAATATAAATCTTTATCAAGAAGAACAAACTTTATAGCTTTATACCTGAGTCTTCTAGAAACTTTCTGGGATGGATTCTCCAAATAATCGGCAATTTCTTTCCTCCAATCCTCTTCTGCCAGATTACTCCCGAAAGCATATACATCATTAGCAAAAACTTCTTGAAGCTCTTTATAACCCGAAGCACTTTGAGCCAATCTGTTTGCCTCTTCATTGTCTCTCCTAGGAATATGCTGCAGAATTACTGACTGAAACTCCTTTAAGATTTGCTTGCATTCTTCATAGTAATTCCTTAAGACATCGTTTCTGCACTCATATTCGCCATTCAGTTGCCTTATGACTAATTCTGAATCTCCAAAAATTTCAACTGCAATGGCCTCTGCTTCTTTCAAGTATTGAAGTCCTCTGAGCAACGCTTCATACTCGGCTTGATTATTAGTGACAATAGGTTGAATAGGAATAGCAAATTCAAATACCTCTCCTCTTGGCGAAATTAACAAAATACCTATTCCACCACCTTTGTCACATGAAGATCCATCGAAGAATAATACCCAAGGAGTAATTTCAAGTAAATTAATTGATGAATCGTGATGCTCAGTAATGAAGTCAGCAATAATCTGTCCCTTAACAGCCTTTGCCGATTCAAACCTTAACTCAAATTCAGACAAAGCTAAAATCCATTTGCCAATCCTTCCGCTCAAAATCGGCATAGACAACATGTGATTTATCACATCAAACTTTGAATACACAATGCATTCGGCATGTAGTAAGTAGTGCCGAAATTTTGTACAGGAGTAATAAACACATAAACAAAGCTTCTCAGTAGCCGAATACCTCGTTTCGGGATCAAGCAACTTTCGGCTAAGGTATGCAACTACCCTTTCCTTTCCCTCGAATTCTTGTATGAGGGCCGATCCAATAGTTTGGGCATCGGCCGCCACGTACAACTTAAAAGGCTTGTTTAGCTGTGGAGGCACCAATACTGGTGGTTCTTTCATGTACTCCTTGATCTCATCGAAAGCCTTCTGTTGTTCGTCGCCCCATACAAACTTCTGATCCTTTTTTATTTTCAACAGCGAGGAAAAGGGCAACACCTTTTGTGACAAGTTTGATATGAATCTTCTCACAAAATTTATCTTGCCAAGCAATGATTGTAACTCTTTAAGATTAGTTGGAGGAACAATTTCATCAATTGCCTTCATGCTTTTCTTACCAACTCCTATTCCTCCTTCATGTATCAAAAATCCCAGAAACTCTCCAGCCGAAACTCCAAAAGCACACTTGTTCGGGTTCATCTTAAGCCCATGCTTCCTGGTGCATTCTAGAGTTTTCCTTATGTCAGCCAAATGGGACTCATGATCCAATGACTTGATCACCACATCATCAATATATATTTCCACAATCTTGCCGATCAACTCATGAAAAATATAATTCATAGCCCTTTGATAAGTTGCACCAGCATTTTTCAATCCAAAGGTCATGACAACCCATTCAAACAACCCTATGTGTCCAGGACACCTGAAAGCTGTCTTTACTATATCTTCCAATGCCATAAAAATCTGATTGTACCCTGCATTACCATCCATGAAACTGAGCACTTTGTATCCAGCAGCAGCATCAACCAACGAATCAGCAATAGGCATTGGATACCCATCCATGGGTGTAGCCTTGTTTAGATCTCTAAAATCTATGCAAACCCTCATTTTTCCATTTTTCTTATAGACAGGAACGATATTAGAGATCCAATCCGCGTATTTACATGGCCGAATGAAATTTGCATCTAGTAATCTTTCAATCTCCTTTTTCACATCGGCCAACACTTCTTCCTTGTAGATTTTTCGGGGTGGTTGCTTGTGAGGCCTGTAACCAGGTTTGATTGGTAACCGATGCTCAACAATAGAATGGTCTAGACCGGGCATCTCCGAATAATCCCAAGCAAAACAGTCTTTGTATTCTTTTAACAATGTCACCAACTTTTCTTTGAAAACCGAATCCAAGTTAGCACTGATAAATGTCGGCCTTGGCTTGTCACCATCTCCAATGTCCACTTCTTCCAATTTATCGGCCGACACAAATCCACGTCCTAATTTTCCATCAGTTCCATCAATTGGATTTTCCATCAAAAATTACTATGAGAGCCGACTGCTTCGATCGGCTGTTGATCACTGCTGGCTGGTGCAACAGGACCTTCTCCCCAGTCTTTGCCTGAGAAACAATCTATGCCTTGATATTCCCAGAAAGTTGGTTCCATATTTGCCACGCTTATTGAATCATCTGCTTGGACAATCTCCACCTCATCATCTATCCACTGAATAAGCTGTTGATGCATAGTAGATGGAATACAACAATTTGCATGAATCCAATCTCTCCCAAGCAGCAAGCTATATGCCCCTTTGCCCTCAATGACAAAGAAAGTCGTAAGCAGAGTCTTGGACCCAATCATCAGATCAACGTGCACGCATCCCTTGGTGTCCGAAGGATTTCCAGCAAAATCATTTAGAATTATGCTCGTTGGTGTCAAATCTCTAGGGCCCATACCAAGCTTCCTGAATGTGGTATATGGCATTACATTGACAGCAGCTCCTCCATCGACAAACATCTTGGTCAACGGTTTGCCATTAACATACCCCTTCAAGTACAGTGGCTTCATGTGCCGATTCTGGGCTGGCTTCTCAAAAACAGCTTGTTTGTTCAACATCAATTGTGCCATTAACCCAAATCGTTCGGCATCATCTACATCGGGCAATGTCTCTTCCTGTACAATTTGGTTAGCTGGAGCCATGAATTCATTCGGCAGAAAACATACCATACATGTAGGAGCCGAATGACCATGTTCGTCAGGCCTGTCTTTCGGGAGCCATATTGATTTCACCTTGACCTTTGCTTGCTTCAATTCCCGATTCCTCAGGCGCTGTACTCTTCTCTTCTGGCTCTTCCTCAAACCAGGTGGGCACCATTGTCCTTCTTGCCAAACATAAGCATGATCTTCTTCTTCTTCACGATCAACCCACCTGTTATTGCATTCAGGACAATTATTCCATGTGGGAAGCTTCAAACCTTCGTTCCAACAGTGTTTGAAGAATGCACACCCCCAATGCGCACGTTCCTGCTCTCGAGCATACTCCTCTTGTTCTTCCTCAAACCTTTCTTCTTCGCGCCTTCTTTTCTCCTCCTCGTATTCACGTCTCTGGTAGTGCTCCTTTTCTTGCTGACGCTGCCATTTATTGAGGAGAATACGTGTAGTAACCCTAGGTTTAAAGGATTTTCCCACTTCAAATTGGCTATTCGGGAACCGAAGATCTTTCTGGCGAATCTGTTCAATTGTGATCTGCCGAGTGGGATCAACTGAACCATCCTGTCTTGCCTTCTTTGAAGTTAAAACTTTCAATCCTCCCTTTTCTCTAGATGGAACAGCATTCACCATGTTAACCGAGAACCCGATCATATTCTGAGGGAAAGGGTTACTGTCCAGTTTCATCTTGTTGTCGAATTTCAGATGTCCTTCCTGGATAGCTTTCTGAATCTTCATCCTAAAGACTCTGCATTCATTAATGGAATGAGAATTTCTATCATGAAACCCACAGTACCTTTTGTCTTTGACTCCATTAGGCCGAAGCATGGAATGCCCCTCTGGCAATTTGATTCGGCCTTCTTTCACCAGGAACTCAAACAATTTGTCCGCCTTAGTCACATCAAAATCATATGTCCCCTTCATCTGTTTGATCCATCTTTGAGCCATTGTAACTGGTTCTTTGCTCCACACTATCTCTGCTGCGGCTATCTCCTCACTATCTTCATACTCATCTTCTTGATCTGCTCTTTCAAGGAACTGGTTATAGATGTCAGCTACATCATTATTTTTAGCAAATCTGGCATCTTTCTTGAAACCATATGCCTGGTTACTCATCAAGGCTAATCTGTGCGACAACTGGCCCAGATCATCAAACTCCATCCCGAATAGCTTCTCCCGAATGGCAGGCAGCATGCCAGCTACAGCCATACCAGCCAGCTGGTCATCAGGTATGTTCAGAGAAAAGCACATGCTTTTTGTTTCCCTAAATCTCCTGAGGAACTCCGTAGGTGTTTCATTATTCCTCTGCCTTAAGCTGGTCAAATCAACCAATTTTTTCTCGGTACTGCCAATGTAGTAATGAGCATGGAATTTCTGCTCCAGGTCTTTCCAAGTACAAATCGACTGAGCAGGCAAAGAAGCAAACCATGTAAAAGCTGGACCCGTCAGTGACAAAGGAAAGTATCTGATTCTGAAAGCCTCATCTGCCGAAGCTTCTCCAAGCTGCATAAGATATCGAGCTATATGCTCCACAGTACTTGTATCATCTTGTCCCGAGAATTTGGTGAATTCTGTAGGAACCTTGACTCTATTCGGCAATGATACCCTTTGGTACCATTCTGGGAAAGGAGATGAGTACATGTACCCCTGATTTTTAGGCTTCAGACCGAATTGATTTTGCAATACATCGGTCATTTTTTGCACCATGAGGTCAATACTGGTATCTTGATTCCCTGGTCTCCCAGCAAGCATGCCTGCAGTACCAACATATCCAGGATTCGGGAGAGCGTCGATAGCATTGTAATCCATAAACTCTGAATATCCGTTTCCATACATGTCCCTTTGCAGCCTATTGTTCAAGGGAGATATCTTGTAAGCAGAAGCAGGTGGATTCCCTGTGGTGCCGAATGCCATATCACCATATGTGCGAGTTTTCGGCAGTGCAGGCTGAGGGTTTTGCTGAATCGGCTGACCGTTTGTATCTTTAGTACCAGAAGCTCCAGTTTCATCAGCATTCCCTTTACCATGTGGTTTCTGAACTGGTGCTTGAACATTGAAATATGTTGGGCCACCCAATTGCCCATGCATCTGCTCGAAGGGTTTATCCACATGCTGACCAAAAATGCTTACCATTATATGCCGAAAGCTGTTCAAGAACGCAGCATTGTGATTGGACATTGCTTCCCCCAAAGCTTTGTATAACAAGCCCGAGAATCTCTCCCTCTCTTCTTCTTCAGTAAGATCAGATTGCCCAGGAAGGAGAACTCTTGGCAGATCGGACTTGAGAAAAGGTGCACCACTCCTGTTCTTGGCGAAAGACAGTAAACATTTGTTAATGAATTGGTCAGCAGCAGCCTTTACCATCTGTTGATGCTCTTCAGACAATTCTTCCAAAGTGACATCCATGATGTCGCTCAACTCAGGCATCTTGAAAACTTGTGTGTGTCCCACCGGGCGTGCCAAAAAGTGTGTTGACGTAAAATCCGCACCTCACGCCAAGCACACAGCAAGCCGAATTAGCTAGCTTCACACGTGGCCCGGGCTTTTGAATCCGGAAGCGTGCCAGTCAGTTTGCCTGAAAACTAACAAAGGGACAAAAAACGTTTAGATCAAAACCTGGAACGTGCCGGGTGAGACCAGACAGTTCCATATTTGCGGCATCGAAGCCAATCTCGAGAGACAGACAGCTACGAACAAGCTATCTGTCGGCAGTTAAAGCCTCATTCGGCAATCGGCAAGGCACACAGGGGGCGCACTGCCGAATGCGTGACGTAAGCATGACGAAAGATCGGCTTTCAACCGAATGAACATTGTAACGCATACTCTTAGCCGATTAACGAGAAACAAAGCATAATAGATAGATAAAAGGGTGAAACATGATCATAAATTCGCAGTAAACAAGGAATGCATAGGCCGAAAGCAGCACCCGTCAAGCATGATAACAAACAAGTTAATCCACCGCATGATACGACTTGTTTGAAATCACACCACTAATCAGATTAGACCAATCCACCGCATGATACAATCTAACCATGAAAAGCTAAAAGCACTCAATGTTTAATTACGAACTCACAACACAGTCACGAATTTACATTGAAAACAAGAATGCATAGGCCGAAAGCAGCACCCGTCAAGCGTGGCAACAAACAAGTTAATCCACCGCATGATACAACTCGTTTGAGGCCACACCACCAATCAGACTAGATCTATCCACCGCATGATACAATCTAATCGTGAAAGGCTAAAAGCATTCGTTGCCCAATGCAAACCCACGAACACACGTTCACTCGTGAGAGCACTACCGAATGCGGCTATTTAGCCGAATCGGGGTCCATGGCGAAGGAACAAGCCTAATCGGTAAAGATAAATCTATCAGATCGAATCGAATTCTAATCCACCGGATGATTAGCTCTAGGACGACCCAAAAACCTGCATCTACCGCATGATACCCGGTTCTGTCAAGATCTACACGATGCCGACAAGCTCGAACCCGCGACACGTGGCAACCTAGATCGGTTTCGGACTCGGCTATGAGGGGATAAGTCATCGCATCGTCAAGCAGAGCCGATTCTAGCCGATCTAGATTGGGCAAAGGTGTGTTGCATGAAATAAGCACATGGTAAAAACGAAGCAACACGGGGTAACTTAATGAATCTGTTAGATCTTGCCGAAATCTAACAGAGCCGGTAACTTGGTCCATACTAGATCTTAGCCCACCGCATGGCTCATGACCTAACAGAGGAACCTTCTTGAGACCACAACTTAAATCCACCGGATGATACTAAGCATGGTAACAAGACTACTTGCATCAAAGCTTAAATCCACCGCATGATACTAAGCATGATACAAGGTTGCCGGTACTTACGGAGGTCGACGGATCGATGACTCCTCTCGAAGAACTCGACGACTCGACTAAAGGACTCGATGTTGGCACGGGGCCGGTTTGTTGTATGATTGATTCGATTCTCTTCTTTACAATTGCCATGGGTTTATATTTATACCCAGGTCTTGATACAACTCCTAGTCGGACACGACTACAATACTTATTTCTAAAAATAAATGACGAATCTTCGTGCCCATATTGCGTTCCTTGTTCGAACCGGCCTTTTCCTTATATTGATCCACGTCATCATGCCTTCCCGAACGCTACCGCTCCTCGCCTGCGGAACAATGCCTCTGCCGAATGATGACGCATTCCCGACCGCAGAGTATCTCTGCCGAACGCTTTCAGAGAAAACCCCTTAGCCGAATGGCGACGCGTTCCCGACCGCAGAGCACCTTTACCGAATGCTTCAGAGAAAGCCCTTTAGCCGAATAGCATCCTTCCACCAAATCCGGCTCACATGTCAGCCTCTTCCTGGTGCTAATTTTTGGTGTCAACACTAGTAGTCGCGTCTTATTTTATTTTCCGCGACCCTAGGAGTTCCGGAGAGTCAGGAGGAGCCAGACCACTACGACAACTGCTTTGACGAAGACGAAGACTTTTGCCCAGGTTCACGCCCGACCAAACTCTGAAATACCTATTAGACATGCAACTAGTATGCTAGCGCTTTACTTTACTCGCATGATAAACTTGCACTGCCTTTGATAATATCCTGCTACCTTGCTACCTACTACTCACTTTATGGAATATGCTATGCTATGCATGTGTTGGGATGGTTGTGATTTGATCCTCTTGGCGTGAGTTGTGGGTGGTATGGGAGGAGTAGTGCAGCTAGGCGGTGTAAGCGAGTAATAACTACTCGATCGTTTGATCGGGGTGCTTGGGGACTGCACTCGGGCAGTCCCTATGGGGTATCTGTTGCGGGTACATGGTTGATGGATACTTGGGTTATTTGAGGATTTTGGGCGGCAATACCTGTTATGGGTGCCGATTGCGGACCGTTGCGGCGGATCGCTTATGACGCTGATACTCGCTTTACCGACAAATAAGGACCGAGTCGAGTTCCACCTTTGGACGTGGGAATACCGTGCTCACCATCTACCCAGTATGGGGAGGGTTCCAGCAAGCCTACTCTAGTGCGGCGCCGAAACTGTAGGAGAATCGAGCTTGATATGTGTAAGGGGGACTCGTTGCGGCGTACTCTCCCTGATTTACCACGGCCCCCGACTGGCCCCAGTGGGAAGGTTTCACATCCCTGGGGCAGATGTTAGATCAGATGTTTCCCGAGCCCAGGGAGACAGGATTGGCGCCGTTACTGTTTAGGGTCTTTGCTGTGGGTTGTGTCTCAGGTTGGTTGCGGACTAGCCTTGCAGCCCGGATGGATTCCTAGAGTGCCACCTCTGCAGAGTGTAAACTATACGTATAGCCGTGTCCACGGTTACGGACGACCCGCTTCTGATAAGTTCCGACTAGCATGGGAATCTGCTTTCTTACCTCATCCTTTGATTCGGGTTATGAGAGATTGGTCCAGCATTGCTGATGAGACAAGGTGGGGAGGGAGCTCACCGAGTCGACTAGTGAGCGAAAGGCGTTGGTGGATGATGTTTGCGGGAACCTGCTGTGGCAGGACGAGCCCGATGGGAATGTGAGGCTGATGGTTGGATTTGGGGAGTGGATGTGCGTGTGAGGGAAGGAGTTGGTGATGAGATGAATTTGGGTTATTGCTGCTGCTCGCATAAGAAAACCCTGGCTCAAACCTTGATTATTTCTATACCTTAGAATAGGCCACTATAAAGCTTGCTTCATATTATGGTTGGTGACGTGGACCTGTCCCATTTTCCTTGGGGACAGACTTTGGGTTCTCAGGTGAAGACCCCGACCACGAGTTCAACCAGGACGGGTGGTACGATTGAAGGGTGCGCGCTATGCTCAAGGATGCCTGTGGAGGAGTGGTCCCTGATGTTCTAGCTACCGTTGCGCAGTTGTTTTCTTATTGTCGATTTAGCCCAGAGGGCTTGTACCAGACGCTATGTTTTATATATGTCATGTATTGGATCTTTTATCATTATATGGATGTGATATTCGACTGAGATGAGTTCTGTACGAGATAGCTGCTATTCCTGGGACTATCTCGAGGGTACAGGGAGTCGGATTCTCGTCGTTGAGGATCCGGTTCGTTTCAAGATAGATGGGGTGATGTTTGATACCTTAGTCCCTTGGGCCATGAGGCACATGGGAGCTTCATCATCACTATCTTGATAGTTGTTGAAGAGTCTAGATGTTGATGTAGGGACTTAAATGGCAAGAGTTGCCACTTCATCATCGGAGTTATCACTCGAAGAATCCCACCCTTGGCCAACATGAGCACTTCCAAACTTCTTCTTGTACTCTTGACTCTTCTCTTTATATCTCTTCTCCTTGTCAAAGTACTTGTCCTTCGACTTCTTGTCTTGTTTGTCATTTTTCTTGCGGGGGTAGTCGGCAATGTAATGCCCTTTCTCCCCACACTCGTAGCATCTTCTTTGAGACATGTACCTCTTGTCGCCCTTGTTCTTCATGAACCTCTTGAAGTTCTTCACCATCATGGCGGTTTCTTCATCGGTGCTATCACCATCACTTGAGTCTCCTTTCTTCTTGGAATTGAAAGTCTTTTCAATTGACTCAACCTTCTTGCTTGGTTCGGCTTTGAGAGCAATGGTCTTCACTTCGGTTGGTTCCGTCGATCTAGCTACATCCAAGTTGTTCATTTCATGATATTATAATTTGTTGAACAACTCCATGGGTAGCATCTTCTTGAACTTGCCCTTCTCCCTAATCATGGTGGCAAGCATTGGGTTCTTGGGTGCATATGCTCTAAGCATCTTCTTGGTCACTTTGTGCTCATCCCAATCTTTGCTACCTAGCATTCGTATCTCGGTGACAAGTAGCTTCAACTGATCATACATCTCTTGGAGAGTCTCATCCTTCTTCATGACAAAGGCTTCTAGTTCTCCTTGTAGAAGATCAATCTTGCCTTCCTTGACCACATCAGTCCCTTCATGAGACAATTGAAGAGTGTCCCAAAGATCCTTTGCAACTTCAATTCCTCTAACCTTGTTGTACTCATAGGGACTAAGAGCACTTCTAAGAACCATCACGGCTTGAGAGTTGCGGAAGAAATCATACTCTTGTTCACAACTTGGCTTGGCGTCTTTGTCAACACCTATATTCACAACGGTCCAAAGAGAAGGGTGAAGACCATATAAATACATTTTCATATCATCACTCCAATGAGCAAAGTCAACCCCATTGAATTTGGGAACTTTGCCCATTGGAACCGATGAGAAATTAAGACTAGTTGGATCAAGAGATTTGTTAGATGATGATGTCTCATATTTATGAGACACGGAGTGGAGTCCATCCAACACTTCTTTTTCCTTTAGCTTTTTCTTGAGAAGCTTTTGAGCCTTCCTTTTGGCCTTTTCTTGAATTTTCTTCTTCATCCGATGGAAGTTCCGATGCTAGGATCGGATCTTCCGATGGGAAACAACCCGAAACCGAGCCAGCCGGAACTTCCGGTCGGATCTTCCGGCCTAAGTTCCGACCAAGCAGACAACATGTGAAAGTGACTTTGTGTGTCTCTCAAGTGGATTTTCATCTCAAGCATAGCACTTAAAACAACTAGAATTTGTCGAACACGTCCCCCTTGATAGTACGGTGGTCCTATACTCAAATTCAAACCGAAAATCAAATTAAATTCTTCGATCGAGTCCACCACCATAAGAAATTGAATTGGGGACCTTATTTTCACATTTCTTTTCTTTTCTTTCATTTTATTCCTGCACAACTCAATCAAAGCATTATATCCAAATTTCTATTGTCATTAATCACCAAAATAGATTAAGTGCCTAGATGCACTTTCAAATACAAAGGCTTATAAGTTGTCTTCACCCTTGCTAAACTAGCAATGTGGCACTAAAAGCGTGCATCCCGCACTTATGGGCCACTACTGGGCCATACAAACTAGACCGGATATGACATTAATTCACGCGCACAACTATACTTCAAAGTCGAAACACCTGGTTGTAACACCCTAATTTTCATCACATTAAATTATTAGAATTTTCTAGGATTTATTTAAGGGTCAATTAAAATTTCTATGATTAATTGGAATTTATTCTAGGCTCTAAAATATTTAATATCACTTAAATAAATTATAGTAAGATAAGTGATTGTTGCATTACATGCTGGTGCATTTTTGTTTTGTTGCTTGTCTTTGGTTTGAATTTAAATTTCTTTTAAATTCAAACTGAATGTGTTTAGTTTTGATTGTTTTAGCAAGAGTTCGATTTCGCCCCCTCAACTTCCAGCCCGGTTCAACTCCAGCCTTTCGCTCCAGAGCCGGCCGCTTCACTCCTCTTGGGCCAAGCCCATCCTCCGGCCCAGCATCATCCTCGCGGCCCAACTCACCCCCTTCCCTCTCCACTCCCGCCGACAGGAGGGCCCCACCTGTCGGGGCTGTCTTCTTCCTTCGGCGCGAGTCCGAGTCGAGCTCGGAGCTCCGCCGCCGCGTCGGGTTTCCTTCCTTCGATTCTCGTGCGACTCGTGGATCCCCTTGAGGACCCTCCCCGCATCTTCGTCGCTCTCCTTCCTAAGTTGGACCCCCCCCCCTTCTCCTTTGGAAAGAAGCCGGCCGTATGGAAGGCGATAGCCGCCGGCGTCCGAATCAAAATCTGTGCGTGTCACGCCTAGGTGGGTTCCAGGGACTATAAAACCAAGCTCCCCGCACCCCGAAACCCTCGCCCAACCCTCCACCCGAAATCCAGGAGCTCCCAAGCTTGCTAGCGCCCCGCATCGCCGCCTTTGTTCGCCGGCCGTCGATCTCCCCCGTTGTTGCCTATCTCTCAACGAGATCAAGCACAGGAGCTTCGCAAGAAGGTAACGAGGCTGCCTGAGTTGATCCCGTGCGTGTTTGTGCCTTGGACCAAGCCTAATCCGTCGCCATTTCTACACAGCATCGCTGGAGCCGCCCCTCCTCGTCGTCCGTGCACCTCGCCGCCCGATCGTTGTTGACATCACCCTAGGTGAGCTTGGCGTTCCCTCCTGATGCTTCTGGTGCCAGTCGCGTCGTGAATGGTGGCTTGTAGGCCGAGTTTTGTACAACTCCGGCGAAGTTCCGCCGTCGGCCGAGCGGCGCCGCCGTGCTGCGAATTCGTCATCGGCGCAGCAGTTCCCCAGCGCGTTCCAGCCCTTAGATCTAGATCCTATGGCTCAGATTCAATCTGACCAAGCCTCGTACCGGTCAGCTGTGGCACATTTGTTAAATAGCCCCTCTATTTTTCCTAAATCAACCCGTAGTCCAACGTAGTTATAAAAATAATTACAGATCGGTCATTTTTCTTCAATTTAGCCCCTGATCTTTTTAATATTAGTGTGTGCAGTCCTGGTAAGGTATTTTTACGCGTTAGCCCTTAAAGATTTAAGCATAATTATGTTTTCCCCTGAAACTTGTTTTAGCCATATCTTTCACGTTTTAGATCCGATTTTAGTGATTCTTTCGCTCATGTGATCCTTGTAACGTGTAGATTAATTTTATAGCCCTATTTTGTTCTGTTGATACTATTTGGTGTACTGTTTCTTATTGTTTTATTTTGTCTCTTGTATGTGCTTGTGTGATGCGTTTAGAAGCCGTGTCGTTCGAGGGATTCGAAGAGCAGTTCGAGTACGACTTTGAGCAGCAAGGCTTTGGAGGAGGCAAGTGTATTTTTGATCATCTCTTTGCGGTCCTATTATTCACCAAATAAAAGATACACTTTACTTTTCCGCATTGCATTAATTTGATGGGTCCTATGTTAAGGAGTTCCTAGTCTTTTACCACTGTCCTTGTTGCACCTGGGAAGCTTTGCTTATGTTGGGTAGAATATTGCTTAGTTGCTAAACTTGGGCATGGTAAACTTTGGGATTCAATTATTAAACTGGATTTACTTCATGTTCATACCCTGTTAACTCAAGATCATATGTTAAATGGAACGTGGAGTGACCACCCAGGAAAACAGTACAACCATAAGATCAACGGGCTCTGATCTTGGCTGACTAATTAGAAACTCTAATATGTGCATGTCTTACCGAAATGGCATGTGGGGTAGACTTCGATGAGGTATAGCCCGGTCCTTTTGAGCTGTGGGCTTAGCTAAGAGACAGATCTCATTAGGGAGGGTTATGCTTTGCTTGGATTTTGAAACCTTAGCGGGCTGTACTTATTAGGAAATCTTTGTAAAGGCCTCGTAGTGTATCCCAAGCCACACACTTTTGTGTTTTTATGAGGTTGGCTCCCTCAGGCATGAGTGGGAAAACACGACTTATGGTGAAAGTGTACAACCTCTGCAGAGTGTAAAACTGTTATAACAGCCGTGCTCCCGGTCATGAGCCGTGCTCCCGGTCAAACTGTGTCAGCTTTATCCTTGTTTAGCCTTGCATGTCATTTATTTACTCTACACTTGCTGAGTACCAACCATAAATGTACTCATCCTTGCTTTATGCAACGCTGTTCAGTCCAAGGTGATTTGGAAGAGTTTTCAGAGGATTTCCAGGAGTACTAGGCGTATGTGTTCACCGGTCAACTGCCTGTGGAGTTGATGGATTATCCGCTGCTAGTTACTCGCTTTACTTTTCGTTAAAGACTTATGTCTTGGAGTGTTATAATGATACAGTAACTCTTTTATTCGATTATGCACTGTCTTATGTTATTTCACTTATGACGTCTATCATATGTGTGAATTTTTGATCCTGACGCACATATGAAATGCACCTGGTTTTCCTTCTAAAAGGACACTGGTTAAGTTGAAGCCTGCCGAGATGGACGCTAGAGCTTGTCAACTTGTGGCGCGATAGGCAGGCCAGGTCGGAAGTCATGGCGATATTGGAGGATATCCGGGTGCTGAGTAGCTCCTGCCTCTCATTCGAGCTTATGCATGTAAATTGGGGAGCGAACTGTGTAGCACATGAGTGTGCTCAATTTGCTACTAGTTCTAGGAGTGATGGTGTATGTGGCATATATCAAGCACGGAGCTTCCTTGTTCAGCCTATGCAGCGTGATTGTACTCTAATACTCTATGCTTGAGATGGCCTTTTCCAAAAAAAAGATGCAGCGTGATTGTACTCTACTACTCTATGCAGCATTCACGGAGCATACACTTGTACTAGTTGGAAAAATCTTGGTAAGGTGTGTATAGAAAGGTCTAGATGATTTTGAATACCGAAACAATATAGAGTAGTAGAGCATTCACGTGTGGCGCAGCGGTGAAAACTGTGTGCGCGGCGCACGCAAGCCGGGGCGTGGCCACAGGTTTGAGCTCACGATTGGCAGCCCGGCAAGGCTCTGAACGCAAAGGTTGAACGCAAAGGTAGATCAGCGTCATGTCAGAGAGCTGGTAGGCTTCATCTGGTTGCTGCGCAGAGCGTGGGAGGGGGAAGGCAGCGGCTCCTCCTATCTATTATTTATGGGGAATTGTTAAATCAAATGTGACTTCAAATTTCAAAGAAAAACTAGAGCAGGCTAAGAGAAATTAGATCTCCTTTGTATTAAGAAGAAATAAAGACCTAATTTTGCGTTGAAGAAGACGGAATGTGTGAGAGGAAGTGAGGGGAAAGGTACTATGCATGGCTAGCCAGTTGTTTGGATACGGAAATGGGCATATGGAAACTGTTTAGATTACATGTGGTCTTTACTTTCTCATGAAGCTATCTGTCCAGTAAGTTGATTTATCTTTGGAATTGTTTGTTTGATCAGGTGGTAGAGAGTGATAATCCCTACTCTATCGTCATCTCTGGTGTCCTCAATACAGTGCTTCTGCTATCTATGCTTGCACCACTTATCTACAGAGGCCCAATGGAGAAGTCTATTGCTATATACAACACTTATTCTACACTCGCTGGACTTGTAAACAGCGCTGCTTGGCTTCTGTACTGATGCTAGAGAGAGATAATTGTATTGACCTGATCATCTTAAACGTGGTCTGCTTCGTATCTAGCTTTGGTTACCTCCTGGCAGTTTTCAAACAATCAAAATCAACTGTCAAAGTGAGTTGATTTGCAGTCTACATCAGTAAAATTTAATTATATATGTTTGCGAATTTGTGAGTATCCAATCTTTTCTGCAGGCAAATATCCTCATTGTGTTTACTGCACTGGTTTTCATGACTGTTTTCATACTGCTTCAAGTTGATTTGGAGAAGGATACAATGTTAGCAAAGGTGTTTGGCGTTGGAAGTATGATAGCTACTGTTAGTTTCCTGGTCATTCAGCTAGCAATCCAATTGGTACTGCTTGACCTTGAGTCCAAAAAAAAATGTTTGTAAAGATAGTATCAACCAACTAATCTCTTTTCCTTTGTATCTCAATGGGATGAGGAAAGTCCATGTCATGCGACTGCTGTGCAGTGTATTACCTAACATAGCCATGAGCATCTGGACATTGGTATACACTTTACTGTATCATCATGATAGAACTATTATTGTGGTATGCAGCTATATACAACACTTTATGTCACTATGAGTTCTTGTTTAATTCCATTATCTGTAAAAGAAGAATCCTTGGCTCCTTGTCTAATGGCGCTCTGTTTTCAGATTTCATCAGCGATAAATTGTGCATTCCAGTTTCTCGACCTTATTTTGATGACAGTAGCACACTATAAAGCTATTCTTTATTGGCTATCTCAAATGGTACAAATCATCAGTGAGAGGATTAAAGGGAGGCACAAAGTTACTCCTCTGCTTGTTTTATTTATGCTCTGGCTAAGTAATGTAATACACTCTTTGTACTGAAAAGGAATAACGTATTGTTTGTGTATGAATTTTGACTGTTATAGTTTGTGTTACTTGATGCTATTGAAGTTGCAGCAATGGAGCATAAAACAAACGTGGAAATCCCTATGGGGAACATTAGGCGTGTAAACAGTGCACCTGCACTGCTTCGGATGGAGGTCAAAGTGCACACTGTTGTTGCAGATGTGGCAGTTGATCCAGATATAGATGCACATATAGAAGTTGGTAATCAAGGACCGGGAGATTTATTCAGTTGGGAACGCCTTGCACGAGCACAGCTGTTTCAGAACTCGATGTTGGTGCTCTAGATCAACCAAGTATGGTTGTTGGTACTCAACAGTCGCTTTGCTCGGTTCATGAAGAGTGTCGTGGTTGGGATCAATGGTGTTCGGTTGACTGTTTGTGACTCACGCGGACGCTTTGTTGCTAGTGCTTTGACATTCTTTCAACGATACTAGACAGGGGGTACATACAATTCCTCTTCTAATGTTCAAATGCCATATTTTATTTATGGTGAATTGGCAATATTTGACAAAGAAAAAATTGCATACAGGTGGTTGATTCAGTGTTGTTCAGCAAATAGGAAGATATGCAGATGAATGAAATGGAGAAGTTGAAATACTTCAGAAGGAGGTGAACAAATTGGTCAAGTTGCTTTGAATGGCTTCAGGTACACCGTACATCTAACTGTTTGTAGGTTATTACAAAAATATGTTTTATGTGGTGATATCTGACATACAAACTCTGGATGTGTTGCTCCTCAGCGGACTGCAGGAGCCCGGATGGCATGCTGCAGTTTATAGAATCAAGAAGTGGAATTCAGTTCAGTAGGTGGTTAGTTCCCACTGAATGACCAAAGAGACTGCAAAGCTTGAATTACTAATCAGCTCGAGATGACATAAAACCAGTGTTGATACAAAATCCACTAAAGTTGATTTCAGGCAGTGTTGTATGCATGTAATTGCAACTTTTCTCATACAGACTTCTTTTGTTGAGATCCATCGTTTGATACACTAGCAGAAACAAACATTGTGGTCAACTGCATATTTGGTTATACATTCGTCTGAATCTCTTCCGTGTTTGTGCTGTGCTGTGTGTCTTGGGTGTTCTTTGAGATCGAGAAAACTGCTGGTAGCCATGGCGAATTTCCTACGGTGAAAAGGATTGTTCATCTCCTAGATGAACAGATAACAGACACACCGAATTGGTGCATGTTACAGCACTACCAAACATATTTGTTGCTAAGAACAGCATCAGCAACAATAGCATCTCCAAGACAAAGGGTGGCCAATAAACATACTTAACAGCCGGTTTCGGGAAGGTGGAAACAGAGCTCCGACATGCACCCAATTCCGTTGACACTCTCTTGGTGTAGATATTCGCTGCGCCTTCTCGCTAGCTGATACTAGATTTGTAACTGTGATACTAACTGTAAGAGATTGTGATACTAAATGTAAGGGCGTGTCCAACGGGAAATCCAAAGAACTAGCTGATACGGAATAACCCACCTGACAAGTTATTATACTAAATTAAGCATTTTATAAGTTATTGGACTAATCTGCACTCACATGCCTAGTTGTTGTATGGTGGGTGTAATTTACTCAATAAAAAAAATAGAGGACTGCTCTAGTAGACCATGGAAACACGGTAAAAGAGAGGCGCGTCTCATGTGTAGCATTGGAGTACAAGACTATCTTCGGCAACGTGATAGAGGAAAGCCAGAGGCCCGGCAAGCCGCTTATGGCCACTGCCACTGGGAGTCTGTCAACTCCAACCCTCGGCGAAGCTCTCGTTCGCGACATCAGGAGGGGGAAGGTCATGATTCCCCGGTCCGATTTCGAGGATAGATAGACTTTTTTTTTGTCGAACAGGATAGATAGACTTTGAATGGCTACTTTTGGTTAGTACTCCGTAGTTTTATTAGCGTTTCTTAATTTCTGTCATTGTTTGTTACGCTGCAAATATGTTAATCGGATTGTGTTTCGCTTCGAGTTGGGTTTACTTCCGTAGTTTGTTTTGGCTTTTGTTCACTAGAAAGAATAAAAAAAATCAGTTGTAAGTGTAGGTATGCTAAAGCCGTAGTGAAATATGCCAATGGGAAATACTTCAGTTCATTTCACTTCTTGTTGCTCTCGATTTCGGTTCGTTTGTTCCTTTTGCTTAGTATAAACAAATCCATCGATTTGAATCCTGCGATGTTATCCAGCGATTTCTAAAGGTCCATGCACAAATGTAAGCTGTTGAACTCCAACTTTGGTGATAAGATATTATGTCTAAGCAGTTCAGAAAGATTAATGACTGCAAATACAATTTACCTTCTACCGGATCCAGTTTTATATTCGCTGTCTCAGATGAATATACAATGAATAGTACCCACTGGTGGCGATCGATTCTACTGTGCTAATTATCAAAGTTACCAACTGATTTAATGGACCACCAAAAATTACGCGGTGGTGTTGCCGACTGTGACTTGCAGCGATGTCAGCGGTGATCAAACTCTCTAAATTACATGACCAAATGTTTGGACGGCTGTTATTATCTGTTATTATTCCATCGTCATCCGCTGGGGCGTGTAGCGAATGTATTAGCCCTGAAGCTTGGAATAAAGGCGCTCGCCGAAAAGGAATGAGAAAGCCTGACCTGAATGTTGCAATGGATATATTCCCTTCCCTGAAACGAATTTCCCTGCCTGTCTGTGATATGTTTGTCACAGTTACATCCTCCGGCAACCTGCCTATATTAACAGTTCACCTCATCACACAGCCGCAGCTGTCAAAGCGCCAACTCGCTTGACCCTCTGATCCGCTTGCGCTCAGTGGCATGGCCTGCTGCGGCGCCATGTCGGCCAGGCCGCGGGCCGTCCGGGAGGAGACGGTGCTGCGCGTCCCGGGCGCGTCCGTGCACCTCGTGGCCGGCTCCGACGGCCCCGTCGAGCTCGCGCGCGGGGACCTCTCCGTCGTCCGGCTCACCAAGGACGACGTCGCCGTGGCCACCGCGGTGCGCGTCGGCCGCGACCTCGGCTGGCCGCTGGCGCGGGACGAGCCCGTGGTCAGGCTCGACCGCCTCCACTACCTCTTCACGCTGCCCGACCGGGACGGCACGTTCCTCAACTACGGCGTCTCCTTCGACGCCGCCGCCGACGCCGACGCCTCCGCGCTGGCGTCGCTCGACGGCTTCCTCCGGTCCAACGCCTGCTTCTCCGCGCCGTCCTCCGCGGCTGCTCCGGCCAGGAGCTCGAGGAAGAAGCAGACGACGGTTGCGGCGGCGGACGGTTACTGGAGCGACTTCGCGCCGAGGGTGGAAGGGTACAACGGCGTGCTCTCCAAGGGCATCGCCGCGGGCACCGGACAGCTCGTCAAGGGCATCTTCATGTGCAGCGAGGCCTACGCCAACCAGGTGCTCTAGCTGGTTGCTGTCTCTCCTGTTAGTTCTGGCAAGCTCGGAGAGACTGAAGAATTTGCTACGCGTATGGCTGACACTTCTGTTTCCTGCAGGTTCAGAGGGGAGCTGATATGTTCCGTCCTCAGGCAGCCGGTGGCGCGAGCAACCGATTTGGCACGAGCAGCCAGGCGAGCACGAAGCGTGGCGCGGTCAACAAGAGCCTCAAGAGGTAGCCGAGCTAGCTCTCACCATCGCCTGCCGGTCTGAAATACTGCTAGTACTGCCTGATGATTGTCTCGGCTGTTCTTCAGGGTCAGGAAGTTGTCGGAGATGACCGAACAGATGAGCCAGTCCTTGCTCGACACAGTCATCTCAGTGACCGGGTCCATGGCGGCGCCGCTGCTCCGCTCCAAGCAGGGGAGGGCCTTCCTCGCCACCGTTCCCGGCGAGGTCGTCCTGGCATCTCTTGATGCTATCAGTGAGTGTCCTGCTGCCCACCGACGCATTAGATGCTTACTGCTGGATAGGGAGACAGGATTTGTTCAAACCTTTTCCATGGTTGCCTTTCTGTGACAGATAAAGTTATGGATGCGGTAGAGGCCGCTGAGAGTAGGTCACTCGCTGCAACCTCCAACGTCGTCTCCGGTGCGGTGTCCAGGAGGTTAAAACACTCAGGATCTCGCTTAAAAAGCTAAAAGGAAATTTTGATTCGAGACCATGTTCCAAGACTGAGCTGAGACGCTGCCGCTTCAATTCTTAGGTACGGAGAGAGCGCGGGCGAGGCAACCCAAGACGCGTTCGCGACGGCCGGCCACGCCGTCGGGACGGCGTGGAACCTCTTCAAGATACGGAAGGCCGTCACGCCGTCGTCTTCGTTGCCCGGAAACACGGTGAAGAGCGCCGTCAGGAACAGGAAGTGATCACCGAAGCACGGCGTGTCTGCGAACACACGGCCGCAAAAGTGATTGTGCTATTCTGGATGATCGTGCGCTCTTTCTCGTTTAAGCCACCGAACCAAGATGTACTTCGAAATTCCAAGTGTAACAAAGGCATGCCAAATATGAATGTTCTGCAGCGATGGGCCTTTAAAACAAACTATTGAGAAGGGTAACCAATGACATTTATTAAACAAAAAAGGCTGGAGCGGGAGAAGTCAATTCATCATGGACAGATATTCTGAAATCAACACACATGAAACCAAAAGGCTGGAGCAGGAACCCAGCAATTACGTTGAGTATAAATATTCTGGGCCTAGTTATACTGAGATGCTACGATAAGTTGAGCACGGAACAGGTCAGACGAACATGAAAAATCAGCATAGAATGTGATGTGGCGCAAGATCAGTTTAAGTGGTGGCAAACAAGCGCCCAAAAGCAACACATAAAGCTGACTGGCATCAGAAAATGAGCAAATCACACAGCTGCACGAGAGAATAGGTTGGCTTGCAAGTTAATAGCCTTCCCATAACATGCTATAGCCACCACTTAAACAAAGATCACATCCACGAATAACAAAATTTTACTGCAGTGCTTAGGGGAGAACAAAACCTAACATGACCATAATTATAACATTGCAACTAGACCGCCCAGAGTCCAGAACAGTAATACAGATGCAAATGAATGTTTACTTCTTCTTGGCATCACCAGCCTTGGTCTGTAAAAGTAACAACAGAGAGTAGAACTTAAATCAGTAAAGCAGAAGAGACTTACGATGCATGAAGGAATTTAAGGACTAATATCATGATAAGTAGATAGCTCACCTTCTTGACACCACGGATCTTCTTGGCCCTGTTCTTCCGCTCTTTCATTTGCTTGCGAGACTTCTCAACCTTGGTAGCAAGACCGTTCTACCAAAAGAAAGATGGATTAAACTGAGGAATAACACAGGAGCAACAACGCAGAAATCAAAATCCATCCAGTAACAGAACTCAGGTTGTTGAGAAGTTCCAAGTTATATAAAACTCACAATCAAACATTGGCATAGCATTTTGATCATGCTAATAGCACCATAGATAAACAATGAAAAAAAGACAGAAAAGGCATTAACATTTAAAATTCTTGTCTAATGTAGAATGTTGCTTGCATTAAGTGAGAAACATATTCAAATCAGAGAATTTCAAGGTGATTATTTCATCGCAATACAGGCAAATATAAATATTACCACGGAAAAATTGGGTCAGATCAAAGCAACGAGCAAGATATACGCACTACAAAACTATGCAGTTTCAGCATACAGACAATGCCCTGGCCCTCAATTTCTACTGCTACCCCAATTGCAGGCACCAGCATATCCAAGCAATAAGCAAGCTTTTGCAAACAAGTAGCATGCGTAAAATCAATGTGAATCAGATGTTAGTTTCACAGTTGTGCATTCACGATGCTCACACAAAAACAAATCGAAACATTGCAGCAGAATTTTTACTTTAAAATGGAAGTGATAACATAAATTAGTATGTTGCCACAAATTTTTCATGGTATTATTGTACATCAGTAATCAGATACTTCCACTTTAGATAAGATTACTGTCTCAAGTGTCATAGAAGCAGGGGGGCAGGTGGCAACATACCCTGATGAGGCGGTACTTGGGCTCAAACTTCTTGGCGGCCTCGAGGTTGTCGTAGATGAGGCCAAAGCCAGTGGACTTGCCTCCTCCGAAGTGAGTGCGGAACTTGAAGACGAAGATGGTGTTAGGGTCCTTCACCTCGTACACCTTGGCCAGTCTCTCCTTCAGCTCCGCCTACGCACAGAGAACACAGAGAACACTGAGATCCAGGACAAAAGCCAACGATACAACATCAGCGCAGAGGAAACGGGGATCGAGATCCACCTTGGAGACGTTGGCCCGGCCGGGGTGGATCACCTCGAGCACCTGCAAGGAAGAGCGAGGAAAGGGACGATTCAGTGAAGGAGGGGCATGGAAGGTAGGATACGGGGAGCAGCGGGGATGAGACGGATGGGGCTTACGAATTGCTTGCGGGAGAGGAGGCGGTTGGTCATGAACTTGCGGGTGCGGAGGGTGACCGCCGTGCTGGCCTTGGAATCCGCCATGGTTGGGGGATGGAGCTTGACGCGCCGCCGCCGGGGGAAGAGGGGGAGCCGGGTGCGCGAGAGGAGCGAGGGTTAAGGACTGGCTGGCGGCACGGAAAACCCTAGGCGACGGAGAGGTGGTTATTTATACGGTGGGCTTAGAGGTGCGGGTGCTGGTAGGGACTGGATGGGCCGTTTCTGAAACGGGCCATGCCGGTTTAGCAGCTAGCCACCAGCCCACCACCATTCTAGTGCTCTGCTGCTGCTGCTCTCTGAACAAATGAAGCACTTTCCTCAAAAAACTTACAAAGATTTGTTGAATATAATATATTTTAATACACATACAAAATGTTATTAGAATACAAAAAATCAAATACAGTATGATTAAAATCTGTAATGAGCTCCTAATTTCGCAACTTAACAAAATCGGATGCTATTTTTGTAAATTTGTATTCAAACAATATTAGCACGAAAAAGTCTTCAACAAACCACCAGTTTAATCGCAAAGAAGGTATGGACATTGGTTCTAATCATATATTCTTCCAATTAATCACAAATACATGTACATAACTTTTTATGTGCAGGCTTGATTTGTATCTGTTGGTTTTTATGCAGAGAGAACAACAGACACACGGTTCAAAGAAAAGGAAGGCCTATTAGTCACGCAAAGAACACCATTTAAAATTTTAAGAGGAATGCGCACTGGAGAAAACACCCCTCTCTTTTTTATTGACTCACAAAAGGATGCCTTACTGTTGGAACACACAAAGAATATCTATCTGTTTTACGAACTATAACACTAGAATGAAGGGCTTTGTGGGCTCTTTTCCATTTTCCTAATCATAAACTGGAACCATTTGTTACTCCGTCCACAGAAAACACAAATGGCTAGCTTCGCTTACTTAGACACTAAGCTACCACCTGCTAAAAGAAGGCACTCTACTAGCAAGGTATGATTAATTAGCTTGAGATAACAAATAGTACCGTGGGTCCGTGGCTCTTCTCTCCAACTTTCACTTCAGGGAGCAGATAGTCTTTGTCGCTGCGTGTAACAGCTTGAGTTTCAGAGTAAACTCGACAACGTCACCACTCATGGTATATTTCTCTGTCTGCCCCTGTGTAGGCGGTCGAGCATGGCCTGCGTTCCAGTCTTCTCGTTTAATTCCGAAATAATCATGGCAGTGTTACTAAGTTTAACATCCCGTCTGAAACACTGCAACGTCGCGTAAAGTTCCAACAGTTGTCACGCAGCGCACGCTTCCGTCGGCGTCGGCAAAATATACACACCAACCTGGTGTCAGTGTCACAAGATTCTTCACTCCCTTTTAGTTTTTACAACTCATAACTTCGCATTCGCAAGCGTAAACAATTCTTCATTCCATTCGTCGCCAGATGAGTAAGGAATGATAGACAGCCGGCCTGTCCTCGCACAGCAACCTCGGTTAAATAGCGTCGCCGTACGTCGGCCGCCGCGGCGGTGGCGGCCGAACGCAGCGAGAAGGGAGGCGCACGTAGCGGTAGGCCGGTAGCGCGCGCGGAGCGGCAGCTTGAGGGGGCAAAGCTGGCGTCGAGGTCGTGGTGTTGCTTGTGGTGCCACGGCCGTGGGAGCGGAGCCGATGAGGCTCCGGCGGCGGCGCCGCCGCCGGAGACGGGGAGCGCCGTGAAGGAGGTTCCAGTGGGCGGGCCGCCGTGCGTGCTGGACGTGGAGGAGACCGCGGCGGCGGGCGGCGGCGTGGAGGATGCCTACGGAGAGGACCGGGCCACCGAGGAGCAGCCCGTCACGCCGTGGACGCTCTCCGTTGCCAGGTTCGTTTCCTTTCTACTCTCCCGGCTTGAGACAGACGCCCCAGGCATTGTTTGGGTGGGCCGGAATTTAGGCCCGCCCGAAGTGGCTCTCTATACACACGACGCCACAATTGATTGATTAATAATTAGTGCAGTGATCCCACTCACACACCAGTAGACGTTTGTGTTTTCTCTGTGGAAAAGAAAAATCCATGAGCGTTTGTGACATCGTAATCGTCAGGGCCTGGCGATAAGCTCTCCTGGGTCGTTTCTTAGGGCACGTACAACCCACAGACAGCCACTGTCTTTTTGTTGCCACATAGATCAAATGAGCTGATGTGGTCATCATTTAATGAGAAAAGAGAGTGTTGATGTCTACTATCTCGTCTACTGCTTTGGCTCGTGCTCCCATGCAAAACATCAGAAACCAGAGTGCGTATTTATTATCACACAGACAGCTAAATAGACAGCAGCTGTCTAAACTGTTGTAGAGCTGACTATTTAACTGTCTGTATGTGTTAAATAGACAACAGCTGTCTAAACCGTTGTACATGCCCTTAGACATTCTCCAATGGTTGAGCTAGCACGCCAGCTCTAAGCACTCAAAGAGGCAACTCCTCCAATGATCCAGCTCTTGACATCTAGCTCGTAACATAAATGACCTCACACATCATCCTCACATAATCTCGAAATACGTGTATAAGACTGTCTCTTGAACAAGAGCTGGCTCTTAGCTTTTTTCACTGTTTACAGATTAAAAAATTTATGAGACAACCCAAGAGACAGCCATTGGAGAAGGCCTTACGTTAATCTGGATGCGCTTTTATACACCCGCATACACAAATCTCTAGCTTAGCCTGGCATTAAAATATGGTCGCATTGATTGAATCCACTAACAACCGAAACCAACAACCATTTTCAGTCTTTCGGTCTACAATTTTCATCCACCTACCACAGATGCCAACTTTACATATTCTAGTTATGTACACTAATGTTCTGAGTGAACAACGGCGACAATTAGACCAAAAATATCCAGAGACTATTGACGATGATGGGAGGAAAACATGAGCACTTATCGTTATTGACAAGTCGTTTGAATGCAACCTCATCAAATTGCTTAATATCTCCAGCTTCGTAGTGCACCTGTCCAATTTAATAGGACTCTCTCGTGGATGATTGATCGGATGAAGTCTATCTAACTCCAGAGTCGTAGCTTCACTCTTACACGTCAGTTCATACACAACTGACAGCGAAATTCGCGAGTCGGGAACACTTCAAGCCCTCAAGGTCGCAGGCTGCCCGTCTTCAAAGCCAGCAGCCCAGCAAGGTATTTCGGGTAGTCTGACTACCACGTACAACTGATCAAAATCTTCCAAGGCAAGGCGTCAGCAAAGAAAAGTCTCGTCGCTGCATAACAGATAGGAGTATAATTTCTGAAATTGGGAGTCGAATTTTAGTCTTTTGGAGTATATGCGCTACTGTAGCATTTCGTTTGTATGCGCGAAAAATTATTCAAAAATTGATTAATTAGGCTCAAAATGTTCGTCTCGTAGAGTACAACAAAACTATGTAATTAGTTTTTGATTTTATCTATATTTAATACTCCATACATGATATGACATTTTGATGCGATGAAAATCTTCTTTTTACGTAGTGAACATTGGGGATGAAATTTAGGATCTAAACGAGACCTGACGTTAACATCTCGCCGTTTCCGAGTAATCAAGCACAGTACCACACTTTGACTCTGAACCAAAGACGCGTGATCGACGGAACCATTCCTCTGAATGGAATTATCCCATCGAGAGGTTTGTTTCACGTCAGCGTCCGTGCAGTGACTGACCATGATCCTTTTCAAGCTAACAACGTGGATATGGACAGTAGTACGACAGTAACCCCGTGCCACACGCACGTTTGTCTGAGATGGGGGAATCATTGGATGCCACTGCAAAATCTCGTCTTAAAAAATATCAAGTGCTTATCTCGTTTGGCTTACGTCCATGTAATCTGAGACTTCTTTCTTTTGTGAACATATGTAATCTGATACTTTGTGGTGTAAGTTCAGTGTAAAAAAAAATCCCGTATGATTAGATATCGATATCATGTATCACGTTTCTGTCGGTGCCAGACGAACGCATCACCGATACTATCCATTTCGTTACCGCTGATAGCGCGTCTCAACAATAAACAACTCCAGATTAGCACACACACCTGGATTAGATTTAATTAACACCACCCAGTTTACCAATCCATCCCACTGATCAGTCACCACCAGACGACAACGAACAGAGGCGCGCCGCACAGGATAGCACAGAACCAATCGGCAAGCGCAAAGAGCCACCACCAAGTCACCAACCCGCAACCGCTCCTCAGCAGCCTCCACTTGCTCCACCTCCACCCCCTCCCGCCGCCGGGCGTGCCGCGCGTCGGCTCCCCGTCGCCCTCAGCCCGCCGGCGTGGGCCCCGCGCGCCAGGCGGCCATGGGCGCCCTTCGCGCCCGCTTCCTCCCGGTAAACTCGCGGTCAACCTCCCCAGTCCCCAGCCCCCACCCCATGGCCGCCACTACCACACCACCACACCGACGGAAGTCTCAGCACACTGGCACAGCCGCCTGCCCCCTCCGCCCTCGCCGTTAAATAATATCTCGCCTCGCTCCCGCACTGACTCGCGATCACCTTTGACTCTGTTAAATACTCCTAGCGTTGGCTACCGCCGCGGCAGTGGCAGTGGGAGGGAGGACCACGTCCAGTGTCGGAGGAGCGAGGAGTAGAGGCCGCGGCGAGGTCGCTGTGGTGGTGGTGGTGGTGCGCCGGTGGTAGGAGGTGGTTCTCGACCGCCGAGATGGAGAGCACGCTCAAGGGGATACGGGCCTCCGACGCGCCCTGCGTGCTGGACTTGGACGACGCGGCCACCGTGGGCGGCGGCGTCGCGGACACCTACGGCGAGGACTGCGCCACCGAGGACCAGCTCGTCACGCCCTGGACCGTCTCCGTCGCCAGGTGAGCGTGCGTTGCTGGATTACGCTGATTCGTCCCCATATGGCTAGCACCGGATGATAGGCTTTTCTGATTCTGATCCACCGGCGATGCTCCGGGCCCTGGTGCGTTTGTCCGCTGGAGACAAACGTGCGCTCTCGCGCGCGTGTTGAAATTGAAGCCAACGTTTATGTCGTGTTGGGGAGGAGGTGGCCACAAATTTGTTTGGATTTTCGTAGAACCTCGACAGCAAGTACTAGGTTGTAGGAAGTGTTTGATGCCAACGAATGTTCGCCTTGTTTTCCTCTGGATCGTAGAACGTACTGTTTATTCTGTTATGGTGATTATGATTTGAATCAGATCAAACTATGTTACGTTTTAAATTTTGTTATTCCAGGGTTTCACAAAATTTATTCTGCCTACTCATAAGGGGATATGGGATCATCAGTAGATGGGAAAAATTAGTCACTACTGATGCTTGGACAAAAGCAGCTTTATTTGTTTGGGAGCATAATCTGGGATGCGATTTTTTTTTACTTGCATGGTTGATGGCAGTGGTTACAATTTGATGAGGGATCCCCGCTACAACAAAGGCCTTGCCTTCACAGAGAGGGAGCGCGAGACGCACTACCTCCGTGGCCTTCTGCCACCAGCAATCGTATCCCAGGAGCTCCAGGTTCGATGATCCTCAATACTGGTGTGTCATGAACCAATTTAAATTTGTGCATCTGTCTGACCCCAATGTACTCCCATCTGATGTCATCAGGAGAGAAAGATCATGAATAATATCAGACAGTACCAGGTGCCTTTGCAGCGTTACATGGCTATGATGGACCTCCAGGTAACTGAACACTGAGTTTTTGAGGTCATTAATCACTGAGTTTCCTTGTTCATAGTATAGATTGTATGAGTAGTTCGATTTGGTTATGCTGTTCTTTCAATCTGTATTGCAGGAGAGGAATGAGAGGCTTTTCTACAAGCTCCTTATCGACAATGTCGAGGAATTACTTCCTGTAGTGTACACACCAACTGTTGGTGAGGCTTGCCAAAAGTATGGTTCCATATTTAGTCGTCCTCAGGGTCTTTATATCAGCTTGAAGGAGAAGTAAGTTTCACTTCATGGATTTGTGTGCTCTCTGAGATGCTATTGCCTGTTCATGTTCATAAGGCGCTTTACTTGGCTGTGCAGGGGAAAGATCCTTGAGGTGCTCAAGAACTGGCCAGAGAGGAGCATTCAAGTTATTGTTGTTACTGATGGTGAACGGATTTTGGGACTTGGAGATCTTGGATGCCAGGTAGTATCTTCTTCTAGTTTTATTAAAAGTTGATGACAGGCAATCTCCGATGCTTTCTGCTGATTGTGATAGCATGTATTTAGGGAATGGGGATACCTGTTGGCAAGCTTGCTCTTTACACTGCCCTGGGAGGACTTCGTCCATCTTCTGTAAGCTTATCATGTCCACCTTTATATTGTTGTTCAGACTAACTTTGCTGATAGCACCAATTAACATGATATAATATTGAAGTGCTTGCCTATTACACTGGATGTCGGCACAAATAATGAGGGGCTGCTTAATGACGAATTTTACATTGGTCTGAGGCAAAGAAGGGCCACGGGCCAGGTTGGACATCGACTTCTATTTCTGCATGATTTCCTTTCTTATTCTAGCCTGCAAACTGAAGTTTTTAATTGATTATTTTCAGGAGTATGCTGATTTTCTGCAAGAATTTATGACCGCCGTGAAGCAAAACTATGGGGAGAAAGTACTCATTCAGGTAAGACATGTAATCAGGAAAGCAGTATTTACTATTCAGGACTAGGTTTGTAAATAGAAATCTGTGCAAATGGTAATGACTAATCTCTGAGTTGAAAAAAAATCTGATATCATATTACATGCTTTTTCTATGATGCAGTTTGAGGATTTCGCCAACCATAATGCTTTTGAGCTCCTTGCAAAATATGGCACAACTCACCTTGTATTCAATGATGATATCCAGGTAATTTCATTTGATGCTTGCAATGTGATTTACTTTGAAATATGCAACTAGCTTATTCTAAGGTGCCATCTTAAATTTGTATTGTTTATATATTGCAGG
The DNA here is from genome assembly GCA_033239725.1 of Echinochloa phyllopogon. Classification (NCBI taxonomy): domain Eukaryota; kingdom Viridiplantae; phylum Streptophyta; class Magnoliopsida; order Poales; family Poaceae; genus Echinochloa; species Echinochloa phyllopogon. The sequence goes on from BTCW01000014.1 coordinate 49,163,073, forward strand.
GAACCGCTTCTGTGGTTCTTGCTGGTCTTATTGCAGCACAAAAGTTGCTTGGTGGAACATTGGCAGAGCATACTTACCTCTTCCTGGGTGCTGGAGAGGTCACTTTCTTTGTGCTTCTTTGTTTGGACATTTAGTTACTATAGCCTTTATTGGACATTTGTAGGGCGTTACTATCGAATAAGATAAGACTTTACCGACCATAAATCATAGAGTACTGTAATGTGCCCCTCTTTATTCCAGAAGCATCATTTTATATGTGTACCAAGTACCAACTGTTTGCAGTTTTATAATGAAAATAGCTTAGTATCCTCATTTATGAATGGTTCTTCCATGGCTATGATTTTATATGGGTAAATATTTAAAGTCAAATTTGTTGAAGCTGCATTTTTCTCAGACCCCAAAGTGTTTTGTTTACCACGTTTCTTCCAAAAACCAATTTTTGTGCTCTGTTTCTTGCAGGCTGGGACAGGTATTGCAGAACTTATAGCTCTTGAGATATCAAGACAGGTGGTCCATCAATTTCTGTTGTTTTTTTTTCTGCCACTTGCAGATTGTTTTACATATTTGGATTGCCTAACAATCTTTACTTGTGCAGACAAAAGCTCCTTTAGAGGAATGTCGCAAGAAAATCTGGCTTGTTGATTCAAAGGTAAATTTTATGAATATGCATCCTCTCCCTTTTTTCATTATCTTTAGCTTTAAGCATCAATTTATTCCTTCTTGCTAACTGTAGATGATGATTAATTTGACAGGGCTTAATTGTGAGTTCAAGAAAGGAGTCCCTTCAACACTTCAAGAAACCATGGGCCCATGAGCATGGAACAGTTAGCAACCTCTTAGATGCTGTCAATGTATGACTATGTCCTAAAAAAAGATATGTCGGCTGAATTTTTACAACCTTTTCTTCTAACCCTAATATGTCTTCTGTCGCGTTAGGCTATCAAACCAACAGTGCTTATTGGCACATCTGGAAAGGGACAAACTTTCACACAGGACGTTATTGAAGCCATTTCCTCATTTAATGAGGTATTTTTTACTACCGCAACTAGTTGCTTTCAAGTCTATTTGACCGACATAAGTAGAAGCTTACAACATTTTGTAAAACACTGCAGAGACCAATAATTCTTGCCCTGTCCAACCCAACATCGCAGTCTGAATGCACTGCTGAACAAGCTTACACATGGAGCAAGGTAATTATCAATATCAGCATTCAGCAGTCATATCACCTTTTTCTCCAAATTATTATTGATGGATGCATGGAGCTATGTAGTGTTGTTTGTAGCCTTGGTTCTGGACTGACAGTCTGCTTTCACAGGGCCGGGCAGTGTTTGCAACTGGGAGTCCTTTTGATCCAGTGGAGTACGGTGGCAAGATACATGTTCCCGGACAGGTTTGAGTGATGAGCGCTGATAAGATTTATTGCAGAGATTTTATCTACTTTAAATGGTCTGAACTATACGTATTGTATGTATAATATTGTTTCTGCAGGCAAACAATGCCTACATCTTCCCAGGGTTTGGCCTTGGTGTGGTGATGTCTGGGGCAATTCGTGTTCACGATGACATGCTTCTGGCAGCCTGTAAGTATTTCGAACACTATAATTACAAGCACCACTATATTACCATATTTGTGTTCATCCTGCATGGGTATATCTTTGCGAAGTCAAATTAGCCAAAGAAGATGCGGTACAAAGTAGAGAAGCATACATCAATTTGGGTGTCAACTTGAATTTCCTAGACCACTAGCATGTGATGGGCAACCCATAACAACTTTACAGCTTAGGCCTTCTTTGAAATATATGCTTGATTAGCTAATTTACTTTGATCATACATCCTGGAACAGCGGAGGCTCTTGCTCAGCAGGTCTCAGAAGAGAACTTTGAAAACGGGCTCATCTATCCTCCCTTCTCAAACATCAGGAAGATCTCTGCCCACATTGCAGCCAACGTTGCAGCAAAGGCATATGAACTTGGTAAGCATCGGCCATCAGGCACGCATGTTTTTTTTAACAAAGATAACTATGCTCGTATTAACGAAGATCGGCTCATCACCTACTCTTCTCACGTGAAGGTTTGGCAAGTAGGCGCCCTCGGCCCAAGGACCTAGTGAAATATGCAGAGAGCTGCATGTACAGCCCCGTTTACCGCAACTACCGCTGAACTCGAATCGATTCCAGTTAGCCATGTTGCAACAACTGCGAGATTTGCTATGAACACTACTTGATTCACTCCTCCGTGCTGTAATTAAGCTGTCTCTAGCAGAGCAGCTCACGTCCTGTTCTCCCATACGTGTTCTGCAGTGTTTTTCTTTGCGATGTTATGTAAAATGCTAGTCATGGGACTGCTTCCGTCCTTCCGGGGAAGGATAAATTTGGAATAATAAAGTTGGATCGACAGTTTTCTCCCTCGGTAATGCGTCTACATTCACCTCGATGCTCTTGCTTGACATTTGCTATTGTTTTCGGCGAGTACTGGGCCGTATGCCCGTCTGGTGGTAACACCAGGAAAGATTCTCCTTTTGAGACGAGGACAGATTCTTCTGGGGCAGAGTACGCTGTCCACACAGAACTCATTGGGAGAAATTGTGCGGCAGTGGCAGGGGGCGCATGGCTTGAAATGGCTCTGGGTATTGCATGTTTCCAAAAGCAGAGGTCCAATGTGATAGGTAGGGGCTGCACAGCCCAGGTTCTCTTTTTTCGGTGCTAAATTACATCCGTCCGAGTCAGCCTGTCCAAGCTTGTTCCCAATTTTCCAATGTATGGTAGCCCTAAAGTTTCATCAGATTATAGTATGGTAAGATGTTGTTGGTGTTCATTTGATTCGACATCGCCCCGTTCGTTTGGCTGGTGGCTGGTGCTGATTTATTCTGAGAAAAGAGTACTAATGGCTGATGACCGATTTGTTCTGAGAAAAAAAGTACTGATAGCTGATAAGACAAACGAACGGGATAGCTACAGATCTAGAGTGTGCTGGCCAGGTGAAACTGTTACACTTTCGGATGGCCCTACAAATATTGTACCGCTGCCAGCCGAGGTGAAATAAAGGTAGGTACATATTGGTACGGTGAGATCTGCAACGATTGCTCAACAGATAACGACTTGTCGTGTTGTGCCCAAGCAACCCAACATTGCATAATCCATCCGGAAACAAATTTGCACGCATTAAAATGGAAACAGTTGACAAAAATGTTGAGCCCTCGGTACAAAATAAAGTCGTTAATCAGTTGGCAGCAAGAAATGCTCCAGTAACCCACACGGCCACACTAACACAGCAGAAATGCTCCCTGGCTCCATAAACCACCTCATAACCTCCATTATTGGATCCTTCTCATATTCTCTAATCTTTTTACCATCAATGATAAGGGGTGACTCCTTGATGTGACAAGAATTTGAAATCTACTCCAGCAATCATAAAAGGCGAGCCTCTTGAGCAGTGATGTCATGATATCCCATGCATGCCTACATGTGGCTAGAGCGTACGGCGTGACTTATATACATTTTCAGATGTCAAGTCCTCTGTCGTTACTGTATCGCTTATATGCTCTCCGTAGTAGTATTATACAATATTGTTGAAACAAAATTCAAAAGTCACAGCAATACTTTTAGGCGATATACTTGTACTCCAGCAACCATCCATAAGCCATTTTGTAAAAGAGCAGGAGCAGTTGGCATGCAGTCTAGTCCAACTACATACAAAGCATGGATTCCATGATCAGGTGCCTGCGTTCGTGTGTACCTAGCAGTATCCGTACTCCTCCGGGAAGGATGTGTGGAGAGGCAAACGAACTGTTTTCACTGCCACAGGGACCCAAACCATGACTGTCCCAAAGTTGGACCCACATGGCAGTGACGCGCCTGCCTTGTGCTCGTCTACTACGCGAGTGACAGCTTTTTGGGGATGGACGAGTCAGAGGAATAGGTGGTTTGCACCCTGATATCCCGGGGGCTTTTGGGCGTAGTTAAATTTGCGCGAGGGGGGGCGGCGGCCGCTCCACTGGGCGAACGGACGCTGATGAGTAGTAATCGCCATCGCCACGGCCAAAAACTGCCTCCCCTTCGCATCGCCCGTCAAAAGCTGAGCTCTCGTGTCTTTTCCCCAGTTTGGCTCACGGTTAATTCGCCGAGGCGCTTTCCTCGCTTCCTTCGCCGAGCTCGATCTGCTGCGCCGCACAGCAGCGTCTCGCTCCCTGCTGCTGTTTGATCCATCGCGCGCCCTACTACACAGGCGCATCGCTGTCGTGTCGCGTGTTCACGTGAGGAGGGAGCTATAACAAGCAAGGACGATGCCGGCCGCGGAGAGGCGGTCGCTGTGGGCGACGGGCAAGAGGCGGCCGCACTTCTTCAAGGTGCTCATGGGTGACTTCAAGAAGCGCCTGGTGAGTGTGTTAGTGCGTTGCATGTGCTGGATCATATACATACATTGCCGCTCTACAGTTAATCAATGATTGGCGTCTCCTCTGAATGAGCCGCGTGGGTGTGGTACTACTGCTGCTTTACTACTCTTTACCGAGAGGGATAATATATATACTGCCACATCGATGTGGTAAAATAATTAATGAGACTACTAGCGATAATAACATGCATGCATCGCCATCGTGGTAACATTGCATATATATTCCCATGGATTCTAGCTGAGAGATGAGATTTATATTCGCGTGCGTTGCAGAAGATCCCGCCGGACTTCTGCAAGCACATCCCCTGGGAGGCGTCGAGGAAGGCCAAGACCCTGAGGGAGGCGTCCATGGCGGCGACCCTGGAGGGCCCCAGCGGGCGGACGTGGCTGGTGGTCATCCGCCGGTCCGCCGAGGGCACCTTCTTCACCTCGGGCTGGCCCAAGTTCGTGCAGGACCAGGCGCTGCGGGAGCTCGAGTTCCTCGTCTTCCGCTACGACGGCGACACGCGCTTCACCGCCATGGTGTTCGACACCACCGCCTGCGAGCGGGAGGACCTGCTGCTCGGCGGCGGCAACCCGCCGCGCCGCGGCCGGCAGGGCACGAAGCGGGGCCGCCCGAGGACGGGCACCTCGCGTGATGCTGTTGCGAAGCGGGCGAAAAAGGATTCCGTCGGGAAGGAGCTGGTGCCATACCGTGCGCTGGCAGCTGCAGCTGCAGGTTAGCTGCTCCAACTGGACGCCTGAATCGGGTACGCGAATCCTTGAACAAAAAATTGTCTGAGCTGCGCAATGGGCTCGATCGTGGGATTTTGAGATGGGAGAGAGCCTAATGTTCAGAACTTGAGAGGGCCCGATTCTTATTGGGCCGAAACCCCCCAACAGGACAAATAAGCCCAATTTATACCAAAGAAGAGGTCCGACCCAACCTTTCCCATTCAAGCCCAGCATGGCCCGTGGTTGCGAGTTGAGAGTAGACTCACCGAAATACCAAATCAATTAAACTAAAAAAAACAAATCAATCGATCGCTCAATTAAGCAGCCTAAAACACTGCCTGAGTTGCCAAATCTTACATCCACCGTGTTGCGGTTGCAGCAGCAGCTGCTGGCGCGGTGAAGACCGAGGTAGAGGACGCCGACGACCTGGCGCTGTGCGTGGTGATCCCCGCGCCACAACCGCCGTCGCAGGACCCCGCGCCGCCGACGCGCCGCTCGGGGCCTCAGCCACAGGACGGCGTCGAGAAGCGGCGCCCGGTGAAATTGAAGACGCGGAGCATCCACGATGACCTGCAGGCGGCGGCGGCGCTCGCGGCCGACATTCCGGCGTCCGTCCGGCGCTACAAGGGTTACGTGTCCCGGCGGCGCCCCGTGACGGGCGCCGAGCGGCAGCGCGCCATGGAGCTCGCGTACGCGTTCCGGTCGTCGCTGCCGTACTGCGTCATCCGCATGAGCACCATGCACGTCTACTACTCCTTCATGATGGTGAGCAGCCGGCCGGCTGGTGCGGCGCTGTGCTGGTTCATGTGAGTCGTGACATATAGTGACCGCCTTAACCATCGTGATGTGCGCAGAGGTTCCCGACGGGGTTCTCGCGGCAGCACCTGCCGCGGGAGCGCACGGACGTGGTGCTCCGGGACCCGGGGGGCAAGGCGTGGGTGGTGCTCTACATCCCCAACACGAGGGACCGGCTGTCCCGCGGGTGGTGCGCCTTCGCGCGGGGCAACTGCCTCGAGGAAGGCGACTACTGCGTCTTCGAGCTCGTGGGCGCCGCCGAGTTCCGCGTCGTCGACCCGCCCGTGCCGGCGGTCAGGCTCTGTAACGCCCGCGTTTTAACCTCTGGGAAAACCACCTAAATAATTCACCCGGTAAAAGTGTCAAAATGTTTTACCGCCCGAGCTCCCGTTCCCGCCAAACCCTTCCGCCTCGTTGTCACCACCCACTTTCCGTCCCATCCCGCGTCGCCCGCTCTTGGGTCGACCGCCGTAACCTTTTCGACACTGGCCGACCGCCGTCGACCACCCGTCGTCCTTCCGCCGTGAATCCCGCCGCTTCCCCCTTTCCCTTTCTCCTCTTTCTCTGTTTCTCTTTTCTCTCCTCCCTTTTCCCCCCCTCCCCTGCTTCCTCTGCCCCGCACGCTCGCCTCTGCTCGGCAACAGTCGCCCCCCTCCTCCCACTCAGCACCGACGCCGTGCCGCCCTCCCTGCCGTGCCTCACCATCGTCTGCAGCTCTGCGCCGGCCACCCGATCACGCCGCTGTTGAACCGTCCACCCATCGCGCACGCCAGCACTGCTGGGCCGACCGCCGCCGTGCTCTCGACCGCGCGCGCGCCGACGCCAACCACGCCACGCCACCGGCCTTTCCCCTACCGTGCCGCCCATCACCACGGCCCCGCCGCAGCCCATCCAAACACGCTGACGCCAATCGTGCTCCGAACACGCCACACCCCGGCCGCCGCTCCGACCGCCGTACGCGGCTCCCGCGCAGACCACGCCACCGCCGGCCCCGCCGCCGTCCTGTCGCCACCACACCGCGCGCACGCCAGAATGCGACGAACACAGCATCCCACTGCCCCGCCACAAGGCCGCCCTCGTTTCCCGTGCCAACCACCGCGCCGGCCATCTTCAATTCCGAACGCCGGACGACGTGACCGCCGCCTACCCCACCCTCTCGTCAGCCCGCCTCCTCGAGCCCCCACAACGCCTATAAAAGGGGCCCCAAGCACCCTCTCCTTCACCACCAGCTCACTCGCCCTCAAATTTCACCCCTCCACCGCCACAACATCGCCGCCGCCGCGCACAGCCACCGCTGCCCGCCGGCCACCGTGGGCAGACCGGCTCACTCCACCTCTGACCGAGGTAGTACCATGGGTGAACTTGGCGTGCGCCCCTCTCTCTTTTCCCCCGGTTTCCGTCTAACACCATCACCCCTAGCGCCCGCGAGCTCCTCGCCGATGGCCGCCGCCCTCTGCTCTGCTCTGTTCCAATCGAAGAAGACGGACTTTTGCCCATAACCCCCTGGACCTTCCACTATTCAACCCGCCGTCCAAATCACTGTTAACTCCCTCTCTGTTGAATTCAACCGAGACCCCTGAGCTTTTTAATAATTACAAACAAATCCTTTTTCTTTTAGAAACAGTCCAAGTCCTTTTGTTTTAATCCTAAACCCCACCAACTTTTAGTTTTTACAACCAGGTCCTTCCAGCCTTACATTTAAGCCCTTGCAACTTGCAGTTTAGCCCTGGACTTCTACCAAACCTTGCAAAGTAACCCAAATACCTATTAAAATACCCACATGACCTCTAATGACGCATCATTTCATGCACCAAATTAATCCCGTTTGACCCCAAACTCCACCACAATAATCACCAGTATTTTTTCGCCAAATCCATCCAGTCCCTATCCAAAAATAATCATGTCGTCATCATTCGCTCTCATTTCCCGTTCTTTCTTTCGGAGCTCAATAAAAGCTTTTTCTTTTATTTATTGGGTGTTTGTTGCGTGTGCCGTAGACTCCGCCGTGAACGAGGAAGGACTCGAGGAGGAGCAGTGCTACGAGCAGGAGCTTGGAGACCAAGACCCCGGGCAGGAATCCCCCGAGGGTTGGGAGAACGGCAAGTGCAATCCCACCCTTTGATGCATATTGTTGTCCCAGTTTTATAAACACAACCCATGACCTGATTTATTAAACTTGCATAATTTTTCTGCTAAACCCGGTTGGATAGCCATACCTTGATTGTTATGACTGATTCCTTGACAACCCAGATTAATATTTAAATATGACAATGTCTATTTGAATATTGGTCACTGCTAGAAATGCTTAGGAACTTTTTACCATTTTACCCACATTACAAATACTTGGTGTTTACAAAGCAACCGTGTGAGTGCTTTAAAATAAAAGAGATGATTTGTGTAAATAAAATGAGTACCCGTGTGGGATGAGACAAACGGTATCTCCGCGTGAAATACCGAGGTGAGCTCGAACCGGTGTGGTTGAGCATGGCGGGAGTTGTCTATCCTATCACAAGTTTTGGGATGATGTTGATGTGTCATCTAGCCTAACCCATTTTTTCTGTACCACCACTCGACCGTTGTATGTGGCAACGGCCTAGCATAAATCTCACTAGTTGAGCTGCTGGTTATGTGGTGTGCTGGCGAGCAACAGAGGGCCATGGAACCGGGGATACGGTCTATGTGAGGTATGCCCCTGGTTAGAACCTCGTTGGTAGGTTGCTAACCCCTGGTCGCGTCTGTGATAACTTGTCAGTTTAGCTATGGTGGGTAATGGCTTTGATAGGAGCTGCACTGGCACTAAGGTGTTCTTGTTGTGGTAGCCTACTTGTGGTTGTGTACACCTCTGCAGAGTTAAAACCTATCCGGATAGCCGTGTCCACGGTACTGGGCGAGTTACGGCTTGGTCACTTCACTAGTCCCCTGTTTTGGTGTAAGAAAGTGTTGGTGTTTGGTTGAACGGAGAAATGTTTTGACATGGGCTACGACAGATGGGAAATCTGGTAGCAACAAAATCTTATACAAAAAAAATGTTACATTTATTGTTCCTTTTAAAAGTAATGTTTGTGAAAACCTATTGCGAAAACCAACCCCTTGCATGTGTAATAAAATTTGCCTTGCTGCTAAATAAACCACAAGCCATCCTTGTTACAGTTCCTGCATACTTCTGTTACTCCCTCCGTGGTTGTGGTTGCGCTTGCTGAGTACGTATGTACTCACCCTTGCTTAATCTGTGCAGAGGCAGACCCAGACTTTGTGCCTGAGGATATCGTCTAGTGGGGTTCGTTCTGCACCCAACCTTTGCCTGTGTGTTAGGGCCACCCGCTGGAAGCCGCATGCGTTGCCACTCTGATGAAGACCTCTATGTTATCAACCTTTTTATCTGGAGCTTAGTGCTAGTCCTGTTTGTCGTGGCCCTGCAATGCCACCGTCTCCCGTAATGTTACTTTTGTACTGAACTATCTGTTGTAATAATGTGAACCAGCATCCTGGGACTGGTATTTGTATCACATTAAGTTCTCTCTTTCGAGGGGACGCTTCAGGTGGTATCAGAGCCGATAGGTTGGCCGTAGGACGTACCCCTAGGATCTTGACCCTACCTAGTCTTCTCTCACCAGTTTGTTCTTGCCTAATCCTTTCCCCCACACAAGTACTCACCGACGGCTTTTTGACTTGTTCCAGATGGCCCAGTCGGCTGACGAGGGTTGGGGCGAAGGAGTCTGCCCTGCAGAACCTGGCCTCCCCAAGTTGCTACTGCTCAGCCTGGAGCACGTTGGAGTCACAGAGATCCCCGAGTACTTTTACCGGGAGTGCACCACCAATGGTACCCGTCGGTGCCGGATGTTCATCTTTGTGGGGAGGAGCTCACTGTACAAGGAAGTGGCATCTTGGTTTGTCCACGCCACCGTCTACGACCGTCCTAATGCCTACCGCAAAGGCGCAAGAAGAGCCTTGATGTGCCTCCGCGAACTCTACAGGCAGTACCTCGTGGGAACAGCACTAGGATTTGCCCCACCCCTAGAAAGTGGAGGACGCGAATGGATTGCCCAGATGAGGAACCTTGGGAGAGATGAAGATATGGAGGACACTGTGTCCCACTTGTCCATTTACCTCACTGGCTTAGACAGGCTATACCGGGAGACATCGGGACAGCTGAGGCACCAGATCCGCAGAGCCGAGAAGGCAGAGAAGGAGCTAGAGGAGGTAAAGAGAGAGCTAGGAGAAACGAAGGAAGAACTGGAGGTACAGAAGGCGACGGCCACACAGGCTGTCAGTTCCCTAGCCACTCACCAGGCTAGATGCCAGGCCTACTATGAGTATATGGATAACCTGGAAGCATACAGGAGAGAAAGAGGGTTGTTGGAAGATGAACCCGAGATGACCCACATGGATGCAGGCACACAGACTGAAGATGAGGTGCCAGAGTATCAGCTTCCCCTGAAGAAGCGCCGAGTCTGTCTGGAGTAGATTAGCACTTAGTTTAGCCTTTCTAGAGTAGAGTGTGTTGTTTCCAATAGCACTACCAGCTTAGCCTCGATGTATCCATGATCTTTGTACCCTATCATGTTGTGCAATAAAGGTCATCTTTTATCCGGCATCTGTTCAGACTTTTGTTTTTCCCCTGGTTTCAGATGGCAGAACAAGGATGGACCCAGGGAGTTTGCCCAATCACACCGGGCTTCGCTAGCCTATTGATCCCCGCGCTGGAACGCCTCGGTGTACCAGAACGCCCGAGGTACTACAGCAGGGAGTATGAGCACCATGGGACCCAACGCTGCAGAGTGGTCATAGTTGTCGCCAAGAGTGACCTCCACCCTGTCGAGGCATGGCGTACGACCGCCACAGGATTCAGGCACCAGGACACCTACCCCTTGGCACTCAGGAAAGCCCTCCGCTTCATGTGCGGAATATTTGAAAGGCACCTGGTCCCCACTCCAATGAGGTACTTTCCGCCAGTCGTCAGAAGTGCAGTCTGGCGAGCCCGCATAAGGAACTTGGAGCAGCGCCGTCAAGAGGAACCCATCCTGTACCAAGTGGTCACCTACCTTAATTCCTTGGACCAACTCTTTGACGAGCAGGCTAAGCGCCTGAGAGAACAGACCGCCCGGGCCGAACAAGCAGAATTCTCGGTCCGCATGCACCAAGTCCAGGTGGCCCAAGCTGAAGCAAGAGCCGCTGCTGCCATCAGCAATGAGACAGTCGCCCAAGAAAGCCTCCGGCAGGCTCGGGACCTGCGTATACAGGACTGGACCCGAAGTGGAACGCCTGTTCCGGCAATTGGAGAACCCCATGTCCTACTTGGAACACCTGTCATGGCATGGGGTGAGATTGTGGGGAACCATCCCATACTGCCAGGGATTCCCGCGGGACCACCACCCACTGAAGATTGACCGTCTGAGCCGCCTCGGGAGAATGGGACCTTGACCGAGGCTGAGCAGGCTCGACTTGCACCGCCAGAGGAAAACTCGCCCCGCGAGTAAGCCCAGAGTCAAGCGCTCTGATGGGGATGAAGCCAGCTTGGTCCGGAGAACCCTTGTATCCCTAGCAGTAGTTTTCCTACCATGTCCTGTATCCCCGCCTTATAGTGCGAACCCTGTTGTACCCCCTCCAAGTGTTGTAACCCTCAGCCGTTGGAATGGAACCTGGTGTGTTTGTTTGTTAGCTTGTGTGCTGTTCTGCCTTTTTAAAATGCGAACTAATCAACTTAAACATCATTTAACCCAATCTCACGAAGGCCTTGCTCAACCTGCAGATGGTGAACACTCGTGCTAGCGCCTCTCAGAGACGCGCCCCTCCCGCTGGAGGAGAACAACCAGAAGGAAGGAGAGAGAATCCTGAGAACCAGGAAGTGGATCAGCAGGATCCTATGGGAGAGAACCAGCCCGAAGGACAAGCGCCTGTAAGAGGCGGGCCAGAAGCAAGCCATCCCAGAAGTCAGAATGAGGGATCTTTTGTCATGCCCCCACTCCCACCAGATTTCAACTTGGCACAAGCGTTGTACCACCACACCCTGTTCATGCAAAACGTGTGGAATGCCAGCCGCCGTCAGGAGACAGCCCGTAGACCCAATGCGGGCGACAAGTTGACCAATTTTCTGAGAACCAGGCCACCCACCTTTGGAGGGTCTAGCAACCCCTTGGAAGCAGACGACTGGCTGAGAACTATCAAAAGGAAGCTGGAACCATTTGGATGTGGAGACCGTGACAAAGTCCTCCTGACTACCCATCAACTCACTAGGACTGCTTTAGCTTGGTGGGATGCTTACTGTGCAGCTTCCCCGAACGAGTCTGCGATCACCTGGAAGGAATTTGAGGAAGAGTTCCGTCGCTACCACATCCCCGACGCCACCATGAGGCGCAAGGCTGATGAGTTCCGTGCACTGAAGCAAGGGAACAAGACCATGGAAGAGTACACCCACGAGTTCACTGAGCTAGCCCGTTATGCACCTGATGAAGTGAAGACAGATGCAAAGAGGCAGGATGCTTTTATTAGAGGTCTACACCCCGATCTTCGAGCCCTGATAGTGACCCACAGTTTCCCTGACTTCAATACGCTGATGAACAAGGCCATTGTCACAGAAAAGGCCAGAATGGAGGCAAGGCAGGAGAATAAGCGCAAGTTCTTGGAGAGCAAGAACCGTCTGATGGACCGCTCGCAGAAACCCAGGAGCTCCGGTTATACTGCACCTAGACCCCAGGCTCCCGTGCAGTATAGGACCCAGTTTCAGGCCACAAGCTCCCAGGCTCCCAACAACCAGTTCAAGAGCCAGACCACCTCGAAGCCACCGCAGAGCAAAGTCAGTCAGGCCACAGCCAGCAACAGCAATGCGAGAGCCTGCTTCAACTGCCGTGAGACCGGGCACTACATCGCCGATTGCCCGTATCCTAGGAGCAAGCCTGCAATATCAGTCTACTCCAACTCGGTGAATGGACCCAAGCCACCAGTGTCTGGAGCCAACCGTGTACCCGTCCGCAGCACCAATACCGGCAGCAACAACAACAACACCCAGCAGTCATATGGACGAGCCCGCGTCAACCACATCGACGCGCAGGAAGCTCAAGGAGCCCAAGGAGTAGTACTCGGTGAGTACCTCGTCAGTTCAGTTTTGGCAACAATACTATTTGATTCTGGGGCATCGCATTCTTTCATATCATCGAGTTTTGTGGAAAAGCACAAAATACCCACAGTACTACTAAAGACACCCCTACTAACCCGAACACCTGGAGGTGATATTAAGTGCCAATTAGGTTGTTCGCGGGTACAGATTCTTTTAAGTGGGGTAGAGTTTCTAGCAGACCTAGTGGTACTAGAATCCAAAGGAATAGATGTGATCCTTGGAATGGATTGGTTAGGCAAACACAATGGTCTCATAGGTTGTGCTGACAAAGTAGTGCACCTAACCAACCCAGACGGAATACAAGTAGCCTGTCACACCAAAGGAAGTGGACCAGATCCTATGATCTTTAGTATGTAAACAACAACCCTAGAAGAAGTCCCAGTAATCAGAGAATATCCTGATGTCTTCCCTGAAGTTCTACCCGGAATGCCACCGGACAGGGACATGGAGTTTGCTATTGAACTTGTCCCTGGAACCTCCCCTATAGCCAAGAGACCCTATAGGATGGCAGCCTCAGAGTTAGTAGAGTTAAAGAAACAACTGGAAGAGTTGCAACAGATGGGGTTTATCAGGCCCAGCACGTCCCCTTGGGGAGCCCCAGTACTCTTTGTGAGGAAGAAGGATGGGAGTATGAGATTGTGCATCGACTATCGTGCACTAAATGATGTCACTATCAAGAATAGATACCCACTCCCTAGGATTGATGATCTCTTTGATCAGTTGAAAGGAGCCAAGTACTTCTCCAAGATTGACTTAAGAACCGGATATCACCAACTAAAAATTAAGGGGAGTGACACCTCAAAGACCGCATTTGTCACCCGATATGGGCAGTATGAGTTCACAGTGATGCCATTTGGACTCACCAATGCACCGGCTTATTTCATGAACCTTATGAACAAAGTATTTATGGATGAGCTGGACAAGTTTGTCGTAGTCTTCATTGATGATATACTTATCTACTCCAAGAGTGCCGAGGAGCATGAGCAGCACTTGCGAGTAGTGTTGGAAAAGTTGAGAGCACACCAGCTCTATGCCAAGTTCAGCAAGTGTGAATTCTGGCTGGAAAAAGTAGCTTTCCTTGGTCACATTTTGACCGCAGAAGGGGTAGCAGTAGACCCCGAGAAGGTAGAAGCAGTCTCAAACTGGCAACAACCAACCAATGTGGGTGAGATCAGAAGTTTTCTGGGTTTAGCTGGGTATTACCGGAAATTTATTGAAGGATTTTCCAAGATAGCTAGACCCATGACAGAATTGCTTAAGAAAGAAAAGAAATTTGTTTGGACCGAGTCATGCGAAAAGAGTTTTCAAGAGCTAAAGAAAAAGTTGACCGCTGCCCCAGTTTTAACCCTACCAGATATTCACAGGGATTTCGTCGTCTACTGTGACGCGTCCCGCCAAGGACTAGGGTGTGTTCTTATGCAGGATGGAAAGGTTGTGGCTTATGCCTCCCGACAACTTAGACCCCATGAGCAGAATTACCCAACGCATGATTTAGAATTTGCAGCTGTAGTGCACGCACTCAAAATCTGGAGACACTACCTAATTGGGAACAAGTGTGAAATATACACGGATCATAAGAGCTTAAAGTATATTTTCACCCAACCAGATCTGAACCTCAGACAGAGAAGGTGGTTAGAATTGGTTAAAGATTATAATGTGGAAATTCATTACCACCCTGGCAAAGCTAATGTAGTGGCAGATGCCCTAAGCCGAAAATCTTACAGACCCAAGAATGCCCACCTGCAAGAAGAAATGGCACGATTAAATGTGCACATTGTTCCCCAGAATGCTAGCCACCAACTGACGATCCAGTCCACTCTGGAGGATCGGATCAGAGAAGCCCATGGAGCAGACAAGGATTTAGTGCAGATCTGCAAGCATACCGGAGAAAATAAGGCACCCGACTTTAGAGTCGACTGTAAAGGAATACTGTGGTATAAAGATAGGATTTGTGTGCCTAAGGAAGGAGACTTTAGACAGATAATCATGGACGAGGCTCACAACTCGCCATATTCCATTCACCCGGGATCCACCAAAATGTATTTGGATTTAAAGCAGAACTATTGGTGGAAAGGAATGAAAGCTGACATAGCCCAGTATGTCGCCCAATGTGATACCTGCCAAAGGATTAAAGCAGAACACCAGAAGCTGGCAGGATTATTACAACCCCTACCTATCCCAGTTTGGAAATGGGATGAGATAGGAATGGACTTTGTGGTAGGTCTACCCAGAACACAGAAGGGACATGATTCCATATGGGTAATAGTGGACCGACTCACTAAAGTCGCTCACTTTTTACCTGTACGGACCAATTATGGTGGGGAGAAACTAGCCAAGCTTTATGTGGAGAACATAGTAAAGCTGCATGGAGTGCCCAGCAGAATTGTTTCAGACCGAGGAACCCAGTTCACCTCGAGATTTTGGAAAAGTTTGCATAAAGCTATGGGCACCAAGTTGGATTTTAGCTCCGCGTATCACCCTCAGACCGATGGTCAGACTGGCCACCAAGCAAGTTTGGGTATGTCCCCGTTTGAAGCCCTCTACGGGAGAAAGTGCAGAACTCCCCTGATGTGGTCAGAAGTAGGAGAGCGTACACTAGTGGGACCCGCGCTCATAAAAGAAGCCGAGGAGAAGGTAGCTGAAATTAGGGAGAAGTTGAAAGCAGCTCAATCCAGACAGAAAAGCTACGCAGACAAGAAGAGACGAGAACTGGAGTTTAATCCATGAGATTTTGTTTATCTCAAAGTTTCACCCATCCGGGGAACCCGCAGATTCCAAGTCCATGGGAAATTAGCCCCCCGATATATCGGACCATACCCGGTGCAAAAGAAAGTTGGAAAGGTGGCCTACCGATTGGAGTTACCCGGAGCAATGTCAGATATACACCCGGTATTCCATGTATCCCAGTTGAGAAAATGTCTGAGAGTACCTGAAGAAGAACACATACCGGAGGAAGAGATAGACCTGCAGACGGATCTGCGATATCAGGAAGTACCCGTCAAAATCTTGGACACAATCACCAAGAGAACCAGAAACTCCGAGGTACGGATATGCAGAGTACAGTGGAGCAGACACAGTGTAAAGGAAGCTACGTGGGAAACAGAAGATGCCCTAAAGAAAGAGTTCCCACACCTTTTTAGGAGCCAGCCGAATCTCGAGGACGAGATTCCTTTAAGTGGGGTAGGTTTGTAACGCCCGCGTTTTAACCTCTAGGAAAACCACCTAAATAATTCACCCGGTAAAAGTGTCAAAATGTTTTACCGCCCGAGCTCCCGTTCCCGCCAAACCCTTCCGCCTCGTTGTCACCACCCACTTTCCGTCCCATCCCACGTCGCCCGCTCTTGGGTCGACCGCCGTAACCTTTTCGAC
Organism: Echinochloa phyllopogon; assembly: GCA_033239725.1. Lineage (NCBI taxonomy): Eukaryota > Viridiplantae > Streptophyta > Magnoliopsida > Poales > Poaceae > Echinochloa > Echinochloa phyllopogon. Next base: position 49,179,455 of record BTCW01000014.1, read on the forward strand.
ACTGGCCGACCGCCGTCGACCGCCCGTCGTCCTTCCGCCGTGAATCCCGCCGCTTCCCCCTTTCCCTTTCTCCTCTTTCTCTGTTTCTCTTTTCTCTCCTCCCTTTTCCCCCCTCCCCTGCTTCCTCTGCCCCGCACGCTCGCCTTTGCTCGCCAACAGTCGCCCCCCTCCTCCCACTCAGCACCGACGCCGTGCCGCCCTCCCTGCCGTGCCTCACCATCGTCTGCAGCTCTGCGCCGGCCACCCGATCACGCCGCTGTTGAACCGTCCACCCATCGTGCACGCCAGCACTGCTGGGCCGACCGACGACCGCCGCCGTGCTCTCGGCCGCGCGCGCGCCGACGCCAACCACGCCACGCCACCGGCCTTTCCCCTACCGTGCCGCTCATCACCACGGCCCCGCCGCAGCCCATCCAAACACGCTGACGCCAATCGTGCTCCGAACACGCCACACCCCGGCCGCCGCTCCGACCGCCGTACGCGGCTCCCGCGCAGACCACGCCACCGCCGGCCCCGCCGCCGTCCTGTCGCCACCACAACGCGCGCACGCCAGATCGCGACGAACACAGCATCCCACTGCCCCGCCACAAGGCCGCCCTCGTTTCCCGTGCCAACCACCGCGCCGGCCATCTTCAATTCCGAACGCCGGACGACGTGACCGCCGCCTACCCCACCCTCTCGTCAGCCCGCCTCCTCGAGCCCCCACAACGCCTATAAAAGGGGCCCCAAGCACCCTCTCCTTCACCACCAGCTCACTCGCCCTCAAATTTCACCCCTCCACCGCCACAACATCGCCGCCGCCGCGCACAGCCACCGCTGCCCGCCGGCCACCGTGGGCAGACCGGCTCACTCCACCTCTGACCGAGGTAGTACCATGGGTGAACTTGGCGTGCGCCCCTCTCTCTTTTCCCCCGGTTTCCGTCTAACACCATCACCCCTAGCACCGGCGAGCTCCTCGCCGATGGCCGCCGCCCTCTGCTCTGCTCTGTTCCAATCGAAGAAGACGGACTTTTGCCCATAACCCCCTGGACCTTCCACTATTCAACCCGCCGTCCAAATCACTGTTAACTCCCTCTCTGTTGAATTCAACCGAGACCCCTGAGCTTTTTAATAATTACAAACAAATCCTTTTTCTTTTAGAAACAGTCCAAGTCCTTTTGTTTTAATCCTAAACCCCACCAACTTTTAGTTTTTACAACCAGGTCCTTCCAGCCTTACATTTAAGCCCTTGCAACTTGCAGTTTAGCCCTGGACTTCTACCAAACCTTGCAAAGTAACCCAAATACCTATTAAAATACCCACATGACCTCTAATGACGCATCATTTCATGCACCAAATTAATCCCGTTTGACCCCAAACTCCACCACAATAATCACCAGTATTTTTTCGCCAAATCCATCCAGTCCCTATCCAAAAATAATCATGTCGTCATCATTCGCTCTCATTTCCCGTTCTTTCTTTCGGAGCTCAATAAAAGCTTTTTCTTTTATTTATTGGGTGTTTGTTGCGTGTGCCGTAGACTCCGCCGTGAACGAGGAAGGACTCGAGGAGGAGCAGTGCTACGAGCAGGAGCTTGGAGACCAAGACCCCGGGCAGGAATCCCCCGAGGGTTGGGAGAACGGCAAGTGCAATCCCACCCTTTGATGCATATTGTTGTCCCAGTTTTATAAACACAACCCATGACCTGATTTATTAAACTTGCATAATTTTTCTGCTAAACCCGGTTGGATAGCCATGCCTTGATTGTTATGACTGATTCCTTGACAACCCAGATTAATATTTAAATATGACAATGTCTATTTGAATATTGGTCACTGCTAGAAATGCTTAGGAACTTTTTACCATTTTACCCACATTACAAATATTTGGTGTTTACAAAGCAACCGTGTGAGTGCTTTAAAATAAAAGAGATGATTTGTGTAAATAAAATGAGTACCCGTGTGGGATGAGACAAACGGTATCTCCGCGTGAAATACCGAGGTGAGCTCGAACCGGTGAGGTTGAGCATGGCGGGAGTTGTCTATCCTATCACAAGTTTTGGGATGATGTTGATGTGTCATCTAGCCTAACCCATTTTTTCTGTACCACCACTCGACCGTTGTATGTGGCAACGGCCTAGCATAAATCTCACTAGTTGAGCTGCTGGTTATGTGGTGTGCTGGCGAGCAACAGAGGGCCATGGAACCGGGGATACGGTCTATGTGAGGTATGCCCCTGGTTAGAACCTCGTTGGTAGGTTGCTAACCCCTGGTCGCGTCTGTGATAACTTGTCAGTTTAGCTATGGTGGGTAATGGCTTTGATAGGAGCTGCACTGGCACTAAGGTGTTCTTGTTGTGGTAGCCTACTTGTGGTTGTGTACACCTCTGCAGAGTTAAAACCTATCCGGATAGCCGTGTCCACGGTACTGGGCGAGTTACGGCTTGGTCACTTCACTAGTCCCCTGTTTTGGTGTAAGAAAGTGTTGGTGTTTGGTTGAACGGAGAAATGTTTTGACATGGGCTACGACAGATGGGAAATCTGGTAGCAACAAAATCTTATACAAAAAAAATGTTACATTTATTGTTCCTTTTAAAAGTAATGTTTGTGAAAACCTATTGCGAAAACCAACCCCTTACATGTGTAATAAAATTTGCCTTGCTGCTAAATAAACCACAAGCCATCCTTGTTACAATTCCTGCATACTTCTGTTACTCCCTCCGTGGTTGTGGTTGCGCTTGCTTAGTACGTATGTACTCACCCTTACTTAATCTGTGCAGAGGCAGACCCAGACTTTGTGCCTGAGGATATCGTCTAGTGGGGTTCGTTCTGCACCCAACCTTTGCCTGTGTGTTAGGGCCACCCGCTGGAAGCCGCATGCGTTGCCACTCTGATGAAGACCTCTATGTTATCAACCTTTTTATCTGGAGCTTAGTGCTAGTCCTGTTTGTCGTGGCCCTGCAATGCCACCGTCTCCCGTAATGTTACTTTTGTACTGAACTATCTGTTGTAATAATGTGAACCAGCATCCTGGAACTGGTATATTCTCTTTTTCGAGGGGAAGCTTCAGGCTCCGGAGCGGCGCCTCTGATGATCTCTGACTCCGATCGAAGGAGCGCGTCGCACGTTTCAATTCGCAGCTGACATGCGCGTCGGGGCGTCATCTCCCAGATCATCATCAGAGGCTGATCGAGCTGCACTTCAAGTGGAGGGTTTCTACGCAAGTTTGATGTACACTTCGTGGCTCGACCGCTGCCTCGTTTTTCTGCTGCCAGTTTCGTGGCGAATCCGTTGCTGTCAACGAGCAGTGCAGATGTCAAGGGGCACGGTACAACTTTCCCCTTCTGCGTAGTCTCCTTCTACAGTTCTACATAATCTTCGCACGTTTCAATTCGGCAGACAGCACGGGATCGACGAGAACTGAAGACGACGTGGACTCGTCAGTGCAGTATTTACCTACTCGTCCCCCCCTACCAACCCCGATTCGAAACGCCGTGAGACCGCCGCAGGTGAACTTTTCGTTTCCCGGAAGCTAACAACGGGACGGAGTGCTATCAAATTTCTCAGCCCAGCTAGCACAAAAGCTTGACCGAAAACCCTCGTGTGTTTTTTCAATCCAAACAGTAGAGCGCTTGGCTTCGTGTACGGAACACACCACGTTATACGTCACGTGGCGGACCCCGGACACGCGACGCAACCCAACAAAACCCGGCGATCCGGATCCTTATCGGCCGTGCCCATCCACACCAGACGCCCGCGCTTGCCTGCCGGCGCGCGGCACGCCTGTAGTCAGTAGTCACAACCCCAATTGCCCCAAACGGGGGCGCCGGCGCGCCTACGCCGCTTGCGCTCCGTCCAATCCGACCGCTATAAAACCACGCGATCTCGCACGCGAAGAAAACCCATCGCCCAGGCCCAGGCTCGTGTCGTGCGCCACCGGGAAAGGCACGCCCGCACCCGCACCACTCGGTGAGCCACCTCGGGTACCGACCGAGCTGCCATCACCACCCGCTAGGAGCGAGAGCGGCCACATCCCAGCCCAGCAAGGCAACACCCCTCTGCCGCGTCCGGCGGATGGCAACGGCGGCCTCCGCCTCCCCCGGCGCGCTCGGCGCCAAAACCCCGGCGCGGGGGCCGACCCCACCCGCATTCGCGAGGCCCTCCCCGCGCCGCGGCCCCGCCCCCGCCCTCCGCGCCAGCCTCCACCTCGGCGGCGCGGGCGCGGCCACTAGCAGCAGCGGCAGCAGCAGCGCGGCGGCCGCCAACGGCAGCGGCCTCCACGTGGGCCACGCGATCGCGCCGCTAGCCCTGCCCAAGATGGCCGGCGCCATGAGGACCCACAAGAACGTCCTGCTCTTCTACTGCGAGGAGATGCGGGAGCTCGCGCAGCAGGTGGTCGCGCGGAACGATGACATCGAGCCGCGCTCCATCTCCTGGAGGTCAAACAGCCTTCCCCTCCCCTTCTCTTCTCTCCCAGCATCGTCCTGTTGTTCTCGCTTACTCGGTCAAACGCTACTAGTTATTGGATTACAACTTTGGAATAAGGATTTCGTTGGGTCCACGACTGGGGCCTGAATCGCTCGGAGTCCTGATACAAAGGCCAGAATTATGCACAGGCAAAAAAGCACATTATGACATTTTAGTGTTTTACCTCTAGATTGATGATGACGTTTAGGGAAACATAGAGGAAATTCCTGTAGTGGGTGGAAATTTAGTTTAATATATGTCACCAGTTGGTGGGGCAGTGCTGAATCACTCCCAGTAGGATTCACAATTAGTTTGCCAGTGCTCAAAGCTGTACCTTCAAGAAAAGTTGGCTATTGAAAATAAAGCTCTACACAGATCCAAAATGCTTGTGTTAGATTGGGACAACACAGGCTTGGAATCCTTTAATTCTTTCATGGCTAACAAAAACTACCATAATGCTCGATTTATGATTGCTTGTACTCATCACACCTAAATTTTAAAGTGAATCATTCAAATGTTCTTATAGTATAGTAATTTATGGAGTATAGGAAAAAATTGGATTCGTTCTTTTGTATCATTTTTTATCCCTGGCTCAATAGCAACATTTTGTTTTAGTGTAAAAGTAAACTGGCTTCTCTCACATTTGAACTTCGGTATTATTTTCAGGACATTTGCTGATGGATTCCCAAATTTGTTCATCTCGAATGCCCACAGCATTCGTGGGCGACATGTTGCTTTTTTAGCATCATTTAGCTCGCCCAGCGTCATATTTGAGCAACTATCTATCATATATGCTCTGCCAAAGTTGTTTATCTCTTCGTTTACTCTTATCCTCCCATTTTTCCCAACCGGGACTTCTGAGCGCATGGAAGATGAGGGAGACATTGCAACTGCCTTCACACTAGCCAGGATTTTGTCAAATATACCAATATCACGAGGTGGACCTTCGAGTTTAGTGATTTTTGATATCCATGCTTTGCAGGCAAGTAAAATTATTACATATAAACTATTGTCCTATTCCTTCTAAAAATCGATAGCAGTTTCAAAATAACCTTGTGATTGATAACACATCAGGAGCGATTCTACTTTGGAGACTCAGTGTTACCATGTTTTGAGAGTGGCATCCCCTTGCTAAAAAGTAGGCTTCAGGAACTGCCTGATTCCCACAATGTGAGTACTCCTGACTTAGTGAACTAAAAGTTCATTTTGTTGATGTCACACTGGGTCTAATCTGATATGACTCTTTGTATCTTTATCAGATAACCATAGCATTTCCAGATGACGGTGCATGGAAGCGATTCTATAAGCAACTTCAACATTTTCCCATGGTAAATGATTTTTTTGAGTACTTCCAAGTTACAACACAAAAATTTTTGGCCCTTAATAGATTATTTTCATAAATTGCCTTTTTGTAGGTTGTCTGTAACAAAGTTAGAGAAGGGGACCAGAGAATTGTACGGATTAAAGAGGGAGATCCTCGAGGACGCCATGTAGTTATAGTTGATGACTTGGTGCAGTCTGGTGGTACTTTGATAGAGTGTCAGGTAAAAAAAAATTGCCATGACTTAATTTTGTTTATACCCAGTAGTAGTGATTATCGATGATCTTCAAAACTTTCTGGCCTTCTGGATATGCAAATTTATGCCCTAAAAGTTTTTTCTGGAAACATTTTAATGGCATCTAATTATGTATTTCTGTCATATTCCCTTGAAAGTTGCAAAGTAACATTCATTTTTCCTGTCCAGAAAGTACTAGCAGCTCATGGAGCAGCAAAGGTCAGTGCATATGTGACACATGGCATTTTCCCCAATAACTCATGGGAGAAATTTCAGCATGATAATGGAGGTACGTATGCTTCATTACCTTTACGATATTAGGCTATTAGATGCTAATAAACTTTCCACATTGCTATTATTTTCTCTTTAGAGATATTGAAGAGAAAGATGTTAAATAAGCAATTTGGTAGTTGAGTTTCTCTCAGCAAGCACCTTTTCAACTTTGTACGATTAACAAAGTGATGCATTGTAGACTGGCTGGTTGGACTTCTGTTTCCCTGTATCTTTCCTCTCTTCTTTTTGTCGGGGAGTAACATTCTATTAGTTCACCCACCTAACTTTTTTTTTGACTAAGCAACTGATTTTTACCTTTCCAAGAGCAACACAGAAACTGAAGGTCCAAACTGTACCTGTCCTTTCTTATTAAGACAGTTTTTTACCATCAAACTTGTCCATCTTTCAGTGACTTGCATGGAATGGAATCCTTTGATAAGATATAAAAAAAGGACTATTGCCTACTAATTTTCAAATCAGAGGTCAACAGGATAATTTCAATTCATCTCAGAAAAAAGAGACAGAATTTGACTTCTAGTTACCTTTGTGACTACTAAACCCTTGTGTGATGATTTTCCTTTCACCCTAACTTTCTATGCAGTGTTGCTGCCTCATACCTTAGAACTAGACAGATAAACTTTCAGTATTCTGATACTGTTGTTTGATAGTGCTGGAGGGACCGATTTGATATGAAGCATGGGTCAATGCTCCTTCAATTTGTTCGCCAAAAACTCCTTCGGTTCTCCTGCAGGCTGCAGGGTTCCATATTAACTTCCTTTTGAAAATCCGATTCTCCTAATTTGATCCTATCACACAGTTACCTTGCATAAGAATGTTGGGGGGAAGCACACTTTTGCGAGGAATTCTTTAATGTGTCACTAATACATAGTCTATTTTGCGTTGAATAATAATGTGCTGTTGACGTTCCTGATTTATAATGAGAACCTTTATTCTTTTTGTAAAATTTTCAGATGGTCCGGAGCATGGCCTGAGCCACTTTTGGCTTACCGATTCTTGCCCACTTACTGTCAAGGCGGTGAAGGACAGGAAGCCATTTGAAATTTTAAGTCTGGCCGGACCTATTGCTTCAGCTCTTCAGATTTAGCGAACTTTGGTCTGCTTTGTCCCTCGGGATAGTGTTGCTGCTGAGTCCATTCTTCTTCCTTTCTCATATTTTTTTTGAGGATCTTGGTGTTTCTCCTTTCTCCAACCAGAAGGCATTTTGCTAATGTATTTACTAGGAAAAACTTTGAGGTGGTACTAGATCCTCACGGCAGGGTGCATTCGTCGAAAAACATTCTTAGGATAGTCTGTTTAATAAAAAATTGTGGATTAATTCCTCTCGTGCCATTATAATTTTTGAAAATTAGAAAAATGTCACTGTCAGTTACGGTAGCCTCCACCTGTCAGTGACATACCGATGGCATATTTCTAAACCATGAAAATTATAATGGCATGGATCTAACTAGCCCTTAATAATTTGGATGAGCAAGTCAAGTGTCGATCTATTTCATAAATTGGCTGAACAAGTCAAGTGTCGATCCATGTTATATAAATAAAGCTCTCAAATAAAGTGCCAGTGAGCTCCCTCCTTGCATTTTCTACTCATTTTTTTCATAAATTGTTGACGATTTCAGATGGAGCAAGCTGTGCTGCGCTTGCTCCTTGTATATTTGTATTGGTGTACTCTCATACCTACAGTTTGGCGTGGCCTGCTGGCACTGGGCCTCAGTCATGCTATCAGGGTGCACGAGGATAAAGCTGAAACCCTCTCAGCCCTTGTTTAGATGGTGAATTGGGACCCCAAATTTGCCATTTACTGTTGACAACACTGTAGGTCGTCAGATTAGCAGAATTTACCCTGGCATTGAACTGTGCATTGCCAAATTCATCACACCATAATAAAGGCAAGGTAAATGACGTGCACAAGTCCATGCACATGCATGGCGATGGATCAGGCAGGAGTTACAAACATGTCAACTACACCAGTAACTTGCAAGCCGATGTGATCCAGGGAGGCTCATGGTGCAGTAACTTGCAAGCCGATGTGATCCAGGGAGGCTCATGATCCAGAGAAGCATACAACAGAACACATGAACATCACATAAAGGAGCACATGCCATCCACATTCACATCACAACCACAAGCATATGCTCAAGCATATGACAAGAAAAGGCCATCCACAAAGGACATCTACAAGCACATGACATCAACATCTGACCACCTGCCTCATTCAAACAAGTATAACAATCATAACATTGAAGCTGCACAGATAGGGAACCGAAGACATTGCAACCACATGAGCTGCAAATGGAAATGAAGCTATTTTATATAAAGAGCAGGGGTAAAAATATGAGACGGACAACAACCTGATAAGGAGCCGGCAATTTCCGATTGCTGTTACCTGAAATGAGAAATAATGCACATTCATCCCGTGTTGTTGCTCATATATCACAAGGACTACAAGTAGTTTGGAAACAAAATTATGAGCAATATAATAGCAGAACCGAACTAACACTTAATATATGCTGTTCTAGTGATACATGCCAGTTGATATTCAAGAACTTTAGGTTATCAAACATCATAAGCATACACATAATTATGCGCAATAACATAGCAGAACAATAGTACCACTTAATTTGAGGTGTTACAGGATAACATGGCAGTTCATAATCAAAAACTTTATTGTATCTAACAACATAAGCAGACAGTGGTGTAATGAAAACCAAAGCATACACAATCATATACAAATACGCAATTAGACGGAAGGGTAACGAACAGACTACCTATTGGTGCATGCAGGTAGCTTTAGCCAACGTCATCCCTCCTGCCTTCAATCTGATCATGGAGCACCACAAATACGCTCAACAACAATAATTAGAGGTCGTCAGTAAACAATCATTAAACCTTTTCACTCAATAAAGGAAACAAATGCAAATATTGTCCCCGGCTTGAGGATGCAGTGGTCCTCAGCTGTCAAACACACTTATTTTCAAGTACACCGACATTACTACACACTCAAGTACAGACAAAAAAATGATACAGTTCCTCAGACACTCTCAAATTACATAGCCGCACTCAAGAATGGTACCTATTGTACAACTGTTCAGCAATTCTATCTCGGAAAGCATTCATTCTAGCCATGTCGGCCCTTGCCGGCGCTGCCTATGTTGCTGGCTGATCTAAAGTGGCCTCTGCGGGGACGTAGTTCATGTTGCTGTCAACTAAACCAAAGTCATGATCAAATCCACCCTCCTTCCTAATGAAGTTGTGCAACGCCATGCATGCATAGATTATATGTGTCTGTGTTTTCTCTTTATAGGCCGGGATTTCCAACAATATGCACCACTTCATTTTCAACACTCCAAACGCTCGTTCTATCACATTTCTAAGAGATGAATGGGCATAGTTGAACGTCTCCTTCATACCTCTAGGTTGTTCGACGGCGTTTTGAAAGTCTTGGATGTTATACATCGTCTGTCGGTAAGGAGTCAGATAGACCGTCCGGTTTGCGTACCCCGAGTCCACCAGGTAGAACTTCCCTCCACGATGGAGTACCTGTAAGTAACGAATGACAAATTAGATAGCAGTATAGATAACAACACCAGGTAGTACCTCTAGGCGGCATTGGGAAAGTGTCTTTGTATCTTGACATTGCATCGTGAAACACAGTCATGTCATGCACGGACCCAGGCCATCCAGCGAGGACAAATGTGAAACACATATCGAAGTCACAAGCGGCCATGGCATTTTGTGTAGTCTTTCCCTTCCGACACATGTGCTGGACAAGCTTATGCTGAGGCACGACCATTGGAATGTGGGTGCCATCGATTGCCCCTATCGCATCCTTAAATTCAGGGAAGAACCTAGTATTGTGAAGACTTGGATGCATATCGGTAAAAGTGGGATCGCTAGGTTTAATGATGTCTCCTGCCAAGCGCACGAGACATTTGAGCATTTTGTGAAAAAGATTGTGGACTGTGGCTAGGGATTTCTCGAACCTGTCCTCAGCTTGCCTAACAGATTGTGGTGCACCACATATCCAAAGGAACATGGCTAGAGCCTCAATAGAGGTAGACTTGGGAGATGAGGTAAGGCCGTAACTGGATGTCAACAGATCATGCAGCCTATGAAACATTTGGGGTGTCATCCTAAACATGTTGTAGCAGGCGGTTGCATTACCAAGCTTGTTTTCTACCCACTGAAGGCCAGTCAAAGGTGGCATCCTATATGGCCCTCTACTGCAAAACTTGTCCATATGTATAGCAGTTTCATACATACCATAGATGAGTTGCGCGCCTTCATCGTCTTGGAGCACCGAAAGGACAAAGTCTTCCCACCATTCCTCGGACTCTGCCTCACTGTCCTCAGTGCCCTCACTATCCGTGCTTGCATCAGGAGAAGGTGGAACAGCAGCACTGTTGACCTGTCCATGGCAAACAAAATATAGTCAGCAAGTTACAGTACGACATCATTGCAACCCTGCGCATTACCTCTGTACAAAACAAAACAGAGCTCAGCAGATTATGATAAAAACAACACAACATGTCACACTTGAACATACAACATTAGGTTCACAGACTTCGCACAGACTCCACCATTAAAGACATAGTTCAAACACAATAAAAGGTACTACAACAGAGACAAACCCTACGCAAAAGCTACCAGTTATCCATGATGCTAACTACTGCTTAAATATGGGAAATGCATGGACGGAAGGAGCTAGTTCTCGACCATATCAGCAAATGTCTCAATCATGACCATCCTGCATTCAGTCGGTGCTAAGAGGAATGTCTCAATGGCGTCATCATCTTTTAAAATGTTCAACACCCCACGCCACATATGCTTCTCCATTTCCTTGACCCCCAACGGTTTCGCTGATTCCATAACCAAATTCTTGGAGGCTCTCCTAGCAGCCTTGGCTTCTTCCTTCTTTTTTGTTTCTTCATCCCTCATGCTCAAACGCGCTTCACCTTTCTGGTTCTTCTGCTGCCATATGGCACTGAGCATACGGTTCCTGTCCTCAAACATGGAGTTGAACTTACTCATGTTCCTGTCCACACTGTTCAGGGCTGCGTTCTTTGGCTTCTTGCCTGGACTAGAAGCCGCGCTCCGAGTGCTGCACGCTGTCCGCTTGCTGCCACTGCTGACTGGGGTACCACGGCGTGGAGTTGACAAGCCCACCAGTGGGCTAGCTAGGCTGTCAGGGGTCACACTGGCATCTGCTTCTTCATCTTCGGTGCTGGAGCTAAAGTTGAGTTGGTGGCTTGTACCAGGAACAAAAGCAGACTTGCCGGTCACAGCAACTTTGGCAAACATACGGTCCATCTGTTCGAGGTAAGTTGGCCAGCCGTCCTTAAGTTCCATCCATTCTTGCTTCCCCTGCAGTACAAAACACCAGCGCACAAGTGTTTGAGCTATGACAAATATGTGATAACGTATATCTATTACAGTGGCGACAGTTGACATACCCTTTCAGCGGCGACAGTGTCCACCCACCACGCATCTTCGACAACCACAGAACCATCTTCTCTGCGTCCTAGCCCGGTGAACTGGTTCTTTAGCTTGTCGATGAACACCCATAGCTTCTTCAATTCCCGGAAGCGTGAACCGAACTGGTCGCTGCTGTGCAGCTTACCAGTTGCAATGACAAACTTGCGCTGCACATCGTTCCGGCCGTCCTTGTGCATGATCCCATTCTTGCATAACCCCACATCCATTTGGTGATAGTAGAGGTCACATAAAATCTTCGTGTCCGCTTGGGTCCAGTTGGCCCTGGTCGTCTCAAGCTGTGCACATGGTTATGGAACATGACATGCATAAACATGTACACAATGTATGCTGGGATGGTTAGGGTACCAGAGGCAGAAAACATGAAATTGGTTCAGGGGCATGGAAATCTACCGGATCTGCAGTGAGGTCGACGGAGCCGTCCTGAGCATGGGCTGCGCCACCACGCCGGCCACCCTGACCCCGGGCTTGCTTTCGGTGAGGACGAGACACGGGCGGCGGGAGGTAAGCACAGTCGCCCGACGTCGTCCCAACGTACGGTGCGCCTCTGCTGCTGCTCCCTCCTCCAGCAAACTCGCCCGAACGCAGGTATGCGTCGTAGTCGGTCATGTGGGGGAAGGCCGAACCGGCGTTTAGGTCGAGGGAAGACATGCAGAAGTGGGAGGCCGTCGGCGAGGAGTACCTGTTGGGCATGCCCATGAAGGAGTTGAACGTCGAGGCGCCGAATCCCGGCGGAGGTGGAGGGAAGGGGTTGAACCCACCGGATCCGGCCGCACCCGCTGCGTAGGGGTAGCCCCCTCCGGATCCGGACGGCGGAGGCGGCGTGGCGTAGGGGTTGAACCCCTGGATCTGGATGGCGGATGCGCGGCGGCAAAGTTGTTGAAGACTCCGGATCCGGAGGGGGGAGGCGCGCCGGGGTACGGGTTGTACTCCCCTGATCCTGCTCCCGGCAGCGCCAGGGAGAAGAGGTTCCTCGTGCCACGCCTCTCTTCCGACCCCTGCACGCTCCTGGGGTTGGACTCCGAGCCTGATCCTTGCCCGTTGAGGCCTTCCATCGCCGGGGACGACCTGGCCGACGCTGGATTCGAGGGAGGTGGCCCTCGATCTGGGTGGTAGGAGCTCGCGGCTGCAGGCACGCGGAGGGGATCTCGGGTTTTTTGTTGCTGCGGCGGCGGCGAGAGCGCACGAGGGGGAGCTGGCGAAGGCGGCGTCGAGCGAGAGGATAATGAGTGACGCCTAGGGTTGCCGACGCCCTCCCTATACCTGTACCCTCTTCACCCGACTTGGGCCTGGCAGCCGCCCGAATTGGGCCTACATTTGGCCGAACCCGTTTAGATCCACCCTGACTTTAGCAGGCCGAATTCCTGCTCGCAGCAAACTTTGGGGCCCCAAAATCGCCATCCCTCGCCCGAAAATGGGAGCGCACCGATGCCCCTCCCCCGGCCGGTGCGTCGGACGCGTGTTGCGCTAGCTTGTGCGGCACCCACAAGGCCAGAACCACAAGTGCGTGCGCGTGTGACTTTACGACGAGAAAAGGCGCGGAGCGACCCAGCGAAGATTCTGCGCCTGCGCTGCGCTTCGGTGCACGCGCCGAGCTTCCTCCACGGCTCCACTCCTCGGCTCCTCCTCCCATCAATTCGCCCATTCATCACTCCTTTCCGAGAAATTTCAATATTTACCACCGAATTCGACTGCCTCACTTCTCTTGCCATCTAATTCGATCGACTTCTGAAATTTGTCATCCCGCACTCCAATTTCTTCGATACAAGGGATTCTGTCGATTTTTCTCCAAATCTTACATTTTCTTTTTCTTTTCCTCATTACAGACCATGTAAAAAGACATGTTTGGCCCTGAGCCTTATCGTTTTAGCCTGTTTGGAACTGCAGGCATCTCTACCACACGAGCTCCCTATCTGTCTCTCGTCTCTCTCTCGAAGAACAGAAGCCGCCGCCGCCGCCGCTAAGGTTCAACTCCCTGAACTGGAGGGGCGGGTTTGGGCGGTCGGAGTGGCGTGAACCAGCACCATGATCCCCTTCGAGGTCCCCCCTGGGTAAGATTGTAGTTCCCTCTCGCTCTCCTCTCTACCAAGTTCTACCAAGTTATCTGTTTGATTTGGGGGAAGACGAATCTGTGAACGAATAGGACGATTAGGCTTCTACTGACTGATACGTATACTTGTGTTTTTTTGTTGGTACTCGTTAGGATCTATTCGGGTGCAACATTTAAACTATGTGTTCAGATTTCTCAGTTTTCAGCCAAGCTAGATGATGGAAATTGTACTTATGTGCCACGAAAATATGATGAATGGATTGTTGACTATCGGTATTGTACCTTGGAGATGATAGAACAAGAAGTGGCAAAAAGGGTGAACTGGGGAAGCTGTCAGCGGCTTAGAATTTCTGAATTTGACATGGGCAGTGGTGGGGAAAGGGAGTTGATGGATGATAATGCTTTGGCAGTTGCTTTCTTTGAAAGTAAGACAGAACATAAGCTGTTTTTGTTTGTGGATGTTGAGGATCAACCCCTAGAATTGATTTCCAAATCAGGTGTTTCAGAGGCAGTCATGAGCAATGCAGCCATAGATAGTGGTAGTGCACAATTGAATTCAGGCATTGAGCCAAGTGTTCCTCATGCGATTGATTGGGACAGTCTTGAGATAGCTCCAATCCCAGAAGAACAGATAGGTGTTGCAGTTAGCTTGATGGATGAAGATGCTATGTACGAGTTTGTTGGTCTTAGGGCGGAGGATGAGAGAGTCGAGAGAGAAGATAGCAGCTCAAAAGGAAAATGCAGCAAGTGCTGATATAGACCTAGAAGGTGCAGCACTGCCAGTTAATGATCTGGTCCCTGGGGAGGAAGCTATTGATTTCGATAGGGATGACCCTCCAATGCAAGTTGGTAGCATATATAGTTCTATGCCTGAATTCAGGGCAGCGGTGAGGCATCATGCTATAAAGGGTCAGTTTGAGCTTGGGACAGAGAAATCTGACAAGGAAAGATTTAGGGGATATTGCAAAGCTGATGGGTGTCCATGGGCTATTGTGGGAAGGCTGATGGCTGATAAAAAGCAAGTCAGGGTACTATTTTTTTGGCTAACTTTTTATAGATGTTAACTTTATTCATTTATTGCAACCTCACTTTATGTATATGTTTTTAACCAGTTTGTTTCCATTTGGTAGGTTACTGTAAACAAATGTGAACATTTTTGTGCATCCACTGGACGAGTGAGGACCAAGATGGCATCATATCATTGGGTAGCGGAGAAGGCAATCCCGTATCTAAAGAAGGATCAAAACATGGGTGCAAGAAAATTGCAAAAGGAGTTAGAGGAAAAGTATCAAGTGACAATAGGATACTCAACAGTTTGGCTTGGTAGACAGAAGGCAGCTGAACAAATTTTTGGTACATGGGAAGAAAGTTTTGCATATCTGTTCAGTTTCAAGGCAGAGGTGGAACTCAAAATGCCTGGAAGTGTTGTAGAGATAGATGTCATAGAGCAAGAAGATGGTGTATATTTCCGCAGATTTTTTTGTTGCTTCAAACCTAGCATTGATGGTTTTCTAAATGGTTGTAGGCCATTCTTGAGCATTGATTCTACTGCTCTCAATGGAAGGTGGAATGGACACCTTGCTTCAGCTACTGCTTTGGATGGGCTCAATTGGATGTTTCCAGTTGCATTTGGATTTTTTGACAGTGAGACTACTGATAATTGGACATGGTTTATGCAGCAACTGCAAAAGGCGATTGGGAATCCACCGTACCTAGCAATAAGTTCAGATGCTTGCAAGGGCTTAGAAAATGCAGTGAAGACAGTGTACCCTTGGGCAGAGCACAGAGAGTGTTTTTTTCACTTAATGAGGAATTTTGTCAAGAAGTTTCAAGGAAAAGTATATGGAAGAATGTATCCAACAGCTAGAACTTACCAGCCTGAATATCATGAGTACTGCATGAACAAGATGTATGCAGCAAGTAAAAAGTTGAAACCTTATCTAGACCAATATCACCACCTAATTTGGATGAGGAGTAAATTCTCAGAAATGATCAAGTGTAACCATATTACCAATAATGTTGCAGAGGTCTGGAACAATTGGGTGAAGGAGATTAAGGACCTTCCCAGAGCCGAGCTCGCAGACACTTTGAGGTCAAAGTTCATGGAACTCTACGCAAAAAGGAGGAAAATTGGTGAGAAGTTTGAAGGCCATGAAATGCTCCCTATTGTAGTCCGCCAACTCAATACAATGAGTAGACAATTGGGTCACTTGAGGCTCACAGAAGGTGGAAAGGAAGAAGCAGAGGTGACAGAGATCACTACCAGCCATAAGGTCATAAGACAGGCAGTGAATATTAAGAATCATACATGCACTTGCAGGGAGTGGCAAGTCTCAGGGAAACCATGTCCCCATGCTTTGGCTCTTATAATCACATCTAGAAATCCTAAGATGGATGAGTATTTGCATCCTTACTTCTCAGTGAGGTATTTTAGGCTAGCATATGCAGGTGTGATCAAACCATTTGCTGACAAGTCTCAGTGGGCACATGTTGACTTGGGGTTCAGGTTGAGGCCACCTTTGCAAAAAAGAGCAGTTGGGAGACAGAGGAAGAATAGGATACCTAGCTGCATGGAAGGCAAAGGTAACAAGGCTAAGTCCAAAGGCTGTTGGCAAGTGCGGTGCAGTAACTGTTTAGGACTTGGCCATAGGACTACTTCACCAAAGTGTCCTCTAAATGGAACAAAAAAAAAGTAAAACCATCATTCTGAACTGTAACATGTAATTTGAGTATTTTAGATATTTCCAGTTATTATTGTTTTCTCAATTACAGAAAGAGCCGTGGCAAGCCAGGGAGGCCAGTTGGGTCAAGCAAAGGTGATGCAAGTACTAGTACTGCAGTGAACACTAGTCCTGTAAGTACACCTAAAAGGCAGAAAGTTGTAGTGGCTGAAACTGTAGTGAATACTAGTCCTGTAATGAATACTAGAAGGTAAAAAATAAAGTGTATTACATTGTTGCTGATACTTTTAGTGACTAGTCGAGTACCATGGTTTGTGTGACAATTTATCTACTTATATAGGCAATTGGCACTACTCAAGGAAGCTGGAGCAGGGACAAGTCAGGAGGTGAACACCAGGACAACTATGGAAGTGCCTAGCCCAAGTAAGAGAAAGAGAACAGTCAACAAGAAGCTCATACCAAGGAGGGCCATGGAATGAATGTTATGGGCTGGTAATAATTTAGCTGAAATCAGGAAACTATGGACCTGTATGCTATGATGATGCTTTTGTACTATCTACTTGGATGACTATGTATCTGGACAGGCCTGTATGGCTAAATTTATGAATTTCTGAACTTCTATTGGATTATATTCTATCTGGACAAGCCTGTATGGCTAAAATTTATAAATTTCTGAACTTCTATTGAAAATTTAACAAAAGAGGCGGCACTTCTGCTTGTTTCTGTTCCAGTCGACAACATTATTGTTTTTGTGCACCAATGGGAAGGAATTATCAATATCTGTTCTGGTTCACCAATGCACATCTTAGAATATCTGGCAACAGTTTATTGATAGAAAGAAGCTCCAATTCATTACAGACAGTACATTTTTTCAAACATCATAGACAATTCATTTACTTCATTACAGCCACAAAGATGACCAACAACAACAAAATACACATGTTGATGATGGTGAAAACTGTACAACACCAATTAATTCTAGGTGCTCTATTCTTCATGACTACGACCTGCTCCTTCACCTCACCAAGTTGAAGCTTCAGATCCTCTAATTCTTCCAGCAGCTCAGGAACAACATTGACTACACTGGGTGAACCTAAATATCCATTCCTTTGAAGCCAATCCTCATAGTTTTCTTTGAACATATACATACGACATGATGTAGGATCCTGCAATGTGTAGCATAATATCAGTTCACTCCAAAAATATTTTATCACCACACACATTATACAGATGACACAATCATACAATTTCACCCAACAATTCGATTAATTTGGCACAAATTGCATTAAAGTGAAACACCTAAATGTGAATTGCAAGAAATCACTTACAAATTGATAATTCCTTGGGCACTTGAAAAAACGTTTGCCAAGGTTTTTGTGGGAGTTCACTGTGGTCAGCGCAATAATCCTGATGTCCTTACAGTAGGGGCAAATGATGAAGGGCAAGCCCGTCTCCTCATCAAGCACGGGTCCGGGCACAACATCAAGAGGCTGAGGTTGCGGTGGTGGCTCAAGAACAAGCGGCGCTGTGTATCGCCTAACCCTAGCTTGGCTGGATCCTCGCCTATGGGAGCTCGAGGATTATGCCTGTGACATCACAAACGGAGGAGGTGGCCCCTCGACTATGGCGCAAGCACAAGCCGGTGCGGCACGAGGGCGAGCAGGTGGGCGAGCTAGGGCGAGGAGCGCAGGCGAGCATCTGTGCAGCAGCAGAGGAACAAGGAGCGACGACGAGAAAAAACGAGAGAGACAGGAGAAGACCTCGATGCCTGTTAGGAGATAAGGCCAGGGGCAAATATGTCAGCTTAGATGGCTACAGAATAAAAGAAACGGTAAAAGAGAAAGAAAAGGAGAGAAATCGACGGAATCCCCTGTATGGAAGAAATTGGAGTGCGGGACGGCAAATTTAGAAGTTGATCGAATTAGATGTCAAAAACAAGTGAGGCGGTCGAATTCGGTGGTAAATATTGAAATTTCTCCTCCTTTCCGGCGTTGCCCACCAGCGTCCAGCGACCAAAATAACACCAACCCAGCAGCTCGGCTGTCGGCTCGGTTCCATCGCCTCCTCTCCCCTTCTCTCGACTCCGCAACGCCTGGCGGAAACAGAGGATTCAGAGGGGGAGAGATACCGGGCAGTCGCCGCGGTGTTCGCCTGTTTGCTCTCCCTGCTTATGGAAGAGCGGAGGAGGCCTCGCTTCTTCAAGGTCCTCGTCGGCGACTTCGCGCGCCGCATCGTGAGTAGCCCTCCTTCCGATCTTCCTCCCCGCTGCAGCTGCGATCCCGTGCATTCCCCGCTGTCTCGTTGCGTATTTGGACGAATGCGTATGGACTTTGTGACCTTCCCTGTAATAGATTGGATTCAGGCTTGCAATGCAGTCCAAGTGGAAGTTAGCTACGCGCATTTCCTTGAAACAAACATAAAAATAAATAAATAGCAACATCTCAATGCTGTTTACTCCTAAAATGAAATTGAATCTTCAGTGCAATTTTTTAATGTTGTTTAGTCACTTCAGTGACATCTCAATGTACTAGACATGTATGTCATGTACACACCACAGTTTCAGTAAATACTAAATCTGCTAGCAAAATGATCTGCATTTGAGTCTATGAGCAATGGCTAATCTCTCTTTGATGTCATGACTTCATGAGTGCCATTTTCAGTCAGGTATATAAAGCGGAAATAGCTTATAGTTTGTCCCGAGTCCTAACCTTTCTTCTGCATGTAGGCGGTACCTCAAGGCTTCCTCTGTCATATCCCAGAGGAGAGGCGCAGAACATCTGATGCTACAGTGGCTTCCTCTGCTAAGTTCCTACTTAAGAATGCTGAAGGGAAGACCTGGCCTGTTGAGCTAGAGGACATTGATGGTCGCGTGTTCCTGACCACCGGATGGCCAAAGTTTGTGGAGGGCAATTGTTTGGGGGAGGGTGAATTCCTTGTCATCGAATATGACGGGAACATGCATTTCGGGGTTTCTGTTTTTGGTAGGAATGCTGTTGAGAAAGCAATTTGGCCCTCAAGAAGTGGTGCCCAAGCCACTGGAAAGTTAGGAGGAGGAGAACAACCCTGTGATATCTTCCCTTCTAGTAAAAGGGGACATAGTGGTGATGCATTAACAGAGGCTGTTAAGGGTCTCACGCATAGTCACACACAGGTTGATATACTTGATCAGTCTGATATATGAATGAAAACAGTCGTCTTAAGGAAATAGCTAGATCAATTCATACCGATCATTTAGGTGTATGCATTTTGCCTGCTCTCGCACACATGGAGTCCCCTTGTTATTGAATGGTCTTAGATGACTTTGTTTTTCAAGTTTACTAAGTCAAACTTCAGGTTTAGAATCATATTATGTATGATGATCTACATGAAGTTTTTGTTGGCAAGAGAACATTGTTGCTCAAAAGAATTATTTCTTCACATCAGTTTAGAATGCCCTATCTTCATTTTTCTTCATGATATTCCATGTTTGTTTTTCATAAGGTCTAATTCGACCAATGGCAAGTATCAAGAAAGCTCTAAGATTGAGAAAGTTAACAAAAAGGATGACTACAATACATTTCATGAAGTGCTTTGTAAATATGAGAGATTAGGTTTTGTATGTGGTCATGCATAACTGCTTTGGCAGGACATTGAGTAATTTATGGAAAAAAAAGCAGAGAAACAAGTATGGCACCTACCTGCATGCTTTATGATCTCTCAAATAGTCAAATATGCCTTATAGAATATAACAAACTGAGTACCTTTCATGGTTCACTAAGGATCATGGATTTTAAATTCTGGTAAGTACTTTACTTGTAATTTTGTCTCCTTAACTGATAGTTTTGTATATAACTCCTAGACAGTTACCACACAACGAAGCAGTCGAGGGGATGGACATATTTCATTCCAGGACACAATTGGTTTCCTTGATTCACATGAAGTAAGTTGTTCCAGAAAAGATGAAGTGCAGACATGCTTGTCACAGAAGGAGCCAATGGAGGATGATAAAGCTAAAGCAATCGCTGAAGTAATGAGAACTTTGCATGTCGACAAATTGGCAGTTGAATTGTTCTGTGCTGCACTGTGTCTGTATAAATGGAACGTTGAGGCTGCTGCAGAAGATTTGAATATATGTAGGGGCAAATCACACAATCTGGAACAATCTCTGAAGCAGAAACTTGTTTTGCAGTGTAAGTTTTTCTTATCATCTCATGTTCTTTCATTTTTGCACCAGTAACACGGCTAATATCCTTTCTGTCTCCAGTTGACTTAATAAAGAAACAACTACGTCGCTTCTTCCCTCCATATGATGATTCCGAGAGAATCAAGAAGAACAATCTTGAGGGGCCTAATTTGTCTAATCAACCACTACAGTGTGACCTGATTGTGGCTCCAGTGAAGCGGAGACTTGTTGATGGACATGAATCTTGTGATCTGTCTCACCAACTGAAGAAGAAAATAGTTAAGTTGCAGCGAGGCTCACCCCAAACTCAAACACCAAGAAGATCACCACGATTGGCACACCTGAGCAATACTTGCAACGACACGAATAAAGTGTTGAAGAAAAGAGCTGAAGTGCCCAAAACACCACAAGCCACAATAAATCAGGTCAAGAATAGGGCACATAAATCATGCTCGCTTCATGAGAAACCAGATAATGCCTTGACAGCAGTTCGTGAGAAAACAGCAGGTGATTCTTTGGTTGCTCTTTGTTAGATTTTCCTTTCGAATGTCTCAAACTTAATTAAGTTATATCAACTTTTGCCTTCCAGGTTCCTTATCTCAGGAACTCAGGAAACTGGATCCCCCACGGTGTGAGGTTGGTTTAAGTAAAGAGCATGAACATGATCAAGGAGAAACCAGAAAAATGTTGGGTCGCAGCAATGATGAAAAAAACAGTAAAGGACAAACGGTAAGAAATGCTGCAGGGACTTCCGAGTCATTCATGAGTACAGATTGCATAGAGTCATCACCAAACAACTCTGGTTTGACAGCATATTCAAGAATAAATGAGCTATCATTTACATGGAAGCACTCACAGCATGCCAATCCACTAGAGAAAATTTTACTTGACATTCAAAGGGACAATTTCGTGAACACCATCGCACGCATCCAGAAAATGATCCGGGACGATCCTTCAGATATGCTGAGTGCAGATGTAATTGAAGACATTGTGCGCATAGGAATTCTGAAATGTGATTTATGCCTTCAGGATAGGAATGCCCAAAAGATAGTGAATGCAGTGTTGGAGTATGCTAAAAAGGTTAAGGAGAAACAGAATTTCAATATTGAGATGAGGAAGGAGGAATTCTCTTCAAAGCTACAGGATCTCTTGAAGTGGCAGCTTAAAGAGCTAGAAATTACGTACACTTCCTTGGAATCAGATTACAAGAAAGCAACAACTGATTCTACCATTTTCTTCTCAACATTGGAAGAACGCAGGAAAAAGTTGCATGCCATTAAGGATGGTATCAAGGACTTGATGGGTAAGGAGGATGAAATTCAAAAGCTGGCACATAAGGTCGCTGAGCATGAGACTATATATCAAAAGTCTATAATGGAAAAGGTAAGGGTTAAGATGGCTCTGAAGAGCTATCAGCAGACTCTTGGTGATGTAAAAGAGCGGCTTGCCTCTACCAAACCTGGACCAGTTGATGTAGAGGCATTGGTTAAGGTTGAGATGGATAATACGAGTAAGGAGATTCAACTTTCCAAGGGAATTCTTCTAAACATCAGCTTCGAAAAGAGTAAAGAAGGTGCAGCGTATGCTTATGATTATTTATGTTCTGTCTAGCCTATGGTCTATTTATGGCAAGTCCTCTCATGGAAAATTCTTTTCCATTCTCATAAAGCCCGTATATGTTATCTGGATGGAGATAAGCGTGGTGATTTATACATCATAATGTTTGCTTTTCCTTGTCATACTTTTTTCATAAAGCTGCGCTCTACTAGCTAATTGTGATACAGGCTATATATTTGTTTATATTTTTGCCTATACTAAACCATCAGAAAGTTTGAAAGGCAAGTCAGATAAATATTAACATTATTGATGGAGTTACTTGAAAACTAGCTTAAGGAGTGCTGATTCTAACTTAGCTATCATACACTCACTGCAGGGCTTTCATTAGATGTAGTAGTTTACATTGCATACAATCAGTTACTTCTGAAGAGTCGCGAGGTTGTAAAACGCCCCTTTCTTGTTCATGAGCTGCGGGTAAGAGCCACGCTCCACCACCTTACCCTCTCCCAGGAAAGCAATCGAGTCTACATTCTTGATTGTGTTTAGTCGATGTGCTACCACGATTGTGGTCCTCCCTGACATTATTCGATCAAGAGCTTCCTGCACCACTTGCTCTGACTGCGCATCAAGCGCACTCGTTGCTTCATCAAGCAGTAGTATTGCTGGATTCCGGATTATTGCCCTTGCAATTGCAATCCTTTGCTTCTGTCCTCCTGATAGTTGTATACCATGCTCTCCACAATCAGTATCATATCCATCCTTCAATGATCTGAAAAATAATAGGCTTTGAGTTCAGATAAAGGCATGCTATGCAATATATATATATATATATATATATATATATATATATATATTATATAACATGTATTTGAAAATTGGAAGAGAACACGTGTGAAACTTACGATATGAACCCATGTGCATTTGCAGCTTTTGCGGCCTCCACTACCTCATCTTCATCCGCTTCTGGTTTACCAAAAGCAATGTTATCCCTGACACTACCTGAAAACATTGCTGGCTCCTGACTAACAAGAGCCGTAAATCCTCGAAACCAAAGAATATTCATCTCCCTCACATCCATGCCATCAATCCTTACGGCCCCTCTATCAACATCATAGAACCTCTGGATCAAGCCTATGATAGTAGATTTACCGCAGCCACTTCTCCCAACCAGGCCAACACTAGTTCCAGCTTTCACATCCAAGCTAAAATCCTGTAGGATAAGGCATTCTGGTCTTGTTGGATATGAAAAATCCACCTTTTTTAATTCTATTCTTCCTTGTATTTTCTTCTTCTGGTCTTCCTTTTCCACCTGCAAAGTAGATCTGATTATTCACTGACTCATAGCACTATAAAGACATATTGTGCTTGCAAAGCTGCTGATTAATATTTTTATGATGCTTAAGAAGCTAGTTATATGAGTGTGCTACCTGTGAATTTTGTGGAGAGATAGATTTCCTGTCTAGCACCTCAAATACTGAAGCAACTGCATTTGCTCCCTTTGCCAGGTCTGATGTCATGCTACCAGCATCAGCAATCAGCTTTCCTGTGCTCACCAGGACAAAAAAGGTTTTGAAAACATCACCCGCGGAGATCTCCCCAGACTGTGCCAGTTTCCCACCATACCAGAAGTCCAGTGCCCATGATAAGAATGAGAGGCAAGGTGACAATCCAGTAGTCAGCCCTGCTACCCATGACTTCTTCCTTGCTCTTTTCAATGGTTCCTCTTGTGCATGCTCGAAGAGCTCAAGAACCTTTGATGAGCACCCAAAGGAGGTTACCATCCTGTGGTTGTAAACAGCTTCTATGGCAATCTGAGTACTTTGATGCTGAGCCTTTGCCAGGTCCCTTGAAACATTTGAGAGTACTATCTTTTTGGCATAGTAGCATATCATTGTAGATGGCTGTACAGCGATCATGACAAGGGAAAGCTTCCAAGCTACTACCAGGCCCATTGTCACCGCAATTACAATTCCAGAAGCTGTTTGAAGGAGTAAAGACATTCTGTCTGCAACAAGGGTTTTGACAAGGGAAGCTTCATTGCTGAGTCGAGAGCACAATGAACCACTTGAATTTGTTTCTTCATCAAACCATGCTGCCTCAAAGGTTAAGATCTTTTCAAGTACTTGGACTCGGATGCGCCTAACAAGATGCTCCCCCATGTATGCAAAATTGTAGTGTTGCAATAGATTTACAACAATGGATACCATGGACAATGAGCAGAAGATTAAGGCATACCGTCTGATGATTGCATTCATCTCATTTTGGTCCTGAACAAAGAATGCAGCAATCATTCCTCCAATGGTTATGGCATAAATGGGCTGCAAGGAACCATATACTAATGCAGACAGACTGCCTATGACTGCCTGCCTCCACTCTGGTGCATTCATTGCAAGAAGCCTGGAGAAAGATGGTGCAGGTGGAGAAACATCAGAACTAATTTCCTTGAAGACAGATGGTGTAAGTGGCATTGGACTTGCTCTTGACACGCTGTGACGGCTGGTGCTGGTCCTGGCCACTGATGAAGCCCTAAATTGTTCATTTTCTTGATCGATGTAACTCACCATCTTCTGCAATTTCACAAGTCTTGAGTATGGCCCTCCCTTGCTGATCAGTTCATCATGTGTACCAATTTCAGCTATTGTACCCCCATCAACTACAGCAATTTGATCAGCATTCTTCACGGTTGAAAGCTTATGAGCCACTACCTGGTCAGTGTTAACGGATTATCAGTGCCAAAATGCCAAATACTTTTAGTTCTAAAAAAATACAATGCTAAATAATTCAAGAAATTTGATCTTAGGGCTATGGATTTACTAGAGTTGTCCGTCCCATAGATGCTTGATCAAGCGCGTGCTGCACCAACTTCTCTGATTCTGAATCAAGTGCACTTGTGGCTTCATCAAGCAAAAGTATAGCAGGATTCTTGATAATTGCCCTTGCAATGGCAATACGCTGCTTTTGTCCACCAGATAACAATGCTCCACGCTCGCCGATCTGCAAGGATGGACCATAAAGGATGAGAGGATCTTTTGAGGTGGTTGACTGCTTCTTTCATTTTTGATGCACATACCTTAGTCTCATATTCCTCGGGAAGCCCCCTTATGAAGTTGTGAGCATTTGCTGTCATGGCTGCTGCATAAACTTCATCCATGGTTGCATCTGGTTTGCCAAACAGGATGTTCTCTTTTATTGAAGTACCAAACAATGCATGATCTTGGCTGACAAGCCCCATTTTGCTCCTGATCCACTTGAGTTGGAGGTCTTTAATGTCGAAACCATCAACCTTGACAGTTCCTTCACTGGCATCATAAAACCGCTGCACTAACGCTATTGCGGTTGACTTGCCGCTGCCACTAGACCCAACCAGAGCAATGGTTTGCCCAGCAGGAATCTGGAGGTTGAAGTCTTTGAGGACTGGCATATTTGGCCTTGATGGGTACACAAAACGAACAGATTCAAACTGAAGCTCTCCCCGAATTTGGTCCAAAACAAGGCCCTTTGGGTTGTCAGCATTGATCTGGGGCACACGGTTTATCCGGTCGAGAATTCTTGTGGCAGCAACAGATGCCTCAGTGAAATGTTTCAGCTCAGGGAGTGCCATTCCAAGGGATCTGCAACATTCAGTAAGTTTGTTCAGTTAAACTTCTATTCTACACAATGAAACGAACTCATGAAGTTAGTACAGTATAAAAGGAAGAAGAAACATACAGGCCACCCAAGACGAAGGAAATCCCCGCAGCATATATCCTCCCACCAGTTGCCTGATGGTGGATCACCAACTTGCCACCATACCATGCAAGGAAGGCCCAGATGGCGAAAGAAAGGCCAGTGAATCCAACAGCGAGACCCTTCGCAATGCCCTGCTTTATCCCCAGCTTGATCGTCTTGTCAAGGATCGCTGTGTACTTCTTGATAATCCTTTTCTCGGCTGTGAATGAGTAGACAGTTTTGATCGAGCCCAGAGCTTGCTCGACCAGGGAGTTCGCCTTGGCGTACTCATGGCGCGACTGGCGGGAGAGGTAGAGAAGGTACTTGCCGTAGATCAACCCCGGGATTATGAGAAGCAGGACCAGAGGAAAAGAGACCAGAGCCAGCCTCCAGCAGAAATAAGTGGCGAAGACCAGTCCGGAGACGAAGACAGTAGAGTGCATCAGAAATAGAGGGACCTGTTCCAAATTTAAAAAAAATCATTTCTTTTCAAAAAAAATCATTTCGATAATTGTTCAAGGCAGCCACCTTTTTTCCTTTGTGCCAGTTTGTTGATGCATCCAGCTCACATCAGAATTCAGAACTAAGGTAGGTGATCTGTTTGTAAACCGCAAACACTTTGTCCAGCATCTTTAATGAATTCTTTATACTTTCAGAGTATCTTAACCCAATTCCATCGTGTGATCTATGCCCTATGTAAGCTGCATCTCAGGTGCATACATCACATATTCCCCATTGCCCTCCTCGCTGCCGTGCATGCGAGGTCCATGACCAAATCAAACGAATATAGTTTCTTTTTTTTTCCAAAGAATATGGTTATCCCAAGTGTTTTCATTGTTTGCCACATTGCTCCATGATGCTGCATGGCTGATAGAATACGACGCTTGGAGCCTATATAGGAGTCAAGGCAGATGACGGTATCATTAGCACATGGCCGGACCCTCCTGGCCAGACTATATGATTCACCGGACACCAGTGATTCGGTGACGATCTAGAACAGGGTCGCCACATGTCCTAATTAAATCGTCCTAAAAAAAGGTTAGGCTTCCAACAGACAACAAGCAAGAAACCTCCAAGTTGTTTCCCGGATACTGCGCTAGTCATTGTCAAATGGAACTATGGAATGGGTGGTTTGGCTGGTCACATGACCAAAGCGTGACAGTGAACACGATGCAGCGTAGTCTCCTCGTCATTCTTTTTCGATGTTCCTGACGACTGAAGGTTTTTCTTTTCTACATACGTAGTACCGAATCTTATGAGAGTTCTTTTTTTTCCTACTGAATTCTGACGAGTGAAGTGATGGAATTGGGAAATGGTTTGCCGGGTTGGTGGCGGCAGCAGGTACAGTACCTTCTCGCTGAGGACCTCCTGGATGAGGGAGGCGTCCTTGGAGATGCTGTTGATGATCTCCGAGGTGGTGGCCTCCTGCGAGTCGAAGAAGGCAACCTCCTGGCGCAGGATGGCCTGCAGGTACAGGTACCGGATCCGCAGCACCTGCCGCTCGCTCGTCCGGCTCCAGCAGTAACCTTCTGCACCCACGAATTATTCGGCAGGCAGAAGTGAAAACCAGCCAGCAGGTTCGTCTGGAATGTAAGAACTTTACAGGAAATTTGCAAAAAGTTTCATTTGTGGGGAATAAGCTAATTAATTCCAGGAGTAAGGTTTAAGGAAGAAAAATCATCCTGCTTTCTTCAGAACTCTGAGCAGTTCTTGTAAAGATATGTATAGCACAAAAAAAGTGTCTTTTGGTTCCCACACACATGTGCAGTCGAGTAGGTACATATACGTAGATTATTAGATTATAAGACATGGAAAGAGAACTGCTCAGAGATGAAAAACATCCTGGAAAATAACATGTGCACGGTGATGAAAAATGAGTGTGGTGAGCTGAAGTTACCCATGAACGCCACCGCCAAGACCACGAACGCCAGGTAGACGAAATTCATGCACGACTGCATCAAGGTTACAAATGGGTGAGGCTCTCTCGAAGAACAGTGAATCAGCACTTGTCTCTATAATACAGGTAATGCACGGCAGCACGAACCTTCTCCACTTCGTGCATGAAATCCACGGTGGCGGCGGCGCCGCCGCCGCCGCCCTGAGCGCTCCGCCCGTACCCGAGCGCGTTCATCACGTCGCTGGCGAAGATGAGCAGCAGGTTGATGGAGCACCCGTCGCCGATGGCCCCCAGCGTGCCCAGGGCCATGAGCACGACGTCCACCCGGTCGGCGAACCGGAACATGCCGCGGATGCTCATCGGCCGGTCGCCGCCGGTGCCCGCCGGGGCACTCATCTTCTTCTCCACCTCGACCACCTAACCTCTCTTTTGCAAGCAGCTGGAGCGTGACGAGATGGTCGGGGCCAGCTACTACCACAGCCCGTCTCTTGTTGTGTTCTACTGCTCTAGCATGGCTGTGGCACCAAGGGCTTTATATAGCTGATGAGCCCGGTGTACACCAACACACGCGTGTGTTTTTTAGTAATGTTCTTCTGCCATTTCATTATTTGGGGTTGCATGATGAGGAGGCATGCACACATCACACTGCAACAAGAGTAATGAGTTGGAATTCAGCATGTGTGCAGGAGAAAAGTTGGGTGCAACTTACATGCCCATTGGCTCTTCCTTATTATATGTTTTTTCCTTTTAAAATAAATGATAAATAAATTGTGTAGATGCTATTGGATCTCTGGTGATGTGGTGGTTGTGTTATGTGCCAATTTAATATTGCAAGTGTTTTTCCTTTCCCTTTGATTTACCGTGCCGGCTATGGTTTGATTGCCTTGTCTTGAATCATGCAATGGCCTTTTTTCAGACCAATTGGACCTTATATATTTATACTACTACAGTATGTGGTTTGGTCCTGATGAGTGAATTAAAGCAGCTAGCAAAAGCAGGGCCGCTCTGATTCTTTTCTGTATCTTAGTCAAGTGAAAATGGTTTTAAATTTGGGTGGTAAACCCTACTTAACAATTGTTGGCGTTACGTATAATTACCGTGCTAGGCTTGAATTAGTTACAAAAATTAGGAGCTTGTTCATCATTACCAATCCATAAAGCACACAGGACAACTTTGCTTCCTACACGATCGCTTCCTTGTGGTAGGGTGGTGTCGCTCTTGTATCCAACAACGAGGCTGCTACCGGTTGCCGTTCGTATTCAGAAGATCATACATTTTGTCTCTGCAATCGAAGAGCGCAGGCCGAAAAAAAGGAAAGAAAAGAAGGAAGCTGAAAATACATAGTACACTGCTAAAATGCATAAAGGCAGCTGCAAGATTTGCAAGCTGCGTGTCCACGAGGCATAACAGATTGAAAGCTAGTTACGTGATGATATGTGCTTCATGATACAATAGGATGAGCTAGCCTTGTCATTTGCAAATTGCAGGGCATGATGCTGCCGATCTAGTAGGATAATCGCGTGCAAAAGCTACCGCAGGATCCTAATGGAAGCGCTTTACGTTCACCTGACAGAAATCATTTAAACAATCATAATTTGCATCTTTAACCAACCCACTGACCGGTCACTTGTCCGATAGCAGCTCATTACTAGCTCCAAGTTTCAACACATGATGTACGTCGAAAGCAACCGTCGGCTCCCTTTTGCCCTTCTGCTAGCCCTAGGGCATCAGCTAGAACTTGTTTTAGCATTTTTTGGACGGAGCTCAATATTTTTTTGATGGAAAGACGTTAGATTGAGTGAAGTGGTAGACAAAGTCGGTAATATTAAAATTCATCCATCACAGCCTATTTTTTTCACCGTTTTGCACGCTTGAATTCAGTGTTTGAATATGTACTACCGTAATGGGTATATATTAATTATTGTGCTGCTCTTGCTCACATGCATTGACCACCGGAAAATACGTACGGATGCTAGTGCCAGGTTGCTTTTGCAACCTTAGTGAAGATCTAACACATTTTAGATGCCTAGTAGTAAACCATTTTGCAGCATTTTTTTAGGATTAGTTTAGGACACGGGATGGAAGCTCCAACAATGGAACAATGTGAAAAACAGTGTATGCATTGCGTGGTCGATGACCAAGTCAGTAGCAGCGTATTAGTTTTTTATTAATCACTTATTATGACCTAGGATCGTATGCACTATATATAGAATATGAATAAGAGATCTGGACCGTCTGTCACGTGCCAGGTGTTCTTTATTCAGGAGTAGAGCGTAGACGGGTCAGGGAGTCAGGGGTCGTTGCTCTCATTTCGTACTTTGATGGGCATGCAATGCTTATGCTCAACTTGTTCCCTCTGACGGACAGGTGCGTCTCAGGTTCCAATTTCTAGATGCTAAAAGGTTGACTCAATTCTCAGCTTCCACGTAAGAGACAAATAATGTTTGTATTAATACTGATCATATGCACATAGTACGGTGTCAGAATAGTATTTTCAAAATGTAGTAATTTAGAAATTGTTGTTTCCATTTCAACACAAAATTAGTGTTCGAAGTTGTATATGGGAGACCATATCAATGTCCAAAATACCATACTCTACTAGTGGACATAGTAGAAACACTTACGCTAAAGTGGGTCTGCTTTAATTTACCAAATTACGGAGTACTCGTCACTCATCAGTATGTTTCTGCATGCAAGGTGGCGCTGTATGTATGCTAACTGCTAGTAAGCAATAATTAGTGCTACATATGTAGGATGTTTTTGCTAGTTGACACAACCTCTCGTTCGTGGATGCTTTTGTTAGAAAAATCATCCACATTTTATACCCATAACCTAGTGGGCCGGGTATGGTATATACCTTTTCTCCTTTCCTGATGATCAGAAAAAATAGGATGCGCACCCTGCCGTGCGTGCCGCTGCCCGGTGGGTCTACGCCTGTCGCTGCATGTACGCTCGCCTTCCCGTGATCCATGCGCTGCCCTTTCCGTGATCTATGCGCGTGAACAGGCCCACAAACAGAGACGCATGGCAGGGGTGCGCACCCAATTTCTGTCCGATGATCAACCAGGCGGCAAACTATCTGCCGGGCAAGTTATTACTTCCATAACTAGTGGATAACTCGTTGGCCATTTATATGTTCCTTATAAATGCACGTTCAGACCGAATTTTTCTGAAAATAATATAATAAGCTTTGATGAGAAATATGCAGAGCATAGTTGGAATAACTTGTGTCAAATAACACAAGAACTTAATTTATAAGTACGATACTTTTGTGCATGGGGTATTTGATCAAGTATTTTGTGCTGAAACCTGAAACTGTAATCATGTGCCATGACACTGTCACAGCACTGTGTGACCACCGGCCCAGATACATATTAGTCCACATCCTTTTCCGCATGTGGCTTTATAGCTTTTGTTTTTCCTTTTTTCATGTTCTGAATTCCGTTCTGATCGAAAGCGACAGTAAAGCCCATTAGCTGCTTTGGAGGGCACCTCAAAAGGGAGCGAGAAATGTGAGGCTGTCAAAATCAAATATTCAATCATGGTCGGATCGACCGGATGTGGTTAAAATTTTATTTAATTTGCAACTTCTAGCACTTGTCTCATCATCCACAAGAAATATAACTAGCAAGGTCGTGCTTCACATGCATATGTTTTTTTATTATTCCGTCTATCTTACTATTATTAATAACGATGCTCCTCCTCTCCGTTTGACTATACTCACGCTAAATATGCTAGTAAAATAAGGGTTTCCTAGAATTTCTTTAAAGAAATACAAAACATCCTACAATTGATTTGGCAAAATCAATCATCACTCACAGCAATAGTCGTCAGATCTAATTCACTCTAAAACCACCCACCTCTATCATTCCAAAAGTTAACCCGAAAACAACATATGGCTGCTTCTTAAATACATACCTCTGCCACTATGAAAATAACTAATCTAGCAAAAACCCATGTACTTGCTTGTAAATTTCCCTTCACATTAATTTAGACCAAACACCAAAGTTAAAAACAAAGGAAATATTATACCATATATAACCATGTTGATAGAAAACTTATATTTTAGCTAGATAATAGAAGTAGCCGGTGCAATATATGTATGTCTTCTCTACATCTTGGCCTACATTTTATTAATTTCTATAACTTTATTATCACATATATTAATTTTGAGCTTATGCAGGAGTGTCATGTTAGTCCGAAGAAGAAAACTGCAAGAATTCATGCGGGAACAATATAAAAAACAAAATAACATGTACCAATTAAATTCCCAATTTTCAGGTATTCTTTGGGAGTGTCCACCATAGATCCAGTTAGTGAACTAGTCTAAGTTATCTAACTGTTGACTCTATATTTAGTAACATTTTGTACAAAATATTAGTTTGTATAGTGCAAATCTCTCTGCATGTTAGCCCATGTTGGTTCTTTGTCCTTTTGTTGCTTGTACTCCTATATATTGATAACTAGGTGATACCCCATGTGATACTGTGATAATTTCTTAAACAAAATTTTAAAGTGAAATTTGATCTTAAACAACATTTTAAGGTAAAATTTGAAAATAGAAACACTAAGGTGATTGTTGCATAGCAGTATTTTTTTTGCAAATGACATTACACATGATTTTAAGGTGAAATTTGAAAGTAGAAACACTAAGGTGATTGTATGATAATATTCTTTTGCAAACGATATTGTACATGAAAACATGTTTATTTTATTGAGAGAGGATGGCTCTAAAATAATTGACTATCTATGTATTTCTAATGCTGCACTCGCAGGACTAATAGATTGCATGTATAGATGTTATTAGTCATAGAAAATCGGTGGAAGACAAAAATAGATGGTCCTAGTGGATGGTGACGTAGCGTCTGATATAATGGGTTCCTATATATGACGTGGATAGCTTGCATGTTGGGAGAAATAGAGTCAATGACTCTTAGTGGAGTGTATCTATATAAGTTATATAGATATCTAATTATTACGAGCTTTCGTATGATCCCAAGATTAATCCTAAGTCCCATGTTAATTTACTTCCAAATTGCTAGCATGTCCAAATACATGGGTTAAGAGATCAGTGAAGTAATAACTCCGATACGTGTAAGGCATTCTAAACAGACACGGTACATACACGACGTGTAATGCAAGGCTAGGAAGAAATTGCGTAGACATTCACGTCAACAGTACAAAGCGGAAATTGTCAAATTCCGTGCTTTTCGGATGACTAGCTCACACAAATCCTTTTTGAAACAACGGGTTCTATGAATCCCCTGATTAAAGCGATGTTGCTTGGTCAGTTATAAATTGGCCGGTTAGTTTTACATCGCTCTCGATTTGCTTTGAAGGTTGGACGATATTCATGGTTTTGAAAAGCAACAAACTACTTCTGAATTTGATGCTATGTTGTCAGAACACCATAGGACTACATAAAGGTTGGTGAAGCAGAAAATATATATCAACGAATTGAAGGAAAAGAAGTCATGAGCCAAGGATGATGTGCAAAAAATCAAGAACAGATGAGCTTTTGGAAGATGGGAGGATGATACGCCATCAAGGTCTTGGCGAACCACACCACCATTTGCTTCCAATTGCGATTGAGCACCGACTGATCTCTTTTCTTAGAGGCAGATTTTTGAACAGTTCTTTTCCATGTATCTGGTAATTACCATTCATCATTGTACGAGAAGAAGCCATCCATAACATGGGACCAGGAACATCCAAAGTTATCCAGTGCCATACTATAGATCAACAAATATAATATTCACTCTTTCAATCTACAACTTTTGGAATGCCTCGTAAGAGGTGGTACTGTGCTTTGTCATTGTAGAATCACAGCTATATGATAAGGCTACAATAGCAAATGAAAGGCAAGAAAGTAAGAATCTAAAGCCTGTCCACCAGGATCAGTGATAATTGGTCCTTGATACTCTCTCTTGCTCGCCGTCAATGTACAATATGATTAATATAATACGAGCTCTTTACGGTACCTTATACCACTAATTTAAAGGACTAGTATATAAACATCCTATGGTTGAGAATAATTGTATACTAGTCTAATGTTGATCAGTGGTATAGGTAGTATATATTGAGTAGTATAGTAGTATAAGGTATTATTAGAAAAAATCTAAATGGCATCACTGTAATTTAGATATATTTTAATTTTTTTCGTTCGATCATATGTCTCGGGCCGACAGTCGAGGCACACCGGTGGGATGGGTCTTGGGTCGGTGATGCACGCCGCCGTTAAGAACGAGAAAAAGTATGTTTAGTTAATATATTTATGTCTAAATTACTATATTACCCATTCTCTATACCATATACCACTGACACCATATACCACTTGTCAGTGGTATAAGGTACCGTAAAAGAGCTCTATAATATATCAGGAGGAGCAATATTTGCCCGGCCTAGTGAAATCTGCTAGCATTTACGAGTGCTGTTTCAAGCGGAGATGCAGATAGATTTGGTCACAGTTTTAGTCAAGCAATCTGCAAGGAAGAATCTATGCTTTGTTTATGATCTTTACAGGCAGGGTCCTCCATTAGTTTGTGTTTGCTTGCTTTCACTATTTGCTATAGCCAACAACAAGGTCAGCACGATCCAAAAGGTACAAAAGCAAGCCCACCATGGAAGGATCTTTCGGCCTAATCAAAAAATATATTTTTTGGGTCTCAAATTTTATTCGTGGTTGGCGTATCACTTTTCTTAGTTATCCTCCTGGTGATGTAAATCTGTAAAATCTATCAGTACTTGAAAAAAAATAAAAATGGGAAGCGACTTTGGTGTTCTTTAATTTTGTGCATGTGAATTGGGTGCTCTCATTTGTTCCATTAAATAATGCATGGTGTAGCTAGAAATCAAAATTAGGGTATTAACAATCGGTGAAATCAGTGCAAAAGTTAGAGTATCTCCTACTATGTACTTAATTCCGCATGCGATGCTCCCAAAGTATGTGCACGGGTATACATTAATTACTGGTCGATTGCTAACTTGGGTCGACACAATTTAGTGTTGCAGAAATTATTGCGATTTTTTTTATCTTTTTACCTTTTGCAAATGACCTTTCCAACCCAGGACTAGTGGACTTGATAGGATCAGACCTAATAAGTGAAGGCATTTGCAGTGCGCATCTCTTCGCCTCACCACCTAAGCATTGTGATTCTCCACTTTGTTTGTGCTTCATTTCCCAAAAGGTATAATTGATAACATTGTGGTTTGCTCCCTTTCTTTATTGATTGTGCCAAGTTTATGTGATTTTGTGAAAGGAAACATAGTATAAGGATCATGTGTCAGAGGTTAGAAGAGTTTAGGATTGGGTAAACTCAAATGGTCCAAGTCACAACTCAGTCAGATCAGCATATAGGAGGTGGCTCCTAGTATTGTCAATGTGACGCTCATAAAGTGAATGGACAACCTGATGAAGATCTGAGCACTGGTATAGTATCGATCGTTGCTCACTTGGGTCGACACAATTTAGCGTCAGGGGAAATGATGGCTATTTTTTATGTTTTTTTTCCTTTTACAATGGTCTTTCCATTCTGGCCTTGCTATGCTAGTACCCCGAACCTTTTTCTTCTTGAGGGCATTTCTAGTATTGAATCTAGGCAATGTGATTCTCCACTTTTGCCTGTGCTTCTTCTGGCAAAGGTAAAAAATAATATTTTGTTTGCCCCTTTATTTATTTAATTGTGCCAAATTAATGAGACTTTGCCAAAGGAAATGCAGCTTAAGAATCATACGGCAAAGGTAAGACCATTTAGGATCGGGTGAAGTTGAATGGTCTAATTAATCAAAAGTCTTGAAGATCAGTACTCAATACAATATTGTGTCAATATCATCTTTATTTCTTGTTGAAACCAAGTATCTCACCTTGTTCCGGCGTGCGTGGGTGGGCACACACATATGCGTTGGGAAAACCCATCTTATCGCTTTGATTAGCCCTTTTCCTTTCACATTGTATTACAAAAAACAATTTTATTTGCCCTCAAACAAACATGTTTTTCGTGCATTGTATGTTGATGTATTTGTACTATATTACTGTTACTCATCATCTTAAAGCTACAAGATTGCTTACTTGGGTGGTCACATGTTAGTGTCAGGGAAAAAACTGGAAGTCCTTTTCTTTCATATTTTGATCTCATACAAATGATGTCTCCACCTACGCCTCTTGCTTCGCAGCCTAAAGCATTGTGATTCTCCACTTTGTTATGTTTCATGTGCCAATGATAACATGTAATAATCTTGGTTTTTTATCCATTTGTTTCTTGCTTGTGACAGAATTCAGCAAAAAAAAAATTGCAAAAGAGAATTAAGAAATTTTATATCGAAGAAAAATGCAGTTTGAGAACCATGAAACACTGGTAAGAACCATTTAGGTCACAGTCATCCTGAATGATATAAACCAGTTTCTAAAACCAGTACAATGTTGTTCAAGGTATGAGGGATTGATAAAGTCCTTACTTTCTTGTTGGAACAAAATATCTCGCCCTGTTCTTGGGTGCAAGGGTGGGCGCACATATATGCTTTCAGATAACCTATCTCCTCACTTTGATTAGTCATTTGCTTTTCTGTCATCCAACAAAATCAATTTTGTATTTCATCAAATAAACATTATCTCCGTGTATATTGTTATACAATCGGTATACATCGTCTTAGAGCTAGAAGATTACCTACTTAGGTTCACAAAAGTTAGTTGGAAAAATGATTTCTCTTTACCTTGGCCTCGACGGGATCGAACCTAGGAGGAGGCTTTTGCACTTTCTTGCCTCACCACCTCAAGGATTGTGTCCCCAATTCATCTATGCTTCATATTAGCCAAAGTTTGGATAATAATATGGTTTTCCTACCTATATGTCTTATGTTTTGTGGTGACCCTAACAATGTGATCATGGTCCTAAACTGCATCAAACATGAGGTTGATCATCGAGCAGCCACCTAACAATGCAATCATGATTCTAGTTGTTTTATCCATGTAGATCCGGCTTAGCAATTGTGTGGTGATCTGGTGATGTGTTATCTTCGAGACACACGTTGTGTAACGATCCCTTGTAATTCATTCATCTTCTTTCTTAATACAAAATGTGCAGAGCTCCTTCATATTCGAGATATATATGCCTGTTGCTTGTGACTTGTTTAATCAATTGTATCAATAAAAAAATGTAGTTCCACAGTCAGGTAACTGTGGTTAAAACCGTTTTGTTTCTTTTAAAATACTGGAAAACTGTGTAAGTTAGGTGATCCTGAATGGTGCCTCTATCAAACTCTTGCAAAAAAAAAACTTTACAATGTTGTTCAAAACACGAGGGATAAAAAAAAGGTGTAGTCCTCGTGTAGATATCAGCTTTCTAGTCGGAACGAAGTATCGTGTGCGTCAGTGCGTGGGTGGTGGGCACGTATATATGCTTTGAGATAATCTTCCTCTTCTCTTTGATCAGTCCTTTTCCTCTTACCTCCCTTTCCAAAAATCGACGACATCTCTCTCCAAAAAACATGATTTTCGTGCAGTGGTACCATATGGTGATTTCTACGAAGCTCGTACGTACTATGATTGGTATGGTTCTATCTTCTAATGCCAGAAGATTCCTGCACTTCCTCTTTGCTGCAAAAGCAATAATCCCTGTGCGCCTGTCCAATTCCAGCCGACTGCAGTGGTCTTTTGCTCCGGAGAAGGAAAAAAAAACAAAAGCACGAGATGGGATTTGTGAACGATATAATGATGCATGCATGAATCGAGTTCCTTTATCATCCAACGACCAACGAAGGCTACCAGAAGCAGCAGCGCAGACATCCGCATCCAAAGTCCCTGTTATTGCGCTGTAGTGATGTACATCATGTACTGTGCCCATGCATGTGTATGATTACAATATGCGAACCACTAGACCGAAGCTAGTAGCTGGAGAGAAAATCCATGCATGCTTAATTGGCACCGAAACTACAGTATAAAGTTATTGTCCATATGCAATCCAAGTGTTTTTGCTTTATGAAAGAACAACAAATTAAAGCAGAATGCCACTTGGCCAACTTGTTTTGCATAATATCGGTGCAAAACAAGGACGGAGAAACGGGATTGGTTAGAGAACAGCTAAAAGGGGAGAGACTGATATGGATACCGGCCAGTATTCTTTTTTTTAACGCAATGGATATCTGAATTCTTGAGGCGATGAATCTGTACAGATACTGGTTTAATTTGTTCATGCAGGCAGGAATGGTCTGTACGTAGTGCTCTAGAAATACTATACAAACTAAAGCAAAGGTTGTTTAAATTAGAAAGGGATCCAAATGGATCTTATGCCTGCTGGCTGCATCACTTTGTACCTGGACTGATCCTATGTGGTAGTCTGTGCTAATTTAGAAGGCAAATTATTGTATCAACCATTCCAGCTTGATCCTAGCTACCCTGAGATTCTGATTGAACAGGATCATGCAAGGAAATGAAAAATATCTGGGTGAGCAAGTCCTGTCCAGCAATCCAGCATGATCCTGCATATCAGCATATGGCGTGGCAGCTTTAGCTTCGTTCTATCGGAATCCATGGCTTTTGGATTTCGTTGCTGAAACAACCTGCAGTTGTTGGGAGGTGGGGGCGTATTTGATCCGATAGGATTCCCACCCAAGGACCCGCCCCCCAGCACATTTTTTGCATGATTTGCATCGCACTCATTATTTAATCTTTGGTAAACATGGTTTAAGACGGTTTGTTGTTTGGGTTGATGGGGGCTCATAGAAACTTCATTTATGATACTTATTATAGTCTTTCAGAATCCATTTTTAACGGGCCAAAGACTGTGAAAGGTACTACTAGTACTACCTACTCCCGTCCGGAGTACCAAGTGATGCGTAGTACGCCTACGCCAAAGCATACACATGACAAGATGCCTCGTGCGTGGCACGCGTTTACGCAGGCCGCAGGCACAGAGATGACGTCGTAATCCGAGTCAATCACCAGCCACCGCCGTACGCAACTGACTGGGACACGTTCTCGTGCAAACCGGCGGCGAGGCCAAACTGGCGGCCGGGGCAGCGACGTTTCGCTTTGCAGTAGCAGGCTAGCTAGCAGCGGAGCGGGGGAAGAAAGCCCACTCGCTGGCTGTGGTGTAGTGTGATGGGCCGAAAATGGGCCCTTCTTTGCGCTGTCCGGGTCAAGGCCTCATTGCTTTATAATATTATATAATTTGTGTTTTACCATAAAGCACGCAAGCGGGGATAGCTCAGTTGGGAGAGCGTCAGACTGAAGATCTGAAGGTCGCGTGTTCGATCCACGCTCACCGCATATTTTTGTCACTTCTTCCTATTTGGCCTTGCAAACTTGATTTTTTTTCCATTTTTATCACTTGCCTAATTGGCCGTGCAAAACGCTGAGGCTGTGATGTGGCATTGTGGCTCGTGCTTCAGCCCCGCATATTTTTGTCACTTCTTCCTATTTGGCCTTGCAAACTTGATTTTTTTTCCATTTTTATCACTTGCCTAATTGGCCGTGCAAAACGCTGAGGCTGTGATGTGGCATTGTGGCTCGTGCTTCAGCCCTCCAGCTCGACATCATCTGGACTGGGCGCTGGGCAGCACAGCTCCGATCGTCCTTTGCTGTTTACTCTCTATTCCCATTCCAAATGCACCCATCTGTCGTCGTCATCAGTGTCCAAATGCAGCAGCTCACAACCACCAGTTAGCCCGCAGCCTCCAATCTCCATCACCATCAGGCGAGGAATATCATCTCAGGTTGCTCCATCCGATGCTCTTTTTGTCGCTTAATCAGCTAGTTAGCGCATGCATAGATAACCAAGTAATTTATCGGAGCCATTGAATCCGTCAGAGACAAATGCTCCAATAAGCCTGTATTGCCTGCATCTGCATCCTTTTCTTTTCTGCAAACGACAGGCTTGGAATATTCGATGCATGAGATGCCTCAGGATGGCCATTTGGCTTTCCTGCGTCCGCCGAAGGATCGCACCCCACTAGCACAACCAGAATTTTGGACCTCAGAGTCTCTGACTTCGTACTATCGTAGGGGATATATAAAGCACTTGGGTTGTCTTAAAAAAAGGGGCCTTAATGCATTTGGGTCGAGTATTTTACAAAGCTCAACGGCAGAGAATAGGAGTTGACGTACAATCCGATGCTCAAGCTCGAACCTTCTGCGTTTGTGATAGTGTCGATACGAAAAATAACATGGTGTGCGGTTGATTTTGTGGAAAGCTATGTCTACGCGTACGTGTACCTGATCCTGGCGGCTTGGCGACTGGTGAAACAGTCCTGGGCAGACTTGGTTGGAGCATCAGCTTTGGGGCGTCAGCCGTTGTGCCACCACTCGCGCGTGTCGTTATTGTTCCTTCCGCTAACAGCTCTGAACTTCTGATCCCGGACTCGTGCGTGCGTGCCCGTCCTTGTTGCCGTGCCATGATCAGTTTAGATTTACCTGGTCTTCGATCCCCTTGGTAATTGGCGTAACTGTCATGGCCTCGGGCCTCCGGTCGATTTCTCTTGTTCACGATCGCCATGCCCCAGCTTTGGGGCGTCAGTCGCTGCCCCGAGCCGGTACACGCAGCTCGACCGGGACGTTGTTGGCGCACTCGCGTGTTCAGGGCCATGAACCAATGCAACGCCACTCCAGTACTTCACCACTTTGTGCCTATCCTTGTCGCTGCCGTGTCAGAGCTTCAGTTTAGGCACTCTTCACGCAGATGAGGTAGACGCCAGCAGATGCCTTTCTCTTAGCTCTTAGCTAGCTGAGTCTCCTAAAACTAACATGTCGCCCGTACGTCAACATCGACGCTGACAACGCCTCCGGCCGATCAGCCGGCACCTTGTATGCATGAGCCTTGTCCCTTTACTCCCTCCCGTATAAATGGCACCGTATCCAAGCACCTCGCCGGAACGTGGCATACTACTGGGCACGCTGCCACGCCTGATCAACCAACCGAGGTGCGCGCCGCCGCGTACGAACGGTGCATGCACGGTGCGGCGCCGCCACCACCACCACCATGGAGATGCTGAGCCGAGGCCTTCACGGGATGGCGAGCCCGGACGCCACGCCCTACTTCTCGGGCGCGTCGTCGCGCCGCCGCAGCGGCGCCGACGAGGTGGACGACGAGGAGGCGCTGCAGTGGGCTGCCATGGAGCGCCTCCCATCCTTCGAGCGCCTGCGCACGGGCCTCTTCCGGGCCGCCGCGGCCGCGGACGCGAACAGCCTGGGCGGGCATCGGCGCCGCCGCGCGCACGAGGAGGTGGACGTGCGCGCGCTGGGCCTCGCGCAGCGGCAGGCCTTCGTGGACCGCGTGTTCCGCGTCGCCGACGAGGACAACGAGCGCTTCCTCCGGAAGCTACGCGCGCGCATCGACCGCGCCGGGATCCAGATCCCCACGGTGGAGGTGCGGTTCCGGGGCCTGACCGTGGAGGCCGAGTGCCACGTCGGGGCGCGCGCGCTGCCGACGCTGGCGAACGCGGCGATGGACGCGGCCGACGGGCTGCTGGGCCGGGCCGGGTTCGACCTCGGCAAGAGGAGGCCGCTGCACATCCTCAGGGACGTCTCCGGCGTCGTGAGGCCGTCCAGGA
Organism: Echinochloa phyllopogon; assembly: GCA_033239725.1. Lineage (NCBI taxonomy): Eukaryota > Viridiplantae > Streptophyta > Magnoliopsida > Poales > Poaceae > Echinochloa > Echinochloa phyllopogon. Next base: position 49,220,836 of record BTCW01000014.1, read on the forward strand.
TGACGCTGCTGCTGGGCCCGCCGGCGTCGGGGAAGACGACGCTACTGCTGGCGCTGGCCGGCAAGCTGGACCCGGGTCTTGAGGTGAGCGGGGAGGTGACGTACAACGGGTACGGGCTGGACGAGTTCGTGCCGCAGAAGACGGCGGCGTACATCAGCCAGAACGACGTCCACGACGGCGAGATGACCGTCAAGGAGGTGCTCGACTTCTCCGCGAGGTGCCAGGGCGTGGGACAGAGATACGGTGAGCCGTCAAAACTTCGCCGATCTCTGCTTTCTTCTTGTCCTGTCACTCTCATGGTCAACGCATTAACGGGCACTAGCGGTATGCCGCGACAGAGCTGCTCAAGGAGCTAGCGAAGAAGGAGAGGCAGCAGGGGATATATCCCGACCCGGAGGTCGATCTGTTCATGAAGGTGTGCGCCCATTCTCTCTCTCTGTTCCTCGATCAGCCGGCACACCTGAACATATTGTATAGGTGGCGTACACTTAACTTTGTATTGTACACGGACAGTTCTTCATTCCTTTTTGCAATGATGATTTGCAGGCCACTTCAGTTCATGGAGCCACTCTGCAGACAGACTACATTCTGAGGGTAAAGGCCCAAACGCATATCTACGTCGTTTCTTTTGTTCTTTAAACTGTCAAATAGTAAACATTTTGACCCCAGTCACGTGAGAAATCAATTATTTATGAAAAATAGAATTATTTTAGTCATTGCAATATTTTTAAAAAACATACTATAGACGCAGACTCTCATATATGTGTATATCTTCTCATGCGAGCATATTGAAGAGACTAAACTGATAGATCCTGGATCGTTGGAAAGAAAAAAGATAGATCATGATGTTAAGACCAATGAAGTCAGTACCTCATTATCCAGTGCATGTGTCTCTAACTACCACACCATTTTTATTAAATAAATATAGAAAAATATGAAAACCCCTAAATTAACCAACCGATTTATTAGTCAATAAACAGTGATTAAACAATTTTGTTTTAGAGGAAATCAGCAGAAAAAAATAAGAACAAGAAAAATTGAAGGCGAAAAAACCCCCAAAGCCCGTATAGTTGGGCCGGCAGGAGCTTGCTATTCGGCCCAGAAATCCCTTCCTGAAGTGTATCGGTAAGCCCAACAAGGGTACATACAGCCTCGACTCATCTTGTCCCTCGAGGCCTCGACAAAGCGAGTAGATAAGACTAGGAAGAAGAGCAGTTAGTTGCAGTTGCAGTCGCGGCGAGGCGTTCGCTTGCTTGCCACACCGGATCACATCGCATTCCTTGCCTCCCTCTCAAAAATTTCGACGCATTCGGCGATGCCCACGGTTGTGATGCCGCCATTGATGGCTGTAGATCCTCGGGCTGGACATGTGCGCAGACGTCATCGTCGGCAACGAGCTGATGCGCGGCATCTCCGGCGGACAGAAGAAGCGCCTCACCACAGGTACCTGCCTGCCTCCCCTTCATCCGCCTCAATTCCGTCGCGCTCGTGAATCGTGATCGCATTTCCTCCGATCGGCTGCTGCAATCCGCGCTCGTTTGGTTTCAGGGGAGATGCTGGTCGGCCCGACGAAGGTGCTGTTCATGGACGAGATCTCCACGGGCCTCGACAGCTCCACCACCTTCCAGATCGTCAAGTGCATCCAGCAGATCGTCCACCTGGGCGAGGCCACCGTCCTGGTGTCGCTGCTCCAGCCCGCGCCGGAGGTCTTCGAGCTCTTCGACGATGTCATGCTGCTCTCCGAGGGTCAGATTGTCTACCAGGGGCCCCGGGAGTATGTGCTCGAGTTCTTCGAGAGGTGTGGGTTTCGCTGCCCGGAGAGGAAAGGTGTCGCTGATTTCTTGCAGGAGGTTCGTTACTTCGTTGCATAAAACTTCAATTCTAGTAGTTTTTTTAGAACACTCTTGGGCAGCATGACATGCTTCAGTTATTAAGTCAGTAGAACGAATGAAACATCTGGAGTAGCTTCTTAATATGCAGATTAACCTCTAGTGTTTTTTGCTAATAGATAGGAGGCTTAACACGTCTAGTTTACTCTTTAGAGTTAGCAGCCTAGCAGGAAAACTTCTTAGAGTTTGTAATGGTTCTTGATACTTCTTTTTTTTCGAAGTAAAGTTCTTGATACATCTAGTTTAACTTTTTGTATAACCGATATAAATGGTACTCCCTCCCTTAAAAAAATTATCCTTACAAATTTCGACCACTTAACCACTAATAGGAGAGGAATATTTGGATTGTCACATACAAATGTTATGTTAGGTTTTAGTGAAAAAATAACTTCATTATATGATACTTTCTTTCATTCTTTTGACCAACATATTTGTATAAAAAATTTAAAGTTGAAGACTGCGTAATTATCCAAAATGCCATATGCTAGGCACAAAGCACTTAGCATATTGTTCTTGTGTTGTTGTTTTCGAACAGGTTACATCAAAGAAAGATCAAGAGCAGTACTGGATACAGAACGAAAAGCCATATCACTATGTATCAGTACCTGACTTTGTTGCTAAGTTCAAGAAGTTTCATATGGGGAAGAGCCTCAAAAAGCAACTTTCAGTTCCTTTTCACAAGAGAAAAATACACAAATCCGCTTTGGTCTTCTCTGAGCAGTCTGTTCCTACTTTGGAGCTTCTCAAGACCTCATGGTCCAAGGAATGGCTTCTCCTGAAGAGAAACTCGTTTTTCTATGTTTTTAAAACAGTTCAGGTACCTAAATAGCTAGGCCTATTAGCTTGTCTCCCTTCAGTGCAATCTTAACATCCTTTTGTAGCTATGGTAGAGTACTTAATGGTGTTATAATTCTTTAACTGATATTTATTTTCTTTTGAAGGGAATCCTGATTGCATTAGTAGCATCAACGGTTTTCTTGCGAACACAAATGCATACAAGAAATGAGGAAGATGGACAGATCTACATAGGAGCACTTGTTTATGTCATGATAGTTAACATGTTCAATGGCTTTGCTGAGTCATCTCTTATTTTGGCAAGGCTTCCTGTTCTTTACAAACATAGGGACTTCTTGTTCTATCAACCATGGACTTTTACACTTCCGAATATTCTATTGAGAGTCCCTGCCTCCCTGTTTGAATCGATAATTTGGGCAGTTATAACTTATTACACCATCGGTTTTGCCCCTGAAGCTAGCCGGTGCACACTCTGTCCAACAAAAATTATATGTAATTATATATAGTTAAAACTTGACATTTACTCTCTGACCATACTGGTAACATATTCATCTTACTGCAGGTTCTTCAAACATCTTATTGTCATCTTCTTAATCCAGCAGATGGCTGCAGGACTCTTCAGAGCTGTATCTGGCATTTGTAGAACGGTTGTCATAACCAATACGGCAGGATCACTTGCAGTCCTTTTCATGTTTGTACTAGGAGGATTCATCCTACCAAAAGGTAATCATCCATCATTTCCTGTTTCCACTATTCCTGGTCATATATTGGACATTGTTTGTTTGTTTTCTTTGGCGTCGTGGTCATACAGTTCGAGAAGTTATTGATTATTTGACATATGAAGGGTTTCAAACCCACAATTGAGTTCTCAAAAAGAATCTCAGCTTAAACAATGGGAACTGAGGAGTCTTAAAATCAGTAAATGATTTTTTATTTTCTAAAAAAAAGTTAATAAATTACCTTATGGCTCAGATACTTGATATCTTTATTAATAAATATTTTCTGATGAGCACCTTCAATGTTGAGTCTTATTTTGGAAACTGACATAACTTCTGCTCATTGTTGTAGATGCAATTTCAAAATGGTTGATATGGGGTTATTATTGTTCACCTCTAACATATGGATACATTGCTCTTGCCGCTAATGAGATGCATTCTCCAAGGTGGATGGACAAATTTGTAAGTTAACTCGTGATCATACTAGTGCTGTGTTCTCATATGAATAATTGTTCTTGACTTTCTTGTTTTGAATCAACAGGCACCTGATGGCAGGAGATTGGGAGTCGCAGTTCTAGAAAACGCAGGTATCTTCACCAACAAGGAATGGTACTGGATTGCAAGCGGTGCACTTCTAGGGTTCGCTATTCTGTTCAATGTGTTATTCACACTGTCACTTATGTACCTAAATCGTAAGTATCTACTCTTTACACATAAAGAATATGTTGTGACATGCTTCAGGAAACTCCTTTATTTTATTAATCCAGCATTTTTTCTTGTCTATGCTAAACAAATATTTTCATTGTGTAATAACTTGGTTCTTTGATATTGACATCTTACTAAACTGGTTGTTCTGCAACTTGAATTAGCTGTTGGCAAACCACAGGCAATCTTACCTGAAGAAACTGATACAAGTCTTGAGGACACTCAGGAAGGAAAGAAGATGGCAGATATAACACAGAGAAGTAAAGTCCAAACACCAGAACCGTTATCCTCAAATTCAATGATCACATGTAAGTTTGTTTCTGTTTGTTTCACTTGCATTCTTCCCTCGTGTTTGGAAAACTGTGTGTTACTTTACCTTGAGTCCCCATCCCCATTCTAATGATTTTTTTTCTATTGTTTCTAGTGGATAAGGTGCTTGAGCAATTACGTGGCCAATCCCGGAATACTTCTGATATGTCCCACAGAAATGCTTCTGTCAGAATTGCTCCAGGAAGAGGGATGATTCTTCCATTCGAACCCCTCTCCATGTCCTTCAGTGAGATAAATTACTATGTTGACATGCCTGCAGTATGTTTCCTATCCATACATTGTTTTTCTCCAAGCTGCATTCGCATGCCATTGTCCACTATTATATCAATGACCAATAGCTTCCAATATAATCAAATACTGCCTATGATTGCAAATTAACTCGTTATGATATGTGTTGGATAAGAAGAATTTATTCTGGAAAAGTTTATGAGTATGAATATCTTTGCAATGTTGTTTTTGAAGAATAACCATTTTACATTGGCGGCGTTTATCAGGCTAATGCATGAATCGGCATTAGGTGCGTAGAGACTTTGTAATGCAACTATGTGACTTAATATATTTTCTACAAAAGCTCTTAATTGTTTTTCGAGAACTTGCAATGGACATATTCCTTTAGATTCTTGGTTATGCTAACGCATATCTTCCCAAACATGATATGTAAAGAGTTGGGACACATTTTATTGTGCATTGTGGTAGTCACCCATAACCCATGATCTCATTGGCAAGCCGTGTATATGGCAGGAAATGAAGAGTCAAGGAGTAACTGCTGATAAGCTTCAGCTGCTGTCAGGGATATCTGGGGCTTTTCGACCTGGTGTTCTTACAGCCCTTATGGGTGTGAGTGGGTCTGGAAAGACTACCCTCATGGATGTTTTATCTGGAAGGAAGACTGGTGGATATATTGAAGGAGAAATTTATATATCTGGTTACCCTAAGAACCAGGCAACATTTGCAAGAATATCAGGGTACTGTGAGCAAAATGACATCCACTCTCCACAGATCACTATAAGGGAGTCACTACTCTTTTCTGCTTTCCTGCGTCTTCCTAAGGAGGTCACCAATCAAGAAAAAAAGGTGCATTCTTGTTGTACTGCAGCTTTTGCTGGTTATATTCTTGATAGTTTTTTTAGGTGAATTAAGTCAATTAGAGTGGGTTTACATCTGTGTAGATATTCGTTGATGAAGTTATGGAACTGGTTGAGCTTAATGGTCTCAAGGATGCTATTGTGGGTCTCCCTGGTGTGAATGGGCTCTCAACAGAACAAAGAAAGAGATTAACAATTGCTGTAGAGCTTGTGGCAAACCCCTCAATTATCTTCATGGATGAACCAACTTCGGGTCTCGATGCAAGGGCTGCTGCAATTGTTATGAGAACTGTTCGGAACACTGTGAATACTGGAAGAACTGTTGTCTGCACTATCCATCAACCAAGTATTGACATTTTTGAAGCTTTTGATGAGGTAATGCGATCGCAACTTGTGCAGACATACTTCTATGTATGTATGTATGTATGTATGTATGTATGTATATTTATTGTGTTTTAATCTTTGTTTGCCACCGTTCAGCTGCTTTTAATGAAAAGAGGAGGCCAGATCATATTCTCTGGACCATTGGGTAGGAACTCACATAAAGTTGTTGAATACTTTGAGGTGTGTGATCTGATGCTCAAACTACTTCCAATTAGCATATAGCTTTTAGTTTCCTGTCATCTTTCAGTACCTTGCAACAGATTCTGCAATAATAAGGATACATTTACTCATTGTCTAATCAAAACTCTTTCTTTGGTATAGTCTTTAAAGTCTGATTATCCTTGTACCAAACCAGGCAATTGATGGAGTCCCAAAGATCAAAGAGGGGTGCAACCCTGCTACATGGATGTTGGATGTAAGCTCAGCTGCTACAGAGGTTCAGTTGAAGATTGATTTTGCAGAGCATTACAAGTCATCAACTGTGTATCAGTAAGTGCAGGACCCCTTTTATAACTTCTTAATTTAAATATGTTTGGCCCACTCTTAAATTTAAAAAACAAGAATTAGGATAAAACACATATCGTTGATTTTGTGAACATTGGGACCTGAACCATGACTTAAAACTACCACAACCTTGTGCGCATCCACCAGCTTTGCAGGTGTCCTTTTGCAGCAGTACATCCATCAGTCGTTCAGGCGGCATTGTGTCATCAACATGTGCTCATTAGAGATTTGTAGTGATGCACCACTCTGCCTTGAACTGTACTGCAATTCATGATTGAATGGACCTGCCTCTTCCTGTTGTTTTGAGTATCCAGGTGTTTTATTTGTCTGTCTTTGTTCTATGCTGACTATTTTCAGGCGGAACAAAGCGTTAGTTAAAGAGCTGAGCAAGCCGCCTCCTGGTTCCAACGACCTCTACTTCCCCACTCAATACTCGCGGAGCACCTTCGATCAGTTCAAATGCTGCCTCTGGAAGCAATGGTTGACTTACTGGAGAAGCCCTGACTACAACCTTGTCAGAATGTTCTTTGCATTATTTACTGCCTTACTGCTGGGGATTATATTTTGGAGGGTTGGTCGCAGGATGTATGTTCTTATCATGCTGAATTGTTAACTTTTGCTTTGCATGTCATTGATTTTGTCGTGAATGTATTATGGGATCCTTAACTGTTTATTATTTGGTGCAGGAAGAGTTCAACAGATCTTTTGATCATTATCGGATCAATGTATTTTGCTGTCGCATTTGTTGGTTTTGAAAATTGTATTACTGCTCAATCTGTTATTGCTGTGGAAAGGACTGTCTTTTACAGAGAGAGTGCAGCTGGAATGTACTCAGCTATACCCTATGCTCTCTCACAGGTCAGCTATACTGACTATCTATTCAACTGAAGCCAAAACACACATTTCATGTCATGCCAAGTATGATCTACATAGTTAAAATGTGGCATAAAGGATAAACAAAATAATTTGAAATTATGTTCAACTCTGATACCATTTAAAACATTAATATCTTCTTTTCTCTGTTCAGGTTGTTGTGGAGATACCATATGTGTTCGTGCAGTCTGTCATATATACTCTTATTGTGTACTCAATGATGTCTTTCCAGTGGACACCAGTGAAATTCTTCTGGTTCTTCTACATTTCATTCCTCACCTTCCTCTATTTCACTTACTATGGTATGATGAGTGTTGCCATAACACCGAACCCTCAGGTTGCTTCGATTTTTGCCGCTGCCTTCTACTCTCTCTTTAATCTCTTCTCTGGGTTCATCATCCCGAGATCGGTGAGTTAATGTCTTGCTTTCGCAAAATAACTTCTAAGCACTGCGATCTCTGAATTACTCAAATAATTTCTTGTTCAGAAAATCCCGAAATGGTGGATTTGGTACTATTGGATTTGTCCGGTGGCATGGACGGTTTATGGACTGATTGTGTCACAATATGGTGATGTGGAGGATTTTATCAAGGTACCTGGCCAACCCGATAAGCAAGTCAGGGCTTTCGTCAAGGACTTCTTCGGCTATGACCCCGACTTCATGGGTGTAGTAGCAGCAGTGCTGGCTGGCTTTACTGTCCTCTTCGCTTTTACATATGTTTACTGCATAAAGAAATTTAATTTCCAACAGAGATAGAAGTATAAGCGTCAGCTTGCTATAGTACATTGAGGTTATATGTTCGATAAAAGAATACGTAGGTTGGCAAGAGATGCCTACTGCCGTTTACTCGTACCAAGTCATATGTTGGCGTGCTTAGAAGTTAGAACCCGTGGCTGGTGCAATAAACTAAGACAGACTATATTTTGTGTACCATTGAAATGCTGTATATCTGAATGAACATGGAATCGTGGAAAGCGGAGCTGACATTCTTCATGTGTATGATTAAGACCTGAGCAACCGGCAACCGTCAGTTGCCCGTCTACCTCAGTCGGTAGAGCGCAAGGCTCTTAACCTTGTGGTCGTGGGTTTCGAGCCCCACGGTCGGCGGATTTTTTGCTTTATTTTTATTAATTGTTTTGCAGAAATGAATACAGTAACTACCGCTGAATACAGTAACTACCGCGAGAGAATTATTCCCTGATATTGCTCCAGCCTGTCTAGCTGAGTCCGTAGAGGCAAGGCTCTTCTTTGTGGCTTGTGGTCTTTGTTCGGCTTGGGCCCGTCAAGCCCTCCTCGCCAATTCCTAGTATGATTTTTTCGAGCCTTCTTTGGCAAACATGTAATGCCTTTGTAAGTTGTAACGACGGTCAGTAGAAGTGTACAAATCAACATATAGAGTAGCAGATTGATGTAGGACTGCCTTTTACAGAGAGCGTGCATCAGGAATGTAATCAGCTATACCCCATGATCTCTTGCAGATCAGTAAGTAACTAGCAATTCAACTGAACTCAAAACACAATAAGGTCATGCTAAGTATGATGCAGATGGTATAAATATGCCAAATCTGACAGAATTCGAAACATTAATTGGTTCCTTTTTTTATTATTCCATGTCGTCGATATCATATGTGTTGTGTCTGCCATTTAAAAATAGAGTACAGTCCATTACCGGTCCTTAAACTTGTCACGATGTATCATCCCGGTCCCCGAACTTACAAATTACGGTTTTGACTCTCTAAACTTAGCTTCGGGTGTCATCTCAATCCCTAAACTCACAGTTTAAAAATTCAACTCCCTAAACTTAGCTTTGGTTGTCAACCTAGTCCCTGAACTCGTAAATATATAATTTCAGAACATATTCATTCAAATTTAACATGTATATATATATATATATATTAAAAATGCTTTGTTTCATTGTATCTATACATATTACTAGGATGAGGCCAAACCATGATAAATTGTAAAGTTTTAATAATTAACTATGCAGTTTTGATATATTTGTAGTTGAATCGTTGACATACCATTAATTATTGCTTAGGAAAAATAGAATATCTATTAATAAAAACTAGAGTAACTAACATAATGAGTAGGAAAGAATCCAAATTTAACCCCTTAAGGACCATCGATACCTCGTTATTTAGTTAAAATGTCGTTTCAACAGAATAATGAGAGTTTTCAAGTTAAATTGTGTCAATATATAAATTTAGAGCATATATGCACATTAAATATGTGTCAATATACTCTAAAAATATATATTTATAAGTTTAGTGATCGGAATGACACTCGAAGCTAAGTTTAGGGGGTTGAATATGCAATTTGAGAATTTAGGGACCGGAATGACATCCGAAGCTAAGTTTAGGGACCTGTTGTATATGTATTTTATAAGTTTAGAGACCGGGATGACACAGCGTAACAGGTTGGAGGACCGCTGATAGACTTTACTCTTAAAAATAACTCTTATTGCGTACTCAATGATGTTTTTTCATTGGATGCCAGCAGAATTCCTCTGGTTCTTCTACATGTCATGTTTCACGTTCCTCTGTTTCACTTACTACGGTATTATGACTGTCTCCATGACTTCCAACAATTAGGTTGCTTCCAATCTGTCCTTAGGGTTCTTCACTTCTTTGTACCAAGACCAGAGTCCCTTTCTTGTTTTGTTTGAAAAGCTTTCAAGGACGGGAATACTACCTCCGTTCCAAATTACTATTCGTTGCTGACTTTTTTCTATGATCTTTGACTATTCGTCTTATTCAAAAAATTTGTTCAAATATACAAACCAATAAGTTATACTTGAAGTATATACGATGATAAAACAAGTCACGTACAAAATAAACGATATTTTTGAATAAGACGAATGGTCAAATGTCAATAAATAGTAATTTAGACCGCAGGTAGTATTTGTTAATTAACCCATACCGTGCTCTTTTCAGAAACTCCGGAAACGGTGGGTTTGGTACTATTTCTCGGTACTCTGCAAAACTAGGGAATCGATCTGGACTGTATTTCACCTATGTAATAAAATGGTATGAAACTGTCACTATCAGAAGCCCGTCTAGCTCAGTCGGTAGAGCGCAAGGCTCTTAACCTTGTGGTCGTGGGTTCGAGCCCCACGGTGGGCGCTCGTGTTTTTTTTGTCACTATTAATATATTTTATTTTGCCTTGTGGTCGTGGGTTCGAGCCCCACGGTGGGCGTTGGTCTTTTTTTGGCTTTCCTTTTTCATTTGAACTGTACATTTGCTTCTTTCCTGGTTGTACATTTTCTTCTACAGAAGAGGAGTGGCGCTATCACCCCCAAAGGCCTAAATCAACCTCAGTTTCTTATTTTAGATTAGATTTGTCTTTCGACTAAAATGACCTCTTGGCCCAGCTCAATTTCTAACCGCTTTGTGTTGCTCAAAAAAAAAAAATCTAACCGCTTTGTGTTGCTCAAAAAAAAAATCTAACCGCTTTGTGCATGGAAAACGAGCAAGACTCGGGCGCAGATTCATCTCAACTTAGCGATAGGGATCTCCGTCCGTTCTCCCTTAACCAACTCAGTGAGAGCGGTTTTCTCAAACTATGCATTGGATTCGGATTGGCTTGTGTACAGAAAATAATGCATGCAGATAACAATGCGACCGGAAGAACGAGGGAGAATCTTCACCCAAGAAGAAAAAAAAGAAGCACGTGACTACCCATAGCCAGTAGCATACATATGCACCCCCAAACATTAATTACGACGTTTACACCTCACGGCTCACGCAACGTCAGGGCAGGTACAACAGTTTAGACAGCTACTGTCTATTTAACGCATACAGACAGTTAAATAGTCAGCTCTACAATAGTTTAGACAGCTGCTGTCTATTTAGCTGTCTGTGTGATAATAAATACGCGCTCTGATTTGTGATGTTTTGCATGGGAGCACGAGCCAAAGCAGTAGATGAGATAGTAGACATCAACACTCTATTTTCCTCATTAAATGATAGCCACGTCAGGTCATTTGATCTATGTGGCAACAAAAAGACAGCAACTGTGTATGGGTTGTACGTGCCCTCGTAAAGGTAAGCAAAGCTTGAACGCTCAGGACAATAGACGGTACACAACCTCCGCGGAGAAGGAGATCAAGACGGCACGAAAGGACATGCTATGTCGACAACACACCCGATTTATTATGGTTCAATGACCCCCGCGCAAGCAACCCAAGCACCAAGCAGCCTATCTCCACGAGATCGACCACGACGCTGCCATCTCTGCCAATAGACACGGCTTGTTGACCAATGCCGGCGGTCAGTGACAAACTTTCACACCAAACATCGCCACGCACGTCAGGCTACTCTACCCCAGCTGGACACTTGGACGTACATGCCAGCGTGCACTCCATGGCGTCGTCTCGTGTATATAAAACCGGACCAGCTCACTCCACCTCTCGCCGCCGCACGAACAGCTCACAGCTCGCACACGGCTCCACCCCACCCATGGATCACGGCGCGGACGGGGAGCCGGCGGTGGCGTGGCGCGGCGCGGTGCGCGCCGTGGCGTCGGGGCCGACGCCCGACGCGGCGTGGGCGCTGCTGGGCGACTTCTGCTCCCTGGACCGGTGGGTCTCCACGGTGCGGGCGTGCCGGCGCGTGGACGAGGAGGCGGAGGAGCAGCAGCAGGGGCGCGTGGTGCGCTACTGCGAGGGCCCCGTGAACATGGCCGCGCCGGCGGTGGTGGGGTGGTCCAAGGAGCGGCTCCTGGAGATGGACCACGCGGGGAGGTCGTACAGCTACGAGTTGGTGGACAGCAACAAGGGGTTCGGCAGGTACCGCGCCACCGTGCGGGTGGAGGAGGACCCGGCCGGGTGCGCCGTCGCGTGGTCGTTCGAGGCCGACCCGGTGAGAGGGTGGACGCAGGAGGGGTTCGTCGGGTTCCTGGAAAAGCTCGCGCGTGGCGTCGCCCGGCGGCTCGAGGAGGAGATCAACACGGTGAAGAGCGATGGCGTGTAGCTCGGGCCTCGGCTTGAGTACGTTGTTTTCACAGAGTTGTTGTGCTGGAATTGCCATTCTCTGTAGGTTTGAGATGGAAGCCTGAAACAAAATGCAAGTTTGTTGTTCTTAGAACAAGGAAAGATACACGTTTATCCTGTAATGCTTCGATTCTTGTTCCATGGTATGGTAGTGTGCAGCATCTATGCTCAAGACGATGTGGGGCCTATCACCGAATGAAATATGATGCAAGCAACCGTTCGCCAGGCCATCGGGGATCTACTTTCTTTGATGCCGGCATTTTCTAACTGCCAACGGTTCCAAAAAAGCAACCCCAAAGTTCACTAGGTAAAAAGAAGATTTCTCTAACATCAAAATGTCGGCACATACATAGAGTACTAAATGTAGATGAAATCAAAAACTAATTGCACAGTTTTGTTGTACTCGGCGAGACGAACATTTTGAGCCTAATTAATCAATTTTGAACAATTTTTACAAATACAAACAAAACGCTACGGTGACGTATTTATGGTAAAGTGACATCTCTCCCAGTTCGGGCTAAGCTCGCCAGGCACTCCCACCACCATCTTAGCATCGTTTTTTCTCACGCTGTGGCTGGGCCAAGGTAGAAAAACAGAGGCCCTTCCGCCAGAATTCAAATTTCCTCGTGGTGCCATCTCACCGGTACGCAGAATGCCCGCCGGTCACGCCCCCGTTTCCTCCCGCCCCCGCGACGTCGCGCATCGCGATCTCCCCCCGCCTCCCCACCTCGCCGCCCTAGCACGCGCCGCCGACCTCGCGGCGGCCCCGCTCGAGTCCTGCGCCGACCCGCGCCTCCCGCCGCGGATCCACGCGCACCTTTTGCGCCGCGGCCTCCTCGTCCTGCCCTTCCACTGGAACGCCCTCACACGCGCCTACCTCCGCGGCGGCTCGCCCCGCTCCGCGCTCCGCGCCGCCGCGTGCATGCTGGCCTACGGCGCCGCACCCGACCGCTACACGTTCCCGCTCGCCCTCAAGGCCGCGGCGCAGGCCGAGCCCCCCGGGTCCAGACTGCGCCTTCAGCTTCACGCCGCCGCCGTCAAGCACGGCCTCGCGCGCCACCTATTCACCGAGAGCGCGCTCATCAGCGTTTACGCGAAGGCTGGTGACCTGGGCGCCGCCCGCAGGGTGTTCGATGAAAACCCGCACCGAGGACTCGGGTCGTGGAACGCCATCATAAGCGGCCTCTCGCAAGCCGGCGAGTCCATGGAGGCACTGGCGTTGTTTCATGAGCTGCGAAGGGGCGGCATGATACCGGATGATCTGACCATGGTGAGTGTTGCGTCGGCATGCGGTGCGCTTGGCGATATTGGTTTGGTGGAGCAGCTGCACAAGTGCATGTTACAATGCCAGCGATCTGGCCGGCTTGATGTGACGCTGTCCAATGCGTTGGTTGATATGTATGCCAAGTGTGGCCGCACGGACCTCGCAAGAAGGGTGTTTGATGGAATGCCTGTAAGGGATGTGTCCACATGGACAACCATGATTACAGGGCTTGCAACGCATGGCGAGGAACATGGTGCATTGGACATGTTTGATAATATGCAGAGAGAAGCAGTACCGCCGAATAGGGTGACGATGTTGGCAGTGCTCTCTGCTTGCGCTCATGGAGGGCTGCTGGATAGGGGGCTAGATTTTCTGAAGCAAATGGAAGATGGGAAGATTAAGGTAGTGCCAACTGTCGAACACTATGGGTGTGTAGTGGATATGCTTGGTAGAGTTGGCCGTGTGGATGAGGCACATGCTTTGGTGGAGCAGAGGATGCCAATGGAGGCAAATGTGGTGATATGGGGAACATTGCTCGGTGCATGCGAGAAGCATGGGAATGTGAGTGTTGGGGAATGGGCAGCAGGAAAGCTAGTAGAGGCTGAGCCATGGAATGATGGGGTTTATGTGGCGTTGTCGAATATATATGCTGCTGCTGGGATATGGAGTGAGGTCGAAAGGGTGAGGAAGATTATGTCGGAGAGAAAAGTCATGAAGTCTCCTGGCTGCAGTCTGTAGTTCACAAAGTGATCAACGTTGAAGGTTTACTCTCTGCTCTGTTATTCTTTCCTCTGTACTATTTTGCAAATGCATTATAAATCGATATCTGTTTGAGAAAGAAGCAAATTCATCTTGTTTGTCTTCTAATCATATATGTCCACATCTATTGTTGCTATGGTGCTAACTACAGATGTAATGGATGGGATGATACGCAAAAACTGTCACCTTCCTCTTTTAGATCGAGAGATGGTTGAATATTAAGTAGTTGAGCTAACAGGATTCGTCTTCTAGTGTGACAAATGTTTGTTATCCGTCCTACGTCATTGTTACACTTCCATATCTTCCAAGTACTTATTTGCTCCAATTAGGTTAGCATCCACTATTTTATCCAGATAAGTTCCCATCAAATTCTAGTACTTGTGCACGTATTGAGCAGACTCTAGGAGATATTCTAGAAACAGGTCCATTTTGAACAGTTTTTGTATTTGTTGAGTTGCTCATGGTAGTCTTGAGGTTGGTATTGGCAGTAAAGAAATCCCAGAGAATTTACTGGTCCATCTTACTTTCTTACTAACAGTGTCATGAAAATACCCTAGTAAGTATTAAAGTAGTAAGCGTGCACAGGATTCTACGTGATTGGTTTTTAAATAAGATTCCCCTAGTAATTAGTAGTTAGTAATCTTCTTTGTGTGTTCATCCACATGACACTTGGTGATTACTGCAGCAATCTGCTACATCCTTTGCGAGATAGTACTAGTACTCGAAAGCTGTGCAGTTTTTGTCTGCATAGTCTAGTCTCCCAATACTGTCAAACAGCAAGTGCAGAAAGCAGTCACGGGTGCATCACATATGCGTCTAGGATGGGTCCTCAGCCATAGTACATCTTTTAACTTCATCAGATTCCAACCTCCCTTTCTGTTGCAACAACAAGCTAAAAGGAAAAAGGGCTGCCTAGACAAATCCGTCTACTAGTAGCACCAGACCACAACCAGGAGCTAGCAACACTGATGGGTTCCATTGGTAATGGCCGAAGTGTCTCTGTGGTTGGCATCCAGATGCCGCCGGCAGGAAGCAAGACAGTGCTGGAGCCAGTAGCACTTCCAGTGATCACACCTCCGGTGCCAAGATGGCCACGGCTAGGCGTGATTATGGTGGCAACCCGAGCTGCAGCCTTGGTGATGGCGCTGCTCTCGGTGTCGCTAATGGTCTCCTCCAAGCAGCGGGGCATTCTCACCATATTCGGCATTGAGATCCCGCTCAATGCCAATTGGTCCTTTTCTTATTCCTTAGAGTAAGTTTCTGGGCAGTTGTAGTTCGAAATGTGTGGTGATGCTCAAAGGGCTGATTTGCTCGATGTTGCTGTTCGTGTCTTCAGATTCTTGGTTGGAATGTCTGCAGCTTCAGCCGCCTACTCGTTGGCTCATCTCCTCTTTATTGCACACAAGGTCATGAAGAAGATCCCCATGGTTCCTTCCCGGCGCCAAACATGGCTGCTGTTCGCTGGTGATCAGGTTTGCCTGTTCTTGGCCATTTTGATGTGATTTTGTGGTTTCAGTCTAATTATCTTTGTTTTTGCATCATGATTCTTCTAGCGTGTGCTGTTTTATACTGCTTTTCATCTAGTTGGCTGCATCAGTGTACTACTTTGGACTTTCTCTAAATATTCTATGGACATGTTAGCACTTAGCAGCCAGTACCACTATACCAGTGTAGGTAGCGTTGGTTGAGTTAGTTCAACTTCCTTGCTTTTTTTTCTTCTTTGAAACGAGTTCAACTTTCCCGTTAGGACTGGATTCAGCCAAGATCTTGATAGTGAGTGGCAAGAACAGTTCGTTTGCTTTAACCTTGTGTGAGTGTGACCATATGTTGGTTACTTTGCGTGACTTGACTTATCATTCTTGTTAGGAAATTTGAGGATTTGGCCCTCCATATGGTGGATGTGGGATCCCATGACCCATTTCTTAGTGTGACCAAGGATATGACTATCCTGCGAGGCCTAAAAACCCCTGGATCTTGTCACCAAGCATATCATTAGAAACTCTGATCCTTGTGCATGTGATTTCTGTAGAGCATTCTATTCACTTCTCATCGGTTGATTTGAAATTCTCTTCATGTGTGTAAGTACACTACATATAATCACGATTCACTACTGTGATGCATAAGGAACACCTACTCTTAGCCGATGCACATGCACTTGGTATTGCATATCTGGAAATACTACCAGCTTCATAAGAACACCTGCTCTTAGCCGTCTTATGTGCATAGCCTGCACTTTTTTCCCCTTGCGAGTACATTTGTGACATGCTGAGTTACTGATATTATTTTACACAGACAAATGTAAGAAACTGCAGTTTTCATTGATACTTCAGTACTTTCCATAGTATTATTATGAGTCAAAGAACGAATAAATGTAGCCAGATTGTATTGCTATGCTCCTATTGATACTTCAGTACTTTCCATAGTATTATGAGCTGAAGAACATCTTAAAAGATCCATCAAGTGATAGGTGAAGCTTCCCAGCACAATTGCTCTCCAAAAAAAAACTTCCCAGTACAAAGCATACGACATAAAAATATGCTTCCATGTAACCATACCCAATTAGAAAAAAGGCCTTTGTAGCATGCTGCATATTTGTGGACAGTGCTTTGGAACAGAGGGATGTATCTTATCTTTTGGGCATGGACATATAATTGCTAGACCATTTGTGCAAATCACATTAAAGTGGTTCTGGATATCTGAGAGTAATCCACATAACTGGAAAAAAAAACTTGGTCATGTAGTCCATCATCATCCGTATCGACTTGATTTGAATTTTGTTTATGATGTTTGTCCTTAGCCTTTGTTTGCGTCCTAAGCGTTATTCATCGGCTCATCCTAACCTTTTTGACCAATCGACCCCAGGCTAACTTATTTTCCAAGCTAGTATCATAATCTAACCTCGTTAGTTGCATCATTACAAAAGGATAACTTTCTTTAGCTCAGCAAATACACCCTGAACATTTGGAGCCCCATGACTGCTCGGAGTTTCCATGGAATACAAGCAAGAATAACAGCTATCTGTTTGCCAACATGACAGGTGTTTTCGCTTGCAATGATGAGCGCCGGATCGGCGGCGGCGGCGGTGTCGAATCTGAACCGCACCGGCATCCAGCACACGGCCCTGCCCAACTTCTGCAAGCCGCTGCCACGTTTCTGCAACCTCTCGGCGGTCTCCATCGCTGGCGCCTTCCTCAGCTGCGCCTTCCTGGCGACTTCCGCCGTGATCGATGTTATCTGGCTGTCAAGTTTGTGAGGCGGGTGATGGTACTAGTTTCTATGTAGAAATCTGGAGTTCTGTGCCTGTGCCTGCAGTATGTTAGTAATCAACTGAACCTGAAGTGTTCTAGGTCTCCAGGCTGACCTGGATGGTGTTGTGTGATGTGCAGCGTCACTTGATGCTCATCGATCCGTGTTTATCAAGTTCCCAAGTAGACTGAGATGAGTGATGTACGTGTAGCTTGTAAGATAGCTCTAATCTATACTGCTCGTTTCTACTACGCGCAAATTAGAATGAATGGATGATCGTGTTGTTGCTGGGCGGTGTCCCTGTCTGAAGATTCAGTTGAGTTGCCCTCAACACTACAGTGTCCCAATCATCGCACCACCGGCTACTCCTACTAATCACGTGTTTAAGCAATAGGCGTTGCCAATTTGCCATAAGCGGCGGCCGGCCCCACCGGCGCAACGCGCGACACGCACAAGGCCTTGTTTAGATGACAAATTTGGCACCTCAAATTTTAGGAGTTGGGAAACCGATGCGCACTGTAGCATTTCGTTTGTATGTGTGAAAAATTGTTCAAAAATTGATTAATTAGGCTCAAAATGTTCGTCTCGTAGAGCGCAATAAAACTGTGTAATTAGTTTTTAATTTCATCTATATTTAGTACTCCATACATACTATGACATTTTGATGCGACGGAAATCTTCTTTTTGCATAGTGAAATTGGGGTGAAATTTGGGATCCCAGGCCCGTTGCGGAGGAAAGGTGAGAAGACGACACCGTCGGCGACCTCAAAAATATGCTCCAAGAAAAAAAAAATCTGTGCATATTCTAAAGTGATCGCGTCTCGCTGAGCGGTGACTTGCCGTTGCCGTGCTGTCCAGTCCATCCAACTCACCGGAGATTCGTCGTCACCTCTCCTCTTCTTACCGCCGCCGCAACCTTTAACTCACTGCCTCCCCGCTCGGGGTAATGTGATGCCGGCGTCCTCCTTCCCTTCCCCATCCTCATCTACCGTGCCTTCTGCTCCCGCCGCCGCCTGCAGATGCCGCCCAAGGTGGTCGCCATCGCCGCGGGCGAGGTCCACACGCTCGCCATCACGGGTGAGGACTCCCCACTTTGCTCGCTCGAATTCTCCTGCTCCCTCATCGGGGTTCGAGGATCTGATGGGAGGTTCCGTGGGTTCCAATTGCAGGTGATGGGGAGGTGTACTCGTGGGGCAGGGGCCCGTTCGGCCGCCTCGGGACCGGCCGCGAGGACGACGAGCTCGTCCCCACCGCCGTGGCGCCCGCGGTAGGCGCCCGCGGTGGGAAGCCAAGGCCTAGGTTCGTGGCCGTTGCCGCCGGAGCCTACCACGGCCTTGCGCTGGACGGTTCGTTCCTTGTCACCTTACCCGCACTCTGCTTATCGTCGCGATAAGAAATTGGCTGTTGTGCGCTGCAAACCAGGCGATTGTAGTTTGAATTACCGGAGTAATTACAGCATTCTGATGCCTCTTGTGGAGGCTTGGAGGGGTAATGAAATGTAGTAATTGACCAGCGGCAGATAAATGGGGTTTGTGTTACTGTTATTGTGTCCCAAAGCGTGGTTTGTACTGCCGACTGGCACTTTTATTTTCTGGTGTGCTACAGTCTGTTAGACCCTGTTTGGATCCACTCAACTAATGCCCACACTAAGTAAAGTGAGGCCGGCTCCTCCTGCATGATTTGCACAGGCCATAGTCTGAGTTTTTGCCCTGAATCTTTGCACAGGCCATAGTCTGAGTTTTTGCCCTGAATCTTTGCACAGGCCATAGTCTGAATTTTTGCCCTGAATTTGCCCTGAATCTTTGCGCAGGCCATAGTCTGAATTTTTTCCCTGAATCTTTGCACAGGCCATAGTCTGAATCTTTGCCAGAATTTTTCTGCACCTGTTTTGTCTGACCTAGATTGGCATTAATGGCGGAATTGGCCATGTTGTAATGGTCACCATACAAAATATCTGCAGTTTATCTAGCTTTTTGTATGCATGTGACTCACGTTTTGCATATGGTGACCTTTTAATTCCCTTGAGTGCAAAGTATTCATTGCTGCGTTGTTTTTTTTTGGTCGAAAGCAATTAATATACATATGTAATGGCCATCGTAATTGATACTGATTGCTGATTAATGTTTGATGGCAGATGAAGGTTCACTCTGGTCATGGGGCTACAATCTCTGTATCCTTTACACCTCTTGGCTTATTTTTGAACTCTGTTAGCTGCAAATCTCTCAGTTAATATACCTGTCATTGTCGGGTATGTCACTTCCTTGACTATTTAACAGATGGTCAGCTTGGCTACGGGGATCAGAATTCCCTTTTTCCATGTTTGGTCGAGCAATTTCAGGGTCTAGATCCTCCTGAAACACTGGATGATGAAGCCCAGAGCAGGCGTGTTGGGACTTCTTTGAAGGTATGAGCATATCACCAGTTTCAACAATGCCCAAATTATGACTTTCTGAGAAAGTTTGGCTTCCTTTTTTTATAATCCTGATGTATGTTTTGTTACAGTTGTCTTCTGTCAAAGCTGGTGGCATGATGTCTTTTGCCATAGACAGTTTGGGAGCCCTGTGGATGTGGGGAAATTGCCCACAGCAGACTGATGCTGGAGAGTTTTGTATTGCAAGTAGCTCTGTTCCACTACCTGTGTGGGATTTCCATGGACACACCGTTGTTAAGGTTGCCTGTGGTAATGAGCATGTAGTAGCTGCAGTTAGTGCTGGGGAGAGCTATACTGGTGGTGACCTTGTTTGTTATGCTTGGGGAAATAACACCCACGGTCAGTTGGGTCTAGGTGACAAGGAAAGTAGATCTCGTCCTGTGCTTATCTCAGCATTTGGTGAAGGATCTTCTTGGGAGGTGTATGAAATTGCATGTGGAGCTTCTCACACTGCTGTCCTCACCAATAAGAAGTCTTTTGACCAGATAGAATCTCGGTGCTGGACGTTTGGCCTTGGTGACAAGGGTCAGCTTGGCCATGGAACCACAGCCACCATTTGCTCACCACAACCTGTTGATGGCTTACCAACCGGATCCTTCCTTATTTCTCTTGATTGTGGATTGTTCCACACTACTGTAGTCTCCTCTGATGGAGAGGTGTGGTGCTGGGGAATGGAGAGAGGCCTTGGACTGTGCCCAGATGCTAGCTTTTCAGGGGTCGATGCAGGGGATTCTCTAAATCCAATAAGAGTTCAGTCGCCTGAAACAGATGGGTTCAAGTTTCTTGGTCCGGTGCAGATCGCCTGTGGAGCTGCCCACACTGTTCTTGTTGCTGGTGATGGGTATAGGATGTGGGCATGGGGCAGAGGCCGCAGCGGTGTGCTTGGGAGAGGCCAGACTGCTGACAGTTACATACCATGTGTTGTGATGTGGCCTCCTCTTGATGACAACTTCCATGAGATTCATGAGGACCAAGGAGAGGCATCAACGTCAAGAGTGAATGACCGCACTAGCACTGAGTTGGAGCAGAAGCTGTCTGCTGCCTCCGAGGAGTTACAGTTCTTAAGGTCTAAACTGACACTCATGGAGAGATATGCCAACATACTCCACATCTCAATCTTCCGTAAGCCGCTTGATGAACGGACACTGCCACGTTCGCTTCAGGAATCTCCCGTCTTTGATATCAGAAAGGAATTTGAGAATATATTGGATGCAGCAGACACTGATGAACTCAATCG
This sequence comes from Echinochloa phyllopogon, assembly GCA_033239725.1. Classification (NCBI taxonomy): domain Eukaryota; kingdom Viridiplantae; phylum Streptophyta; class Magnoliopsida; order Poales; family Poaceae; genus Echinochloa; species Echinochloa phyllopogon. The sequence continues at coordinate 49,242,045 of BTCW01000014.1, forward strand.
TTTGGAGATCTTCTACCGCAGCATGCTTTCTGGCGTGAAAGACAAGCTTCTGAAGCGAAGAGTCCAAGAGATGGTCCAGCAATACATTATTTCACTCTCAGCAGGGAGGCAAACCCCCCAAGATCAGTGAATTGTGGATGGCTATGCTTACCAAACTGCGAGTTAGTACAGTATCACCAAATTTGGTGTCATCAAATTTGCAATAAGCTCTGTTTATGCAAACCCAGTATGGCACTGTTTCTTCATATATATAGTGAGGTCGGACAACATCTATCCTGGAATTAAGATCATCACCTGGCCGACCATTAGACTGGAACAGCTAACTGACGTGTAAACACCATATGTTGTTTATGATCTTTTTATGATAAATACCCCATAGATAAATTGAATCATGTGTAAATGATCTCGCTATGGATTGTCATAGACAAGCAAGATTATATGGTTGAAGTGTTATTTTAAAATCCATAGGAAAATATCAGTTTAAATTGTAGAGCTGCTGCTTATATGTCCAGAATTCAGGAGAGCTGGTTGACAGACATGGATGTCATGTAACCCATACGGATGTACTACATAAGTTGTCCTATAGACAAATGGCTATTCCCTTGGTGTGTTTGCTTATGCAGACTAGAAATTGCAGGGCGAGCTGGCCTTGTTTGGCAAAACTTAGGTCAAGTTTGCTAGCTCAGGTTATTTAGACGATCTCAGAAGTCAAAAATTTTGCTTTTAAAGTTTATTTCCAGTATGTTTGGTTTGATGGGTTATGTTATGTTTGGTTTTGATGGGTTCGACAGTGATGGATCATTGGATCCTACCTAACACCTTTTTTGTTTGAAGAATGCGATGGTTTGATCCAATATAACTCCATTCGTGTAATCAAAATATCAACTTAAACTCAAGGGGTGAATTCATTACACAACTTTAAATAGTACGATCTCGTGTTGGATCGTTCAATCTAAAGCCAATTGAGTCCTTGACGATACACATGTTCTAAAGAAGTTGAATCCTAGTTCTTGACCAATTTTTCTATCTTATATGAAAGGAATCAAGCTGTCTCTCTCCATTATAAACCATCCCATAAAATTCTGGCAGGGCGCCATTTAGTCGCTACTATCACAATATGAAATCACTTTATCTGTTACTTAAACCAAACAAGTGGATTGAGTTCCAAACTATCCTGTGATGCTCACCCCATGCTCAGCTTCAGCTTCACCAATACCAAAGTATAGGCGCTTGCATCCGAGACTCTCCATCCACCTGCCACAGTTTACGCTACGCGCGCGCCAGGGACGAAGGGTGCCCTGTGCATTGCACACCGTCTCCACCGCTAGTTGCGGGCGAGTGATTCGTTCCTTTGACTTGCGCGGCCGGCGCACTGTCACTCCCGTGCACTTCACGTGGCCGGCTGGCCCGGCCCGTCGCGAACACGAGGCCCGCCCTCCCTCCCCGGCGTCGTGCGAGGGTGTGTACTCCTCCTACAACGGAACCCGTGCCGCCCGATTTGCTGGAGAGTGGAAACAAAACGTGCTCACGCTAACGGCAAACCTAATCCATACCCCCGAAAATTACCACTTCCGAGCCACGAGCCACCGACCGGCGCTCTCCTCCCGCTCCAGATCGCGATTAAACTAGTCCCCCTTGGCTGTTCCGCCCGCGGGAAGCCGGTGGCGCGGCGACGTGGCCCGTGCACGGGCGCCTCGAGTCAAGTCAAGTCCCCCGCCCCGCGGGCGTGCGGCCGCCGTCGCGCCACGTCCATCACGCGCGCGCCGGCACCTGGCCCGTGCCAAGCGCCCGGACCCCTTCCCTCTGACGTCTGGGCTTCCCCAGCGGGATATATAAACCTGGCCCACGGACAGCGACCGGCCACCCAGAGGGTCAGTCGGTTGCATCCGCCTGTCAGTCCCCCGGTCGGGCGCAGGCCGATGGGTGGACCCGGAGGTACGGCTCGGTGGCCGCTTTTAATTATCGACGCAGGTGCGCGCTTTTGGAAACCCAACTGCCTTTTTGATCCGCTTCGTGGCGGCGGTTTCTCACGCGAGACGAGCGGGGCGTGAGCCACCGGCCGGTGGGCCACGCTGTGCTCGGCGGCCCGGGGTGTCATGGGACGGCGACGCGACGGCCGGCGTCGGTCTCCGTGCTTTCCGTGTGGTCCGATGGGTTTCCATTATTAGAAGCGCCACGTCACGAGACCCTGCTTTTGGGAATTTTAAATGCTGCTTCCTGATCTTGATCGCGTGCTCGTTGGGAACTCGCCTGGGGATTAGTGGTATCGGTAGACCAGGGGAGGGCTCGAGGCGTAGGGTAGGAGGAGGCCTAGGGCGCGCTTCCAGCTGGTGGGCTTCGCCCGGCTCCGCTTTCTTCCTCCTCGGCGACGCGCGGGGGCGTTTTGTGGCGTCAAGTCAAGACAGCATCGGCGAGCGCTCCCTCTCCGCGGTCAGGTTTGGTGTCTAGCGCGGAGGGTGTGGTACCGGTACTGTGCTGCTTCTGTAGCAAGTAAGGGGCGGTGGGGAGGGAAGGAGGGAGATGGACTGGGCTGGTCGCTGTGCCGCTGGCTGCCGCTCCGAACTGGGGCGAGGTGTTCGAGGGTAAGGGTCGCGGGCGTTGTGCGGCTGGGAGGCGGCTACGGAGGCGACGGAAATAAAGCAGTAGACGAGGGAGCCCCGATTTAAAGCGGCTTTGTGTGGCTCGCTGCTCGCCTCTGCTCCACTCCTCTCACCTAGTCACTGCTCCTCCCACCTCGCGTTTGTTCGGCGGGCGCGGCCTCGGCTGGCCGGCCGCTGCTGGCCCAGATCCTTATCCGATCCCCCTCTGCTGCGACGAGACCGTTCGGAGCTTGGAGCTGTGGTTTCTAGTTCGGATGGGGTCGGCGGAGCAGCGGGTGGAGGTGCGGGGAGCAGCGAATCGGTGGTGATCCCGGACATGGGGTAGAGTGCAGGGGGTTCGCGTGGCATGGAGCCGTCCCGTGGCGGCGGGCGGCGGTGGGGGGACGCGAACGCGGACGCGGAGGGCGATGCGGCGGAGGAAGGGAGGCGACCGGAGGAGGTGGGGGAGGTGAGCCTGCGGGAGTGGCTGGACCGCCCGGGCCGCGCGGTGGAGGAGGCGGAGTGCGTGCATGTGTTCAGGCAGGTGGCGGAGGCGGTGGCCGTCGCGCACGCGCAGGGGGTGGCCGTGGGCAGCGCGCGCCCGTCGTGCTTCGTCGTGTCGCCGCCCTTCGCGCGCGTCGCCTTCATCGAGTCCGCCTCGGGCTCCGACGCCTCCGGCTCGTGCTCGGGCTCCGACGCCTCCGAGGACGCCGACCCGGACGCCTCGCCTCCGCGCCGACGTGACGGCGCAGCCCGTGGGGAGGACCGCACTGAGAAGACGTTCCCGCTCAAGAGCGTGCTGGCGATGGAGCTCAACTGGTACACCAGCCCCGAGGAGGTGGAAGACAGCGGGGGAAACGGCTCTACCTTCGCCTCCGACGTCTACAGACTGGGTGTGCTCTTGTTCGAGGTGCGTTCTGCTTCTCATGAACATGCTTGTTCTTTGCGGGTACTTCTTCCCATAGCTTATGACCTTATGTCTGACACATGGATTGCAGCTGTTCTGTACATTTGAAACGATGGAGGAGAAGATGCGGGCAATGGCGAATCTGCGGCATCGGGTGTTGCCGCCGCAGCTGCTGCTCAGATGGCCCAAGGAAGCATCCTTCTGCCAGTTGCTCATGCACCCTGTGCCGGAAACCAGACCAAAGATGGGGTACGTCGTGTGTCATGTACTATGCTTGAGTATGTTATCTGTGGAGAAGGGTTGTGTCAGCCTGCCAGGTGTTGCTTGTTTCACATTAGGTAACAGGAACTATTTTACTAGTATGTAGTAGTAGTAGTGCTTCTCCTCAAAGCTGTGAACTGCTTTTGATTCCTAGTACATGTGCTGTGGTGGTAGACTTTATATGATAGAAGACATGGTTTGATAAACATGAACATGGAGCTGTTCGAAGATCAATCTTGCCTGGAAAATTGGCTAAATCAGGCAGCAAGAAAGAACTCACGAGGCAGTAGCAGCCAGTGGAATTGTTCTCAGCATTTTATAGATAGTGGAATTTATGAACAATGCACCACATGTTCTAGATTTGAAATCCTTCTTTAAGCCTCAATTTAAGAAAAAGATTCTGCCATGAACAACAAAAAAGTTACAACAAGTAACCATCCGAGCATACACTTGCGTGAATTTGCAAAATGACAGAGCATATCATTGTCCTATACTAATTTCGATTTGATACTTTCCGTAGTTCATGCTTACTTTAATTAAAAGATGTGGCAGTATTGCAACCGATGAAAGCGCAAGTACACTTCATCGCATTTTAGGAGTTTCATTAGGTATGGCAGTAAAGACTTATGTTCCTAGAAAAAGAAAAAATAAAGACTTCTTGGACAATAGACCATTGCTGGATTTTGGGTTCAGGTTAACATTATTTTTCTTTATCGCCTTCTCACTACTGCAATGTGCTAGTTGGTCATGTGTCTGTCCTTGACATAATTATGTTAGGAAATTAGATAAGTAAAGATATGTATCTGCATATTAACTTTGTCATATTCAATTAAGTTGTACCTCATTGGCCTTTTTTCTCCTCGTTTGTTTTCTTCTTCTTTTTGATAGTGAGGTGCTACAGAGTGAGTTCCTTAATCAGTCTCGGAATAGCTTGGAAGAGCGTGAAGCGGCACTTAGGTTACGTGAAGAGATAGAAGAACAAGAATTACTGCTGGATTTTCTTCAGCAGTTACAGAAAAGAAAGCAGGATATAGCAGACAATTTGCAGGACACTGTTGCCTTTCTCTCGTCTGACATCAATGAGGTACTCCACCAGCAATCTGCACTAGGGCTATGTGTGAACTTTTCATCTGATTTGGATAAAGAGGTGTGCTCTGGAACTGTTGAAGATCAGAGTGATTGTGGATCTAGGAAGCGTTTCAGACCTGAGCTGCAAGGCGTTGACATGGAGGAGCAGAATCGCAGTGTGGAAGAATGTTCCAGAACAGTGCCATCCTCTGAGTTAATCCAGGAAAGTGTTTTGTCAAAAAGCTCCAGGTTGATGAAGAACTTCAAAAAACTTGAAACAGCTTACTTTCTAACAAGGTCCAAGTTGGCAAAGCAAGTCGGCAACCAAATAAGTAGCTGTCATCAAGTTGTTAAGAGGGCTACTGGTTCAGCTGTTGGGACAGAGGGAAGTTCAATAGATAATTTTCCTTTGGAAAGGCAATATGGTAGAAGGCAAAGAGCTTGGGTGAACTCTTTTCTTGAAGGATTGTGCAAGTACTTGTCATTCAGTAAGTTGAAAGTTCAGGCAGAACTGAAACAGTGTGATTTGCTGAACTCATCGAACTTAGTATGCTCCGTAGGGTTTGACCGCGATAAAGAGTTTTTTGCAACTGCTGGTGTAAATAAGAAGATAAAAGTGTTTGAGTATAATATGATTGTAAATGAACATCGTGATATTCACTATCCTGTGGTAGAGATGTCTAATAGATCAAAATTAAGTTGTATTTGCTGGAACAGTTATATGAAGAGCCATATAGCATCTAGTGATTTTGAGGGTATAGTGCAGGTAAGTTTCTATGTTGTATCCTTCTTTTTTTAAAAAGAAATTTGTATTTGATGCCATTACCATAATATGCCGGTGTTTTCAGGTTTGGGATGTTACTAGGAGTCAAGTTTTTGTTGACATGAGGGAGCATGAGAGACGAGTGTGGTCGGTGGACTTCTCAATTGTGGACCCAACAAAATTGGTCAGTGGGAGTGATGATGGATCTGTGAAGCTGTGGGATATGAATCAGGCAATTTTATTCTTGTACCTACTGTATGTCAGCTTTTGAACTACCGATAACATGGTTATCGAACTAGTATGTGTGAATGTAGAATTATTCTCTCCACTGTTATAACACATTTCCATAACCTTGCAGGCTGGAAGTATTGGCACTATTAGAACAAGGGCAAATGTGTGCTCTGTGCAATTTCAACCTGATACTGCTCGCTCCATTGCCATTGGCTCGGCAGATCACAAAATTTACTGCTATGATCTCCGTAACATACGAGCCCCTTATTGTACATTGGTTGGGCACACAAAAACTGTAAGCTATGTTAAGTATCTAGATGCGTCAACAATAGTATCAGCATCTACTGACAACTCATTGAAGCTCTGGGACTTGTCTATGAGTCCAGGAAGGATAATTGACAGTCCAATTCAAACATTTACAGGGCATACAAATACAAAGGTTAGATGACACTTACATGTACCTGTTCTCTTTTCATATTGTTGCTCTGCAATTGATTAGTGTCTAGTTTTATCTTTTGCAAGTATAACTAGTAGCATATGCCGTGGAAATACTTAGGTAGATTAATTTGGAAAGTTGAATTTGCTATAAAACTCAATATCCTTCTGTAACAATTATATGTGCTCTATATACAACTATTATAGTGTCTTACCGTACAGCTTAATGGATTGATCCACAACGTTATAAACTATGGCCTCCAATATTGGCGATTCATATGTTCTTTTCCATTTTCCTCATTCAATGGGAGTTTCTAATACTTATCTCCGTTTTATGGATAACTGTGTGAAGGAGGTGCTTTAAATCCCACTGCACAAGTTGTTTTAGATATTTAGATTAGATTGCTCGACAACCTTAAATTGTTGCTCACTTCTTGTATTTCCTACGGATTTAATTACCAGCTTATGCCTGCAGCATATTAGCATAGTGGTTTGTGGTTCCTCCAGTCCATATTGTTTTATCGAAATACTTAAGCATCTCAGTTGAGTTCATTATTAATTCTCTCCAGTGTTTCCCAAAAAAAAATCTCTCCAATGTTAACAGAGGTTACCCTTCAGTAATTCCAGTATGCCCTATGTATGCTGAGTTGCTTTCTGTGCTGAAAGAAAATAACATTTTTATTGACCGACCAATTTACTTATTTGTTAAACCTTTCGACCAGAACTTTGTTGGCCTTTCCATATCTGATGGTTACATTGCTACTGGCTCCGAAACAAATGAGGTATGCTTTCTACAGCTAAGCTTCCACAAAATTGTCCAGAAATCTCACTGGTAGTTACATTGGATCATTTAGCCTTTGTTAGCGTTCATACAACGCCATATACAGCACTCAAGTAAACATTGCATTTGTTGCAAGGAAGCTGATGTTTATTGTTATTGGATATAGCTCATTGTCGCTCATGAAGACTACATACGCTGTGCCATGTGTGTGCCATACATTGAGGCAGGAGCAGCTTCCATACTAATCACATTCATGTTAGTTTATCAGTCAGGGCAATATGAGCTTTTCAAGTTCTCACTTCACATAGAAGGAAATCAAATTACTAAGAAGGAATAGAAATGCAATCGAATTATCTGTTGTAGCTGAGGGGTTGTTGCATGCTTACCAGGTTTTAAACAGCATTCTCTATGTCAATAGAGAAACTTTTGGCTGCAACTTAGTGTCCTTTATTTAGATTGATATTTCTCTCCATTACCTATTAATATCCTTTATTCTGAGGAATTGCATCAATTGAAATGTTTAACTTACCTTCCCTGTTACCTCACCACAGGTTTTTGTCTACCACAAAGAATTTCCCATGCCAGTGTTGGCTTATAAGTTCAGCGTGACAGACCCTATATCAGGCCAGGAGATCGACGATCCAGCACAGTTCATTTCATGCGTCTGTTGGAGAGGGCAATCTTCAACTCTTCTTTCTGCTAACTCCAGCGGCAACATTAAGATCTTGGAAATGGACTGAGTATGTACGATTGGATTGTGCTATGCCCAGTCAAGGGTGTGAGTCTGTATGTGGTTGGCTTCGAAGTTTAGGGCGCTTAAATTCAGAGATGCCAAAGAGTCGTCGATGTGTCCACTTAATCCGAGTTGTCTATGTACACATTTAATCCGAGTCGCAGAGCTGGGAGGTAGGAGTAGCTGTAACAGATTTAGCATGGATTGATAGGAATTACAGGTTAGCGTGGTAGCAAAAGTAGCATAAATAGGAGACAAAATTGAGGTGTCGGGTGGTCCCACGAGGAGAGGCTTTGTACATCATTGGTTCGAGGTATACTTGTACAGGCAATCAATCCAAGTTTTCAACTAGCAGCATCAGGCCTTTGCTCTTGCTATAGTAGTGCTTGAAGTGCAGCATTTCGCCTGACTAGTTGAACAGCTCTATGGCCTGTTTGGGAACGCTCTATGGCCTCCCAGCTCTATCGCTTGTAGTATAAACTAGGAAGATAGGCGCGCTACCGCCGCGCCGGTAAAAGACAGGTTTAGATAGCATATGACTATAGACATCTAATTTGTTTTTAACCAATTACTATCGTGTCTTGTTCCATCGCTTCAATTTACTGCATGTTATAATTCTTATGAATTAATGATATGAGCATGTACAATATACTCTAGTAGTCAAGAGTATTTATAGACCCTAAACTGAAAATGTTATAAATAATATTATAGTTCTCCCAAAATAATATAATACATTGTTACACACAAATCAAAACCAAAATGTAAGGAAAACTACAACAACAATAGCCTCTGAGTGCATATGCATCTTCAAACTATCTCCAAGTAATCTAAGAAATCCCACCTTTATGCTAAGCATCTGATTTTGAGGTATAGTTCTGCCAATGCTATCTGAAAGCTGTACAAAAATCTAGTTGAATTCTGAAAATTATCGCTCCAAAGCATTCTTATGTGGTCTCGAATTTTATCAATCCACACCGAATGCTTCAAAGCTTGAGGAGCAGTACTGCATTGGCGTCGGAAACCCGATTCAGTTCTGTCATCCAACACTTTGCATTTTTTTATGACACCCAGTTTCTCAATTAACAAAGATTCTCACATACATGTGAGAGATTACCAAAATATATATGTATGTATATATATATATATATATATCTTGCTCAAATATACACTTCCGATCATCTATATTACTACCCCTTAATTAACCACCAATTTATGTCATTAGCAATTGCAATCTGCATGCCGATAAACAAACACTCCACGAACAGCTGACCACCTGCAAGCCAAGCCATCACAGCTGCTCCAATCCGTCGGAGAGGCAAGAGGTGAAGCGCGCCATCTCGGCATCCGGCAGCACCACGTCGATCTCGATCCCGGCCTGCGGGTGGCTGCCCTCTGCCAGTGACACCGTGTCGGGCGTCTTGTCGATGGACACCAGCTCCACCTTGCTCGGCTGCCCCAGCCCGAAGTCTGTGTCGTACACGCCCCGACATCGGCTGCTCGGGGACCAGCGACGGGATCTTGTGGAACCACCCACCGGCGCCGTCGAGCACGCCGTCGTCAAGTGCCCTGATGGACGCGCCGATCGCCGCGGCCACGGCCACGACACCGTCGGCGCCCAGAAGCTTGCCCATGCTCACCTCCCGAAGCACGGGCGGAGGCAGTTGCCGAGGTACTCCTGCGGGATCGGCGGCGCGAGGTGTCGGCGGCACTCCACCGAGAACAGCAGGTGTGTGCGGCACTCTGTGTCCTTCGCGCACCCGCCGTCGACGGACGCCAGGCAGGCCCACGCGAACGCGAACGCCACCCTGAACACCGAACAGTGGACGTGCCTGCCGCCGTTGCCGCCCTCGGCGACCACGCGCTGCTTCAGCTTGTCGATGCGCTCGCGGCTAAGCGCGAACGACGCGATGGGCCGCCGCCGGAGGAGGAGGAGGACGCGGGCCGTTGGCTGCCAGCTGACGCATTTCGTCGAGCGTCCTGGCGGCAAGACCTTCGGGATCGGCGACCACGCCACGGTCCAGGAACGGCGGCGGCGGCACCACGGCGTTGGCGGAGTCCTCGCCGGCGGCCACCCGGCACTGGCCGGCCCAAGTCTTGACGAAGTGCATGTAGCTGGAATCGTCACAGGCCACGTGGTGGATGGACACGCCGACGGCGATTCCCCGGCCGGTGAACGTCGTGACCTGCACCGCCACGAGAGCGAAGGTCCCGTCCTCCATCCGCGGAAGCTGCAGCACCAGCGCGTAAAGCCTGGCAACGTCCGTCGGCCCGCCGCCGGAGAGCTCGTCGAAGTCGTCGGAGCTCTCGGCGACGGTGAGCTCAACGGCCTCGCCCGCGGAGCAGAACTCGTACCCGTCCGCGCACGGGCGGACGCGGCCGAGCAGCGGGGGTAGAATCGGTGCAGCGCGGCCTCCACGGAGCCTGTCCGCCGCATCGAGAGCCGTCGATAGCAGTCCGCCTCTGGCTCCTCCGCATCGCGCGGCGGCCCCGCGCGAAAGAGCGGCCCCGCGCAAAAGAGCGGCGCCACGTGGCCCCGCGGCAGGCGCCACGAGATAAATGTTAGGTTTAGTCCCACATCAGAAATTGATGATGGGAGAGCACAACATATAAGGCGAGGGCAGTCCTCACCTATCAGACTAGTCTTTTGGGTTGAGTTAGGCCTGAGCATTGTTGGTCGTTGCTCTGTTGGACCTGGGCTTAATGTCGCGCTGGCCCGTAGATACCCGGGCTTAGGCCGAATCGGCTGCGCGTTTATAAAGTGGTATCAGAGCTTGGCACGAGGTCGAGTGAAAAAAAAAATTAGGAGTCGCGTCGCCGCCGTTTTTTCTGCGTTCCCTCACCGAACGCATCTGCTATCGGCTACCGAGTACTGGCTGTTCTCCACGGAATCGATTTTCGTGCATCGGTGGAAGTCGGCGAGTTTGATTCGAACCTGCTGGTCGTGTCATCTACGAAGGTTGCCGCTCGCCTGTCTACGGATCGAGAGACAGAGCGTCGGGTGCCTCCTCCCGTGAAAATCAATTTTGCGGATTTGTGCTACATGCACACGAAGACGTACCAGGAGAGTTCTTAACTCTTTGCTAATCGTACACAGGAGGTGTACGCAGGCTGCAGGTTTTCTGCTAGGGTTACACAGTACTATACCTAGTTTATTACTGCAGATTATTTTCTTCTGGTTATTTCTTTCACGTGGCTTCTATGATATATGATTTCTGCTGCTGAGACTGTATTGAGATTTTGAGGAGATATTGGGATTATTATTGGATCACTTTGAGTTAATTCTTCTTGATGTTTTGACAATATCGTTCATGCCAGCCTAGTGGTTTTCTTTTACTCCAATGGAGTTGGTTAATTGAAAGTGAAGGTTTTGCTTTGAATTGAGTTCGAGGTGGAGGATTCCAAGTGCAACAGAGGAAGTTTTGTTTGACTAGATACTACTGTGTTTTGTATTGCGGAAGCAGTACGTTTATTGCTGTCTTTGCTCGTGTTGAGGGATCTAGTTCAGAGTTGCTGCATAGATACTATAATGTTTTGTACTGGCCAGCATTCAGTACATTTATTGTTTAAGGTGGAGACGTCCACTCATGACTGCACTACTGCAGAGTCTATTGCAGAGGTTTATACTTCGTTGGTTGCACATTTATGCCTACATCTGAACCGTGTTTGAATGGAGCAGTAATTGACCATGTCATGGAATTTAGTTTCTTCTACAATTGGCAAGTTTGTTGTACGTGATGGATGCACGTGCTAGTTGCTCTTGCAAGAGCGTTGTTTTGCCAAGTTTAGTGTTCCAGGTGGAGCATATATTATTCCATGAGATGAGTTCTTCACTGGATATTTATTTAATACCACAGGTGATATTGCGACTTTATGTCGTTTAATGATTGAGCATTATTGTCATTTATTTTTCCGAGGCCAGTTGCACAGACTCAGACTTTTGCTGGGATTATGTATTTGTTGAAGGCCCAGATTGTCCGTCTGCTTTGTTGATAGCTGTGTGTGTTTGAACCTATTGGTTATTTGCTCAAGTGTTGGGAGAATACTCAAGTGATCTTATTTGTCCGATGGACATTGGTATTCAAGATTTGAATATGGAGGTTTATTATTCGTCTACATGATGGAATTTGTCTCAAGGTGGAGTTTGTTGGATATGTTCCAAATTCACATCCACGATATAGGCCAGGCTTGGGCCAGAGCGAAGTGGAGGCCCATTGTGCTGTGGTTTCTCTCAGAAAGTGCACAGTTTAGTCCCACCTTGATAACGCAACCAAGTACGGGCGCGTGATCTGCCTATATATATGTAAGCCTATGTAGACGGTAGGGTAAAATAAGACAAGACAAGGCAAGACAGATAAGCCATGTATCATCCCTACTTGTAAACTCTCCTCAACAGTGATTGTCTTTCGTGGTTTTTTTCCCGCAAGGGTTTTTCCATGTTAAATCGTGTCTCGTGTTCGATCTGATTTTCGCATTATTTGCTAACAAGTGTCTTTTGGGTTGAGTTAGGCCTGAGCATTGTTGGTCGTTGCTCTGTTGGACCTGGGCTTAATGTCGCGCTGGCCCGTAGATACCCGGGCTTAGGCCGAATCGGCTGCGCGTTTATAACAAGTGGTATCAGAGCCGAAGGTTAAGGAACCTGTAAAATCTCAGTGGTCACATTTGACGGGGGAGCCCGTTATCGTCACTGGGCTTAGCCCGTGAACGCCTCCAGGTGCTGCAACCGGAGGATTTAAACTCTGGGCCTATAATAACCTCTTCTGATGGAAGAGTTGGGTCCGAATGTGTGACGGGGGAGATTGTTAGGTTTAGTCCCACATCGGAAATTGATGATGGGAGAGCACAACATATAAGGCGAGGGCAGTCCTCACCTATCAGACTAGTCTTTTGGGTTGAGTTAGGCCTGAGCATTGTTGGTCGTTGCTCTGTTGGACCTGGGCTTAATGTCGCGCTGGCCCGTAGATACCCGGGCTTAGGCCGAATCGGCTGCGCGTTTATAACAATAAAGGCGTCGACCTGTCGCCGGCTGCTCGTCGGGGGAAGGGGAGGGAATGGAGCGCGCGAGGTGGATGGGAGAGACAGAGAGAGGAGGGAGGGGGAGCGGGCGGGGCGGCGAGGGGGAGGGCGACGGGGGCGGCGAGCCGCCGGTGGACCCCGCCCGCGGCCGCCGTATGTGCAGTTCGCCGCCGTGGGCCGACGGTGGGGGAGAGGAAGGGCCGGGGGGGTGGTAAGGGTGGCACTGGGGCGAAGGGGGAGGGGACGGGGCGATGCGATGCGGAAGGGAGGGGCGGCGCCGGACGGGGACGGGAGAGAGAGGGAAGGAAAAGGGAGCGGGAGAGAGAGGAGCGAGCTGCGATTCGTTCGCGAGAGACCGACGATAGGTGGGCCCACGCGCACTGAGGGAACCGATGGATGGGCGCCAGCGCACGCGGGGGACGCCACGCGTCGAGCGGGGACGCGCGGAGCTCCGGATGGGCTCCAATCCTTCCCGCGATATGTATCTTACTATCTCTATAGCGGATTATCACGAAAATAAATAAAAACAAGCAGGGGCCTATGTTTTTTACCATATTGATAACGGTACTTGGCTACCAAACAAGCTGCGCCCGTTGGATCAGGCAACTGTTTCTACGCATCAGGATTTATGAATACTCGCCCCCCGCCCCCCCCCCCCCCATATTTTCACTGTACCTTGAAAAGAACATCCACTGTGTCTGTGTACTCCCTCCGTCCCGTCCATAATATAAGGTTCTGGAGGGTTCAAATTTTATACTAAAATATAAGGTCCTGGAGGGATAGAACAAAACTAAATGAGGTTGGTGGGTGGATGGGTGGAGAGTCGGTGGATAGTGTAGAATGAGGGATATAGAGGCCATTTCCTCTCACAGTTGTTTTCTGTGTTTGAACCATCCAGTACCTTATATTTTAAGACGGAGGGAGTAGCTAGCTTGTTTTTTTTTTGGAAAAGAGTAGCTAGCTTGTCCCAGGCGCGTTCGCGAGCTCGATTGCTCGCTTGTTGTCTCGAACAGTATCTGCGGTGATGGGGCGATTGGCCGCAGCCGTATCCGGGGACCAATGGGGCTATTGAGACCGTAGAACGTGAATGCAGCGGCATCATGGGACCTCTCGCGTTCACGAAAATACTGGACAAACGGGTTGCCAACCTGTTCCAGCTATGAATTCGCACGGAGCCGAGCCGCAGATGGGTTCCCGGCCACCGGGGGGCCGCCCCGGCAGGCGCGCAGCGCGGCCAGGAACATGGACGCGCGCGGCGACGGGGGCCCTAGCGCCGTGATTATTAGGAGTCGCTTGCAGGGGTTGCACAGCGCGGCGGCGACACAACTTGTTCCTTCTTATCCCTGTGTCCCCGGGCCCTGTGGCGGAGAAGAGAACACGCAGCGGCTGTCGACACGTCCCACGATTCCACCGGAAACGGGGGCCCCGCTCCATGCCTGGCTCCGCCGTCGTCTGCCGACCAACCAGGAGCGGTACCGGTACGGTGCTAAAACTGCTCGCCTGGTTCTGGCAGCAGAGTCGCAGAGATCAAGTCTGTATTGCTACCGAGCTCGTTTCGAGGGGTTGCTGTGCGGATGCGCACGAAATTGTGCGTCTTTCTGTGAGTGCTGATTGGGTTGTACAGCATTTTGGTGTCGGTTCCCTGAAACCGATGTTTATTGCTTTGGACGCTCGTTCGGTCGGAACCCCTAGTGTCGACGTCGTTGTTGGGCATAGCGCACATGTGTGCCTCATGTCTGGGACACCGCTCGCTCGCCCTCGCCCATGACGACGGTGCGCGCGCGCGTGTGTGGAGTGATGGCGATTTGTGAGACGTGGTACGTTCGTTCTCAATTCTCATGTAGTGGACGTGACGTGAGGACTTGAATCGTCCCGAGGACCACACGGCAGCTGTGTCAGGCTCTCGTTGTTCGCTCAGCTGGCAGGCCAGGCCGGTGCGGTGGCGGTGGCGGTCCGCCGGTCCCTGCACGAACGAACTCATTGCCGCCCTTGGCAATAGCTGGTGAACGCAACATGTCACGTGGTAGACCTGACTAGTAGTGCACGAACAGCCAGAAAAAGAGCCCGGCCGGACACACGAGAGCGGCGGTGGCCTGGCCCATGGACGGACGATGAGCTCCGCCGCCAGCGCGGCCTGGCGAGTGGCGACCGTTTCGGTGGCCCGTGTGCTCGACAACGGAACGCACATGGGCCATGGCCCGCATGCGGCGAGTTGAGTGAGGTACAAGCGGCCCACAAAAAATTGGGCTTTCACAGTTTCACGCTGACGTTGGAGCCGCATATTCCACGCGGCAGACATGCTTTTCCCGAACTGAACGAACGAGCATGCTGCAGCAACATTTCAACAGATCGAACGAAGCACAAAGATACATTCAGGGTTTCGGCTGTATGGCCTTATTAATTTATCTACAGCCCCGGGAGCGGAGGAGTACGAGAGCCAGCCGGTCAGCACTTGGATCGGTCCTGCGGCGCGAACGTGAAGCCGCCGGCCGAGTAGCGCCCCTGCAGCCCGTCGGGGCGCTCCACGAAGCGGCGGAACTTGAGCGGCGACCCCTTGTTCCGGCCAGGCCTGACGGCCACGCGGCACCCGCGCGCCGGCGACTGCGGCGCGTACACCTTGCAGTCCTTGCTCGTGAAGGACGCCGCCTGCGCCCCCGTCTGGATCAGGAAGTAGCCGCGCGCGTTCGTGGCGCCCCACACCGACAGCGCCCGGCGGCCGTGCCGGCACCGCAGCAGCACCGACGCGTCTGCATTTGGGGTCGCGTGCATTTTTAGGACGGTGGCAAAATGGCTGGAGATTGATTAATGTCACAGACGATGGGAGGAGGAGGAAGGAAGGAACGTACTGCGGAGAGGCGAGGTGTCCCTGGACTGGATGTAGCCGTGGTACCGGCAGCCCTTGCACCAGACGACGCCCTCGACGCCGATGGTGAAGTTGAGGTTCGGCTGCGGGCGGGGTATGCCCATGGCCGAGCCGCGGAACGGCAGGCAGCCCACGGTGAAGATCACAAGCAGGGCGAGGCAGAGGCAGCCTAGGAGGCTGCTTCTCGGGAGGAAAGGCGCCATTGTAACTGCTGATGGGTACCTGGCTGAGTGAGTGACTGCACAGAATGTCGACGATGAAGCTATGTCGTTGTAAGGATCGTAGCAAGCTACCAGAAGAGCAGCGCAATTTGTAGCCTATTGGCAGCACTTTGAGTCAGAGAGCAGATTCCGGCTGGCCGGCTCGGGCTCTGGTACAGTCAGATGGTTTCGTTTGCTCGGCAGATTCGGCCGGCGTCCATGGCTGGCTGATTGTGGAAACGGCGGATATTGCGTGCATCTCGGGCCTTACATGCATGTGGCTAGAGGTGCATTGCAAGCGAATTGCATCTGTGATTGCAAGCCAAGTGGTCAAGTGGATATAGTGACGTAGTGCTTGCTTGGCTCTGACTGAAAAAGGCATGGCAAAAGGATACTAAATTCCTCTGCAAGTTTACTAGTTGTTATTAACATCACCATGAACAAATTTACGGAGTAATTGATGAGGCGGCTCCCCGAAAGCTAAGAAATGCTGGAACCATATGGCGCCGTACGCTGGGTGATGCATGTACGGATTCAGCTGTTGCTATTGCTGGCTGCGAGCCAGCGAAGGATGTCTTGTTGTATTGAGGATCGCTAGCTGATGATGACCGAGTTGCCTTGATCACACAATCGCCGCCCCACGACGCAGGCGCGCAAGTCAAACTTTGAAAATTTCAAGCCACAACTGAGTCCTCACATAAAAAAAAAACTTTCCGAAAAATAAAATAGACAAGGGGAGACGTCAGAATCAAATATGCATACCGATGCACTCGATCCGATCGCTTCGAATCTTTGCCCCCCTTAGTTGCTACTCCAGATCCTTCAACGAAGGGTGGAGCTCAAGCTTTTAGAGTTCAAGACATGTAATTCATGAGCCCACCATCTAGCTCATCTTGCCCTGAATTGGACCCGGACCAAGACCAGGACCAAGAGCGTGTATGGATTGCTGATCCCCTCCTGGATGTGTAAAGTGGGGATATTGATCCCCACCTGGATGTGGTTGAGATTTAGTCTATTCAGTCAATACAGTTTTTTTTGGAGAGGATGTGCAAGTGATAGTCCAATGGTAGTACGGTCCAATGGGACGCTACTCATCAGGGTTCAAATCCTGATGCTCGCACTTCTTTTTAGGATTTTTTCAGGATTTATCGGCGTTATACGTTAAGTGGTAATCGCCGTTCCCGTCGACAACGAGGCGCCAATGACGACTTCGGGAATCTTCAGATCTGCCGGGTGCTCAGTCCTTCAGAGGTGCTCATAGGGGTAGGGTTTGTGTACGTGTATTCATATGGGTGAGTGTGCGTGTGTGTTGTGAGTGTCTACGTTATACTGTGTAATTCTTAAAAAAGGACGTCTAACATTTTAAAAGTCATTAATGTATTATTATGGTAAAATAGGCATTTTGGTCCCCCGACTATCCATCGAGGGTCAAGTTCGTCCCTTAACTTTAAAATTGGCCAATTTGGTCCCTTAATTTATATTTTTGGATCAAATTTATCCCTCAACTTTTCAATCCACCAATATAGTCCCTCAAATTATTTTTTTGGGTTAGATCAGTCCCTAGAGAGCTCAACATTTTTTGTATCTAAATATATTGATTATCTCCATACACTTTTACCTATATGTTTGGTACAAAAGTTATATGCTATTTTTTTACCATCTAGATAAATATCCAGATCAAGTTTGACAAGAATAATTGGTCTAGAAGTATGGCTAATCATTTAAATTACCTCCATAAAAGGATAGAAGTATATTTTTTTAAAAAACAATTGGCCCAAACAGATAAGCACAGTGGTTAGTTTTGGCAAAAAGTAATGACTCGTCTATACCAAACAAAATTAAGTTGAACACATAACCTGATGAATATAAATATTAATTAGGATAATCGATAGACGAGATGGTAAAAATAAATTAGTAAACAACATATAATTAAATACCAGCTATATAAAAAAGGTGATGATGAGGAATAGTGAAATAAATAGAAAAATAAAAGTTGAAGGATGAGTTTGATCAAAAACAAAATTTGAGGGACTAGATTGGCTGATTCCAAAGTTGAGGGACGAATTTGATCTAAAAACAAAAGTTCAGTGACTAGATTGGTCGTTTTAAAAGTTGAGGGATGAACCAGGCGGTTGAAGCATAGTTGAGGGACGAATATGTCTATTTTGCCTATTATTATTGTTGTTTAGAAGTCAATCTTTTGAATGAATTAGTTTAACATTTTAATTTGACTAGCTTGATATTTTGAATATAAACAATTTTGAATCTAGTATTTTCAAATGATGATTATATTAGTTTCATATTTTGAAAATACTAGATCATCATAAGTCTTTGACAAAAATAACCAAAAAAGAACTAGAATGGACGGAGAGCCGACACTAGACAGACGATGCGGAACTTGCCCCAACTGGCACTAGTGACAAGCTGAATAGGACAGAGAGGGTGAGACGCTCACAAAAATTTCAATCTACCTACTAGTTGGGTTTCAATATACCTGCTACTTAATACTAGTTGGATTTAATAAAATTAATTTGATGTTAGTTGTAGGCGATGATATATAAATTATATTATTACCTTCAAACATTCAATCGAACTTACATAAGTTTAACTTGATGAAACTAAACCGACATTTCAGAATTGATGAAATATTGTACAAGCTCTGGGTGTCAATGCCGGCGTGCCACAACGGGCCTGCTATCAGTAGTTGGCGCATGGGCGTGAATAGAGGTGGGATTTGGGCCGGGCCGTGTTGGCACAGTGTAGCCCTCACGTGCCGCGGGCCGCTTGGTGCCATGACATTTATGCATGGCACTTACATAGTGCCGTACCGGCGACAAGCTTTTGCCTAGTATCAAGCAATAGCCCAAGGACCACCTTTAAAATATGCATGCTCGTAATCTGCAACCGCTTATATGTTGATATAGGCTATTACTCCATGGATGTAAGAATTTCAAAGCTAACAGATTACATGAATCTTACTATAAGATATTGCTGGTGAATATTAGGACTGTCATGTGACCATGTTAAATGGAGCTAATTTTCTTATTTTATGAGTAACGGTGGTTATGATTCCGTATATTAAAGGTAGATTTTGTGATTTTTTTTATATTGGCA
Source organism: Echinochloa phyllopogon (assembly GCA_033239725.1). Lineage (NCBI taxonomy): Eukaryota > Viridiplantae > Streptophyta > Magnoliopsida > Poales > Poaceae > Echinochloa > Echinochloa phyllopogon. The sequence goes on from BTCW01000014.1 coordinate 49,260,993, forward strand.
CTATCAGTTGCATTGATCAAACAAGGCACACAATACGATGCATATATTACAGGTCCGATCTAGCTAAAATGCTAGCTTCCCATTTTAGGAAAAAAAAAGCTAGAATGCTAGCTAGGATCGGCAGCTTGCACCTTACGTGCAAGAAAATGTTTCAAAAGATATGTTGCTACACCTAACAAATTGTGTAAACCCTGTTTCAAGAGATATGTTGTGCTCATCCTTTTAAATATTGTAGTACAGAGGAGACGCGCGTATAGAGCTGACAATGGAGACGTAAAAGTTTTCCTTGGCCGGAATAATGCATGCTCATCGTCCTCAGCTCCGGCCATTATTCCCCATGTAACACCACCTGATTTATTCCGTGCTTCGACGTCCAGAGCCAGCGACTGCTCTGAGCTAGAAGCAGCGCGCTAGCACTTGGCCGCTTCCTCCGGCGCGAACGTGAAGTTGCCGGCGGAGTAGCGCGCCTGCAGCTCGTCGGAGAGCGGCACGAACCTGCGGAACTTGAGCGGCGCCCCCTTCCTCGGTGCGGGCTTCACGGCCACGCCGCACCCTTGCGCCGGCGACAGCGGCACGTACACCTTACAGTCCTTGCTCTTGAACGGCGCCGACTGCCAGTCCGCCTGGATCAGGAAGTAGCCGTCGGCGTCGGTGGTGTTCCACACGGACAGCGCCCGGCCCTCGTCGGCGTGCCGGCACCGCAGCAGCGCCGTGGCATCTGCATCAAATTAAAGGGGGGTCATCACATTTACGTCGGATGAGTATACTACACGAGAGGCATCGTGTGATCGATCAGCTGAGCTGAGCGCGCGAACAATGACGCGGGCACATCAGCGTACGTACTCGCGAGAGGCATGGTCCGGAAGTAGCCGGCGTAGCGGCAGCTCTTGCACCAGACCATGCCCTCGACGGCGATGGTGAAGTTGAGGTCCGGCGGTGGCTGGGGCAGGCCCATGGCCTCGCCGCGGGACGGCAAGGAGCCCACGGCGAGGGTCACGAGGGACAGGCAGACCACAAGGCATCTCGCGAGACAGGCCATGATATTGTGTAACTTTGTAAGTAAATAAGATGGTAGGCGTCGAAGAAGTCCGTATGTTGTTGTAATGATGCTGGTACCTGATCGAGAAGACTTTGCTGCAATTTATAGGAGAGCGATCGAGATGGCATGTGGCTTGGGCTCAACTGGGAATAATGCTTGCAGCTTGCTTCAACGGCCGTCGCGTCGATGCACAGCGCAAGTGATAAAAATGGAGCTGACTTTTGGAATGGCTAGATGCGCTAGCTCTTGGACCTACAGTTAAGAAACTGCAACATTACCCACTTGATAGCGCAATCACATTCAGGCGTGCAGCTTTTTTTTTTTTTTTTTTTGGCTTGCAATCCGCACCCAAGGCCCCCTGTTCAGGATGCAATTTTGAAGCCTGGAAGTCTATAGCGCTGATGCTTACAGTCGTGGATGGCCTGTTGCTCTTGCCAGCAGCAAAGGTGTTGGCGATTCTTGAGTTTGCATACAAAGGGATGTGCTTCTTTTTTTTAAAAAAAAACATAATGCGCTAATTCATCAATTGGCAGCCTTCATTCGCATAATCGCCGCCCCACCACGCACGCGCTAGTCAACCCAAAAATCGGTTCTCAGGCACAGGCACAGGCACACAGCTTCTCGTTGCAAAATAATATTGGGCTCTTCCTCGTGTCGCTTCACTTCTACACACGCCAATAATGCGTAGTCATCCCGAGTTGAGGATTTAGGTACGTACCTGAATTCGGAGTCGTGTGGCTACTGTGTTGGCTAAATGCTAAGCGAGGTGCGGCCGTTGGACCATCAGGATTGTGCTGATGATTAATTAGTCGGATCCTAGATATGCACTTGATGTGAACAGGATTTGGGAGACACGATCAATTATTCCATTCCTCTGCTGGTTCATGCGTGTACTTGTTAATACGTGTAGGTTGAAACATGACCAGTTGATCACATGAGCGGAACCATTTCTTTTACATACAGTTTTACTTCTTGGGAGCAATCATTGCGAGCTCACTCTAACTAGCTATAGTTTACAAAATGGTGGTGTCCTGCGATACGCTTGATGTGAATTTTGGGAGACACGATCGATGATTTCCTCTGCCGTTGTGCTACTGCCGCGTGCTACATGATCACAAATTTCTTAGTGCTTCGTTAGAGGACGAAGCTTTATTCATCATTTATTATTTATTTATTTTGGGAGGACGAACATGTATGGCCTATTCTTTTTTTTTGGAACAAATTTCTTAGTGCTACTTCTTTTTTATTTTGGAGAACATCTAAATCCAAATCAAAATATGATTGCATTATTATATTTTTTACAATAGATATTTGAACACGTTTAGATGTATTTTTTAGCTGGAGCAATTTAATTGTGAGGTTGGAACAATTTAATCGTGAATGTGGAACAATTTAAGTGTTAATGAGAATAGTTGTATTCTTATAACAAGATCTTCAATATAGTTGGGTGCTTTTGGCCGGATAAATTTAATATAAAGGTAGAACAATTTCATCAGGTGGAACGATTAAACACAAAATTGTTTCACCTCACAATGAATTTGTCCTACACTACCGGAGGATGGCCCATTTGCACCGGTTGGGAAGGCCTTTTAGCACCGGTTGGGAAGGCCTTTTAGCACCTAGATGAGATCTTGGGAAGAGTTCACGGACCTGCAGTGAAATTCACTCAATGAAAAATATCTGGGTGAACAAGTCCTGTCCAGCAATCCAGCACCAGCAGAAAGATCCGCCAGTGGATATTATACGAGGTCTAAATTTTCAAAAAAAATATTATACAAGGTCTCACCACCTGTACCAAACCCATATGAACCTGCATATCAGCATATGGCGTGGCAGCTTTAGCTTCATTCTATCGGAATCCATGGCTTTTTTTTTAACGAACGACACTCGACGAGTTTGTTTCTATTGATATAGCAGAAAAAAATACAAGATTATATCCCTGGAAGGTCATAACCAGGCAAACAAAAAGAAAGAAAAACAAAGCATAAAACCGACGGGTTGGATTAGGTCCTCAACACACGCCGGCAACAACTCAAACTCAGGTCGGTCGGATTGGGACATCGACACGTACCAAAACAGCAACTCCACTCCATCAGACGCGGCACTCACCCACATACCTACCCAAGTAATCGTCGAAAACCTGCAAACATGACCCAGCATCGATAAGAAACCGACAGAAGCAGACTGCACCGTACCAAGAAAGCCACCGCCATGCAGGACCCTCCGCCGTAGTGCCGCTGCAACACCACACTCCACCTGACAGGGTGATGCCACCGAATCCGGACCTCTCGCAGGCTGCCTCGCAGTCGCCATCACGATAACACAACGCGCGGGGGCCTCGCCGCTTCCGCCGTTGGACTCCACCTCTCTCGTCGCCTCGAGGAATCACCGCACGTGGGGGCCTCGCCACGCCCGCCTCAGACTCCACATCCGGATCCGTTTCTTAAATCGCTGTCAGAGTGATGAGTGAAGCTGCCCCGCCTCCCCGCTGAAACAACGTGCAGTTGTTGGGAGGTGGGGACGTATTTGATCCGATAGGATTCCCACCCAAGGACCCCCAGCACATTTTTTGCATGATTGCATTGTACTCATTATTTAGTCTTGGTTAACATGGTTTAAGACGGTTTGTTGTTTGGGTTGATGGGGCTCATAGAAACTTCACTTATTATACTTGTTATAGTCTTTCAGAATCCATTTTTAACAGACTACTCCCTTCCGGAGTACTGAGGTGGTGTTTGGATCCAGGTGCTAAAGTTTAGCGCTTTAAATAAGTGATAATTAGATGTATTAAATTTTACTATAAATAATTGGAGGCTCTATTTGAAGACTCCACATTAATCCTCACGAGATGCGCTAGAAAAAAGATAAATTCTAGAAATTCTCACAAAAATCAGAAGCATCCGACCATTAATTTTTTTAGTCTTTAATCATGATAGCCACTAGATCTATTTTGTTTTCTAAAAATAATTACCCACCTTTGCTATTAAAAAATACCCTAAAATAACCCTCTAAAGATACGTTTAAATTACCCACTTTTGTCATTTAAAAATAATACCACATGAAAGCAAAAAAAACGAATCGGCAAGGAAATCTGAACATCCAGAGCCTTTCCGAGGATAACAATGCAATTAAAATTTAATTTGGATAATCAATTTACAAACTATTGTTTTTTAGTTGAAACTGTGCTTGCACGAAATTGTGGGCCGGCATGCACGTCAGCGTCATCTGCGTGGGTTATCAGCCTGAAACCCGTAACAGAAATATGCATGCGAGGTCCTGGCCCAAGCCCAAGACGAGAGCATGGAAGGCTTAGGCCATCCATGCAGCGGGACTGTCAGTTTCTTGGTTTGCTTTAGTTAAGGTTGTTGTAAAACAAAGACTCTTGGAGAGTCCTAACCGGACCTACCAACCATAGAAGGCAGGGGAGATAAAGGACTTCTAGTCCTAGTCCGGTTATGTTGTGGGCTCTTACCAAACTCTACCTTTACTTCGGAGTATATATACGGAGGAGCACCCCTATTGTAAGATATCGATTTGAGGAATAAAGAGAAGCTCCACCTATATCGTGTCTTGTCTACTTTATACTTGTGTTCACTTGTGTTCTTGTCCTTGTCGTGAGAGGCGTGAGAGGGAGAAGATCCAATCGTTGACGACGTGTTTTACAACACGTTATCAGCACGACCGCTCTTCGTCGATTACGCGCCGGAGGAGTCACCTTCAAGCTCAACGTCGGCGATCATCGCCGTCGTCCTCGCCAACGACTACTTCAGCGACGTCGACTACATCAACGTCGCCAGCGAGCGGATCTGCACCGACTCGACGTCAAGCAAGCATGTCTTCGACCATGCCTATTGCCCTACGCGGTATGTATCTACTGATAACTTCCCTACGCGGCAAGTGGAGTAGATCAATTGGTATCCAGCAATAAAAAGGTATAAAGTATTTAAATCATACAGTAGATCAGATTTGTACTCCGGTTATGAACTGGATTTTTTTTTCACAATCTACGGTATGGCCATGAAGGCCGTGTGAGCATCTTTATTCTTGCCTGCACGCGAGGGGACCGATTCCAACGTGAAGCTTGGCATCAATGCTCGAGTACTTTATGACTGAATCACTAATCATCCATGCAATCTTAGCATATACGTATAGCAGCATGCAAAAGAAAAGAAATCTAATCTACTATGGCCTCGGAGGCTAGTACAGTAATACCGGGCAAAGGTGCCTGCACGTGACCTTGGGCCCTCACGGTTGTTGATGTATTCATTGTCAAGCAAAGATAATGACTAGAGGCTAATCTGTATATGGAGTGAAGCATATCAACAGGAGCATAAGCATTGTTCAATGCGTCAAGCATATTTTCGATGTATTATAGAATAATACACAACTATTGATTACTTGAAGTATCAATGCGACTGTATCGCTTACATAGCCCCGACGGTCACACGCACGAACTACAAACTGATTTTTGTTACCCTGTACGGTCAATACAATCGAGTTGCCGATTTGATCGTATTCTGGTCAGGAAGAAAATACTTATACTACCTCATCGAAGAAAAACCGGCGCAGAAGACCAGCTGTTCCACATTATAACAACTGCCAGCATGCAACAGCCATGACACCGGCACCACAAGCCGAATCATATCTGTGAATTAAGGAGTTTCACTTGTAGCCGAGGACGAATCCAAGTCCAGCAGTCCAAATTACAGTAGAGGACTAATTCGAGTCTCGCCCGCAGCCGAGTTCGACATCTATATGCCTGCACGCGCGCTGAACTCGGTTAGGCTAAATTTACGAAAAACTGCTATATACAGAAAGATAATAGGCATGGGAGTATGGTCTTGTTAAACATGCAGTTTAAAACCTGATTGTTGAAAAAAAATATCTGGAGTATTTCGAGAAGAAGATATCTCGGATAACTTGATTTTGGTGGCAGATTAATAATTTATTTATTATTCACAGTATGCACTTTCTATAAATTAATACCCATGAAGTTATTTACTGTTTTATGATAATTTGCTATAGTTGCATATAAATACAGTAAATAAAATGTTTTTAATCATAGAAATATGGTTTTAAATGTATGAGCTCTCTAAATCTGAAAACCCCTTTGAGGCTCATATTTTCACTTTTTCTAGCATGTTTAATGGACATATATTTTTTGAAAAAATGAGTCATTAATCCTTGAAGTTGCTAGAAAATTACCTTTCATCATAGAAACATGGTTTTAGGTTTATGACCTCGCTCAATTTTGAAGAACCTTAGACATAACCCCCCTTGAGAGTGTCATATTTTATTTGTTTCCCTAGCAATTTGAGAATGGGGTAAATGTTTTGCTAGGAAAATTCTGGGAAATTAATTGAATTGAATAAATTTAACCAATACAAATTAATTTTGCACTTATTTCATGCAATTTAAACACATGAAGTGAAACTGTAGCAACTGCATGATTAATGTAGGCGTGACATGAAGTCTATTATTTCTTGAAGAAATATATTGGTTTTAAGCCTTGCACAACATAATTTTTCTAGAAGAAATATTGTATAACTCTGAAAGTTATTTTATACACATCACATTTTCCTCCCAACATGGCATCATGTTTTTACAATAGCAGTAAATTCATACGAAGCATGCCGAATATTTGGGTTCATATATAACATGAAGTTACACACATTCAATATGTTTTCTTGAAGAATCATATTGTTTGCCACGTAGGCATATTGTCAAATTCAAGAAGAATTTGCATAGAATCAATATGATACACATTTATCCAATTAGAAGATGCATATATCATAGAAGGTGGAAGGAAAGTAATGCTAGGCTTAAGGGGAGATGAATTGAGACAAAGAAGTTTCATACTCCGTTAACCAAAAGTAAATAAAATTTCCTACATAAGCTGCACTATTAGTTATATTCATGAAGAATATGGTTATACTCATGAAGAGCAAGTAATTTTTGCTTTTAACTAGAAGTTTCGCATTAGTTTATGAATCTTTTCCTGAATAGAAGGGCAAATTAGTAAATTGGTGTTTCTTACCTGTGTATTGGTTTTTATCACCTTATTTTTGTGCCTATTTGCTTGTAGCATTTTTTTACCTGCAGTAATTGTTTAATATCATGGACTAAATAAAGAATTACATGCTGAATATTGTAAATATTATTGCCTTTAAAATGCCTATTTGATGATCATTTGAAGTTATACTTCCACGAAAAAGGACTCAAGTAACATTGGAGGTTATATTTGTATTGTGCATTCCTACCATGCAGGTAGAATGGAAACTGAATTTCCGTTATGCACATGAACTAATAATATACAGACTTTTAAGTGATCTCAGAAGATTCAATTTAGTCATGAAATTGTATATTACTTAATTATGTACCGAATACATAACCCTATAACTTGAAGTTTATTCTACCTAAATCATATTATTGTACACCGAATAGTACAATCTATATGTGAATTTCATACCACTTTACGAATATATATACTAGAAGTATAATTGATGTCTATGGAACATTAAAATGATTCATAGATTATGCTTGAAGCATAGCATCACATGAAGTGTAATTATGATATGAAAAGGTAGAGAAACTGGGATATAGAGGCATATATGAAGAATGTGGATAAACTTGAAATTTCTAATAGGCATATCCCTAATCTTGCAAGATTGTTGGTCTAGAGCCGCATCCTGTTAGATTGATGGACAAACCAACGCGCAAGTTGGCTCGTAGCCATGTTCATTATAATGACTAAGCATGTAGCTTTGCGCATAACATTTGTGATCCATATACCACTATGTCAATAAGAATAGCCAGTTAGAAGAAATTTCACACTAATGTAAAGACATGCATGTCATTACATTAATTTATAACCCTTGCAACGGTATTACATCAAAATTCCGCTCTATGTTGGCTTGTGGCTATCATATATTTCTGTCATTGCATTAACTTTTATGCTATGCACACTCAAATTTCTCCTGTTGAAAAACACCTCCCATTTAGTTGAGATAGTCAGGAAGATATTACAACACATAATTAATTAGCTTGCATGCTCTATATGACTAGAAGTCATTAGTTCATCTCTAATCAAGAAGGTTGAGATGAGAACCGGTCTGAAATTGGCTTAATAGTGAATTTATCTAATTAGAAATTGGATGACCCGATTAGAATGGGTTTGCGGTTCGTGAAAAGAAAATGGACATGTAAGTCCATTGTGTGGAAAATAATTTGGTGTTAATGGGTTCAGAATTTTAATGAATATGTGGAATTCTTGAATGAGCGAGCAATTAAATTTTCTAGTAGAAATTCCAAGTAAATTATATTTGCATAATTATAACTTGAAGTAACTTTATGAAGTATATGTATTTGTTTTCATGCCACTACAGTAATATGTCTAGATCACTGCATATATGAATGTCAATATTTGAAAATGTGCGTGAAACATTTATGAAATAATTTCACCAATTTAGCATACATAAATGGTCATCCACTTGAAGTTGGAGAAATATGGATCTGAATTTCCATTAAAAGAAGCTCATGATATGGGGATATCTTATGAAAAGTATGCTACTAAGAATATCTAATATCGGCATTAGGGGGAGAGAAAGCCCATACCTATCGAATGCCTTATATTAGAACTCAAGTATTCCTAGAAAGCTTGAAGCGGGAATATAATCACGCACTATATTTCTAGAAGAAACAAAATCTTAGCATGAAGCAGAGTATAATGCCAGAAAATCTATATGTGAGGAAGTCCTAGAATAGGACATCACCCGAAGTGGAAACACACTAGAAGTGAAAAATCGTTTAAGGATTTGACCACAGCAAGAATGTGTACACAATGAAAACTCGCAAATGGGAATCCGGAATCAGGAGAAACAATATGAAGTTATTAACCAGAAGTTAAGTTTACTTGTAGTAAACATAATGCTATGTGTGGAAGTATACCCCAGGTATCTAATAGTATGCTCACTATCGCAAATGACTTGATCATTAATTTAAAATCTATGGGGACGCCTGTTGGTTTTGGACCAAATGAACTTGTCAAATAATCTGAATGGAATCTCCATAAATTCCGAAAAGAAGATCGTTACCTCACGTACTAAGAAATAATCATCATGAAGATGAATGATTTTGTGTTGGCATAGCAGATACTAGTTGACTATATAATAGTCTTATCCTGGAGATATGGGAGAGAATAATAAATGTCGACAACATTACCTCTATTATTGGAAATGTTTCTCTAATGAGAAAATGGATCCATAACAAAGTCCATGGCAGAGTCGCATGAAGCGCTCATATCGGGTCAATGAAAGAATGAAATTGAGGTTGAACCATGAAGAAAATACTTGAACCTAAAAGTTCAAATTAGAGAGTCATTATGAAATAATGATATGGTGAAATGCAATGGTTCATAAGTCTTTTGAGAAAGTCCAGTAAACTCCCATTATATATGAATGGATATTCTGCTACATATCTGGCAAATGGCATGAATGAATAAAATAAATATTATGTAGTTAATTAGTGGGTTGTGAAAATCCATGAGAAGAGATCCTTGAAGGACTCGTAATTTCCTTGAAGGATAAAATCGTAAGAAACAGAATTTAATCTTATATTAAGTACTAAATGTCTAAGGTAGATAATATTCTAGAAGAATATTAAAAGTCTCAAGAAGAGAAAAATCATAGAAGAAAATTAAATCATAGAATGACTTGTTATGAATAACACTTTCTCAGTAAAAGGTTCAATGAAGAACTTAAGTTAATATAAAAAGGACTGTCACTTCTCTCTTGCATGAGAGAATTTCCAATAGAGAAAAGAAATATTATTCTCGAAGAATTAGAAATCCATGAAGGAAATAGTCAATGAATGACTTATCAGTCTATTCCTGAATGACACCAATAATTCTGAAGATATGAATGACAACTCACATAGACCCGAGTTATTGAATTAAAAGAAGCGAGGAAACATACAAGCACTTCCAAGTGCATATACAGCTAGCTAGCACTAAATAGCAAGTATCCTCAAATACCATAGAAGGTATATTGGTGATTGGCAGATTAAATTATCCCCTTTTAATGCCAAAAAAAGACTGATTAATCCCCACAATCCTATGAAAGGATTAAACTCCATTTGTGTTGTACAACTAAAAGTGGTAATGAGTGCATGAAGCACATTGCTCCCAATTACTCATAATCTAGAAGAGTCTATGAAGACGAAGTATTATGATAATTGAACATCATTGCTTACTTATATTTCTGAAAAATATGACTAAAACATTTTAAACATTGAAGTTTAAATGATATCATTGTGAGGGGAGCATGTATAGATTTGAAAATTTTATGTTGTACCTAGAAGGAATCAACTTGACGATTAATTATTAAATGAACCTAAAAGGTTTACCACTTAGACTATTTGAGATCAAGAAGATCATTATTATAAGAATCTGAAAGTTCATATATAAATCTTGAAGATTGATAACTATTCATGAAGAATAACAAATATAGAATTTATATTACCAAGAAGGTTTAATGTTATACTCTTTTCCTTTGTGAGTTTTTCGTTGAAAGTTTCTCACATAAGGTTTTTAATGAGGCAATATGTGCAATACAATAACGGATGATACGTACTCTTTTCTCTAAGTACCGTTTTTCCCACTGGATTTTCGGATGGAATTTTTGATGAGGCATATGTATTCATGGTAATCGCCCAAGGGGGGAGTGTTGTAAAACAAAGACTCTTGGAGAGTCCTAAGCGGACCTACCAACCATAGAAGGCAGGGGAGATAAAGGACTTCTAGTCCTAGTCCGGTTATGTTGTGGGCTCTTACCAAACTCTACCTTTACTTCGGAGTATATATACGGAGGAGCACCCCTATTGTAAGATATCGATTTGAGGAATAAAGAGAAGCTCCACCTATATCGTGTCTTGTCTACTTTATACTTGGAGTGCTTGTCGTAAGAGGCGTGAGAGGGAGAAGATCCAACCGTTGACGACGTGTTTTACAACAAAGGCCACGGCGTCGTGGCGGCATCGGCTACTGGTGTCCACTTTAGGGCATGTACAATAGTTTAGACAGCTGCTGTCTATTTAACACATACAGACAGTTAAATAGTCAGCTCTATAAGGGCAAGTAAACGGTCGGCAACTGCCGTCGACATGCAACGGAGTTTTTGCGAAAACCCCCTCCCGCGCGGTGCGTCCCTCCCGGCCGTCGTCTCGTTCGGCGACGACCTGCGCTCGTGTTCCCAGGAGTTTCGACGACGAAGGATCCCGTTGTACGAGCCTTCGCGGGGAGACGACGGAGGAGCTGGATCAGCTGCGCGCCGCGGGGATTTGCTTCGCGCTGCGGGCTGCAGGGGATTCCTTTCGCGCCAAAGGTTCCTACCTCTCCACCTCGAAGATCCGCCGGCCGCACGCCGCAGCCCCGCCGCGGGGGGCTCGCCGGCCACTCACCGCAGCCCCGCCACAGGGGCCTCGCCGGCCGCGCCCCACAGCCCCACCGCGGGGCCTCGCCGACCGCCAGCGGGAGCCCTGCCGCGGCCTCCTCGTCGCCTCCCAGGTAGGCAGGTACTGCTGGCTCCTCCCCTCGTCCATTGCCTCCGCCGTCGCACTCGCATAGGTCCTTGATTTGGTGCGTCCTGTCTGTTTTTTTTTCCGGCGGCGCAGGAACCCGGGCATCGTTCGTTGGGCTCGGCGGCGGGGGACGCGGCGGCCCAGCTGAGGGGCGTGCGGGAGGACGTGAAGCAGCTGCTCAAGGCCACCTCCTGCCATCCCATCCTGGTATGTTGTTGCTCCTCGTGCAAATTCTGCGGCTCCATGTGGTCGGAGCAGGCAATTGATTGTGTTGGGCCTTCCTTCTTTATTCATCTTGCTGTGAAGGAATGCACCATCTGTTCAAAAGCTGAGTTTTGCTCATGTCTCGTGCAACTGATGAACCAACACTACAACCTTTTGTTTTCGGCAAGGAAGGAACTAGTGTGATTTAGTTGGTTTTGGAGATATAGTTTTGTGTTCATGTGCTCTGATTGTTTTGTGCTCTAAATGTCAACTGTATCCTTCTGAATGTCAACTGTATCCTTTTTCAGTTTTATGCATGCTCAGATAAACAAGGTGTCTAACTTGTTAGCCTGTTGTCTGTGACCAGAGTATGGCCCCCTTGATTAGTTATGGTGTTGCTTCTTTCAGATTTGCTAGCGCCTTTCAGATTGAATTATGGTCATTTTAGTGCTTTTGTTCTGCTTGTTTGGTAGTATGCCCTGAAATGCTTGATCTGAGAAGTTGGTAATTCCATTCTGTTATTCATGCGAAGAAGTGTACAAGCTAAAATATCCTATTTTTTTTACTGCAGCAACACATGAGTAGCAACACCTGAACTACGGTGAGATTATCATGTAGTATGCCCTGAGATTGACAGGAATTTGAGATTATGCATATCATGTAGAATTACAGATACTTTTTTGTGATGTTAAGTGCTATTTGAGTGGTACTGCATTGCTTGAGTGAACTGGCCTGATGAAGTTCATTTTAGTGAATTGGCCTGATGCTTTTTGTGCCTGATACTTTTTGTGAACTGGCCTGATGAAGTTTATTTTAGTGAACTGTACTTTGGGATTTTTTTTGGCCATCAGAAAGTTATTGTGGCTCATCTTAGAGGTTTAAATTCTATTAGGTAACTGCTGTAGTTTAAATTCCATTAGGTAACTGCTGCCATTGTCCTCTACTTGCCTTTTATGGTCACAAGTATTCTTTTGAGAATTTACAGATAATACAATGTTTCTGAAACTTTGCAATGTTTATCAGGTGTTTGGGATGATGACTAAACCGTTGACCCGGTTCCTGCTCCCTGGCAGCAACACATGAGTAGAAACTTGCAGTAGAATAAGATCATGCTTCGACTGATGCCATGTTGGTGAGTTGATTGCTCAGGGGAAAATCAGTAGTTCAGTATGCTGTGTTGTGACTTGTGAGAGCTATCAATGTTATCGATTGGATTCGTTTGGAAAAAGTGTTAACTGTTGCATGCTGTTATATTCGCTCTATGTTCTTGTAAGCATTCTTCTGGTGACGTTAGTAAACTTGTGAGAGCTAGAAGAAGATCGTGCTTGAACTGATGCTATGTTATCGATTGGCTCTTTACAAAAAAATGTTACAAGAATAACAACTGAATGCTGTTAAATTTGCTTGTGTTCTTGTAAGCATTTTGCTGATTGTCTCATGTATGCAACAAAATGACTACAAAGATCAAGAATGCACTAGATCATCATGATTTGTGTGTCAAAGGATGAATTAAATACCCTGCAGACAGCCAAACAGACAATTCATTGTACAAGCTGTCTGTTTAAGCTGTCTTTTTGTGTAAAAAGACAGCAAGCTGTCTACACGGTTGTACTTGTCCTAATAGTTTAGACAGCTGTTGTCTATTTAGTTGTTTGTGTGATAATAAATACACACTCTGGTTTCTGATGTTTTGCATGGGAGCACGAGCCAAAGCAGTAGACGAGATAGTAGACAACAACACTCTCTTTTCTCATTAAATGATGGCCACATCAGCTCATTTGATCTATGTGGCAACAAAAAGACAGCTGTTGTCTGTGGATTGTACATGCTCTTAGCCTCATTTTACCACTTTTTTAGCCTCATTTAGCGTTAGCGGTCGCTCATACGTTTGTTTGGTCCAGTATCTTTACTTATAAGGCCACAGCTGAGTCAGGCACGAGACGCCGGAACTCCAACATGCGTATTATTTTTATTTATTTATATGGTTATTTTGCTACATTAGCTAGAGAAACCTACGATACAGAACTAAAAAGTTAATTGGATGGTTTTGTAGATTTCCCCTGGTTGTTGAGCTGAAACCTACAAACGGTATCGGGATGTGTTCTTTAACAATGTCAGTGCCACGGTGGTAAACTGGTAATGGCAAGACGGGGGGTTTATTTCCATTACCTAAATAGTTTGTGAACGGAAGAGATGAATGATTTACTGTGACTGTGATGAAACCAATGACCAAAGCGCAACAACCGCAGAATGGTAAAATTTTCAGCGATGCGGTACCCTAACATCTGAAGACTTTTGGTGGCATGAAGAGGCACGGCTAGGCATGCTTAATGAGATCGGTTGCACGTGAGATCGTCTTACACAGTAGTGCGTTCTTCTAGAAGATCTGTGAATTAAACTATGGTCCATTCTGCTGATGGTTAACCATTTCCTCCATGCTTTCACAGATCCCCGGACAGCTTCCTGTTAAGCTCCTACTCAGATGCCTGATTCGAAATCCGATCTAGTATATGTACTATATATATGCAGCCGCGCAGCGCAGCGGCTCAAATGTCAACAGCTAAAAAGAAGTGCGAAAGGACGACGATCACAAAGGTAGTATTGAAAACAAATAAATTAAAGAACTGATCGAACCAGCCAAATGAGAACTCAATGTTACACTGACACCAATCCATAATAACGCATGGCCACCCTTCCGATCGAATACTAGAACAACTGAAGTCACATAGTTGGAGCTAGAGCTAAGAACGCAATGCCTAGCTACTTATTACTTACTGCCTGGATCGACCAAGATCGACCCTGCGCCGTCTCGCGCGTCCGCCGGTGGTGCATCTGTGTGCAACGGGCCGGAACGAACAGCAGGTCGCCGTCGATCAGTAGGGGCACTGGCCTTTGGCGGCGGGGGCGTAGAAGAGGACGCTGGTAGGTGTGTAGATGCCCTGCAGCCCCGCCGGCGGGATGGTCCTGGTCTCCCTGACGAGGGAGAGCCCGATCCACTGGTTGGGAGGGTAGAAGGGCTTGTTGCACTGCGGCGTCGGCGACGAGACCAGGTACATCTTGCACGTCTTGGCGTTGAAGTTCTTCATGTCGTAGAACATGATGAGGAAGTAGCCGTTGGCGTCCGTCACCGTCCCCGTCGCGTTCACCACCTTCCGCCCGTAGCACACCATCATCGCCGTCGCGCCTGCACGATGCATGCGTGCGCAACAGTTAACATAACGCATACATATATATATACGTGCATTTAAGCTTGTTAACTAGTAAGCTTCAATTGACAATGCCAACCTTGCAGAGGCGAGGCGTCGATGCCGGTGTTGTAGCCCTTCCCCTTGCAGGACTTGCAGTAGATGACGCCCTCCACGATGACGAAGGGCAGCGGCGGCGGCGGAGGCACGAGGGGCGACACCGGCGTGGAGTTGTTGTACGCCGAAGGCGGCATGGCCGGCGGCGTGGCGGCGGCGTACCCCGAAGGCGGCACGGCCGGCGACGCGGACGGCGGCGTGGCGCTGCTGTACCCCGAAGGCGGCACGGCCGGCGACGCGGACGGCGGCTTGGCGCTGTCGTAGCCCGAAGCAGGCGGCATGGCCATGTCGCCGGGCGACGAGGACGGCGGCTTGGCGCTGCCGTAGCCCGACGGCGCCGGCGCGGCCTTGTCCTTCATCGCGTGGCAGGCCGGGAGCAGCAGCGCGGCAGCGAGGAGCACCGCCCCGGCCACCAAGGCCCGGCTACTCAGCGAGGAGGCCATCTTGTGATCTTGGCTTGGCACGCTCTTGAACGAGCAAATTACTAGCTCTTGGTTAAGTGGTGAAGTTAGAATGTAGTGGGTGTGGTGATAACTGCTGTGGCGTGCTCGGACACACGGGGGGATTTATAGGGCGATCTGGGTCACTCGACTCGATCGTTCTCCGTCCACATGGCTCGCTGCCGTTTGACCAGACGGCGGACAGCGCGGAAGCACAAACAAAATCAGATTCCGTTCACAGTTAATGACTTTGTTGTCTTGCGGGAGCAGGCTGGATTAGAGCGTGTTTGGATCGGACTAAAGTCTGGTACCAATTAGAAACATTAAACATAAACTAATTGCAAGTCATATCTAACAAGCCTAATTAACCTATAATTAGTATATAATTATTAAATTATTACTGTAGCATTATATTGTCTAATTATGAACTAATTAGATTTAATAGATTTGTATCGTAAATTAGTCATCACTTATGTAATGCATTTTAATTAATCTATATTTAATACTTCTAATTAGCATTCTTCTATTCGATGTGACCGAACTAAAACTTTAGTCCCTGAAATCAAACAGGGCTTAATGCACGACGATTACAGTGCTAAGGAGAAGAAGCTTATAGCTTGCCTCTTGTCGTTCCGCTGTCAGGAACAGGTGAGCACAGTAAAAAGTCCCGTTTGATGGGAGGTTTTACCATGAGTTCATTCATGCGCGCGTCAGGCAGCAACGTTCTTCTCCGCCTCGGAATTGCTCGTTTCCGGAGTTGCTAAAAAGCATCGGTACCCGCCCTGATCGTGAATTCTAAAATGACTGCGGTTTCCGGTGCACTGAAAGAAATCGATCCGTTCGTGAGGATGCGCGCGGCTCGCTTGGGTTCGCGCGGAGCCGAGCGAGACCTGGTTTGACTCCACCGTAATGATGGTTGCGCCTCGTCCCGGCAGCAGCTCAGCGCGGCAATAAATGCATCGCTAGTTTATGAGCGATTTGATCAATTTGGTGGTGGTTTCCGGTGTCAGGTGCTAGCTGGTGCACGGTGATCCCACACGTAAATTCATCGATCGCGGCGCTGACCGTTTCACCCGTGGGAAATACGAGTACCGGCACTCTGAACTCCGAGTAGAAGGTCTTGCTTGCGTAGCAGAGAGAGATGTTCCGCGCATACGTACATCCAGTCTGCACTCTGCAGTATAGGAGTAGTGGTACACTAGTACTACCCGTAGTCACGGTGTCTTTGGTTGGACTTTTGGCTATGGTTTTTATCCCCAAAAGCCAAAAGTTCAACCACCTTTTACCCGGTACGAGCTTGAAAGCAGCTTAGACCCTACTTTCACGTCTTTCGGGTCATAAAATTATACACCTGTCACCTGTTACGCACGCACCAATTCGTTTTTCCTCCATTTCTTTTTTTGCGCCCCCTCTCCCTCTCACGCGCCCTCTCTCTCACTCCATCTCTCGCCGGCCACGACCCCTGAGGCGGAGCTCCACACGCGCGGCCGGTGGCGGAGCTCCCACGCGCAGCTCGCGGCAGCCCTGCTCCTAGAGCGGCTCCCGCCGGCCGTGGCCGACGGCGAGTAGAAGGTCTTTGCGTAGCAGACAGATGTTCTACGTACTACATCCAGTCAGCACTCTACAGTACTCTACAGTACTACTAGTGCTCAATATTCAGTACATGTAAAACTCTAATAATGAAAAATGCTTCGCGTAGTAAATTGAGTACAAATCAGGTGTAATCATACATCTAAACCACATTATAATTTAATGAGCCTTGGGAGTTTCATAGAGGGTTCATGGTATTAAATACGCTGACGTGGCATATAAGAGAGAAGTAGGAGTTTCATGGTATACAAGGGCGTCTCCAACAATAATTGCCAGTACTAGCTAGGAGGGTTACATGTCATCCTATGGGTCCCACTTGTAAGATATTTTTTATTCTTTTATTTTTTAAGGCCCACTAATTTATTCTTTCTTCCTCCCATCCCCACCCAAAAGCTCACTGTTGTCTTGATTGGCGTGCTTCTAGCTAGCTAGGAACTAAGAGCCGGTGACTTACTTTTTGTCTCTTCTCTCTTATCCACATCACGAAATAGCTAGCTCGAATAGATATATTAGAGACGCACTGAGAGGAGTTTTATCACCATAAAACTCTTTTGGCTTAGTTACCTAGTTTTCGATCTAGATAACCGTGTAATGAAACTATACACTGAGACTGCCCTTATACTCAAATGGTTATAAGTTTAGTAGGCGAAAGGGCTGGGAAAAATAACAGAACCAGAAAAGCTTACGAATTGGTTACCACGTCGTATGAGTTAGGGGCGAAGCTCTTGACAAAAGTACCGTGGTACACTACCTTTTATTGTACAGAAGTGAAAATTGATAAAATCAGAAGAATACATAGTAAATAAGAGCCTTCTTATAGGGGAGAAGTTTTTCTACCATGGTGCACCGGTACCAGAGAAACATAACATAGCTTCGCCCGTGCTACGAGTTACACGGATTCAAACTATTTTTTTTCTTAAATGAAAATAGTTATCTGTGCATGAGTGAGAGAGAGAGCCCACTAAGAAAGAAGAGAACAAAGAGTAGAATACATAAAACTGGTAAATGAAAAGTGGGTCCGTAATGGCTCTATGAGTGGTGTGGAATAAAACCACCATGAAAAGATGGGCAGTTATTTGGCCAATATTGAAAAGTAAGCGTGTATTATGATTATGTTATTTGATGTTTTTAAATCATATTTGGTAAGAACTAAGAAGTCAGTTGGATAAATTATTAAACTGGACCTGTGTAGAAAAACTACAGGTCAAAAACTTAAAATCATACCCCAGATTACGAGGGTGAATTGGAAAATGCTACACATTTGCTGCTATGGGGTCATCACTACTTGGTGCCGCTTGCTCAATGCAGAACTGCAGATCAGAGCATCTCACAAACTAGATTAGAGTTAGTCAAATTCTCCAGAGATCGGATCGGTGGAACAATGCATAAATAAACAAGTAAATAAAAAGAGGGCCGGATGATCCCTGCTATATCAAAAGTCAAAACACATGTGCGCATGTATCTAAATCGAACACAGCATCCGTACAAAAACGTCATTGCGTCTAGGCAGCAGATGTAGTGCGTTTTGCTGTGTTATATATGCCCTAAAAAGATTTCAGTCTTATGATTCGAGAGTGCGCAAATCTCTCAATGTTTGAAGATTCCATATATGTGATACGTACACTGGGCTGTATTATTGGATCTAGTCTTGGAAGAGCTATCAGTACAGCCCATTATAAGCTCGTTATAACTGATGGGCCTAAATTTCGAAGGCCTAGTACTAAATTGGATCTAGCCCACCGATACGCACCATGGCTTGGCCCATTTACGACGTTCGTGCCGGAAACATGATCTCAACCATCGAATCTTGATCTGACAGTTGTGGTTTCACAGATGCTAGGGTTTTCTTCTCTGTTCTTAGCATAGCCGCCGTTAAAAGGCCAGGAGGCTTGGCATACGAAGAAAAACCATCGGTGGCATTCTGCGGCGGACTCCTGTATACCCTAATCTGCTCTGGTTCTCATCGAATCCTCATCGCTTTGTTAGCCTGCTTTGCTCTAGTTGTTTCCTCATTGTGATTTGCCTTCTTTTTCTCTGTCGTTCGTTTAATCTTTGGAGCAGTGATGAGATCTGCGAGTATGATCTTTGAGATGTGATTATCAATCTCTATATTGCTACGTTCTTGCTGAGCTCCTAGCGCAATGAGCGCTCGTTTTCATTTCGTTTCAGGGTTTAGGGTTTAAATCTGGGGTTGCTTGGAGTAATCTTTTCTGTATCTCTTATGTTTACCTTTGATCGTTTGTTTTTCGCCAATTCCAGGGTAAAGATGAACGACAAGGATAATAGCTGATAATTTTCTCCCATTGTCTGATTAATACATGACCCCAAGCTGAGACTAGATCTAGGGCAACTAAAGAGGAATTCAGCTATCTTGCCAGTCTACAAATACTCTGATATTAGCGTTCTCCACGGCCTCAAAACTCAAAAGGCAGCAGAATCTGTTAACCTGACTTGACAATGGAACTCAAAACAACACTAAGAAACAGAACATAAGTCTTCCCATCCGTCCATCCACGTGCTTCTATCCATAGCTAGTTGAACCCTGCGTGCCAGAAAGCTTCAGGTTAGGTACTGAAAATACTTGGTATGAAACTCTGAATCGAATTTCACAGCCTGCAAATGAAATACAATGTGTCACGAGCTAAGAAACAGAACGTACCCAGCTTGAGTTCCAGGCCGTTTCTCAGCGAGGTCGACCCTCCTTCCTCGGCGTTGTTCAGGGCCTGAGAATGAGCAAGCTGCGGACAGAATTGTTACAATAACATATGAAAATTAGTCTGAATTGCAAGGACAAACAAAAATAGGAATTCCTCTTTGGTTAAGAAGAATTGTTACAATAACATATTAAAATTAGTCTGAATTGCAAGGACAAACAAAAATAGGAATTCCTCTTTGGTTAACAAAGAAACAGGGCACAATGTCAAAATCAAAACTCGCAAAGCAAGTAAAAGTTGATGTGCTCTAAAAGCCAAGACTGTTATTTCACTTCAGCGTCAGCTGTCTGCGCATAGCATGATGTAGCTACTTGTAACAACACTGTAGTAAAGCGAAAGGCTATGCCGCCTTGAGCTTGAAGGGATTGTATGGATGGGTCTACATGTCGTAGCTCGGCAGCCGTTTCGTCACTTTCGGCCTTGTAATGGAGCGGCCCTCGTGACACTAGCCTTGAGTAGCGCATGCCCGGCTCCTCTGAATGGATGGGCCGCTACTTCCTTGTCTATTTTCGTAGGGTGTCAATCATGGTATTTCACTGAGTGTAGTATATAGGATGAAAAAAATGTCTATTCTTGGTACGGCTTGTATACAGTACGTACCTGTGTATCAAACTATCAAGTCCTACCCCTCCAGGAAATCGGAAAAATCGTGCTACTCTCTTGGAGAAATGATAAAGGTGAACTCAAGTGTTGGTGAACGAATTTCTGAAATAAGCTGGTACGACCTCACATTGTTTTAGCCTACCCTAGTTCTCTGTTACAGATTTGTTAGTTCTGGCAGTAGATTAACCCAAATGCCAGCAAATAGCAATTATCCAACATTATTCTAAGTTCTGACCGTGCAGCCATCCTACAAGTGCAGTACTTGTAGTATAGTGCAGTACTTGTGGCCGCCATGCTATCAAACTATCAAGTCTTACAGACGGACTAGCAAGCTGTAACTGAACAACGACAGAGGAGGCAAACGATTACGCGTTGTTTACCTTGTCGCACAATCCGTAGCGCTCCTCTTGCCGCCCTCTGATCTGGATGTTGAAGAATAATGGAACATTCGTCGTCAGATACACCACAAGAAGCAAACTGCATTGCATCTATCGGCAAGGCATGATACAAAATTGCAGAGAACAACAAGGTCTGAGGCTCGAGTACACGTACGATGTTCTCGAGGTAGGTGATCTCGCCCCCGATCTTGCGGTCCTTCTCGGAGTGCACCTTGTGCATGGCGGCCTCCAGGTTGTGCTCCAGCAGCTCCAGCGACGGCACCGTGTACTGCTCCCCGTCGTCCACCGTCATGAACCGCAGCTCCTTCTCCATGAGCTCGCACATCTGCTCCACCTTCTCCAGCTCCGCGCGCCGCTCCTGCACGGCGTCGTGCGTGCCAAATAACGTCATCATCATTCAGGCATCATTTGCCTTCTCGATCGAGCAGCGCCGGCCCCACACGTACGGGGGCACGTGTGTCCTAGCACTTACCTGGCGGATGTCTGTCCAGACCTTGGTGTGCGTCGCGGCCTCGTACCTCTCGACCAGGTCCTTCACGCTGCGAGATCAAGAAAGAGGCGCGCTGCTAAGTACAGAGAAAGCTAGGCCTATATGTGTGGCATGCGCTGGTTGCTAGAAGAAGCACATATATATATATATATATATATGGGAGAGGCCGGCTGGCTTACGAGGGGACGGTGGGCGAGAGGTAGTGGTAGAGCTTGCCGGAGGTGGAGAAGAGGAGGAGCAGCAGGTCGACGTCGCAGAGGACGGAGAGCTCCCTGGCCTTCTTGAAGAGGCCGTCCCTGCGCTTGTAGAAGGTGGACTGCCGCTGCGTGGGGTTCTCGATCCGCTTTATCTCGCTGCGGCCCCTCCCCATCTCCCCTTCTTCTTCCCCCAAACTGCGCGCCGCCGCCGAGGCCGGCTGTGTGTTGCGAGAATAAGGAAACCGCGCGGGAGCTAGAGCTGCCGATCGAGAAGCTACCTCTCTCAGCCCGGCCGGATGCCCGCGGGATGTAACAGTTTGGGGATAGATGGAGGGAAGGAAAGGGAAGGCGAGGCGAGCGAGACGGTGCGTGGCTTTGCTTGCCCTGGCCGTCGCTTTGCTTGCTTTAAAGAGAAAGATGGTGGGGGCGAGAGGGGGGAGTGCTCGTAGTAGCGAGACATGATGGTCTAGCTCCTCTACGCTCCATAGGTAGCGCGCGTCGTCTTTGTGCACAGGGGCAGTGCGTGCCCGACCGCGGTTGGTTGGTCCCTGGCTCGCGTCAAGGCTGAACGCGCGTGTGCAGCCTTGCAGTCTTGCCAGCTGCAGGGGGAGGAGGAGGAGGAGGGAGCACGGCTGGGCTGGCAGGCATGGCGACGTGCGTGAAGCGACGGAGACGTGTCGAGGGGCAGGGCAGTGGATCCGTCCATCGATCGATCAGCGCGGCAGGAGTCTCTGCATCCTACTACATTGTACCAGTACTATACTAATACTATACTGCTGCTGCGCGATGTAGAGTAGTGTAGTGGCTTCTGGTATGACAAGTACGCGCGTACGATCGGGCAGTAGACGTGACCTCTGGTCTTTTCTTTGCGTTGCTAGCCGTTGCTTTGCTTTGGGTAAAGGTGGGGCTTGTTTAGATGTTAGAATTTGGAGATTGAATCTGAGAGTAAGATGTCACTTCGTAATCATTGCGCTACTGTAACATTTCGTTTGTATTTGTGAAAAATTATCCAAAAATTGATTAATTAGGCTTAAAATGTTCGTCTCGCACGGTACAACAAAACTATGCAATTAGTTTTTAATTTTATCTACATTTACTACTCCATGCATGTTAAGACCTGAATCGGAGCGACGCGTTGGGCATGGTTTCCGATGCGTGCATGTGGCGCTGTAAATTTTGCAGTCCGCCAGGATGGCTAGGGTGTACAAGCCTACGTATGCCTAGTTGGAAATTTCAGCGGCTAGCCCGCTCCGTTGTTGCAAATGACGGTCCAGTTTCCGGATAAAATTACAGTCGCCTCACATCAAAGGAAAGATTATTAATTAAAAATATTAAATATAGATTAATTAAAAACATATTACATAAGTGAGGGTTAATTTACTAACCTATTAAATCAAATTAGTCTATAATTAGACAATATAATACTACAATAATCATTTAATAATTATGTATTAATTATAGATTAATTAGGCTAGTTAGGTTCGTCTCGCGGAGTAGACATGACTTATACAATTAGTTTTATAATTAATTTATATTTAATGCTCCTAATTATTACTTATTTGAGGGACTAAACTTTAGTCCCTGGATGAGCGCCTCTATACGTCGGTGATGCTTCGATGTGGTGCCTAGGATCAGACGTACGGTAAATAGTTTACAACTTACTGTAACCAATTTTTCTTTAGGATAATCCTAAAAATGGTTTGTATATCACGACTCAGGACAATAACGGTAAAATGAAACAAAAACAGCCACGATAAAAGGAAAGCTCCAGAAGCCCTATGGTCATCCGGTGCTCCCACCTATCTTGGCGAGTTGCTAGAATAGGGGGGGACCTCCAGGCTTCTGTTGGATTTGCGAGAGGCCTTGTTTAGATGTGGAATTAGGAGGTCAAATTTGGAAGTTTGATGTCAGTTAATAATCATTGCGTCATTGTAGCATTTCGTTTGTATTTATAAAAAATTATCCAAAAATTAATTAATTAGGCTCAAAATGTTCGTCTCACAAAGCACAACAAAACTCTGTAATTAGTTTTTTATTTTATCTATATTTAGTACTCCATGCATGTTATGACATTTTGATATGACAGAAAATTTTTTTTTTGCATAATAAATTTGAGAGTTGATTTTGGATCTAAACGCCCAAGAGAACGCACTGACGTACTGTACAGTGCACGGAGAGGACACACATGCATGTCTCCTTCAAACATCATCGGGAAGTGGAAACCTTGCCAGATGACGGAAAGACGAGAACCCTTAAGCGTATGCTTAGGATCAATTCTAGTTGTGCTGGTCCTGCGAACTGATCCTATGTCAATTAGCAATGTTGCTTCTGGTACGTTATGCCTATTATGATTTGAGACCTCGACATAGAACTGGATCACATTTTTATGAATTCATACAAGGATTTAACATGCGTTATTCTTTCAACGGTGAACACAGCGTAGCCGTCGACAGCTAGACGGTTGTGATGATTTCGTCAAACTTGATATCTATCGGTCTAGTCTGTCGTAAGTACTTAGATGGTGCTGGTCCCACCAAGGATAAAATTATAATGGAAATAAAGGCATTTGGTCTTCCGATTGGCTTCTAATTAAATAACAAGGGCATTGAGCATGTATATATGTATAAGATACAACAAATTGTCAAGTGAATACATTAAAATTTTCTATTCCCTAATTTGTCCTTAGAGCAATGTTTCGGCTCTAGGACTCTAAAACACTTGTTTGGGCTTAGTAACCATGACCCACAGTTACAAATAACTCCTAAATTTCTCATTGTTGTTTTGATAAATAATTGTTGCAAACCAAGCGTAGATCAACTAGTAAGGTTTTTTTGTAGTAGAGTTTGTCCATCTGAGTTCGAGTACTAGACTCGATGCGGATGGTTATAATTGCATATACTTCGCCAATATTGAGATCATAGAGGTAGGGTTGTATGCGTTGTCTGTGTGCGCACGGGGGCATGCATGCGTTTATGCAAGCGTCTTCATTTGTATCAGATAAATAATTATTCTATACATGTTTGTATCTATGAGCGTAAAGCCAAAATATGGTATATGAGCATATTTTATATTTTTGAATATTGAGTTCAAGCTATATCTCAGCGAGGATGCAACTTCATAATTTCTTCTGTTAAGTCTCATATGCGAGATTAGAGAAAGAAATCTACAGCACTTGTTAAATGCGTGTGATACTAATTGCCTTTGTTATCTAAAAAACTTCCAAGTCCACCAGTATGAGACTTAAAACACATGGTATTAATTGCCTTTTCATTCTTATCTCAAAAAGTTCCCATTACATCTCACTTATGTGGTTGCGTCTCAACAAATACAGTTTTCGTACATTTTTATTATTATTTCTCGAGTTCCAAGCGGTGGTCCTAATAAGGTCACAATTAGACACTGAACCATATAAATATTTCACACATATCTAAAGCTTTAAGCGTGGGCCATAGCACATATATAATAATTTCACAGGAGAAAACGCGCTGCGTTGTAGACGAAGCGAGTTCCTCGTTGGTTCACGACCATCCGACCGAGATCCACTCGAGCTGCAGTTGGTCGACCCCATTGTACACGACTGTTATTTTTAGTTCTGTGACCGCAGGCAACAATTTTTGTCACTTTCGGTCTTCCCCTTCCCTGGCGGCCGGCTCCACGTACTCCCACCCTTTTTCCCCACTCGAGCCTCATGCACTCAGCTCTGCACGTCAATCTTGGAAGCCTCATGCACTCAGCTCGTAAAGAAAAAAGAAAAAAAATCACGGGACTGGAAACCCGCATGCTGCAGCTTCCCGTTTGAGCTAGGGCACAAGGTTATCGCGGCCAGCTCCACACGAGTGTTGGGCCTCGAATAGGGACGGGAGCGGCGGAAACGGACGCCGTCCCGGAACGGCAAAACCCCCGCGGCCGGTAGGCCGGCGGGGAGTGAATTGAAGCACCTGGGCCCGTCTTTCCATGGGATTTTTGTAGGATTCGGCAAGTGGCAGCGGCAGCGGCAGCAGCAGCCGGCCGCAGCTATCTACGGCGCGGCAGCACGGCATGGCCGACGCATCTGCTTTTCCTAGAGCCTACACGCTAGGGCAGGCGTACAGGGAAGAGAAAGACGACTCCTCACGGTCACTTCTCACTGCTTGGGCCGCAGCAGCAGTAGTGCAAGGGGGCGAGCTGAGCACTAATTCTCTCTCTCGGTCGCTGCTCCAATCCTGTGAGTGATGCGACGCGAGGACTGCAGCTGACGCGACCTATCGTCTATCCGATTGTCGCATGGCCACCTTTGCTCATGGCTTGGGTCATGGCTAGGGCATCGAGCAATCACTACTCGGCAGGGCGAGCCGAGACCGGCCATAAACGCTGCGCACTTTGGACCAGGCAGGGCACTGGCTTAGCCCTTGTTAGATCCTAAATTTCACCTCAAAATTCACTATGCAAAAAGATGTCATAGCATGCATGGAGTACTAAATATAGATGAAATCAAAAACTAATTCCATAGTTTTGTTGTATTCTGCGAGACGAACATTTTGAGCCTAATTAATCAATTTTTGGATAATTTTTCACACATACAAACGAAATGCTACAGTAACGCACGCACCCCAACAGACCAAAGTTCGGCAACTAAACAAGCCCTTAGCTCCGTGGTGCGGTGCGCTGTACGCACATGGCGTCCTGCCACTGCGTGCGACGTCGAATAATTGTGTGGAGTGGATGGAGCACGTACGGGAGTCTCTTCCCCTGGTACTACGCGGTTGCATGCCTTGCACTGCATGCATGACACTGTGGAGTGTGGACTTTCTCCGGCCTTTTAATTCGAACGCTTGTACGTGTCTGTGGCAGTGTATATCGTCATACTGCTAGTAGAGTGCTAGCTAGTACACTGGACCGGAAGATAGGTGATGGCAACTGCAACCAATATTTTAGCCAAAAGCTTAATTTGGCGCATGAACGTGGTCAGTGATTAGTGAACTCGGCCGACAATTGGTGAATGGCGTCGTGCCGTCGTTATATCGTCCATCTCTTCTCGGAAGGATGCCTTCAATTGAAAACGGGCCCAGATCGACTACCGCTTGCTAAGGCCCAGTTTAGCGTTGTTGCTGGAATTTTGGGCCCAGATGGACGACTTCTTGCTAATAAGGCTAGCATTATGGACTTTTCTGTTCTCACTTTGGGCCCACTCGGATCCAACCTCCGCCCGGAACATTCTGAGTTTTGCACGTCCAACAAAGATTTCTATTCATGAACACGGCATGAGTATGACCGCTGACCAGGTCTAGTGTAGCCACCCTTGATCGTTTCACCCTCTCATATTACCCTTGTTCGCCTTTTTTTTTTTCACGGAACAAATACTGAAACGATCCAACACATCATAGTTCTATAGGGCATTGACACACGAGTTGAGGAAGTAGAAGGCTAGAACTATAGCAAACTGATCGTAGTTAGTGAGGGCTTTTGTGGTGGAACCTGCCCACCAGAGTTCAAATCGTTGACTCTGCACTGGTATCATATTTTTTTAGATTAATTTCAGAATTTAACCAGGCAAAAGATTTAAGAATGGCATACTGAATGTCAGCCCATATATACAAAATAAACTCGATCAGGGGATAGACGGTCCACCCTAGTATTAACATGCATGTAGTGGTAGGATGTAAGAATCAAACATCAGCTACTCAGCTAGCTGCTTGACAACCTCCTCCACTAGCCCCCTCTATTCCATGGACATGTTCAACGCACTATTTTTATAGAAGAATTCCCAACTCACTATACATTCTAATTGCAAATATAAATGAAATATAAATGCACTAATTATCCAAGTAATACTGTGGGTAAGATACTGGTTACATAGATTTGATATGCCCTAGCAAAAAAAATAGTTGTTCCAATTCAAAAGAAGAAGTAATTAGTCGTATCCATAATCATGAAATATATGATGCAATTGTGTACTTTCTACTTTCAAATATAAGGATTATATCTTATTGTAGCAACCATATATGATGGATCAGTGCAATATCTGCCTTCAAATATAAGGACTATGCCTTATTGTCATAACCACTCACAAACAAAGAACTAAGGGATAACAAAACAAAGATAAACCATTTATTTTGTCCTTAACTGCCAATAAAAGAAACACAACAAGTTATGTTACTAGAAAATAACACAAGTCAACATCATGACTACTAGAGTGGGTAGTACTATTGACATGCTAGTAGGCATAGATGATGCTGAGATGGGATGACCATGTGTGGGCCTTGGCGCTAGGGTTGGCACCAAGAAAGGAGGGAGTTGTTCATCTGGTGAGAGTGAGATAGGTGAATCGCCATCTGGACTAGGAATAGTTGGATATTGGGTGCTTGCTGGGGATGGTGCTAAAGATGGCTGCAGAAAAGGTGAGTGTGAAAATAACATGGAAGGAGAGGGTGAAGATGGACGAAGAAGATGCATTGGGGCTTGAGAAGGCGTATGCATACGGGACGTCTTAGAGGTTGCTGGCGGTGGTGAATAGGCATGGATAGATGGTGGTGAGTCCTTAGAACTACGAGGGGATAATAAAGGTGAAACATGAGATGAAGATGGTGGAAAAGTAGGGCTATAGATTGGCGGAACTTTAGCATTTATGCGAGGTGGGAAAAGTTTATGCGAAGATGGAGAGGGTGCATGAGATGATTTTGGCTGCAATCTTGGAGGCGATGATGGTGGGTGGGTATGTGATGGTGTAGGTGCTGGAATTATCCTAGATTTTTGTGGTTTTGGAGGTGGTGATGGAGGAAGGGAGGAAGATGGTGAATGTGTTAGTGCAGCCATAGTGGACTTTGGTTTTGGAGTTGATGATGATGCGTGTGGGTGTGATGGTGCTAGAGCTACCTTAGGGCTTTGTGATTTCAGAGGGGAAAGGGAGGAGGAAGGTGAACCTATTGGTGCCATCTTGGGATGTTGTGGGTTCAGAGGTGGCGATGGTGGGTGTGAATGGGGAACCGAACGTGTTGGTGTTTCCACATAGCGGTGTGGTTCTGGGGCCGGTGATGGTGGGCGGTCATGCGACACTCTAGGTGCCAGAGATCCCCTAGGTGTTTGTGGCTTCGGAGGTGGTGATGGAGGGAGAGAGGAGGATGGTGAATGTGTTGGTTCCACCACATGGGACTTTGATTTTGGAGGTGGTGATGGTAGGTGATTTGGTGATGATGCTGGTGATGGGGCAATACTTAGGATTTGTGGGTTTGGAGTTGGAGATGGAGGGATGAAGGGGGATGGTGAACGTGTTGGTGCTATCGTATGGGATTGTAATTTTGGAGCCATTGATGGCGAGTGGATACGTGATGGTGCCAATGCTGGAGCTGCCCTATGGATTTGTGGTCTCAGAGGTGGTGATGGAGGAAGGAAGGAAGATGGAGAATGCGTTGGAGCCTCCATCTTGGACTTTGGTTTTGGAGTTGATGATGGTGGGTGTGGGTGTGATGGTGTTGGTCCTGGTGCTGGAGCTACCTTAGAGATTTGTGGTTTCGATGGTGGCAATTGAGGGATGGAGGAGGATGGTGGATGTTTCGGTGCTACCATGGGAGATTGTGGTTCTGGAGCTAGTGATGGAGGGTGGAAAAGTTGTGGCGAATTTCTTTGTGCTACGCTAGGAGGTTGCGCCTTTGGATGCGATGATAAAGGGTTGGAGTAGGACAATGAAGGTGCCAGTACAATTGCAGGTGATTGTGTTCCTAGAGCTGGTGATGGTGTAGTTGACGGAGCTACATTAGGGATTTGTGGCATATGTGCTAGTGATGGAGGGTTAGATAAGGGTGATGAATGTATTGGTGATGCCCTAGGAGGCAATGGTTTCGGAAGCGGTGATGGTGGATGCGAGTGAGATAGTGAACGCATTGGTGACACCACAGGGGCTTGTTGATTCGGAGATTGTAATGGTGGATTGATATTTGGTAAGGAAGGTGCTGGAGCTACCCAAGGGGTTTGTGGTTCTGGGGATTGTGATGGGGCACGAGATTTCTACCCAGGCACTCGGCAAACCCCGAAATACACTCGGCAAAGGCTTTGCCGAGTAACACTCGGCAAAGGGGTTACGGCATATCTCGTGTCGGCAAACAGGCCCTTTGCCGAGTGTCTTCTGTCGGGCACTCGGCAAAGGCTTTGCCGAGTGCAAAGCCAGCACTCGGCAAAATAAAGCAGTAACAGACGGCCCGCACGTTAGGGCTAACGGAGCCTTTGCCGAGTGCCACACTCGGCAAACACACCAGGCTTTGCCGAGTGTTGGACCCCAACACTCGGCAAAGGCTGGTTAGGGGGCAGGCCCTGGCCAACCCTTTGCCGAGTGTAAGGGCTTTAACACTCGGCAAAGGTTGCATATTTGCCGAGTGTAAAAGCCAAGACACTCGGCAAAGGCTGTTCCAGAAATGACAGAAACAGCCTCTTTGCCGAGTGTTAAAGCCAATACACTCGGCAAACCACCTCTTTGCCGAGTGTAACACTCGGCAAAGGCTCAAATTTTTTCCTGTTTTTATTAATTTTTTGCGTTAAAAGGACCCCTCAACAGAAACATCACATGCAGTTTATAATAGGCATCACAGGCAATTCATATATATATATATAGCCACTAAACCATCAAACAACCATAAACAAACACATATAAGTCACTAAACCATCCAACATCACAGAAATGTCACAAATTCAATATCCAAACATCCAACATCCATCATTCATATGTTACAAAGTCCAACATCCATCACTCACGGAAGAGGGGGTCCGAACAACGATCTAACCGCCCGCGCCGCAAGGTCTTCGTCTTGAGGGCCGTCGTTCGACGCGGCCGAGCCAGGAGCCTGCCCAAAAGAGATTAGTGGTGTGTGTTACAAGATTTTGGACAGAAATGAGTTGTGAAATGAAATCATAGGGTTCTCAAGTGACTCACGGGAGAAATAGGAACACGTGGTGGTGGAGGCGGTGGTGGCATCGGCGGCGGCGGACCTTCACCCACGCGCTGGCCAATGCTCTGCAGGTAGGCAAATACCTGCTCCTGCCACACTCGGTTCGCCCGCTCGGCCTCCTCCTTCTGCCTGTCTTTCTCGGCCTCCGCCTCCCGTATCTGCTGCACCTCCAACTCCAGCTGCCTCCGTCTCTCCGTCTCTTCATCCAACCGGGCCTGCAATATTCAATCACATTGTTATAATACATTATAAACGTAAGCAAAATTCACGTACAAAGATAGAAATAGAAATAACCTGGAGTGCTTGCATCCCGAAGTGTGAACCGGGAAGAGGCTGGCGGATAGCCGCTGAAGAGCTCGTGCTCCTGGCTCGAATCTGGGAGAGTGTGGGGGTAGAGGCCGTGTCGATGGTGTTGTTGGCGATCAAGTACCGCCCGTGCTTCT
The DNA here is from genome assembly GCA_033239725.1 of Echinochloa phyllopogon. Lineage (NCBI taxonomy): Eukaryota > Viridiplantae > Streptophyta > Magnoliopsida > Poales > Poaceae > Echinochloa > Echinochloa phyllopogon. The sequence goes on from BTCW01000014.1 coordinate 49,291,903, forward strand.
TGCCTCCTCCCGCCTTCATGACCACTTCTCCATCAATGTCGTGGGCAGTCGGATCCCAGTCTGGCCCGTGGACCTCCTTCGCGACCTCTTGATATGCTGTGAGGCGACTGTGGACGCTGGCGTTGCTGTATGCCGCGGGCCCGTCCTCCGGGTTGTACCGGACGTCGGAGGTCGCCTTGCCCTTGTGGGCCATAGCAAAAGCCTCGAGCTGTGAGCAAGGCGCACCACCATGTGACGCCGACTGAAAAAACAAACAATATGAATTAGTAATTACACAGAATAGAGTGAGCGAATATAGAAATGACTCGGCGTACCCATTTGGCCCTGTACTCCTCGAGGCTAAGGCTGCCCTGATGGTGTGAGACACCGGGCATCAGCAAACGCCGCTCCCGGCAAAGGTCGTGCTGAGCGGCCCACTCGGCGCTGCACCACTTGTCGACTATCACCTCCCAGCACGTGGGATGCGGGACGCACCACCACGGAATCGCCTACAAGACATCAAGTGTACGACATATAACAAGATCGAATTTAGAGTACTTAATCTTAGAATAAAACAGTATCGATTTACATACCGTCAGATACTGCTCCTTGGTCAACTTCATGTTTCTTGCCTCCGTTTTCTTCATGGAGATCTTGAGTGCCGCGAAATAATCAATTACGGCCTGCACGCGCGCCTCGTACTGCAGGTCCTTGACAAGCTTCCAGCAGGCTGCGTGTGCCACAGCATCCGCCGAAGCCTCCTCTCCCGGGGCGCATCTGTAAAAGTCCTGCGCACATATACATGATGAATGTTGCATTATTTGTAGATTGTTCAATGAAAGTGTTGTGTTGAGCAGTGTAGTGCAACGAATACTTACCCAAAGCTCTCCCTTTACCCGCTCGGCCTTGTTGTTGAAGATCCTGCGCTCCCGGTCCTCCTGATCGCCAGCGGCGACGTAGTGGTCAAAGGTGTAGGCCGGCTCCTCCCTGCCGCCAATGGTCACCAGACCCGGAAACAGCTCCCTGCAAAGAAGACCCAGGATGCCATTGACTTTGCGGGCGTGACCAGCGCCTGGGGTGACCATCACCCAATTCCTGCCCAAGTGATTAAGATAAATTGTTAGTCCATCTTGTGATTTCCAACATATGAATATGAAACGAGAAGGTCTGTGTAACATCTAAAATTACTTACCTTGGAGGGCTGGGTGCGATCACGGGGCGACGCTCCATGGGTATCGGGCGCTTTGGGAGTTGCGAGGGGCCTCGCTGCCAAAGGGCCGAGTTCTCAGAGCAGGTGGACCCCTCTACGTCCTCGCCCTCGGGGTTCTCGGCCCCGTGCTCCTCGGCCACGTGCTCCGCTGCCTCGTGCTCCTCGTCCTCGCGGTCCTCGTGCTCCGCGGCCCGAGTGTCCGCCGCCGAAGGAACAAAGTCCTCGTCGGACGAAGACGACGAAGGTACGGGGGTCCGCTCTCGCCTCTTGCCCCTGCCTCGCCCCCCGCCTGCGGCCTTCTTCTTTCGCCCCTTGGCACCAGACGACCCAGCTGCCTCGGACCCCCCATCTTTAAACTTCCGGTACAACGACATGACGTTCCTCATCGCACCGCCACGACCCACCATATTGGTCCAATCACCTGCGATCAACAAAAACATACAATTATTAGATTTCACATATAAACATAAATAATTAGAAAAACGTGTAATATATAAGAAATATGACCCAACATAAACTATTAGACAGAGATGATGTAATATATAAACGTACTTTTATTAGAAATAATCATCCGGATCAGGATTATCTAGATCAACGGTCGCATCATCACTATCGTACATTTCGAGATGTTCATGGTCGTCCTCCAAAGGCGGAGAAATGTCGTCGTCTTCGTCATTGCCTAATTGTAATCGCTCTAGTAACTCTACCTCCTAAGCATTATGAACCACATCTCCAGTGTCCTCGTCAACAAACATTTCTGAGTCTAAATCCATTCCGACCGCTTGGGTTAAGTCTATCTCAAAAGACCCTTCTAGCCCAATTTCTTGGAAGAACTCTCCATCATAGGTGTTTGGATCTATGTTATAATCTTCATTGTTTGGGACTGGTAGTTTACCGCGTGGCCTAATCCCACCCGAGGATGTGTAGACGGGTAGTTTCCATGCTTTACTCGTATCCAAGACGGAATTTCGGCAGCACCTCCCCGCTGTTCTCCAAATACACATCCAATTACGGAGATTGTGTATTCGGAGAACAACAGGGTGATGATGCCGAAACTCAGCCTCGGTACGAGTAGAGCATGGAAACTACCCATCTACACATCCTCGAGCTGTCCAAAAACGTGGACAATTCGAAACAGATACGGTTAGACATATGCAATGATTCACATATTCACAACCGTATCTCTTTCGAACGGGAGACGCCTAACTAGGTTACGTGACACAGTTGCGCACAATGTTGGCCTGTTGTATTTAACTGTACGGTATGAATTCTTTGTCATGTTTTTGCGTATCCTACAGTAAATAAGATGTCATATAATCTTATTTACTGTAGGAAACGCAAGAACATGGCAAAGAAGCCACACGGTACAGATAAATACAAGAGACGAAGAAGGTACACAACTTAAATATGAATCTACGAATTAAATACCGAGGGCGTATGGTTTTGCATGTGCTCACCTACGGGCTCGAAGGCGGGTGAGTGGGTGACGCTCGTGTCGGTGCAGACGGCCGTCCACGACGTGCGGCGGAGCTTCGGGCACGACTATGGGCTACAAGCCGAGGACGGTGCAAAGGGCCTCTCCCTGAAAAAAACAAAATATTGTCAAATGGACAATTCGGCAGCACCTCCCCTGCACGGGGAGGTTTCTGAAACCCCATCCTGCAAAAAACCACGGCACGAAGGCCGGCAAACCACAACGGCATGAAGGCCGGCAAACCACCACATCCTAGTTTTGCAGCAAAATGAACAAATTAACAAAGGTAACAAGAGGACGGGCGGGGTACCTACACGAGATGGGCGGGCGCGGGGACAGGAGGACGAGCCGGCGGCCGGGGAAGGAGCGGGGACGGGCCGGCCTGCGCGGCGGCCGGGCCGGGGCTGACGCGGCCGGGGCCGGGGCGGGGACGGGGACGGCCGGCCGGGGCCGGGGCGGGGGCGGGGGCGGGGGCCGGGGCCAGGGACGGCCGGCCGGGGCCGGGCCGGGGATGGCCGGCCGGGGCCGGGGCCGGGGCCGGGGCGGGGGCGGGGGCGGGGGCCGGGGCCGGGGACGGCCGGCCGGGGACGAAGCGGGGACGGCCGGCCGGGGCCGGGGGCGGCCGGCCGGGGCCGGCGCGGGGACGGCCGGCCGGGGCGCGTGCGCGGGCGGCCGGCCGGGGCGGAGGCGGCGGCTGGCGTCGCGCGCGGGGAGCGGCGGCGGCGGGCGGGGAGAGAGGCGGCGGGCGGGGTGGGGAGGGGAGCGGCGGCGCGTGTGCATGTGTGCGTGTGTAGGGTTGGGGGCCGCGTGGGCGGTTAAGTCCCCCCGGCACCCCCTGTTTGCCGAGTGTCCCAGATCCGGCACTCGGCAAACCCCCTGTTTGCCGAGTGTCCCAGATCCAGGCACTCGGCAAACAGATCTGGCCGCACACTGGCCGCTGACGTGGCCGCGCGCTGGCCGCTGACGTGGCCGCGCGCGGCCGAAGGGGACGGCCACGTGGCCTGTTTGCCGAGTGTCTGCCCAGGGCACTCGGCAAACCTGCCCTTTGCCGAGTGCAGGCACTTGGCAAACATTTCCCAGACCAATTCTTACATACCAAATTTTTCAAATTCGGTCAAATACACATCAAAATATCTTGTCAAATACATTCAACAATGCACATTTTATGCTTAGATGAAATGTTTTCATTATTTGAAGCATATATATCTAATAATTCCTTCATATATTTCATTATTTCATGCGGAGAAGGGCGTAAAAATAATTTAAAAAATATCAAATGGGTCCGAAAAAATATGATAACTTCAAATGAACCAATCTACGTCGTCTATTGCCTATAGAAAAAGTTATGAACTCAAACTCTAATTCAACTTCACTTCGTTTCGAAATCCGGCTGTCTCCTTCTCAACTCTCCGAAACTTCTATGGGGATATGCTCCGATTGGAAAGGGTCGTATATATAAACTTTTCGAAATCATCTCAACTTTTTCCCACAGACTTCACATAAGATATAAAGAGCCTTTGACAAGTATCACTAGAAAAAAAATAAAGTTTGGACCCCAAAAACATAAGTTTAAAAACTAAGATCCTGACTTTGCCGAGTGTTTACCAAGAAACACTCGGCAAAGGATAGCTTCGTCGAGTGTCGAGTGGTGAACACTCGGCAAAGGATAGCTTTGCCGAGTGTTGCTTGGTAAACACTTGGCAAACCCACCAAGTTTTACAAAAATATTTTTAAATTTTCAAACTTTTATGTTTGAATTCCAAGTTTTTTAAGAATATTTTCAAATTTTCAAAATTTTTCAAATTTTCAAATTTTTTGCCACCTCTTTGCCGAGTGTCGGCTGGAGGACACTCGGCAAAACTGTGACGATTCAAACGGCCGTCGTCGGACGTGGGCGCGCGTGGCACGTGCTGGACACGTGCCGCACCTTTGCCGAGTGTCTCTGACCGGACACTCGGCAAATGTGCTCTTTGCCGAGTGTCTTTGACCCGACACTCGGCAAACCAGGGACCGCCCAAACGGCTCCGAGCGGCCGCCAACGGCCGGTGGCGTGCGCGGTAGCTGACGAGCACGTGCGCCTTCTTTGCCGAGTGTCTCCGGCCTGACACTCGGCAAAAGACCTCTTTGCCGAGTGTCGCTGGCCTGACACTCGGCAAAACACCTCTTTGCCGAGTGTCCCCTGTATGCCGAGTGACTTCCCAAGGGCACTCGGTAAAGTCTTTCTTTGCCGAGTGCCCGACAGAAAGCACTCGGCGTACGTCGAGTTTCCCGCAGTGCACTGCTTGGGCCGCAGCAGCAGTAGTGCAAGGGGGCGAGCTGAGCACTAATTCTCTCTCTCGGTCGCTGCTCCGATCCCGTGAGTGATGCGACGCGAGGACTGCAGCTGACGCGACCTATCGTCTATCCGATTGTCGCATGGCCACCTTTGCTCATGGCTTGCGCCATGGCTAGGCATCGAGCAATCACTACTCGGCAGGGCGAGCCGAGACCGGCCATAAACGCTGCGCACTTTGGACCAGGCAGGACAGGCTTAGGATCCTAAATTTCACCTCAAAATTCACTATACAAAAAGAAGATTCTCGTCACATCAAAATGTCATAGCATACATGGAGTACTAAATGTAGATGAAATCAAAAATTAATTACACAGTTTTGTTGTACTCTGCGAGACGAACATTTTGAGCCTAATTAATCAATTTTTGGATAATTTTTCACACATACAAACGAAATGCTACAGTGACACACGCACCCCAACAGACCAAATTTCGGCAACTAAACGAGGCCTTAGCTCCGTGGTGCGGTGCGCTGTACGCACATGGCGTCCTGCCACTGCGTGCGACGTCGAATAATTGTGTGGAGTGGATGGAGCACGTACGGGAGTCTCTTCCCCTGGTACTACGCGGTTGCATGCCTTGCACTGCATGCATGACACTGTGGAGTGTGGACTTTCTCCGGCCTTTTAATTCGAACGCTTGTACGTGTCTGTGGCAGTGTATATCGTCATACTGCTAGTAGAGTGCTAGCTAGTACACTGGACCGGAAGATAGGTGATGGCAACTGCAACCAATATTTTAGCCAAAAGCTTAATTTGGCGCATGAACGTGGTCAGTGATTAGTGAACTCGGCCGACAATTGGTGAATGGCGTCGTGCCGTCGTTATATCGTCCATCTCTTCTCGGAAGGATGCCTTCAATTGAAAACGGGCCCAGATCGACTACCGCTTGCTAAGGCCCAGTTTAGCGTTGTTGCTGGAATTTTGGGCCCAGATGGACGACTTCTTGCTAATAAGGCTAGCATTATGGACTTTTCTGTTCTCACTTTGGGCCCACTCGGATGCAACCTCCGCCCGGAACATTCTGAGTTTTGCACGTCCAACAAAGATTTCTATTCATGAACACGGCATGAGTATGACCGCTGACCAGGTCTAGTGTAGCCACCCTTGATCGTTTCACCCTCTCATATTACCCTTGTTCGCCTTTTTTTTTTCACGGAACAAATACTGAAACGATCCAACACATCATAGTTCTATAGGTCATTGACACACGAGTTGAGGAAGTAGAAGGCTAGAACTATAGCAAACTGATCGTAGTTAGTGAGGGCTTTTGTGGTGGAACCTGCCCACCAGAGTTCAAATCGTTGACTCTGCACTGGTATCATATTTTTTTAGATTAATTTCAGAATTTAACCAGGCAAAAGATTTAAGAATGGCATACTGAATGTCAGCCCATATATACAAAATAAACTCGATCAGGGGATAGACGGTCCACCCTAGTATTAACATGCATGTAGTGGTAGGATGTAAGAATCAAACATCAGCTACTCAGCTAGCTGCTTGACAACCTCCTCCACTAGCCCCCTCTATTCCATGGACATGTTCAACGCACTATTTTTATAGAAGAATTCCCAACTCACTATACATTCTAATTGCAAATATAAATGAAATATAAATGCACTAATTATCCAAGTAATACTGTGGGTAAGATACTGGTTACATAGATTTGATATGCCCTAGCAAAAAAAATAGTTGTTCCAATTCAAAAGAAGAAGTAATTAGTCGTATCCATAATCATGAAATATATGATGCAATTGTGTACTTTCTACTTTCAAATATAAGGATTATATCTTATTGTAGCAACCATATATGATGGATCAGTGCAATATCTGCCTTCAAATACAAGGACTATGCCTTATTGTCATAACCACTCACAAACAAAGAACTAAGGGATAACAAAACAAAGATAAAACATTTATTTTGTCCTTAACTGCCAATAAAAGAAACACAACAAGTTATGTTACTAGAAAATAACACAAGTCAACATCACGACTACTAGAGTGGGTAGTACTATTGACATGCTAGTAGGCATAGATGATGCTGAGATGGGATGACCATGTGTGGGCCTTGGCGCTAGGGTTGGCACCAAGAAAGGAGGGAGTTGTTCATCTGGTGAGAGTGAGATAGGTGAATCGCCATCTGGACTAGGAATAGTTGGATATTGGGTGCTTGCTGGGGATGGTGCTAAAGATGGCTGCAGAAAAGGTGAGTGTGAAAATAACATGGAAGGAGAGGGTGAAGATGGACGAAGAAGATGCATTGGGGCTTGAGAAGGCGTATGCATACGGGACGTCTTAGAGGTTGCTGGCGGTGGTGAATAGGCATGGATAGATGGTGGTGAGTCCTTAGAACTACGAGGGGATAATAAAGGTGAAACATGAGATGAAGATGGTGGAAAAGTAGGGCTATAGATTGGCGGAACTTTAGCATTTATGCGAGGTGGGAAAAGTTTATGCGAAGATGGAGAGGGTGCATGAGATGATTTTGGCTGCAATCTTGGAGGCGATGATGGTGGGTGGGTATGTGATGGTGTAGGTGCTGGAATTATCCTAGATTTTTGTGGTTTTGGAGGTGGTGATGGAGGAAGGGAGGAAGATGGTGAATGTGTTGGTGCAGCCATAGTGGACTTTGGTTTTGGAGTTGATGATGATGCGTGTGGGTGTGATGGTGCTAGAGCTACCTTAGGGCTTTGTGATTTCAGAGGGGAAAGGGAGGAGGAAGGTGAACCTATTGGTGCCATCTTGGGATGTTGTGGGTTCAGAGGTGGCGATGGTGGGTGTGAATGGGGAACCGAACGTGTTGGTGTTTCCACATAGCGGTGTGGTTCTGGGGCCGGTGATGGTGGGCGGTCATGCGACACTCTAGGTGCCAGAGATCCCCTAGGTGTTTGTGGCTTCGGAGGTGGTGATGGAGGGAGAGAGGAGGATGGTGAATGTGTTGGTTCCACCACATGGGACTTTGATTTTGGAGGTGGTGATGGTAGGTGATTTGGTGATGATGCTGGTGATGGGGCAATACTTAGGATTTGTGGGTTTGGAGTTGGAGATGGAGGGATGAAGGGGGATGGTGAACGTGTTGGTGCTATCGTATGGGATTGTAATTTTGGAGCCATTGATGGCGAGTGGATACGTGATGGTGCCAATGCTGGAGCTGCCCTATGGATTTGTGGTCTCAGAGGTGGTGATGGAGGAAGGAAGGAAGATGGAAAATGCGTTGGAGCCTCCATCTTGGACTTTGGTTTTGGAGTTGATGATGGTGGGTGTGGGTGTGATGGTGTTGGTCCTGGTGCTGGAGCTACCTTAGAGATTTGTGGTTTCGATGGTGGCAATTGAGGGATGGAGGAGGATGGTGGATGTTTCGGTGCTACCATGGGAGATTGTGGTTCTGGAGCTAGTGATGGAGGGTGGAAAAGTTGTGGCGAATTTCTTTGTGCTACGCTAGGAGGTTGCGCCTTTGGATGCGATGATAAAGGGTTGGAGTAGGACAATGAAGGTGCCAGTACAATTGCAGGTGATTGTGTTCCTAGAGCTGGTGATGGTGTAGTTGACGGAGCTACATTAGGGATTTGTGGCATATGTGCTAGTGATGGAGGGTTAGATAAGGGTGATGAATGTATTGGTGATGCCCTAGGAGGCAATGGTTTCGGAAGCGGTGATGGTGGATGCGAGTGAGATAGTGAACGCATTGGTGACACCACAGGGGCTTGTTGATTCGGAGATTGTAATGGTGGATTGATATTTGGTAAGGAAGGTGCTGGAGCTACCCAAGGGGTTTGTGGTTCTGGGGATTGTGATGGGGCACGAGATTTGATTCGCGAATGTGTCGGTACTACTTTAGAAATTCTTTTTGGAGATGGAGATGGAGAGTGGGAGTAGGAGTAGGATGGTGAATGCATTGGTGGTACTTCATGAGCTATTTCTGGAGATGGTGATGGAGGGTTGTGATAGAGTGAATATTGTGTTGGTGCCACTTTAGGAGTTTTTTCTCGCAATAATGATGGTGGGTGTGACATTGCATGGTTTGGTGTTAAACTAGGGGCTTGCACTTTAGGAGATGGTGCAATAGAAGAGCTTGTGCTAGAGTTTTGTTGTGAAGAAAGTGAGTGAGTTGGGGAAATGGTTGGAGCTGGAGCACGTGGTTGTGGATTTGGAGGTAGGGATGGAGATGGTGACAAGGAAGTTTCTATCCTAGATCTTGATGTCGGGGAAGAAGCCATTGTACTATTTGGCGACAGTGAAGGCGAAAGCGTGTGTGATTGTGACTTCGGAGACATGGATGGAGATATCAGTGCTGGCATCGAGTGTTCATGTGGCAAACGTGATAATGAAGGCGATTGTGATGATTTATAAGTTGGTGATGGGATAAGAGATGTATGGTTTGATGGAATCGGTGCCAATAAGGGAGTGTTCGAAGGTGAAGCATGTAAATGTGGCTGAGGTGGATCTGTTGGTGATATCGCAGGTAGCACCGATGGTCCCTTAGGTAGGTATGTTAGAGGGGGATGTGCTATGTAATAGCCCGGAGACGCTGCAATGGAGGTGGACGGTGCAAGCAATGGCGACGGTGAGGGACCTTGCCGTCCTGCCGGCGGTTCTGCCGCCTCGGCTGTAACGAACACCATGAGCTTCTGTCTTTGCTTGCACCGGCCGGCGTCACCGCCGATGAAGTAGAACGGACCAGTTCTGTCCAACACGTACGCTGAGTCACCGTCGCGCAGCTCATCAATGGGGTCCTTCGTGTCACACGCGTTGTAGTGGCGCTTGTCCACTACCAGCACAGAGCCCTCGCCCTTCTTGTACCTGAACACTAGAAGGAAGAAGCACAAAACACACGCATTAAATCCCTGCGATCAGATACCTGACACTCATGATTCATGACAAAACACTGATTGATTACATGCAAGAATATATGCGTACCAAGGGTATCGGTGACCTTGAAGTGGTGGCCGGCGGCCCAGCGGTCGTAGCTCTCGGCCGGCTTGCTGACCCACCCTTCCTTGTCTCCGACGTAGAGCACATTGCCATGGGATGTGGCCGCCGAGGCCGCTACGAACGCTGCAAACCCAAAGGCTAGAACAAGGCTGGCGTTACTACTACAAGGCCTCATTTTTGTGGCATTGATATGTTTGAGGTGTAGCAGTGTAAGCATGCTTTGTACCTTGCACAAATGTGCAATGTGGCAAGGGACTCAGTCAAGGGTGAGCAGCTTATAAATACGTGGCGCGGATAAGATCACCGTGCATGGAGGCAGCAGGTGAAGCTAACAGTTAGCAACAAGAGCAGAGCTGGTGCTTCCACGAAGTGCACCGGCGCAATGGCCACTTTGCGTACGAGGCGTGCTTGCCGTAATCATAAGGCCCAGGTTGAACGGATGCTGGCACGGATGCACCTTTGCGTACTAGGCCTGCTGCCGCTCCGTGAATCGGGACGCATGTTCGGTTGCGTCGGCTTGCCGTGGAACTCGCGCGGAAAAGGCAGGGGATGTTGCGTTACCCTGTCGGTTTCGATCTGCCTGAATTCAGCTCGAATGGCCCGGAGATCGAATCTGTAAATTAAACAATGTGATGCTCGTGATTTGAATTAGCTTTTCAACTCTCGATCTTCTTATTTCTCGGCGAGATTGTGTTACTGACCCAACGAATTTTTTTTCTAGGCAGTGCTAGATCGGAGTGTTCTTCGTTCGCTTAACATGGTGGTGAAGACCGACCGAATTCAGCTGCATGTCCCCGTTGGGCCACGAGTGTGGACGGACCTCTCTTGGGCTTTATGTAACCATCCGTGAGCCACACCATCCATAGAATTGCCACTTTGCCGGCCCTTCCGGAACTACGGTGTTTCGTGTGGGCTTGGGCCGCACGGGTTTACGACTTCCGTTGTGTTTTTGTTATTGCTGTTGGATAGTTTACCTGCAATTTTTTGGGTGGAGAAAAACGGAAACGCCCTGATAATTTGCGTGCTGACCGATGATACTATCTAACGGCTTCTACTCCCACTCGCATTTATAATCTGAGTCGAGATTAGACAGACTTCTTACCCATCTCGAGAAGCGAATGATCGATTTCATAAGCCTGCTAGAAGAAAACACAGCGCTGACTTCTGAAGTTCTGAAAAAGACGACCTCAGTGGTTGGTGGCGAGGTTGTTCGCCCGACCTGCCCAGAGCCGATTCCTAGAAAAATTGTTACCTCTCATATGTGAAGCCACAAGAGAACTGTAATGTGCCTGTCATCTACGGAGTCCGTAATAGTTCTCCTTGTAAGTCTGCATGGGGAGTTATGGATGTATGGGGAGTATAGCTCTACGCAGTCAAGAGTTTTAAAAATTAAAGACGACTAGCTACGATCAGAGCATTGAAGAGCAAACCTAACCACGCGGCATGCGGTATACTGGAGCAGTGAAGCCCAGACCTAACCATGGTAAGACTTGTCCGAGCTAAGTGCATGGTACAAACCTAACCGTGGAGCTTGTACTACTTGCTTAATAGAAGGAACTCACTAACGGATAGAGACCTGAGGTACACTGATACTGTTTTCTAAGATGACTTGGCCTTGTTTAGTTCCCGAATTTAGGAGTCAAACTTTGGTCTTTTAAGGTGCGTGCGTCACTATAGCATTTCGTTTGTATGTGTGAAAAATTATCCAAAAATTAATTAATTAGGCTCAAAATGTTCGTCTCGTAGAGTACAACAAAACTGTACAATTAGTTTTTGATTTTATCTCCATTTAGTACTCCATACATGTGCCGATATTTTGATGTGACGGAATTTTTTTTTTGCATAGTAAATTTTGGGGTGAAATTTGAGATCTAAACAAGGCGTTGGTTACTTGGACCACGTCCTAAACATGGGATCTCGTACGCTCTGCTTGCATCTTCCAGGATTTATGCCGACGTACGATCACCAGAAAGAGACGTTTCGATCGATCGGGCTCATTGCCCCATTGGCATTGCCACATGCCTCAACACACATATAGCACTAGCCCTTGTTTAAAACGTTGTAAATATGTAGTATTTCGTTTGTATTTGTGAATAATTGTTTAAATATTGATTAATTAGACTCAAAATGTTCGTCTCATAAAGTACAACAAAACTCTGTAATTAGTTTAGTTTTTGATTTTATCTACATTTACACGTGCCAACATTTTAATGTGATATGAATCTTTTTCTACCGTGGAATTTAAAGGTGGAATTTGTGAATTAAACGAGGGCTAGGGCTTCCTGGAATTGGGAGCCAAATTTTGGTCTATTGGAGTGCGTGCGCTACTATAACATTTCGTTTGTATGTGTGAAAAATTATCTAAAAATTGATTAATTAGGCTCAAAATGTTCGTCTCGGAGAGTACAACAAAACTGTACAATTAGTTTTTGATTTTATCTACATTTAATACTCAATGCATGCTATGACATTTTGATGTGATGGGAATCTTCTTTTTAACTAACGAATTTTAGGGTGAAATTTGGGATATAAACAAGGCCTACTTTTCATGGCCTTCACGGAGGAAGTACTCGAGTTTCCTCCGGATAGGTGAGCCACTGAATTCCATTCACAAACAGTTCGTGAAACAACCCCGGCAGCCGCCATTGATTTCTCCCTCTGAAGCCGGTCGAGCCCGTACAGGCCGATATAATGACAAGTGCCACATCCGTGTCGCTCGGGCACGCCGACGACGTGCAAGCGTGACAGATGGCTACCTCTGCGTCTATTGCCGGGCGCCCTGATCTGGCGCCGTGCCCGGCCTACTGCGCACTGCCTCCACGCTATAGCCACGGCGATGGCAGGTGAGGGCAAAGCAGTAAATTCATCGTCTGCATTCAAGGGGGAGGCTGGCGACGGACGGGCCGCCATTAACGCCGCACCTGCGCGCGTTGCGGGGCGAGGCGTGCTGCACAGAGACGTACGCCCCGTCACCGGTGGTGTGGTGAACCGCGATCGCGCCGCGTGCGCGCGCTCGTGGCGGCGGCGACGACACGGCGGCACGACCCGGCACATGGTCGTCACCTACTCAACTTTGATGCACTGGGGCTGGGCGCCTGGAAGAGTTCGCCGGCAGGGCATGGCGTTGCTGTCACTCGGTCTCGGCGGTGGCGCGTCGGTGGGTGGCTCAGCGTCTGGGTAGCAAGTCTGACTTTTTTTTTGAGAAACCGGGTTTTGTATTTCATTAATATTTCTGGTAGTTTACAACCCACTTACAAAGACACTCTTATGAAAAGAAAAAATTACATTCAGGTCCTTGTATTCTACGGCGATCCAGTCAGTCAGTGCTGATGGTGGGTACCAAGTCTGGCTGGATCGCCATAGTGTGAAGGATGTAACTTTGAAGGCCCATAGAGATGACATTACGGCCCATTTCCATTTGTCTTTGGAGCTGCAGTCCATTTGCTGCGACATGTGCACCATCCTGCCATGTGCAGAATGCAGATTTTAAACGCGAGCGAGAAGGCGCGACCTCTTGTTATATAGAGGCATAGTGGCCGGTAAGGAGCATAGGACACTAGTCACTACTTGATCTCCAACGAAAGCTTCAGCTGACTGGAGATGGCAAGGCCGGCTCTTGTGTTCGTGTGCTGCTGCCTGCTGCTGGCATCCGCCGCGGCTGCACGCGGTCTAGGCGACGGCGAGCCTCTCAGCGGCCGGAAGAATGCAGCGCGCCGTCTCCGCGAGGGCGAGCCTTTCGGCGGCCGGAAGAACCCCGCCGACCCGCACCATTCTCCCGGTTCGAACCGTCAGGCCTTCCAGTTTCTTCGATCTTACTTATCCCTTAACTGACACGGAGTCGATTAAACGCGCGTTCTGATGTGTGCGTGTTCTTCCCTTGCAGGCTCGCAGGGGACCACGCCCTGCTCGCCGGCGCCGCCACAGAGCGGTGGTGGAGCGTACAACCCGCCCTCGCCGTCCTCCGGCGTGTCCCCAACCACGCCTGGCGGCGGCGGCGGCGGCTACTACCCGCCCTCGCCGTCCGGCGGCACCACGCCGACCACCCCGTCGCCGGACATCGGCACCTCGCCGACCACGCCGACGACGCCCGGTGGCGGGGGGTACTACAACAACCCGCCGTCGCCGGACATCGGCACTGCCCCGACCACACCGACAACGCCTGGTGGTGGCGGTGGGTACGGTGCACCTCCGTCGCCGTCCAGCGACACCTCCCCCAGCACACCTGGCAGTGGAGGCTACGGTGCACCTCCTTCTCCGTGCAGCGGCACGTCCCCAAGCACGCCTGGCTGTGGCGGCGGGTACGGTGCTCCCCCCTCACCGTCCAGCGACACCTCTCCAAGCACGCCAGGCGGCGGCGGTGGGTACGGTGCGCCTCCTTCGCCGTGCAGCGGCACCTCCCCTAGCACGCCCGGCAGTGGTGGCGGGTATAGTGCGCCGCCTCCACCGTGCAGCGGCACCTCACCAAGTTCGCCTGGCAGTGGTGGCGGGTACGGCGCACCTCCTTCACCGTCCAGTGACACGTCCCCAAGCACACCTGGCACTGGCGGCGGGTACGGTGCGCCCCCTTCACCGTCCAGCGACACCTCCCCAAGCACGCCGGGCGGCAGTGGTGGGTACGGCGCGCCTCCTTCACCATGCAGCGGCACTTCCCCAAGCACTCCTGGTAGTGGTGGCGGGTACGGTGCGCCGGCTCCACCGTGCAGTGACACCTCCCCTACCCCAAGCACGCCTGGAAGTGGCGGTGGATATGGTGCGCCTCCTTCACCGTCCAGCGACACGTCCCCAACCACGCCCGGGGGCGGCGGGTACGGCGCTCCTCCTTCACCGTCCAGCGACACGTCCCCAACCACGCCCGGCGGCGGCGGGTACGGCGCTCCTCCTTCACCGTCCAGCGACACCTCCCCAAGCACGCCGGGCGGTGGCGGTGGGTACTACGGCCCCCCTTCGCCGTCATCTGACACCTCACCGACCACGCCGGGCGGCGGTGGCGGGTACGGTGCGCCTCCTTCGCCGTCCTCTGACACCTCACCGACAACTCCGGGCGGCAGCAGCGGTTGTCCTCCTCCGGCGTCCTCTGGCACGTCTCCGACCACACCGTCGGCACCCAGTGGCAGCTCCTACGGCCCCCCATCGCCGTTCAGCGACACTTCACCGACCACTCCTGGCGGAGGCGGCGGCTACTACGGCCCTCCGTCGCCGTCCTCGGACACTTCCCCAACCACACCCGGCGGCGGCGGCGGGTACTACGGCCCCCCCTCGCCATCCTCCGACACCTCCCCGACCACGCCGACGCCGTCCACACCTAGCGGCGGGTACTACAGCCCTCCTTCGCCGTCCAGCGACACCTCCCCCGGCATCACGCCGACCCCGGACGTGCCGCTGCCGCCTATCAGCACACCGCCGACGCCCTTCTCTCCGCTGACGCCAACGCCTACCACCCCGACGCCCTACGACCCCAACACCCCGCCCTTGACCGGGCCGTGCACGTACGTGACTCCCTAAACCTCAAAACCCCTCGTGCGCATGCACGAATTGCTGCAGCTGACTTGTGTATCGCTCCTGTCTTTGGCTCTAATTTGCAGCTACTGGATGACGCACCCGGGCTTGGTCTGGGGCCTGTTCGGCTTCTGGTGCCCGCTGGTGCGGCTGTTCGGCCCGAGCGCGGCGGTGCCGTTCGGGCACGACCTGACCGTGCCGGAGGCGCTGGCGAACACGCGCCAGGACGGCGTTGGCGCGCTGTTCCGCGAGGGCACGGCGTCGCTGCTCAACTCCATGGTGAACAGCAGGTTCGCCTTCACCACGCAGGAGGTGAAGGACGCGTTCGGCGCGGCGCTCAGCTCCGGCGACGACGGCGCCGCCGCGGCGCAGGCACAGCTCTTCAAGAAGGCAAACGAGGGGCATGTCAAGCAGCGTTAGGCGGCCGTATATGTCCCGTACTCCCGTAGCAGGCATGCAATGTAATGGGAGTGCTACAGTGTGCGAGCATGGAGGTGGTTTTGTTCGGGATCGAAATCCTTCCCCGCACGCTTGAGAGAGTTTGCTTGTATTAGGTGTGCATATTGTCTTTAGTGGACGAGTGCCTCTGTTGCTCTCGTACTCTGAAGTTGTGATCTTTTACTTTGGCGTAAAATGGGAGTGTAATATTAAAAAACTTTTGTGTCTACTCGTCCCTTTAATATTTAAGTAAATTATATTCACTATATACAATAACGTGGTAGTTAGGTTTAGATTGCAACAACTTATAAAGTACACACTTTAGTGCAAGTACAATATTTTGTAAAATATTTAAATTATAGTTGGCAGTAACCATCCAATTGTGGATGCTGAGGCTGTCCGCACCGGTCCCCGGTAAACACTCCTCCAGGAACGTTTACTGGGATGAAGTGCTGCACCGGGGCCCGGGATAGGCCACGGTAAAATCCCGGAGACCCCGGTCTCCGCCATTCCTGGCGGGATTGGGGAGCCCCGCTACGACCGACGTGGCGTGGGCCCTGCGCGGAATCCCAACCGTCTGGGTGCCCGTGCGCTGCTGCCGCCGCCCGCCGAAGCCGCGAGGCCCTCCCGCGCCGCCGCTCTGGGCCGCGGCCGCCCGAAGCCCCCCGTCGCCGGCGCGGCCACCCGAAGCCGCCCCTCCCCTCCAGCACCGCCGCTCCAGGCCGCCCGTCGGCCGCGAGCAACAAGAGGGGAAGACGAATATCCCGGAGTCCCCGACGCGGCGGCGGCGATGGATCCCCTCTCCGCGCTCCGCGACTACGCCGCCCGCTCGTCTCCCTCCTCGACGCCCCGACGGCGGAGAAGACGAAGACGCGTCCATGGGAGTCCCCGACGCGGCGCTCGCCCCACCACCCGCCCGCCGCCGCGCTCCGCCCACCCCCGCGCTGGCCCGCTTGCGCACTGGGCACCGTCGCCCCCCGCGCTGTCCTTGGATGCTGGCCGCCCGCCGTGCCTTCCTTCTGCGGCCAGAGGGAGGGAGGGGACGGGGCGGAGTTGACGGCGAGGGAGAGAGGGAGAGGCGCGGGGAGGGGAGGCGGCCGGGCCGGGAGGCGAGGCGTCGGGGCGGTGTGGGAGGGGAGGCGAGGCGGTGTGGGAGGGGAGGGGGCAGCGGGGGAGAGGAATTCGAGGGAGAGGGGCGGCAAGGGGAGAAGAAAGAGAGAGAAGTGAGGTGAGAGAGTAAAAAAAGAATAAAATATGCGGTAGTTAGTATAGAGGGGAGATGAATGCGGGAGAAATTAGGATATAGGGAGGAATCTCGATGACTAGGATAAAATATTCTTTTTAGGGGAAGGAAATAGAGGAACGTGAGTGCGGAGAGCCTAAGGCCAGATTTATTTCCTTATTCTAAAAAATTTAAATTATAGTACAATAATTTAGCACGTGGGTACAGTGTAAAGTGCTCCGTTTGTGATGCGCTCGTCTTCCAAGATCGAATACACGAGGTTCTTGGGAAAAAGGAGATTCTACAAAGACGACCATGCATGGCTCGTGAAACAGGGCAGTCGAAGGACTGTTGCTACACGTAAGCGGTCTAATAGATCATCTCATGCAGTGCCATATAGGATTTGTGCTGATGTGGATGAGAGAGCGAGGTGAGAGAAAGTAACTAAATTTTAGGACTATGAGACAACTCCCGCACTATTGTACTAGATCGTCTCATGCAGTGCCACATAGGATTTTTGCTGATGTGGAGGAGAGAGAGCGAGGTGAGAGAAGGTAGCTAAATTTTAGAACTATGAGACAACTCCCGCACTATTGTACTGGATCGTCTCATGCAGTGTCACATAGGATTTTTGCTGATGTGGAGGAGAGAGAGCGAGGTGAGAGAAGGTAGCTAAATTTTAGGACTATGAGAACCCCCACTATTGTACGAGTTTTGTTACCATGCAACTAACAATATTTCTTTATTTTCCCGTAAATTAAGGGATATTGTATTACTACGAGACAACAAAAACAACAATCTATTGTATAGGTTGTCTCATAAGCCGACTCAAGATTACATGTTACTGCATGAGACCGTCTATCAGACGGCACCAATGTACGTGCCCTAAGGGCAGGTACATCAACGGTCTGATAGATCATCTCATACAGTGCCACGTAGGATGCAGGTACATCAACGGTCTGATAGGTCATCTCATACAGTGCCACGTAGGATTTTTGCTAACTTGGAGGAGGGAGAGCGAGGTGAGAGAATGATGCCGTTGTTTCGCGAAACCACTACCTTATAAGCTAAAATTTAGGATTATGAGACAACTCTTTCACCATTGTACGAGTTTTGTTGCTATACAACTAATAATATTTCTTTATTTTTCCATAAATTAAGAGATTTTGTATTGCTATGAGACAACTAAAATAATCTATTGTATATGTTGTCTGATAAATTATCTCAGCATTACATGTAGCTGCATGAGACCGCTTATTAGATGACATCAATGTACTTGCCCTAAAATACCTACGAACGATGCAGTCAGCAGAAGTCGCCGTGATGGAGATGCTCATTTGGAGTCTAGCAAATGGGACGTAGTCCTCTTCGCTCGACCTGAAGGGCATGGAGTGCTGGAGTAGTCCCATAGGCTGTAGCGGCCGCATTGTTTAGGCCATAAGGGGCTCGATCCGAGTGGTTTTCCCAGCCGGAGGCTGCTAGAAAAGCGGCTTTCGGGAGAGATGCAATTTGCTAGGTCGATGGTGACCCTCTCCCATGGGGAAGATCACTGCATCCATCCATGGGCGGCGGCCACTGCCTGGCTCAGTCTTGTAGCAGGCACACTTGGTTTGGTCAGGGGCTCGGCTCGGTGGTGATGCAGCAAGGTGGGGAAAGGGGGGGTTAGCTTGGATTCGGGTGCTGGGAGGGACAGGGGAGTGGGGTTCTCACCAATGCGATGACGACAAGGGTTGGACGGCGACCAAGGACTGTCCATTGATGACAAAACAACCGTACTCAAGGAAGACGATCATTGTAGCGGTGTTCCAATGTCGATCTCATGATGGCAACTTCGCAGCAGCATAGACCATGATGATACGCATGTTGTGGAGGTGGCCATCTTCACCGGGGATGTTGGGGTTCGCCGGAGTTGGGGAAGATGACCGGAGTGATGATGTTGATGTGCTTGGATCAGACAACGAAGAGGCAAAACGAAATCGTGATAACGAGGGCTCTTCATTTCAGCACACAGGGCAGTGAGGGAGGCAAAGATTTGGGGAGGGCGGCCATGCCTAGTGGTTCTGTTCTATCTGTTTTTCTTCTGTTTTCACATGAGGATGGAGGTAATCATAAAGAACATGACTGTAGGGATGGATAAGGGGTAAAAGGGGCTGCAGATGGTTAGGGCACTCCATTTTATAGGCAAGGGAGGGGCAGGGGCGGACCCAGGAACTGACTGGGGGGGGGGGGGGCTAATCTAAGGTTAATTAAAGTTCCAAGTGCTTTTGCACCTTTATATGTGTATAACTTCTCTTGGATCTTTATTGAATCTTTGGCTTGGACTAGGGCTGCAGCCTGGGCAGCCCGGGGTTTGGATCCACCACTGGGGAGGGGGAATGTGAAGAGAAGAGGGCAGCCATGGCCGACCTTTTTTTTGTCGTGCAATCAAAGAGAGTAACAGATGTATGAGCCATGGTCTGCCGTTTTTTGCATGAGGGAGGGGAGGGGGCGGCATTCTGGTGGAGTGTTGCGTCACAGGGGAGGACAGTGCACTGGGGAGGGGGTCGATGTGGTAGGAGGGTGCGACACATAGGGAGCGGTCGGTCTTTCTTTTGGGAAATTTGTCTATAGGACATTGCCAAAGTGCGGTTTTGTACGGAGCACATCATCAAAATTGATTTTGTTTTCAGCACACTCCAAAAATGTTCTTTGGTCCACGAGACACTACATCGAATAAAGCAATCAGTTCCTACTAAGATGTCATGTAAAAAGTCCGCTTTACCCTTTGTTGGGGCCTCTCGTATCTCTTTTTTTTTGGAAAGGATGGCCTCTTGTATCTCTCTGCAAGGCTGACTGACGGGAATAGAGGAGGAAGAGGAGAGGAGAGGAGGAAGATGATAGGTGGGCCATGACGGAGGGTAAAATGGTCATTTTACTCATCCTCTCACCTGGAAATTACTAATTTAGTTCTTGCGATGTGTTGTAGACCATGATGCGCTTTGGCAGTGTGATAAAGACAAAATTAACTTTGCCGATGTGCTATGTACAAAACCACATTTTCATGATGTCCCAGGGACAAATTTCCCCCTTTTTTTTGGCCGTGGCAGAGGAGGGGGTGTCGGCCAACAGGGAGGGGTTGCATGGTGGGGGAAGGGGGAGAAGAGGGGTGGGTTGGGCTAGCATGAGCCTGCATAGATTTGTATGATGCACAAGTATAACGGTCTGGCATGGTTTAGGATCTACACAACCAAGCTATACCCAAAGTCGAAACCTAATCTAGTTTTCAAAATATTTTGAAATCATTTTATCGCGCAATAAACACTATGCATGTCGCCGTGAATGCGACAAACAACTTCATATATCCTATATTCATTTAATTTGTAGAAAATAAATTTATTTATTTCTAAATATTTGCATGCACTTTCTAATTAACTCTAACATTTTAGAAAATTTTTAAATCCTAAAAGTTATAAAACTAGGGTGTTACAAACCTCTACCCCTATTAATAGAAATCTCGTCAAGAAAAGACTAGCAAGAATGCAAGGGTGGTGAGGTTATTTTTATGAGGAATAGTTTCTATGGATGTTCTCATTTGTGTGCTTCACTGGAAATGAACCACAATGGCATCCTAGAGTATACGGCTTCATTTAGATGGAATCTCCTGATGTCCTTATCATGGACAGAATAAAGAAGGGCAATGCATGGAAAAGGGAAACACTGACCCTCAAGGATAGAAGAAAAAGAAACCCATTACCTATCTATGCTTATATAATAAACTGATGTTATTGCGGACAAAAGTCCCACAACACATCAACACTCATTACAAAGAGTCAAATCAAACATTGCATAATAACAAGCATACAACTACACACAACCTCACACTAACATGACACAAGTCCTTATGAGAGCACACTATCAAGCATAATCCTTAACAGTCGATCTAACAATAAGAGAAGATTGGGTGAAACCTATTAATTCAAAAACCTAAAACTACTAAGGGCTTAGGTTTCTTGTAGACACTCTTGCAATCCTCGATGTTGTTGGTGAAGCTCTCTCTTGACAAAGGGACCTCATCTTCAGACTTGAGGATCTTCAAGTTGATGATGACATGTTATGTAGAGTCTTCTAAAGCATCTTCTCTTGATCTTCAGAGGAGGGTTGGGTTAACAACTAAAGATTTTGAATAAGGAAGGAATAAGAAATTTATTTACTCGAAATAGCAGCACAGATGAGCTCATAGTGCAAAAAGACGGACAAAAAGTCAAGGAGGTGACTATTTTCAAATCAAGTTGAAAATATGACCTTAGAGGCAACCATTTTTACCTAGGATTATGCACTACGGTCGATATAACTCTTGTACTACTTCTGCCATGCACAATTTTAAGGACAAAACCGAACGCCGCGTTTATGCATGCCTAGGATAAAAATCCATGCATAAAGTGACTTCATTGGTGAATATCATAACAATATCAATTACAAAGTGTATTATTTACAAAATGAACAGAGTCTTAGAGAAAATCACACAGCGGAAAGACAAATCGCAACAGAAGGCTCCAAAATCCACATGAAGTTGACCGGGGGCGCGTCAGCCTAGATCACCAAGTCTTCATTTATGGTGTAGCAACTCCTTCTTCTTCATTCTAACATAACAGAGTCTATAGCAAGTGTAAGTGCACTTATGGTTGTCACTTAGTAAGTGGGAGGGAGAAAATGACATGAAGGCTTGAACAAAAGGCTTTATTTAGTGGACTACAAGGCTTAAGTTTTAGTTGGTCATATTTTAATGAAGCACCTACCGTCCATAGAAGGCAAGGGAGGCAAATGACTCATTGTTCTAGTCTGATTATGTTGTGGGCTCTTACTAAACTCTACCCTTACTTAAGAGTATATATACGAAGGCGCACCATTATTGTAAGATATTGATTTGAGAAATAAATAGAAGTTCCACCTATAATGTGTCTTGTATAGTTTCTACTTGTGTTCTTATGCTTGTCGTGAGAGGCGAGAGAGGGAGAAGATCCAACTGTTGACAACGTTTTTCACAACAAAAGGATATGTTGGAATTGCTCTAAGCCTATTTCACTTGCATTCTTCCCTCATCTTTGAAAAGAAGGTATGTAACTTTACCTTTAGCCCCCAGTCTATTGATTCACTTTATTGTTTCTAGTGAATGAGGTACTTGAACATGTAACCAATCCCCGAATACTTCTGATAGGTCGCACATGAATACTTCAGTGAGAATTCCTCCAAGGAGAGGGATGATTCTTCCATTCGAACACCTCTCCGGCTCTCCATGTGCTTCAATGAGAAAAAGAAAACTATGTTGATAAGCCTGCAGTATGTTGCATTCGTTGCCTGTCCATTTTTTTGAAGCTGCATTCCCATGTCATCGCCCAATATTATATAAATGGCCAATAGCTTTCCATATAGTTAAATACTCACTCCAATTGCAAATGTAACTCATTTTGGGGTATGTGTTGGACAATTAAGTAGACCACATTTAATCTTAAAAAGCTGATCTGATGAGTATGAATATCATCATGGTGTTGTTTTCAAAGAATAACCATTTTGCATTGGTTGCATTTATCAACTAATGCATGAATCCGTGTTAGGTGTGTAGAGACTTTGTAATAATGTCACTATCTGAGTTAACATATTTCCTACAAAAGTTCTAGATTAACTTGCAATAGTGCATGGATTCTGTTAGTCACTTGATTGTGAGGATGCATATATATCTTCCTAAACATGATATGTTATGTAAGAGCAACTCCAACATATCCCTTTTCCCCTTTTCCTTTTTTCTTGCTATAGGGGAATCCCCTTTCAAATTTTCAGGATATTGGGGAGAGTTGCTCCAGCAGATCCTTTTTCTTCATTCCCCTTTCTTTTTCCCTGACAAGTGGGCCCCACGAACCAGTGTCTAATTCTCTCTCTTCTTTCCCTCTGTCTCTATACGACGGACGCGGGCGGCAGCACGAGCGACGAGGACGGCCGGCGGCCAGCGGGCGGGCGGCGGGAGGCCGACGAGCGGCAAGTGGCCGGCGCGCGTTAATTGGCCAGCGCGACGCAGGCGAGCAGCGGGTGGGGGCGCTGCTGTCAGAACCCGGACGCTGCGTGCGACGGGCTCGCCGGCTCCCGGCCGAGCGACGGGCCGGGCGATGCGCCCTGGCACCTGGGCTTGCGGCGGGCTCGCCGGCGTCGGGCCGGGTGGCGAGGGCCGGCACACAGCTGGGCGCGGCTCGCCGGCGGGTCGTGGGCGACCGACGGGGAGGATGCAGTAAGGGCAGTTGGGAGGGAGGGAGAGAGAGAGGAGAAGAGGAAGGAAAGGGGATTGAGAAAAAGATGAGTTGATTGAGAAAAGAAAGGGGAGATGAATGGTGATAAAGGAGATTGAGAAAAAATAAAGGGAAATGGGATTGTGAAAGGGGATCTGTTGGAGCTGTATTTTTTGCTCTCAATCCCCTTTAACCAGAAATATAGGGAAAGGGGAGAGGAAAAGGGGAACTGTTGGAGTTGCTCTAAGGAGTTAGGACATTCTTTTGTCCACTATAGTGGTTATTCCATAATCTTTAATCTCATTTGCAAGTTGTGTAGTATATGTAGGGAGGTGAAGAGTCAAGGAGTATATTGTAAATAGATTTTTAGGTGAGCTTAGTGGATTAAAGTGGGTTTACATTTGTGTAAGATATTCATGGATATAGGGATGAAGTTATGGAATTGCTTGAGCTTTTTCACAAAAAAAAGAATTGCTTGAGCTTAATGGTCTCAAGGATATTATTGTGGCTCTCCCTAGTGTGAATGGGCTCTCAACAGAACAAAGAAATAGATTAACAATTGTTGTTGAGCTTGTGGCAAACCCCTCAGTTATCTTCATGGATTAACCAATTTCAGGTCTTGATGCAAGGGCTGCTGCAATTATTATGAGAACTGTCCGGAACACTATAAATACAGGAAGAGTCGTTGTCTGCAACATCCATCAACCAAGTATTGACATTTTTGAAGCTTTAGATGAGGTAATGCAATTGCAACTTGTGCTTTAGTCTTTGTTTTATCATATATCATGCAGCCATTTTTAATGAAAAGAGCAGGCTACATTATATTTTCTGAGCCACTGGGCAGGAAGTCGCATAAAGTTGTGTGATCTGATATTCATACTACTTACAAATTGCATAACTTTTAGTTTCCTATCACCTTGTGTTACCCTGCAACCGATTGTGCAATAATAAGGATACATTTGATCATTATCTTATTGTAAAACTCTTTCTTTATATAAAATCTGTTTATCCTTGTACCAAACCAGGCAATTCATAGAGTCCCAAAGATCAAAGAGGGGTGCAAGTGCAACCCTGCTACATGGATGTTGGATGTAAGCTTTGCTGCTACAGAGTTTTAGTTGAAGATTGATTTTGCAGAACATTAACAAGTCATCAACTGTGTACCATTAACTGCAGAACCCCTTTAACTTCTTGGCTAGCTAGTCTCACTGTCTGACGAGTGTCATGGAGATGAAACTACTCTCTCATCTCATGAAACTCCTCCTCCTCTCCTCTCTTAATGACCCTACCACGTCAGCGAATTTGTGGATGTGTCATAGAATTTAATGTCTATAAAACTTCTTATGAAATCTCCATTGTTATTGTCCTTAGTTTAAATATACGTTTGGCCTACTTTTATTTTTTTAAAAACAAGAATGTGTAGGAGAAACCACGTGCCATTGATTTTATGGACATTGGGACTTCAACTACATAACTCAAAACTAGCTTCGTGGGTGTATCCATCAGTAGTGCAGGCAGCATTGCATCATCAACATTTGCTAGTGATACACCACTCTGCCTCGAACTACTGCAACTCATGCTTGAATAGACCTGCCTCTTTCTGCTGTTTAAAACAAACGGGACGGGGAGGAGCAGACGGTTGCAGGGTTGGTCGTAAGATGTATTTTTATCATTCTACTCCCTACGTTCTATGAAAAGTGCAATTTTAAAATAAAAAATCTTACAAAATAATGCAATTCCCTTGAAGATAATTATCTGTATGCACCAACAATCTCAATTCCTAAATTAGTGGGATTGAGAGGGTAGCATGCTCCTTTGCCAACGATATTAATATGACTGAAAAAATTAGAATTGTACTAAGGTGCCGTTTGGATGTAGATATTGGAGCTTGGAATTCGGAATTTGTATTAGATGCACTCAATACCAGTTGTTTGGATGGTTTAGAAATTGGCATTGGAAACTACCTCCAATACCAAGCGGTACTGGAGCAACTACCGCACTGCCCCTCGCAATGCCGACCCTTTTACCTCCGTATTCCACCGAATCGTCATCTCCCCGCAGCCCGCAGGCCCGTCCCGCATCTGTGCGTATCTCTCCCGTACCTCTTCGCAGCGCCGCTCCCCTCCACGGTGCCGCTCCCCTCCGCGGAGCTTCGCCACTGTGCCGGCGTGCCCCTCCTGCTCCCCTACGCCGGCGTGCCCCTCTCCTTCCGATCTCATGCGTGCCCCTCTCCTTCCCGCCTCTCTTGCGCGCCCTTCCCCCTCTCCTGCGCGGCTGCGCCCCTCCGGCGTGATGCGAGGACGGCGTGGAGGAGATGGGAACGCGCGGATGGGGCCTGTGATGGCGACGCGAGGACGGGGCGGAGGAGGTGCTGAAGGAGGGCGGCACGGATCTGGTGCAGGGAGCTTGGGCCTTTGGCTCGGCGGAGGAGCTCTGGCCTTCGATTTGTAGGAGGACAGGGAGCTTCGGTGGCGCCATGAACCCTGAGCTTGGACCAGCAGCGACGGTGGGGTTGGCGTCACCGTCGTCGGCGCCATGACCTGCTCGCCGGAGATGAAGGATGCGGCGGATTTTGCTGGTGAACAAATTTCAATTCCATTCTTGTGCACGTCCAAACAAGAATTGAATTGTATTGCTTCCTATGATTCCAAAAGGCAATGCAATGGTTATCCAAACAATAGAATTGAATTGTGGCCAATTTCAATATCATGGCTGATTTGGTATTGGACCTAATTCAATGCCATGGCCTCCAATATAGACATCCAAACGAAGCCTAAACTTTTCATGGGGCGGAGGGAGAAGTTATTAACTTTTGCTTCACATTCATCTTTATTTCATCTTGAATGTGTATTACAGAATCAATAACTGCTTGTTATTTGGTGCAGGAAGATTTCAACAGATCTTTCGATCATCATTGTATCAATCTTATTTCTGTTGCATTTGTTGGTTAGAAAATTGTGTAACTGCTCAACCTGTTATTGCTGTGGAAAAAGACTGTTTAGAGAGAGTGTGCAGCCGAAATGTATTAAGCTAAACCCCCTATGCTCTCTCACAGGTCGGATATATTAACTAGCAATTCAACTTGAACTCAAAAAATGCATTTAAGGTATGCCGAGTATGATGTACTAGTCCAGGACCTCATATATAAATTTAAGAATGGATAGATTACATAGTTAAATTATGGCTACACTATGGTACACAAATAATCTTCTTGCAGCATCACTTGTGTTTTCACGTGTGGCGAGGAGCTCACAAAGTGAGGACGCAGCTGGCGTTTAGGACAATGGAGGGCCGAACAGGCTATATCACGAAAGTTTGCCTTCGGCCAAATAATGCTGAGTTTTAACAATATTCTATACATATTATATATCTCTAGTGCCCATTTTATGGATGGCATCTGATGGATTAGGTGCAATATTTCAAAAATACCATATGCCAACTCATGCCAAATAAACTAAGAGAGAAGAAATAGACGTAACCTATACGCACACCTGCACAACCCATCGTATCCCTTTCACATTCCGTTTACCAATCCAAAGAATTTCACTGCTCAGCATAAAATGCTCTGCTGGCCGCTGCAGTTTGAGATCTGCTGCCGCCATTACTTCTGTCTCACACTCTTAGTACAATACTACGCAATGACATCTCAGCAGATCAAAACATAAAGTTAATTTAAATTTTACTGATAACTTGTAAAGTTGTGACTCATTCGAGAATACATAGTAACCAGAGAAAAAAAGGGCATTCTGGATTCACAATCAAACAGAAGTTTGCTGAACAAATTTCAACCTTCAGGATGTTGTACTATATATGGAATCACTCCAATATCTCGGGCAATTCCTATCTTCTTTCTGATATAATGCACATAGAACTTGGGTTTTGCTCTCTGGCAAGAAAAAAAGAAATGAATTTCCCTTCAGTAAACTAAATTATCTCTAAAATAATCATGCAAATACAATAATGCAATTTTGAAGCACCGTACCAGCTGTTTAACTGCCTCAGCAATCAACTCCTGAGCCTTCTCATCTGCAACCTGAACACATGCAAGCGAGGTATCAAATGTAACATATCGCTGTGAACCCCACATGAATGTCAGCTACACAAGAAACTACTTACTTCCCCAATAATGCCTCCACTGCAAGTATAAAACTGAAAAGGAAAAGATGAAAAGAGATAAGCACAGAAAAACAATAGGATTGTTGCATAAATCAATTCGCAAAGTATTAATAAAGAGAAAAAGCTGACCTCCTTTTCCATTTTGGAGCAGTCAGTATCCAGTGCATATTTCATTCTAGGTTGGCGTAGCGGAAACTTGTTTAATTTATAAACTTCATCCAAAGCGTCTCTAAAACACTTCTGAAAAGCATTTAACAAAAAATAGCATTTATTACTATGGTGTATAATCACAAGCAATTACATTGCAGAGATAGTTGTGTGAACGACTGATATAAAAACAAAACAAGTATTAACCTTTTCCTTAGTTATTCGCTGCCAGATCTCAAAATAGACACCATCTAACTCCTTGTGCCAACAAACATCAAAACTCATGTCATCCAGAAATTCCTGAATTGAAAATTTTGCGATTGTTAGATACAAGCCACCACCAAGTCTGAATTAGCTAGTGAGCAGAGTCGTACATGATAACCATTAGAAGCTAAACTCCACGTTATCTTTGGAAAACGAGTAGCAATCTTCGTTGCTTGGTAAGCTCCTCTTGTGAATATTCTCTGCCACTAAACAACAAAACTTTTCATACTGCCGCAAGATATAGTCACTGTTATTCCAAACTATTTGTATAGACACACTTACCTTAACAGGTGACAGCTTAAGAGGTGAAAGCTTAATGGCTACATAATCTTCCATCCACTATCTCAACATAATAAAAAACTTGTTAGTCCCCCAAAATACTGTCCAAGGTACTGCCTGCATCATCTGAGTTTATCTTGTATGATGCATACCTCAAGTTTTTCTGCTAATTCTTCACAGTAATTGACATATTCGTTCTCAATCTCATAGCTATGGAAATAGCTGCGGTACTCATCCCATTTGACATACTCAAAATCACACTAAATTTTTTTAACAAAAAAGTGAGACAAAAGTTTAGAAACCTTATTGAATTATACAAACTATATATCATTTACATATATTTTATCTAAAGCAAGATTTATTAACATAGCAAAAGAAACGCACCAGTATTCATCAAAAAATGGTGCAAACTTTTGATGATTTGATTAAGAGGCATTCTTAAACTCTACCATTTGACAGACAATACAGTTGAATAAAAAAATGCATCACAGGTATATAAACTAGCGAGGTGGGTGCAAATAAGTTTAACATAGAAAATGGACTTAATTAGGTCATTAAACCTGCAAACTGTTTACAGAGGTCCAAGAAATGGCTTTCCAGACAACGCTATCATAGCATAATGGTTAACTCCCCACATGAGGAAGCTGCTGCCTGCTGGCCAGCGTTCACTCCCCTCTTGCTTCCTTGCATTGTCACTACACATATCACTGTTCCGTGCTGCTCCGTGAAACAGCAGTTGTTTGAAGCATGCATGGGAGTAGGACTGTATGAAGCCTAGGTTATAGAGAAGAAAGGACAAGTGGCATGAGAGGCCTAGGCTGCTATGTTAAATTGTTGTTACCTGCAACTAGTGGGAAGAGAATATATGAATATAACGTTGCTGGTTGCTAGTTACTTCAAGCTTCAAGGTTTGCAGCGCAAACATGAGGGATCACAGAAGCAATTTATTGTAATTAAAAAGGAGCACTATCGATGGATTGACACTGAATGTTCCCTCTCCCCTAATGTTTCCTTTCCACACTCTGCCACTAACGATGCAGATGATCCCTCCCCATGTGCAATCTATCTTCGCACACCACACTCTGTTCATTGCTTCTACTCCCAGCGCACGAGCATATAAATTTTTGCCCCCAGATCCATGCTCCTTTTGATTCTATTGTCTTTTATGCGTGCATGCATGCATGTCGAGTGGATGATATTCGGTGGAGTTGGTGCAGTGACACAGCCATGGTCCAAACCAACTAGTAGCAAGCTTAAGCCACCAACATTTCCTTATCTTTGAATGGAAAACAAATTAAAACCACCTTTTAAGTATACACGTTCTGGGCCTACATGTTCAGTTGCAAGTTCATGAACCTTTTTTCCACCTATATGTCACTGACCTCTACAGTATTTATTCACATTGAAGTATTAGTGTGATCATAATTACTAGATACTATTAGACTATATTAACAATATGAAAATAAATGAAAAATTGCAGTACTACTTATGCATTGATACGAAAATACCTGATTTTGAGGAACAATTCGTTGGTAATCATCCAAGGAAGCAAGACAGTAGGAATCTGGGTGGAATGACCAGTCTAGTGTGCCATCTTTCTCAAAGTTTTTAAAAAACTCTTGTTCCTCAAGAAAGCACAGCAACTTTGAACGATCACAATCCTTCTTGAGAAGTTTTGCATCTTCACCCTGCAATGACATTATTAAATGCAAATGGGAAGTTAGCAAAACCTGCATAAGTAGGGTAGAACGAGTAATGTGAATGAAAGGTAATGCCAAAAAAGACTGTAGACAGAACCTTTGCATATTTGAGACGATAGAGTGCAAGACGAATATCAAGATCCACAAGTTGAGTATCATGCAGTTTAGTGGAAGTGTCAACATAAGGAGGCTGACATGGCAGATTTCCAAGGTAAACAAGATACTGATCATGGCTAATTTCCTCTCCCAAGCCAAGTTGATTCAGCTGTTGAATTGTTTGGTCTGCTTCATCTGCCTCTTTTTCTGTCGAAGAGCAAGTTCATTCAACTCTTGAATTGTGCAGTCCATTTCATCTGCACCTTTATTCTCTCTAAGAGCTTGAGGCCCACGGTTCTTCTGCAGAAAGCTCGTACCGGCTTTCATCTTCACATGGCACTTCTGTGACATCTCGCTGGAGCTGGTACCCCCTTTCACCATTGCGAGGCACTTCTGCGACATCTCTCTGCTGGAGATAGTTCTCCCTTTTGCCGTTACACAGCACTCCTGCGAGCTCATGCCCCCTTTCACCATAGCGCGACACTTCTGCGACATCTCTTTGCTCGAGCTCATACCCAATTTCACCATGGACGGGTTCTCTTGCGGCACCTCTCTACCTGAGCTT
This sequence comes from Echinochloa phyllopogon, assembly GCA_033239725.1. Lineage (NCBI taxonomy): Eukaryota > Viridiplantae > Streptophyta > Magnoliopsida > Poales > Poaceae > Echinochloa > Echinochloa phyllopogon. The sequence continues at coordinate 49,322,405 of BTCW01000014.1, forward strand.
GTACCAGCCCTCCTCACCCCCACTGTACTCGAGCTCATACCAGCCTTGTCCTTTGGAGCGCGATGGGTGCCGTCGGTATTGCTGATGGATAAAGCTTGAACTCCGGTGCCGAGCTCCTGGCTATCAGGCCGATCTCGTCGAGGGCGAAAAGATCCCTTCGTCTCCGCCCCGTTAGGGCGAGAAGATCCACTCGTCTCCGCCCCGTGAGGGCGAGAGGGGACCCAATCAGAGCGATGGGATCCCCTCGTCACCACTCCGTGCTCCTCCTCCGCGCGGTGCTTCGGCATCGGCGGCGGCGGCGGCGGCATCGAAGCCCTAATTCAGTGACGGAGATCGACCCCTTTACTCTGACGTCGTCGCGATATGCAATTGGAATAAGGCGGATGCGGTTCGAGGAAAGCGGTGGAGCCGTGGAGGAGATAGGCGGCGGCGGCGGCCAGAGGCCTGCGGGCGGAGGAGCGGAGAGGCTGTCGCCGCTGCGGGAGTCCACGCGCCGTCGTCGCCCCTCGCCGCCTGCGGAGGGTGGAGAGGACTGCGGACGGAGGAGCGGAGAGGCTGTCGCCGCTGCGGGAGTCCACGCGCCGTCGTCGCCCCTCGCCGCCTGCGGAGGGCGGAGAGGACTGCGAGCGGAGGAAGAGGAGAGGCCGTCGCCGCCTGCGGGAGGAGGCGGAGTGAAGAGGGCAGACGGGCGCGGCGATGGCGCGAGGGAAGGAAATTTTCGCGACGGTCTTGCCTGCGCCGGAGGAGTAAAGATTCAAAACTTTTGACGATCTAGCTACATTCGACGAACCTATTTGTTATTAAAACACTCTTTTTAATGATCCTATCTGTTAGGTTTTTTCCGTTAAATTTTTAATAACCGATAGATCCATCGGTCACTGAAATACTGACACTTCCCCTCCCTTATCTATATATAGTATGAAATCATCGAATTCGTAACCAACACGGTTTTCGACCAAATACGTTCTAGCTACTCTATACTATAAAGATTTAGTTTTTTTGAAAAATACTTCTCACCTAAATAATTTCTACGCACCCTTCGTAGATGACCCACGTATCAGGTCTAACGATAGAAAAGACGTGAAAGTTTTCACAAACAAGAAAAAAATATTTTCTAGAGAGTTTGTGACGTTTTGACATTACTTTTCTCACCGTAGAATTTCTTTACCCACCCCCACATATCCACCAACCAAATAGTGTAGAATAACCTCCGTAGTAAGTAGCACGCGCGACACGTGAGGGCATATTTGCTAGTCTATATCTACAAAGATGCAAACTTTTGACAATCGAAAAACCTACCAATTATTAAAACACTACCCCTCCTAGCGCCCCCCCACCGGTCATGACTTTTTTCGTCAAACCCTCAACCTCCATTGTTTTTAACCAACACGATTTTCGGCCAACTATGTATTATGCAATCTTATTTTCTATTAAACATGCGACAAGCACATGCGTTCTTGCTAATTAATATTTAGTGATTTTATAATATTTTATTAAAAGTTACAATTTTAAAATAGTAAATTTTGAATGTTTCATGTATTATTGAAACAGTTGCAATATTAATGACATATTTAAAAATTAAATATCGCTAAAACAAACAGAATTAGCCAATTGAAAAAGAAAGGAACAGCATATCAAATCAACTATTAAAACATATAGAACACACTTTTCGAATATCTTAAAACACATGCTGCAACACAAGTCGCTCATCAAATATCCTAAAAATAACCAAGACAACATTGTGGATCAGCCCCTTGTAGCATCTTAAAACAACTAACACAATATCAATAGTCAATAGAAATTGCTACCTTAACATCATCATGTGACTATATATATCAATAAAAACATGTAAAAAAAATTGCCGCAACATTAGTCTATGGGGTTGGAGCGTTACTTGCTTTGCACAATTTTCTCTTCAACATTGTTATTGGGATTGGAGCATCCAAATTTTGGTTGGAGGCATTGGACGTCCTAACCCAGGCATTATCAATTGGCGATTGGGGACGCAGTGGGGCCACATAGACTGAGAAATTTGGATTTTTACACTTAATTTATAGTGCTTCGCAAGTTAGACATCGTTAATATAGGCTTCACAAAATTGACACATCGGAACACCTTGATTTCCTTGCCATTGTGACTTTTTAATTGATTTTGTAAGTTATTTTTCCATTTATAAGCTGATGAAATGACCGTATTGCAGTTGCACGTTTATAGAACCTCAATTCACACGGCTTCCTCTCTCATTGCAAGTCCTCCCAACCTACACCCGTGAGAGCCTATGTATGCCTTGTTGAGCCTTGTACCCTACCACGGGCTGAGGCGAGAAGGCAGCGGCGCATGGTGAGGCGTCTCCGACACACTGCCACCAACGTTGCTGAGGTATGCATTATGTTGTTGCCTATGCATGTTGATAGCTTGGAATACTTTGTATGGGGGACGTTGGTCGGCAGAATTCTCGACTCTGATCTTTGAATAGGAAAAAGAATGGATCTGAAGGGTCTCAAATCAATTGGCTTATTCGAAAAAAGCCATCTTCTTTGAAAGATATATCTCGTGTCTGTTATTGCATTGTTCTACTTTGCAATAAGTCTAAATCAGTCTCTTGTACCTCCTCCTTTTTATGATAAATATATCAGAAATAATTTGAATAAATAGCAGTCTCTGACAACTTATTCTCTTTAATCTGCTTGGATCCGCTCCAATATCCATAGAAAAATCCCATATATTCAGCGTACATGTCCCTACAATCAAATCGATTGACCAACATGCTGCCCGAACGAGCTTTCCGGCGCTAACATATGGGCGGCAGCAACACAATACGGCACGAATCGAACCAATTCAGATATGTTGATATGAAAAAGAGTCATTTCAGGTACGTAAATAGGAAAAAATCAATAAAAGAGGTACGCCGTCGTGGAAATCAAGGTGTCCACGATGGCAATGGCAAATTTTACAAAGTCAATGTTAACGGTGTCAAACTTGTGAAACTCCACGAATTGAGTGTAAAAATTCCAAATTTCTTCCACAAAAATATGGTTCCTGATGCCATTTGTTTTTGGCAGTGCTAAAAAGTCGGGCACATGAGCGGGTTGTTCTTCTTTGAAAACGTCTACTATAGCTCTGAGTCTAAAGCAATCAGTCGATACAAGTATATAACAGAGATTTCAATAGTTAACAGTGTGCAATGCACAACGTAATGTATCGGAGAAAACTATATATATATATATATATATATATATATTCAGCAACCATGACGCTGAATATTATTCAACACCCGATGGAGCGCCGTCCATCCATCCAAAATTGTTAACGGTAGCACCCACCGTATTTACTCCCTAGTCCACCGCATGCATGCGCGTACGTGTCAGAATAACTGTAACACCCTAAAATTCATCACAATTAAATTGTAGCAACTTTCTGAATTTTTCTAGGATTTATTAAGTCCTAAATAAATTTTCTATGATTTAATTGGAATTTCTAGCCTTTTATCAATTTAAATATCATATTAAATAATTTTAGTCAAAATAAGTTGTTGATGCATTTATGTTGTTGCATTTGTCTTTTGCTTGCTGTTCAATTAAGTTGAAATTTAAATTCTGTTTAAATTCGAATTTAATTTGAATTTGTTTGATGTTTAGAATAGTTGTTTTCTATCGAGTCTGTTTTCGCCCCTCCAACTCTTGGCCAGTTCATCTCTGCCCCTCCTTCTTTTCCTCTCGGGCAACCGGCCTACTTCCTTTCCCCGGCCCAACTCTCCTTTCCGCCCGTTCTCCCACGCCGGCCCGCGATTCCTTCCCCTCTCCAACGCTCGCTGACGCGTGGGCCCCACACGTCAGCTTCGTCTTCGCCGAGTCGGACTCGGGTCCGACTCGGGCATGGCTCGACCGCGCCGCCCCCGACTCGGGCACGCACGCCGAGGGGCTAGGCCTCTTTTTTCCCTGCGCGTCGTGGCCCGCTTCCCCCGCTTCTTTTTTTTCGCGCACCGCCCGCCGCTCTCGCAAGCCCTAACGCGTCGCCGCCGTCTTCGGGGTTCCGCCACCGCCAACGTCGGACGACGCCGTCGTCGCCTTTCTCTCGCCGAGAAGCGCCCCAGGAGGCTCGCCTTGAAGCCCCGAGGGTCCCCCTCGACTCTAGTCCCGATTTTGGCCGTGCCCCGAACCAATCTTGGCTCGCCGTCGATCTCACGCCTCCGCCGCCGCCATTCTTCGTCGCCGGCCGCCGTCGAGACTTCTCCGCCGCCGAGGAGCCCCGGGGTAAGCTCGCCATGTTCTCCCCGTGCTCCCTGATCAATCCGCGTTCGATTTGGTGGTTTCTAGCCTGAGATTTGCGTGGCTCCGGCGATGCGCCGCCGCACGCGCCTGTCGCCGCCGTTGCTCGTCGTCATCGCCGGCGACGCCTTCCGCTTGATGGATTCGGGACCGTCCGATCCGGATCCGGCGGTCCACGTCAGCCCGAGCTTCAAGTCAAATAGAGAGATACCGGTCAACTTCGGCGAATTTGCAAATAAGCCCATCAAGTTTTGGTGAATCAACCCGCACTCCTGAGCCGTTCAAAAATATTTCAAATTAAGTCCTTTTTCTTTCGATTTAGCCCCTGCAAGTTTTAAAATTGCACCCGAGGTCCAAGTTTTAGCTTTTTACATGAAAACCCTCGTAGTTTTATACAAAATTATGTTTTAGCCCTCGGATTTTTGCAGTTAAGCCCCTAAAACTTTTAAAACTTTGCCAGCAAGTCCCTAAACCTTAGAAAAGCCATATCTTTTGCGTTTTAACTCCGATTTTAGTGATTCTCGTGGTAACGCGTAGAATAGTTTTGTGCGGTTGTTTTCTTCTGTTAGAATTGTTTGGTGTATTGTTTCTTATTTATTGTATTGTTTTCTTGTATCTGTTCGTGTGCTGCGTATAGGAAACGCGCCGTTCGAGGAAGTGTTCGAAGAACCAGCTATTGAAGAGTTTGACCAGCAGCATGGTTAGGAAGAAGGCAAGTATTCCTTGATCATGCCCGTTTGTACCTAAATGACATGCATTTTAATTACACCATTTATTTATCGCTTGCATTAATATTGTTGGGTCTCATTAAGGATTTCCTAGTCTGTTTTACCATACCTTGCAGCTGAGTCATTAAATTAATTTAATTGGTAGATGATGCTTAGTTTGCTCAACTGGGATTGGTCTAATGAAACCCCTACTCTATGTTCCACTATTATCTTTTAATATAATAATAACAAGATCACCTCTTTTAATTGGAACATGGAGCGACCACCCAGGAAAACAGTGCAACCATGAGTGCTATGTGGCTCTGGCTTTGACCGACTAATTAGGTATTCTAGTTTGGGATAGTTTTACCCGAAAGGGGCAAGAGGTGCGGCGGTTGACGAGGTATAGCCCGGTCCTCTTGAGCGGTAGGCTTTGCTAAGATACGCGGCTCACTAGGGAGGGTTATGCTTTGCTCCTGAACCGGAAGCCTTAGCGAACTATCACTTACTAGAGTATCTTTGTAAATGTCTCGTAGTGAAACCCAGTATTCGGTCCACGTGGTGTGGGAAGGGTACATGCTTTCGGGCAATGGGAATCACGGCTTATGGTGAATGTGTACAATCTCTGCAGAGTGTAAAACTGTTATAACAGCCGTGCTCACGGTCATGAGCGGCCTGGACCCTCATATGATTAATCTATCAGAATATGATCTAAATTGTGGTTACCTGGATTTGATGGGTTTATGTTATCATTTAATTGTGGTTGGTATATACTTATATTTGCTAGTAAATAGATGCTTAATAAAACTTGACCAACTAAAAGTGCTTAATGCAGCTACCCTTTCAGCCTTCCACTTTATAAAGCCTAGCATGTCATTTATTTCCATACTTTGCTGAGTACGACATGTGCTCACGCTTGTTTATTTATATTGCATCGACCACACTCGGACTGCTGCTCAGATTGGGAGAATTTTGAGGATTTTACTACTGATTTTGAGGAATTCTAGGCGAGTCCGCCAGTCAACTGCCTGTGGAGATGGAGTTATTTCATTTCATTTAGTTAAACGTTTATTTAAGTCTTCCGCTATGACATTTGTGTCAACTCTGAGATTGTAATAAATATACTTTAATACTCTTTTGTATGCATGGTTATGGATATTCACTTGTGACGTCTACCATATGTGTGTAAACTTGATCCTGGCGCACATATAAGATACACCTGGTTTTCTTTCTAAAACCGGGCGTGACAATAATGCTATTTGGACAGTGATATATGCATTAATTGCCCTGAGATTAATTGACTTAATCAACTTAACGCATGCGCGGATCCAAAAATTCAGGAGGAATTCAAGTGGTCCTGTAACTATAAAGTTAAAGAGATACAGACATAAGCTGTATCTTATTTTCATTTCTCTCACCTTTTCCCCTGTCCAGTATTCTAGTTCGGCAAGGACGGCAGTCACGGCACGCCAGATGCCATGCTCGTCCGCACGCCGCGGATTGCCTTGAGCTTGTTCTTAATCTCTCTCACACACATACGAAAATTGTGGCATGGATGCTGCCTGTTTGTTCTTCATCTTACTCGGGGGCTAATACATTATTTTTTAATTCATGCAGATCGACGCATGGGTATGGCTCGACGGCGGCTGGGATCAAAGGCTCTCGATCTGGGAAGGTGCAACATTGATACCGTTAATTTTGCTGCCGCGCATCCGTTCTACTTCCAAGCTATTTTCCTCGGTCTCCTTTTTTTATATATCTCCTCCGTCTGTTGTCTTTCATCCAGATCTCACAGATGTGAAGAAGCAACAACTGGTGCACATGGATTTAGATCGGAAACTTAACAATTATACTATTTGATTCTATGATTTCGGTTAGATTTTGTGTCCATTTGCTTACACATAATTAATCAGACTTGATTGTGATTTCTACCGTTTGGTTGTTGCCTAAGTTTTATACGGCTCTAAATGTCAGATATTTAGTCCTTGTTGTGACACTAAGATTTACTCCTTATAGAGGTCGGTGACACTAAGATTTACTCCAGAAATTTGAAAACAAAAACTCCCGGCATTTGGAGAAAAGGATACTCCTCTAGTCAATGTAAAATACTCTTGTATTTGCAAAAAAATACTCCTCTTGCCAATTGAAAATTACTACTATTATCAATTGAAAAATACTCTTCTAGTCAATTGACAATACTCCAGAAATTTGAAAAAAAAACTCCTGGCATTTGGAGAAAAGGATACTCCTCTAGTCAATGTAAAATACTCTCGTATTTGAAAAAAATACTCCTCTTGCCAATTGAAAATTACTCCTATTATCAATTGAAAATTACTACTCTAGTTAACTAAAAATACTCCTGACATTTGAAAATAAAAACTCCTGGCATTTGGAGAAAAAGATACTCCTCTAGTAAATGTAAAATACTCTCGTATTTGGATTCCTCCTGAAAAATATCTCAATGTGAAATAGGCACGAGATTAATTCAAGTATTGGGATTGGCCTTTAGGCAAAATTAGTGGGTTTTCATGGAGAATTTAATGATATTAAATTTACTTATCTCGTGCCTATTTCTCTTTGTACTGTCATTTTGAATCAGGACAGACCCTTCCTTCTGGTTGAAATGAATGAATTACCATGCTTTCCCACGGTTAATCTCTTTGAGCCGGTAGCTAAAAGAAAGTCCTTGCCCGCTCTTAAAGACGATGGATTAGAAGAAGCATTGGTTACCTAGTTTTTAGTCTAGATAATTGTACAATAAAATTGTGCACTGTGACTGGCATAAAGGGAAACGACACTGCCCATTCAGTTCGTTAGAAATAACTATTAGTGATCAATTAGTAGTTGGTAACCGTCACTACGACATGGTGTCTTTCCAGAATAGACATTACACCCCTTCGACCAGTATATATAGATAATGTTGACACCAAAAATTGGCACCAGGAAGAGGCTGACATGTGGGCCGGATTTGGTAGAAGGATGCCATTCGGCTAAAAAGGTTTTTTCTGAAGCATTCGGCAAAGATGCTCTGCGGTCGGGAACGCGTCGCCATTCGGCTGAAACGTTCGGCAGAGATACTCTGCGGTCGGGAGTGCGTCATCATTCGGCAGAGGCATTGTTCCGCAGGCGAAGGGTGGTAGCATTCGGGAAGACATGATGACGTGGATCAACATAAGGAAAAGGCCGGTTCGAACAAGGAAAGCAATATGGGCACGAAGATTCGTCATTTATTTTTAGAAACAAGTGTTGTAGTCGTGTCCGACTAGGAGTTGTATCAAGACCTGGGTATAAATATAAACCCATGGCAGCTGTAAAAGAAGAACATTCAATCATACAACAAACCGGCCCCGTGCCAACATCGAGTCCTTCAGTCGTGTCGTCGAGTTCTTCGAGAGGAGTCATCGATCCGTCGACCTCCGTAAGTACCGGCAACCTTGTATCATGCTTAGTATCATGCGGTGGATTTAAGCTTTGATGCAAGTAGTCTTGTTACCATGCTTAGTATCATCCGGTGGATTTAAGTTGTGGTCTCAAGAAGGTTCCTCTGTTAGATCATGAGCCATGCGGTGGGCTAAGATCTAGTATGGACCAAGTTATCGGCTCTGTTAGATTTTGGCAAGATCTAACAGATTCATTAAGTTACCCCGTGTTGCTCTGTTTTTACTATGTGCTTAATTCAAGCAACACACCTTTGCCCAATCTAGATCGGCTAGAATCGGCTTTGCTTTACGGTGCGACGACTTATCCCCTCATAGCCGAATCCGAAACCGATCTAGGTTGTTACGTGTCGCGGGTTCAAGCTTGTCGGTATCGTGTAGGTCTTGACAGAACCGGGTATCATGCGGTAGATGCAGGTTTTTGGGTCGTCTCAGAGCTAATCATCCGGTGGATTAGAATTCGATTCGATCTGATAGATTTATCTTTACCGATTAGGCTTGTTCCTTCGCCATGGACCCCGATTCGGCTAAATAGCCGTATTCGGCAGTGCTCTCACGAGTGAACGTGTGTTCGTGGGTTTGCATTGGACAATGAATGCTTTTAGCCTTTCACGATTAGATTGTATCATGCGGTGGATTAATCTAATCTGATTGGTGGTGTGGCTTCAAACGAGTTGTATCATGCGGTGGATTAACTCGTTCGCTGCCATGCTTGACGGGTGCTGCTTTCGGCCTATGCATTCTTGTTTCAATGTAAATTCGTGACTGTGTTGTGGGTTCGTAACTAAACGTTGAATGCTTTTAGCTTTTCATGATTAGATTGTATCATGCGGTGGATTGGTCTAATCTGATTAGTGGCGTGATCACAAACAAGTCGTATCATGCGGTGGATTAACTTGTTTGTTGTCATGCTTGACGGGTGCTGCTTTCGGCCTATGCATTCTTTGTTTACTGCGAATTTATGATCATGTTTCACCCTTTTATTTATCTATCATACTCTGTTTCTCGTTAATCGGCTATGAGTATGTGTTACAATGTTCATTCGGTTGAAAGCCGATCTTTCGTCATGCTTACGTCACGTATTCGGCAGTACGCTCCTTGCGTGCTTTACCGATTGCCGAATGTGGTTTTAACTGCCGACAGATAGCTTGTTCATAGCTATATGTCTCTTGAGATTGGCTTCAACGCCGCAAATATAGAACTGTCTGGTCTCACCCGGCACGTTCCAGGTTTTGATCTAAACGTTTTTATCCCTTTGTTAGTTTTCAGGCAAACTGACTGGCACGCTTCCGGATTCAAAAGCCCGGGCCACGTTTGAAGCCAGCTAATTCGGCTTGCTGTGTGCTTGGCGTGAGGTGCGGATTTTACGTCAACACACTTTTTGGCACGCCTGGTGGGACACACACAAGTTTTCAAGATGCCTGAGTTGAGCGACATCATGGATGTCACTTTGGAAGAGTTGTCTGAAGAACATCAACAGATGGTAAAGGTTGCTGCCAACCAATTCATTAACAAATGTTTACTGTCTTTCGCCAAGAACAGGAGTGGTGCACCTTTTCTCAAGTCTGATTTGCCAAGAGTTCTCCTTCCTGGGCAATCTGATCTTACTGAAGAAGAAGAGAGGGAGAGATTCTCGGGCTTGTTATACAAAGCTTTGGGAGAGACAATGACCAATCACAATGCTGCGTTCTTGAACAGTTTTCGGCATATAATGATAAGCATTTTTGGTCAGCATGTGGATAAACCCTTTGAGCAGATACATGGGCAATTGGGTGGCCCGACATACTTCAATGTTCAAGCACCAGTTCAGAAACCACATGGTAAAGGAAATGCTGATGAAACTGGAGGTTCTGGTGCTAAAGATATAAATGGACAACCGATTCGGCAAGATCCTCAGCTTGCACTGCCGAAAGCTCGCACATACGGTGATATGGCATTCGGCACCACAGGGAATCCGCCTGCTTCTGCTTACAAGATATCTCCTTTGAACAACAGACTGCAGAGGGATTTATATGGAAACGGATATTCAGAGTTTATGGATTATAATGCTGTTGACGCCCTCCCGAATCCTGGGTATGTTGGTACTGCAGGTATGCTTGCTGGAAGACCAGGGAATCAAGATACCAATATTGACCTTATGGTGCAAAAAATGACCGATGTATTGCAAAATCAATTCGGTCTGAAGCCTAAAAGTCAGGGGTACATGTATTCGTCTCCTTTCCCGGAATGGTACCAAAGGGTATCATTGCCGAATAGAGTCAAGGTGCCTACAGAGTTTACTAAATTCTCAGGACAAGATGATACTAGCACTGTGGAACATATAGCTCGATATCTGATGCAGCTTGGAGAGGCTTCGGCAGATGAGGCTTTCAGAATCAGATACTTTCCTTTGTCACTGACGGGTCCAGCTTTTACATGGTTTGCTTCTTTGCCTGCCCAGTCGATTTGCACCTGGAAAGATCTGGAACAGAAATTCCATGCTCATTACTACATTGGCAGTACCGAGAAAAAGTTGGTTGATTTGACCAGCTTAAGGCAGAGGAATAATGAAACACCTACAGAGTTCCTCAGGAGATTTAGAGAAACAAAGAGTATGTGCTTTTCTCTGAACATACCTGATGATCAACTGGCTGGTATGGCTGTAGCTGGAATGCTGCCTGCTATTCGGGAGAAGCTATTCGGGATGGAGTTTGATGATCTGGGCCAGTTGTCGCACAGATTGGCCTTGATGAGTAACCAGGCGTATGGTTTCAAGAAAGATGTCAGATTTGCTAAAAATAATGATGTGGCTGACATCTATAACCAATTCCTTGAAAGAGCAGATCAAGAAGATGAATATGAAGATAGCGAGGAGATAGCTGCAGCAGAGATAGTGTGGAGCAAAGAACCAGTTACAATGACTCAAAGATGGATCAAACAGATGAAGGGAACATATGATTTTGATGTGACTAAGGCAGACAAATTGTTTGAGTTCCTGGTGAAAGAAGGCCGAATCAAATTGCCAGAGGGGCATTCTATGCTTCGGCCCGATGGAGTGAAAGATAAGAGGTATTGTGGGTTTCATGATAGAAATTCTCATTCCATCAATGAGTGCAGAGTCTTTAGGATGAAGATTCAGAAAGCCATCCAGGAAGGACATCTGAAATTCGACAACAAGATGAAATTAGACAGTAACCCTTTCCCTCAGAATATGATCGGGTTCTCGGTTAATATGGTGAATGCTGTTCCATCTGGAGAAAAGGGCAGATTGAAAGTTTTAACCTCAAAGAAGGCAAGACAGGATGGTTCAGTTGATCCCACTCGGCAAATCACAATTGAGCAGTTTCGCCAAAAAAATCTTCGGTTCCCGAATAGCCGATTTGAAGTGGGAGAATCCTTTAAACCTAGAGTTACTACACGTATTCTCCTCAACAAATGGCAACGTCAGCAAGAAAAAGAGCATTTTCAAAGGCGTGAATACGAGGAGGAGAAAAGAAGACGCGAAGAAGAAAGGTTTGAGGAAGAACAAGAAGAGTATGCTCGAGAGCAGAAACGTGCGCATTGGGGGTGTGCATTCTTCAGACACTGTTGGAACGAAGGTTTGAAGCTTCCCACATGGAATAATTGTCCTGAATGCAATAATAGATATGATGAATATAGGCAGGGAACTGTCAATCGCCGATCTGTCCATGAAAGAATTGGCAGGGTGCATCCTAGTGATGATCGGCGTTTTAATGATCAACCAAGAAAGAGACATGCTGATCACAAATGGGTTGATCGCGAAGAAGAAGAGGATCATGCTTATGTTTGGCAAAAAGGACAATGGTGCCCACCTGGTTTAAGAAGGAGTCAGAAGAGAAGAGTCCAACGCCTGAGGAATCAAGAATTAAAGCGAGCAAGGCCTAGGATGAAATCGATATGGCTCCCAAAAGACAGGCCAGACGAACATGGTCATTCGGCTCCTACATGTATGGTATGTTTTCTGCCGAATGAATTCATGGCTCCAGCTAATCAAATTGTACAGGAAGAGGTATTGCCCGATATAGATGATGCCGAACAATTTGGGTTAATGGCACAATTGATGTTGAACAAACAAGCTGTTTTTGAGAAGCCAACCCAAAATCGGCACATGAAGCCACTGTACTTGAAGGGATATGTTAATGGCAAACCATTGACCAAGATGTTTGTCGATGGAGGAGCTGCTGTCAATGTAATGCCATATACCACATTCAGGAAGCTTGGTATGAGCCTTAGAGATTTGACACCAACGAGCATAATCCTAAATGATTTTGCTGGAAATCCTTCGGACACCAAGGGATGCGTGCACGTTGATCTGATGATTGGGTCCAAGACTCTGCTTACGACTTTCAATGTCATTGAAGGCAAAGGGGCATATAGCTTGCTGCTTGGAAGGGATTGGATTCATGCGAATTGTTGTATTCCATCTACTATGCATCAACAGCTTATTCAGTGGATAGATGATGAGGTGGAGATTGTCCAAGCAGATGATTCAATAAGCGTGGCTAATATGGAACCAGCTTTCTGGGAGTATCAAGGCATAGATTGTTTCTCAGGTAAAGACTGGGGAGAAGGTCCTGTGGCACCAGCCAGCAGTGATCAACAGCCGATCGAAGCAGTCGGCTCTCATAGTAATTTTTGATGGAGAATCCAATTGATGGAACTGATGGAAAATTAGGACGTGGATTTGTGTCGGCCGATAAATTAGAAGAAGTGGACATTGGAGATGGTGACAAGCCAAGGCCGACATTTATCAGTGCTAATTTGGATTCGGTTTTCAAAGAAAAGTTGGTGACATTGTTAAAAGAATACAAAGACTGCTTTGCTTGGGATTATTCGGAGATGCCCGGTCTAGACCGTTCTATTGTTGAGCATCGGTTGCCAATCAAACCTGGATACAGGCCTTACAAGCAACCACCCCGAAAAATCTACAAGGAAGAAGTGTTGGCCGATGTGAAAAAGGAGATTGAAAGATTACTAGATGCAAATTTCATTCGGCCATGTAAATACGCGGATTGGATCTCTAATATCGTTCCTGTCTATAAGAAGAATGGAAAGATGAGGGTTTGCATAGATTTTAGAGACCTAAACAAGGCTACACCCATGGATGGATATCCAATGCCTATTGCTGATTCATTGGTTGATGCTGCTGCTGGATACAAAGTGCTCAGTTTCATGGACGGTAACGCAGGATACAATCAGATTTATATGGCATTGGAAGATATAGTAAAGACAGCTTTCAGGTGTCCTGGACACATAGTGTTGTTTGAATGGGTTGTCATGACCTTTGGATTGAAAAATGCCGGTGCAACTTATCAAAGGGCTATGAATTATATCTTTCATGAGTTGATCGGCAAGATTGTGGAAATATATATTGATGATGTGGTGATCAAGTCTTTGGATCATGAGTCTCATTTGGCCGACATAAGAAAAACTCTAGAATGCACCAGGAAACATGGGCTTAAGATGAACCCGAACAAGTGTGCTTTTGGAGTTTCGGCTGGAGAGTTTCTGGGATTTTTGATACATGAAGGAGGAATAGGAGTTGGTAAGAAAAGCATGAAGGCAATTGATGAAATTGTTCCTCCAACTAATCTTAAAGAGCTACAATCGCTGCTTGGCAAGATAAACTTTGTGAGAAGATTCATATCAAACTTGTCACAAAAGGTGTTGCCCTTTTCCTCACTGTTGAAAATAAAAAAGGATCAAAAGTTTGTATGGGGTGACGAACAACAGAAGGCTTTTAATGAAATAAAGGAGTACATGAAGAAGCCACCAGTATTGGTGCCTCCACAATTGGACAAGCCTTTCAAGTTGTACGTGGCGGCCGATACCCAAACTATTGGATCGGCCCTCATTCAAGAATTTGAAGGGAAGGAAAGAGTAGTTGCATACCTTAGCCGAAAGTTACTAGATCCGGAAACAAGGTATTCGGCTATAGAGAAACTTTGCTTATGTGTTTACTACTCCTGTACAAAATTTCGGCACTACTTACTACATACCGAATGCATTGTGTATTCAAAGTTTGATGTGATAAAACACATGTTGTCTATGCCAATTTTGAACGGAAGGATTGGCAAATGGATTTTAGCTTTGTCTGAATTTGAATTAAGATTTGAATCGGCAAAGGCTGTTAAGGGACAGATTATTGCCGACTTCATTACTGAACATCATGATACATCAATAACTTTGCTTAACATTGTTCCTTGGGTGTTATTCTTCGATGGATCTTCATGCAACAAAGGTGGTGGAGCAGGTATCTTATTAATTTCACCCAAAGGAGAGACATTTGAGTTTGCTGTTCCCATTCAATCTGCTGTTACTAACAATCAAGCTGAGTATGAGGCATTGCTCAAAGGGCTCCAATATTTGAAAGAAGCAGATGCCATTACGGTTGAAATTTTTGGAGATTCAGAATTGGTCATAAAGCAATTGAATGGTGAATATGAGTGCAAAAGTGATACCTTGAGGAATTACTATGAAGAATGCAAAGAAATATTGAAGAGCTTTCGGTCAGTAATTCTACAACACATTCCTAGAGGGGATAATGGAGAGGCAAATAGATTGGCCCAAAGTGCATCGGGTTATAAAGAGCTTCGAGAAGTTTTTGCTAATGATGTATATGCATTCGGGAGTAATCTGGCAGAAGATGATTGGAGAAAAGAGGTTGCCGATTATCTGGAGAATCCATCCCGAAAGGTTTCTAGAAAGCTCAGGTATAAAGCTTTAAAGTTTATTCTTCTTGATGATAATTTGTATTATAAATCCCTGGATGGAGTGTTGTTACATTGCTTAAACCATGAAGAAGCAAAAAGGCTGATGAGTGAAGTACATGATGGGTTGTGTGGAGCACATCAATCGGCCTACCGAATGAAGTGGGTTATTAGAAGAACTGGATATTACTGGCCGACAATGTTGGAAGATTGTTTTGAATATTATAAAGGATGTCAAGACTGTCAGAAATTTGGAAACATTCAGAGAGTTCCGGCATCGGTTTTGAATCCCATTGTCAAGCCATGGCCATTCAGAGGATGGGGAATAGATTTGATTGGCCAAATAAATCCTCCATCTAGCAAGGGGCATAAGTTTGTGCTTTTGGCAACTGATTATTTTACTAAGTGGGTTGAGGCAATTCCATTAAAGAAGGTGACGTCGGAGAATATGGTTGAGTTTGTTAAAGAACATATCATTTACAGATTCGGGATTCCTCAGACAATCACCACTGATCAAGGGACTCAATTTACATCTTCAGAATTCAGAGATTTTGCTGAAAGTATGGGCATCAAATTATTGAATTCTTCTCCTTATTATGCCCAAGCTAATGGTCAGGCAGAGGCTTCTAACAAGATTATGATTAAAATTATACAGAAGAAGATTGATCAGAAGCCGAGAAAGTGGCATTCGGTACTCAGTGAGGCTTTATGGGCTTACCGAATGGCTCCACATGGGGCTACACAGACGTCTCCCTATGAGTTGGTGTATGGGCATCATGCTATCTTGCCATGGGAATTACAATTAGACTCAAGGAGAATAAAGTTGCAAAAGGATTTAAGTTTTAAAGATTATAAAGATTTGATGATGGACGAATTAGAAGATTTGCATATGATTCGTCTCAGGGCCTTGGAGAATATTGAGAAGAACAAAATGCGAGTTGCTAAGTATTACAATAAGAAGGTGAAAGTTAAGCAATTTACAGAAGGTGATTTAGTCTGGAAAGCGATATTGCCGATTGGAACCAAATATGCAGCATTCGGCAAGTGGTCTCCAAATTGGGAAGGTCCTTTCAGAGTGATTAGATGCGTGCCTGGAAATGCATATATTTTGAAGACATTATTGGGAGAAGAATTTGCTTCTGCTATAAATGGAAGATATTTGAAGAGGTATTATCCCAGTGTTGAAATCGATCGGTGATTGATATATTAATTTGCCGAACAGCCGATTTTCGGGAAGAAATCGCCTTTAGAACAAATGTTGACAGGAAAGGAAAATGGCCAATACTGAACGTATTGCCCTTAGCACAAAATATATTACATCAGATGTTCATGCAAGATCACAAAAGATAAGTTTTATTGCCGAAATTCCATAAATCCCTAGTACAAACTAATGGAATAGCTTGTTCAAAACGGACTGAGGATGAATGGAATCGGCAATGGCGGCGCCATGAGCATCAAGGCGATCTATGGAAGCCTCGATGTCGTCGATCTCCTCCGGGTTACCATTAGCGAAGCCGGTCGGTAGCCTGGAGTAGTCGGTATTGGTGTGCGTCGACATGGCGACTAGGCCTGCGGCAGTGCCCAGACGGATGCCGTGCGAGGCCACCTCATCGATGCGGTCCGCCACCGCGCCGAGGCGAGCTTCTGGTGTGTCCCCAGGAGCATTCACTTTGTTCGCCAGCTCATTCGCCAACGCCTTCAGCCGATCGAGTTCGGCA
This sequence comes from Echinochloa phyllopogon, assembly GCA_033239725.1. Taxonomy (NCBI): domain Eukaryota; kingdom Viridiplantae; phylum Streptophyta; class Magnoliopsida; order Poales; family Poaceae; genus Echinochloa; species Echinochloa phyllopogon. The sequence goes on from BTCW01000014.1 coordinate 49,339,245, forward strand.
TCACGCGCTGCAAAAGTCACAAGGGGATGACAGATTAGTATCATTTGGGGGACAAGATTGAGATTGAGCAGATTGCAGGACTCACCATCAATGACTTCGAGCAGTTGCTTGCGCTCGTGCTGCCATTCGAGGTCAGCAATCCCGGCTTGCTTGGAGATAGCCTCCAATTCGTGACGAGAGTCGTCGCGCTCCGCCTTGAATCGGCGAGCATCGCCGTCCGTGTAGCGGTAGTCGTCCGATTCGAGAGATCGATTGGACGAACTCGAAGATGCCGCAGGAGCGGCGGCTGGAGCTGCGACTGGCGCGCCAGCGCCGGCAATCCATTGGATTGCCCTGAAAGAACAAAGAGATTCGTCAAGAAAGAGGGAGAAAATCTCGAGAAGAGCAGAGAGAAGCAAGCAGCTACTCACCTGCGGCGAGCACCGGCGCGACTTCCTTCGGCCTCGTCGACGGCCGGGCGCCTCCTGTTGTTGTCAGCCATTGGAAGTTCCTCGGAATTACTGTGGATGGGGAGAAGAATGACTTGAGTCGGCAAGAACTTGGAAGACGAAGAGCTTGGTGGAGAAACTGTGGGCTGCCTGGGTGTTTATTTATAGAACCCGCAGAGGAAATCGTGGCCAAAGATCGTGGCGCATATTCCGAAGAGTTCGGAAGGTGGAAAGGATTCTCCAGCCGATCGGTTCTCATGTCGTTTGGGATTCTTATCGAGTCGTATTCGACTTTGACTGGATGGGATTCGGCTATGTCATAGTTGAAGCGTTTTTCGGGTATAAGTACTATTATGGCCAACTTTGCCGAATAAGTCATCCACAATGAAGGAAACACAGTTAAAAGGATGACAAGATTACAGGGTTAATAAAACATTCGGCTATCAAACATAATTCACACACCCAAGAACTTTGAGATTACATTTTTGGCATTCGATATCATATTGCTAATGTTCTCTAATAAGTTTTTATCAGCTTCTTGGGTTCTGGTCAGAGCAGCCAGCTTCGCCTTGAGTTGTTTGTCTTCATTCAGAGCTGCTAAGGCTTCCTTTCGCCTTCTCTCTGTTAACTTGGGAAGCTCGATTATCTTCTTCTTGTCAGCTTCAATTTCGGCCGATAAATTTCTCAATTCGGCTTCAAGTGCAGCTTTTCTGATCTCCTTCATTTCAAGTTCAGATTCCAGCTTGGTCAATAATTCCTTATCATTCTGGACTTGAGTATGCAGGTCTTTTACAGATTGCTTGACCAAAATTCTCCTTTGCTCCAAGGCTGGTTGAGCCGATTGATTCTTCAGAGCTTGCTTCACTGCGATAAAATGATCATCCAATCTGGAAATTGGATCTAAAGAAGTCTTGATATCGGCAGGAAGATCTTGGTCAACTGATTCAAGCAAATCTCTTAAAAGATCAGCATTGGTAACTTGTTCCCGAGTGTCCTTATGCAGAAAAGAGATGATTTCTTTCAGTTTTGCTTGATTCTCCTCTGATAAGGTTTGACCAGAAGAGGTCTCTTCCCCTTGTTCGGCAATTAAATCATCCACAGCAAATGAATAGCTGGGTGAAGAAGTGGTTTTCTCCTGAAAAAGATATTGCCGAATTATTGATGATTCATTGGATAAAGAACTGGAAGACTGAGTAGTTATCTCTACCTCATTCCTGGTCTCTTGGATGGAAAGAGAGGGCAGCTCGAGCTCAGGCAAAGATTCTTGTATGTCATGCTGAGAAGAGCTTGGAAGATCTGTTGGTGGAGAAGAGGCTTCTAGTTGAGGAACATCGGGAGAAGCTGAAGCTAGTTCTTGATGAGAAGGAGGACTCTCCAAAATTGGGTCTATTGAAATTTGCTCTGAAACTGAAAAGGAATCAATGCCGATGGAAAGGAACTTTAAAGATGAGATAATGAGAAATTTTACCAGTCATTGAAGCATCGGCAGGACCTGCACTGATTGCTAGCTGTTGTTCTCTGCCCTGAAATCAAAAAGAAATAAAGCTGAGCAAAAACACCAAAAGCATTATAGTCAAAGAAGAGGGATTCTGACCTTGATTTTGCTACTTGTTCTTTTCTTCTTTACAACTGAAGGAGCAGCTATAAGGAGAGTTTTTCTCTTGACAGATGATGGTCTAGTGAGTATTGGATCTGAGGAAGCTTGTCTAGCCATCAGCTGAGCCAAAGTAAGGGATTGGTGCCCCAAAGCAGAGATTGGGCCTGCAGTTTTGTATAAAATTACCCTGGCAAGAGGGGCAGGTGTTATGTCCTGCAAAATAATAGGGTCAGAATCAATTGGGGCCAATGTTGTTAAGATAGATAAAGGAATAAGCATATTACCTCTGCAGTTGGCTGATAATCAGGCATTAATTCAAGGCAGAAGGGATGAATTGGCATGTTGAAGATATGATCGTGGAATTCTTGCCACCAGAGAGTGAAGGAAGGATGAGCATATATTATTAGCACAAAAGGATCAGGTGCATAAATGGTTCCACAGCATTTATAGTTGAAGATCCTTCTTGTTTCTGTGAAATCCTTGATTATCTCCCTAGGCCTGAGGAATTCATGGAGGAATAGCCTAGGGGGCACTTGGCCACATCCCAACTGTCTAGCCATCATGTTTGGCTGATAATATTCATAAGTGCTTTGGACTAGCCTCCCTCCACAGAATTCGGCTGGCAGGATGCAGGGCTGGATGAAGGCATTAAAAATTGCTACAGATTGTACATCAGTGCATCCAGTCTCAAAGCTGAATTCGCAAGGGAGAGTAAGGTTGTCATTGTCCAAATAAGGGAACCAAAGAGGATTGGCAAAACCCCTGAAGAAGAGCTCAAATAGTTCACCAATGGTCTTGTTGATGGATACAGTGGAGGCAGCTTCTCCATAAGTTTGACAACCTTTGGTTTTCCGGGTTTCTCCTTCTTTATAATTGATTGAGGGAAAATCTCGGCTGTTGAGATCAATAGCAACAATTTGATGCATGTATAGTTGCAGCCACATTTGGACAAACCACCAGGGACCATTGACACAAGGGATCTTCTTGTTAGTGTGCATCAGGTGGGTGGTTTGGTTGAGCATATGGTAAACACTCCCCAGGAGATATTTCCCAAGTGGGATGACTTTTCCAGCAGCCAGCTCTTCAGCCATCACAATGTGATTCAAGGTTGGCTCATTGGCTTTGCCACAAAAGACTGATCTGCATAGCCACATATTCAGGAAGGCCCTGTATTCAACATCGGTCAGAGGGCCATCAGACATATGATTCTGAATGTATCTCTTATATCCAACCCCTGTTTTCACTCATGTCTGCTTGGAGGAACCTTTATGATCATATGGGTGTACAGTTCCCGTGACATTCAGGCCGGTCATCATATAGACATCGGCCAAAGTTGGAGACATTGGGCCATGACCAAAAAGAAAGGTATTTGTACCATTGGACCAAAAGTGGCAAGCTGCAATCAGGAGGTTCTCATTCTTTGGTGTTTCAGCTAATGACAGCTCCAGGCAATGAGAAATACGCAGATGATCCCAATTCTGTGTTTGAGGGCTTTTATCATCAGACATCCTTTTATACCAGTTTCTCCATCCGGCGATTGGGGGCAAAGGCCAGTTCTTGAAAGCATCTTGCCACTCATGAGGTTTCGTCAGTGAAGTCTTAAAAGGAATCCGCTGAGATTCGGCTGCAATGATTTCAGAAGGGTCTGAATCTCCTACGGGACCGAGGAAGTAGGATGGAGATTTTTCCTCAACAGGGATGAGGATTTCGGCAGATAGGGCCTATCAAGAATGAAAGGGGATAAGAAGAAATTTAAAATGCAAATCGAAAGAAGACTGCCGAACATGCTTGAGGGGATTGAAGTTTACCTGGAGAGCAAGATCTTGGTCCGCCATTTGAAGGTTGGATCTTGGAAGACGATGACTTAGGGTTCGGATCCGGATGGGAGCTCTGAGGATTCGGAAGGAGAAGCGGGTGCCGAGCAGAACTAACTTGGAAATGTTAAGTGCTTTTGGTCAATTCCGAGATAAAAGTTACCTCTTATCCCGAAATTGAAGGGGCATGTGTTGACACCAAAAATTGGCACCAGGAAGAGGCTGACATGTGGGCCGGATTTGGTAGAAGGATGCCATTCGGCTAAAAAGGTTTTTTCTGAAGCATTCGGCAAAGATGCTCTGCGGTCGGGAACGCGTCGCCATTCGGCTGAAACGTTCGGCAGAGATACTCTGCGGTCGGGAGTGCGTCATCATTCGGCAGAGGCATTGTTCCGCAGGCGAAGGGTGGTAGCATTCGGGAAGACATGATGACGTGGATCAACATAAGGAAAAGGCCGGTTCGAACAAGGAAAGCAATATGGGCACGAAGATTCGTCATTTATTTTTAGAAACAAGTGTTGTAGTCGTGTCCGACTAGGAGTTGTATCAAGACCTGGGTATAAATATAAACCCATGGCAGCTGTAAAAGAAGAACATTCAATCATACAACAAACCGGCCCCGTGCCAACATCGAGTCCTTCAGTCGTGTCGTCGAGTTCTTCGAGAGGAGTCATCGATCCGTCGACCTCCGTAAGTACCGGCAACCTTGTATCATGCTTAGTATCATGCGGTGGATTTAAGCTTTGATGCAAGTAGTCTTGTTACCATGCTTAGTATCATCCGGTGGATTTAAGTTGTGGTCTCAAGAAGGTTCCTCTGTTAGATCATGAGCCATGCGGTGGGCTAAGATCTAGTATGGACCAAGTTATCGGCTCTGTTAGATTTTGGCAAGATCTAACAGATTCATTAAGTTACCCCGTGTTGCTCTGTTTTTACTATGTGCTTAATTCAAGCAACACACCTTTGCCCAATCTAGATCGGCTAGAATCGGCTTTGCTTTACGGTGCGACGACTTATCCCCTCATAGCCGAATCCGAAACCGATCTAGGTTGTTACGTGTCGCGGGTTCAAGCTTGTCGGTATCGTGTAGGTCTTGACAGAACCGGGTATCATGCGGTAGATGCAGGTTTTTGGGTCGTCTCAGAGCTAATCATCCGGTGGATTAGAATTCGATTCGATCTGATAGATTTATCTTTACCGATTAGGCTTGTTCCTTCGCCATGGACCCCGATTCGGCTAAATAGCCGTATTCGGCAGTGCTCTCACGAGTGAACGTGTGTTCGTGGGTTTGCATTGGACAATGAATGCTTTTAGCCTTTCACGATTAGATTGTATCATGCGGTGGATTAATCTAATCTGATTGGTGGTGTGGCTTCAAACGAGTTGTATCATGCGGTGGATTAACTCGTTCGCTGCCATGCTTGACGGGTGCTGCTTTCGGCCTATGCATTCTTGTTTCAATGTAAATTCGTGACTGTGTTGTGGGTTCGTAACTAAACGTTGAATGCTTTTAGCTTTTCATGATTAGATTGTATCATGCGGTGGATTGGTCTAATCTGATTAGTGGCGTGATCACAAACAAGTCGTATCATGCGGTGGATTAACTTGTTTGTTGTCATGCTTGACGGGTGCTGCTTTCGGCCTATGCATTCTTTGTTTACTGCGAATTTATGATCATGTTTCACCCTTTTATTTATCTATCATACTCTGTTTCTCGTTAATCGGCTATGAGTATGTGTTACAATGTTCATTCGGTTGAAAGCCGATCTTTCGTCATGCTTACGTCACGTATTCGGCAGTACGCTCCTTGCGTGCTTTACCGATTGCCGAATGTGGTTTTAACTGCCGACAGATAGCTTGTTCATAGCTATATGTCTCTTGAGATTGGCTTCAACGCCGCAAATATAGAACTGTCTGGTCTCACCCGGCACGTTCCAGGTTTTGATCTAAACGTTTTTATCCCTTTGTTAGTTTTCAGGCAAACTGACTGGCACGCTTCCGGATTCAAAAGCCCGGGCCACGTTTGAAGCCAGCTAATTCGGCTTGCTGTGTGCTTGGCGTGAGGTGCGGATTTTACGTCAACAGATAATCACTGTGTTCACCATTCAACCAATAAAATCATATGTCATGTGCTCTACTTACTTTCTACTTTCAACACAATTGTCCAGCAATACCCTGTATTTGTAGAGAAATGGTACAATGAGGGGCGGATACTCTAAAACATGGATATGGTTACAATGCTACATTATGGCTAAGGTTTTAGATGATCTACTCCCCATATTCTAGGCGATTGATGTGTAAGAGGTCAATTGGACTATATGAAAGCCTTGTTGATCGATATGGATCTCAGACGGGTCGAGATCAACGTTGCATCCACGCACGCAGGCACTACTGGGCATCCGCAAACACGAATGAAACAATTCTCCAAAAAAGAAGGAAAAAGTTCATGTTACCTCCCTCAACTATCGTGTTTGTCAACTTTACCTCCCTCATTACCAAAACCAGACATGGCACCTCCCTCATCTCATAATTCCGGTCATTTTTTCTCCCTAAATGGTTTTAAAGATGGTTTTAAGAGTAATTAAAATTCTAATATCTAACTTACTCTTACAAAATTTGTTTTAGCTCAAAACAATGTGAAATCAGTTCCATATTTTTGTAGAAATCATGCTCTATATTCTAGTGATTAATAATAAGTTTTTGAAATCTTGATCGTGATTTGATTTTTTTGGGCTAAAAGTAGCTCGTGTTTTTTTGCTAAATCTTTCGGAGTGACATGCATGCCTAGGGGCGGGCATGGCGAGCAATGACTATGGTAGGAGAGATGGACATGCATGTGGCAGCAACAGGGGCATGAATACACTTATTTTTGAAAATTAAAATTAGATGATTTTTTAATAAAATTAAACTTCTACCTTGCTCGTTTAGCTCATTTTAAGTTGGGTTTCAAATAATAAAGGAGACCACAATAAATAAGAATAACTTAATTTAAACAAAAACTCAGATTAAGTAACATGAGTATCTTTTAGGAAAAAAGAAAATCCAATCTTAATTTTTTTAAGAGTACGTTAGATATTAGAATTTTTAATTCCTCTTAAAACCACATTTTAAACCACTTAGGGAGGAAAAATGACCGAAATTGTAGGATGAGGGAGGTGCCATATCTAGTTTTGGTGATTAGGGAGGCAAAGCAGACAGACAATAGTTGAGGGAGGTAATATGAACTTTTTCAAAAAAAACTACAAATAAAATATTTAGGCCTAAATCTCTGTACTGGGCCAGGCTTATATGTCCATCCTTCACGTGCCAGTTTGTATGTCCAATGGCTGGGTATTATCCACAGAGCCTGGATGGTGAAGCCCAGTTATTTACTTAAGTTGGGCCCAACTTATATTCAGTCTATTCGAGCATCTCCAGCAACATTGCTATATTGGATTGCTATACCTAAAAACTGACAAAATACCTAAAAACTTGCTCCAGCAGCATTGCTATATGGATTGATATACCTAAAATTTTTAGGCTACAACCTATATTTCTCTCTCCTAAACCCAAATATACCAATCCAACTCTTGGATTGTTATATTCTCTGTCCCTTCGCCGCATCAGCAAACTGCTTCCCGCCGGAAATTTCCACGGTGCCGCTCCGCTTTGCTCTCTTCGCTGACCCCAACACCTCCGGCCGCCGGACCTCACCGTCGCCCGCCCATGCCATCCGCGCTCTGATTTTCCCTCAATCAGGCCTGCCTACACTGCATCAGCTCAGGTAAGCTCGAGCCCTGCCGGGTACGAGCGAGCTCCACCGCGTGGGGGTGCTCTGCGACACCGCTGTCCTCGTCACCATAAAGCTCGATGCCATCTCCACAACAGGTGTGGGCGACCTCCTCGGCGTGGAGGAACTCGAGGCCCAGCACACGGCGGCGCCATCTCCGAAAAGGGCGAGTGCGGGCGGCGATAGGGACTCGAGCTAATTCGAGGATGTCTGTCGTTGATTCGTCGTTCACCGCCAAAACCTCCAATCCCGACCAAGTTCTTCCGCAAAATCTCCACTCACGGCCAAGTTCCTCCGCCAGGCTCGAGCTCCTCCACGGAGCCCATCCGCTGCCCTCCGCGGGGCGAGGAAGGGAGAGGTGCCCTCCGCAGGGTGAGGAGAGGTGCCATCCCATCTCGATCTCCTCCGCCGATTCCATCTGCTACTGCTGCACTCGGCCTCGATCTCCTCGCGGGCGAGGAGGGGAGAGGTGCCTGGTCGGGCAGAGGCGGATTCGGTGAATTGGAGGAGAAGGTGACCTTATCAATTTAGTCCCTAAAAATATCTCTACTCGCAGATTAGTCCCTAGGGAGTTTATAGGTATCCAAGTTTAGATATGCTGCTGGAGAGAAACGTAAAAACTACCTAAAAATATTCTCTCTCCTAAACCTAAAACTCATTTTAGGTCTTCATTTTTACATATGCTGCTGGAGATGCTCTTAAAATTGCTTGACTATGTTCCCTCAAAAAAAAAAAGAGATCGCATCACTGCGTCTGAGTCTTTTTCCTTTCGCTTCACTTGTTTCCCTTTTACCCATTTTGGCGAGGATGGCCCACGAATTAATTTCAGACGATGATCAACGCAAATGAAAGAAAAAACGTGTTATCGTTGGTGTTGAAGTTAAAACTACTACCAATCTACCGCACCCTTGGCCAAAATCCGTGCGTGGAACCCTGAAAGAAGGTGGCCATGGATTTTGCGTGGCAGCAGCATGAAATGGTTCCCTTTTCCCCTGTTCCCTGACTAGTGACGCAAAGGAGGGAAGGGGCCACGCACGGAGCAGGACATATATGGGCCGATGCAAGGTAGGGGATGTTTTGGACTTTATTGTATTTTGCCACGTAGGCCGTTATCGTGTCAATCCAGACAGCAAAACCAGTTTAAAAATCAGCCATCAGTTTTAACAACGTGTACGAAGTGTGTTTGATCCAGTTTAGTAAAATTAGGAGGTTAAATAGTAGAGGCGAAGCTAGCATTGAATTTAAGGTGGTGTACCACTAATGGAACATATATATTTTTCTTGTAATAGATGGTAAAATTTAGTCTACCTACTAGCAAAATCTAGCTGCATCTTGGTGCCTTTGCACCAGAGTAGTATAACGTGGCGTCGTCCCTGTTAAATAGACCACTTTATACATTAGTAGGTTATTTGGACATTAGCTATACTTTAGGATAGTAAATTAGACTTTTTTTATAATCAATATATTAATACTTTTATATAAACTCGACTTGATCGAACATATAAGATATTTTGTGTAAAAACAAAGTCCGAATGTCTTTTTGTTTACAAAGGACCTAATCTAATTAATGGAAATGTAACCTTTTTTCAGGGGCAAGGTCAGAACTAAACTCGTCGAGCTTCGCGCACGCTTATGCGGGCAGACAATCTCCGGTAAAAAGGACGCCTGAATGGACCAGACTCCGCTTGCTTGGTCGCCATGACTCCATGAGTCCTGCTGTTAGGTAGACCAATGTGCTGGCTACAGTCTAAGAGAGAAACCAACCTAGATACATTAGAGCTTATGGTCGATTGGACGTAGCTGTAACATACCAGCGATCCCTGTTAAGCAGGCTCTGAATACACACATAGATCAGAAAAGTTACTGCTTCAAACGAGAAACCAACCTAGATACATTAGAGCGTATGGTCGATTGCATGTAGCATTGTAGCTATAGCATAGCAGTGATCCCTGCTAGGCAGGCTCTGAATACAAGCTGATCAGAAAAGTTGCCGCTTCCTTCAAACGATCAACCCAGCTTAACACTCGATTGGCCGTCCCGGTCCCGTCGATAGTTTGTCATGCTTGGTTGCCCGGGTCTCCGGTGACGCCCTCAGTCGTCACCACTATCCGGCGATTTCAGCCTCTGCCTCGGTGGGGCTGGGTAAAAGCATGCTCCGTACTGCAGATTGCCGTAGCATGCGCATGGTCCCCGGTAAAAGTATCCGGATCCAAGCAGAGGTACGTGAGATCCAAAATATCGGAGTCCAGACTGAATTGAGGCGCTGTAGATTTCGCACGGGCTAAACTTTAACGTCGTCACATCGGATATAAATATGTTAATTAGAAGTATTAAATATAGATTAATTTAAAAATCTATTACATAAACGATGAGTAATTTACGAGACGAATCTATTAAGCCTAATTACACTACGATTAGACAATGTAATGCTACAGTAAACGTATGATAATTATGTATTAATTATAGCGAAATTAGACTTTCGTCTCGTGAAATAGACATGACTTATGTAGTTAGTTTTATAATTAGTTTATGTTTAATACATCTAATTATCACTTATTTAAAATGTTAAACTTTAACACCAGATCAGCGTCACGCTGACAGTGCATCCGCACTGCACGGACGGACCAATGCTGACCAACAGGGACGATAAAAGGTCAGCAAGTCCAAAGGACCAGCAGCACCGGCAGATCTCGCACGTACCACGGCCGCACTGTGCCGCCGTTTACTCGGGCGTCCTGCTTCATGTGTCATGTGTCTGTGCCTCCTGTGTCGCGCCGTTTTTCAGTTCAGTTTCTGTTTTCCCCAACGATCTCTAGCGTTTAACGTTTGTGATTGTGAAGCAGGGGACGGAATCAAGCGCCAGTAGGTACGTGCCGGCAGCATCTTCTCGCTCGGCCACGCCATTCCGACATACCGTGAACGGCGAGAGAAGCGATGAGGCTACGTATGCCACATCAGCTGACACCGGCACAAGGTGCCTCTCCGGTCCGTTCGTTCAGCCGCCACTCTCTCCCCAAGCATCATTAACTACGGCTGGGCGCCACCGCCAATGGAGGCATGTAGGCTAGCGTTCAAACAAGCGAGGCTCGGCAGGCCGCCTCGTCACATGGCGATTTCGTACGCCGAGGCCGACAGGGCACGTAATGCGAAAGCTCAACCTATCGATCTCGTGGGGGAGCGACTGAGCGAGACCGACGCGCGCCACCGGATAAGCCATACCATGCTAGCCGTGAGGCGGAACGACGATGTGTGCCCGTCCTGTCCTATCCAACGATGCATCGAGCGAGCGTCAACTTGTGGGCCGGGAGCCCGGTCGGGAGGGCGGCCCCGCGCGCTTGTCACCCTCGGGTCCGTGTCGGTGGTCGAGCTCGCGCAAGCGAGAGGTCGCTTTCCGGGGTTCAAATCCGGCAATCCCGTCGCCCATTCGCCCGGCCCCCTGGCCTGCTCGGCTCTGCTCCTCAGCGGAATTCCAGATTCGCCAACAGCGAGCCGGCCTTCCTCCCCCTCGCGCCGCCCGCCACTCTCCCTTGTTTTGCCCTGTTGCCACCCCTCCATCCCCCGGTGCCCACTCCCAACCTGCCCTCACTAATAACTCGCGTTCCCACCGCTCCTCGCCCGCGCCGCGCGGCAGCTCGCGAGTCCCACTCCACCACTCTGCCGCTGCACACTCCATCCTGCCGGCCCTGCGCCGCACGGGCGCGATTCGTTACTTAAGCCAGCGGGAGCTCGGGCTCAGCCGATAGGTTAGCAGGTCGTTGATGAGCAGCGGTGAGCAGTCGGCCGGCCGCAGCCTCGTCTAGAGCGAGCCGTCCAGTGGCCGGCGCCGGCAAAGCAATGAGGGTGTACATCACGGCGACGGCGGCCGCGACCGCGGTGGACGCCGACGACGTGGTGACGAAGCCCAAGGCGCCGCAGCCACAGCAGCAGCAGCAGCAGGCGGCGCGGCGCGGGTGCCGCTCCGCCGTCGTCACGGGGCTCCTCGCCGGGGTGCTCCTCCTCCGCGCCGCGCTCCTCGCCGTCGAGACCGGCGCCTCCCTCTGCCCTTCCGCGACCGGTAAGTGGTGGTTACCTCCCACTTCACTTCACTTCGCAGTAACCGTTCAGCAGCTTGCCGCGATGCTGCTGCTCCGTTTCGGTGCGTAACCATTCCCGCCTGCCATGGGGCTCGCGTTGCAGGGTGCCTGGACTGGCGGGCCGGGCTGGGGCGCTGGCTCTACGGCGACGAAGGCGGCGGCGGCGACGCGATGGAGGTGAGTGTGCCCGACTCCGACCTGGCTGCCTCGCTGCGTTAGTTAGGCTGGTAGATGAGTGCTAGGCTCGTCGTCGCGCCGAATTGCGGCGCCGCGGGTTTTTGACGTTTTTTACGTCGTGCGCCGCGGCGAGGAGGGCCGGGCAAAAGCAAAGCAGAGCTAGCAGAGCATGGGGGCGACGGCGCACGCGGCTCCTCACGCGGTTTCTATCCGGTTCGGCTCCTTGGCAGCGAGCGCCATTCACGGGGATGGGAATTGTCAGTGCCCGGTGGCCAACACGTCTCGCCGTCCCTCGGCGTTGCCCGACCACGTGGCCGCCCGCGCCGTCCTGCTGGCAGGTAGGCCGGGGTCGGCAGTTCGTTTCGTTCGGTCCGGTGTCTGGTCCGGCCGCCGTACTTGCAGTTGCAGTCTTGACAGTTGACGACGCACTGACTGACCGAGAGCTACTGTGTGAGTGACACTGTCACTGTATTTCGTTTTTTTTAAAAAAAAAGTCACTGTCACTGTATGATTGTATCATCTTTTTTTTTAACTTTTGCCGTGCCAGGCAGTTCCTGCTAGTCAATACTCCGTATAATCCATTTCCAGCCCAAGTCCAAGTTAATCCAACTGGATAGACTCCAATGCGAAAACTAGGCCTGACACCAAGCTAAATGCGCACTATTTTATCCTTTAAAAAGGTAATTAGGCACACAAAAGTCATGAACTACTACTACTAGTGTAGTACTTGGTCAAGTTACGCCGAAGAAACTGCCTAATTTGACGAGGTCCGGGCACGGCTCCAGTGGATCGGATCCGGACTAGCAGTAGATTCGCGTGACCTGCACTGCCGCACTGCATTATTCCGTACGGGCCCCACTAGTTGGTGGCTTGGATTGTAGCATGGGACGTCGTGTGTTGCCAGCCGCTACGGAAACCGAAGCCAGCGGCAGCCCTGTGACTTGCTAGCTAGGATTCCCTTGCTCTCTAGGATTTGTCTCCGTGGCCTGGCCTGCCATCCAGCTCGGCTGATAGGGCCTTGCTTTTGGTTTGGAGCTACGTGGACGGTGGATCCTGCAACCGGTTGTGGATTTGTGGTCCGTGAGCCGTCGTCCATACATCCTCCTCGTGATTTCTCCCGGTTATTTTGGGAGAAGCCTACTTAAATACCTGATCATTGGTTGGGAATTGGGACCGTTATTTTGGGTACTGGACATGTACAACGATAGTAGTACATTGAGGGGATCAAGTTTCTAACGTACCGCGCAGCCTGCGCCTGAACTATACGCCTCTGATCGAGCGAAATTGTAGTTTCAGTTTTTGCACAGGCAATGTGATAATTTAAGACTTTGTTCGGCAACAATTTTTTTCCTGCAAAGAGGAGCTAACGTGTGTTGCATGGGTCTGTGGGACGCTCAGGAATTTATGAAGGAATGGAGGAGTCGTCAGAGGGGAGCCACCCTGTTGGATCCCGTGGTGGTGGAAGCGGCGCCGGATTCCCTGGACGCCCTCATGGCGGAGATGGGCGCCACGCTGGCGTCCTACGACGACCGGCTCGACATGGAAGCCGTGGTGATCAAGATGATGGCCATGGTATGTGGTGTAAACTTATCAAATCGTGCTCTGTCCCACGCGTCCTCGGTTATGGCCTTTACTTTGCTATATATAAGCTGCCATTGTGCTTGCATGTTACCACTTAGCCTTTCAGCTTTCCACGGCAAAAGACTGCATCATATGGTCCGCCTTTTTGCGCGTTCTCTAGACTGAAACGTATATGGCATACGTGTACATTGCTATCATGATCATGCTTATCGAATCGTCAAAGACACAAAACCTGCAATAATCCAAGACATGCCAGCCTGTGACCGTATGGTCTTCTAGCGCGCTGTGGGGTTCAGGCTTGGGATCAACTAGTAAACTCAGTATACAACTCTCTTTGTTATGGGAAAAAGAGGAACCTTTTTCGTTCTCGTGCAAAATGTACTGCTGCAGTTTTTTTTAAAAAAACTGCTGCTTGTAAAAGTATTCTATTAATTATTGCATTCCAAAGATGGATGGTTAATATCAGGAATGACGATTTTTGATACGATGCAAACGGTGACGCCTGATATATATACAATATACCCCGGAATAGTTGCGTCCATGGCTTCCTTCATTCTTCTTGGAGGAGAACCCACCAAGCGTATAGCATTCCCTCACGCTAGGATTATGCTTCACCAACCTGCTAGTGCTTATTATCGGATAAGGGCATCAAATGTTTTACTAGAAGTGGAAGAGTTACACAAAGTTTGTGAAATGATCACAAGAGTTTATGCACTAAGAACAAGCAAGCGTTTTTGCCTTTTTGGGTTGTATCCGAAGACATGAAAGGGATGTTTTTATGTCAGCAGACGAAGCCAAAGCCTATGGACTTGTCGATGCTGTAGGGGATGAAATGATTGATGAGCACTGCGATACGGATCCTGTGTGGTTTTCAGAAACGTTTAAGGATTGGTAGTGGCTGGATTTCTTTAAAATTTATTTCAAACATCCCCAGTGAGTCACTGTTTACATGAGATATTTTCTTGATTTAACTCTTGGTAAAAAATTACCATGTTCCCCAGCTGTTGAAGATGGATCGGAAGGTAAAGTCATCGAGGGTCCAGGCGCTGTTCAACCGGTACCTGGCCTCGCTGGGCATCCCCAAGAGCGTGCACTGCCTCACGCTGCGCCTGGCAGAGGAGTTCGCGGTGAACTCCGCGGCACGCTCCCCGGTGCCGCCGCCGGAGCACGCGCCCCGCCTCACCGACGCCTCGTACCTCCACGTCGCGCTCGTCACCGACAACGTGCTCGCCGCCGCCGTGGCGGTGGCCTCCGCCGTGCGGAGCGCCGCCGACCCGGCCAGGCTCGTGTTCCACGTCGTCACGGACAAGAAGAGCTACGTGCCCATGCACTCGTGGTTCGCGCTGCACCCGGTGTCGCCGGCGGTCGTCGAGGTCAGGGGCCTGCACCAGTTCGACTGGCGCGACGCCGGCGTCATCGCCTCGGTCATGAGGACGGTCGAGGAGGTGCGGAGGAGCTCGCTGGAGTATCACCAGTGCGGTGGATCAGAAGAGAGGGAATACAGGCGGCTCGAAGCTTCCAAGCCGAGCACGTTCTCGCTCCTGAACTATCTCAAGATCCATCTCCCAGAGGTAAAATCAAAGGACGAACCAACGGCTGGACGCATGGTTATACGTTTGAATTTGATGAGCTTTGTGCTAACATTGGCTATGGTCTGACGCGTTTGCTTGAGCAGTTCTTCCCTGAGCTCGGGAGGGTGATGCTCCTCGACGACGACGTCGTGGTGCGCAAGGACTTGACCGGGCTGTGGGAGCAGGACCTCGACGGGAACGTCATCGGCGCGGTCGGCGCTCACGAAGGCGGCGGCGTCTGCATCGACATGACCTTTGGCGATCACCTGAACTTCTCGGACCCTGCCGTGTCGGGCCTCCACAGCTCGCAATGCGCCTGGTCGTGGGGCGTCAACATCATCGACCTCGACGCGTGGCGAAGAACGAACGTTACCGAGACATACCAGTTCTGGCTACAGAAGGCAAGTCCCTTGTCGTCCTGGACTCTGCACATACCAGGAGCAATGCAAACAGTTACCTTATACATTCTGACATTCAGGTGTCATGTGCAGAACCGGGAGTCGGGCTTCAGGCTGTGGCAGATGGCCTCGCTGCCGCCGGCTCTGATCGCGTTCGACGGGCGCGTGCAGGCGATCGAGCCGCTGTGGCATCTGCCGGGGCTCGGCTGGCGCGTGCCGGACCCCGAGCTGCTGCACTCCTCCGCCGTCCTGCACTTCAGCGGGCCGCGGAAGCCATGGCTGGAGGTCGCGTTCCCGGAGCTGCGGCAGCTGTGGCTCGGTCACTTGAACGCGTCAGACAGTTTCTTACAGGGATGTGGCGTTGTCGAATGGCAGTAAATGGAACAGCAGAGAATCGAGATGGGAGGACAAGAAGTACAGTAATTTGGTTCAGGATTACCGGTGCGGAGCTGGGGTTCTGGGAGAGGGAAGTAGGTGCTGCCTGCAGTCTCTCCCCACCTTCAGGTTCTGCAGTCTGCACATGGTGGACGTATTCTAGTCCGTTCAGTGTGACAATAGAACTATTTGATGTACATACTGAATTACTGATCAGGGGGATATTTATTTTCGGCCACAGATTAAACTTCACAAAACTATAGGGCAGCCGGTTCTGTAGACTTCATCTTCAACCATGGTAATTCAAAGGAATTCCTAATTCAAATAGGGTGGACCTGCACCTTTTTTTAAGAATTACACAGTACAACGCAGACGTTCACACACGCACACTCACCCCTATAAATACACGTACGCAAACCCTACCCCTATGAGCACCTCAGAAGGACTGAGCACCCGGCAGATCTGGAGATTCCCGAAGTCACCATCGGCGCCTCGCTGTCGACGGGAACGTCGCTTACCATTTAACGCATAACGCCGGTAAATCTTGGAAAAATCCCAGAAAAATGTGCGAGCACCAGGATTTGAACCCTGATGGTAGCGTCCCACCGGACCGTCCTGCCATCGCACCTAAGGCCACCAGGGCCGTGGCCCTTAGTCGTGGCCCAGTAAATTCCACTACCGCATCTGATTTTTTGGCCCAGCAAATAAAGGCCCAGTCCCATTAGCAGATCACACAGGCACACAGCACAGGTAAATTCATCGTGTTCGTCGTTCACTAGCTCATGAAACCGGCTCCGCGACTGACCGACCAAAGCCGCCGTTCCGCTCCCTCCCAAATCCCCCGTTCTTCCTCGAATCCTCCAAACCCCCGCCGGGTGCGTGCTGGGAGACGGCGCGGCGGCCGATCCGGTCTCACTAGCCTCGCCCGCGCAGAGGTTTCGCTGCCTCGAATTCTTCGCCCCTCACCTATACTGCTCCCCCCTCTACTTGTGCTGGAAGTGAAGTTCCAACCGGACGTCGATTGATTTCGTCTATTTATCGGGAGGTAGCCCTGGCGTGCTTTGGACATGTAGTTCTCGGAATTAGATTCCTTATTTTGTTTGCGGCATTGCGACCCATCTTTCTCCTTCTCCAGCCTTTCGATTTGTTGTGATTCATTTGCTGCGTGTCATGTACACAGGGTTGGCCTCCATTACCCTCCGCCCCTGATGTCGAGGCTGCGAGCTCTGTGGCAAGCTTCCTTCAACGCCACCAAGAGAGGTAGCTCCTTCCTAGAGACCGGAGTCTTTTTGTTTTGGTTGCTGTCTGGTCCTAGCTGTATTCTCCTAGTGATAAATTGTTAACGCATTGAGAGTTATACACGATGTGAAATTTGCAGGCATATCACGATGTTAGCTAATCGCTAGACGTTAATCATTTTGATGTTTCATTATGAATAGAATATAGTGTCAGTTTCATTCCAAATCAATCATTTCCTTTAGCCTGTATAACGGACATTTTAGAACTCTGCATTGAGATTTGCCAATTTGAAATAGATGTATGGTGTGTAGAATTCGTAATGTTTCTGTAGGAAGAGCAGATTTTAAAAATGTAACCATATAGAAATTGTGCAGAAGGAACTTTTCTGGGGAATACATAACCTTCTTAAATACTTTGGCCTTATATCTATTTTTTTGCCCTATATTTAATTTTTTTTGTCCTATGTGATTAATTGGCAGCTCTTGTATGGAGTTCAGATGATCTAATTCCACCAAGTGAAAGATATATATTCAATTCCAACTCCAAAGATGAGCTGAAAAGGTGGCATTTGTACTCAGATTCAGAGTATGGAGGTATTGCCTCACTTTGAAATTTTACTTTTATAATTGTGAATCGCTGCGGTTTCTCTAAATATTGAAAGGTTGAAATGATAGTATAATTTGTTTGTTGTGTTTCGTAACTGATGATACTTATGCATGACTCATATTCTTAATGATTGTCTGCTGTTGAAATTTATCCTTTGGTTTTGTTCTGAGATGCTTTGTTGTGTTTCTGATGGTTCACATTAGAATAATGTATTGCAGTTCAATCCTGTCCTGCTAGGCCCCCACTATAGTTTTTGGGTACACCAAACATTTTTAGTATCATCCTAGCCCTGAATCTTCTCATTTCAAAGGAAACAGGTTACAAACTATTATACTAAATTGAAATATAGCAGTCAATCCATATGCAGGGCCACAGAGATTATATGTAAACACTTTCACCATTTGCTGTCTGCTATAGTGATCCAAATGGTGGTGGTGTACACTTTTACCATTTGCTCTCTGCTATAGTGATCCAAATGGTGGTGGTGTTTTTCATCCGCTTTATAACTGATAATGCATAAACTGGTGTTTTACTGTATAATTTGTTGCCAGTTATTAACCAGTGGAACAGATAGCTGATGAATTAACTGGAAAAAATTGACACTTTAGTTTATTGTGTAGTGATATAGTTGTGCCTTAGAATAATACGAGTGGCTTCTTATTCCCCTTGTGAATTCAATAGACTATAATTGTCTACCAAAAGATAATACCTTACAGTTACATGTCTAATAAATTTGTATGCTTTTTCATGTCACATTATGTCTTTGCTGCTACTACCTAGCTTTTGTTTAGAATATGATTGGGAAGAGTTGTCATCCAGGTTTGTCTTCTGCATCACTGGAAATAACTGATGGCGCTGATACTTCATTAACTGGTACTTACTGTTTGACTGTTCTTAACATTTCCTGCTTGTTCTAACTGCTTGATGTTAAGTTTGAATTTATTAACTTTCTGGTACAAGAGGGAAAAATGATTTGTTTTTAGCTTCTTTCATTTAGCATAAGAAACCTCATGAACCCCGAAATCCTTATAGTGTTGTTCTTAGAAACGGTCTGGAGCTCTGAGTAGTCCAATTATCAGTTAGTACCAGCTGTTGTCTTTGCTTTCATAATTGAATAGAAATATGCAGTTTCTTTTTTATGGTTTTCTTATACTGGCTTAAGCTTGACAGGTTTGGTACCCTTTTTTTTTTACATTTTATACATGTGCACCCTTGAAGGTGTGTTTTCTGGTAATCTTTCTTCGGATATGTCTGAGGGGTCAACATGGAGGATCGGGCGCTATGGATTCTGTGGAATGCGATCAATGAAGGTACACTTTTCTGTTTCAGGGCGACGCTGTGATACACTGATACTAACCTTCCGTGAATGTCCAGTCCATTTCAGCAGTGTGCTATCCATAGATGCACCAATGCTGTGACCAATGCTAGTAAAATATTTCTGTGGAAGCCCTTGAAAAGGGTTTGTCTGCTGCAAACGAAATACAACAAATAGAAGTGCTTTTAAAATGCCACTGCAATACTAAAGTCCACCCTTACTAGGCATAAGAGGGTTGAACATGCTAGGACTCCCTTTTGATCACATTAATTGTTCTCTGAAGGTTGGCGATTCATATCTAGTGCCTTAGGCTTCAGGTAATTCTTACTTAGGACTATATTCTAAACTACAAATAAGAAAATTAGGTACTTTCTTAAGTAGATAAACGCTGAATATCTGCACAAGTTGTTCTGCTGAATGATGATAAAAATAAAATCCTTTCTGCTGTGTGTTTTAGTTTGATAGTTTCATAGACCTCGATGCATATGATACAATAGCAATGAAGATCTAAGGGGATGGAAGATGCTACATATCTACCGTATGTATTCCCAGCCAAGTGTCGTTTTTGAATATTTGATTTCCAGTCGGTATCATTCTGCATATTCTGAATCCTTAAGTACAGATATACACAGAGAATTGGGTGAATTCACCTGGACAACAAGAAGATAATTCATGGCAGGCTTTTGTGTACACACCCCAGGACAGATGGGAAACCTTGAAGGTAAACTATACTTCATGGCCATTTAAAATCTGAAATATGTGAAAATTTTATGATAAACACCAGTTTCTGTTTCATTCAGATCCCTCTTGAGCGCTATTTACCTACATGGAGAGGAAATGTGATTGAGGCAAAGTTGGAAATGAATCCTGCTCGTATTGTGGGGATGTCTCTCTCTGTAAACGCAGAAGGCGGTGTTCCTGGTGCCAAGACTGGGACTGGTGATTTTAGGCTAGTGATTGGATCAAGGCATTGAGAACACTGTGAGCTCCACAAATCAGTTATTCAGTGCTCGAGTTTCACATCAGCGTTTTCTTTCTCTTCTGTTTCACCCGGCTTTGCCATTGCTGAAATTCCATCAGCTACCAAAACCACATGACTACATGAGTAAACATAGTGCAGATTGCCCATTCCTGTATACACTTTTAGGTGTATGAAATTTCTGTGTTTTCCTGTAAACAAGGAAGGCACCGATGAAAATGAATTTTGTTTTCTATGAGGTTTATTAATAAATGATAAAAAATGCAACTCTTGTCGTCTGACTAAGCTGTCCCATTTGGATAGATATCGCATTTCTCGCTAATATCTTATCAGCTGCCCCAGAGGCGAAGCTAGCAATAAATCGACTCTGGTGCACAGCTTAAGGAGTACACAAAAATTTGCAAAAATATATGGTGCATATGAGTAAAATTAGTGGTAATTTGCTTTTGTACCCTGGTGCAATGGCACCATGGAAGATCAATGTGGTGTCGCCCCTGGCCTGGCCCGTTGATGTTATCGTTGTTCTGTCTGCAATTCCAGGTTAAGAATCAATTTATCGAACTGTTCGCTAATATTTGAATTTGAGTTAGATATGTGCGCATCTTCTTTCCCTGAAGGAACTTAGAAACGCTTGATAGGCGGCGGCATGGTTGCAGCATTCAGAATTGTCAGCCTGCTTAAACTGCAAGTTTTGCCTGATCTAAAGGTTAGACCGTGAATACATTTCAACCAAAAATTGTGTCGAACACGATGACATTAAGCAATGGGAACTTCGCCGCACCCTTGCCGGAGAAAGAGAAAAGGAGCCGAATTACATTCAGGTCAGCCTCCTAAATTGCACGCTTCCCTGAAGTTCAACCCATCGACATTAAGAGTTTCAGACTAGACTAGACCCGGTCGAAGAACACGTTTTCCACCAAAATTGGTTTAAATCCCGTGACAGTTTGCAATTGGAAACTTCTCCCCACATGGATAGAGAAAAGGAACAGACGCCGAACAAATTCGGAGCTCTCTCTTAACAAATCGATCGAGATGCAATGTGATCATGGACCACAGGGAAACACACAGGAACGAAATAGGCAATGCCGCCGACTACGAACACAAGTGGTGAATGGAGACGACTAGTCCTCTGCTCGCATTATGCACAAAAAAAAAACAAATGACGGGTCAGCCTTGTCATCCTTCGATGAAGCCGGTCATGCGCAGCACGGAGTTACGCAGGTGGCTGAGCTCGCGCGCCCGGCCGGGACCCGACCGAAGCGCGAACGCCGCCGCCCCCTCCGACCGCCGCCGCGAGACCAGCACGTGCGGCGGCACCATCGTGCCGGCGCCGCTCCGGCCGCCGTAGTCGTCGTCGTCGTCGCTCCGGCGGGCCAAGCCCCCGGGCCTAGGGATGTCCACCGGCAGCGAGGCCCCGTGTCGCGGCGTCTCGGGGACTCCTCGCCGTGCCGGCGTCCTGGACCGCGGCGGCGGCGCCACGGACGTCGAGCTGCAGCTGGGCGGCGCGGCGTCGCCGTCGTCGTGGGGAGCCTCCGGCCACAGCACCTCGGACTCGCACAGCTCCTCGGCACTCGCCATTAATTGCGGCCGATCGCTTCGCTCGCCTGATCACCCGCTAGCGCGTTTCGGGGTCGCTCTGGAAATTCGAATGGATGCTTCGGGCTGCGGCGGTGGACAAAAGGTTCTCGTGAGGCGAATGGGAGCAGGAGGGCGCGCATATATAGGCGCGGCGTGTTTGCTTCCGGCTGCGGGCTGCGCGTGGTAGCTTCCCACGTACGGCAGCCGCGTTGCGGGAGGTGTGTTTAGTTCTCCAGATTCAAATTTTACGTCACATCAAAATAATATTAAATATAGTAAATGACGTATGCATGAAACACTAAACGTAGGTAAATAAAAAAAAACTAATTGCATAGTTTTGATGTACACGATGAGACGAATCTTTTGAGTCATGGTAGGACAACGATTACCATAAATAAACGAAAAATGCTACAGTGTGCTGCAATGTCCGATATAATTTTTTGAGCACACTTTTTACGGATCTAAACACACCATAAAAAAGAAAATAATGCAGTAAATTCTGCCAGGTCTGAATCAGATATCGAACAGACTCGCGGGGTCAGAAAAAGGCTTTTCGAGATTTTTATTACTGTAGAAACGATTGCACGATACCTTTTGGTTCCTAACTTTAACATTAACGTTGGTATTTTATCATTAATGCGTCATTGTAGCATTTCTTTTGTATTTGTGAATAATTGTTTAAACATTAATTAATTAGACTCAAAATATTCGTCTCGTAAAGTACAACAAAACTGTGTAACTAGTTTTTGATTTTATCTACATTTAGATCTCCATGTATGTGCCGGTATTTTAAGGTGATAGAAATCTTCTTTTTCATATTAGAATTTAGGGGTAAAGTTAGGAACTAAACAAGGCAAGGCTCGAGTGGTAGACGCGTCGGACGTACCGGTCTGCGTGTAACAACAGTCACTTTTTTAGAAGGAGAAACAACAGTGCGTGAACAGGGGCAGTGTAGGTCAAAAATTTTCAAAAGAAATTTTTTCTGCATAAAGTACTAAATAAAGTCTATTTGTAAAATCTTTTTAGGGATGTGTGTAACTTTGCGCGACGAATCTAGTGAGCCTAATTAATCCATATTTTCCTACAATAATGCTATAGTAATCATTCTCTAATGTACGGTCAAAAGCCTCATTAGATAGGTCTCGTGAAATAATCCAATGTTGCAAAGGTAGTTTTGTAACCGGACTTTATTTAATACATTTAATTATTAGTTAAAAGAGCTGTTAAAATTTTGTCCCGTCCAAAGAAATACGGATATACTACACAAATTATTGCATTGCTATTTCAGATTCTCTAGCCCTTGTTTAGATCCCAAATTCTACCCTAAAGTTCACTATGCAAAAAGAAGATTCTCATCACATCAAAATGTCATATCATGTATGAAGTACTAAATGTAGATGAAATCAAAAACTAATTGCACAGTTTTGTTGTACTCTTCGAGACGAACATTTTGAGACTAATTAATCAATTTTTAAACAATTTTTTACACATACAAACAAAATGCTATAGTGACGCATGCACTATAATGCGTCAAATTTAGGGTGCAAATTTTGCTTCTAAACAAGGCCCTAGTCTCTCAACATGTCGGCATTCTTTTATAAAAAAAAGAAACACGTCGGCTTACTTCCCTGAGGTGGTTGAACCGAAAATTCGGATGGGCCGTGCCCCCCAGGTGTCGACGCGCCCCTATGTCGCCCAGGCGCACACAGGCGTTGGCCTTCAGCTGGGAAGCACACGGAATCTTCAGCTGGTCTCAGCTTGAACTTAGGTAGATCTCAAAAGCAACTCCCAAATTTATTATATAAAAAGAAAATTCCTCATCACATCAAAATGTCATAACATGCATGGAGTATTAAATGTAGATGAAATAAAAAACTAATTACACAATTTTGTTGTGCTCTGTGAGACGAACATTTTAAGCCTAATTAATCAATTTTTGGACAATTTTTCACACATGCAAACGAAATGCTACAGTGACGCAATGATTATGAAGTGACGTCAAACTCCCAAATTCGACCTCCCAATTTCAACATCTAAACAAGTCCTTAATTATTAGCTCGTGCCTACGATCTTTGGTTGATTCGGGAATTCCTTTAAAAAATATGATCCAGGCGGGGAGCTGTGTATACGAATGTGGCGTCACTTGCGTGCGGCCGCCGGCGAAGTGCGCGGCGCCCGGTCGGATCGGAGTACGTAGCGCCCAAGCTTCTACGGGCTGAGAAGGGTCCACGTACCTGCAGGCTAGACGCGTGTTTGAACCAGCAAAACGAGGAAAACCGAAACCTGCATGTAGCTAGCGTACGAACGGGAAGAATATGCATTTTCAAATCGAAGCGACGCTTGGCAATCGATGGGCATGATCTGCCAGCGAGCCAGCGTATGGAAGCGCGTCGACGCCTTCCTCAGTTCCTCATCGCCGTTGGCGCCTCCGGCCCGCCCCCGGGTCCGGGAAACGATGGATTCATCTCGCTACGAGAGAGTCAATGACAATGATGGTTTGTCACTGCGGACAGCGCGATGATTGGAAGAAGCGTGTGCATGAGGCTTGGAGAGTGAGCAGTTGGCTGTGGGGTGGGCCCGCCCAACTTTCTTTACTGCATGTTTTGAATTTGAGCTCAAATTCTACCCCCAAAGTTCATTATGCAAAAAGAAGATTCACGTCACATCAAAATGTCATAACATGCATGTAGTACTAAAAGTAGATGAAATCAAAAACTAATTGCACAGTTTTGTTATACTTTACGAGACGAACATTTTGAGACTAATTAATCAATTTTTGAATAATTTTTCACACATACAAACGAAATGCTACAGTGACACAATGATTACGAAGTGACCTCGTACCCCAAAATTTCACCCCCAAATTTGGGATCTAAACAAGGCCTGAGTAGATTTCCCTTGCCGTCGTTAAACTTGCTTGAGTTCTCCTCCTGATAGTCTCAGAATGAATATAACAACCATTAAACTTGTGCAATTTGTTCATTATCTCAGTTCCGGTACTCCTAAAATTTATAGTAACGTCTTTAAACTTATCTCATATATATTTATTTAGAAAAACTTTTGTGATTTGTTCAAAGTAAGTATTTCAAACAAAGTCCTAATCAAACTCAAACTTCATCCAAAATTCATGGAAAATCATTACAAACACATTAAAATATTTGGTGTTTTTTAGAGTTGATATTTTAATGCATTCATTTAGTAATTGCTTTTATTTTTAGAGACTAAAAATAATTCAAATAATATTTAGTCTTTGCCCCAGAATACCCGAGGAAATCACAAAAAGTACTTCCGCATCAAGTTTGAGTGTGTTTCGAATTTCGCCCTACCTACTTATGGAATGTTTCCATGGACTTGCTGCATATCTAGGCTGAGTAAGTTTCTTCTGTTGCGCAGAACTAAAGAAATGGGAATCCATTATAAATTAGGCATCCGTTTTGGCGTCACGATTGTATACTGAAAGTCTGATGTGTGTCCTATCTGTCGACGTGTAACGTCAGGCATTTGGTTGTTGAGTTTTGATTAGAAGAAACTATGGACGCTTCTGGTAAGTCAATGATTATTTTCACTTGTTTAGTATAAGCCACATGAGGCCGGGAGAATGAACAGATGTAGCAAAATCCTCAAATCAAGATTATTTAATTTTTAAGTCTGGATGTGGATATAGTTTCCCATCCTTGCTAGTGTGGGCAAGGAACCCAAACCAGCGTGCTCACGTCGATCTACATCTCCATTGGGCGAAACCAACCAATGGGGATGCCCCTTGTCCTTCAAAGTCAGCCATACAATGGCGTCCTTCATATCGAGATGCTTCCATGTGGAGGGTGACACCTACACGTCGTCCATATAGGTTTCGTGTAGACAACTGTACTGGTGTACACCTGGATGGATAGGACAGAGGACAGGTGTTACTTCCAGAGGTAAATTTCTGCGGGAAGGGAAGAAAAGGTTATTTATGTAGGAGGGGAAGATGATTTATCTGCTTTGTGGTTACTTGTGCTGAGGTGTGTGCTACTCATCTCGTAGCTGTAAATCTTATCCCAAGGTTTAATATGAAATTTTCAACTCCTCCCTCCTGCAGATAGGTTCCTGCTTGGAGGATAGATTCATGCTCTACTACCTTTTGAGATTTCCTTCCGTTAACGAATGGTGATCTATTATAAACATTTCTCAAAATTGAACTGGGAGGAAAAACAATATGCACTCAATTTTCTTCGCACGAGATCGAGGAGCAAACATAATTTCGTTGTTTTTCATATATGTTCATCCGCAGCTAAAAGTGGCCAATTAAGTTCAGCTGAAATGTCTTTGGATTCCTCTGCGTTATACTATCGCACATGGCCTCCAGCGTCCATTCTTACCACACGACAATCATGATTAGAACAAAACAATGCAAACGTGAGCATCCGCAAAGAACAAGTTACATGATCCTGCTAGCCCCTCATACTCTCACTTGCAATTCACGTCAATTCACATGCAAAAAACCTATGAACTCAAATATGCTCTTCTGAGTGAAAAGATCTTGCTATTTCCCAAAAACAATTGTAGCACTACGCTCGACCATCCTCCTCGCCCTGACCCTCCCGCTGGGCACGGCGAGCATCATCATCGCCTTTTCCCTCTTGGCCCTCCGATCGACGATGACATGCGGCGGCACGAAGACATGGCTGCCGATGGCGACGCTACCGGCACCGACGCCGGCGTGGCTCGCGCCAAACTTGCTGAACCCTGCCGGTACTCCCGCACCTCTTGCACCGCCAATGGCGCCGACGACCTTCCGGCCAGGGATGTCGATGGGGGGAGAAGCTTTCTGCGACGCTTGCAGCTTCAACGGCGGCTGGTTGCTCGCTTGAGTACTCGCCACTGTCGTCGTCGTCGTCGTCGTGGCCCGCATCAGGCCATAGGATGTCTGCTTCTTGGAACTCTTCGTCTTGCAGCTCGGTGCTCAGCATCGTCTCGGCTGACTTGCTCGGGATGTATTTAGGAGAGGATAACCTATTAGTACTAGCTAGTGGATGTATTCATTATATCATGGACTATTTAATGCATAGTCATTTTCCTCCTCCTTTTTTTTTTGCGACCATGCATAGTCATTTTCTTGGCCAGTGCCGACTATATATAAATTTCGGCTAGGAATTGGCAGCAAGTTACTGCACTTGCTGTGGTCTATTCGTACTGTTGTTTGGGCGAGTCAAAGAACAAATACAGCATGCAGGTCAGGATCGCTGAATCAGCAGCAAAGTGTAAACGTGCGCGTATGATCGAAGAGAGACCAGCATTTCCAATGCTTGTCTGAACCAAATGGGCTAATGCTATGAGCCTATATTGCACATGTTCTTTTACACCACCACGGTGCGCAACCGAATTCACCTCACATTTCGTATGAATTTACAAACGAATACAAAATGCCTCGCCATCGATTGTTTCTAGCTAACCTCAGTCTCACAAAAGGGAATTAATTAAACCAATGAGGGATTGACTCAATGACTCGAACAGTGCTATTCAACCCCAACTGTTTGGAGATGGAGATGTTCACTGCTGCATTCATGCCAAGTCGCTAACCAATGAGGTAGGGAAGACTGAATAGCCAGGTCGACGCACGCATGGCGAGCGCCAGTAGCTAGCTCTCGATGAAGCCGGTCATCCGCAGGACGGAGTCGCGCACGCGGCGCAGGTCCCGACCCTTGAGCGTCCGGCCCTGCCCGGAGCACACCGAGGCCGCGGCGGCCGCCGCCGCCCTGCGCCGTGCCAGCAGCACGTGCGGCGGCACCACCTCTCCGCCGTGGCCCTCCTCCTCCGCCCACTCGTCGGCACGCGCGCCCGAGGCGACCCCCGGGATCTCGATCGGCTCCGTGAACGGCCGGCGCTCCGCCGGCGCCCACGCCGCCGCGCGCCTCGACGCCACGCCCTGCGACATCTTCCTTCTCGATCCCGCTAGCTGCTGATCACCCGTGGTGATCGAAACCGCGGAGGATGATTGCAATGAGCTAGTGGTGGCAGAACGAAACGCCGAAACTTTCCCGTCTGCCGCTCGCCGCGGCGGGAGATATATAGTGCGGGCGCGGCGCGCGAGGTGGGACGACGACCTGGCCCGGCCCGCTCGCTCGGTAGCTACTACTAGTCAGGTTCCGTGTGGCGCTGCGCCGCTTTGTGCGGCGGGTAAGTCTTGACGTACGAAACGGGAAGGAATAATTCGGCCGGCGCGGGCGGTTCACAGCTCGACCGCGGGGGGGCTCGCGGGCGGTCCGGCCGGTGCCGTGGGGGAGGCATCATCATATCGAGGGCAAAACCATATTCCAACGTGTTCCTTCCCTTCCAATGCAGACTAGCAATTCAGCTTCGGTTGTGCGGCGGCGCAAGTTTGGAGATCTCCGCGTGCCGACTCGATCGGGATGCTTTTCCGATGTGCTTTTGGGCATCTATCGTATCCTGACACATGTGTTTTGTCCTGGAGCCACAACAAAGCTGATCGGGTCGTTTCCTAGTCGGTTTGGTCGTGGTCAGGCCGGCGGAGATGCGATACTACTATGCTACGGTCGTGTTCGTCACTTCTTCGTCCCCACGTGTGCGTATCGGCGTGCGTGCGTGTGCACGTTTGCGGATGACACTGACGTACGGCAAAGGGTTTGCACGCGTGGCGCAGAGACTAGCACCAGTGCCATGTTGCTCCGCAACAGGAAATGTGGCGTTGAGCAAGTCTCGTTTTCAAGCTTGATGAGCAGATATTTGGTTGATTAGTACGAATGCTTCAGTTGGCAACTCGGCATGCGATGCCTATTTGGCTATTTGCTCCTCGCACTGCAGACAGAGGAGTATGCTTGCTGCATGAAAAAAAATGGCCGTACAAGGACAGGAATGCTACTAGTGGCAAGTCATGTGGCTGGTTTAATGCACACAAATGGATCCTCCAGTGATCGAATTGCTAACCTCATTGCATATATATGCATCATATCTGATCAAATTCGGTTGGCGTTTCACCGTTTGTAAGCCTTTTCTGATAACCATGCATGGACAGGAAAGAAAGACAAAATCCTGAATCTGGATAAGCCTAGCTTCAAAGTTGTCAATCGTGCAGCTAACTCTAACCCACCAAGCGAAATTAGCCAATCCGGCAGTCGCCATGAGGGTCAGCTTAGCTGGGTTGCACGCGCAGCTAGAATGCTAACCCTAGCATACCAAACACGCAACTTTTGTAATGAACACACTGATTAGGACAGGAGCCGTTGGTGTTCGGGTGTGCTTCACATCCGGCTGTGTGTGTAACCAACTTAACGTGCGCCAGCTGGTAACTAAAGGGAAGCGAGCACGTCAATGTCCCAGACTAAAAAGCAAGTGCAAAAGGCCCCCCGAGATGCCACATTGCTTTTCTTGACTTGAAAACACGATCAAAACTGCAAGCTAGTGCGCTACTGCAAGTTAGGCCTCGCCTTATCCGGCCGGAAAATCGATAAGAAAACCACGCGTACGTACGCATCAGATGATTAGATCATGGCTGCAGTAATACATTGCATACAGCGCTATTCCATTTAGGATCCTGTTGATGCGCTTTCAGGGTCTGCAGCATTTTTTTTCAGGGGCATTTGAACAGCAGTAGTTGGTCATGCAGTTAGCAAAGATCACGGTGCAGTCAGTTTTGAAGGAGATGCAAGTTACTGACTTACTGTAGCTTCAGATAAACTTGCAGAACATGCCAGTAACTCAAGCGCGTGCAGTGCTGTCATTGTCGAGTACTTTATCATGAGGATAGAACTACTTTAGATCCCAAATTCTACCCCCAAAGTTTACCGTGTACAAAGAAGATTCTCATCACATCAAAATGTCATAGCTTGTATGGAGTACTAAATATAGATAAAATCAAAAACTAATTGCACAGTTTTTTTTACTCTACGAGATGAACATTTTGAGTCTAATTAATCAATTTTGGATAATTTTTCACACGTACAAACGAAATGCTACAGTAGCGCACGCACTTCAAAAGATTCGAATTTGACTCTCAATTTCAGAAACTAAACAGGCCTTAGCAGACGCTGAATTTTCGGAGCTTACTTCTCGGAAACGGACAATCTACCGGTGGACCGTACTGACGAACTCGATAGAATATCCATCGATTCTGGACTCTAGCCACGAGTCCCGTGCCAGTAGCTTTCTACCGTGCTGTGATAGCAGGCGTTTCAACGCACAAAAGAAGTGCCGTGTTGGCATGCGCCACGGGCGTTGGGTCATACACCTGTAATGCTCTGCATTTTGGACAAGCGGACAGGGCGATAGTGCATTGGCGCATTGCATGCACAGACGGTGGTGCTCTGCACGCCACAGGCTCTTCTCAAGACCGGTGACATGGTACGGTAGTACTGTTTGGATAAGGATACACGAGCAAATCGAGCAATTGACGCCTAGTAGGGTGTTTAACTTCAGAAAATGCGCCATTATTCTTTTGTCTAGTAGTGCTTCTGTTAATAATGCAGGCGTGCTGTCACATCAACTTTGCTGTCAGCTGATTACCGAGCCAGAAAAATCATTGTTCCACTTACAGCTTCGCCCGGGAATCTTCACGTAAATGTTTGAATTTCACCACATAGCTGAAGTTGATAGCCTTTCAGTTATTGCAGGTATGGTGCTCTAAGCAATGCAGAAGAATAGAAGAACACCGGTGCCCTGAAATCTTCGGCACGGCAATCACGCGACGAGAACAACGATGGGGCTCCTCACGACATGGACGCCGTCGCTCCACGCGTACGATCCCGCCAAGAACTGCCCTCTCACCACGCGTCCGCCGCTCCCGGTCGCCTCCATCTTTATCCTGAACGTCTTCTTCTCGCCGGCTCGGGCGAAGCGGAGCCGCTCCGGCGAGACCTTCACGGAGACGCCCGGGGGCTCGACGACGGCGACGGCGTACCGCGCCTCGCCGGTGCCGACGTTGGTGACCGTCCGGTGCACGGTGACCGAGCCGTTGAGGCCGTGCACGGCCACCGAGGGGTGGTTCAGCTGGTACGGCGGCGGCGGGCGCGCCGGGCACGGGACGGCGTGGTCGAGCTGGGAGCCGCCGGCGCTGGCGCACGCGAAGAGGAGGTAGTCCTCGTACGAGGCGTCGTACACGAGGCCCGGGTCCAGCGCGTGCTTGGGCCGGATGTGGCCCGAGCCGTAGTCCATGGGCCCCGCGACCGTGCCGTCCCCGTTCATTAGTGGGCCGCCTTCCGCGTTGTTGGTCGTTGCTGCGCGCAAAGCAGAGAGAGCATGAGTGTGGTTGGGCCCAGAACCTTGAGGTTTAGAGGCCCGACGGCCCGAGTGAGAGACGTTTACCGGTGGTCATGATGGCCGATCGGATCGCGGCGGCGCTCCAGTCGGGGTGGGCGGCCTTGACGAGCACGGCGGCGGCGGAGACGTGCGGGCACGACATGGACGTCCCCGACATGATGTTGTACTTCACCACGCGGTGGTCGCCGTCCAGCTTCGTCGGCGGCGACGCCTCGCTCCACGCCGCCAGGATGTTCAGCCCCGGCGCCGTAATGTCCGGCTGCATCGAGGGGACAGGCAAAACTGCCGTGTCATGGTCATGTGTTGCGAGGGCGATTGATTACGAGATCTGTGCGTACCTTGAGTATGTTGGGCTCGAGGGCGTTCGGGCCGCGCGACGAGAACTGCGCCATCACCGGCGACGGCCGGACGTCGACGACGGTCCTCGAGGGGTCCAGCACGGCGGTCGGTCTCGAGCTGGAATTGATGTAGCTGAGGATGATCTTGGCGTCTGCCGCGGAGACCGCGGTGCCCGGGAGGACGTGCGAGTCGACGGGGACCTCGCTGCCGGAGGCCGGTGGGTTGCCGAGCAGGATGGCCGCGCCGCCCGCGCGCTTCACCTCCTGGCCCTTCTCGACCCTCAGACCGCTGCCTCGCAAGCACACAACGATCTTGCCTCGAACCTTGTCGGGCGACAGGGAGTTTGGCAGGCATTGGCTGTGCCATCGAACCAAGTTATTAGTAACTACTGTTCATCGTCAGTAATAACACAGGTCAGTGCAGTTGATTACTCACTTGGAAACATTAGCGGGAGTTCCAGGAACAACGGCATCAGCTGCGTAGACCAAGGGATACGGCTTGTTCCCGGGGAGATGGTACATCGTTACAGTTTGGCCCTGTCTCAGCACAAACACAAACACAAACACAAACACAGATGTCACTCATACTCCACTTGATGCACACAGAAAGACGAACTTAACGGAACGTTCCTAGTCCGGTTACCATGATCGCGACGCCATTGCCAAGCTTGATCGGGGAGTCGAAGGCGCGGTCGATGCTGCTGGCGCCGACGGTGAGCATCCACGGCGCGAGGTTGGACACGGTGGCCGGCTTGGGCCCGGAGTTCCCGCCGCTGCACGAGACCACCACGCCGCGCCTGGCGGCGTGCAGCGCGCCGACGGCAATGCCGTCGTCCGCGAACCGCAGCGGGGCACCAGACCACCCGATGGA
The DNA here is from genome assembly GCA_033239725.1 of Echinochloa phyllopogon. NCBI lineage: Eukaryota > Viridiplantae > Streptophyta > Magnoliopsida > Poales > Poaceae > Echinochloa > Echinochloa phyllopogon. Next base: position 49,371,206 of record BTCW01000014.1, read on the forward strand.
GACGCTCATGACGTCGACGCCGTCGCCGACGGCGTCGTCCATGGCGGCCAGCATGTCGGCCTCGAAGCAGGTGTTCTCGATGTTGGGGTTGGGCCCCGGGATGGGCCAGCACACCTTGTAGACGGCCAGGCGGGCCAGCGGCGCCCCGCCGGAGGCCGTCCCCGCCGCGAAGCCGCCCAGCGCGGACACGCCGGCCACGGTGCGGCCCGCGACGGTGGACGCCGTGTGGGTGCCGTGCCCGTCGTGGTCGCGCGGCGAACGGAACGCGTACGTCGTGTTGAGGCCGTGGTAGCGCGCCTCGTAGGCCTTGAGGTAGTATCGCGCCCCGATGATTTTCCTGCTCCAATTGACCCCAGTCAACGATCGCTAAGCACCCAGTTCATTTACATCGCTACATCTAGATTACTGTACTCTACAGCCTAGTACATGGCGTGGCGTTAACTATTTTTACGGTCCAGTTGAATGAAACATCTCATAGAAGTAATCAACTCGTGACAGATCATTACGAGTTTACGACCAGACATCTCTCCCTGGAATCGAGGGAGATCACTTGAGTAAAAAGCAACGGACACCGAGGAAGGAACCTCTGACAAGGATCTCTGTTGGGTTGGTACGCATCGCAAGGATGGATGGTATCACGGGGGTTACCTAACTGATCTGCAGTGGTATATGTTCATATAGGTGGAAAAATATCTAATCCGATTCAGAGTGTTTGTACGCACGCGACGGTCACGTCTCGATAATGGCCCTCCTTTGTCCTGTCTCCGTGCATGCATGGCTACCATACACTACACAGAGGAGGCGAGATTATAGAAAGTGCAGAGAAGACGCCCGAGCTGGAGCCTTGCTCCATGATTGGCCTTGGCCCTCGCGAGCGTGCTGACGTAACGGGTTTGTTTGGACTTGGACGCCTGCGCGGCTGCGCCATGGCTTGGTCCCGACTAGCGACTGCAGAACGGAGGCGCGCATAGGCATAGCTACTGACAAGACCGCTCCATAACCCGGCGTGTTTCGACTTCCAAGCGATCGAGGATAATCTTGTCTGGGCTTGGCGTCGCTGCAGGCCAATTGTTCATTGTGCTATCAGCTCACGGCGTGTGTCAGCGTGGCCGATAGAGATGTCAGTGAGGTCGACGCCCAAACCGTAGTGCTAGTGTGTATGTGTTTGCTGACCTGTTACAGGACGAGGAGCTGAAGGATTCTCCGCCCTGGCACACCCCCTTCCACCGCGCCGGCACCGGCCCGAGCCCTTCGTCGCTGAAGCTCCTCGACTCCGGCCAGATCCCTGCCATTGCATGCAAAAACGAACAAACCATATGATACTCAAATGCACGCCCTATTTTTCGCGCCATGGACGCACAACACAGCACAGCACAGCACAACACAACACGCTCGGACAAAAGAACGGCGCGCTCTCTCGGGACGTCGTCTCACCAGAGTCCAGGACGCCGACGATGACATCCCCGCTGGATTTGTCGAGGGACGGCAGCCAATCGCTGCCGCCGCCGTCGGGCCCCTTGAGGCCTTCCTCGAACCCCAGAAACTCCCAAGACCTCGTGGTGTGCGGCGCCCACCTCCCCTCGCTCCGGAAGGCGGACACCACCTCGCTCCTCTCTGCAGGATACAAGGCGGTTGAGTCACGAGTGTGCGCAAAAGTCATGCATCCGCCACCGGACGCAAAGTTACAAGCCAAGAACTGTGGACTGTGCGCGCTGGACAAAGATGTATATATATGAAAAATATGGGTAGCAAATGTATATCGCCGCGACACTGTCCCTGTACAGGAAACGTACGTACCTGATAGTTCCGTGGCCTCTTCCCGGGAGAGGATAGCTGCGAAGCCATTGAGGGTGTGCTTGTAGCTGTACAGCAGGGACGCCCGTGCCTTCTCCTCACTGGTGAAAGATAAGAGAGTTCGTGTCGTTAACTCATTATTGGCTGCCAGTCCATCCCCGCAAAATAACATGCATCGGAGGAAATGGAGCAGGGAGAGCTGCATATGAGTGCGCGCCATGCCGACGCTGCAGCCTGAAGGGTAGGTACCTGCCCTTGACGGAGAGGAGGAGCGCGTGGTGATCCTCCAAGATCTCTTCCTGCGCCTTGGCTCCGGCGTGCTCGCCCAGGTACACTATGTAGACCTGTAGTGTTCACAATGGTGATGGTTCAGTTAGTTATCCAGCATGTCCGTTCTTTTGCTGAACAAGCACACAAATCTTTTCAAGTATTGCTGAACCTGACAGAGCTGCGCTAACTGGGTTTATCAAATTCACTCGACATTAAGAGTGTAAGAATTTACAGGTCCGCGGATAAAGCCATCCGCGATGTTGTTGTTCTTAATCAATAATACAAAACAAAATAAACAGAGTGAACAGACGGGACCTGGTCTTGATTGCCGGAGGCGGAGGTGACGATGGAAAGAGAAGAGAAGAAGAGGAAGGGGGGAAGAAGGCTCGGAAGGGCTAGCGCTCCTCTCATCATCTTCCTCTGGAGGTCGTATCCTGCTGCTGTGCGATTGGACGGTCCGGGAACGTGTTTATATACAGGTCATCCATCAATCGCAGAAGTGCGGCCGAGGCACGCCGAGGTGTTGGATAGGGGAGCAGAAGTGCGGACATGGACAGCCGAGTCTGACCGTCTGACGCTCTGAGCGAGATGATACCGTTACATCAGCTTTATCTAATCTTTTCCAGTAGATTTTTATCAGAAAATAACGGGTAGTTGAAGGGAATCTTTTTTTGCAAACTTGAATCGTTATCCGTGCTGAACTTGGACAGGCTGCAGCGACCCTGCGCATACAATACAATACACTCGATGCAGCAATCTTTGTCAGTCGTCACCCGCTGCTGTACTAGGCTTGTAGCTCATCGCATTGCTCATTGGCCATAGTTCGATTGACAATTCGCCACGACCAGATGCCCTGCTCCAAGGGTAACTGGTGATGTGTGCGATTTGCAATTGCAAGTATACATCAATCAACACATGGTAATATGGGGTGATGGGGTATCTCCAGTCCGAGCAAGCAAGCTGACTGTCGCGCTATCTTCTTTGGGAAAAAGAAAAATCCACATGTAAAGGATGTAGCCATCGTCGTTTGTCCTGCGCCAAGCACGCTAGCAGAACGCTCCATGCCTTTCCATGATTCGACATGCTCGCATGGTTTCCGAAACTGGACCGCCCTTTCTTCTCGCGTGCACGCACTGGCCGAGAATGGTCTGGCCCAGCCGAAGGTGCCCGTTACTTTCATCGTTCACTGGTTAGACGCCTCCAACCATACAGCGTCAAATCCTCGTCGTCACTAATCAGTATTGGATTTCGACACCGGGTGATGCCTTGGGCTAGTCTAAATTGAGTGTGATGCGGAAGCACTGAAGCAGCAAATGCACGCCGTTGACAGCGATCATCATAGCTTACGTGCTATATAGCGTACCATATACGTAGTACTACTTCACGAAGGATGCAATAATTATATAACTAAAATACATCATGACAGATAGAAATGTTCAGTTTGTAATATTTTTTAGAGCAATGTTCAGTTTGTAATATGACACAAACAAAAACAACCCAAGTTCGGGGAAATCCCTTCTTGACTGATAGAAATGCTCGGTTTGTAATGCCGGCCCAATTATGGGCTGGGCCTATTCTGCTATCGTCATATCGGCTGGAAAAGGCCATTTAAACATCCACCAGGCTCAATCACACTCTGTTAGCACTTTCTGCCGCTTTGGCCCACGGCCTTTGATAAGTTCGAGCTGATCAAACCCAACTTCTCATCGCTACGACGCCACCGGCCTCCGCCGATGACCGTTGCCGGAGCCTCTCGCCGCCGGCGAGCACCGCGACTCGCTCTCCCCGTCCTCGTCCTCCTACTCGTATCGTCTCTGCCCCCACGCGCCTCCGCGCTCCGCGTCCCGCTCCGCCAGGCCGCCACCCTCGTCTCCCTCTCCCACTCGCTCCTCTCCCGCGTCGCCGCCACCCGCGCCGCTCGTGGCGACGCCGCCGCGGCCGCGCGCGCCCGGCGAATCGCGTCTCTCCTATCTTCCCGTGGCGCGTGGGGGCTCGGCTGGGACTACCTCCGGCACTACGCCTTCTCATCGGCCACCGGGTGCGGCCTCTCCTGCGCGGCCGCCGCGTCCCGCCTCCTCGCCGCTGTCGCCGAGGCCTCGCGCCTCCGTTCCGCCACTGACGCCGCCCAGTGGATGCGCCGCCACTACGGGGACGTCCGCGACGCCGCTGCGCTGCTCCTCAACGGCCTCCTCAACGCCTTCTCCGAACAGGTAACTGACCTATCCACTCACGGTGCCTCTCCGATTTGCGCAATGCTCTGTCGATTAAGAGCTTTTATTGGGGTTTAGGGGCCATTGAGAGAGGTGGTGATGGATGTGAAGTGGGAGGTGGAGGAAGGGGAGTTGCTGAAGGATTGCCTGGAGGTGGGAGCGAAGGATTTGCAGGGCTTGCTTGTAATTGCCAAAGATCTCTTCGCTGGTGCTTCAAGGACTTCTTCACGGCATAGCGAACTCTGAGGTTTGGAGACTTTGGTGGGCCTTTTCTTTCTAATCTTTTTTATGAACGCTTTGTGTAATTTAGTTTACTCTAGCAATCTTGATCCTGAATCGGGCTCCACAGGAACAAAATCCCTTGTGTATGACTGTTGTGAGTGCTACCATGTGCATTTGATTGTGGGCAGTGCATACTTGCTAATTTAATTCGTGTGTTATCAATGGCCCTTCCAATAACTTAGGCCTTCTTTAACAACACACATACTATTTAGTGACGGATGTTGCACACACAAATTGTGATATGCACACTTTGTAGAGAGATAATATAATCTGTAGTGCTTTATGAAGCTCTGAACTTTGGGGGGGGGGGGGGGGGGGGGCATGGCTTACTTTGGCCACAATGAAGCCCCGCCCTTGGCTGTGAGCGCTACAACCGCCCATTTGATTTATGTTTTTTAAGCCTTATTACTAATAAAGCACGGAGTGCTTCTACCTGTTTTTTTCCCTACGTCACTCTATCCATCTCGGACGCAGCGTGCCGTTCCTGTGCCGTGCCGGAGCCCGACTCCTCAAGATCCAGTATGCCGGCTGGGGGTCCACTTGCAGTGTCCGTGCGTGCGTGTGGGCATTGACGCACGGCCCACATGCGCGCACAGCTTGCTGCAGCTGCCTTTTCCAGCAGAACTCAGCAAATAATAAACAAATTAAAAGTTTGTTACCTATATCTACCGTACACCCATTGTTAAGCTGCGGAGAGATGCCAGGATGGACTTGCGTGGTATATGCTGACCAAGGGAATCCAACCGGCCCCATGCATGCATTCTGATTGGAAGAAAATATACTACATAGTACATACTATGTAGTGTTTGTTTTTTTACAGATCCATGGCTGGCTTTATAAGTTGCCTATTATATGCTGTTTTGGTTGTATAATCAATCTTTGCTTTTGTCGCTGCTATCCATATCCAGATACCTGACGGTTTAATTTAGCCTTCTCCGTGAAAAATCACACATGCATGCTCTAGCCTTTCGTTTTTGCACGGGGCCACATTAGTGCAATTGCCTCTAATCGATGTGCATTTGAAACTATCAATCACATGCACCATGCTTCGAGCCACTACAAACCGGTACTTTAACATTGCACCTGGTTAGTCGTTATTTTTCAATCATGTGCGTTGGATGCAGGTGCATGAAATCGACAGACAACTTTTTTTCTTTTATTATAGATCTTGATATTTTAAGATGATTTTAGATTTTTGGGTCTCCACCTACTCTCCATGTATCCACTGTGTTGTTTATGTTAATTTCAGATACTCTTCAGAGCTACTAGGTGCACATTAAATTAATGATACTCAGATGTACACATGAGTAACTCATTCTTTGCATGTTTAACGCATTGCAAAAACGAACTAACAAATGTTACTGGTAATATAAGAAAACAGGATAATAGCGTTCAACATATAGTTTATTGATAATATTGCCAATGTCATCTAGTTTTTTCTCCCATTGCAATGCACATGCACGGGCATATTTGCTAGTAGTATTAAAACAAACCCAGCATGTTTAAAGAACTCTGCGACATAATTGGTCAGTTGATTCTATTAAAGTTACATGACTTTTGTATATAGTCCAATAATGAATGGAAACTTTTGAACTTGATTGTATATGCCAGTGTGGAACATCTAAAAGGAAAAGAAGACTATAAATTCATGCTTATCAACTATATAAGTCTAACACAGCTTATTAACATTGATAAAATTGGGACATCATGATAATTGAAATTTCAGTTTTTTTTCAATGTGAACAAGAGAAAGAGATGAAAAATTATATTATTTTGTATAAATATCTCCAGTTGAACGATAATGCCCCCAAAAGTGCCGGCATTCTCCTCTATGAAAAGGTCACTTGGAAGAGAAAAGCCTTCACAAACCAATGGAAATTGCAAAATATGCTGCAGCACGTTATTAATATCAGTCCTAAAGAAGAATGATTCTGTCTCATTTGCAAATTTTTTTGTTTTTGGATATAATGTTTTATGATCCTGCGCCATGTGAGAAATCACAATTCGCAGCAGGCTAACCAAGCATGGAGCATACGGAAGAAAATACAGAGTTTCGTCTGTGTCCTGCAATATTCATGAATGCATCAGATCCAACGCTCTTACTGGACTCACTTCCACAACATGAAAGTTCCTCTGCCGGGTGATCCTTCCTGCTGCACAGTTCTGTGTAGCCTGTAGGTTAAGATATTAGATAGGGATCCCACGATATTCAATAAGATTTGCTTTTGAAAAAGGGAAAAAGGACTCCCATCATGTAGTGAATTGCAGAGTTAACTTCATTGATAATAAACTAAAAAGCTGCAAGGCATGGGTTTAATTGGCGCATTCTAGGCTGCTAGGTCAAGGTTTTTTTGGTCTTGTTCTTTTGTGTTTCTTAGGCTAGAGTTTGTGTTTTGTGAACCTATCTCTCATATTGGCCCCGTATGAGGGAGGGGAGTTGTATGGGGACCATTTCTCTCTCTAATACAATGAAGCGCAGCTCTCCTGCATTTATGAAAAAAAAAGATAATAAATTAATAACTGATATCTTAAAGTCCACAGATTGTGAGGAATTCTACTTACAAAATCTGATCAATTGCTGCCAGGATAGAAATGTCTGCCAAAATGTCTAAAGAAGTGACAACGATATTCCTATTCATTTCATTGATCACAGCATAAGTTTTATGCAGAATCCACAGGACACCCAAAAATACTGGTTGGTTCCCATGTAAACTTGAAAGACTCATTACCTTCAGGGAAGAAAAACAAAATAGGGCATATTTTCTGAAAAACAAAACGCTATGCTGACAATGGATATACTCTTGTAGGTTCCATATTTCCGAGAATTGGACTACATTGGGTTGCCAGTTGCTTACTTATTTTTGTGTTCACTGGTGCTACCATCTAGTTTCTTCTTGATTATTGATTTCCCTGCTGGAAGTTCGGCCAGGGTGGCAAACCGCTAACATTTATCAAAGCAGTCCCTTATGCATTAATGTTATTTTTGTGCATGCCTAGTATTTAGGAGAAAAATATTGCTTGCTGACACATCTTTGTGGTAATTACTATTTACTAGTGTTCTTGTCTAGTGCCGTCTTGATTATTTATGTATTGCTGGAATTGCGACCAGGGTAACAAATGGTCGGTTAAGATTTATTAATCACTCTTATGTACATAAATGTTGTTTTTGGTGCACTTGTAGTGTAGTACCATACAGTTCATCATTTCCTCATACACTTCCCTAGCAAGCTAGTGATGTGATGAATCGGTTTGATTTATTTCTGCCTGTAACAGGGTCGAGTTGCCTCTGTTCCATCTTCCCCTCATAACTCTGGTGATAACTGATGTGAACTTCACGGCTATAGTGCATTAGTTCCTGCAATATTTGTCACCCATGTGACAATTTCAATCACACAGTGTCAATTCTGGATATTTTGTAAGCATACTTTGATCAAACGGCATAGTCAAGGTACCCAGCTTTGGATATCAATATTTTGAACCGTGAATCGTTGGTTGGATACCAATCTACATGAGATGTACTGAATATGCGCTGGCAATGTACCTACATGAAACTTGAGTGCCCGCTTGTACAGTTATGCGCCACTCTAAACTTTGCGAGTCTTGATTAGGCTATAATAAAGCATCATTATTGCAAATTTACTAACTGTTAGATCTTGTTAATGCTTTACTCATCATCTTATTCTAGAAGCTCTTCCTGTCCAAATTACAAGTGGACGTCTGATTCCTGGGGCTGATCTGGTTCCTTGTTTGGTGAGATGACTGCAAACTACTGCAATTGCTTGTATGATGCATCTTGCCCCCGCGCACCTGAAGGTAAGCTCATATAGGTTTCACGAATCAATGCATGCAGTATATCTGAAACTGCTTTAGGTTGGGTCTGAATGCTGCCAACTACTGGGCTGGACGTTCTTCAGTAAGCAGGTAGGCGTCGGTAAGACAGCATTGGTTTAGCTGATAACTGAAGGAAAAAGGGGTACAACAAAGAGCTGATGCATCAGTGGTTGATTCAGATGTGCTGTGCTCATGATGGTGTGTCCTCTGGCTAAGCTCTGTTCTTCAATTGCTGGGGTTTGAGCAATACGAACGGAGAAGGGAAGACAGCACCCAACCCATGTTACATGTTTCATGCGCGTCTGTACATTAATGTAGCCTGGTTCGGCGTTAAAAACGGATTGGGGGTACCATGGTCGTATGTCATTTCCCCATAGGCTGGAAACTGGTCGACATCATATGGACCTTTTACCTACATTGGAGGCTGAGGTGCTCACCAACTCGATGAATTTATTGCTGGATTTGACGCCCTCTAGATCTGCTTCCTGTTGAAGCAAAAAAAAAAGGAGGTGCTAGATTCTGTTCTTTTACATTTGTAAATCATTTGAATTTTGACTCAAGCCGTGAGGCAAGTGAAGCTAGCTAGCTGCGAATTTTTCGTGGACCAAGATTTGTGAATGCTGAATAGGACGAATCACTAGGATCTAATCATTTTGCCATCCGAGAAAACCAATAGAAGATTTACTCATACGTGGACAATTTCGGCTCCCTAAACACTGTCACAAGTGTGACAGTGTTAATCTGAGCTCTTCATCTCCGTCAACCGGCAATGTCTACTGTATCTGGTAAAACTAAAACTGGCCGGTCTCACTGTTTGCATCGTCTGACCACCGAACTAGTCCATATTGAGTTATTGGCATAATGAGTGGCGGCTGGCAGTGTAGCACTCAACTCGGTCAGTCATGGCATCTGTTCGCTGGATACTTAGGAGTATTTGTCAGCACGAGAACTTGAAAAGAAGCCTCCCTCACACAGGCATGCATCCATCGGCGTATAGCATAACTCCTGTATAGAGTATAGATACCAAAATGGCTCCATACACATGTACCATGCTCGCACAACGTTTCGCAGTAGCAGGGCGGACGTACGAGTAGGAGTAGCACCCATGGCGTAAGCGTAATAACCCTGGCATGTACCAAGACGCCTACTATATATATGGGAACAAATACAGCGATCGCGCTCGTACTCGCGCGAATTAATACCACCAGACGGACGACGCCCGGATCGCCGAGCTAGTCCGGTTGCGGTTGGTACCAGCAGCTAGCTACTAGACTGCGCTCCAGATTTTTGCCCATGGACGTGGAGAGTACGTGGAGCCGGAGGCCCGGAGCCTGGGCAGGCAAACACGGTCATTACTCCGTGGCCCAAACCGTATCACACACACCTGGCTGGCCGCACGCAGATCACCGCAACCCGTTCCTGCCAGTTCGCGGCCCGTATCCACGACCACAAGAAGCCATTAAGCACGCCCTTGCATGACACGTTACCGTCTTGGCAGAGAAAAAGGGGAAAGAGTCCTGTCTCTGCTCGTGAGTTCGCCGGCCGTGAATCTGGAGGCTGTCGAAAGCGTGCGTGCCGAGCGACAGGGGGGATGACGACGGGTGGAGGGACGCGCGCACGCGTTCGGGTTCGGGGCCTCGGGCTCGGGGGAGTAAAAGCGCCGCCGCGGTAGGTCTCCCTCCGCGGCTGGGAATGCCACCCCGCCAGCGCGCGCGTCATGTGCGCCTGTAGCTGTAGCGTGTATCGTGGCTCGCTCGCTCTGGGCGGCGCGGAATGCCGGCCAGCTCACCGGCACGGCACACGTACAGGGCGGCGTCGAGTCCAGTCGAGTCGAGCGAGCACAGCACAGCACAGGGAAATGATTTCTGCAGTGCGCCGCTGTACCGTCGGCGTCGGGGGATTGAACGCGCTCGGCGCTCGCGCACGTTGCCCCCTTCCTACCGCCATTAATGGGAGCTTCATGGTGCATGCCGATGCCGTGCCTTATCTTTGTTTATGTGTTTCCGGATGGTGGGAGAAAATGGCGTGCATGTGCTAATTCACGGGTTAGTCTGCGCCCACTTGGCCCTGCAGGTGGAGACAGTGAGCAGAGTAGTTCTAGTAACTTTGGTATGGATGACCGAGATTTTATTCACTCCTGTCCTGTCCCATAAGTGTGACATTATCTGAATTTAAACTGTATCCGCTGGCTTTTCGAATATGAATCCTACACGTAATGATGTAAGAGATCAATCATTTGTGGCGACATCAGAGCAGAGAGACTATTCTTGTTTGGATCCGTAGGTTTGTCCATACTAGTACAGGAAATGGAATGCACAGTAGTTTTCTGTGTACGAAAGTTGTTTACATGCAAAACCGTCCTTCCTGTTCGATCTGTCGTCCTTCCGCCGAAAGAAACGGCACGGTAAACACTGTTGGCAGCACAGTGAACGGAGTGGGGCTAGGCTAGTGGCGTCCCACGGCCAGCCAATAGCCATGTCTGCCGCCGGCCGCTGCGCGGCACGGGAGAGATCCACGAGCTTCGTGACACGCGAGGCACCAGATCTAGCAGCAGTGAGTGTGAGTGATTGGCTAACCGTTACAACCACTCTACTGTCTACTACACAGCGCCGTCTTCTTCCCTCCTACTGGTACGTATCACCGCGCCCGATGTTAAATTCTACCTTCAAAAGATTCTCATCACATTAAAATGTCATAGCATGCATGAAGTACTAAATATAGATAAAATCAAAAATTAATTACACAATTTTGTTGTACTCTGCGAGACGAACATTTTGAGCCTAATTAATCAATTTTTGAACAATTTTTCACACATACAAACGAAATGCTACAGTAGCGCGCGCACCTCAAAAGACCAAAGTTTGGCTCCCAATTTTGGGAACTAAACAAGCCCACGATTCACTGGGCGCAGGAACTGACTTTTTTGTTTTTTAGCCCTTTTCGTGAAAGAAGTTCACAAATACGCCCCTGGTGGAAAGATTTCAAAAAATGGACCCTGGGCTCGGCGTCATAGCACGCGGCGCCGAGGTCACACAGCTCGGCGCCACGGTGCATGGCGCCGAGCCATCGCGAGCCGAGCCGGCGTGGCGTCCGACGTGTTAGGGGGCTCGGCGCCATAGACCATGGCGCCGAGCTCGGCGCCGTGGATCTTGGCGCCGAGCCTTTTAATAGGCCTCGGCGTTGAGCTCCTCCCGCGCGTCCGCCAGTCCACCTCGCCCGCTCGTCGTTGCCCGCCGACGCTCCGCCCGCCGCCGGCCGTCCTGCCGCCGCGCGCCGTTCCTCCCCCGGCCGCCCCCACCCCGCCCCCGGCCGGCCGCCGCCCGCGCCCGCCGCCGCCCGTCGCCGCCGGGCTGGGCCGGCCAGGGCCCGGCGCCCCTAGCCCCGTTGCCCCCCCGGCCGCCGGCGCTCGTGCCGCCGTCGCCCGTGGCCCGGCGCCCCTACCTCCTGCCGCGTCACCCCCCTGCGGCGTCACCCCTGTCGTGTAAGGTAAAAAAATTAGAGAAACAGTTAGTGATGTTAGTAATTTATCTGATAGCTAGAATTATATATAGTAATTTAGTTACTATAGAAGTAGTTAGTGATTTTAGTTTAGTATATGCATAGTGATATTAGTTAGTGATAATATTTACGGTAGTGTTTTAGTTAGCGATATCATTGGTATACTACGTTAGTATAATCAAGATTAGTGGTAGTATAAAGTAGTATATATTAGTATATATTTGTAGTGATAGCTAGTGGTAGTTTTGAAGAATAGACATGACTTACGGGGTAATGAAAGTTTGTTTCGATATTTGCATGTAGTACTAGATGGACAACCTAGTGAACATATATCATGGTGGCAGTGTGGAAAGAGATCGTTATGGATATGTTGAGTTTGTTGACATGCAAAGTGTGCCGGTTCTATTCAATGAAAGGCCATCTTTTAGTGAGTTTGTTGTAAGGGCTCGTGAGGAGATACGTTCCCATGGAGACGTTGATGACATAGAAGTTGACGGTGTTATCAACCTAGGTGCTCCCCCCAACATCTTGAGGCGGACCGTCCGAATTGACAGTGAGAAGCAATGGGACAATTATGTGAGAGTGGCAATGAAGAGTCAGTTGCAATGTTTAGATGTGGTGGTGCGGCCGGTGTTTATTGATCCCACCCCTAACATGTGTGGCCCAGTAATGGATCATCTCCCACATGGTGACTCTCCGCTACGGGAACTTGGTAGGAGTTTTGATGAACCTTTGCCGAGTGTCCCCGATGCTCAATCTGCTCCTGATAGTAAGTATCGCATCCACATATGTTGTTGGAGCTCATGCAATACTATTTTATCATGGTATCCTTATCTTTGTGCCTTTTGTTGTATAGGGGACATTCATGATAATGTCGGTGTTAACTCATTGCCCTATGGTGTCCGAAATGAAGAGGAAATTAGGGCCTCCAACAGTGTGGAAGTTGAAGCTGCAGTTATGCATCATGACAATGTCGGTGCACACCGAGTCTCCTCCTTTGTCCGAAATGAAGATGAAATTAGGGCCTCCAACAACATGGTAGATGTGGCCGATGAAGCTCAAGTTATGAATGATGATGAGCCTTATGATGGGGCTGGTTCTTGAGACTCGTCCGGATACATGTGGTTGGTCCCGATCGAGAGGTTGGTGTCATATCTGATAGGCACCAGGGCATACTGAATGCTGTGCGTGAGCATATACAGGGGTATGCCCCTTTGCACCATCGTTGGTGCACTCGACACCTTGCCGAGAACCTCCTCCGTAAGGATGGTGTCAAGGACAACTTTAAGCTATTCGAGGAGTGTGCACGTCAGCTTGAGGATAAGTACTTCCGTGAGAAGTTGGAGCAGATCAGAACAACCACCAATGCAGAGGGTAGACAATGGTTGACAGGATTGATGAGAGATTTGGAGAAATAGACTAGGTCCCATGATGTTGGAGGATGGAGGTACGAGTTTCAGACCAGCAACATGGCAGAGTCGTTCAATGGCCTGCTCTTGGGGATACGTGGTATGCCTGTGAATGCTATTGTTTCCTACACTTTCTACAAACTTGTTGCGTTTTTCAATGATAGGCATGCCAAGGCTAGAGAGTTGCAGAGTCATGGAGTGAGATGGCCTAAAAACCCAACACGACACCTGAACAAGGCAAAGGAACGGGGACACACGCATGAAGTCGTGTGTTTTGATCATACTTCGGGCACTTATGAGGTAGTACAGAGGGGTGGTACAACATCCGATGGCGAGATCCGAGAGTCCAGAAAGCATGTGGTTTGTCTACAAGAATTTACCTGCACTTGTGGTGCACCAAAGCAATATCACTTCCCATGTTCTCATTTGGTGGCTGCACCAAGAGCTCGGAACTACGACATCGAGAGTAGGATACCTCGTGAGTATAGTGTTGACTACCAAGTGCTCACATGGAGTCCTAGATTCGTACCTTTTCAGGACTCGGGAGAGTGGCCTCCATATTACGGCCCGAAGTACGTTGCACATCCAGCTTCCCGTTGGGACAATCGTGGGTCTAGAAAGAGGACGAGGTACAAGATGGTTATGGATCAGATTCCGGAAAGAACTAGGCGAGATAGTGGAACTCCATTTCTTAATGACCCCGATCAGTATGAATGTGGCAAGTGTGGTAGACTGGGTCACAATTCACGCATGTGCCATTGGCGTATTAGTCAGGTGACAATAAATTATGTACTTTGTTGCATTTTATAAATTATTTCCCGCATTTTATCGGTTACTTGCATACATTCGTTGCAAATATTTTTTTTGTAATATTTATTGTAAAGATGTTAAATTTTCTAACTAATCTGTCTCTCTATTTCAGGATGACGCTACCCCACCTGCTGGATCTGTACTATGACTAGAACCACCGAGGACGACTCACGGCGGAGGGGCAGGTAATGACATACTCTCGCTTCGTCAATCATATTACATTTCTAATTGCTACTAACTTTGTTAATCAAAATTTTAATTTTGCGCAGGAACTGCCCCTTCTTCGTCCTCGAACCCATAACGGGTTCGTTGACATGCGGTACGACGACAGGTACACTCCTCTCTTGAGGATGGCTGGCCTGGACGTCGTATTGTACCAGGTTCGCCGTGGGTTGCCTGTTTTGAACCCAGCGGCAATCACAGCTCTTGTTGATAGGTAAAATCATAGTCCCACAAATTCGGTCTCTTTTTTGTTTTCAATATATTGGATGATTCATTTCAGTGTATCATTTATGTAGGTGGAGGCCGGAAACTCATACTTTCCACCTTCCTTGTGGTGAGATGACAGTGACACTTGAGGATGTGCAGAAGCTTCTTGGACTCAGTGTCAGAGGGCGTCCGGTTACAGGCCAGTGCATCCCTGAGGGTTGGAGGGATCGCGTGCACGCCTTTCTAGGGAGAGAGCTTCCTGTCGCGGCTCCGGGTACACGGACCTCTGGGGTACCTATTTCTTGGCTTCGACAGAACTTTGGCATTTGTCCGGGAGATGCAGATGAGCAGACAGTTACCTACTACTGCAGAGCTTGGATCCTTCACTTGTTTGGGTGTGTTCTCTTTCCAGATGGCACTGTTGACGCCGCGTCTTGGATGTACATCCCTTGCCTGACAGACTTCTACACGGCGGGGGGTTACAGTTGGGCATCCGGAGTCTTGAGTTTCTTGTACCGACACCTTTGCGAGGCTTGTCGGCGCACCCGGCAGGGCAGTTCTGTTGGGGGGTGTGTGTACCTTCTCCAGCTTTGGATGTGGACTCGTTTACCTGTTGGTCGGCCCACAGTTCTTCCTCCACGTCCCTGGTTCGTGGAGCCCGATCCTCGACTTCAACCGACGATTGCTTACCTTTGGGACCAGGTGACACCTCCACATGCCAGGTCTGTGCGAGCATACGTCGAGTATGCTAATGAGCTGGATTGCCTCACACCCTCTATGGTGAGCTAATTTCATTCCCTTACCACTTGTACTAGATTGACTCATTTCATTGAACTGTTGTAAGCGATACTAACATACAAAGTTTTTCTAGGTCTCTTGGCAGCCGTATACAAATCCGAAGGTGGGACAGTTCTAGTGGAGCAGCATGTGCTTCACTGATGAGGATCTATATATGATGACGTGCCCGCTGATCTGCTTCTACGCAGTTGAGTACCACCTACCGCAGCGAGTTGCTAGGCAGTTTGGTTTGCGACAGGAGTGGCCCGTACCACCGTTCTCGACGTCCATCGGGTTGCACAAGTAAGTGCATTCACTTGTTCATTTCAAAAATAAAAAAATTCAAGTCCATTTCGATTATGATTCACCTCTCCATTTCGTTTATGATTGTGCATTTAGATTAATGAAAAATTTGTCCATTTCGATTATGATTCACCTGTCCATTTCGATTATGATTCCCTTGTGCATTTAGATTAATGACAAATTGTCCATTTCGATTATGATTCAAACAACCATTTCGATTATGATTCCCTTGTGCATTTCGATTATGATTTACTTGTCAATTTAGATTAATGAATAATTGTCCATTTCGATATGATTCACTTCTTTTTAAATCATTGTTGAAACTATTTTTACAGGATTGATCGTCAGAAGCATAAAAAGACTACCGATTTCGAGAGACTTCACCTCGCTTACATTGAAGAATGGGTTCTTTTTGATGAAAATGTGTATGAAAATGAGGACGAGCATATGAACTACAACTTCCGGGCGTACCTTTCTTGGTACTTAGGTGTGACTCCTCCCAGATTGAAGGTGCAGTGGACAGGTGCTGACTACGCCCACATGGATTCGTCTGATGACGAAGATACGTCCTATGACATTGCGACCCGGGAAGGGACCGTTGTGGAGGCTGCGCCAATCTTGGATAGAGTGGTACTGGAAGCTCTGGAATCATATTTTAAGAAAGTTTAATGATTGTTGACGAGTAACAACTTGTTTTCATTTGTGATTTGCAGGGCAACGCGCTAAGGCAATCGATGCTTGATATTGAGCGGTTTTCGACGACGGATGTCGATGAGAGGACGGCTACCTTTCTTGGGGTAAGTTTGCAATGATTTTCAATACTAACACATAAATATATAAATGTCATCGAAACATATCCATTGACTAATAATTGAACTTCAGAGACTTGCACACCGGCTACGTCGTACTGCAGCTCGTTGTGGTTGTAGGAGTAGCGCGGCGAGGGACGTGCGTGGCGATGCGGCTCGGCGAGGTGCAAGACAGGCCACTGCTTCGCACGACAGGTCAACAACAGATACTTTCGCTGACGTTGCAGTTGAGGGCGAGGAGGAGGACGACCACGAGGAGATTGGACCGTCTCAGATCCCATATGCTCCTCAGCCTTCGCAGCCTGCCACACGTAGGCAGCGTCGCCCACGTGACTGTTACACTCCGGGCACCGACGCTCTAGGTAAGGGCAAGGGTAAGGCTAGGAGGCACTGATGGTTGTGGGTGACTTGTAATGGTTGTGGGTGACTTGTAATGGTTGTGAGACACTGTGATGGTGAATGTGTTGTATGCGACTTGTGATGGTGGCTTGTGTATGTGACTTGTGATTGTCGGGGGCTTTTGATGCTCAAAACCATGGCAAAAAAATTTCGTGACTTTATGGACTATGGACTGTTGTTATGGACTGTATGGATTAATTTTATGGACTCTGTTTATGTCGTGGTAAACTTGTTGTGTCTATGTGAACCTATGATATATGTGCCTTGTAATTATTCGGGATGGAATAAAACAAGGGAAATTCTGCCAAAATTTTTTGGTGAAAGGTTACTAATTTAGAAAATTATTGAATGTCTGATATGTAACTACCACTGTACCAACCACATATTTCAAATAAATAATTAAGACAATCAAATCGTAAAGAAATATTATATACTACAGATTCTGTAAATATATGAAATGACATGTCACTGAAAAGTTTAGATTCCAAATAGCCTTTTCAGCGTCCTTCAACATAGCATTTTCAGTGTTCATTAGAATAGCCTTTTCAGCGTCCTTCAACGTAGACTTTTCAGACAACTATCCTAGCCTTTTCAGATGCATTAACCACAGCACATCATGAGTAATTACATGCCTCGGCCTATATATACACACACTGATGAAACCACACCACATCAGTAGCAATGTCTGGAGGGTCATCTAGTGGGAAGGGTTTCGGTTCAGGGAGAGGAAATGGGGGGAGGAAGGGACCTCCCATTGTGTGGGAGGGGTCTCTTGGCCCAGATGAGTATGGTGAGGCAGTGTATGAGTTGCCAGTTCAGAGTAAAAGTGATTTCGGTAAAGAGTGCTCTGTGAGAGGATACGATAAAAGGAGAGAAGACTGGCCGAAATGCATGCATGGGGAAGATTGCTTTTTGCAAATGATGGTTGAGGGCACAGACGGAGGTCGTCGTTTCTTCAAATGCCCACGAGCATGGGTAAATATTATTGCTCTTCGCTTTTAATATATTTTCATATCACTTTCTATCTACAACTTACGATAGCTATTTTTTAATAGTCCTCCAAGGTGCCAGAAAATTGTGGTTTTGTTAGGTGGGTCGATCCTCCTCCTATTCATCCATATCAGGAGTACATCTACTACTTGCAGAATCGCATCTTCGATCTAGAAATGAACATGAGCAGCGGTAACAAGGATGACAGTTCAGAGGATGCAATGTGCACGGACCCAGATTGCAGCTGTGCATGCCACAAGAAAGATGGACCTCCAACGCCACAGTCTCCACCCCCACCGCCGCCGCCGCCTGTAATGAGCGGATACTATGGAGAAGGTGCAACGCAGTTTGCTATGTGGGGACACTACTAGAGTACCATATCGTAGTCATTTCCTACATCCATATTGTTATTAGTGGTTTTAATTACCTAAGGCATGTTAGGTTTATTGGAGGACATGTTTACCCTTGTTTGGTACAAGTCCTCACATGCCACTACATGTGTTCTGCATTTCGATTATCCACTGCACTATTTCGTGAATTTTTTAATTCGTATTCTTTGAGGCCAAAACGAAAAATGCACCGCTTGACAACCAACCAAAATAAAAAATGCAACATTGTTCTTGGATTAACCGCGCAAGAATAAAATGTGCATTACATGCGAACTAGCATAATAGTCAAATACTCTTAGACATTGTCCATAACTACTTCATTAGACATGCAAATGTAGAGTGCTACTGAGTACAACGCGGCCACTTTCCCTTCCTCAAAGCATCGGGATTTTCCTCCAGTGCTTCTTTCGCACGACGAGCACGCTCAAGCTTTTTCTCTCTCTCTCCTCCCTTGCCTTCGCAGCACACCTCCTTTGCAGCTCCTCTTTCCGCTCCTTTTTTTCCGCCTCATGTTTGCGCCTCATCTCCAACCTTTCATTTATCTCTGCATCACACCGCTTCATTCCATCCCAAAAGTCCTTGTCTTTATTCTTAATCTCAGTGTCGATCCACTGCTCATAATCGCATAGCGGTGGTGGAGTCTGCAAAAAATTATGAGTTAGATTGCTATTACATGAAGTAACGAATCAAAAATCACTATTTTGGCCACTAAGTTCTCACCATCATGCCAATGCGGATCTGCTCCGGTGTTGGATCGAATGCAAAGTTCTTACACATCCAGTACCTTTGTCTAAAAGTCTCCTCTTCCTCTGAAACCTCTACCTTACAAGGATCACCACAAAAGCACATCGGCACGGGAACACCCCTAGGTAATGGGTAAGGTTCGAAGGCATTGCGAGGCCTTTGTTGAAAGTTATTCCTCCTACTCAACAAAACATATTTGGACTAAATTGACGACTCTACTAACAAAATCGGAGAATTTACTATTTTGGACGAAGATTACCTTGCTTGACCACCTCTACCTCGCTTAGGCATCCTAGTTTTCAATATCACACGTACACATATTAACCATCTAATAACTCATAAGAAGTTTCATATCTAGGGTTGCAAAATACACATAATTTAAACCAAATCAATCCGAGAAAAATAGAGGACATGACAGAGGATACCTTGCTCTCGAAGATCTACGGAAAAAATCAAAGTTTCCACGGTCCAGTAGATCGATTCCGGACGTTGGTTGGATGGGGGAAATAGGGAAAACCGAGAGCAACAAAGAACAAATGGAGCAGCCATGGACGCGGCTAAGGTTGAAAATGGGGGCTCGACGCCAAGATCCACGGCGCCAAGTCTATGGCGCCGAGCCCCCTGCCACGTCGGACGCCACGCCGGCTCGGTTCGCGATGGCTCGGCGCCATGCACCGTGGCGCCGAGCTGTGTGACCTCGGCGCTGCGTGCTATGGCGCCGAGCCCAGGGTCCATTTTTTGAAATCTTTTCACCAGGGACGTATTTGTGAACTTCTTTCGCGAAAAGGGCTAAAAAAACATAAAGTCGGGCGCAGGGAGTGATAAACAAGCTGTACTTTCACTGGGCGCGCGCGTTTGGTCGCTTCCTGGCCAGTGGAATTCAATGAAGTCATGAGATCCGTGAAACCCCTGCCGCTGCACAACATCGGTAAAGTTCAGTTCCGTCAGTAATCAGGTCCCCCTCGGACCAGGTCATCGCCACATTCGCGGTAATTAACCGCGGGACGACACGGCCACGTTGCCCGGATTCAATGCGCGGCTCCCAGCAGGCCGGCCTTCTGCTTCCAACTCGACGCAGCCGCTCGCCCACTCTCCCGGCCCCCACCACTGCGTGCGACCTTGTCATATGATATGCAAGCGAAGCGAGCTTCGTCTCTGCTGCACTGCACACTGACCCTCTCTCGAAGCCGCCTATATAACCTGCTGCGTGACTCGCGTGGTCTTCAGAGAGCAGTCGGCCGCCATTGGTCCACCGATCTCTCTCCTTTTTCTAGCTCTCATCTCGCTCCCAGAGCACCAGTGGGCGCGCAGTGCAGCAAGCCGGCGAGCAGGGCACTAGCTAGCTATAGCTATTGGTGCCATGGAGGTGAGGCGGCTGCTGTGCCTGGTGGCGGCGGTGAGCTTGGCGCTGGCGGTGGCGCGGTGCGACCCGCAGGTGCCGTGCTACTTCATCTTCGGCGACTCGCTCGTGGACAACGGCAACAACAACTACATCGTGTCGCTGGCGCGCGCCAACTACCCGCCCTACGGCATCGACTTCGCCGGCGGCCCGTCGGGGCGTTTCACCAACGGGCTCACCACCGTCGATGTCATCGGTAAGCTATATAGCTAGACACACAACGTAACATGGCCGGCGGCGAGCGAGGTCGATCACACTGCACACTCAGGCCTCACCACACTGTTAATCCGTGTCGGTTGCTACTGGTAGTAACTGATGTTTATGGTGGTGGTCGTCATGCATACAGCATACATGTCGGAATAGAAAATTCGGGACCGATGTAAATTAAGACGGATGGGAGTTTTGCAGCTAGCTGCCAAAGCCAACTTGCCGGAATGGATGGCAGTGTAGGACTGTAGGCGACTGTAGAATACGTTCGGTGTTTGTTACCTAAAATTTAATGCGTGCGCTTGGGATGGAGAGAGTCAGAGAGATACGGAGCTGTAGGTGCCTAGTAGATCTGTACAGCGTAGGAGTACAACGAGAGGGCTGAGTCAGTGAGTCACAACCCACGCCCATGATTACACTCAGACTCGGAGCTTTACGTACGCCGTCGGTACAAAACTTTGCATGGTACGTGGCATGATTCACTCCAAAAAACCGTGCAGTTATTAGTGTGGACGCAAAGCTCCGGCCTGAAGCAGACTCCCACGCATGCAATTAGACATCGTCCTTTTCACCGAATTTTTCTCGTGCGTGTTTTCTTTCAATTCTAACGAGCAACAATAGTAATTAACAATGTGCTCGCAAATAAACCAAACGTGCAGCTCAACTTCTGGGCTTCGACAACTTCATCCCGCCTTTCGCCGCCACGGGCGGCGACCAGCTCCTGGGCGGCGCCAACTTCGCCTCCGCCGCCGCCGGCATCCGCGCCGAGACCGGGCAGCAGCTTGGCGGCCGCATCCCGTTCGCGGGCCAGGTCCAGAACTACCAGGCGGCGGTGGCGACGCTGGTGGACATCCTGGGCGACCGCGACACGGCGTCGGACCACCTGAGCCAGTGCATCTTCAGCATCGGCATGGGCAGCAACGACTACCTCAACAACTACTTCATGCCGGCCTTCTACAACACCGGCAGCCGCTACACCCCCGAGCAGTTCTCCGACGCGCTCATCGCCGACTACCGCCGCTACCTCCAGGTGCTCTACAACTACGGCGCCCGCAAGGTGGTCATGATCGGGGTCGGCCAGGTCGGGTGCAGCCCCAACGAGCTGGCGCGCTACAGCGCCGACGGCGCCACCTGCGTCGACCGCATCGACGGCGCCATCCAGATCTTCAACCGCCAGCTCGTCGGCCTCGTCGACGAGTTCAACGCGCTCCCCGGCGCGCACTTCACCTTCATCAACGCGTACAACATCTTCAACGACATCCTCGCCAACGCCGCGTCCTACGGTACGTGTACCGTACTGCATTTTTTTTGTGGTGATTTGGTTTGATCAATCGATCGACCGGATGAGATTAATTAATCTCGATGTAACGATCAATCACCGTATACCCTGGCCTACGTGCGTGGCTGCGTGCTTACAGGGTTCACGGTGACGAACGCGGGGTGCTGCGGGGTGGGCAGGAACAACGGGCAGGTGACGTGCCTGCCGTACCAGGCGCCGTGCGCCAACAGGGACCAGCACATCTTCTGGGACGCCTTCCACCCGTCGGAGGCGGCCAACATCATCGTCGGACGGCGATCCTACCGCGCCGAGTCGCCCAACGACGTCTACCCGATGGACATCAGCACGCTCGCATCCCTCTAATCGATCGATCGGTCGGTGATTCCGTTAGTACACCAAGAGGCGGGTGGAAACGGCCAGGATTCACATTCGGTAGTCGTGCGATTCTTTTCCTGTACAATTAAGCGCGTATAATCTGTAATTTTTACGAGTCATACTATAATTTGGTATATCTGATGAAGTGGGTATTTAGACAATAATGATTCCATATGTTTCGGCTTTGCATTAAGTTGGATAGTTGATGCATGCCTGACTGGGCAAAAGATCCAAACAGGCAAATTTCTGTAACTTAATTCGACAGATAAATTAATTTGTGTGGTCTCATTCAGATAAATGTACAATTTAACCGACAAGGATTTCACAACACCAACCAAATTTGCAGCTTCTTCAGACAACAAATCATATTCTCATCGTGGCATCATTTCCTGAACTGTCAATTAGTATCTTGGCAAGCGCGACGAAATGATCAAACACACACGCACACGGCACACCATGTCTGCACAAGTAATTACACAACCGATGGAAATACAGCAATCCACGGCAGCCATCAGATTGCTTCGTTTTCACCCGGAGCAATTCAGATTTCTTCGCCTTCACCCCCGCCTGAATGAAACTATGAATTCCTTCAGTCCATCACACGCTAAGCTAGGTCCTCTTCGCTTCCTCTTCAGCCTGCACAAGTTTCAGAAACTCCTCCGTCAGAAAAGAGCGAGGCGACTCTGATTCCAAAACCATCGTGGAAAGCTCTCTGGATTAAATAGAATAAAAAAAACTCACAGCTCGGATGATCTTGTCGAGCGCGTCGGGCCCGTGCGTCTCGATGTAGCGCTCGACGGACTTGCGCGCGTCGAGGCTCATCATCTGGAGCACCCGACGCTGGCGCTCGTTGTAGTTGGGGCTCACGTAGTTGCCGATCTTGAAGTAGCGCCGGACGTGCGCCTCGTAGATGTAGGCCGCGCCGTTGAAGATGGGCAGCACCAGCCAGCAGCAGAAGAGCAGCTTCATGTACGGCCACAGCGGGAACCTGAATGCACGCAGAGGAAAGAGGATGAAATCGTGGGGAATCGATCACTTCAGCAGGCACCCGATCGAGAAACTGAAGGAATGCTGAAGAGAATGCATAGCAGCTTACCACTGCAGGACTTTCCAGCAGGAGAGCTCGAAGAGAGTGATCAGGGAGTACAGGACCCAGTAGGTCAGCCACTGCTGATCGTCCAGGGAGGAAGGGCTCTCTATCGCGCGCATCGACGCGTACCTGTCAATTTTTTCATGGCCAAACTCTGTAAGAATTCAGAATACAATGGTCCTAGTATTTTTTTTTCTTTTTTGTCATGGTGCTGTGGAGATTGTTTCTGAACTGGAAGAGTGGATTGTTACTTACAGGGGATAAAGCAGCATGACCCCTGGCCTGTCAAGTCAAAAAAAGAAAGAATGGAAATGATCAGCATATGGACCAAAGAACAATACAGCGGCGAAACGCTCCAAGACTCTTGTCTGAAACAAAAACACTCCAGGAATTTGCAGCTTACCCAACAAGGGCGTCCAGATTTCTAGCAAGGGCGCCGAGAACACCCATGATCCGTCGCCGCGGCTTGCGAGCTGCTTGCTCCGAGGCTTCTTGATCTCCTCCTTGTTTTGCGATTCCGACGTGCGACAAGCTTGTTCCAATGTTCCCTGATCTCCTTCTTCACGTTCTGTGACGGTGTTGTAGATGACAAGGGATGCGCAGATGCATTTATACTTCTGCAGGGGATGTTTAATATTATGGGATTAAAAGGAGGAGGAGAGGAAGAAAGGCATCCGTGACGATACCATGCAAAGTCTTCTTTACTCTTGCTCCAAGGAAAGTAAGAACAATGCAGTTGGAAAGGTCTGAAGCAACTGCGTGCATCGCCAGTAACATTTTTGCAAGGTTGAAGGATCAGATGGGTACCAACGAGAAGCTGCAGAGGTCTGTCACTGTGCAGCACAGCTGATTGGCTCATAAAAGGTAAGACTGATGAATCTGCAAAAGAATCATTTCACTCAGAATGCTCACTTACCATCATTGGAATGTAAGATTTAGGCGATGCACTAACGATAATGCTGAACAAAAGGGAGGCAAAAAGGTGAGACAGACACCTTTGTAAAGGCAACAATGAAAGACAACTGCGAATCAATCGAGTGTACTAGTATCTGAAAGTTTGCATGATGGTCTACAATGCTGATCGAAAGTAAAGTGCGGTAGATTTTAGATTTACTTTCAATCTTAAAATAATATAATACACGGTCCACACAATTGAACTGCTATGCGTCAAGTGGGGTCGTAGCACATACTGTTAGAAATAGAATGTCCACAAAATATTCAAGTTCAAGTAGTTACAATCTGTACAGTTCAAAATGTCATCAAGGCTGTCTAAGGTATGTCATGATAAGTGATGAAACAATCAAATAATCTTGCCCATTTGACCGGAAAAGTTACAAGAATTAAACAATACATTAGTTGCTAAACTAACATGTCCGCAAATGTGGAGCTCTTACAATTTTTCTGTACCTGAATACTGAAAAACTCCAGAACTATAACTTGAATGAGGACAATTGATTATTTCTCTTGCTTTCCACTATAATACAACTGAATTGACACCATTATCAACTGAAAATTTGGTGGAATATAGCAGTTTGAAACGATCATTCAGGTTTTGACCTGGCCTCAACATGGTATTGGCTGCTGCAACCACCCCAGCCCTCGACCTTGTTTCAAAAGGTGCAACTGGATCTGAACTGGCCTTTGAGTTGTTGCTTTCGTTTATAGCCGTTTGCACGGCATCCCTTGATATTCTTTTACTGAAATCAAGTACCCGAGGACCAACTGCATCACTAAGTGACCAGCCAGGTGAATGGTTGACAATGTTTAGGTCCATAGACATAGAATCCTGTCTATCTGTAACAAGTTGTCTCTTTGCAGGCTGATGTGAAACATTATCTGTATAAGGTAGTCCATTGCTTAACGAGGCAAAGCCAGCATCCTTCCTAGCATCTGTGTTCATAAGATCTGTACAAGTTGGTCTGCCTGTTGAAACAGACTTATTTGCTAAACCAGTTGTAAGAGAAAGACTCAGTCCAGGAGAAGAGCTTCTGGACAAAGAATTATCCGCACCATTGTCAACAAAGGATATGACGGATGCAGAACATAACGATTCCCCATGTAGCTGGTAGGGTTGGCGAATAGGCACAGAACTAGGATCGTTGTACGTCAACAAAGTGGATTTCTGATACTTCTCCTTCATGCTTGCATTTATCGACGATTGTGGAACAGGAGAACATTGGTTTGCTGTTGAGCCCACGAAACTGTGATCTTTCCTACTCATGTGTGATGCAGGAGTCCACAAATGAGACTGTTGATTCTGAGGAATGCTTGTCAAATGAGGTGGTTGATGTAGCTCCACATGCCTGGTCTTGGAGTTGGCGCTGACCATAGATGACTTATTGAGTTCGCCTTGACGAACAAATTGACCACCAAAATTCCAAGTGCGATCTTTTATGGTTGAAGCACTATTTTTTGATTGCGTCCTCTGGTTATGAAAACCACTGAAAGTAGTATTTTGCCCGGAGGCGATATTGTTGGGAATACTTGCCAAAAAATCTGAAGAATCATTTAGATGAACTCTTGATATCACAGAATCCTGACAAGGGAACGATCTCTTCTGGGGTAACTGACATGAGGTTGTTGAGTGGTAATTTGCTTTAATGGGTACAGTGTTTTGAGTCACTTTCCCCATGGTTGGTACATTATGATCCTTGCTATGGTTACAAACTGACACGGTCTTACCCATCAAACGCACCGTGGGTTGCTGCAGATGATGATCACCTTGGCCCAGACAACCATCCAGAACTGTTTTCCCAGCTTGAGAGTGGTTTACACCGATCTTTTTCTGACCTTGCACCCCATTGGTCATGCCACTAACCAACTGCTGCTTCTGGTGTCGTACTGTGTTTATTGATTGTGCGGTCCCAAATTTGTTTTCACCTATCTTTACATTGCAGTTTGAGATCTCCATTCTTTCAAGGCCAGGCAGCTTCATAAAAGCCATTCCAATGTTAGCAGGACTGCAAACTGGGTAGTGTTTTAAGTGCCAGCTCCCCTGGTTATCGGTTGATGATGGCACACATGGATCCACATTACTTCTGAAGTTACCAGAAGGTCCGGTTGATGGGATGCACTCCTTGGCAGGCATACTTCTGAATGAAGACATGCCATTTGCATTGGTTCTTGTGTTGACAACCCCTTGTGATACTGCAGAGGGCAACGCACTGACTTGAGACGGAAGATGGTTTACAGGTGCAGTAAGTGCGACGGCTGCCACTGCACCAGAGATATCAGTACTCTTCTTACCCTTATCGGTTGATGGTGGCCCACAGGGATCCACATTACTTCTGAAGTTACCAGAAGGTCTGGTAGATGGGATGCATTCCTTGGCATGCATACTTCTGAATGACGACATGTCATTTGCATTGGTTCTTGTGTTGAAAACCCCTTGTGATACAGCAGAGGGCAACACGCTTAATTGAGACGGAAGATGGTTCATGGGTGCAGGTCGTGTGACCACTGCCACTGCACCAGAGATATCAGTACTCTTCTTACCCAGAACTAATGCATCTTTATATTTAGTTGCTTCAGTTCTGGTTCTCATGGCGGGTGAACTGGTAGTTGAACTTGTACCGTGTTTCTTTATTTCCTGAGAGCAGTTTTTGTTCGCATTAAAATAATCCTGCAGAGGGTTGCTAGAACCACACTTTGACCTTAGATCAGAATGAGAACTTAAGGCAGACCCATTAAATTTCAACTGCATATCACCAAGACCTGGTTTCACCACGCTGGTGTTCTTATGATATGGCAGACCATCGATCCCAACAGCGGAAGGGTGACTTCCTGGCACATCATTGTGAGAGATGAATGTTGGTTCATTGTCGGGACTTACTTCACTTTTCACCAAGTCTTCGAGAGGAGATGGCGCCTGAGTAGTGATGTCAGATGCATCTATCAGTCTCAAGGGTACAGCTTCTGGAATAGAATCTGCTTCACTTGGACTTGTTATAAACGATTCTTCTATAACAGTTGGAAGTTCATCAACACCAGTCCGAAACATAGTCTTGGAGCTTTCCAATTCGAGGAGAGGGAGATCTCCAAAAATATCATCTTTGGGCCCTGTGGCATGTTTCACCACTTCAGAGCCAGTATTTGTAGGATAATTAGTTGACCGCCCGACTTCTATGCCTTGTTTATTTACAGAGGAATTCAGTTCCTTTTTCCCGAAAAGGTTACTGTCCATTTCATTAGAAGGGTCCTTCCTTCCTCTGCTTCGTGTATTCATGCTGTTTTCATGAAGTTGTATGCAATCCCATGCCTCATCCAGTTTCTTCCTTGAGTCAAGTTCTGTCCTTGTATGAACAGTAGAACTTCTATGTTTTCTCAACAATGCCATGTGCAACATGTGTTGATGTAAACGTGATGTTGACTGAGGCTTAGAAGTTTTATCCTGTTAATGAACATGCATTACTAACTGTGAGCTGAAAATATCGAGCAAAGCTTCATAGAGGGAAATTGAATATTATGCATTTTGGTTGTATATTGTTCAAGAAAGCATTCAAGAAAATTCAGCAAAGCAGCCATCTTTAAACGCATGTTTGCTGACCATTCAAGAGAATTCAAGAGAGTAGTTTCAGTCAGGTAACTTGAATTTTTTAGATTCAACTTACCATCAATCTCAAATCATGATTCAGTAAATTGTCTTATCAATAGGCTCAGTTTTAAAATGACACTGCCCCCTCCAAATGCATTAATAGATTCAACACAAACTTCTAATGAGCTTCAAAAGACTGAGCCCAGCACACTTGCAACCAGTTTTGCCTCACTGCACTGCACTATCTGATTCTGAGCATTTTTTCAGTACATTACAAACACTTTTCTTGCATTCTACAGACACCAAAATACTTGCACATTTCAACAAGCCAGTGGCTCTTGCTTGCCAATTTGCTTGCGTCTCATCCTAGGACCTACAACTACAATGTGCTTCTTGCTCAACCTAAGATGTACAAGCCCACCAAGCAAGAGCACATGCACCCATGAAGCAAAGCCATACCTTGTTCTTCACAAAGGACCTAAATTGAAGCACGCGCCGCCGTTTCTTGGCCCTGTCGGCCGCGGAACTCGAGCGGGATTCCTTCCTCTTGGTCCCCTTCCGCGGACCGCCGCCCTCGCCGCCGGCCGTCGCGGCCTCTCCGCCCTTGGCGCCTGCCGAGAGCCGGGCCCGCACCGCCGCGAGCTCGTGCTTCCACCACCGGGACCGCGGCGCTGGGTCCATTGGCGGGAACCTCGGCTGCGGCGGCGGCGGCTCCCCCTCCTCGAACCAGCAGCCGCCGCCGAACGGGTAGCACTCGGCCGCGTCCACGGCCCGCATCCTCTTGGCGAACCCCCTGCGCCATTCAGCCGAACAGGTCAGCCGCGCACGGTAGGGAACACCCCCGTTCGCGTGAAAACCCAGCCAAGCCACGAAACAGGCAGAAACAGAAGCTCTCTCGGGCGGCGCCAGACGGAGAAGCATGCGAGTGCTTACCGTATGGAGAATGGCTCGGCGGCGTCGGTCTTGCCCATCCTGGCGTCCTCACCCCCGGGGCGCAGGCGCGCACCGCCGGCGAGAGATGCGGGCTGGGGTCTTGGCGCCGGGGAGCAGCTCGGGCTGGGTAGGGACTAGGGAGAGAGGGGGAGGGGGAGGGAGACGACCAGACAGACAGAGACGGGTCAGAACTCAGAGGGGGGGGGGGGGGATTACAAAAAGCGTGGGCAGAGGGAAAGAGCGGGGCGAGTGGGGCAGAGAGGGCAGCCAGTGAGGGCCGAGGGGTGGGACCCGCCGCGCGGCCGATTGGACGTCGGGGTTCACCGGGTCGCCTGCCCTCAATTACTGCCCCCCTAACGCCTCGTGAACCGTGCCCGTTCTTCCTTGGTGGGGCTCAGCTGGCTGCATCGTGTCCCCTTCGCGCTGCGGTGCCGCGGCGGTGGTGGGCCGGGCAACCCAGGACCCGAGCCGGCGCGCAGGCTGGCCTTGCCCCCGCCGCCTTCCGGCCGTCCTGCCGAGCGGCCGAGACCCGAGAGCGACCGAGCTCCCTCCTGTGGCGACCTGCTCGGCACGCGGGAGGCCAGTCTGAGGTCCTCCGTGCACATGTACGGTTAGCTAAATCAGAAATTTGTAACTGCGTTAAAAGACTTTTATAGTGATAAAACTCTTTTCATGTATCCTTTTAATTTCTCCTTTTTATGTCACATCAAACTAGCAAGGTGGTCCGCACAAATTTGCGCGGATAGCTAGTTTTTTATATTAATATTTAGATTTCTTTAACTTAAATATAATTTTATTTAAATATCCGTTGTTTTATTGTCAATACAATTTGTTCAAGTGTGTCCAAACTAATGTATCATTTTTTATCATCATACATATGGTACGTTGTATGAATTAATGATGCAAGCTTATATTTACTAATTGTATTTGATATTGATTTTTTGATCAACTTATATTTTATTTATTTATTTAATTTAGAATTTAACTATTTATTTACTCTAATCAATGGACTTTAAGGGTTAATATAGATTGTTAGATCTTACCAAAAAACCACCGGTATGTATTATTTTATTTTAATTAATATGGTAATAACATTATATTATTAAGATTAACTCTACCAATATCTCTCAAACTCTCCAAATACTAAATGGAGGCTACCTCTATTTTTAAGGGCCACAAAAATGCTACGGCTCCAGCAATAACCCTCATAAATATAGAGCTTTCTATAGACCCTCCAAGAATAGAGGGTGGATTTGAAAACTACCAAAATCGCGGGGGGGGGGGGGGGGGGGAGTAGATGGCCTGCTGGAGTGCAAATTTTTTTCAGGACCCTCTAAATCTAAACTTGCGACAGGGACTTGTTGGGTTTGCTGATGTGCATCTTTTTTTAGACCCTCTAAACTTGACACGGGGGTTTGTTGGGTCTGCTGAAGTTGCTCTAAGATAATCTATTGTGTGATCTAATATTGAGGTAGTGATCATGTGTAAGTGAATAAAGTAATTCATATAACTTTACATATACAAAATGCAATTTACTGATATGAGTTACTCCCTTCCTCAATGGACATGCGAACTAACTCTACGAACTTGCAATAGCGTAACATAGGATGATTGGATTAAAATAGAAACCTTCCACAAAATATAATGGTGTTTGGATCGACTCCCTTCACAAATCAGCGATATGATTGGTAGCCTAGCTTGCTACATAAATCAATGATCAGAATGGCATAGCATGAACAAAAGCTTAAGTAGGAAGGAAATCGTATATAGAGGGTAATCAATCACACCGGAAAAATGTTATCCGAGAAAATATTATGAGAACAATACTGCTATTTTGTTAGTTATGCAATCATAACTTAGGCCGCAGTCGGTTATGGATTAATCTTTTGCATTTTTCCTCCTTCGGTGAAAGATGGAGTAATATATAGACATGGTTGACGTCCGATCTAGTGAATGATCGCCAATAGTTTACAGTTGCATGATTATATCGGGCATTAAGAGAAACATTTCTTTGCCTAACCTATTGTCACTTAACTTCCATGTCATGTCATCAAAGTTGTATGATACCTGAGTTTCTTCGCTTTGTTTTTCCTAAATCTGCTTCTGCTTCTTGCACTAACTCGTTAACAAAGACCATCAAACAGGATTAAGTGTGGGCAAACCATTTGATGATCTTCCATGAGTGCTGAGCATGGCCATGGTGATGATCAATCCCAGCAACGATTCACTCCCTTCGGATATGGAGAATTTTTCACTCTCGTTGTTCTCGCAACCTTGGTGAATGCTATAAATCTGATAACCTTTCATCAGTTACATGCGTAAATCAGCGTGGTGTCTTTCGCTCATTGTTGAACGCTGCACCACCTCAGTTTTTCCGCTTTGTTTTTCCTCTCGTTGTTCTCACAACCTTGGTGAACGCTATAAATCTGAGCACCTTTCATCAGTTACATGCGTAAATCAGCGTGGTGCCCTTCGCTCATTGTTGAACGCTGCACCACATCAGTTTCTCCTCTTTGTTTTTCCTCTCTCTGCTCATTCTTCACAAAGACCATCAAAAGGGTTTGACCGCGGGCAAACCATTGGATGATCTTTCATGAGTGTTGAGCGCGGCCATGGTGCTCAATCCTGACAGCGATTCGCTCCCTTCGGATAGGGAGAATCATTCTCCCCTGCTGTGGTCACAACCTTGTTGAACGCCCTAAATCCGAGCACCTCTCATTAGGTACACGTGCATATCGAAGTGGTGTCCTCCGCTCATTGTTGAACATTGCCTCCTATATAGAGGAACGTTGAAGGGCACATGGGGCTTCAGACTGTCCGCACTCGTCATACTCTATTCTCATCCTCTAAAAGGAATATTCCTCTCTAGTCATTGGGAATCTCTCCTCTATATCAATTTCTTCTGCGTCTGTTATCCTCTATATCTCATATTCTATACCAACTACTAACACGTGAGCCCACCCATATCTTTTTCTCCTTTTCTTACATCGATGCCCCCACTCCCCCTATTCTATCTCTCTTCCTCTATCTCCCCACCTCTATCTGGTGGCAGCGGTGGCGGCGGCGAGGGGTGTCGGTCTCCCTGGCCTGGCCTTCAGCCCTGTTGTCCTCCATAGGCGCGCGGAGCGGCCAGACCCCAAACTCTGAAGGCACGCAAGCGGCTCCCGCGGCGGCGACGATAGTGGACGGTCTCCCGGTGGCGGACGGTCACGCGTGAACGACGAAGGACTCCCGTGGCGGCTACGGACAGCCGTGCGGCGGCAGTGGAGGGCTCCCGCGGTGGCCGGGGACGGCCTTGCGGCGACGGCGGTGGACGGTCGCGCGGCGACGACGAAGGACTCCCATGGCGGCCACGGACAGCCGCATGACAGCGGTGGAGGGCTTCCGCGGTGGCCGGGGACGGCCTTACGGCGACGGTGGAGGCCTCCTACAATGACCATGGACGATTGTGTGTCGGCGGCGATGGAGGGCTCCCGCCGCGACCGCTTAGGGGCGGTGGCAGACGGAATAATATAGACTGTTAGATATTCATCAAATCCAACGACATATATTTTCTCTATTTTACATTAACGGAATAATATAGAATGTTAAATCTTCATAAAATCCGACGGCATATATTTTTCTCTTTTTTAGACTAACAGAACAATATAGACCGTTAGATCTTCATAAAATCCGACGGTCCATATCCTTCTCTTTTTTAGTATTTTAGTAAGGTGGCCCGCGCAAATTTACGCGGGTAGCTAGTTTTGTACTAATATTTATTTTTTAAAAAAATAAATATTTTTTTTAAAAAATAAATATAATTTTATTTAAATATCCGTTGTTCTATTATCAATACCGTTTGTCCAAGTGTGCCCAAACTAATGTATTATTTTTTATCATCATGCTTGTGGCACATTGTATGAATTAATGATGCAAGCTTATATTTACTAATTGTATTTGATATTGATTCTTTGATCAACTTATATTTTCCTTATTTATTCAATTTAGAATTTAACTATTTATTTACTCTAATCAATGTACTTTAAGGGTTAATATAGATTGTTAGATCTTATCAAAAACCAACAGTGTGTATTATTTTAATTTCGTTTAATATGGTAATAACATTACATTATTAAGATTAACTCTATCAATACCTCTCAAACTCTCCAAATACTAAATAGAGTCTACCTCTATTTTTAAGGGCCACAAAAATGCTACAACTCAAGTAATAACCCTCATAAATATAGGGCTTTCTATAGACCCCCGAGAATGGAGGCCTACTGGAGTGCAATTTTTTTCTGGACCCTCTAAACTTGCGACAGGGGCTTGTTGGGTTTGCTGGAGTGCAACTTTTTTCTGGACCCTCTAAACTTGAGATAGGGATTTGTTGGGTCTGCTGGAGTTGCTCTAAGATAATATATTGTGTGACCTAATATTGAGGTAGTGATCATGGGTAAGTGAATAAAGTAATTCATATAACTACATATATAAAATGCAACTTACTGACATGACATGAGATACTCCCTTCCTCACGGACATGAGAACTACTTCTACGAACATGCAATAGCGTAACACATGACGATTGGATTAAAGTAGAAATCTTCTACAAAACATAATGGTGTTTGGGTCGTCTCACTTTACAAATTAGTGGTATGATCGGTAGCCTAGCTTGCTACAGAAATCAATGATCAAAATGACATACCATGAAGGAAAGCTTAAGGAGGGAGGAAATAAAATATAGAGGGTAATCAATCACACCAGAAAAATGCTATCCAAAAAACTTTATGAGAAAAATACTACTATTTTGCTAGTTATGCAATGAGAACTTAGGCTGCAGTAACCAATGGGTGCCTATCACGGTTATGGATCAATATTTTGCCTTTTTCCTCCTTCGGTAAAACATGGAGTAATATATAGACATGGTTGATGCCCGATCTAGTGAATGATCGACAGTAGTTTACAGTTGCATGATTATATCGGGCATTAAGAGAAGCATTTATTTACCCAGCCTGTTGTCACCCAAGTTCCATGTCAACACATGTGCACGTGAAGCACGCATATAATCAAAGTTGTACGACCATGAGTTTCTTTATTTTGTTTTTCCTAAATCTGCTCCTGCTTCTTGCACTGACTCGTTTACGAAGACCATCAAACGGGATTGAGTGTGGGCAAACAATTTGATGATCTTCCATGAGTGCTGAGCATGACCATGGTGATGATCAATTCCAGCAGCGATTCACTTCCTTCGGATATGGAGAATTTTTCTCTTACGTTGTTCTCACAACCTTGGTGAACGCCCTAAATCTAAGCAACTTTCATCAGTTACATGTTCAAATCAATATGGTGTCCTTCGCTCATGTTGAACGCTGCACCACCTTAGTTTCTCCGCTTTGTTTTTCCTCTCTATGCTCCTTCTTGCACTAAGTCATTAACAAAGACCATCAAAAGGGTTTGAGCGCGGATAAACCATTTGACGATCTTTCATGAGTGCTGAGTGCGGCCATGGTGCTCAATCCCGGCAGCGATTCGCTATCTTCTATATTAATTTCTTCTGCATCCGTTATCTTCTATATCTCATATTATATACCAACTACTAACACGTGAGCCCACCCATCTCTTTTCTCTCCTTTTCTTTCACCGACGCCCCCACTCCCCCCACTCTATCTTTATCCCTCTATCTCTCCACCTCTCTCTAGTGGCGGCGGCGGCGGCGAGGGGTGTTGGTCTCCCTGACCGGCAGCCTTCAGTCCCGCTGTCCTCCGGCGGCGCGCGGAGCGGCTGGACCCCAAACTTCGAAGGCACGCGGGCGGCTCCCACGGCGGCGACGACGGTGGATGGCCTCCTGGCGGCGGACGGTCGCGCGGCAATGACGAAGGACTCCCGCGGCGGCCACAGATAGCCACGCAGCCGCGGTGGAGGGCTCCCGCGGTGGTCGGGGACGGCCTTGCGGCGACGGTGGTGGACGGCCTCCCGGCGGCGGACGGTTGCGCGGCGACGACAAAGGACTCTCGCAGCGGCCACGGACAGTCGTGTGGTAGCGGTGGAGGGCTCCCGTGGTGGCCGGGGACGGCCTTGCGGCAACGGTGGAGGCCTCCTACGACGACCATGGACGGCTACGCGGCGGCGGCGGAGGGGCTCCCGCGGCGACCGCAGAGGGGTGGCGGCGGATGGTGGCCCGCGCAAATTTACGCGGGTAGCTAGTTTTTTACTAATATTTAGATTTTTTTAACTTCAAAATAATTTTATTTAAGTATCCGTTGTTCTATTATCAATATTGTTTGTCCAAGTGTGCCCAAACTAATGTATTATTTTTTATCATCATGTATGTGGCACATGGTATGAATTAATGATGCAAGCTTATATTTACTGATTGTATTTGATATTGATTCTTTGATCAACTTATATTTTTCTTATTTATTCAATTTAGAATTTAACTATTTATTTACTCTAATCAATGTACTTTAAGGGTTAATATAGATTGTTAGATCTTATAAAAAACCAATAGTGCGTATTATTTTTATTTCGTTTAATATGGTAATAACATTATGTTATTAAGATTAACTCTATCAATACCTCTCAGACTCTCCAAATACTAAATGGAGTCTACCTCTATTTTTAAGGGCCACAGAAATGCTACAACTCCAGCAATAACCCTCATAAATATAGGGCTTTCTATAGACCCCCGAGAATGGAGGCCTACTGGAGTGCAATTTTTTTCTGAACCCTCTAAACTTGCGACTGGGGCTTGTTGGGTTTGCTGGAGTGCAACTTTTTTCGGAACCCTCTAAACTTGAGATAGGGGTTTGTTGGGTCTGCTGGAGTTGCTCTAAGATAATATATTGTGTGACCTAATATTGAGGTAGTGATCATAGGTAAGTGAATAAAGTAATTCATATAACTTTACATATATAAAATGCAACTTACTGACATGACATGTGATACTCCCTTCCTCACGGACATGAGAACTACTTCTACAAACTTGCAATAGCGTAACACATGACGATTGGATTAAAGTAGAAATCTTCTACAAAACATAATGGTGTTTGGGTCGTCTCACTTTACAAATTAGCGGTATGATCGGTAGCCTAGCTTGCTACAGAAATCAATGATCATAATGACATACCATGAAGAAAAGCTTAAGGAGGGAGGAAATCAAATATAGAGGGTAGTCAATTACACCAGGAAAATGCTATCCAAAAAAATTATGAGAAAAATACTACTATTTTGCTAGTTATGCAATGAGAACTTAGGCTGCAGTAACCAATGTGTGCCTATCACGGTTATGGATCAATCTTTTGCCTTTTTCCTCCTCCGGTAAAAGATGGAGTAATATATAGACATAGTTGATGCCCGATCTAGTGAATGATCGACAGTAGTTTACAGTTACATGATTATATCGGGCATTAAGAGAAGCATTTATTTGCCCAGCCTGTTGTCACTCAACTTTCATGTCAACACATGTGCACGTCAAGCACGCCTATCATCAAAGTTGTACGACACATGAGTTTCTTTGCTTTGGTTTTCCTAAATCTGCTCCTGCTTCTTGCACTGACTCGTTTACGAAGACCATCAAACGGGATTGAGTGTGGGCAAACCATTTGATGATCTTCCATGAGTGCGGAGCATGACCATGGTGATGATCAATTCCAGCAGCGATTCACTTCCTTCGGATATGGAGAATTTTTCTCTTACGTTGTTCTCACAACCATGGTGCACGCCCTAAATCTAAGCAACTTTCATCAGTTACATGTGCAAATCAACATGGTGTCCTTCGCTCATGTTGAACGCTGCACCACCTTAGTTTCTCCGCTTTGTTTTTCCTCTCTCTGCTCCTTCTTGCACTAAGTCATTAACAAAGACCATCAAAAGGGTTTGAGCGCGGAGAAACCATTTGATGATCTTCCATGAGTGCCGAGTGCGGCCATGGTGCTCAATCCCGTTAGCGATTCGCTCCCTTCGGACAGGGAGAATCGTTATATCCTGCTGTGCTCACAACCTTTTTGAACGCCCTAAATTCGAGCACCTCTCATTAGGTACACATGCAAGATCGACATGGTGTCCTCTGCTCATTGTTGAACGTTGCCTCTTATATAGAGAAATGTGGAAGGACACGTGGGGCTTCAGGCTATCCGCACTCGTCGTACTCTATTCTTATCCTCTAAAAGGAATATTTGTGCCTAGTCACTAAGATTCTCTCCTCTATATTAATTTCTTATGCATCTGTTATCTTCTATATCTCATATTATATACCAACTACTAACACGTGAGAGCCCACCCATCTCTTTTTTCTCATTTTCTTTCACCGACGCCCCCACTCCCCCACTCTATCTCTCTCCCTCTATCTCCCCACCTCTCTCTAGTGGCGGCGGCGGCGAGGGGTGTCGGTCTCCCTGACCGGCGGCTTTCAGCCCCGCTGTCCTCCGGCGGCGCACGGAGCGGCCGGACCCCAAACTCCAAAGGCACGCGGGCGGCTCCCACGGCGGCGATGACGGTGGACGGCCTCCTGGCGGCGGACGGTCGCGCGGCAATGACGAAGGACTCCCGCGGCGGCCACAGACAGCCGCGCAGCCGCGGTGGCCGGGGATGGCCTTGCGGCGACGATGGTGGACGGCCTCCCGGCGACGACGAAGGACTCCCGCGGCGGCCACGGACAGTCGTGTGGCGTCGGGGAGGCTCCCGCGGTGGCCGGGGACGGCCTTGCGGCGACGGTGGAGGCCTCCTACGACGACCATGGACGGCTACGCGGCGACCGTAGAGGGGTGGCGAAGGACTCCCGCGGCAGCCACGGACAGTCGTGTGGCGGCGGTGGAGGGCTCCCGCGGTGGCCAGGGACGGCCTTGCGGCGATGGTGGAGGCCTCCTACGACGACCATGGACGGCTACGCGGCGGCGGCGGAAGGGCTCCCGCGGCGACCGCAGAGGGGTGGCGGCGAACGGAATAATATAGACCGTTAGATCTTCATCAAATCCGACGACATATATTTTTCTCTTTTTTAGATTAACAGAATAATATAGACCGTTAGATCTTCATAAAATCCGACAGTATATACTCTTCTCTTTAAACCGTTAGATCTTCATCAAATCCGACGACATATATTTTTCTCTTTTTTAGATTAACGGAATAATATAGACCGTGAGATCTTCATAAAATCCGACGGTCCATATCCTTCTCTTTTTTTAGATTAATGTGGAAATTTTTTGGCCCTCTCGGCGAACGTGGTGGCTCCTTTTAACACTATTATATTAATATAATAGATATTTATGTCATGAAACTTCTCTTAAAACTCCACTGAGACTGCCTCGTTGGCGGGCAGCACGAGCACCAGCGACAGCCGAAGCTCTTTGGCTTAGCTCGCCTGATTGACGGCGTCGGTTAGTGCTTAAAGATTCAGCTGCTCCATGTGCCGTCGCAGTTGCGAAGCTGCAGCCGCGATTTGTTAAGCTCGATTCGGTTTGGAGAGGGAATCCCAGCTGTTTTCAAAAGACATACGGTACCAAAATCCTTTGTTGAGACTACCCACAAGTAGACGAGTTGAATATAGAATGGTTGGCTAGTGGGGTATTTTTCTTTTTAACAACGTGCGCACGTGACGTGAGCCGTCGCTAGAATCCAACACTCCATCAAAATTAAGTGAATCCTGGCAAGTACTCAAATAAGATAATTAACTTTACATATTTTACAAAAAAATACAATTCTAAGTATGAATTTAGGCGAGCAGTCATCTAAATTCATCCTATTCTTTATACAATGATGAAGAGTGTGTTGGTTGCACGATGTCAGCAACCATGCTACATTGATAGCCCTCGATGGTAAGATGAAGAATGCCTAACTTGCGGCGAAAATTTGTGCTAAAAACCTTATGGCTACCTTATCTTTCACGAGAACCAAACACCATTATGTTGCCACACGTTGGCGTGGCAAAGCAGGATAGGGAACTAAACACCCTAGAAGTAGTACGGTGTAATATGAGTAGATAGAAAAGGATACAAGATGTTTATAGTGGCTACCAGTTGCGCATTTAGCATTAAAGTTTGAAATATATCTACATTTTTCTTTTATATTTATATTTTCCCCCTAATAACATGAATCCCGTGCCCATGAAATCCTCAAGAATGGCATATTTTACTATCCACTTGTATGATGTCTCCAGATGTATAGCTGGTCCCTGAGACAGACTGGATTTTCGTTTCCTTTGGTGATCTCGTTTGTAATAAGAAACGGCTATATGCATAGGTCTATGCAGAGGCTGGAATATTGAAATATATTCCCTTTCTAAAAAAAGATGTATAGCCTTTGGTTCCACTAGTTGGTATGCACATGTCACAGAAACGTGTTTTAAAAAGGCATGGGAAAAATCTTGAATTCAATAGAAAGTTGATTGTAATTTAAAGAAAATGTTCAATTTGCAAGACACACGGTACAAGTTCTATAAACTTTATGCTCAACGCTTCTTCTCTTTTTGCGAATTCACAAATTGGAATCACAAACTCACAAACATTCGCTTAGAGCTCACCTTTCAGTGGCTCAGTAATCAACTGTTTCAGCACTACATCAAATCAAAGAAACCGAAAAGAGAGAATAATGGACAAAATATCGAACTTAAGTGTATACTATAATATATAAATATAAGTAAATATTGCAAAGGCAAATAAGTAAATATTCGAGACCGAAATGTTCCAAACGGCAATATAAAATAGAGACTAAACATGCAATTAGCACATCTACTCTAACTCATAGACTTCCGGAGGAGGAGGTACCATTGTGTGATAAAGATCCAAATAACTATTTGGAAGCAGGTGAAAATAATCATATCTACAGAATTTATCATATTGTACACTGCAAAAATGGAAAGGAAATGTAAAATTATTGGACTTAAATCCAAACGTAATCATTAACTACCATCTATTCGAAAACTTGCTTAGGCTATATATACTAAATATGGCAATATTAAGAATACGGCATTGCAAGCAGAATTTACTATATTTTACACTGTAAAAATGAAAAGGAAATGTAAAATTATTAGAGTTAAATCCAAACATAATCATCAACTTCCATCTATTTGAAAAATTGCTCAGATTATACATATTAAATATGACAACATAAAGGGTGCGGCATCGCAAGCAGAACTTACCATATTGTACACTTCAATAATGAAAAGGAAATGTAAAATTATTGGACTTAAATCCTGACGTAATCATCAATTACCGTCTATTTGAAAACTTGCTTAGATAATGCATATTAAATATGGCAACATAAAGGGCGCGACATTGCAAGCTGAACTTACTATATTGTACACTGTAAAAATAAAAAAATGTAAAATTATTGGACTAAATCCAAACGTAATCATCAACTACCATGTATTTAAAAACTTACTCATATTATACATATTATATATGGTTATATAAAAGGCGCGATATCGCAAGCAGAACTTACCATATTTTACACTATAAAAATGGAAAAAAAATATAAAATTACTGGACTTGCTCAGATTATACATATCAAATATGGCAACATAAAGGGAGCGGCATTGCAAGGAGAACTTACCATATTATACACTGCAAAAATGGAAAGGAAATGTAAAATTATTGGAGTTAAATCCAAACATAATCATCAACTACCATCTATTTGAAAAATTGCTCAGATTATACATATTAAATATGGCAACGTAAAGGGTGCGGCATCGCAAGCAGAACTTACCATATTATACACTGCAATAATGGAAATGAAATGTAAAATTATTGGACTTAAATCCGGACGTAATCATCAACTACCGTCTATTTGAAAACTTGCTTAGATAATGCATATTAAATATGGCAACATAATGGACGCGATATTGCAAGCTGAACTTACCATATTGTACACTGCAAAAATAAAAAAAATGTAAAATTATTGGACTGAATCCAAATGTAATCATCAACTACCATATATTTAAAAACTTGCTCATATTATACATATTATATATGGTAATAATAGGCGCGTCATCGCAAGCCGAACTTACCATATTTTACACTGCAAAAATGGAAAGAAAATGTAAAATTATTGGACTTAAATCCAAATATAATCATCAACTATTATCTATTTAAAAACTTGCTCAGATTATACATATTAAATATGGCAACATAAAG
The DNA here is from genome assembly GCA_033239725.1 of Echinochloa phyllopogon. NCBI lineage: Eukaryota > Viridiplantae > Streptophyta > Magnoliopsida > Poales > Poaceae > Echinochloa > Echinochloa phyllopogon. The sequence goes on from BTCW01000014.1 coordinate 49,412,074, forward strand.
GGAGCGGCATTGGAAGGAGAACTTACCATATTCTACACTGCAAAAATAGAAAGAAAATATAAAATTATTGGATTTAAATCTAAACGTAATAATTAACTACCATATATTTGAAAACTTGCTCATTATATATATTAAATATGGCAACATAAAAGGCGCAGCATCGCAAGCAGAACTTACCATATTGTATACTACAAAAATAGATAGAAAATATAAATTATTGGATTTAAATCCAAACGTAATCATTAACTACAATCTATTTTAAAACTTGTTTAGACTATATATATTAAATATGACAATATAAAGGACGCGGCATCGTAAGCAGAACTTACCATACTGTACACTGCAAAAATGGAAAGAAAATGTAAAATTAATGGACTTAAATCCAAATGTAATCATCAACTACCATCTATTTAAAAACTTGCTCAGATTATACATATTAAATATGGCAAATAAAGGGAGCGGCATTGCAAGCAGAACTTACCATATTGTATACTGCAAAAAATGGAAAGGAAATGTAAAATTATTGGATTTAAATCTGAACATAATCATCAACTATTATCTATTTGAAAACTTGGTCAGATTATACATATTAAATATGACAACATAAAGGGCGCGACATCGCAAGCAGAACTTACCGTATTGTACACTACAAAAATAAAAATAAAATATAAAATTATTGGACTTTAATCTAAACGTAATCATATACGCCAGTTTTACAAGTATACTGGCAAATTCCTTTTGACCATGATGTATATACGACAGCATATATATTGTATATATGTTCAGAAATGAAGTATGAGCCGGCAAAAAAACACATCTAAACAGTGCCGCAAATCACGTAAACATGCGGATCTAACAACTAATTAAATCAACTCGATAGTTACATGTGCCGCGGTCGACGCAATAAGTTCATCCTATCAACAAGTTCATCAAACTATCTAGTCTAGTATCCCATGATACCATGGCCGACGCAGGAGAACCTGACATGGCCGACGTGCGGCACCAACTTCGACTCACCCATACCATTGCAAACAACCCCACAATCTGCTTGCACGCCACCAGGTAGTACCTCTCGCGCCGGCTCAATGCTGCCGCCGCAGGGCTCTTCATCACGTCGGACATGGCGAAGCTGCTGGTTCTGACCTCGTCGTCCTCCTCGTTCGACGTTGTCGTATCGCTGTCGACGGTGCCGGCGTTCTTGCCTCTGCCCATCATGCACGACGCCCTGTAGTACGGCCTCCGACGCTGGAGACGCTCCGGCGTGCAGGTGCACATATGTGTTGAGCCGACGGCCGCGGGTGATGGCGGAGCGACGAATCTCTCTACTGGAGGATTTGTGGAACAACCACATGTCAATGGGGGATAAGGAGAAGTGACGGCTGGCTGGCGTGATTTATATAAGTCTTGGCTAGTCTAGTATGGTAATTATGACTTCAATTTGGACACAATCATCAACTAAGGAAATCTATCATATGTTTGAAAACTTTCTCAGATTGTATATATTAAATTTGGATAGTCTAGTATGGTAATTATTAGATTTCAATCCGGTCACAATCATCAACTAAGGAAACCTATCATATGTTTGAAAACTTGCTCAGATTGTACATATTAAATATGGCAACACATTGGACTTAAATCCAAACGTAATCGTCAACTACCATCTATCTAAAAACTTGCTCAGATTATATATATTAAATATAGAAATCTATCGTCTGTTTAAAAACATACTCAAATACTCAAATTATACATATTAATTATGGTAACAGATTGGACTTAAATCCAAATATAATCATCAACTACCATCTATTTGAAAACTTGCTAAGATTATACATATTAAATATGGCAACATAAAGAACGCGTGGGTAGATTTAGGTGGACCCGATTTAGGTGAAAAAAGTTATGGGTTTTGGGGGGGGGGAATTCTCTTCCGAAGGGCGACAAAATGGGTCTCCCCCTCCCCTTTCATAGTCGTTTTTTCATGACAGATGGGTCATCTGTGAGGTGGGGGGTGGACCTAATCTTGGTGAGAAGTGTTTTCAAATCTAATTCTCTTTATAGTATAGATTTAGATCTACCAAGTAAAGTTCTCTTTTACGGTGCGTCATACTAGCCTTAAAAAGGACTAGTATATAAAGATCGGACGGATCAGATTAATTGTATACTTATGTAACCGTATTTAGTAGTATAGATAGTATGAAGTAAGTAGTATAGGAGTATTATGGGAAAAAGTAGAATGACTGATATCTAATTTTGATATATCTTTAATTTTGAAATGACAGATATGTAATTATGACGTATCTTTAATTTTTTATTTCATTGTTTCTATCTCTCCTACTTTACCTCACTTTCATTTGTATGACAACATAGGGTCCGACGGCCTGGGAAAAAATAAATTTTTTTATGTTACCATAATACCTCTGCTAATATCTAGTTTATACTACGTACTACCACCACCTGCTAGTATGGAGCATCGTAAAAGAGCTCTAATTTTAACAAGTATGGATCTAAACATGGCAGCTAATAGATCAATTAATAACCTCCTTGCTAATTGAAAACTAACCATCCCTAATTGCTGAAAAACAGGTTTTCCCAGCTACACTTGTTTAAAGATGAAATTACCCCCTCCACCAGTTGAACAAGCTAGGTGCAATTAATGAAGGCTAATATGGTCTGTTGTTTTCAGCCATCGGCAATTAGCTAGAGAAGTCCAATAATCTCTATCTATACTTTAGCTAGCTAATGTGTAGTTAAGGTCATCCAAATAGGGCTTGCTATGACACGAATGAGTAGGAGACATACACATCATCCAGTGATTGCAGCGGACAATTGTATCTCTTAATGTAATTACACGCTTGTCATGTTAGTACTATTCCATGAGGAATTGAGAGAATAGTTCTTCTTTGTCGATGTTTGGCAAAGTGGAATATAATGGACTTTACTGTGCGAGATGACGACGACGAGTGAGAGCCAGATTCGACCATGCTCGAGCTCAATTCATCCTCGTCAGAGCTCAATGGCTAATACCAGCTGGATCGTGACCGGAATACGGAATAACGAACAGGTATTGTTCAGTGGCTAGTTTTGGTATACTCCATGTTTTCTCTTCCGTTATTTGGAGTAGTTTTCTAAGTGTGAGGTTGTTTTGCAATTTTCTTTTAACAAAATGTCTGGCAAGATAAATTTTTGAAAAAAGAAAGATAATTTTTTATTAGCGGCAGAAAGGGAGGTAGATGGGTATACGGGCCCGACATGTTTACGGTGGCTAACGGTTAAAAATTCATCTTCCATCTCATTCACTCTAATCATTTCATCAATTCATCAATCAAACCCCCCAAAAAAAAAACTCGCACAAATGGGCTTTCTCTCTCACCTCACCTTTAAACCAAACACGAGCTTAATGCTCAGAGCTCAAAATTTTATGAGATGGTAGACCTTCCCAGTTCCCACCTCGTCTTAACCAAAGACGTGCTTCGAGCTTGAATTTTTGTGTGATGGTACGGTAGAGCATGCGCGCTATCATGTTTTTGTTAATTAGCAACTTCTCATGATTCCTAAAATGGGTTCCCTTCCCAGTTTGGGCAACGGTTGCAAGAAAATTTCTCATCCGAAGAGCGCAATTACGCTCCTTTTCCGATCATCTTCTCGCCCAAGAGTCCCCGAGAAAATGTTCAATTACACGAGAACTTAGGAGCAGCCACAGTGTGTCGCCGTACACGAACATTTCAGAGTTTAGGAAAGACAGGACATGCTACAATACAAAACGTATTCAGCTTCGTACATGCTACAATACAACATCGACCTTACATGGACGCCGGACGCGTCATCACAACGGGAACCGGCGGCGGCTCACGGGAAGGGCGCGTGGCGCTTCATCTCGGTCGGGACGACGTCGACGGCGAAGCCCTTGCCGTGCACCCGCCAGTAGTCGGCGTTGGGGTTGATCCACTCCGGCTCGTCCATCTCCACCCTTGCCGCCTTGAGCCCTCCCGCCGAGCTGTCCACCTTGTACCTCTCGTCCCGGCCGCGCACCAGGTCGGCGCGCGCGCGGCCCGGCTCCGCGGCCTGCGGCGACACCATGAGCGCCGGCGCGCCGAGGGGCAGCGCGTCGCCGCGGTCCACCTGCCAGGTGCACCAGAACTTGCCGTACGTCTTGGCGAGGCTCGCCATCTCCGAGCTCTGCAGCGCCTCCGGCACGCCCACGGCCGTCCACAGCCCGGCCTTCACCTCGTACGCGTGCGAGTGCCATAGCTTCTGCTCCTCCGGCGGCAGGCCCTCGAAGATGGTGTCCGACACGATGTACTCCACGCCTAGACACAAACATAAGCCAACGCTATCACAACATTATAGTTTTGTAACGGTGGGGTGTACGGTACGGCGTGCAGGTGCAGAGAAGTAGGGAGGGAGGATCGGAGGCGCGCATCACCGATGAGGCGAGCCGAGGGCTTGTCGGAGTCGTAGACGGCGCACTGGACGACGTCCTGGTTGAGGCGGGAGAGGAAGTGGTGGACCTCCATCTGGCGGTGCAGGTCGTGGGCGTAGAGCGCGAAGCTGCACGCGTGCAGCTTCATCTGCTTCACCGGCTTCAGGGACTGCACCATCTGGGCGCCCATGTCGAGGACCTGCGAGGACACCGCCGTCGGCCTGCCCGGCGGCGGTGCCGGCTCGCCGGTGCCCGACACGGGCGCGGCCCCTGGGCTCTGATCGCTAGAGGACATCGATACGCACCTTTCAGATCGCACGAGACAGGATCACAGGACACTGCGTGAGCGCGACCGACCATGCGTGAGCGTGTGGATTTATCCTCGCGGCTTATGGAGCCAGGCGTCTGACGCGTGCCGCACAGGTGGAGGACGTGGCATCTCGCATGCAACAAAACCTTCCAGACGGCCCAAGCGTATATTTGTTGATCGACACAGCATGACAGCACACATGAGAAGACGCGAGAAGTACGCATCAGTGGAAGGGAGGGAGGCATACGTCAGAATTCAATATATTGACCTCCTCGATAAGAACACTATCCCCGTTCAAAAAAACATTCTACAAATTTTAAGATAGATTAACGAGAAGATAAAATGATCTTAATTATCTCTAATTATTAATCATAATTAACGTTAATTGGTTGTTGATACACATGCACGCAGTAAAATGATTTATTTTTTGATAAATTTTGAATTCTGTGTTTTCTTTTTGGGACGGAGGGAGTAGCTCTCTACTGAATTCTGAAGGTCCATTTAGGGCAAGTACAACCGTGTAGACAGCTTGCTGTCTTTTTACACAAACAGACAGCTTAAACAGACAGCTTGTATAGTGGATTGTCTGTTTGACTGTCTACAGGGTGTTTAATTCATCCTTTACACACACAAATTATGATGATCTAGTACATACTTGATCTTTGTAGCCATTTTGTTGCATGAGACAATGCACATTCAAATATTCTACTTAGACTCGTAAAATAAACATGTATATAATACTTACTAGTAAATTTGTGCATAGATTTATTTTAAGAAATAATCATCAAAATAACAGTACAAATCATGTCATTGTTCTTACAGTTGGCCCTATCATTCATTTATGGCCTCACTTCCTCACCTGTGATATACGGAGTATCTGTGCCTATGTTTTTTTTTTCTTCAAACCTTATCTTCTTCCTCGCGCTGTCAGTGGCAGCAGAATACCAGCCGCAGCTTAATCCTTCTTGCCCCGTCTACTCTTCTCTCTTGTCGAGCAGCAAGCTGCAGCTCAAGTCTCCTCTAGCTTATCTCTTGAATCATCCAAGCAGCAGCCATCGCAGCATCTCATTCTCCCTATGTTCTTTCCCGTCAAAGCATGTCCGCCTGTCCTTCCGCAAGCCACCAGAAAGCTAATCCCTTCTCCATCATCTGCGACCTCATGACTGGGGAGAGCACATCGCCGCATCCAGACACCTCCGTCGCCGACCTCCACTCAACTTCGACTGCTATTCCGACTCAGGCGGAGGCGGGGACGGGTGGGGAGAGAAGATGACGTCAGCAAAGGGGTTGAAGCTACCGGGCCAGTCGAAGCTGACCTCGTCGTCCCCCACGAAGAAGGGCATCGGGCCGAGCAGCCTCCGCGCGGGCTTCATCTCGGCAGGAGAGGAGCGGGCTCCGCCTCCGGGAGGCTCCACCCGAAGTTCGAGAGGAGCGGGCAGCCGCCGGTGCCGGCACCGAGCCGGAGCGCGGCGACGAAGGGGTGGCGCGAGGCAGCGGCCGCGGCGAGTGCGAGGGTGAGCTCACGGTCGTTGGCGGCCACCAGGAGGCGGCGGCCCTAGGCGGGGTCGCGTCGCACGTCGTAGCCTTCGTCTTTGAGCTCCCAGGCTTCTTCTACGCCGCCGTCGTGCCGCCCGACGCTACCGGCGCGGCTGAGCAGAGGTGCGCCACCATGGCGGAGATCTTCTCCCGTTTCTGCTCGCGGGCAAGGAAGGCGCGAAGCTTGGGCGCGAAACGAATCCCCGCGGCGCGCAGCGGATCCCGCGCCTCCGTCGTCTCCCCGCTACGACTCGTACAGCGGCCTTCGTCTTCGTCGAGTCGCCTGGGAGCACGAGCTCGAGTCGTAGTCGAACGAGACGCCGGCTGGGGAGTTGGTCACGTCGTGGGGGGTGTTTTTCGCAAAAAGAACGTGCATGTCGACAGCAGTCGACGGCGCGTTGTACGTGCCCTTATACTACAAGATTATTACTGGTTGGAATTTTGAATTTTGGAGTATGTTAATCCTCACATATGTTTTCTTGAAACAGAGGAAAGAACTTATTAGATTCTTATGAAGTACTTAGCTTTGCTTCATATGATGCTTAGAATACCACGTAGAAAGTTCACTGAAATTTTTCTGCGCTCTATCCAAATACATGCTCCTACTTGCTACAAGTTTTCTGGTTTCGTTTTTTCACTCAATATAAAGTGCTAGACCATTTCAAAAATGCAATTTTTCAATTCCGATCTTGCATTAGTTACTCAGACGACCGCTGAATCTAGTGAAATACAGCTCATTGTAAACTAGTGTTCCTTGTAAGTTGTAAGTACTGTTGTCAAATTTATTGTGCGACTGAGTAAAATCTGTGCAATTCGGCATGCAGAGTTATCAGGTAGCGCCAGGAAAGGAAGGCTTCAGTTGGTAAAGCCACGTTTCAGAACTCATCGACAATGAAATGGCCGATCATGTTACAAGTGCACAGCATAATCTTTTCAAAAGAAAAAAGAAGTGTACAGCATGCGTCCGCTACTCCGTGTAAGTACTCCGCTACTAATACAAGAGAATGCTAATTGTGTCATCAAGTCGAGTCCAGAAGAGGAATACTAATTGTGTCATCAATATTGTGTTTAAAAGTCGAGCCCAGAAGAGGAAATGCTAATTGTGTCATCAAGATTGTGTCTATAAGTTCCTCAATTTCTCGAGGTAATAGGATTAAAGTAGGAAAAATAACAGCGAGCTTCTTCGATTCAGCTTGCTTGCATTAAAGTTTAAACATTCCACTGTGTCATCCAAACGCTTCTGGTGCATCTGCTCTGAGCAAACAGTGAAGAGAGTTTAACATCCCTTTGCTCAATGTTATTGACATGAGACATACATTTTATGAAAATTGTAGAAGCTAATTTCTAAAGATGGCAATGACCTCTAGCACAAATCAAGTAGCATGCAAACCGCGACAGCGGTTATGCACCATTGCACCTAGTTGATTTCTGAAACAAATTGCCATCAGAAGGGGTGTCTGTAGTTCATATCACCGAGTTGGGTCACAAGTGCCCATGCTCATAGCCCTTGCGCAATAATCCCACCATCACTTGGCAATGAAAGAGGGAAATTATGTATGCGCATAAATCTTGTACTCTCTATTTCACAAGAAAAATAACCAAAGAGAGATGAACGCTTGTACTCCCTATTTCACAAGAAAAAATAACCAAAGAGAGATGAACGGCGAAAGATACTTGCTTTCTTGCAAGTCACCTCATAAAAACAGATGGCAGGAAAAACTCCCACCTTTTCTGAAAACAAAGACAGAGGGCAAAAGTGATGCAGATCCAGGGCTGAAGAACAACGGCTGCCATCAGAAGGGACTAACATACTTTGAGATCTCATCGCATCAGGCAAACAAGCCATGAATTGCTCAAAGCCCTTGCGCAATATTCCCAACATCACTTGGAAAAGCAATAAATCCTCCGCTGGAGACAAGAAAATCACGTAGGATTATAAAGGGAAAAAGGAAGAAGAACTGAAGGGCCATGGCACGTCCGAAGACTAGTGAGGCGGGAGAAAGGAGCCGCCATGGTTGGAGGCGGCGGCTCACGGCTGTGCTGCTGCGTACAGCAGCGGTAGGGTTAGGGGATGGCTTAAATTGGGCTAAATTGGGCAGCTGCTGGTCGTGGCGTGAGTGCGTTTTGATGGGCTAAATTGGGCTACCGAAAATGGGCTCAATGTGGCATAATAAGGAGATCCATTCAAGTAAAGGCCCATGCCTCTATCACGAGTTAACGAGGAGTTCAGTCAGACTTCAGGAATTTCTGAGTTCAGACTTCACAGCATCACGCTCTTCCTCGGTTCCTCCTCTCCAATGGCGTGCTCGCTTCTCCCGCTCCACGCTCCCCTCTCCTCTTCGCCTCGCCTTCTCTCCTCCCGCTCCGCGCCCAGAACCCTCCACCTTCTCCCTCGCAGGCCTGGGATTCCATGCCACCGCCCCCCGCTCCCGCCGCGAGCGGTACCGGACATTGCAGCGGGGGCCGCATCGGGAATTCGGGACGCGCTCGCGGAGGCCTTCCTGGCGTCGCCGCCGACGTGGCGGTCCGCCGCGGTTAGCAACCTCGCCGTATTCCTAGCCGGGTCGCCGGTGCTCTTCTCCGGCCTCTCCGCCTCGGGCTTCGCCGCCGCATACCTCCTCGGTACCCTGACGTGGCGCGCGTTTGGGCCCCCGGGGTTCCTCCTCGTCGTCGCTTACTTCGTCGTGGTGAGTAGATTCGACCGGTTCTGTACTATCCGGAATGGACTAGTTTGCTTTGAATTTGATGGGTTGCCATGGTACGAACGATACATACCCCTGAAGTCAGGGATATTGATATTGTCATTCTGTGGCTGCTGATTAGTTGCTGCAGATCGGTGCTGTTCATGCTTAGTTTTTAGTACTAGATTGGACCTAGCCACGGGTCACTGTTTTTGTTATTGATGGACTTGGTATGGGCTGCTGCTACGATTAGTAATGACTATAGGTGTTAATCAAAAGAGTAAATTCCTTGTTTGACACCAAAACAAATGTCGGTTCCTTTCTTGGCCCTGAAAAAAATTTCGTTCTCTTTGACACTGACTTTTAACTTCATTCCTTATTTGACATTTCCATCACAGCTTTCATTTAAATTAAGCGAAAACACCTCAAAATAACCTTTAAAATTCATGGAACTTTTTATAATGATATATATCGATATGAACATATTTTATTTAAAACGACACATGTGCCTTTATGGTTTTAAAATTAAAATTTACTGAACTAGAGTATCTTTAAAACAAATATGAATTATATGGCACCAAAATACTTTCAAAAAATTATGAAAAAATAACTATTATTCACCATATGTAATGTGGTGGTTTATAAAATTATTTTCCATTATAAGTTACATACAGAATTGGGAAGAACATGGTATTTTAGTAATTTTAGATGGAACTCATAATTATCTATTTAACTTATGATGGAAAATAATTTTATACACTATTGTATCACATGTGACAAATATTATTTATTTTTTCTTAATTTTTTGAAAGCATTTTAGTGAGATAAAATTCAGATAAGTTTTAAAAACTATCTAGTTTGGTGAATTTTAAGTTTAAAACTATAAAAGTGCATGTATTGTTTTGAATGACATATGTTCATGTCTATTTGTTATATTGGTAGAAAAAATTCGATGAATTTTGGAGGTGATTTGGAGTACGTTTTATCCGACTTAACTCTCGAAGGTTACGAAAATGTCAAATAAGGAATGAAGTTAAAAGTCAGTGTCAAATAGAGAACGAAAAAATTTTCGGGGCCAAGAAAGGAATCGGCATTTGTTTTGATGTCAAATAAGGAATTTACTCTAATCAAAACCATCTTTGTGCAGGGATGTTCTACCAAGCACAACTAGTTTCAAGTTTCCACGCCCATAAATCTAACTGAATTGACATGAATTCTTATCGTGAGTTCACTCCACCTATGTGAGGCATATGAGAGGAGAGAGGACATTGGTTGCTAGTAGCCATAATTTAACAATGCTTGGAAGATGATAGCGAAAACGATTACTAGTATTGGCCCTTTCTGCAAGCTTATTGTGTTAATAAAGGACAGTTTGGGCGTGGCCATCCCACCCATTGAGAAGTCAAGGCAACAGGAAAACTTCATTTCTTAGTCCCCATTATCACAACATTGTGTAATCCATGCCTGTTTTCTAAACTATTTTTGGCAAAAACCTCTGTAGCTTGCAAAATATTTTTTCTTTGATAGAACTCGGTGTGGCTGTTTCATGTGTATTCTGAATTACTGATGCAGCTGAATGTGTTGGACTTGAAAAGTGCTGTATTGAAACCTTATGTCCTGCTTCTATATAAACAGATGGGTGCATTTTTCTCCCTAGAACTATTCAAGAAAAAAACTCTTAACATAGTTTATATACTTCAACAAATCGAGTTCATGTGCCTCAAAAGCTGCTTATACTATATATTTTATCCCTTCAAATGAGAATAAAAACATGTACAGCCTGCACTCGTGCGTACTATTTTGCAGTGCTAAAGACATAATAGCCATGGTTTAAAACATTAAAGACTGGAGGAGTCGAGGCTTGTCCTCTTGTTTTTCAGGGTTGAAGTAAATAGAGCAAATTGTGTATGGATATGAATGTAGTTGTTCCTTTAGGCCATCGTAATTTGACACTGTGTGCATTCCATGGTTTTGACATCATGCTATTATATCGCATGTCCTAGATTCCTTTCCCTAGCAGATAAAGCGAGCTAATTGCTATTTCTGATGCTTTATTAATCTAATTTTGCATTTGACATGCAGGGCACAGCGGTAACTAAGTTGAAGATTAAACAGAAGGAAGCTCAGGGAGTAGCTGAGAAGAGAGGAGGAAGGAGAGGGCCTGGAAGTGTTATTGGTTCGAGCGCTGCCGGTTGTGTTTGTGCTCTGCTGTCAATATATCATGTAGGTGGTACAGCATTCTCTGAGCTCTGGAGACTTGGCTTTGTTGCCAGTTTCTGTACTAAACTAAGTGATACGGTTTCCAGTGAAATAGGGAAGGCTTTTGGAAGAACAACGTAAGTTTACATTTTCCATATCATTTGTGCAACCTTCGTGTAAGATTTCCTCCTGCAGACTTCACATTCTTTTGTAGAATGTAAGTCAATATGGAGTCATAGTAGATTCCCAGTAATGAGTGCTCAAATTTTGGCTCTTTTGTAGAATAGATACCTGGTGACAACATTTAAAGTTGTTCCGAGAGGTACAGAAGGTGCAATCAGTATCGAGGGTACTCTTGCTGGAATTCTAGCATCTGTGTTTCTCGCAAGTGTTGGTTATGCTCTTGGGCAGGTACATGTTTTTGTTTGAATTTTATTACCATCAGAAGCATCCTTGATTGTTTAACAAAATTGAGCTTCCCGATTTCTTGTCTTTAGTATGCCAATATTTCTGTAGTCAGGAGGTCAGTCTATTTCAAATACTATGGAATCACATAATCATTTTTTTTAGTTACACCTAATTGGAAAGTGGCAGTTACCAGTGAATTTATTCTTCTTACCTGGACTCTAATATCCCTCAATTTATTTTTATAGGGCATATTAGGATTTTAAAAGCATCCATGATACAAGTTTTTGTATCTAAACATGCGCTGAATTTACCTAATTGTTACTCAAAATTTACAAAGGTTTACCTTTTCGAATTTTAATATGCCCTAAAAAGAAAGGAGGGATGCAATCACTGAAGATAGAATCCTGCATTTGTTGCAGGTGGCTCTATCACAAGTTGTGGTATGCCTTCTTGCATCCCAGATTGCAAATTATGGTGAGAGTTATATTGGGGCAACATTACAAGATAAGGAAGGTTTCGAATGGGTGAGTTTGCACTTTTACTTGACTAAATACTGATTCTTCATCTACAAAGCTTGTTTGACCTTTTCCCAGTTAATCCATTTCTTTAGTTTGCATTTGGGATGCAAGTATATCTTTTTTGGGTCTTTGGGTCGATCCGAAAACTTAGGAAAATGAACTAAAATGGCATTACACTTAAATAACTTAGAAGGTGAAATGAACTAGAGTGTCAAACCCAGAAAACACTACTGGGTACCCACTTGCATCCCTAGTTTGCATGCTTCCTCTCTTTTTTTTACAGTGCTAACTGCATGTTGTTTTCATCACCGAATTAGCTTCCATGTAGTATTGTTTGAGTACTTGCATCCCTAATGCAAACTAAAAAAATCAGAAGAGGAGAATTATTCATGCATGCCATAATTGCTTCTGCTGCCCTCTGGACAACCATCTTATTTGCTTCTTGACTGTTTAGTCCTAGATCAATCTCAGTATAAATGAGTTGAGGTCATTCTCAGAGTGTGGCTTATTGCAACCAATTATACAATCTGAGATTGTTTGTGTATAAGCCAATTTGATATGGCATAATGCGAAGGTCATTATATAATTTCATCTGCCGGTATTTGTTTAACTTTTGGATGTATAGTAAAATTGCTGCATGCCTGCATCTAATTGTCAGTTAGAGAAAACATTAGCTCCTACGGCACTCTTGATCTTTGTTTGTAGGCATGCAAAATAATTATATGATAGCTTTCAAAAAAAATAATTATATGATATATCATATATAGATAGCACAAAAATTCCAGTCACAGTCGGCAATATTGTGTTTCCTGTTGTATCTCCTAGCAGCTACCTGGAAGCTTCTGTAGTTCTGTTTACTATGATCAATTATATTGCTTGATACGGAGTATCATTTGAGTTTTTCTTTTGGATGAAATTTTGTGTTGCGAGAGTCACAGACCTGAGCCTCACTGTTTCTTATTCTCAATATTTCATGCCTAGATTTGTATGGTTCAATGCAAATTTCCTTCAAAACTAATGGTGAATATTGTTCTATGCAGCTGAATAACGATATTGTCAATGTACTGAATATCTCCATTGGTGCCATATTGTCTGTTCTAATGCAGCAGTTGCTCGTGAGTTGGAGCTCTTGATTTTTTTTTCCTTTTGACTTCAGCCGTGCGGCAGTTGGAGCTCTGGTAATTTATACTGGTGTGGTAGCTGCTATATTTTGCCCATCTGAAATGTACATTTGGGTCAATCTAACTTTGTCTAGGTTCTATTCTTTGTTAGTTGTTATGCCTAGTGTAAAAATACAAAATTGTCTTCTGGTACATTGAGGAGTTTTTTTCTACCTGTGCTGTTAACATGGTGTTTAAGTAGCTGTTAACTTAGTGTTTAAGCTTACTTTGAATCATTAGTGATGCGAAACTCGCCCCACTAGCGACCGTTTGCTGAGAAGTGAGAACGCAGGAACTCGGCCAGCTGTGTTGCCAATGCCACTCACCGAGTACTCTTGTCAGGTAAGGTGCGTTGTTTACTAGCGCTACTATCTCCTAACAGTAAACAGTGGTTTTCTTTATTTGAAGACGTTCAATTTAATGTGGGACATGGTGCGTCGCGACTCGCGAGTGACGCAGTTGCAGGCAGCTCCATCGTTCTGCCAAGCATCACACGTGGTGCTTCTTGCTTTTGTAGAGAATCTGGTGTTGATCGGTCATCTCAGCCTGCTGCTTGCTGCACCCTTGCCATTGCCCATTGGCACCACTAATATTTGAGTCAGACAGCTTTTGTCACATCGGCTGGGATGTGTAGTCCGACCCACGCCTGGCCGCCTGGGTTGGGACTTCAGTGGTGGATGCATGATTCGTCTCGTGCTGTCGTGCTCGTGCCAATGCCAAGGCGTAAGCCTCTGAGCACTGAGCTCGCATTTGTTCCCTCCCGAATCCTGACTGGATCGTGCGCCATCCATTTGGAGAGTCTTTCAATGTTCAACTTTCTGTCTTATACCCCATTTGCTTTACGTGCATTCGTGTTATATTTGCCCACAACGCTGTGTTCGTAGTGCTGCTTCTTAGGAGCAGATATAGATACCGGTGGGGAACCTTAGGATTAATTTTTTCTATTGTTTTCATGGGAGATGTGGTATCTTGTATTCTTGTATGATCGCTACTTAGCTTATTACTGACTGGTACTCTTATTATGTTTTTGTTTGTAGCCTGCATGCTGCCGGGATGGGTTTACAGAGCTGCCGCTGAGCGAATCAGCGAAACAGGCCTGCCTGAGTTGGAGACAAGCGCGCACTTACCGCTGCGGAAAAATAACCTTTTTCCAAAGTTATGAATGACATATTTGCAGAGATGACGTGCTGTCATGCAGGCGACGCAGGTTACACGCTTGGGTTGTGAAATTATGGAGAGCTCAGGTAACGGGGCCCCTCTCTTTTGCACTTGCGCTTGTTTGGACGATCTCAGTCTCAGTGTAGGCCCTAGCCGATCCGTCCAAAAATAATACATGCCACGGGCGTAACTGCTGCCGGACCAGTCAAACTACGTACTAGCCTCGTTACACTGTAGCCAGGGGCCATGGTGTCATGTGTGCGATTCCTCGTGGAAATCATGACGTGCGCATTAGCATCTGCACTGTGCATCGCTGACCCCCGGCCCCTACCGCGCAGCGAAAACCATTTTCCATGGCCAGAGGGAACAGCGAAGATGATCGCCTGAGATCGAATCTGAGATTACCTGCTGCTCAACTCCGGTTGCGGATGCTAATGAAGTGGCCCGCGGAGAAATCTTACCATGAGACATGACTGATGACTCCCATGACTGTGTAACGTCGGCTGTGTTCGCGCGACCCGAACGCAAGGCCTTTGCCCTGAGCCCTGTTTTGCCTGTGCGTCGCGCGCGCTCTCTCGACCCGTCAATCGAGTCGCCTCACGGGTCACGAGCACCCCCCGTTTTATACTGCAAGGCTATACATGGCGAGACTCCCCAAAGGCCCAAACCCCACAGCCGCACGCGCGAACGCCATGGTGCCAGCCTCCGTCGCCCTGCTGCTGTCCCTGCTCCTGATGGCCGCGGCGGCGGCGGCGGCGACCATGGAGTCAGCCGAGAGGGAGACGCTCTTCCGTGTCATGGAGGCCGTGTCCTCCGACCGGGACTGGCGCGTCGAGAGCCCCGACCCCTGCGGCGCGCCGTGGCCGGGGCTCGAGTACAAGCCGGCCGGCGGCGCCGCGGCGCGCATGCACGTCACGCGGCTGGACTTCGGCGTGGAGCCCAACCCGACGTGCAAGGACACGGCGGCCTTCCCTCCCGAGGCGTTCTCCCTGCCCCACCTCCAGTCCCTCTTCTTCGTCGACTGCTTCACCAACCCGGCCGCCACCACGACGCTCGCCCTGCCGGCTCCCGCCAACCTCTCCGCCTCCGGCCTTCAGCAGCTCAGCATCCGGGCGAACCCGGCGCTGTCCGGCACGGTGCCGCCGGCGCTGGCCACCCTCCGGTCGCCCCAGGTGCTCACCATCTCCCAGAACGGCCTGGTCCGTGGCGAGATCCCGCAGGGCATCGGGGACCTCACGTCGCTGGTGCGCCTTGACCTCAGCTACAACTCCCTCTCCGGGCCTGTGCCGAGCCAGATTGGCCAGCTGAGGAGCCTGGTCGGCCTGGACCTGAGCTACAACGCGCTGTCCGGCGCCATCCCGAGACGGATCGGCGAGCTGCGGCAGCTGCAGAAGCTGGACCTCAGCTCCAACAACCTCACCGGCGGAATCCCGGACACCGTCGCCAACCTGACCTCGCTCACCTTCCTGGCGCTCAGTAACAATCGCCTGGTTGGACATTTCCCTCCTGGCATCTCCGGGCTGCGCAACCTGCAGTACCTGATCATGGACAGCAACCCAATGGGCGGGCCGCTGCCTTCCGAGCTCGGCGGCCTCGCCCGTCTCCAGGAGCTCCGGCTAGCCGGCTCCGGCTATTCTGGCCCGATACCGGAGGCGTTCGGGCAGCTGTCGAGCCTGACGACGCTCTCGCTGCAGGACAACAACCTGACGGGGCCTATCCCAGCGGCGCTGAGCCGGCTGGGCAGGATGTACCACCTCAACCTGAGCAACAACGCGCTGGGCGGGGCCGTGCCGTTCGACGGCGCGTTCCTGCGGCGGCTCGGCGGGAACCTCGACCTGAGCGGCAACTCCGGGCTGTGCCTGGACGACCGGAGCGTGCTGCGGGGCTTCGGCGTCGGCGTCGGCGCCTGCCGTGGCGGCGGCGGCGGCGGTGGCATCGCGTCGGCGGCGAGTGGCGTGGCTACGGGAAGAGGTTTGATGACGGCGAGGGGCTCCCAGGACAGCGTCCTGTTGGGCCTGCTCGGCCCGACGTTCGTGGCCGTGTCTTGCCTTTTTGCCTTGAACGAGCACGCACCGTATGGATTGGGCTCTTGCGCTCGTACGGCCTTTGTACTTATCTGTGTGTTTGCAATGTTAATTGTCAGCTCGTGCTAGTAATCAACTTGCAGACCGGTCTAGTTTGATGCGCAGAGCACTTTCAGGAATCAGGAGGGTGCAGCGTGCACGATTAGGCCTTGTTTAGTTCCAGAATTCCCACACCCAAATTTACTATGCAAAAAGAAGAATCTCATCACATCAAAATGTCATAGCATGCATGGAGTACTAAATATAGATAAAATCAAAAACTAATTACACAGTTTTGTTGTACTCTGCGAGACGAACATTTTAAGCCTAATTAATAAATTTTTGGACAATTTTTCGCACATACGAACGAAACGCTACAGTGCGCCGGCTGAAGCGCGACGCGCGTCAGCCGGCGCAGACCCAATTCGGGCGTCCGGTTTCCGGATCTAAACGCGGCGTAAGTGCAACACGCCTGTTTGCCATTTTTACTTTTAGGTGACAGCTAGAGAGTGGGCACTCGCGCTAATGGTTTTTTTTTATACTTCGCTGATGGTTAGATCTTCATATACGTCCTAAGCGATATAATAATCTCTCGTATATTTGCTGTTTCGCGTGCACGAATCTTAAATTTGCCGATTTCAAGGTACAAATCGGAATCTGTCTAATGGCGTGCCATATCATGTCCTTGTACACCAGCCCTGTCTCAAAAATGCCTCAGCGTGTACATGCTTCTTCAACCACGAAACATTTTCACGTTCCCATTTGAGAAATGGGCGTACTTTACTACGATGTGCGCATCTTCGTTCTTTGTGGTTCCCGTTCAGTCTGGTCGCTTTTCGGCTCTCACCTAGCCAAGATGACCTACTGTAGGAACTCCAGCCACAATGATAACGGTCCAGCCCATGTCTGGCCGGATGTCATTTGCATCCAAAACCAACTAGTGCTTGTACTGACTTATAGCATCTCTAAAAAATTAGCAATAATTATATCTAAATTTAAAGATATGCTAGCTTAAAAAAACTTTCGAAAGGTAAGGGTAAACCAGGATAAACCAACGGACTCTCTATATATTAAATATTAGTGTGCCCCACATGTCATACACCTTTCGGCACGGTGTCGGTGCATCACGTGACGAAGACGTCCACGGACGAGCTCCTCCGCAAGTTCGCCGACCCAGACGCCCGCCACCTCGCCACCCGCCCCGCTGCAAGCGCTCGTCCCGCCGCGTCGCCTCAGGGCTCTCTGCGCTGGACTCCGACGTCGTGGCCGCGGGGGCCGCAGAGCTCGCGGCGCCCAACGGGCGGCGGAGCATCGATGGGTCGGCGAACTGGAGGGTGGGGCTCCTGCCGACCACCACGATTGCCTTCGCGCGGAAGGGGCAAGCCCTACGCGGCGGGACCTCATGGCTCGACGACGCCAGCGGCATCGGGCGGGGACAAGGGGGTTCTCTGCTCCGTCTCCTCGCCGTATATGTTGAGGGAGGATGCCCTGGACCGGTAGTCCCTCTCCCTCTGCTCGCACTCCTTCTCCTGCTCCTACTCCTCGCGTCGCCGCCGCTCGAGCTCCTTGCTCAGCTCGGCCTCCTTGCCCCGCGCGGAGCTTGTCATTGTGGTAGTCCTCGCAGTTGTTGGGCATGGCGGCCCCGGTTGCGGAGGAGCGACGGGGAGCGGGGCCAAGGTGGTGGACGGCTTGCTGAGGGTCGCCGGCACCATCTTGATGGCACTAGACCGGGGAAGGGAGGGAGAACGGGAAGAAGGGAAGCGGGCGCGGCTGAGCGCGGATGGCAAGCGTGTCCTGTTCGGCAAAGATGCCGAGTGAAGAGGAGTAGATAGCGAGTGTGAAAAGATAGCGATCCGGTTGACTAATCTATTGAATAAGATTTTTTTTAACCAGCTAATGGGATATAGAAGAGCTCGTAGATGCTTCTACCAAGTACCTTACTTTACTTTAACGCGCATTGCTTAAAGTTACTCGGCCCGACAAGCGCTAAGCGATTTTGTTAAGACAACTTTATAGGCCTTCTGCAGTTCTGCTCCAACAACCTCCAAAGCGCATCCATGCTTTTCACCGTGCATGAATGTCACCACGCGTGAGCGAACACTACAAGCACAACGCGCAACGTCATGAGCACCGTTTCTGCGTCTGCACTGACGCTGGTACGTCGAACCACACCACCACACTCCACCTTGCCAACCATCTGATCGACAGCAAATTTTATAAATATCGCTCGTAACAGAATTTGGCTCTAGAACATCAGAATATAAGCCACCAGCAAACGAAAAGTCCGTCATGGCCCGAAAGTGATCGCAGGACTCGTTCACGTGTTCCGACGAAAGGACGAGAGCTCGCCGGCCGCCGGTTGCGGCGGCGGACGGCCACAGGATTGAACAACGGGACACGAAGAATGAAGGGAAAACGCGGCTGAACCAACGGACGCCGTCCCCGCCGGGCGCCGGGCGCTACCGTACCATCACTCCGCCTGCCACGCTGTCTGTCCGGTCAGCGGTTACGTCGCGTTGGTGCAACTGTGACCAGCGTGGTGGCAGAGGGCCAGTGGCGCTGGCCAACGTGGGGGCGCTGCGAGGAGCAGCAGGTGAAGACGTGAAGTGCAGGGCAGTGGGGGGGGGGGGGGGGGGGGGGGGTGGCTAGCTAGCAGGGCGGGCGTGGCGACGTGAATGGGGGTGCCCGGCGGCCGAGCCGGGGAGTCAGGTACTCCTGCGTACTGGGCGTCGTACGCACGTGTCCTGCTTTGCCCGGTCGCCTCGGAGAACGCGCCCCGCCGTGTTGGCAACTTTGGCAACCTGCAGCGTCGGTGGCGCTGGGGCCGGGCCATGGTGCTCGCCTGCCGCCCTTGCCTGCCTGACAGGCGGCATCGCTGTATCTGACGATGTAATGTAAGCAAGGTTAAGCAGCTGAGGGTGCTAGCAAAACCAAGTTCTTTGGTGGAATTGTGTGCTCTGCTTGTGGATCGATCTCGAGGCCGGTAGGCCCAAGTCTTGCCTAGCTCATCGGCCAACGGAAGGAACACTGGACTCCGTCGTATGGTCTCGTCCAAGGTTGGGTTATCGCAACCCAGATCTGAGTCATAGAATCGTATAATGCTAACGGAAATGATCATTGTCTTGTCTAATAATAATTTAATTTTAACTGTATCATAAATATTAGTATTATTTTATATGAATTTTATTAAATTTAGATTACTTGACTCATCGGAAAATGAGAGTTTCATTCTTTTTGCGAGAGAGGAAGTTAGTACTCCGTAAGATTCTAATCATAAATAAAAAGATAGTTTCTTTTCTATAGGAGATCAAGTGTAAGTCCTAATGGTTTTACTACTCCGTACAAATGTTATGGTACATTAACAATACAACGATTCAGTATAAAAAACAATACAATGATTGAAACAAGGAAACTTTTAAATAATCGAGTTATACTAAAATATTATTTATGATTAAGTTGGGTTAAAGAAATCCGGTTATCTTAGCTAAATTTCAATTAAAATTACACCTTTAGGCTTGCATATTTGGAATGAATTAGAAATTTATATAAAAGTATATATCTTGTAAAATCTGATAGAATCCCCATCCTACAATCTGACATTGAGTTTTGATGATCCTCTCAACAAAAATGATTATAATTAGGTCCTGGTTGGATCCACGAGTTAAAGTTTAGCTGCTAGGGATCCAAACGGGAGCAGCTAAAACTCAGCTAAATTTTAAACTTTAGTTACATGCCAAAAGGTACGATTACTTTAGCTGGTTGAGCCTAGCTAAATGAGTTTAAAGACCAAAATACCCCACATATTTATGAAAATTTCCCATTGTCACAAAAATTTATCCATAATTAATGAAGGTTAGGATAGTCCAATTAATTTAATTAGCTGATGATCCAAATACCCCCACCTAAAGTTTAGATAGATACTCTTTTAATAGCTAAAATAAACCCCTACAAATTAGCTGGCTAAATTTTAGTTGGGGTGGATCCAAACAGGTAAGGTTTTGACATCCTTAGTCTTGCCTGGCTTGTTATGGCCCGTTGGTTTGGCATCTAAAATTTTCTTGGTTAGGATCAGTCACGTCGGTCTTGTTCTCTAAGAGTACATTGCTACACCTCAGCGGTCTCATAGGTCGTCTCATGCAGTGCCACGTAGGATTTTTGCCGATGTGGAGGAGAGAGAGCAAGGTGAGAGAATGAGGTCGTTGCCTCGCGAAACAACTGCCTCATGAGCTAAAATTTAGGACTATGAGACAACTCAACCACCATTGCACGAGTTTTGTTGCCATGCAACCAATAATATTTCTTTATTTTCCCCCACAAATTAAAGGATTTGGTATTGCTATGAGACAACTAAAACAACAACATATTGTATATATTGTCTGATAAGTTGTCTCAATATTACGTGTCACTGTATGAGACCGCATATTAGACGACAACAATGTACTTGCCCTAAGGATACTAGGAAGCACACGCCCCATGATGGATGGTCTCAACTACAAATTGTAACCATCGCCTTGGATTATAAGGATCCACCATGTTCTCTCCCTTGAGAAAGGTTCATTTGCTACAGCACCAACAATACATAGCGACACTCTTATATATGTATAAAAATCATTTGAAAATATGCAAGTATCTATGTTCATGTAGAAATTGAGATCGAACAAAACATTATGTAAGGAGAAACAAAAAACAGAAATCAACATGTGACTGGTGCAACACTCATGTCTCTGAATCTAAAAAGTGCATCTACTCACACATTGAATTCTTCTTTTTATGTTTTTCTTGCATATTTCTCAGTTCATCCTTTAAATTCTACATGAATGCCGATGTCTTGCTTTCCTTATATATCCATAATTTTGGATAAATTTTTACACGTTCACTGATGCAAATGTGCATTGGTATAACGGTTACGCCCAAAAGTGAGGGGGCACGTGAAAATTCCTCCCTCTGGCCCTCTAGGTGTCTTGTTGGAGGTGGGGGTCGCTAAAACTCACTGTCTATCGTCTCACCGAGTCAAAAAAATGTTATTTCATTCAAGTTATTTTCGAACATAGCCATAAACCATTAGAGATCTAGACAAACTTAGGCATAGCTTCGATTGTCAGAAAAATAAAAAAGATGTCTTCTGCTTGGGGTTTGAGATTCTCTCTAACAATCTGTTTATCCATGAATATGCATCATTTCCATTATATTGCACATGTTCCCTTAACGGGCACATGTTTAACCAATGTTACTTTTTATCGGCGTGTATAAAGCCATAAAAAGCCAAATTGCACGGCCCAAGTTCATTAATTGTTTGGATTTGGCTTATCCATTTGTCGGGGACAGACCCAGGGGTCCCCTAACTATCGGGGTAATCACCCTCCAAAAAACGTTAACCACGGAAGGCCGAATCGTCGGCAGCCCGGAAGGGCCACCAAGGCAACGCGGCCCGTCACAACTCACGGCCCACAACAGCCATCCGAGCTCGCCTGTCGAGGGGACCCAAGTAGCGACCCCCGTCTCCGCCTCACTCGAGGGCCGCGCATCCCCACGAGCAGGCGAGCCAACTCCGCCTCGCTCGAGGCCACCCCTCTAGTCAACGCGGTGCGTCCCGGCGCCCCGCCCGACAACGGCATTTAATGCCCGTCCCATCAGGCGGACGCCAAAGTCAAAAGGTGATATCTCCCCACGCCCCGCTGCTGACACCACAGACCTCGCTGTTCTACCTGCTCCGGTCACTAAACGTCCTCACCGCCACTGTGCGGACGCATGCGGCATTGCGCAAGGCCCTGTGCGGACTTGCAGGCGTCGTTCCGCACCACTATTCCACCCGCTCCCGTCCTTTCCCCCCGGTGCAGCCCTCGAATGGGCGTGAAGAGCCCTCGAACGAATATATGAGCAGCGACCGAGTACGGACGCCGGTCAGGCGCGGCCCGGTGATGACGAACGCCGAGTCAAATCCACCAACTCTCGGCCATTCCCCGGTAAACCGGGCACGCCGCGCACTGTGGTCGACAGCAACCGCCATGCCGACCCCTGTGCCGCCAACTCTCGTCCTTCCCCACCTGCCACGCCCTCGAATCAACCAGCGGCGAACGGCTGAGCGCGGATTACGGCGGCGCCATCCCTCGAAGCACTCCAGGACAAGCGCATGGACGACCGTGACACCCGCAGAAGCAGAAGCTCGCCATAAATCCCCTGCCAGGGTCAAGGACGACCGCACGCCCGGCGCCATGCTCTCCAGTGCGCACCCTTGTAGCACACGCAGTACTTGTACTTGTAAGCCCCTCCTCCCCTCTCTCCTTGGCCTATAAAAGGGGGAAGGGAAAGAGAGGCCGCAGACGACGAACACCCGCCTCGCACGATATTGGCACTCTGCCTCAATCACACCTCACCCCGGGACTTGGAGACACT
Source organism: Echinochloa phyllopogon (assembly GCA_033239725.1). Classification (NCBI taxonomy): domain Eukaryota; kingdom Viridiplantae; phylum Streptophyta; class Magnoliopsida; order Poales; family Poaceae; genus Echinochloa; species Echinochloa phyllopogon. The sequence continues at coordinate 49,434,920 of BTCW01000014.1, forward strand.
TTCTCCTCTCCCACCTCGCTTGTAGCCCCCCACTGCAAGCACTCCGGTGCAAGATAGTACAGCGCCCCGAGCGCACTCTGCTGGACGTACGACCTCACGGTCGGAACCAGGATAAACCCTTGTCTCACCGTGCTAGCTCTTGCATCAACCGTCAGGGGACGGGACACAGCGAATTCTGTGTGGCGCTGAGGATTGGCCGCCCGATCCCAGCACCGATAGTGGCGCGCCAGGTAGGGGGGTTGCGCTGTGATCAACTCACTTCACCCGATCAGTTCCCTTGACGGCAAGCCACGCCAAGGCCATGGCGCCACGATCTGCCACGGGGTCTCCCGGCCCGCTTCCGCGCGGATACCGGATCATGTTTGGGAGCCTGGAGTTCGAAGCGACCGGTGAGGGCCTCCTCATGCGGCTTGCCTCCAGGACGCCCGGCATGATAGCTATTACCCCGGCGCCGCCAACACCGCCCAACCTCAGGAGACGTCGAAGACTGCACGAGCTGCAGATTCGTGTGGAACGGTGCGTTGCCCCACGCATCGTCCTCCCTGATTGGGACGCACACCTGTGGCTCCGGCCCGCCGCCGCATTACAGGGGGGGCGCACCCCCACCAACGGCTCCCGCGGAGGGAGCACGCTGGGAAAATGTAGCCGGGCCGGCGCCGCTCCCCCACGGAATGAGCAACGCGGCCGCAAGCTACTCCGCGGCAATCAGCGCCAACCTGGACGCGCAAAAGGATTCGCCGGGTCACTAGATGGGTTCGATCCGCAGCCTCAGCATTTCCTCGCCCGACGGGTCCCGGCCCGAGTCGGACGACGGGGAAAGTGTGCGCGGCCAGGAGCACCCAGGCCTGGACTACTCCGGGCCGCGCGACCGCGAAGGCCTTACCTCCTTCCAGACCATTGCGGACTTCTGCCTCACCTGTTCTGATGATTCCAGCGAAGGGGAGTACGACCCCACGCGGGAATGCTTCGTCCTCGACGGCGAAGTAGAGTTCGTGGGGGAGGATGAAGAAACGCGCGACGGGGCCGGACACGACGAACCGCCACCAGCGCCCGCCGAGCCATCGGGCGAAGCCGCACTCGCACAGGCATAGCTCGCGCAGGTGCAAGAGCTGGAAGCCAGGCTCCGACAGGAGCGCCAGCAGGTTCAGGAGCTGCGCGCGGCTCTGGAAGCCCGGCAGCCCGAGCGCGGCGAACGTGCGCGAGCTGCCGGGCGCATTGCTCAAGCGCATCATGGGTGACGGCAACGACACCAACCCTGCCATGCCACGGCGGGCAAGCCAGAAGCTCGTCGCCGCAGTAACCCTGATCCGGGCCATGCCCGAACCATCGACACCAGAGGCACGCGACATGTGACGCCAGGTTCAGGCCCTTGTCGAAGAAGCGGCCGTTCAACAAGCGGAAAGTTCCGCCTCCCGCATGCGCCACCAGGCCAGTTCGAGAGCCGGAGGAAGCAAGCGGGATAAGGAACAATCCATCCATACCCCGCCTAGGGGCGCATGGACGCCTCACCGACCAACGAACGACGGGAAGGCGCTCATGACCGGCGACCGCGAAACGAGGAGGTCCGCGAAGGACTGACTCGTGGACACACGAGGCGCCATCGACGACGGAGACGCGCGCAACGCCCTGAACAAGAAGAGGCAGGACGCGGCGCCTCCCCGCAGTAGGCACCCCCGACGAGGGGGCCGCTACGACAGCGAGGAGGACAAAAGCCCGACGCCGGAACCCCCGGGAACCCCTGTGTTCAGCCGGAAAATCCGTTCGGCCACCATCCCGCCGCGCTTTCGTCAGCCAACCACCATTACCAAGTATTCGGGCGAGACGAAACCCGAGACGTGGCTCAACGATTACCGCCTGGCTTGCCAGTTGGGCGGGGCCACCGACGACGCTATGATCATCCATAACCTTCCGCCTCATCTCGCGGACTCGGCGCGGACATGGCTCGAACACCTACCCGCGAACCAGATCCACGACTGGGACGACCTGGTCAGGATGTTCGTGGGTAACTTCCAGGGCACATACGTGCGCCCCGGAAACTCCTGGGACCTGCGCGGGTGCCGGCAGGCGGCCGACGAACCGCTGAGAGACTTCATCCGCCGCTTCTCCAAGCGCTGCACCGAGCTACCGAGCGTGGGTGACTCCGAAATCATCCACGCCTTCCTCGAAGGCCCGACTTGTCGGGAGCTGGTGCGCGAGCTGGGGCGAAACCATCCCACCAGCGTCAATGCGCTGTTCGACATCGCTACCAACTTCGCCTCCGGGGAGGAGGCTGTTGGGGCGATCTTCGACGGCAAGACCAAGGGGAAGCGCGCGGAGGAGCTGCCCGCGGAGGGCAACAAGTCCAAGGGAAAGGCTAAAAAGTAGAAACGAGGCGGCAAGGGCAGGAAGCCTCGGCAAGCCTCGCGGCAGCAGCAGCAGGGCGAGGACTCTAACGAGGCCCTCGTGGTCGAGCGAGGCCGCAAAGGCCCTCGAGGCCCCCCTCAGGGGGGAGGCCTGTTCGACGAGATGCTGAAGAAGCCATGCCCGTACCATAAGGGCCCTGTCACCCACACCCTCGAACAGTGTGGGATGATCAAGGGTTACTTCAGGCGCACCTCCGCGAAGGAGGATGGCCCGAAGAAGGGTGCGGGTGATGGCGGCAACGACGAGTTCCCCCATGTGGAGAATGTCTTCTTCATCGTGGGGGGCCCACAGTGAACGCGACGTCCCGGGAGCAAAGACGTGAACGCCGAGAGGTCTTCTCCGTTCACCCCGCGACGCCATCTTACCTCGCCTGGTCAGACGAGACCATCTCCTTCGGCCGCGAGGACCACCCAGACTATGTCCCGAATCCGGGGCGCTATCCACTTGTCGTCGACCCCATCATCGGCAACACACGATTCTCCAAAGTGCTGATGGACGGGGGCAGCAGCCTCAACATCCTCTACGTCCGCACCCTAGAGCTCATGGGCATCGACACGAACCAACTAAGGCCAAGCAAGGCACCGTTCCACGGCATCGCACTGGGGAAACGGGTCCAACCCCTCGGGCAGATCGACCTGCCCGTTTGCTTCGGCACCCCCGACAACTTTCGGAGGGAGACCCTCACCTTTGAGGTGGTGGGATTCCCAGGAGCATACCACGCCATTCTCGGGCGTCCGTGCTACGCCAAGTTCATGGCGGTCCCCAACTACGCCTACCTCAAGATGAAGATGCCGGGGCCAAAAGGCGTCATCACCGTGGGATCGTCGTACGAGCATGCTTACGCGTGTGACGTCGAATGCGTCGAGGGCGCGGAAGCGCTCGCCTACAGCGAGACCCTGGTGGCGGACCTGGAGAAGATGGCGAACGAGGCCGTCGACTCCGCCAAAAAGCACGCAGGCACCTTCGAGGCTGCAGAGCACACCAAGGCGGTGCCCCTCGACCCCAATGCCCCCGAGGGCAAGGCGTTGAGGGTCAGCACCACCCTCGACCCCAAATAGGAAGTAGTGCTCGTCGACTTCCTCCGCGCCAACGCCGACATCTTCGCGTGGAGACCCTCGGACATGCCGGGTATTCCGAGGGAGGTCGCCGAGCACAGCCTCGACATCCAGCCTCACTCCAAGCCGGTGGTACAGCGACTGCGGCGGTTCGACGAGGAAAAGCGCCGCGCCATCGGGGAGGAGGTGCACAAGCTCCTGCAAGCCGGATTCATCAAAGAGGTATTTCACCCGACCTGGCTTGCTAATCCTGTTCTAGTTAAGAAGAAAAACGGAAAATGGCGCATGTGCGTAGATTTTACCAATTTAAACAAAGCATGCCCTAAGGTTTCGTTCCCTTTGCCTCGAATAGATCAGATAGTAGACTCCACTGCTGGATGCGAATTGCTATGCTTTCTTGATGCTTATTCCGGTTATCATCAGATTAAGATGAAAGAGTCCGACCAGCTCGCGACTTCTTTCATCACCTCGTTTGGCATGTTTTGCTACGTCACCATGCCGTTCGGTCTCCGAAACGGTGGGGCTACATACCAGCGATGTATGCAACACGTTTTCGGAAGCCACATCGGGCGGACCGTTGAGGCATATGTAGACGATATCGTTGTAAAAACCAGAAAGGCGGAGTATCTGGTAAACGATTTGCAAATCGCATTCAGTTGCCTCCGGGCAAACGGGGTAAAATTAAATCCGGAGAAATGCGTATTCGGGGTGCCGCGAGGCATGCTATTGGGTTTCATCGTCTCCCAACGAGGCATCGAACCCAACCCCGAAAAAGTCTCGGCCCTGGAACGGATGGGGCCGATTTGGGACCTCAAGGGGGTGCAAAAGGTACTGGGCTGCCTCGCGGCTCTCAGTCATTTCATCTCTCGACTTGATGAAAAGGGCTTACCTTTGTACCAGCTCCTAAAAAAGCACGAACGCTTTTCATAGACCCCCGAAGCCCAAAAAGCCCTCGACGGGCTAAAAGCGTCGCTCGTACGCGCACCAATCCTCACGCCGCCGCAGAACGGCGAGCCCCTCTACCTATACGTGGCTGCGACAACGCAAGTTGTCAGCGCCGTCATCGTTGTGGAAAGGACGGAGGAGGGTCACGCTCTGCCAGTCCAGAGGCCGGTGTACTACGTCAGTGAGGTGCTGACCGAAACCAAGGCGCGGTACCCACAGATCCAGAAGCTAATCTACGCTGTAGTGCTCGCGCGACGAAAGCTGCGACACTACTTCGAGGCCCACCCGGTCACTGTGGTCTCATCTTTCCCTCTGGGGGAGATAATCCGCAACCCGGACGTCTCGGGTAGGATAGCGAAGTGGTCGATGGAGCTTGTGGGAGAAACTCTCTCCTACGCGCCACGAAAAGCGATAAAATCGCAAACCTTAGCGGATTTCGTCGCTGAGTGGACCGACGTCCAACTTCCACCGCCACAGATCCAAGCCGAATGCTGGACCATGTACTTCAACGGGTCGGTGATGAAAACTGGGGCAGGCGCGGGCCTCCTCTTCGTCTCACCCCTCGGAGAGCACATCCGGTACGTGGTTCGCTTGCACTTCCCGGCGTCGAACAACATGGCGGAGTATGAAGCCCTCCTCGTCGGGCTCCGCATCGCCATCGACCTCGGCGTCAAACGCCTCGACGTCCGGGGAGATTCTCAGTTGGTCATCGACCAAGTGATGAAGAACGCAAGCTGCCGCGACGAAAAGATGGAGGCGTATTGCAACGAGGTTCGCCGCCTCGAGGACAAATTCTATGGCCTCGAGCTGAACCATATCGTGCGCAAATACAATGAGGAAGCGGATCAGCTGGCCAAGATCGCGTCGGAGCGAATTACCGTTCCTCCGAACGTCTTCACCCGCGACCTCAACCAACCCTCCGTCAACTTCGAACAAAGGGCCGGAGCCCTCAAGACGCCCTCGGGGGCTGAGGGGGTCGGGCCCATGGAAGAGGACCCCTCGAAAGAGGGGCTCGAAGCCCTCGACGTTGGAAGTTCTTCGGCCGAGGCCATGGAAATCGACGTGGACACACGACCGCAAGACTGGCGTAGCCCGTACCTCGCGTGGATCGACCGCCGGGGGCTGCCCTCGGACCGGACCGAGGGACGCCGCATCGCCAGGAGGGCCAAGACCTTTGTCTCGGTCGGCGGCGAGGTGTACAAACGCAGCGCCTCAGGGATTCTGCAGCGATGCATCCCCATCCCCGGGGGAAAGCAGTTGATCCGCGACATCCACGCCGGGGTGTGCGGACACCACGCGGCGCCGCGTACCCTCGTGGGTAACGCGTTCCGGCAAGGCTTTTACTGGCCTACCGCCGTAGCCGACGCAAACGAAGTCGTGCGCACCTGCGAAGGGTGCCAATTCTATGCACGAAAGACGCATCTCCCTGCGCACGCCCTACAGACCATCCCTGTAACATGGCCTTTCGCGGTCTGGGGGTTAGATCTTGTGGGGCCTTTCCGCCCAGCGCCCGGGGGCTTCACCCACTTGTTGGTGGCCATCGACAAGTTCTCAAAGTGGATCGAGGTCCGGGCCATCACCAGCATCAGATCTGAGCAGACCGTGTTGTTTTTCACCGACATCATCCACCGATTCGGGGTACCCAACTCGATCATCACCGACAACGGCCCCCAGTTCACCGGCAAGAAATTCTTGGAGTTCTGCGATGACCAGCACATTCGCGTAGATTGGTCGGCCGTAGCACATCCACAAACGAACGGCCAAGTAAAACATGCCAACGGCATGATACTACAAGGCCTGAAGCCAAGAATCTTCAACAAGCTAAACAAGTTTGGCCGGAAATGCGTAGCTGAGCTGCCATCGGTGATTTGGAGTCTCAGGACGACACCAAGCAGGGCCACAGGCTTCAGCCCGTTCTTCCTCGTCTACGGCGCCGAGGCCGTCCTCCCAACAGACTTGGAGTACCGGTCTCCAAGGCTCAAGGCCTACCAAGAAGAACAAAACCAGCGGAACCGCGAGAATTCGCTGGACCAGGTGGATGAGGCTCGAGACGTAGCGTTGCTTCACTCGGCACGCTACTAGCAATCACTCAGGCGGTTTCAAGCTCAGAAGGTGCGGCGTCGAGACCTTCACGACGGGGACCTGGTGCTGAGGTTGCGCCAGGACAATCGAGAGCGCCACAAGCTCACTTCGCCATGGGAAGGACCATTCATCATCGCCAAAGTCCTCAAGCCTGGCACTTACAAGCTGGCGAACGAGAAGGGCGAGGTCTTCACCAACGCCTGGAACATCCAACAGCTACGTCGCTTCTATCCTTAAAACTCTCAGTATTTCTTGTAAATACTTCATGTTCTTAGTCAACAACGATGAAAAGTTTGCGAAAAACATGGAAACATTGTTACTAACAACAATAAAATAGGGCGACTCGCCTTTACCCTCGAAGCTAACTCGAGGTAAAAACGAGCCTCCCTCAGGGGCTACCGGGGGACCGACCCCCCAACCGTTCCAACCCCTTTTCCATGCGCTTCTTTTTCAAAAAAAAATGTTGCCGAACCTTTCCTCCTTAAATCCAGAAAGGTGTAAGCAAGGCACGAGTCTACCGCGGCTGAGAGCCGGCAGAGTCGTGGGACCGTCTACGCCCCCGAAGGCTACGGCATCCCCCTCACCGCTCGACGCCAAAGTTACTGGTGTTCCCCTGCCGAAACCGATCTAGAGTTAAGAGGAAGGCACGACACGCCAAACAAACGAAACTTCGGTTGCAAAACCCTAACTAAATCCAAACATCCTTATTTGTCGTACTGCTAACTGCGAAAATACGGGATCGAACTCCCGGAATCACTGCAGGAACTCACGGAGACGGACTCGGCATCCCAGAGATCGCGAGAGGGGTCTGATTTTCCTTCGGTCGAAACCTAGAAAGCGTTATTAATCCTTTCCCCTCAAAGATCGAGGAAGACTAAAAGCAAGGCGTGAGTTACTACAGAGGACAGTTGGCCGGGTCGTGGGACCACTTACGCCCTCGAAAGGCTATGACGTCCCCCTCGTCGCACAACGCTCAAGTCACTCACGAAAACGAACTCATTGGCAAAAGTCATTCCTAAATCATGAGAAAAGGCGCAATTTCGCACAAAAATCTTTCAATACAAATACGAGATCGTGCTAACCCACGAAAAGGTTAGACACAAACAGGATTCATTCCTTACACGCCGCGAACGGCGAGATTACGATAAGAAAATACACTCGGCAATAAGCCGTTTTAAAGATACAAAGACTGGAGCCACCCTAACGGGGCTCTTGTACTACTTCAGCTAGCCGGCCAGCACACTATCGCGAGAAGCAGTTTCCACAGCTTTCTCGTCGATTTTCCTCTGGCACCCAGCTAACCGAAGAACCTGGTGGTCGAGCGGCTGCGGAACGGAGGACGTTGGACCACTTGACCGCCCAACAGGGCCCGGCTTCGCGCCCTGCCGTCGATGAGTGCCCTCGCAAGGATGACGGCCGGCGAACGTCATCTGCTAATTTCCTAGCGAACGAAGCGCCCGCCGCAACATCCTTGTAGCGCCTCGCCACCGGCAAGGTCACCGCCTCCCCGATGAGGAGCGCCATGCCCTGCTCCTTTCCCGCAGCATGCCCACCACCTCTCGTCGACTTTCTTCTGGCATCAATGGCGCGCGCCAAGGCCGAAACCCCGGACCACTCTACTCCCACTCTCGAACCCATCGGGAGGATGAAGTTCATGACTCTGCATACTTGACAAGCTACACAAGAAACCGGCGATGATCTTCTCCCCCGCCTGGACGCCTGCTTTTATAGGGACCCAGGGGTCGCGACTGTTACTCCCGTGGGTAGATAATCGCGATATTCTCGCGCGGATGCGAACCGCCAGCCGTATCAAGCAGGCAGCCTTAATCACGTCTTTGACTCAGCCTGCCCACTTTATGGTTCTTGCGCCCAACAACCCACGAGCGAATCAGCCGCGGCCCAGGTGGACGGACCAGGACAAAAGAAGTCACCCGAAAGCACCTAGACGGGGAAGCCAGCTCAAGCCACTGATAATTGGGCCCGACCGCGTGGAAAACCATCCCAAGGCGGGCAGCCACGTTTATCCAGTGTGCGGCAAGGTGAGTCGGTGCGCCAGACGTCCAGATCGTCGCGTCGCCTCAGATCTTACTCGTACATGACGCTTCGTCATAAAATGCGCGCCCGTTCAACCGCGCCATCAACAGCGGCCTGACCGCCCGGTCCGGGGAACGTACGCATCAAGTGCGGCCGTGGACAAAACCGCTGACACATGGGCCAGGCGCGCATGGCGCATCGATGACAACCGGGGGCCCCTCCCCTTTTCCCGGGGAACGGCACGCGTGAGCGGCGGCATTTACTGCGGCACAGTAAAACGAAACGACGTGGAAGCAGCGCCTGACCGCCCGTCGCCTCGCCTCTCCCCCGACGCACGCCAACTCCGCCTAAAAAGGTGCGTCCACTACGCCCACCTCGCCCACTCCGTGCCACGTCAGCCACGACCGCGCCCGCCAACGGTCGCGCGCAGCCCACAAACCGAAACGTCAAACCACCGAACCGTTGGGTTCCTTCCAAGGTAAGGCAACGACGCCCCTCTCCCCCGAGGCGCAGGGTGCTACTAATCAGGGGCTCGAAGCCCAGGCCTCGAAAGGGTTCGACGGGCGCCCCAGATTAAGCGATGCGAGGGCTACCGGTCACGCTCGACCAACCCTCGAGCCCGCTGCTCGAGGGCGACCTGCACCTCTCGCAAGGCCCCACTGATCAGGAGTACGAAGCCTGGCCCGCGAAAGGGTTCGACAGGCGCTCCGGATCAACAGAGTCAGGGACAATTCGGGCGTGCTCAACGGACTTTACCCCGAACGTGAAGTTTAGGGACGCCCCTGTTGTGTTCGAGGCCAGACAGAGGTAGCTAGTAGGGGGGATCCCAACGAGAGAGAGCTTTCGCGCCCTCGGTCCCTGTCGAAAGGGACCGAGCCCCACCTAGCAAACCTTTGCAAGCGCTTACATAGACGTGTCTCCGGACCACGAGCCGACTCCCAACGAACGGAGCACGGGCGTCCACTTGAACTACCCGCTAACAGCTCACCGAGGCATCCGGGTACGCTGCCCAATTCGAGGGTTGCACGAATGACCTCACCCCTCTCCCCCGCGAAGGGGAAGCGAGGGTCGCAGCTCAAAGACAAGAAGCCTCTCCGACCGCCTCCGCTCGGGCCAGGGGCTCGGGGGCTTCTTGCAGCATATCCTCCTCCCCCTATGCGCGAAACGCGTCGAAGCCGTGCAGGGTCCGCCCCCCGAATTCCGTATAAATCGGTATCATCCCCGCAACCCACCGCATCGAATGGGGAGCGACTGACACAACCTTCAGGAATCAAAGCCCTTGCACGAGTGAACTCACTCCTCCAAGGGCTCGGGGGCTACACCCGCGGGTGCGCTCGCGCGCCCCCACGGAAGAACATGCATAATCAAGAAGGAGTGATCCCCGCAGAATGCCCGAGAGCGATCCCGCGAACCGTCAGCCTCTGCCCGACTGACCCTTAGTCCGGCAGAGACTCGGGGGCTACTGTCGGGGACAGACCTAGGGGGTCCCCTAACCATCGGGGTAATCATTTAGGGACGGAGGGAGTACGTTGGATTGAAAAAAAATGTAAAAAGAAAAATTGGGCGTGGCATCATTTACTCTTTCTGTAGTGATTCTCTTGATGAAATTCTCAAGTGACATATGAGATAGTTTTACCAACTATTTTTCTTGATTGTTTTTAGCATCCCTTAGCGTCATGGATTTAATTTGACAGCGATAAACTCACGACAGATCATTTTCGAAAATCACTCTATTTGCTTTTCCCCTGAGGGCTACAGACGGGGAACGACACATCACAACAATGGGATTGCTTTCACCCACGGTCCTTGCCGTACAACGTCCATGCGACGAATGTACATGCGAAATTGTCGCTTGTTTGCATCGTGCTCGTAATCGCAGCTAGGAATCGACGAGGCAGCGATGCGAAGCACCGCGACGAAACTGGCCAAATCGCAACGGGGACGTGCTGCCACCGTAACCGTTGCGCGCAGGAAAAAAGGGCACGGTACGTGCCGTCGCATCAAACCCCGCAAAACGACAGATCGATCGATTCCCCCGTCCGCCGTTGGCCCGGCTGGCCCCCACCGCGCCAGCGAGCCGCACGGGCGCACGCATCTCCGCGCGCCACGGACGCCCTGCGGCCCTCGCGTCGCGGGGGTCGCTTTCGGCCCCGGTCCCGCTGCCGGAATCGAATCTCCCCTCCCCTCCTCCGCCCTTCCCCCCTCCGTCCCGACCCGTGAGCGACGCATCGCTGGGCGCCCCCACCCCTCCTCGTCCGTCGCCGCATCTCCGCCGCGCCCCTCCCCCCACGAGCCGCCGCCGCTTCCCCTCCAGCGGCCAGGTAGGCGCTCCAACTCACCGCCCCTCTCCCCTTTCTCCGCCTCCCTACTCCTCCATGGTCTGGTGATTCGGCGATGCGCCTTTTTCGTGCATCAGCGAATCGGCGACGGGCTGGGCTGGGGTTTCGGGGCATTGGTACTCGTTGTAATTGTCGGGAAGAGAGTGAGATTCGGTACCTAGCTATCATACAGATCCCGCGAGCTCTCGAGCGTGGGATCGCGTCCTGGTTGTTTGGGGGGCTATCGGTTTTTTCTAGACGTGAATCGGGCGGGGAAAAGGTGGAGTCAATTTTTGGGGAGATGTTCGTTTTCCCCTACGAATTAGGTGTGGCAGTGATTTTTGCTTGAACTAAATGGAGGTTCGGGCACAATTTCAACGAACGAATCAGCTGGATCTGACCTTCTCAAATAGAATCCGGAGCTTTGATAGCGCCGCGTGTGAATTTCACAGTGATTACCTGAAGGTTTCTGAATTATATTTGGGTTTGATTGGAATTTAGGCAGAAGATGGAGGGAGCGGGCAAGGATGGCAACCCATTGCGGAATTACCGGATTGGTAAGACTCTGGGGATTGGCTCATTCGGGAAGGTGAAAATTGCGGAGCATATAAGCACTGGACATAAGGTGGCAATCAAGATCCTCAACCGTCGTAAAATCAGAGGCATGGAGATGGAAGAGAAAGGTTGGCATCTCCTGGTTACTTTCGTTGCCCTAGCTTAACTGATTTAATATAGAGTTTAGTATTACCTATGTGCAGAAATTCACCATGGCAATTCCATTTTGCTGCGTAAAGCTTAACTAGTTTTTTTTTCTTGTATAGGGGTATCTGTTAAGATTGTATGATGCTACTGTAACGGTTTAACTTCTCATGTGTTGAATGTGGCATACTGAGTTAACCATGTCGTACCATAGACATTGTGCTATCCTTGCATTTATGAACATGGTTACTAATTGATGAGCGAGCACACTACCATTCTCTTGCTATTTGTATCGAAGGACAAGTTTGCATGTTTCTTTGTGGTGTTGGCTGTCACTAATAATTAGCTGCAACCTTTAGCTATCACCCATTCCAATGATTATCAGTCGTCCTCTGCATTTACTATTACCTATCTATATGCTTGCCGGAACTGATGAATATTTACCTTTTGCAGTTAAAAGAGAGATTAAGATTTTGAGGTTATTTATGCACCCACATATCATCCGCCTCTATGAGGTTATAGACACACCGACGGATATTTATGTTGTAATGGAGTATGTTAAGTCTGGGGAATTGTTTGATTACATTGTTGAGAAAGGTAGGTTGCAGGAGGAAGAAGCCCGACGTTTCTTCCAACAGGTGATATTTTTTTTTGGTCCTGAATCTTTTGTTGGCCAATTTTATTCCATCTGTTTGCTTAGAAGATTGCAAATCAAAACATGTGTTATTTCTCTCAGGTGCTTGTATCTGATAGTTTACTCTTTCCTTGCCCTATTTGATACAGATTATATCCGGTGTTGAATATTGCCATAGAAACATGGTGGTGCATCGTGATCTTAAGCCAGAAAACCTCCTATTGGATTCGAAATGGAATGTTAAGATTGCAGATTTTGGTTTGAGTAATGTTATGCGGGATGGTCATTTCCTCAAGACAAGTTGTGGTAGCCCAAATTATGCTGCTCCTGAGGTAAGCTTTCTATAATATTGTGTGGATGTATCTCCGATCCCATTATTATCAAGAAATACAATATTATTTTATTTTGTGTAGGTAATATCGGGCAAACTATATGCTGGGCCTGAAGTTGATGTATGGAGCTGTGGTGTTATTCTTTATGCTCTTCTATGTGGCACTCTGCCATTTGATGATGAGAACATACCAAACCTTTTTAAGAAAATAAAGGTTAGCAAGTATCTACATTGGAGTGTGCATCCTTACTTGTTCCTGCTGAATTGGAGTTCATAATCTCCCCTTTCTTCTTTCATTTTAGTTTTCATAATCTCCCCTTTCTTCTTTCATTTTAGTGTTCATAATCTCCCCTTTCTTCTTTCGTTTTAGGGTGGAATATATACCCTTCCCAGTCATCTGTCAGGTGCAGCAAGGGATTTGATTCCAAGAATGCTGGTTGTTGATCCTATGAAGCGGATCACCATCCGTGAGATTCGTGAACATGATTGGTTCAAAATTCATCTCCCACGCTATTTGACTGTGCCTCCTCCAGATAGTGCACAACAAGTTAAAAAGGTTAGTTTGTTCTTCATCACTTTGCATTGATAGTGCACAACAAGCCATTGGAGCACATTGGCACACATGGCGATGTCACTGAATTGGGATCAATAAATAATATCTATCTTTTAGGTTACCCTTTGTATATCTACATTTTCAACAAGCAAGAATGTCGAATCATAAATCTGTCCACTCTATATCTACAGTTTGCAATTACATTTTGTCAACAAAAGATGTCCCCCCTCATCCTGAATAACATCTAGGGCTCCCCTATGTGGTGTTTACCTAGTTATGAATTTATGATCTAAACATCATTACACCATGTCCCATGTACTGTTATTTTTCTGCTGCCGTATTAGGTTCTTCTATCTGATGAAAGTATTTCATCCTCCTCATTATGTTTTCTATAATCTTATTCATGATATTTTTCATACTACAATTTAGGAAGTGTGTTTTTTTGTTTATTTTAGAATGTGGTCAGCTTTTGCGCAGTGAAGTCTTCATTGTGGGAGCATGGAGTCCCCCTCCCCTGGTCACGTAGTTTACTTAATGGTTGAATTGGCACCAACTTTTGTAGATTGACGAGGAAACTCTCCGTGAGGTTATAGGTATGGGGTATGACAAGAACTTGTTGGTGGAATCAATCCAAAACAGACTGCAAAATGAGGTATACCTTTTGCATTTCCTTGTGTTCATACATTTTTTTGTGTGCTTGAATGATCATGACAAGATTACTTGTTATATGTATAGGCAACTGTTGCATATTATTTGTTGTTGGACAATAGGCTTCGTACAACGAGTGGTTATCTTGGAGCTGAATGCCAAGAAGTTATGGTGAGCAACTGAATCATGTTATATTTGTATCCCTTAGTACTTGGGTTTGCTTATTTAAATAATGCATGCTGTTTGTTGTGATAATTTGGATCCATTCTAATTTTGTTTCGATTTCTTGGCACATAGGACTCCTCATTCTCAAACATAGCTTCGTATGAAACACCAAGTTCGGCACGTGGGAATCGACAACAAATATTTATGGAGTCTCCAGTTGGCTTGAGACCACATTTTCCAGCTGAGAGGAAATGGGCTCTTGGGCTTCAGGTAGTCTAATTTCATGTTGCCTCCATTATTTTGTTGATCTCTTTGATTCTAACCCCTCATGCAACATTTCTTTGTTTTGTGTCAGTCACGAGCACATCCAAGAGAAATAATGACCGAAGTGCTGAAGGCTTTACAAGAATTGAATGTTTACTGGAAAAAAATCGGTCATTATAACATGAAGTGCAGATGGAGTCCTAGCTTTCCTGGTCAAATTCATAACAATCATAACTTCATTGCAGAGTCCATTGAAACTGATGGCTTGAGTGAGAGGTTAAATTTAATTAAGTTTGAAATTCAGGTATTTTCATATTTTTGTTCCCTTTCAGTATAATTAATATTTAACTTTGTGATAAAAGTATGGCCTTACCGTAATAGATCTTATATAGGACTGCAAATCTGATTCTCCAAGTGCAATCCTTCGCATTTCACATCTTTGGACAAACAAAATTTCAGCTTTTAACATGTGAAGATAGCCTTTTATTTCTCGTGTACTGACTGCCTGCATACAAATGCCGACTTAGTCAGCCCAATTTAATTGATTTTTTCATTATGTATAACGCATAATACGTCCACGTGTTTACTACTACTGTTGCACATTCAATGGCAGATGCTGATACGCGTACATTTCATTGAGCTGCACACACTCAAGAATCCCATACCATTGGGACTGCATTTTGTCTTTATTCTTATTGTGTGGTTCTTTTTCGTCTTTCTGATGTGCTGCCTTTTGATACAGCTTTACAAAACAAGAGACGAGAAATACCTCCTCGACTTACAAAGAGTCAGTGGACCACAGCTCCTCTTTTTGGACTTGTGTGCCGCTTTTCTAGCTCAGCTGAGAGTTCTCTGATTCCCAGTGTCTGCTTTCCATCAATTGTATTCCTTGCCTTTCACTAAAGGAATGACGAATCGCTCACAAAGCTGTAAATAGTAATCTCTCCAGTAGATTGAATTTCTGGAGTATGTAGATTGTAGACAAGATGTTGTGCCTGTTTATCTTCTGAGCCAGACTTTGTGGAGCAAGATGCCTACTTGGTTCTATACTTCTGGCCGGCTGCCAGTGAAGGCACTAGGATATACAGTGAACTAGATCAGTGCTTTTGCCGGCATAATGTCTATCTACATGAATAATTTCAGCTATTACAATGGTTAATTGAAAGCTGAGCTGCTTACAGGCCACATGAGATTTTGAAGGCATTGTTTAAGGTAGTTTGTGAATTTTTTTAAAAAATTACTGTACCTGCTAGTCGATATGGTATATATTGATGGGAGAAGTTTGGCATGCGAAACAGTTACGCGGCCTCTTCTGGTTGCACCATGATTCTTGAAGCATTTCTATTGAAGATTTGTGGCGACAGCATGAGCTAACTTTCGTATGTACGCGGTCAGATATTTGTTTCCGCCGATTGGTTGCAGCTTTACTAGTTGGTAACAAACCAGCACATGCACACTTATAAACGCACATATGCACACTACGAATGGAGTCGCAACATAAGTCGTATATTGATTATTGAATGATTCTCGAAGAATAATTTGCTGAAAATACAATCATAAAAGGGCTTTATTAGGGAAATGTAAACGACCTTAGAATGATTCTTACGCATAAAATATCAATGTATTTTTGTTATGGGTCGAACAATCTTAAATTTGACCAAATTAATATATAATAGTATCAATATTTATATTTATAGCATACTACCTCCGTATTGGTAAAGAAAGACGTTTTAGGACAAGGTTTGAGTTAAACTTTAGGAATATAAATCATGAATAACTTTTAAGTTGTTGAGTTTAAAATTATAAAAGTTATATAAATAGATTTATTTTTAAAAATACTTTGCATCACTTTTCGATAAATATTTTTATAAAAATAATAAGTTAAAGTTATGTTTTGAAGACCGTGTCGCTGTCCTAAACGTTTTTCTTTATAGGGAGTACATAAGTATCACTAGTTATTTTCATACTGTACTTGTTTGGTGTTATATGTTTAGATAGACTATTCTCTATCAACTTGTAATAGTTATTTTAGTTTCATGAGAGAAATCAGAATTGTACCTTACAAACCATTTTAGTTTGAAATCAGTACCCCGGTACGATTGTGTTCGTTCATCACCGTATTGTGTTCGTTCAGCAGCATACATAGCAATGCCGGTAATCATGGCAGCCTCGAAGGCAAAGGATCCAATGACAGGTCATGCGGATTTTGAATAGATATCGTAGTTGTACAGTATAATGCACACAGCACACGGCCAATATATGAAACAATCACACATCAGTAGTAAACAAGTTCATCGTAAATCCAGATCCAGCGAAGGAAACAGCAGAGGCCCGACAACAGAAAAGGTCAGAACAAGCGATCCCCAACAAGGCCAGAGCGGCGGCGGCGGCATTACTTCTGGGCATTCGCTGCGCCGGAGGGCGGGTCGCAGGAGAAGACCTGGCTGGGGAGGCGCCACGCCTCGGTGGCCCCGAAGCACATGCCGTCGAGCGCCTCGCTGCGGCACCACCGGCACCCACCGCGCGCCGCGCACTCACCCTGCGTCGCCAGATCCCGGCACGGCGGGAGGCCGCTGCGGCCCGACCCGCCCTTGCCCTTCCTCGCCCCGGCAACGGCGGCGGCGGCGGCCGCCGATGAGAACGCTCCCGCGCAGACCAGCAGGAGCAGTGCGAGCAGGGCCGCGGATCTGGCTCTGGCCATCTTCGGATGCAGTCTTCAGGGTCAGAGGGGGTCCAGAATCTCCAGACTCTTGTCAGCTCAGAGGCGAGGAGCTTGACAAATCGTGGTTGTGTACTCGTGTGTTACGGCCCGGCCCAATAAGTTTCTGGCCCACTGACCTGCTACGAGTTCTCAAAGAAGTGTGCCCATGTCCGTGGTCCGTCATCTCCGTTTCACCGTTTGACAATCACTGCAACAGCCGTCAGCAAGAATTTCCTAGAAAAAATTAGAAGCCATGAACTAGTAAAAAGGCTAAAACGTCAGTTTTTGTGGTAAAATTTCAAAGTATTTAGGTTGGACGACAAGAGATCCTTCTCGGCAGGTTATGGCTCTTCGTCCAGGATTGTACGGAGTACTCACCATCGCACTGATTATGGTCGTCTTGTCGTCTTGGTTGACACTCGACACAAATGTTCGTGTGTGTTTCTAATTATATAGGTGTATCCCGTTAGACCACCATTCATTCCCGTGTAGTGTGCCTCCGTGTGACCTTTGACATCATCATTGTTCACCACCACCACCACCACATCGCTGGAACATGAAATTGCAGATGTTATTCTTTAACGTTACATAAATATTTTTTCATATTTTATATCACGAACATGAAATATGTAACATCGAGAATACATATTTAAAACATCGTAGAATATACAACATAAAAAATCTGGCATACTTTACTCTAAAATTATAGAATATTTTAAAACATCACATACTAACGTTTACAACATAATCAAAAGAATTAGCAGTGCTTTGGTGCCAATCATGATTCAAAGTTGCAAACTACTAGTCCCAGACTCCCAGGTCTCTCTTCTCCACCTGAGAAGAAATAGATCATCCTTGCCCGCTCGATCGTTGCTGTTAATAATTTCTAATATGTCAGTGTGCAAGGGGTATTTGATAAGATTAGTTAAATGGAGAGTTCTCTTCATTTAGCTTTCCCGTCCGTGTCATATATTTTTAGATAACTAATAAATCGTTCTGGTCCCTAGATATCAAATGTACAAGTTTGAACCAATGCTAAACTTAATGTTAAGCAAAACACACTCATCAGAATACTAACAAAAGTCAAAGTCTTGGAAAATAAAACCCTGTCAATAAATTCAGGTCAGGACAAGTTGAGCTGAAGTCTCACTAAAATGATCTGGGTGCATAATCCCATGTAACGTAAAATTATCCTCCTGTGGATCTGTCACCGTACTCAGTTATTCAATATGAACGTAGTAATGACCCCCCCCCCGAAACGGAGCCTGAAGAAAGGAATGGATAAGTGATCGACTCCATTTCACGGAGAGTCGGTCACACGGCGAAGTAGACTAGATGTGGGTCGACGCTCTTGGGAATTCGCCTGGCACGCGTGCTATTGAGACTACTGCAAGTGGTAGCCAAGGAGTCGGCCAGGCGGCGAGCAAACGCCATGTAGCTCTGGTAGCCGTGCTCGGCTTTGACTCGTCCACTTAGAGCAGCGGAACTCCCGCTGGCGACGCTGTTTGGCACGAGCCCACGGGCGCAG
This sequence comes from Echinochloa phyllopogon, assembly GCA_033239725.1. Lineage (NCBI taxonomy): Eukaryota > Viridiplantae > Streptophyta > Magnoliopsida > Poales > Poaceae > Echinochloa > Echinochloa phyllopogon. Next base: position 49,453,280 of record BTCW01000014.1, read on the forward strand.
CTGGGGTCGTAGCGCCAGTCTCCGGTTTTCCAGTCGAAAGTGTAGAGCGGCAGGAACCGGTGGCCGAAGCTGGCCACGAAATCAACTGCGTCCAGCACGAACTCGGCCTCCTGCATCGACGTGTAGTAGGCCAGGCTGACCCGCGTCCACCCCGGGCGCACCCCGTGGTAGCCCTGCATCGTTTCGCTGTCAGCTCCAGGTGATCCAAAGCATGTGAAGTGATCGCCGGAGTAATCGGCTCGGTGTTTGATCAATTTACCTGCTCGACGGCGGATCTGATGGCCCTGGCGCGCTCCGGGCCGATGCCGAGGAGCCTGTGGCCGTAGGGCCCCGCGCAGGCGCACCCCGCCCGCGCCTGCACGCCGAACAGGTCGTTCAGCAGCTTCGTCACGAACCGGCAGTGCAGCTGCAGCCTCGGCGGCGCAATCTGTTCCGTGTTCCCGCCGTCGAGCTCGGCCACGTCGTACGGCGAGTACACCACGAAGGAGAGCACCGGGAGCCGGGGCGCGCTGGACGGATCAGCGCCGAGCAGCAGGCGCAGGTTGGGGTTGGCGGCCGCACGGACACGGCGGAGGGCCAGCGCGAGCATGCGGGCCTCCTGCGCCTCGATGCACTCAACGCCGACCCACTCCTTCACCCGGAACGCCAGCGCCGCTCGGACCTTCTGTATGATCGCCGGCGTGCCCGCGTCCTCGCGCTCCTCGGCGTCGTCGCTGTACACCGCGTCGCCGTAGGCGCTGACGTAGAGCACGGTGCCCCCGCCGCTGGTGGACGGCGGCGCGCCGCGGAGGCGGTACAGCCTCGACGCCATGGCCAGCACCCCCGGGCTGCCTGGCCCGCCGAGGAACTTGTGCGGGCTCAAGAACACGGCGTCGTAGCCGTCGTCCTCGCCGGACCGCATGTCGATGCGCGCGTAGGGGGCGCTGCACGCGAAGTCGAAGCAGGCGTAGGCGCCGTGGCGGCGCAGCAGGCGCGCCACGGCGCGCGTGTCGGTGCGCAGGCCGGTGACGTTGCTGCACGCCGAGAAGGCGCCCAAAATGGGCCGCCCCGAGGGGGCGCGCGCCGCCAGCGCCGCCTCGAGCGCGGCCAGGTCCAGGAGGCCGTCGCCGCCGGGGCGCAGGCCGATCTCCACCACCTCGGCGAGGCTCTCCCGCCAGGTGAGCAGGTTGGAGTGGTGCTCGTAGGGCCCCAGGAAGACCACCCACCGGTCGCGCGGCGGCAGCGCGGCCAGCGCCGCGGCGCGAAGCGTGGAGGGCACGGCCATGCCCGTCACCTCCTGCAGGCGCTTGATGGCCGCGGTGCAGCCCGTGCCGCAGAAGAGCAGCATGTCCCGCGGCCCGGCGCCCAGGCTGCGCTTCACGTACTGCGCCGCGTCGCCGGCCAGCTTGCTCGTGTGCAGGCCCACGTAGCTGTCCGTCGTGTGCGTGTTCCCTGCGCTCCATCCAATCGCCATCCATATAAGTACAAGCAGCAGGAGCATGTAATATTTGGTTAAGAAATAAGAATTATTGTTCCCGGTATTCGTTTTAAAAAAAAGAATTGTTCATGGTACGATGTGTACGCACCGTAGTACGGGAGAACATTGCGCAGCACGAACTCCTCGGTGAAGCGCAGGCAGCGGCCGGACGCGGTGTGGTCGGCGTACGTGATGCGGCGAGTGCCGAACGGCGACGCGAACTCTGCTTCCGCGCCGATGATCTGGGACCTCAGCCACTCGAGCTTCTCGGTCGATGCTTCGTCGGCCTTGTTCTTGACGTCGTCACCGCCGCCGAGCACAAGATCATCGAACAGGAGGCCATCGCCGCCGCCGTCGGCATGTTCTGCTGCTGGTGGTGCTACAGGTGTAGGAGGTGCAGCGCAGCTGCATGCAGGACCAGCAGAAACGGGCTGCACGCGCTGCACGAGAAGCGACATGGCAAATTGAAATCGGCAATTCAAGGCGGTGGTATATCCGAGCAGTACTGCACTGGTAGTCAGTGATCCGGTCGAATGGGAAGACAATTGTGATGATCTAAAGATCGTTGAGGAATCCATATATAGGGAGCTAAGGGTAGCTGCCCATCCTGTAGAACCAGCCCAACATTTTCCCGTGTCCTGTGATCTGTCCGGGGGAGCCGAGTGCCGTGCCGTGGCGTGGCGTGGGAGACGGGACTAGCAAACCAAGGTCAGGTCAGATACCAAGGGGCCGGCCGGCAATACCGCAGACCGCCGGATGCAGTGCTTCACGCGCGATCGGTCGGGGTTGCCGGCGAGCTAGATTAGGCATGGACACACAGGAATTCCCGTAGGCGATGCGAGCGCGTGAAAAGGCGGGAACGTATCGGTTCGGTGGGCTCGTTGCCTGGATGGCCGCTGGATCCTAATCGAGTTCCGCGAGCGGCGCGGCGGATGGCCCCCCGGGCTGGAGGCCGCGTCACTCCACCAATCAGAGCGAACGAAACATGTCATTCGGGGCATCCCGCCGCGGCGCCGGTAGTTTTTGTGTTTTTGCAGCTGGAACCAGCAGCGCCGACACGTTGGGGAGTAAGGGTTGGCCCATCAGGAAGCGGAACTCCTGCCCAAAGAGAATATTGGAGTTCGGTTAAAAAAAGTAGTTGAAGGCCCATCAGGCAGCATGAACACGGCCTGCTGCCGAAATGACACACATCTGGCCCGTCTTATACGCAAGGACCCGTGTAATCCACAAACAGCCCGCATGCACTAAACGAAGGGACTCCAACCGAGTTTGCATATGGACGTATCCCATGGTAATGCAATGGGGAATATCTATCTCAACTTTACTCCCTAAACCTCCAAATTAAGTCTTGCTATCATTCCAAAATTATCTTATAATTCTGATAGTTGTTACACCATTTAGTGTATACATATGGATGCGACAACTGATTATCGCCAAATATAATGAATTTATAGTAACAATTAAGTTCACTCTCGCATCTTTGTTTATCTGTCCATGATATTTTAGGACAGAAAGAGGAACACTTAAATTGATATTTTTGGATATTTTGGTACTGCCTCGTCTATGGTTGTCTACAAACAGTCGAACACAACTGGAGAGATACGGGCATACAAAGTATGCAACACGATCCATTTCGTCATACACGATAATTTCGGATCTATGGTTCATTTTCACAAATCACTTTCATCACCACAGTCCACGATTGGACACCCTTGCTATCCACTATTCCCACTTACCAGTTCTTCGTCATGTTCCTCGCCAATATCCTCAACGCACGTACGTTTCTTTACAAAAGATCTGCATGCTGATGAAGCTGTGTTGCAACTTGCAAAAGCCAGAACCTTGCACTGAACTATCAGTGTGCGGATTTCTTCCTGTCCTTCTAATATACCGAAATGCCCCCGACTAGAAAGGAAAAAAAATGCATGCGTCTTCATCAAGGTCCATGGAAATGCACGAGAATAACATGTGAAACTGTGAAACGAAGCAACGGACCATCATCTGAAATAATACTCGACACTACCGGAAAGGCCTTCATCTCCACCGGTTGAGAATTAGATTTGAAAACACTTCTCACCAAGATTACACCCAACTCCACCTCACAGAGGACTCATCTGTCATGAAAAAAGGACTACGAAAGGGGAGGGGGAGACCCATTTTACCGCCCTTCGGAAGAGAATCCCCCCCAAAACCCAGAACTTTTTTCACCTAACTAGTTGGTATGCACGTGACACAGGCACGTATTTTAAAAAGGGCATAGGAAAAATCTTGAATTTAATAGGAAGTTGATTGTAATTTAAAGAAAATATTCAATTTGCAAGACACACGGTACAAGTTCTATAAACTTTATGCTCAACGCTTCTTCTCTTTTTGCGAATTCACAAATTGGAATCACAAACTCACAAACATTCGCTTGGAGCTCACCTTTCAGTGGCTCAGTAATCAACTGTTTCAGCACTACGTCAAATCAGAGAAACCGAAAAGAGAAAATAATGGACAAAATATCGAACTCAAGTGTATACTATAATATATAAATATAAGTAAATATTGCAAAGGCAAATAAGTAAATATTCGAGACCGAAATGTTCCAAACGACAATATAAAATAGAGACTAAACGTGCAATTGGCACATCTACTGTAACTCATAGACTTCCGGAGGAGGAGGTACTATTGTGTGACGAAGATCCAAATAACTATTTGGAAGCAGGTGAAAATAGTCATATCTACACAACTTACCATATTGTACACTACAAAAATGGAAAGGAAATGTAAAATTATTGGACTTAAATGCAAACGTAATCATTAACTACCATCTATTTGAAAACTTGCTTAGGTGAAAGTGCATCTAGGCACTTATATGTTTTGGTGATTTTTGATGACAACATGATTAGTCATTTAACTTGTTTGCTTAAGCATATGAGCAGGTTTCTTTTCTTATGGATATTCAAAGAATATGATTGTTGAAGAATGAAAGCTCATTATTGGTATAAAAGACAAGAAACCAAACAAGTGTTAATCATCCCATGCAACTAAGTCATAAAATGACAAGTGATTGGAAATGACAAATGAGACAAGTACTTACGCATATTAGTTGGTCTCACTTAATAAGATACTTGTCAAAGGTTTTGGGATAAATCATTTGAAGAAATTAGGATTTCTTTGGGCTTGTTCCATAGCAATGGTTACATTCAAAATGAGACATGACTCTATGGATAGTATATGGTCTCAAGTGCATTGAAGCTTATGGACAAGTCAATTATCAAAGAAGACATTCAAATCAATTGAAGAATTGGATTTCATTTTGGGTTTCATGATGATGCAATGCAAAGCAAAGCTTAGTTTGGTAAGAGAGGACGGAAGGGATCAAGCTAGATGGGAGTGACGTTCCTAACAAGGTGAAGGGCAAGTTGGTCTTGTAGCCGATGGACTTTGTTGGTGGAAAGGTCTAGCATCATAGTTTGGGTTCTATGCGTCGATCAAGTCATATCAAGTGAAGCAATGCGAAGCATCTAATCTTTTAGTGATCATATAATGGAATGACTTAAGAATTCTTTCATGCAATGGAAATTCTAAGTCATTAGCTCAACATTGGATTTGCTCATCAATATGAAGTGTTGAAGCCCTCAAAGTTGAGAATGATCAAGTATGGCATCAATGAAGATATACAAGCTCAAGTGGTAGACTCTATTTATTGTTTTAATCTTGAGTGTAGGAATGCCGTACTATCAAGAGGGATGCAACATTAGTTGTCTTGGCATACACCAAAAAGTGCTCAATAGATCAACCCATGAGAGATAACCTTTGGAGAGAAGTCCTTTAGGGACTTAGTGTGCTGAGGGGACCAAAACCGGTCTGACCGGTTTTGGTAAGCGGTCTGACCGCTTTTGGGACAAGTGTGCAGAGTCATCCCAAACCGGTCTGACCGGTTTGGGAAACCGGTCTGACCGGTTTGGGCTCTGACAGGTGTAACGGCTAGTATAGTTCGTAAACCGGTCTGACCGGTTTGGGAAACCGGTCTGACCGGTTTCCAACGGCTATAACGGCTAGTTTTGGTTGTGTGGGGTATTTATACCCCATACCCCTCTCCTTTGAGGGGTGCTGGTTGCCCATTCATTCTTGCACGCCTAGAGCTATCCCAAGCACCAGCAAGCTCTCCCCAAACCTCTCTTTGTGAGAGTTGATTGATTTAGTTCATATCTTTGGATTTGGGTTGAGGGATGTATGTGTATGAGCAATAGATAGCAAGTGATAGCAACTATATCAGCTATATAGAGCATATCCTTAGTGTTGAGCACTTCCGGTAAAGCCAAGCATCCATTGGAGCATTTGTTACTCTTGGAGGTGATCCTCCTAGACGGCTAGGCGTCGCCGGTGAGCTACCTCGTGTGTGGTAAGCCACGGATTGTTTGTAAAGGCTGGCCTTGCCTCCTTCGTGGAAAAGGGTCAAAAGCTAGTGATACCGAGGAAAGTGACTTGGAGTGGATAAGCCCGCCTTTCGTAGGCCCTCAACGGAGACTAGGATTCATCGTGTCTTTGTGACAGCCTTAGTGGCAGCGGTGAAGTCCGAACTTTGGGAAAACAAATCATTGTCTCTTGTTTTACTTCACAAGTTCAATTCTAGCATTTGAATTCGCTTCCGCTTCGATCTACTTGGGTGTGCTCTAATTGTGTGCAGGGACTTAGTGGACCTGCTTGATATCATCTACAAGAGCCCATCATCAAGTTTGGTTTGTGCTAGAACTCGTAGAGGGGGTTAATTTGCATAGTTGGTTTTCTCTGTTGAAAACCGGTCTGACCGCTTTGTCAAAGCGGTCTGACCGCTTGAAGCGGTCTGATCGGTTTTGGGAACCGGTCTGACCGGTTTCTGTACTAACTGTGTGAAAAAGTTTATAAATTGCAGATTCACCTATTCACCCCCCCTCTAGGTGACATCAAGGTCCTTTCAATTGGTATCAGAGCTTGGCCTCACATCCAAGCTTAACCGCCGTGAGGAAAGATGTCGACCACTTGTGAGGTAACATATGAGCCACTAGCTAGTGACGGCTCAAATTATTCAATATGGTCTTGTAATGTGCTTAATGATCTTAGGACTATGAGTCCTACTCTTGAGAGAGTTGTAGTTGAAGGCATTGATCGTCCGAATGTTGATTGGAGCATATCCAACCCAACCGAAGACGAAATGAATTGCTTTCAACTCAACTCTCGTGTCGCTAACTTCTTATTTAATGTTGTGAGTGATGAAGTTAGAGAATCGATTCTAGAAGATGAAGCAACTCTATTCGACGCTCATCTCATTTGGGCTCGAATTAAGAAGCTTTACGGCAACATCAAAAGCGACACACAAGACCAAACAAGAGCCAAGTCACATGAGGAGTGCTCTACATCAGCAAATACATGCACCAAGCCTCATGTGATGACCACCGTGGAGCCACAAGAGCAAAATGGCTCAGCTGCCACTTTCCTGCAGAAACCGGTCCGACCGGTTTCCCAAACCGGTCTGACCGGTTTGGGCAGGAAAGGCACAGCTGGCCACAAGAAGGGAGGCCGACGCCGTGCAACCAAAATTTCAAGCTCACAAGCAACATCATCCTCCAATGATAAGGCAATCATATATTACAAGTCCAAAGAAAAAGAGAAGGGGGAAAACTCAAAGAATGAAACTTTCCTAGCTCTCATCAAAGAGCTTGGGGAAGTCAAACTCACAAACGCAGCTTTGGTTTGTAAGTATGATGTAATTGTTGATGATTATGCTTGTGATGCTATTCATATGGCTTCCATAGAAAAAGAAAACAAGGTGCTCAAGGATAAGTTGGATTTAATTGCTAGCAAGCATGAGATGCTACAAGTGAAGCATGATGAACTCTTGTGTTCTCATGAAGAACTTGTAGAATCATATGCTTCATTAAATATTGCTCATGAGATTATAATTACTTTGTTAAAATCTATTGAATCTCAAACTCACATTTGCACATGCTCTCAAATTCAATATAACCTATCATGTGCTAACCCTTGTTGCTCTCAAGCAAAACAATCTTGGTATGATAAAGTGTGTGTAGAGTCTTGTGAAGACCTCATTGCTCAAGAAAATGAAGAACTCAAGCAAGAGGTAGAAAGACTCTCAAAGAACTTGACAATTCTCAAAGGTGAGAGCAATGCACAACCTTCTCAAGATAACCGTGAATCCATGGTGAAGAAGCTTGAAAAGGGATCAACCGTGCAAAGCTCTTCCATTCATCAAGTCAAGTCCAATACAAGCCAAGATCAAGGCAATGGTGAAAAGCTTGCTCACAACAAGTGCTTAACAAGAAAAGAAGGCAAGCCGACTCTCTCCAAAAGACAAAGAAATTTGGAGAAGAGAAGATGCTTTGGTTGCCATGAGAAAGGACATCAAGTTGCTTCATGTCCAAGCAACGAGGGACTACACCAAGAGAAGCCCCAAATCAAGCTTAACAAAGGATTTCTCAAGGCACAAGCAAAGCACAAGCAAGAATTGGTTACCGAGCAACACAAGGAGAAGGTAACCAACATCAAGCACAAAACATGCTACACATGTCGGGAAAAGGGACACTTTGGTAAAGATTGTCCCGATGGTAAAATCACTAAACCCGACATTGTCCATTCATTAAATGTGAAGCTTGGGGATTCTCCAAAAGCTTCTTGTGTCACCAAGGTGATTTGTTCTCCAAGGAGCGACACAAGAGCCATTTGGGTCCCTAAGCACATTGGAACTAACAATATCGGACCCAACACGAGTTGGGGACCAAAGTGTGCTTGATGAGATTGTAGGGATTACGAGATGCATTGGTGGCTTGGCTTGAATGACAATCTTCAAAGATCCACTAGCAAGCCAAGAAAAGTTGCTTCCGCTTCATATTCTATACTCAATGACATCTCGGTAACTTTGCGCTTAATTGATGAAATTTGAGTCACTAATGTCTTTGGTAGGATCAAGTGTTTCTAAGCCTTTGACTTATGAGACGCTTGATAGTGACTTAGATTTCTTTATTGAACTTCTATTCATATATGCCATGTGATGTTTTTAATGGCTCTCTAGTAGAGCAATATTGTGTCAAATTTATAGGAAACCAATCTCCGATGCAAGAAACTCAAAATGCAAGTGATTGGCAGTACTCTACCGTAAATTTACGCCCATATCGGAAATACCCGTCGCATATGTCGTAAATTTCCGATGAATAGGTAAAGTCTGGCAAAACCGGTCTGACCGGTTTGCCAAACCGGTCTGACCGGTTTGGCTGCCTCTGTCTGGGTGAAACCGGTCTAACCGGTTTCCCAAACCGGTCTGACCGGTTTGGCCCAGACACTTGCAACTTTGTCACATTCTTGAGAAATGAAGTTTTTAATTAATGATTTATGCATATGCCATATGGTATGTCTAATGGCTCTTCAATGGAGCAAAGTTTGATCATTTTTCAGAGTATACCACACAAGATCCGACACTGAGGCCGGAAGATCCGACCAGATGATCCGGGCGGCTCTGTGACGAACTTTCCCGGCCGGATGATCAATCGGAAGATCCGAGCTGAAACCGGTCTGACCGGTTTCCCAAACCGGTCTGACCGGTTTGGCTCAGGGAGTTGGAACTTGGCCATTTGAGTGAGAAATGAAGAATCAAGTATTTCATTTCATGAATTTCTCACTCTTGGCATATGCTATCTATACTAATACTTCATGATGGTATGATCACTTGGCATATTTCATTTAAAGTAATTTTTGTGCAATTTGACCGAATATTGAATTAATCCCTTACTTGTCATTCACAAGACAAAGTGCATGTCTCATATTGTCTACATATGATGCACATATCTAGGGGGAGATTATTTCAATATTTGTGTCCTTGAGACTAACATTTTCTTCTAGTGAACTTGTAGTCTCAATGATGAGAGAGTTCTTCTCTCAATTGGAGTTGTCAACTCATCTTGTGATTCATGACGGTAACACTATAGTCTTTTTCATCATGAATCTTGATCTCATTCTATGTTTTGACAACTCAACATAATATAGCATTAAAATTCCTTAAAAATGGTTTAATCTTTCAAAACTAGTGCACATGAATTCTTTCTATCTACAAATGCACTAAAATAAGGAATTTGGTCTATATTGTGTGGATTCATAATTAATGACATATGTTTCTCATGCTTTCATTAAAGTCATTGATTATGAAATTGTGTGTTGTGAACATTAATGTTCTCTCTATGTTTGTCAAATTGATTATGTCATGAGAGAACTCATATTGTCAAATATTGCACAACACATCCTACTAGAGGCCAAGGTATGTTTTCTATGAACTAGTATTTACCTTGTGCATCTAGGCCCTTGTCATGCTAGAGTGTGCATGTACATGCAAATATATATAGCTCATATGCGTCCATTATACATTTGGTTAACACTTTCTTGGTGAATCGTGTAAGCTAAATATGATAATGACTTTATGTGCTGTATATATGTGCATGTGCTTGTGTGACATAGGATAGATTTTGAAAAATCCAACTAGCATGCTAGGTTGTGTGATTTTGAAAATCTTTGAGTCTTTGGTCTTTTGACCTTTGTCGATCTATTTGTGACTATAGTTAACTTTGCTTGATTGATGGCTAGTCACAAATAGTGAGATTTTCTCAAGTCCATAAAATCCTTCATCTATCTTTTCTCTCCCAATTCTTTCGGAAGAAACGAAAGAAATTTGTTTTATTGGAAATCTTATCTTTTCATGGACAAATCCTGAGAAGTTGAAGACCATGCATATCAAATACACTCTCAGATCAAGTGAACAAGTTTTGGATCTCAATTTCCACCTTTTCGGACTTAATCTCAGCTGCCTGGAAAACCGGTCTGACCGGTTTCCTAAACCGGTCTGACCGGTTTGGGCCCAAGCAGCTGGGTGAACTTTTCTGTGGAAATTCTTGGATTTTTGAAGGCCAAATTTCATCATTATATCTTCTCAGATCAAGGGAACATGTTTTGGAACAGTTTTGAAGCAAGTTCCGACCTTAGGTCGGAAGATCCGACAGGAAGTTCCGAGCGGTTCGGTCTCGAGTTGTTTCTGGCCCGGAAGATCCGAAGATTATCAGAAGATCCGACATACTCTCGGAAGATCCGAAGTTCATCAGAAGATCCGACACAATTCTCGGAAGATCCGGAGTTCCTGGCAGTCTCACCCCCTGGGAGAAACCGGTCTGACCGGTTTCCCAAACCGGTCTGACCGGTTTGGCCCAGGAAGGTGGGCCACTCATTTTTATGGTCTCCCGTGATTCCCTCTCTCTCCTACCATACCCATTCACTTCATTCCCTCTCTCTCTCCTGTTCTTGACCGGTGGAAGGCGCCCCCAAGGCGATTAGAGGATTCAACCAAGGAAAAGAAGATTTCTCTTCGGTTTTTTGAGTGCCTCAAGGCTGCTAGATTGATTCCCCATCAAGTTGTGCACTCAAATCTTCATCTCTCTCGAAGTTCTTGATTCCCAAGGTATTCAAATCTTCCATTCGCCCGATCTATGAGCTCAATGCATATCTCTCAAAACCCTTTGGTAAAACATCTTCTGGCATGTCTAGGAACCTATCCCTAAGAGATGAATCAATTTGGTTGGCTACATTTTGCGCAACAAGGATTTGCATCCTCACTGCGCAAAGCGGTCTGACCGGTTTGGCAAACCGGTCTGACCGGTTTGGGCAGTGAGGACTCAAATCCCTGTTTTGCACCGTGTTGGCTCACATATGGACTAGGGATAGCTTGTGCTGCAATATCCTTTCAATATCCAGATCAAACTCTGTCCAGATTGGCCCCAAACTAGTTTTGGCTCAGCTCAGGCAAAAGCGGTCTGACCGGTTTCTGAAACCGGTCTGACCGGTTTGGCCCTGAGCTGACCCAAAACTTGTTAGGTGCTCTCTTTAATTCTACACTCGAGCCAATCTTTTTCTAGGCACTTTTATCATGTTTATCTGTCCAAATTGATCTTCAACTCGAGTTGGCCCAGCTCAGACCAAAAGCGGTCTGACCGGTTCCTGGAACCGGTCTGACCGGTTTTGTTCTGAGTTGACTCAAATCCTGTTGAAAGAACTCTATCTATTCAAATCTTTGGATCAATTATCTCCTGGGTATTGATACTTTGTGTGTCATCTTGTGAACCCAGGAAGGACAGTAAAAGATGCCGAAAGGATCACATGCCGAGAGATTCAAAAAGAGCAAGTTTGATGCACTCGGAGGCAGTAGCTCGGGTACGGCGAGTGGCAGAGCTTTGAGGCCTAGGAGGCCAAAGAGGGCAGCAGACCAGGAAATTGAGGAGGTGGATGTTGTAGAAAATTCCACTAATGATGAGGTTGAGGATGAGAGTTTCAGGGTTGAGTACCGTCATGGTCAGCCGGCGGATGTTGATGTTGATGAAGAGATGGCAGCTGATGATTATGAGGAAGAGATGGCTGATGATGACATTGATGAAAATCTCTTGTTCTTGAGATTTGCCGACCCACTGGTCCAGCTAGTAGAAGAGTGACTGATTATCTTGCCAGTGGGATGACTGATGTAGCTAGGAGGTTGAGGAGGACTAGTCCACTTGGTGTGGATAAGACTGCAACCGACTACAGATTTTGTACTCTTTTTCAGCAGGATTTCTATGCCACAGCCATTATGAAAAAGACCAAAATCACATCAGATGCACATTATGTTGATTGGGAATATATGATCAAGCAAGACAATCCTGTGTTCAATGAGATCATCAGAGTGTGTTCTGAAAAGAGAGTTAAGCATCTCATGGGCTTCAAGCATAGTTGGAACAAGGAAGTCATTGCTCAGTTTTATGCTACTGTGTTCTTCGGCTACTATGAGGAGGATGGCAGGCAAGAAAGAGCCATGCATTGGATGACTGAGGGACAGCGCTTTCATGTCACTTATTCTGACTTTGCCTCTATTCTTAGAGTTGGACATGAAAGTGATGACACTGTTCGGATACATGACCGAGGAGTTATGGAACCATCTGAGATAAAATTCATGTATCCTAGAGATCAGCGTGACAGTTGGGGAAAGGTGAGTGGTCTTTACACACATTATGGAACTCTTTATCGATTGCTTAGAAAGACACTCACACCTAGAGATGGCAACACTTCGGATATATCACTTTACATGAGAAACTTGATGTACTATCTGAGGATTGGAGAGGAGACTCCTCCATTTAGTGTTGCCGATTTCATTTGGCATGAGATCAAGACTATTTCTGAGAGTCCTCAGAAGATTTGTGCCTATAGCCCTTTCATCATGTTCATCATCGAAAGGGTTACAAGTTTGAAGATCAAAAAGGACACCCAACACAAGCCACTTCACCCTCCTGTGCCTCATAAGTTTAGGATGCCTTCTCCTTCACCAGCAGATACAGATGCAGCTGCCGGCGGTGATCAAGAGCAGCATAGAGGGCCACCACAGCAGTTTTCACCGCTGCAGGCCAGAACCGGTCTGACCGGTTCTGCAAACCGGTCTGACCGGTTTGGGTCTGGCAGTGGTGCACAGCCAGCAGGACGGACATCTCCAATCAAGAAATTCATTTCCATGTTTATAGGCATTTGCAAAGGCCAAAGAGATGTTCAAGTTGATATTAGGCAGCAGAGGATTGAAAACAAGAAGACTCGTGATGAGTTCAAGAAACTGCGCGCCGCATTGAGTCCGAATGATCCTCCATCACCTATTTCACCACCTCTTGAGTTACCTGAGATTCCCCCGCTTAGAGACATCATGACCGATCACATGAATGCGGGATATTTTGAGCAGTATGGTGATATCTTTGGATATGGACATGTTGGATCAAGCTCGCAGCCTCCGCCACTGTCAGTTGGTGCTCCAGGGACCATGCCTTACATGCCTACCTCTGAGGGTGATTTATTTGGTTCCTCATTTGGATTTGCACCGCCTGGACCATCTTATGCAGCAGCTACACTTCCTTCTTCGTCATATGCATACGGTGGCACCGGTTCATCTATGGCGGGAGTTCAGTTTTCTAGTGCACCATCTCCATCTCCCGAAGATTTTGCTTCACAGGCTGCAGCTTCTATCTTTGGTACCACCTCCGGTACCGGCCATGGTACGTTTAGCTCATCCATATCTTCTTCCATGGCTAGCACATCCGAATCACTCCATATTATCACACATACACATTCACTTGAGTGAAGGTTTTCATTGGACTACATCTTCTTCGTCAGATGATCATAGCCCGACCTTCTAGCGACAGAGGAGATTGGATGCATGATGGGAGCGTGACTACAAGCTTCTCCAGGCCCTTTATGGATGATTGATGACAAAGGGGGAGAAGAATGGATTAAAGCCTATTTCTAGTAGATCTTGTAGTCATGTCACTTTGGATGTAATAAATTCGTACTTTACCTCTTTGTGGACTTGAGAACTTGTAATGTGTGCTACTGTGTGTTGAACTTTGTTTTATATTCTAAGTGACCATTTGCTAGTATGATATTCATGTATTGTTTGATGCAATGTTGTTTCACATATGCTTACTGTCTGGGTGAAACCGGTCTGACCGGTTTCCCAAACCGGTCTGACCGGTTTGGCCCATGGCAGCGGGGTGAAACCGGTCTGACCGGTTTCCCAAACCGGTCTGACCGGTTTGGCCCGTGACAGCAAGCATGTGATTCTCTTGTTTAATTGAGTGCTATACATGTCATATGCATCACACATTGTTTTATTATGTCTCACACACTTGTTGTACATGATGGATGCTAAGATATAGGGGGAGCTCTCATTTTTACTGATTATATGTGCATTTGGCATGTGAGGCCGAATTTTGAAATTCAATTCAAAGCACATATTGAGGGGGAGCTGATCTTATATCTTAGTCATCTAGAGCTTAAATTTCATATATTTTATAAGCTTTAATCATGTTGTCATCAATCACCAAAAAGGGGGAGATTGAAAGTGCATCTAGGCACTTATATGTTTTGGTGATTTTTGATGACAACATGATTAGTCATTTAACTTGTTTGCTTAAGCATATGAGCAGGTTTCTTTTCTTATGGATATTCAAAGAATATGATTGTTGAAGAATGAAAGCTCATTATTGGTATAAAAGACAAGAAAGCAAACAAGTGGTAATCATCCCATGCAACTAAGTCATAAAATGACAAGTGATTGGAAATGACAAATGAGACAAGGACTTAAGCATATTAGTTGGTCTCACTTAATAAGATACTTGTCAAAGGTTTTGGGATAAATCATTTGAAGAAATTAGGATTTCTTTGGGCTTGTTCCATAGCAATGGTTACATTCAAAATGAGACATGACTCTATGGATAGTATATGGTCTCAAGTGCATTGAAGCTTATGGACAAGTCAATTATCAAAGAAGACATTCAAATCAATTGAAGAATTGGATTTCATTGTGGATTTCATGATGATGCAATGCAAAGCAAAGCTTAGTTTGGCAAGAGAGGACGGAAGGGATCAAGCTAGATGGGAGTGACGTTCCTAACAAGGTGAAGGGCAAGTTGGTCTTGTAGCCGATGGACTTTGTTGGTGGAAAGGTCTAGCATCATAGTTTGGGTTCTATGCGTCGATCAAGTCATATCAAGTGAAGCAATGCGAAGCATCTAATCTTTTAGTGATCATATAATGGAATGACTTAAGAATTCTTTCATGCAATGGAAATTCTAAGTCATTAGCTCAACATTGGATTTGCTCATCAATATGAAGTGTTGAAGCCCTCAAAGTTGAGAATGATCAAGTATGGCATCAATGAAGATATACAAGCTCAAGTGGTAGACTCTATTTATTGTTTTAATCTTGAGTGTAGGAATGTCGTACTATCAAGAGGGATGCAACATTAGTTGTCTTGGCATACACCAAAAAGTGCTCAATAGATCAACCCATGAGAGATAACCTTTGGAGAGAAGTCCTTTAGGGACTTAGTGTGCTGAGGGGACCAAAACCGGTCTGACCGGTTTTGGTAAGCGGTCTGACTGCTTTTGGGACAAGTGTGCAGAGTCGTCCCAAACCGGTCTGACCGGTTTGGGAAACCGGTCTGACCGGTTTGGGCTCTGACAGGTGTAACGGCTAGTATAGTTCGTAAACCGGTCTGACCGGTTTCCAACGGCTATAACGGCTAGTTTTGGTTGTGTGGGGTATTTATACCCCATACCCCTCTCCTTTGAGGGGTGCTGGTTGCCCATTCATTCTTGCACGCCTAGAGCTATCCCAAGCACCAGCAAGCTCTCCCCAAACCTCTCTTTGTGAGAGTTGATTGATTTAGTTCATATCTTTGGATTTGGGTTGAGGGATGTATGTGTATGAGCGATAGATAGCAAGTGATAGCAACTATATCAGCTATATAGAGCATATCCTTAGTGTTGAGCACTTCCGGTAAAGCCAAGCATCCATTGGAGCATTTGTTACTCTTGGAGGTGATCCTCCTAGACGGCTAGGCGTCGCCGGTGAGCTACCTCGTGTGTGGTAAGCCACGGATTGTTTGTAAAGGCTGGCCTTGCCTCCTTCGTGGAAAAGGGTCAAAAGCTAGTGATACCGAGGAAAGTGGCTTGGCGTGGATAAGCCCGCCTTTCGTAGGCCCTCAACGGAGACTAGGATTCATCGTGTCTTTGTGACAGCCTTAGTGGCAGCGGTGAAGTCCGAACTTCGGGAAAACAAATCATTGTCTCTTGTTTTACTTCACAAGTTCAATTCTAGCATTTGAATTCGCTTCCGCTTCGATCTACTTGGGTGTGCTCTAATTGTGTGCAGGGACTTAGTGGACCTGCTTGATATCATCTACAAGAGCCCATCATCAAGTTTGGTTTGTGCTAGAACTCGTAGAGGGGGTTAATTTGCATAGTTGGTTTTCTCTGTTGAAAACCGGTCTGACCGCTTTGTCAAAGCGGTCTGACCGCTTGAAGCGGTCTGACCGGTTTTGGGAACCGGTCTGACCGGTTTCTGTACTAACTGTGTGAAAAAGTTTATAAATTGCAGATTCACCTATTCACCCCCCTCTAGGTGACATCAAGGTCCTTTCATTAGGCTATATATACTAAATATGGCAATATTAAGGAAACGACATTGCAAACAGAATTTACCATATTTTCGACTGCAAAAATGGAAAAAAGTGAAATTATTAGAGTTAAATCCAAACATAATCATCAACTACCATCTATTTGAAAAATTACTCAGATTATACATATTAAATATGGCAACGTAAAGTGTGCGGCATCACAAGCAGAACTTACCATACTGTACACTGCAATAATGGAAAGGAAATGTAAAATTATTGGACTTAAATCCGGACGTAATCATTAATTACCGTCTATTTGAAAACTTGCTTAGATAATGCATATTAAATATGGCAACATAAAGGGCGCGACATTGCAAGCTGAACTTACCATATTGTACACTGTAAAAATGAAAAAAAGTAAAATTATTGGACTAAATCCAAACGTAATCATCAACCACCATATATTTAAAAACTTGCTCATATTATACATATTATATATGGTAATATAAAAGGCGCGACATCGCAAGCAGAACTTACCACATTTTACACTGTAAAAATGGAAAAGAAAATGTAAAATTATTGGACTTAAATCCAAATATAATCATCAAATACTATCTATTTAAAAACTTGCTCAGATTATACATATCAAATATGGCAACATAAAGGGAGCAGCATTGCAAAGAGAACTTACCATATTGTACACTGCAAAATGGAAAGGAAATGTAAAATTATTGGAGTTAAATCCAAACATAATCATCAACTACCATCTATTTGAAAAATTGCTCAGTTATACATATTAAATATGGCAACGTAAAGGGTGCGGCATCGCAAGCAGAACTTACCATATTGTACACTGTAATAATGGAAAGGAAATGTAAAATTATTGGACTTAAATCCGGACGTAATCATCAACTACCGTCTATTTGAAAACTTGCTTAGATAATGCATATTAAATATGGCAACATAAAGGGAGCGACATTCCAAGCTGAACTTACTATATTGTACACTACAAAAATAAAAAATTATTGGACTAAATCCAAACGTAATCATCAACCACCATATATTTAAAAATTTGCTCATTTTATACATATTATATATGGTAATATTAAAGGCGCGGCATCACATGCAGAACTTACCATATTTTACACTGCAAAAATAGAAAGAAAATGTAAAATTATTGGACTTAAATCCAAATATAATCATCAACTATTATCTATTTAAAAACTTGCTCAGATTATACATATTAAATATGGCAACATAAAGGGAGCGGTATTGCAGGGAGAACTTACCATATTTTACAATGCAAAAATAGAAAGGAAATGTAAAATTATTGGATTTAAATCTAAACGTAATAATCAACTACTATATATTTGAAAACTTGCTCATTATATATATATATATATATTAAATATGGCAACATAAAAGGCGCGGCATCGCAAGCACAACTTACCATATTGTACACTGCAAAAATAGATAGAAAATATAAATTATTGGACTTAAATCCAAACGTAATCATTAAGTACAATCTATTTGAAAACTTGTTTAGACTATATATATATATATACATTAAATATGACAATATAAAGGACGCGGCATCGTAAGCAGAACTTACCATATTGTACACTGTAAAAATGGAAAGGAAATATAAAATTATTGGACTTAAATCCAAATGTAATCATCAACTACCATATGTTTAAAAACTTGCTCAGATTATACATATTAAATATGACAACATAAAGGGAGCGGCATTGCAAGCAGAACTTACTATATTGTACACTGCAAAAATGGAAAGAAAATGTAAAATTATTGGACTTAAATCCGAACATAATCATCAACTATCATCTATGAAATCTTGGTCAGATTATACATATTAAATATGGCAACATAAAGGGCGCGGCATCGCAAGCAGAACTTACCGTATTGTACACTACAAAAATAAAAAGAAAATATAAAATTATTGGACTTTAATCTAAACGTAATCATATACGCCAGTTTTGCAAGTATACTAGCAAATTCCTTTTGACCATGATGTATATACTCCAAAATGCCAAAGTTTGGCTCCCAAATTCGGGAACTTGTTTAGTTTCCAAATTTGGGGGTGGAATTTGGCTCCTTGTAGTGCGTGCGTCACTGTAGCATTTTGTTTGTATGTATAAAAAATTATCCAAAAAACGATTAATTAGGTTCAAAATGTTCGTCTCGCAGAGTACAACACAACTATGCAATTAGTTTTTGATTCCATCTACATTTAGTACTTTATGCATACTATGACATTTTGATGTGATGTGAATTTTCTTTTTACGAACTCTGAGGATAAAATTTGGGATCTAAACGGGGCAAGGCCCCAGTTTATGTTTATCCAGAACGAAAGCGATCGTGAAAGCGAGAGCGTGCATCTCTGACTGTCAAGCAGTGTCAGCAGCCAATGCGCATATCTGCCAATTGGCAAAACTTGTCAGCAAGCGCCGGATGCATCTGAACCTTAGGCTTTGTTTAGATCCCAAATTTGACACTCATAGTCCACTATGCAAAAAAGATTCTCATCTCATTAAAATATCATAGCATGCATGGAGTACTAAATATAGATGAAATAAAAAAACTAATTACACAGTTTTGTTGTACTCTACGAGACGAACATTTTGAGCCTAATTAATCAATTTTTGGATAATTTTTTACACGTACAAACGAAATGCTATAATGCGCCTCAGTTTCCGAACTCCCAAATTTGGGGTGCCAAATTTGGCATCTAAACAAGGCCTTAGATCCAAAATTCCACCCCCAAAGTTCACTATGCAAAAAGAAGATTCACATGACATCAAAATGTCATAGCATGCATGGAGTACTAAATGTAGATGAAATCAAAAACTAATTACACAGTTTTGTTGTACTCTACGAGACGAACATTTTGAGCCTAATTAATCAATTTTTAGATAATTTTTCACACATACAAACGAAATGCTAAATGACACATGCACCCCTAAAAGATCAAAGTTTGGCTTCTAAATTCGAGAGCCTGAATATCCTCGCCCGCTGAATCCCTAAGCGGAGCAGTAGCAGAGGCTTTCCCCTGGCGGAGAAAGGCATGGCGAATTGCTATTTTTGCTGGATTTTATGGTACTTGGCCGCTTGCAACGACCGACATGACATGGCCAACCAAGCGTCGTTTTCTTCTCGTATTTTCTGTTTTTTTTTCAGGTATGAATCTCAGGCTACCGCACATAGGCTGGGCCACTTGGTGCCGTGTGACACTGCAGGTGCGGCACGATAACATAAAAAATCGACGCGCCAGTTTGATCGTACACGATCGTGTTTCCTTTTTCTTTCATTTTTTTTTCAGATTTGCCGACAGGACACAGCTAGTGGCCGTTCAAATTTTAAGTTCAGGATATCGAACGGTTTTGATATGAGCAAGAGCAACTGGACCTGGTAATCCGAGCATTTCTAATTGTACGCCCTGCGCCGAGCGACTAACCGTGCACGCACCGGTAGAGCTGCGTACATCTGCTGCCGAGTATACATCGTAGTCTTCAATTATCGTCAGTAGTCGACACGCAAACTTTTCCCAACATGTCACTTTCTCCTCATGATGCAGTGCGTAGGCCCAGAGAATTGACTAGAGCCTTGATTAGATCCCAAATTTGGGGATCAAATTTGGGAGTAAAGTGTCATTTCATAATCATTTCGTCACTGTAACGTTTCGTTTATATGTGTGAAAAATTGTCAAAAAAATTGATTAATTAGGCTCAAAATGTTCGTATCGTAGAGTACAACAAAACTGTGCAACTAGTTTTTGATTTTATCTACATTTAGTACTCCATACATGTTATGATATTTTGATATGATGGGAATCTTCTTTTTGCATAGTGAACTTTGGGGTTGAAATTTGGGATCTAAACAAAACAAGGGCTAGCTTGCTGTTTAGCGGCGGGCCTGCGTTGCGCAGTGAGAGGAAGCTAGCGAATTTTTAATACTCGGGTCTTGTTTAGATCCCAAATTCAACCCTAAATTTTACTATGCAAAAAAAGATTTCCATCACATCAAGATGTAACATGCATTGAGTACTAAATGTAGATAAAATCAAAAACTAATTACACAATTTTGTTGTACCCTACGAGACGAACATTTTGAGCCTAATTAATCAATTTTTGGACAATTTTTCACACATATAAACGAAATGCTACAGTAACGCACGCACACAAACGAACCAAAATTTGGCTTCCAAATTTGGAAACTAAACAATGGCTAGGTCGCGTTGCAGTCGGCTTCCAACTCCCGTCGTCCACTGGCGATATATTCTTTTGATCGCCATTGCGTAATTGATCAAAATTGTTTATGCGTTAGGAGCCGGGTTCTACGAGTTCATTTGGTTCTTCAACAAGCCACTGGCCACCAAACTTGTCAACGTCCATCAAAGTTTTGGCTAAGCCCCAGTCGGCCGCCTTTTGTTTTCCAGGAGACACCCTCGACAACAGTAGCTCTAATGCCGACTAATATTGGTTTTCCTTGGAAAGTAACCATATCGTTTTCTACAAAAGCAGCATCAGGACTCTGTTTTGGTTCGATCGCACGCACGGATGCTGGGCTGAGCTGAATTTCCACGCCATCGCAAAATAGCTCTCACTGATGCATCGCCCCAACGCGAGTTCAGGTTTGGCACGTGACGCGTCACCTGTTCCTCGCGACGCATCGAGCTCCTTATAGACCGATACATGGCCAAAGCACCTTTCTTCTCTCCTCTCACAAGATCACCCTGTTTCGGTTAGCGCATGCCATCGGCAAGGCGTGCCCGTTTTGCTGGAGAAAGCACTACTAGTACGCGCGTTCCGTGACAGCGAAAGAAAACGGGAGCGACGCATCTAGCTTCGCGCAGGGAAATCATCGGCGACGGAAGCCCAAACTGGGCTACAAATAACCAGGGCAAAACGCGCGTGCGCCCGAGAGGAAACAAAAACAAACAAACAAGGCTGGCCCCCGTGAATCTGAAAACGCAGCCGCGCGGATAGGCACGGCTGACCCCCCGTTTTTACCCCGGGCACGTCCGGTCCGGCAGACGCGAGCGAAGCTGAGCAGTGGGGGCGCGGACGGACGGACCCGCGATTGCGGCACGGGCACGCGTGCGTTCTTATCCACTCCGGCGGCGAGGCGCGGCGCGGGTCCAGGCGGTCCAGGCCACGCGGCCGAAGCGGTGGGGGCGATCTCCTTGTCCGTCTTTCCACGTCGATCTGGTCAAGGCCTTCTTTTTTATCCTCCCCTCGCCCTGATCCCTCCTCCCCCACCTGCCACCTCACCTCACCCCCGCCGCGACCATTCCCGGCCACAATTTATTATTATTATCACACATCACCTACCCGCACCCTTCTTCCTCCCTCCTCCTCCCCTTTCCCCATTCCGCCGCCTATTCCTCGCCGGCTCTGATTCGCTTCCAATCCCGATTGTCTCGCCGGCCTTGATTCGCTTCGAATTCCGGCTGCCCGTCGAACCCTAGCGAGGGGAGGCTGCTAGCGGGAGCGCGCTCGGGGCCCCGTACGTGGTGGTGCGCATGGAGATCTCCTTCGAGGCGTGGGAGGGCGTGCAGCGGCACGGCCAGGACCTCGCGGACCGCCTCGCGCAGGGCTTCACCGGCCTGCTCCAGGCGCCGCCGCAGTTCCCCTGGCCGCCGGCGCCGCACAAGCGGATGCCCTTCGATATCGACCTCCCCGTCGTCCCCTTCGGCGCCGGCCGCGGCGCGCCGGCCAAGGACTTTCCCTTCCCCGCCGCGGCCGTCTCCTCGGTCATCGACATCGGCGGGAGGCTCGGCCAGGCCGGCGCCGAGCTCGGGGCGTCCGTCGGCGGGGCCGTGCAGCACGCCGTCAGGCACCTGCCCGTGCCGTTCCGGAACGGCCAGATCCGGCGGCGAAAGCAGCAGCTGCCGCCTCAGGCGCCCCTGCCTCCTGCGGCTTCCGTGGGCGAGGGGGCCGTAGTAGGGCTCTCCGTCGAAAGGGCTGCGGTGGATAGGTGCCCCCTCGAGGCGGCGGCGGCGGCAGCAGCCGCAGCGACCGGGAGCGCGGCCGCATCGAGCGTCAGTGGTCATGTTGGCGGAGACGACTTGGATGAGGAGGACGAGGGTTTCGGCTGCGAGATTGGGACTTTTGGAAACTTTAACAAGGCCAAGGTACGATCCAACTCGTGCTCGTATTAAGGGTTATATATATGGCAGGTCGGTAATGTTTGCATCTCAAATTAGGCGCACGATCTTAGTTCAGGGCTCATGTCGTTGCAGTACTGCAATTTATGTATTCATTCTAGCAACTGGTTTACATGTCTCTAGGGCTGGCCATGGAACTTGGATGAGTTTGAAACAGAGCTATCATCTTCCTAACAGTAAATCTAATATCCTCGTGAAGGATCTCATTTAAATTCATGGATTGATTGAAGCTACAATCTTTAATCTGCTCTTGAATTATCCTTTTTCTGTCAAAAGATTAAGATTATTATATACAAACGTTTTAAGCCAACTCACACACAACTAAGAGATTAGAGGCTTGTTGTACTTGTATGTTGGTGCAAGCATGAATAGAAGGGCTTAAATGCACAGATGCATGTCAAAGGTTGTACATGTAGTACTTGAGAGTCATGTTTCATTGATCCAGAATTCCAGATGGTGGCATGGCGCAACATAGTACTTACCTTCTAACTCTTGACAATCATATAGGGTACTGTAAATATGTCGGCAACATACAATACCAGGAGTCATGACATCGAGAGTTCTGTTGTTGCACGTGGAGACCTATGGAGGCTTGAGGCCTCACGTGGTGGTTCAACTTCAGGAAATGATACCTCGCCCCTTTACCTTATTCAGTTGGGGCCTCTACTATTTGTTCGAGACTCTACACTTCTCTTGCCTGTTCATCTCTCAAAGCAACACCTGCTTTGGTATGGTTATGATCGCAAGGTACTCATCCTTTCTGTTGCCCTCTCCCAAAGCTTGAATTCTTGACAAGCCTTGATAATAGTTTATCTATTATTTTGAGTTACACTTGTGTATGATGAAATCTGTCTTTGGTTCTTTCTTTTGTTATTTCATCATTAAATATTGTCCGCTCCCGAGGCATATGATGTATAAATAT
Organism: Echinochloa phyllopogon; assembly: GCA_033239725.1. Classification (NCBI taxonomy): domain Eukaryota; kingdom Viridiplantae; phylum Streptophyta; class Magnoliopsida; order Poales; family Poaceae; genus Echinochloa; species Echinochloa phyllopogon. The sequence goes on from BTCW01000014.1 coordinate 49,476,822, forward strand.
GTTACTGGTAGGTTTGCAATGTATGGGCTTATCTGGAATTGTTGACAATTTTTATTATAGAGAATTGTGGATAATTTTTTGCTGGTGCCATATGCATGACAGGAACAGGATACATTTATGATGAGTTTTTAAAATGTTTATTAAAGCCACAATTTTCTCCTCAAAATAATCATGGTTGTCATGTCTCAAAGCTAATCCTACTATCATGGAATTGTCGTGCACTTAAATCACAAACAACAACTTACTATTAGCTTATCTGATGTGTAAGTGTGCATTTGTGTCTTCTTCTCATGTTTGCTAATATTTTGCACATGTACATTACTAAACTTGATATTCCATTACAGAATGGAGTTCATTCTCTCTGTCCAGCTATATGGTCAAAACATAGGAGATGGTTGATGATGTCGATGATGTGTCTCAATCCAGTGGCTTGTGTAAGTCTCATTCCTTTTTTTATTTATATTAATATATTTTAATCTCATAGGTTAAGGTAGAATTCGGTGATGGTTTCTGATTTTTATCAAACATAGTGTATAGAGATTATATTTGTAGTCACCAGTGGCCAGTGGCTTCTGTTAAGATAGTAAGAAGCAACTGGCTCAATGAACTTTTGGAGCTCTTTCCCTTGTATTTTGTACTTTATAGTTGTGCCATCAAAGGATACTTCTTATCATGTTATAAGCGTTACCCTTTTTTCCTGGTAGCCTGAGAGAGAAGCCTGTTAGTTTGGTCTTTAAGTTGGATGTGCTGGTCCTGCTGGACTATTGGGATAGTACTTAAGAATAATTAGCGTACCATCTTCTTTCTGTAATTGGTAACTCTAGTTGAATTTGCTTGATCATCCTTACATTTTAGTCGTGCATATGAAGCTGAGTATTACTGTCATTCTCTATTGCAGTCCTTTATGGATCTGCAGTTCCCTAATGGGCAACTAACCTATGTTGCTGGTGAGGGGATATCAGCCAGTGGATTTCTTCCATTATTTGGTGGGTTGCTTCAAGCTCATGGAAAATTTCCCGGAGAAACAAGAATGAGCTTTTCTTGCAAGGTTAGTATTTTATATTTATGTTCCCTATATTTATCAATTGTGGCATACCATTTAGTTTACACGCTGTGCAAATCATTTGCTTATATCAATATGAGATTATCCTACAAGGCTGCATGCTGTGGCATTACTTAACAAATTATTGTAGTACCTAATGTGGCATCAAACAATGGTGATATGTATGAAATGCTTGTCCAGTAATTGCTTTATCTTATAGCTAAAATCAACGCCTGATCAGAAATATTTATGATATTTATTGGTCGCATCATGCTCACACATTTGGTTAGCAGATGAGTTCAATCTGACTCTTGTCCCTTCTTTCTTTTAAGAATAAGCGTGGCACAAGGTTCACTCCTATGTTTCAATGGCCCGACAAGTCTGTTTCATTAGGAGTTACGCAAGCCTTGGCATGGAAAAGATCTGGTCTTATGGTGAGACCCAGCATACAAGTCAGGTAGCTTTCTAAATACATATGGACACACTGCAGCGTTTTATGTTTGACATCTGTTTAGTTTGATTGTTATTAATACCTATATTAACCTTATCTTTTCAGTAACTTTGCTAAAAGTGATTATTTCTTTTTTGCCATCCTTGTTCTTTTGGTGCTAAAAGCTGTGCTTGCTGTATTTGTCTTGTAAATGGCAATACTTGTTAAGCACTGTTAGATGGAACTGTTGCCAGATGCCAATTTAATTGTTCATCAGTATTATTGTTGTATGCTCCATGCTGTTGGTTTCTTTGAATTCTGGTCTTCTCTGTTTTAACACCCTTGTTCATTGTGTTCTGTCAGCTTGTGCCCTACATTTGGAGGAAGTGATCCTGGGGTACGCGCAGAAGTTGTCCATTCATTGAAAGAGGAATTGAATTTGATGTGTGGCCTCTCTTGCTCAAGACATCCATCAGCTTTTACCGCGCTCTCTGTAAGCTCTCCTTACCTAAGCATTTCTGATTGATTATTTCTATGCTTCTAGTTTGGCTATAACTGAATCTGTACGTGGCAGATTGGGCGATCCAAGTGGAATGGTCAAGTGGGCAGTTCTGGAGTAGTAATCACGTTGGAAACACCCCTTAATAACATTGGAAGGCCGTCGTTATCTGTTCAACTCAATGGTGGTTTTGAGTTGTGATGTCTTGACGTCTGCGCTGAAGCTGTACATACCAGTGTATATATTGCCATCACTAATCTCTGTGCTTCATGCTGATCAACCTAGAAAGTTTGTGGAAGTGAGATGCAGGCTTGCGGCTCGTTTTTGTCTCTATATGTCTCAAATCTCAACTTGGTAAATCCGCTGCTGTTATCCCCATGTGTTCAAAGAAGTCTCTGCCGTGTTCCCTACTCAAGAGACTTGCATACTTTCACAATCCTCGAAGAGATTGTATTACTTTCAAATGAGCTTATATTTACAGAAGTTCATGAAAAAGGACAACCACGGGCTCATCTTTCTGTGACCCTAACTGTCTGGGCGGCTATGCAATCATGGAAGAAGACGATCATCCAGAAGCCCATTCTTTGGTGCAAGACCGACAACACCTGTCGCACTTCAGCATTGTTGATACCCAACTGTTGTGTTGGGATTTAATATCACAACCGACCACTGTGTGGTTTGCTTTGTTGAATGTTGGGACAAACTAGTTGGGTGTGTTTTTTTGGCTGCGATCTTGTATTCCTCTGAAAGTATGATAAATGAATGGAAGACTAGCTTCTTGTCATAAAACCACTCCTTGTCTGCTGACAAATCAGCTCTTGTTTTTTCCCCTTTCCGCGCTATCTTAGGCCTTGTTTAGATCTCAAATTTGCACCCCTAATTTTACTATGCAAAAAGAAGATTCTCGTCACATCAAAATGTCGGTCCATGCATGAAGTACTAAATGTAGATGGAATAAAAAACTAATTACACAGTTTTGTTGTACTCCGCGAGACAATATTTTGAGCCTAATTAATTAATTTTTGGATAATTTTTCACACATATAAACGAAATGCTACAGTGACGCACGTACTGGCCGAATTTGGCTCCAAAGTTTGGGAGAATTTGGCTCCAAAGTTTGGGAACTAAACAAGGCCTCTCGTTTATATCCCAAATTCTACCTCCAAAGTTTACTATGCAAAAAAAAAGATTCCCATCACATCAAAGCATGCATGAAGTACTAAATGTAGATAAAATCAAAAACTAATTGCACAGTTTTATTGTACTCTACGAGACGAACATTTTGAGCCTAATTAATTAATTTTTGGACAATTTTTTACACATACAAATGAAATGCTACAGTAACGCAATGATTACAATACTCCAAACTTTGGCATCCAAAGTTGGGATCTAAATAAGGGCTAAGCCTCCTGTTCATGTGAGAAAAGTTAGTCATGTCCTGTTATTCTTTTGCGCGCGCGTCACCATTGTCAGATTATGTTTTAAGTAACTTATAATTCCAACCCTCTGCAGTTCCGAATGTTATGCACTACAATAATTAAATTTGTAACCAAGTGTCATTCCAACCAGTTACAACCCTCGCATTTACGCATGTTATGAGGTACAGTAAATAAATTTGTAACCGAGTACCGTCCCAACAATATAAGAAGGAGAAACGACCCTACGTTGAGCAGAAGCCCCTGCGCCCCCAAAGACGAGCTAGTTGGCACAGTCTTCAGCCTGGCAATGCAGCCCAACCTGGCCATGAAGATCGCTCCCACAGCTATGCTTCCACTGCTGCTGCTGCTCATCTTCTCACCGGCCGCCATGTCCACGGCTCTGGCCCCGTCCGGCACCGACGAGCACGGCACCGGCGTCTACATTGTCTTCGTCAGCCGCGCCGACTACGTCGACACCCCGGACTACGACATCGGCCTGCTCGCTTCCGTCGTCGGAAGGTCGCTGTGACACACCTCGGGGTGTTGGCTCGCAGCCGCGCCCATGGCTGCACCAGCACCAGCTCTGACTTCACGAGCCACTGACCCCCTGCTTGCTCTGCTGCAGCGCGGCGGAGGCGAAGGGCAGGCTGGTCTACCACTACAGCGGCCTCGGCTTCGCGGCGCGTCTGGCACCGGAGCACGCCGCTCAACTGTCAAGTGAGTGCATTGCGGCCGGTTAATCTTAGTTCATCCCTTACAACTCTTTTACGGTGTTCCATACTGGTAGGCGGTAGTATGTAATATAAACTAGATATTAACAGGGGTATTATAGTAACATAAAAAATTTATTTTTTCCTAGGCCGTCGGACCCTGTGCTATCGTACAAATAAAAATAAGGTAAAGTAGTAAAAATAAGATAAAGTAGGAGAGATAGAAATAATGAAATTAAAAATTAAAGATATGTCATAATTACATATCTGCCGTTCCAAAAATAAAGATATGTCAAAATTATATATCTGTCATTATGTTTTTTCCCATAATACCCCTATACTACCTATACTACTTGCTTCATACTATCTATACTACTAAACACGGTTACAGTAGTATACAATTAATCTGGTCCATCCGATCTTTATATACTAGTCCTTTTTAAGGCTAGTATGACGCACCGTAAAAGGGCTCATCCTTATCCCTGTATATGACGCATCGTATGAGTCAAACGGTGCTTCAGGAGATTTGGCGTCCGAAACATTTATCATATTTCCAGTTGCCTTTCGGTTTCGATGTGTTGCAGAGAAGGACGGCGTCGCGGTCTTGAAGGACAAGATGTATGGTGTCGACGAAGGCGGCCGCTTGCCCCGTTTATTCGAAGAGAATGTCTGAATCTGAAGGATCAAATGCACACGATCACTAGATTGCGGGGCCCCCGTTTGCAGCATGCCAGTTCGGCGGTTTGAAACATGTTATATGAAGTTTGGAGTATACATTATTTATCCCCTTCTCACGATCTGGATCATTTTCTATGATGTTGAGAGGAGACTTCTATCCCCTTCTCATCCTAAATCTTCTTAAATGAATAACCTAAAAATAACCGGCTTCATATGTTACTCGATCTATATAGAATTGTCTAGACACGTTTCATGATCTATGTAGAATTGCCTAGACACAGAACGTGTGCCATCAAACTGCCATGATCTATGTAGAATTGCTAGACACAAGTACACAACGTGCTATCAAACTGTCGTGCCATCTTGTACATGAAAACGAATGTTCACTCCATGATTTGCCGCAATCACCTAGCTGATATGAAATGCCGATTTGACCACGTGCAGCCTCTAGCTGAAACTGTTGATGCATCTTGCTTGCAAGAGATCTTCTCGTTGCGCCCACGGCTAGTTTACTTCCAATCCCCTGAGCCTATGTGACAAGCTTATGATGTGCCTACCTTCTTATTAATTGTCTGGTTGGCTCTGTTGCATTCAGCGTATAAAAAGAGGTTCTTCAAGCCTTCAAACAGATGGTGATAGTGCAATACCAGCCAGAAAGGTCGCCACCCCCACCCCCATTATGAGGAGTTAGTGATATTAGCGTTGCAATAAGTTTTTTTGAGTCACAAAACACGAACTAACAATCATCAGGGATGAAGAAACATGACTGAATTCGTTACTGCAGGTCAGATGGCAAAAAACATCAATCAACCCCAGCCAAAAAGTACCAAGACAAATGCAAAATTGGCAACACGACGTGTTAACTCTGGTTGCCCAATGAAGACTAGTTGCACTCAGGATTTGTAAACTTAGATTTCATAGCAGCTGATAACACTGCTTTCTCTTGTACCCCTAATGGTAGCAAAGAACAAACAAAATAAAATACATGAACTACAACAGATATTGATCAATGCTCCAATAATACTGAAGCATCCATCGTTGCTACCTAAAATAAAGCTTAGCAGCTGATAACATGAACTACATAGAAATATAACATGTTCTTTTAACACCTTTCAGGCTACATGGCAACTGAGAAACACCAATCAATCCCTTACCAAGAAGAACAAGAAGAACAAGAACAATCAGAACCGCTAACATCATGCATAGACTCTAATCCCTAATCACGGTTTTTTAAACTCAGTCCTCATATATTTCATTATAGTACTTTCTCTTGTACCACTCATGGTGACAAATATCCCAATGATTAGACACCAGCTGACCCTTGAAGAAGAGGAAGCGAGCATCCTTAGATGCGCGGCTGTCCAGACAGAGGAGCTCCTGCTATTTCCTGACCCATTCTACGCTTTGTGGCTTTCTATAATCCTTGCCGACGTCAAACTTGCAGTTAAATTCCATGGCTTTGAGGAACCTGCTTCTCCCGTGAAGGAACTTGGCTATCTCCCTTTGCCACTCATGACCCCTGTAAACCTCGAACACCACCTTCTCGAGCTGGTTGTGGACGCAGGGGATGTGTCTCAGCACGTCCCACGACTCTGATGCTGCGGCTTGGATCCTGGACCAAGTATCTGACTGTGAAGAACACAAACAAATTTGAGCCATCAAAGTTCATCGATGAAAGACAAAATGCGCGTGTATAATAACAAACAATGCAGTAGCCAGATCAACTTACCCTGATGTAGAGGGCCTCTAGGCAAGGGAACAGGTTGAGCAGTTTGATGATCCAATCGATGTACCCCTCCTGTGTGTAGCTTACTTCGATGGCAAGCGTCTTCAAGCTCGGCATCAATGTCTTCACACTAATTTGATCTTCCTGCACTTATATTGTTTCACCAATCTCAATCGCCCGGAAGTTCATGCCGAGGTAGCCCAAGAAATTCAGCTTCGGCGCGTGCGCAATCTTTAGGCACACACCTTGCGATACTCGTCCTTTCATGTATATGTACTCGCCGAACAGCCACTCCAGGTTGGGAGCGTACTCGACGAAGAGTTCATCGAAGTTGCCGTCGCTGCTCACGACCTTAAGGCTTGGAGATCGAATATGGACAGGACCACATTTGCTCATTCCCTTCATCTTCAGACGCTCCAGTGCCGTGCACTGCGAGATCAATAAGTTCAAGGACTCGTCAGAGATTGAGACATGCCACAGCTCCATCTCGGTCAGGCGCCCCAGGGGGGCGGGGGCGGTGCTGACTCCGGCACCGGCACGGGGAACGTCCGGGAAGGTGCAGTCGTGCGCGCGGAGGCGCTTCAGGGAGGCGCAGTGGAAGAGGGAGGTTGGGATCCTATGATCCCAGTTGTGGAAGTCGAAGTCGAGGGAGAGCTCCTCAACGCCGCGGCGCGCGAGCTCCTGGAGCCAACCGCCGCCGGATGTATCCTTGTTATGGAGGAAGCGCGAGCCGGCGCTGAAGGAGCAGACCGGCGCGGTGGGTTGCGCGGCGAGGATGGAGTTGACGGCGCCGAACACGTCGCGGCGGCCAGGCATGTAGGCGTTGAAGACGAGGAGGAGGGTGGGGGAGAAGAGGCGGCGCCAGCGGGAGGCGAGGACGGTGCACCTCGCGGCCTCGTCGAGCGGGAGGAGGGAGAGGATGGAGATCAGGATGGCGTCCGGGAGGTCGCTGAGGTGGTCGCGGGGAAGGCAGCTGCCGACGTCCGCCGCCATCTCCGGTCGGTGATGATGTGTGCAAAGGTCTTGCTGCGCTCGTGCTGTCTGCTGCGATTTGAGAGGGGCTTGGGGAAATGTCTTTTACGGTGCCTTACGCTACTAAATGGTAGTATAGGGTACGGAGAACGAGTAATTTAGTAATTGACGTGTTGATATATTAACTGAATCAGTGGCCTCATGGGCCTACGGCCCAAGTCCAAGTCCAGATCCTAGGCACAGGCGCACGGAGGCCCTCGTACCCTGCCGCCGCCGCCGCTCCCATTCGTCGCCTCGCCGTTCCCACGGGTAGGCTGCCGCCACCGCTATCTAGTCCCAGGAGTCTCGAGTTTCACTGTCCTGCCGGTGCCCCAGGTCTGCCCCTCCCGCAGCCTGTGACCGTCATCTGCCACCGGGCCTGTGCGCCATGCATTGTGCCGTTCCTGTTCTGTGTCTTGCACCCTGAGGCAGCCACCATCGGAGAGGAAGGCAGGCGGGGGGGGGGGGGGGGGGGGGGGGGGGGGGGGGGGGGGGGGGGGCAAGTAGCTAGGGTTCGGCACGCGAGCCGGCCTCATCCGCAAGCACATTGTGTCTGTCGTCGTCACGGCCGGCGATCCGGACTGGTCATCAGGATCGATTGGGCTTGCATCTTCCAATCTGAGGATAGTAAAATGGATATTGTGCATTTCATGGCACATGAAATGGGCTTGCTTGTGTGATGTGTTTGATTGGATTTGGGTATTGCTTAGGTGAATCAAGATTGACGGAGTAGTTTTGATTTAACATTTAGTTTTCAAGTATGTTCATGAGCATATTCAGAGCCGAATTGTGGTTAGTAAAATGGATATCGTGCATATCAGGGAACATGAAATGGGCTTGCTTGTGTGATGTGTTTGATAGGAATTGGTGATTGCTTAGGCGTATCATGAACGGCGGACTAGTTATGATTTAACAATTAGTTTTCAAGATTCTGATAATGAGCATATTCAGAGGCGAATTGATATGTATGGATATTTAGTGACACATGCTGTTTCATTGCAATTGAATTAGATGTGAAAACTATTATGTTGATATATATATATATATAAAATATGAATTTGGTCTTGTAGTTTGGTTGAGGACTGGAAGGTAGACAAAAGCAGGTAGTACCATATGGAAGTGTAATGCATATTTTAGATTTTAGATTGAGCCAATTCAAGCAATTGGCAAGTGTGATTGCAGATGTTTGTCGCTTTGTTGTTAAAGAAGGAATTTGAGGAAGGAACTGTTTGTTTACAGAAATCATGCCACAAAATGGATATGATCTGATCATTAATTTTTATTATTACTCAGATTATAGTAATGGAGAAGAAAGGGTACACTAGCCTGGAGGAATTAGAGGAATACAATAGAGTTACAAATGAGACCTTTAAGAGGGAGGAAGAATTCTATGAGTTTTATAATAAAATTGCATACAATAAAGGGTTTAGTATTAGAAAGGCTGATGTGAGATACAAGATTGGCACAAAAGAGGTGATATGGAGGAGATTTGTGTGCTCCAATGAAGGATACAGATCGATGCAGTACTTTGAAAGGACAGATAAAAAAAGACAGCCATGTGCCCTCACCCGATGTGGTTGTACAACTAGGCTTGATGTATCTTGGAGTGAAAGTAGTGACAGCTGGTATGTAAAGGATTTTGTGGATGTCCATATGCATCCCCTTGCTAAATCAGAGCATGCTTTTGTGTTGAGGTCACACCGAGGGCTTAATGATCCTCAGAAAGCAGAGGCAGTCGAGCTGGGGCTGGGTGGGCTTCGACCATATCAGATCATGGACGTAATGGAGGCGAATTATGGTGGTCCTGGAGAAACTGGATTTATTTCACAGGACCTGTATAATTTCTTTTCAAGGCACAATAAGGAAAAGGTTGAAGGAACGATGCAGAGTTTGTGTTGAATCATATGCGTCAGATGGAAGAGAATGATCCTGAGTTCTTTTACAAATATAGTATGGATGCATAAGGTAGGCTGGAGAACCTATTCTGGTCAGATGCACAATCACAGATGGACTATGGGGCTTTTGGAGATGTTGTATTTGATAGCACGTACCGCGTTAACCGGTACAATATTCCATTTGTCCCTTTTGTAGGAGTTAACCATCATCGAAGCACAGTAGTCTTTGGATGTGGTATATTGTCGGACAAGACTATTACATCCTATGTGTGGCTGCTTCAGGCATTATTGGAGGCGATGCACCAGCTGGATCCAAAATCTTTAATCACAGATGGGGACGCAACGATGGCTGCAGCTATCAAGATAGTTATGCCTCATGCAGATCACAGACTTTGCAGTTGGCACATAGAGCAAAACATGCTTAAACGGTTCAGTGGTTCCAAGCACAGTGATTTTAGAAAGTTCATATACCATTTAATGGAGGTTGATGAATTTGAAAGGCTTTGGAGAGAGTTTAGAGCTACTCATAGCATCAAAGAAGATAACATGTGGGTAAATATGATGTATGAGCTTAGGATGAAGTGGGCAGCGACGTACACCAGAAGAAGACATTTCTTGGGCATGCAAAGCAATCAGAGGAGCGAGAGTCTGAACTCAAGGCTTCACAACCATTTAGACAGAAAGATGTCTCTGGTTGATTTGGTGGAGCATTATGAGTACTGTATTTCACGAATCCGTAGGAATGAGATCGAGCTTGATGCGAAAGCTATGAATTTTGTCCAATTCACTAAGGTTTTTGATCCAGAGCTTCTGAAAAGTGCGGCAAATATCTTCACACCAGAAATATTCCAGAAAGTGAGGTTTCAGATTTCAAAAGCATGTGATTGGTCAGTGAAAGAGGTTACTTTGCAGAATGGCAACTTTAGGTATGAGGTTGCAGAAGCCCAGCATTTTTTTCATGTGACCTGTACCTTTGGATCACCTTTGGTTGATGTTAAATGCCATTGCCGGAAGATGGAGCGCGAAGGAATTCCTTGTGCGCATATTTTTTGCATGTTGAGGTACACTCGTATAGAGAGCATTCCTGATTGCAGTGTTTCTCGTCGGTGGACGATGGATGCGAAGAGTGCTTTTCCAACTCAGATGCACACCAACACTCATGTGTAGACTGAGCAGATTGATCGTTTCCATGCCCTTCGCCAAAAGGGCAATCGTGCCTTATTCAAAGTCTCTAGGAACCCAGGTGAGATGGAGAGGGTAATGAAGCTTCTTGATGATATTTTAAAAGAAGACACCGTGGACAGTGGGACAGAAGAGCAGACATTGTTTGGGCCTTTGCCGGCTCATTTCTCAGGGACGAATCAACATTTTGGCATGAAAGTTCTGAATCCAGTGAAGATTGTTAGTAAAGGTGCTCCGAGATCGAACAACAAGAGGTGGAAGGCAAGCCATGAATACTGGACAGCTAACTGAAAATCTTCAGGTGAGAATATTTTAGTCTGTTTAGTTGAGGTCTTACTAAATTCCTTTAGGCCTATATCTATCTGTTGTTAATGATTGCCTTCATGTTAATATTTGCATTAAACAGCTGCAGGAAACATGATGAATCTATATAATAGGCTCATTTGTTGCCGTTTTGCTGCAGCTACTATAGTCAAGATTCTGTGGTCATGCTTTGCAATTTTTCAGTTATGAGAATGTCAGTTTTTGATTTCGTAGTACTGAAGTCTTGACTTGATGTTCAGTCAAGGACAATCTATTACTGTCAGAAATATATAGTACTGACATGTCTGCCTGGTGTTTGGCAGGAAGAAGGATAGGCATGTCGTCAATGATGAGCCTAATAGAGGAACACCTTTGATGTCCCCTTGCCACCCTGGGCATGGCGCCCCCTTGCCGCATCTAGCTTTGCTGTCCTTTTGTTTTCTGGTTGAATGTGTAAGATAGCCTATTTAGTGGTTCTAGATATGACTCATGTGTTCAGTTGCTACGAAACCTAATTGTTCTAGCACAATTGTGATTCCAGATATTTTATTTCCTTCGATGCGTACAGGTCATGCGCGAAATCAACTTGTATCTGGCTGATTCCATGTTGGACTAAACGATTGTGTGAATCCATCTTGTACACGAAGTATATTTTTTTTTGATCAAGCACACGAAATAGATTAGGGGCATGATATTAAACAATTAGTTTCCAACCGTACATTCAGATTCCAACTGTACAGGAAATAGATAAGGCATTTAAAAAATTCCTTCCATGCGTATCAACTTGTATGTGACCCAGAAACAGATGAATCTAAACAACCCGATGTCTCACGTAACAACGACCACCATAATTCTTGGAGTAGAAGATAGCCGAAGGGAGAGTACATATATATATAGACCATGTGGAGAGAGGAAGCCCAGCATCGTCGTGCCTTGGATCCTAGCACACCACCCTTCACCATGAAGCCGATCTCCCCACGTGGATCAATTTCTGCAGATGCACCCATGCAGTCGACTCCTGAAGCACCTACAAACTATATACTTTGCTGTCGTTACTATTTCCTAACCGGTATGAAAACAAACTATTCTCGCAGAACATCATGTGGACTATTCACACTGAAATTCACGCAGAACCGGACATGAAACATATTACGTCCCTTCTTCATACAGATACATTGCTTAGTTATAATACCCTAGGCCAATGCACGCCAGTCTAACATTACAGCTAACAACCATTTCAATTGCTATTACGCAGAAGGATATGAACAGTTTTAGGCTCAAACTTGCCGTCATATTGGTTAACTATGCGTGGAACCAAGAACAAGGAAGTCCAGGCTACAAACCAAGCGTCGACGCTGAGACATACACGCTCGAAGATAATGAGAAATAGATTATGTTTCATTTGACGTACAACATGTGTTTGTTATCCAATTTTCAAACACAAAGTTATTCTTTTCCATCCCATCAGAAACTTTGTTCATGCATGCAAAGAATTTTTGTACTATTCATCTATGACATAAACCTCAACCTTTTCTTCGCTTTGTTGGAGCCATGGCTATTTTGACATAACCATTTGCATGTGAACAAAATAATAAGGATTGTCCTGATTATGATGTTTGCAAAAGAACTTATCTGATCAAAATCAGGTAGAATGATCCATCTCTATTGAAGATTGGAACTCTTCCTGCTATCTTGGCACTCTAGCAGTCTAGAAGGGATTCTTGTACTGCAACAATAGGGGGAGAAATCATCACAAGTCCTGCAGAACACACATGCAATCTGAACAGATATTGTACATGCAAATTTTATGGGAAGTGGTAAACTCAGCGGTTCAAACCATTCATGACAAAGAAAAAAACGATACTGTCTTGATAAAGATTCTAGTACATACATTTTACCATTTCTATGGCATTCCAGATGTGGTGGTCTGCAAGCAATCTGGTGGTAAGCAAGACATCCAAATCTAAACATTTCACAAGCACAGTCAACTTTAGAATCTCCAGTTCAAACCTATTCCGGTGCAGTTTAATCCAATTGTTGTTCAAGAGGTAAAGCTATATATATCCTCCAAATCATAGTCCTAGAAAGAAACCGAAATAAATTGGTAACATTTCAGAGCATCGGCATACTAAACTCTGATTGTAATCAGTGAAAATTAAGTTAGGTTAGAAAATTGAAAATCCACTACAACTTTCTTTTGTCCTCGTACCCAATTCAACTATTGCTCTGCCATCTATCCTTGGGTTATATCACTACACTCATAACTACAAGTTGCGATAATTAAATTGCACATAAATCGCATCAAAGAATCATGGCAAAACAAGACGAACACAGGCCAAAGATCCGTCGCACCTTTCCGGTAGCAATGACGACCGGGTTCTCCATGATCTTATTGGAGATGGGGCATGCGAACAACTGGAGCTCTCCGTCCGACGCTTTGGCCACCTCGCCCGCGGGCCCGAGCAGCATCACCCGCGCCTGTCTCTGTTTCCCACGCTCCTCGCCTTCCTCGGCGTCGTCTCCCCACTGGGCGTCTTGCCCGCAGGGGCGAACAGCCACCAAGTCGCCTCGCCGGCGACAAGCCTACCAAACGCTGCAACACCCCTAGGAGCCCAAGCCTGCCGCCGCCACGAGTCCGACGCGGGCTCGGGAAACCCTACGCGCTCGCGCTCGTCGCCGCCGCGAATCTGGCGTGGGTAGGCGCCCGCGCGTGCCGCCGCCACGAGTCTGGCGCGAGGCTGGCAAACCCTAGGCGCCCGCACCCGACGCCGTCGCGACGCCGGCGAGGGGCCGGGAAAGCCTAGGCGCCCGACATTGCCGCGAGTTCCGCGTGGGGTGGGGAGACCCGCTTACGCCCTCCGCTGCCGCAAGACCGGCGCAGAGCCTGGACAGCAGAGGCGCCCGACGCCACTGCCGCCACCGCCGTGAGATGTGCTAGGAATGAAACAAAGGGGAGATGGACAGAGAAATGAAAATGAGGAGGGAAATGCAAAAAATGATATGAAAATTAAAATACATATCTAAATTACACTCCTGCCATTCATGATTTTTCCCAATAATACCCCTATACTACTCATTCTATACTACCCATACCACCAGTCACGATAACACTAGTATACAATTATTCTCAGCCGTTTGATCTTCGTATACTAGTCTTTTTTTACAGTGGTATAAGGTACCGTAAAAGACCTCTCGGGGAAAGGGCCGGGAAAGGGCAATTATGTGGCCACTTGGGTTTTTTTTTAAAAAATCGAGATATCGTTTCGGACCCGTATTCCGTTCTAATCTGATGTGTATTGGTCCCAAAAAAAATATACGTAGTACAACTCCAACTCCTAATAAGATCTTGAAGAGAGCATACCACGATTGTGGGAAAAAAAACGCCAGGATCACCGTGGTTGAAAGAAGCGTTTCCAAATAGGGTCCAAGACCATATTCAAGAGATTAGCTATTCAAAAGATTAGCTAAAAATACTAGTCAAATTTACGGATTTAGCTACTTTCAAAATAGATTTTACTAATAAATAACAGAGTAATCCAACAGATTCTGTAAAGATGGCTAATAGATGGCTAGTGGGATAGGCTAGCTAAAAATAGCTAGCGAATGAGGTGGGATGGAGAGCCACTAAATTTGGAGGGTCATTTAGAGTCTGTTGAAAACGTTTTTCTCTAACAATAGCTAAATTTAACTTTAGAAAATGATTTGGTTAGTCTTTTGGAGATGCTCTGACCGGGCCTGTTGCTGAAAAAAAGGCAAATATTTTTATATTTGATCTCTGAATTATGGAGGGGTTTTGGGCGAGATCTGGTTTCCGGCCCGTTTGGATGTAGAGTTCTAATTCTCGTATATGTATAGCTCTCTTATACGTAATCGGTCAACTGTAACACTGTGGGAAAAGGAACATTCAATTCCTATCGGACTAATAATATTTTGAAAAGAGCGTGCGTTGTAGGAAAAGGAACACTCAATTCCAACGTGCACTGAGAGAGCATGGTGTGCAGCGAGTCACTGGAGATCGTGACATCGAACGGGTCGATATCGGGATATTTAACTTTTTTTGATCGTTACGAACGACCACTCTTCAAATAACATTTTTAGAATTGTTTCTACAGATTTACAGATTTGTCATATGCGAGAGAAGAATTACTGATTTCTTATCATTTTTGCTGATGTGGCGAGACACGTAGACATGCCACGGTGGATGAGTGATGCATAATGACATGCTTGCCCATGGTCATCTTTTTCCTGCCGAGAATTTCTAATTTTTTGCTCATAACCTGCGGGCACTTGAGCTTGAAGAACTCCTGAGTACCCGCTCGGCTTGCATGTCGCCGGCCACACGAACCGCTCGCCGCCGCAGTACTCATTCGTACCGAACACTAGGCATGCGTTCTTGCACCCCATCACCAACACGCCGTTCCTCGCCGCGAGGTCACCGGGGCACAAACGGCTGTGCTTTGCCATCGCCGCCCCTTGGCACCCGCCGCCGTGGTGGGCTCGATATCCACGGGGCGTTGCTGCACGCGCAGGAGAAGCGCGCGGCGGCATGAGAGGTGGTGGGGCAGTGGTAGCGACCCCACACCTGGGCTGACCACGTGGCACCTACGCGTGGGGGAAGGCGACGGAGGTGCTTGGCGCCAGGACGAAGCCGGTGTTCGGAACGCGAGGCCACTGTAGGTCAACACCGGCATCGCCATCGACGTCAGCTTCGCCTGCCTCGTCGGCGCCGCTGTCCCCGCGGAGGTACGCCTCGGCTTGCACGGGGTCGACGGGGGAGAGGACGAGGCTGCGGAGGCGACGTCATGGTGGTGGACGATGGAGCGGAGGAAGTAGTTGAGTTGCGACATGTCATCAGGGGCGAGGCCGCGGCGGTCGTGGCGGTCGCCTCCGCCGCCGGGAGGTGCAGGCAGCAGGGAGGCGGGCCCAGAATATCCGAGCGGGCGCTAGGCGGCGAGCGGAGGCGGAGCAGGGTTCGCCAGAGGGGGGGGTGGGCGAACGGTGGTGCAACTATGGAGGGCACGAGGACTCCGCGGGATCCCGTCCAAAGAAAAGGGATGACATGTGGGGGCCACCTGTCATAGAAATAGAGGGTAGGATAGAAGGGGAGGGGGCAGGGGCAAATGAGTCCTTTGACGTTGTCTAGCCACGCTGGATGTCCGATGTGTCGTGCCACGTAGACGAAAATGGTATAAATGTAAGAATTCATCTCTCTCACGTGGCAAATTTGTAGGACCAATTTTAAAAATGGCATTTGAAGAGTCACCATTCGTAACGATGACAAAAAAATTAAATATCCCGTCGATATCGGGTGGCGCAGCATGAAAGCATTGAAGTTGTAGAGGAGAAGGGGGAAGATGCAACGGCGCCAGCGGAAGGAGAGGAGGGAACACCTCGTGGCCTCATGAATCGGGAGTAGGGAAAGGGTGGAGATGGAGCTGGACGCCCCTGCAGACGCCTACCGTCATCGTGATAATGGTCTGGGGCTCCAGCTCGACCGACTAACATCTCTCGGCTTATCGATTGTTTAGATAGGATTTTGGGGTTTAAGGTTGGAGGAGACGGGACTATGATACATTAAGCAGAGAGATGTTGCTACATAATAGTCGTAACAAAAAAAAGACGCGTATTTGCCAAAGGACCTAGCAATATATTCTTTAGACGGTCTCAATGTGGCAATGGATCATATTCTTTAGAAGGGGGAAGATGCAACGGCGCCAGCGGAAGGAGAGGAGGGAACACCTCGTGGCCTCATGAATCGGGAGTAGGGAAAGGGTGGAGATGGAGCTGGACGCCCCTGCAGACGCCTACCGACGCCTACCGTCATCCTGATAATGGTCTGGGGCTCCAGCTCGACCGACTAACATCTCTCGGCTTATTGATTGTTTAGATAGGATTTTGGGGTTTAAGGTTGGAGGAGACGGGGCTATGATACATTAAGCAGAGAGATGTTGCTACATAATAGTCGTAACAAAAAAAGACGCGTATTTGCCAAAGGACCTAGCAGTATATTCTTTAGACGATCTCAATGTGGCAATGGATCATATTGTCATCAAAATGTTCTAAATAGCGGATTTAGCGGCAGGACTCTAAATCTGCTAATATCATAGCTAAATCGACTAAATTGTATATAATTATAAACAGCTACACTATTTCAAATAAACTATAGTAGGAGATTTAAAATCTTGACATGCAGGTATGGTTGGTAACATGAGTGTACCATGCTCCATGGAGTTCGGCTTGATGTTGAACGCCGTGCTGTTGTTTCAAAGAAAAAGATTTATAATCCACGAACAGACTATCCAGTTCTACGACGGTGACAGATTGGCATTTGCTGAAATAGCAAACAGAGACCATATATGGACGAACAGATTGAATAAGTGAAAGCTGACCAGAAACAATGATATATAAAGACTAAAGAAACCAGGGGGCTATTAAAATGGTGAATTCACAGCACGAAATAAAAAAAACTGATGTTCAAAGCTAATTACTTCTCATGTGATAGACATCTATTTCATGGATACAGAGATATTGCCCTCTATGTACCAGACTGCTATCTTATTTCATTCATACACGCTAGTTGATACTCATCCAACCCAAGCAGTAGGAAATTTGGCCTGCTTCTTGCTAGTCTGCAGCCAGCACAAAATGTTCTCCTGTCCTTTTTTTAGGGCATTCTCCTGCCACTAACTTGTGCACCCTGGATGAAATTAGAAACCTTCAGACAACACCTGAAATTGCAAGCAAGATCGAGACAGTAACAACACCTCATTCTTCTGCTGCTTCAGATTATCTTTAGAATTCAGCATGTGAAGCTTGAATAGCTTATATCAGAGCAACTCTGTTTTCCTTCTGGCATCGCTGGGTGCAGCAGTGGCACAAGTAAAGGGCACTGATCGGCTTAAAAATTCTGAAAAATTGGATCTTGGCATCCGGGGAGGCTCTATTTTTAGGGTCCAGTAGCCCTATCTGGTCACTGGCCCAATCTTTGTCCGTCCAACAGTAGAGCTCGACAAGCTTCAGAGATCTGGCCATCCCAAGCAGAAAGGTCAGAAACCCCAACTGGCAGTCTTCCCCTCCAAAACACTCAAAGACCACTCTGTTGATGGAATGCTCAATACACTGAACAGAATTTGCAGTGTCCCATTCTTCAAGATTAACCCGCCGGGAAATGGAACGCTTATTAGGCTGCATCGATGAAGAACGATGAACACATAATCAGGACAGACCGACAGAGCCATCTCTTTAGACACATCATAGGCTGGTAAACTGTAATGTTACCTCGACATGGAGCGTCTCAAGACAGGGGAAACATTTGAGCAGTTGAGCAACGAAGATGGTGTATCCCTTCTCTGAGAAAGGCACTTGGATGGCCAAAGTCTTGACACTGTGCATCAGTGTCCTCAGCTGCACGATCCCTCCCTGTAATGTGCAGAACATGATAGCAGTCTTCAGTTTCCAATTTATTAATATATTAATCAGTAGGGGCTTACCCCTACTGTTTCCTTAAAAAAAACATGATAGCAGAATTCACAAGTCAAAATCTTTTCAGAGCAGTATTCCAAAATGATAAGAGCTGCGACTAGCAGAAGAGGAAAAGCATTACATCAAACACAGTGTCATGCAGCACGAGTGGGCGGACAGTGATCCCCAGGTACCCCAGCACCTGCAGCTTGGGCGCGAAAACGATCTTCACCTTCGCCTTGCCACTTGGCAAACCGATCCCCACCAATTCTTCGAGGTTAGGGGCGTCGTCAACGAGGAGCTCTTTCAAGCCGCCGCCGAAGTCACAGTAAAGGCGTGCCAGGGTCTTGTTCCGAAGGCAAATCTTGTCCACTCCGGTAATGTTCTTGAGCTTCACGCATTCCAGGGAGGTGCAATGGGACACAATGGCCTGCAGGGATTCCTGAGACATGTTCACATTGGACAGGTCGAGTATCTTGAGGGCGGGGAGCCGCGGAGCCGGCGCCAACCAGGCATCGGGAAATCTGCAATAGAAAACTTTGAGGGTTTCGAGGGAGGCGAGCTCGAGGATTGACACCGGGATAGTCGGCATGGCGGCTGCGTAGAACATGTCGACGTCCAGTTCCCGCAGGCCGCGACGCGCGAGGGCGTGGAACCAGGCGTTGACGACGCCCAGGTGGCCGTCGAAGCCCCTCCCGTACATGACGAAGCGGAAGCTCCGGATGCGGATGCGCGGCCGGGCGGCGAGGATTTCCGTGACCGCGCGGATGATCCAGTCGCAGCCGCGGCCTTCCTCCGGCGGGAACGGCTGGGACGCGTTGAAGTCGAGGAGGGTTTGATCGAACAGGCCGCGCCACCGCGAGGAGAGAACCGCCGTCCGCCCGGCGTCGCGGAGGGGGAGGAAGGAGAGGACGGACAGCAGGACGGCGTCCGGGAGATCGCTGATCCGATCCCTTCCGTCCCCAGCCGGCCGATCTGCGGGGCAAACCCCATCCCCGCAACCGGGCTCCGGGCGAGCGCGTTTGGCGGGCCTGCCGCTGAATGCCTCGTCGTCGCTGTCCATGGCCCCGGGCGACGGAGCCGGCGAAGGCGGCGAACCGTCGGAGTGTGGGATCGAGCCGCTCGACGAACCCGGCGGCCACTCCGAGGCGACGATCTGGCCCCGCCGCGACGATGTCGTCGAGGCGGAAGGCGAAGTGCTCAGGCAACACATCCCTACCTGCTGTTCGGTTCCCTTGCGTTTGCGTATGCCTGTGCGGCTGCGCGTGAAGGCGGCGCGTGACGGGAGGAATGGAGCGTGTTAAGCCATCGGCCGTTCCTTGGTTTAGAATCTTTAGATCGTGTTTACACGTGTACGCGGAGTGGGAGGGTCAGTGGAGAGGAGAGCAAGGATGGACTGGGACACAAGCCTTCTGTTCTTCGTGTAAAGTGTTCATCAAAGTTGTACTAGTCCCTTTCAAGTCTTTCATCCCAAAAAAGATCCATTTGGCTTTGCAATAAATATAACTTTTAGCTTTAACATCAATCAATGACTTCAAAGTTGATAACCCGTGTGTGAGGTTTGTACCAGATTCATCATAAAAACGTATTTTCAGAGTCTAAATTTTTTATATTAATATATATAATTGTATGTTAGAGTGCGATATTCTAGACCATACTGATAAGTGGCCCTAGACGTGGGGCTGACCCCCCCCCCCCCCCAACGTTGACCTCATCAAAGTCAGTCCATGGGATGGCCCTAGACGTTGAGCTGGCCCAGCTCCACTTTGATAAGAGGGAGTGCCTAACTACCGGAGATAGAGAGTACCTTTGGCTAAAAGAAATGTTTGAACTACAGATTATATAAATGTAGACAATGGAAATCTAAATATTATCTGGATCGTTGGTTTTTTATTACCTATATGGATTGTTTGGTTCAGCTACCTTTTATTAGCTGATTTTCCTAATATGCAGCTGATCCAAAACCTTCCATAATAAAGATAATGCAAATATAAAAAGTTAATAAGGATTCAATTCTTTTGAAAACACTTCTCACCTAAGTAATTCCTACCCGCTCTCACAGAGGACCCACATGTCAGGCCTAACGGTGAAAAATACGTGAAAAAATTTTATAAACAAGAGAAAAAAGAGGTTTCTAGAGAGTTTCTGCTGTTTTGTTATTACTTTTATCACTATGGAATTTTTTTTACCCACCAACCAAATAGTCTAAAATAACACATATAATAAAGGTAGGACAAGCGCGTCGCACGGTCTATTTGCTAGTATAAAAAGTTTAAAAAGTTATTTTGGTTTCGATGAAAATCATAATGCACGTAGGGCAATCGTGCTAGTTGCTTGGTCCCTACATATGTTTAATGAATGGCATCTCCGATTATGCTTGGTCCTTACTGACATTTATTTCGAACAGCATGGCAGCTGCATAAATCCTTGCCCTTGAGGCTCTTTGCTCCTAACTTGAAGGCAATCTGGAATGATCATCCCTGACTGCTCACTCAAATTGTACGTGAGGATAATTTTTTTAACAGGAGCCGACAAGTAATCTGTGTGTTAGTAGAGAATGGCAAGGCAGGACAATACCTTCACAGACAGTGCTTCAATCACTGATAATGCGCCTACGGACGTCCTCGGGGAAGAAAATCATGCGTACGAACGGCCCATAATCCATGTCAAGCCTATCCGCAGCACGACCCAGCGTGGACGGCCCTATACTACCAAGTTGGATCCCAGCTACTGGTGTTCTGGCCCACGGAGAGATCGCTCCTGTCGCCACCCGCCGCTATCATTGTTCTACCACCAGGACAAACCTTCTTCCGTGGGCCCCGCCTGCCATACGCAAACAACCAAAAAAACCCAATAAACCATACTCCCTCCATATTAATAAAGAAAGTCGTTTAGAATAAGATTTAAGTTGAACTTTAAGAATATAAATAATAAATAATTTTTAAGTTGTTGAGTTTAAAATTTAAAAATTATATAAATAAATTTATTTTAAAAATTATTTTTATAAAAATATATATGTATCATTTTTTTGATAAATATTTTTTATAGAAAAAAGAAGTTAAAGTTATGTTTTGAAGACCGTGTGTTCTAAACGTCTTTCATTATCCGTACGAAGGATTACTACGGCAGGATCAGCGTGCAGAAATGTCATCTTTTAGTTTTAACGCAGAAAAGCATGTGCTGCCCTGCATGATTGGACCGAGCGGATTCCCAATTGCATTGCTGCGGTGCTCGGCCCAAACACTATCATCGCCAATTTCCTCCCGCATGCTTTCCCCCCTATCGCTCCTCGATCTGCTACCCGCACACGCATTCATGGCCGCGGCCGACCGTGCCAAGCCGCGGCGATGCTCCAACAGCTGGCGCCACAGCCGCATTGGTTTTGTCCGCGTCAGGCGCCTCGGCCCCGGCCAGAGAGCAACCGCGGCGAGGGCATCGTGGCAGATGGCCCCGGCTCGCAGCGGGCTCACGGCTGGCTTTGGGGTGTGGTCCGGGTGGACGTAGCGTGGCGCCGACCTTATCCCCGCGGCAGTGGGGGTGGTGCCGCTCTCCAATTCCATCGCACACCCCACACGCACATCTCGTACTCGTACTCCTCCCCTTCCCCGCATGTGCGCGGGGCGCGCACCCAGCCGCTAATCTTTTCGCCCCCGCACCGCACCGCACCGCACCTGGTGCCGTGTCTCGTAGCCGCGCCCCCCCTCCTCCCCGTTCCGCGGGGATCTCCCTGTCGCGATTAACCGATCGATCGAGCAATCCAATCGAGGCGGAATCGTGGGGGGGAAATCTGGGGCGCGTCTCGTCCGATCGCCCGCCATGTTCTCGCGATCCTACACCAATCTGCTCGATCTCGCCAATGGCAACCTCTCCGCCCTCGACTACGGCGGCGGCGGCGGAGGAGGAGGGGGCGGCGGGGGCGGGGGCCGTCCGCCGCGGGCGAGGCGGATGCAGCGGACGATGACGACGCCCGGGACGCTCGTGGAGCTCGACGAGGAGCGCGCGGGCAGCGTCGCCTCCGACGTGCAGTCGTCGCTCGCCGCCGACCGCCTCATCGTCGTGGCCAACACGCTTCCCGTGCGCGGGGAGCGCCGCCCCGACGGCCGCGGGTGGGCCTTCAGCTGGGACGAGGACTCGCTCCTCTTCCACCTCCGCGACGGCCTCCCCGACGACATGGAGGTCCTCTACGTCGGCTCCCTCCGCGCCGACGTGCCGCCCGCCGAGCAGGACGACGTCGCGCAGGCGCTCCTCGAGCGGTTCCGCTGCGTCCCGGCCTTCCTCCCCAAGGAGCTCTGCGACCGATTCTACCACGGCTTCTGTAAGCAGACGCTCTGGCCGCTCTTCCACTACATGCTCCCCTACAACCCCGGCCACGGCGGGCGCTTCGACCGCTCCCAGTGGGAGGCATACGTCCTCGCCAACAAGCTCTTCTCCCAGCGCGTCATCGAGGTCCTCAACCCCGAGGACGACTACGTCTGGATCCACGACTACCACCTCCTCGCCCTCCCGTCCTTCCTGCGCCGCCGATTCAACCGCCTCCGCATCGGCTTCTTCCTGCACAGCCCGTTCCCTTCGTCAGAGCTCTACCGTTCCCTCCCCGTCCGCGATGAGATCCTCAAATCGCTGCTCAACTGCGATCTGATTGGCTTCCACACCTTCGATTACGCCCGCCATTTCCTGTCCTGCTGCAGCCGCATGCTCGGGCTCGAATACCAATCCAAGAGGGGATACATTGGCATCGATTACTTTGGACGAACCGTGGGGATAAAAATCATGCCGGTTGGCATAAACATGGTGCAGCTGCAGTCACTGCTCCAGCAACCTGATCTCGAGAGGCAGGTTGCAGAGCTCCGGAATCAATTCCATCGGAAGACCGTCTTGCTCGGTGTGGATGATATGGACATATTCAAGGGGATTGATCTGAAGATTCTTGCATTTGAACAGATGCTGAAGACACACCCAAAATGGCAGGGCCGAGCAGTGTTGGTTCAGATTGCAAACCCAAAAGGCGGCAGCATAAAAGATCTGGAAGAGGTACAGGCCAATATCAAAAATACTTGCGAGAGGATCAGTGACCAGTTTGGACGGCCTGGATATAGTCCTGTCGTGCTTGTCAATAGGACACTGTCGAGCATCGAGAGGATGGCTTATTACACCATCGCAGAGTGTGTCGTTGTCACTGCAGTCAGGGATGGGATGAACCTTACACCTTATGAATACATTGTGTGTAGGCAGGGAATTCCAGGTTTGGATGGTTCTAAGGATGACAGACCGAGGGGCAAGAGTATGCTAGTTGTGTCAGAATTCATTGGTTGCTCACCATCATTGAGTGGAGCAATCAGGGTAAACCCCTGGAACATTGAGGCAACAGCAGAGGCAATGAACGAGTCCATTGCTTTATCAGATAATGAGAAGCAACTGCGACATGAGAAGCACTATCGGTATGTCAACTCACATGATGTTGCCTATTGGTCTAAGAGCTTTATTCATGACTTCGAGAGAAGCTGTAGGGACCATTTTAGGAGAAGATGCTGGGGTATAGGACTAGGATTTGGATTTAGAGTGGTTGCCCTTGACCGGAATTTCAAAAAGCTTACAGTGGATTCTATTGCTGCGGATTACAAGAAATCAAAGAGCAGGGTCATACTACTGGACTATGACGGAACTCTAGTACCACAAATTACAATGAACAAGACTCCAAATGAAACTGTTGTTAACATGATGAATACCCTGTGTGCTGATAAGAATAATGTCGTTTTTATTGTAAGTGGAAGAGGAAGGGATAGCCTTGAAAAATGGTTTTCCCCTTGCCCAGAGCTTGGCATTGCTGCTGAACATGGCTACTTTATGAGGTATATATAATCTTTACATAGTTTTTATGACTATATTACAGTTCTTTATTGTCGTATAAACTTTACATAGTTTTTTTTACTATATTACAGTTCTTTATTGTCTGTGATTGCCCTTTTGAACATCATCAGTACATGTACCTAAAAACGCTTACATGTACTGATGATCTTTTGGTCAAGTTGTTTTTTAAGGGGATCTTTTGGTCAAGTTTGGCATGAAAACTTGTTCTTAGAAAATGCTAGAAAGGCAAGAAATTTACTTGCATTATCTGCATGGTGCTGATAACATGTTCCTGATGCACTATACTTGCAGTGCAATGGTAGAATTTATTTTGATAGTTGACATGTTGGCAATGAGCATGTTCCCATTTTGGTAGTGACCATCACATATTTTAGTCTTGTGGAGGCATCAGATATGTAAATGTTCAACAAGGCAGCTTGCTTATGATAGTGATAATATTTAGGACTGGTAATAATACAGTTTCTTATAATACAGTTCTAAAGACCCCATAATTATTTGTCTGACAACTATGCTCTTATGCATGATCCATGAATGTGCTAACCATCAATGAAATGTTTATGTATTAACCCCATGCATCAATATTTTATCTCTGCGTCCTTACAGCACTTCCATATAACTGAAAAAACTTGTCATATCAGCATTTTGTAGGATTATTTTAGAGCAATATGTTTTTATGGCTCGATCAAGCAGGAGCACACCAAAAGGTTTGATTGATAGTTGAGCTATTGACAATAAGTGGGTCCATTGACCCCGGCTGGGAGATAAATAGGCTGCAATAATGGATAAAAACACTGCCAAATGCCAATTCTGCATCCTGGATATAGGAAATGCTTACCTGTAAACAGTTGAACAAACTTAGGAACTTCTGTGTTCTTGATTTTTTTGGATAATTCTTTTGAATGTTTGTGAGGTTGTAGTTATGTCAAACATTGGGATTTCTTTAGGAAATTGGGGACATATCTCAACAGTTGCTTATGTCTGCAGGTGGGCCAGAGATGAACAGTGGCAAATACAAAATCAGACCTTAGGATTTGGATGGATGCCAATGGCTGAGCCAGTAATGAAACTGTACACAGAGGCAACTGATGGATCATATATTGAAACCAAAGAGAGTGCTTTGGTCTGGCACCACCAAGATGCTGACCCTGGTTTTGGATCTTCACAGGCAAAAGAAATGCTAGATCATTTGGAAAGTGTCCTTTTCAGTGAGCCGGTCTCTGTAAAGACCGGCCAACATATTGTAGAAGTTAAACCTCAGGTATTGGATCTCTTCAAACAACATTAACATACTTTGCATAGTTTGACACTTATATGCTGGGAGTAAAATAGCATACCTAGTACTATCTAATAGTGCATTAGTATTTCATCTGCTTACCTGATGCTGGTGTTAAACTCGATGTGATTACTATGGTATCTGATTGTCTACGACATATAGGCCATAAAACTAGCATCCAATATTTTATCTCTGGTGACATGTTATGATGCCAAGTTGAATGAGAAATTTGAATTCGTATATGCTTAACTTTCATAAAACCTGCCTAAGTTGCATTGGCTATGAAACATGGTCATCATATCCTCATCTGGTTTTGTGTTGAAAATGGTTTCTGTCTTTAGCAGCAACTTAGTTACTTGCCACCCTGGATTAAATCAATGCTTATTGTTGAACGGCAGGCTGTCAGCAAAGGATTTGTTGTGGAGAAGATCCTTTCAACTCTCATGGAGAAGGGAAGGCAAGCAGATTTTGTTCTCTGCATTGGTGATGATAGATCAGATGAGGATATGTTTGAACAGATTGCTGATATCATGAGGAGGAGCATGGTTGATCCCCAAACCTCGTTGTATGCTTGCACGGTCGGCCAGAAACCAAGCAGGGCTATTTACTATTTGGACGATACTAATGATGTTCTGAACATGCTCGAGGCACTTGCTGATGCATCTGAGGAGGCTGAGGCACTTGCCGATGCATCGGAGGAGGCTGGTTCTGCTTCACCGGAAGCAACGGAGGGACCATCTACACTGGAGCAAGCATGATGATTGGCATCAGATGTGACACTGCCACCGGCTAGTCGTCTGGCTAAGGGTGAAGTCGGCGGGAAGTGAAACATTAGCAATTCCGGATAGTCGGTTCAATGTCAATAACCTAGTTGTTCTATTTTCTGCTTCGTTTTCCATTTTGCCTTATGGTAGTGCCAGAGTGTGTGTCTAGATAGGGAAAAAAGTGCCTGGACTGACGAATCCATGGCGGCATCCTTTGACTTCTTTTTGCTTAGTATCAGGTACAGTATGGAAGAATGGAGTATTTCAGCAAGTTTATAGAATATAAGCCGAAATTAGTTGGTGGCCTTTGGGATTTAGCCCACTGCTGGTGCATACTCCGTATAATCTTAACCATCGTTTCAGTGCCAAAAAAATGGCAATAGAAACGACTGTGCACACGAAGCCAATGCAAACAGAAACTTGTTACCTCTACAATTCCAGAAAGAGGCTTCTTGTTGGTCCATGCCAAATTACTACAGAAACTTCAGCTAAACACAAGGAAACTGGAAATGCATTTAGGAATGGAATACCATACCGTGGTGCAACGGAAATTAAAGGGCGGGACCTGTCTACTTTAGCAGTTCATTGTGCTAATGGTTCACTCTCCAGGGTCAGTTGAAGGATCAACTTTATTCGCTGCTGGGCTTAGTCGCAAAACTAACAATGAAAAACGTACGTGATAAACAAAAAAAGACAAGCAGTGACCGCGCCCAAGCTTCGGTGCAAAAGCTCCTTTGGCAACCAGAGGAATCCCCGGCTACCTAGCTAGTGCCCAACGCCAGGGCTCGGCACTGACCGCAGCAGCCGCTCGGCCCTTGCGCTTGCGCCGCTCACTGGAAGGCCCTCCTCCGGCACCACTGCTAACCCGCGGCCGCCGGGCGGAGACTCTGGCCGCGCCACCATCCCCGTCCCCGGCGACGCGCGCCCCTGGCACGACGCGCAGCAGAGCAGTAAGCACAGAGCAAGGAGCGCCCAGTGGTAGTCTCCGTGCCGCTGCATTGCTAGCTCCCTCTCGTGCCAATGCAAGTTGGCTAAGATGGCTCGAGACCGGATCGATTGATTCGAAGGCCGAGTTGGCTTACGATGAGCTAATATAAGCAGGCCAGGGGAAGATAATCTTGTTGGTCCCTGTGGACCGGTGGTGGACGTGGAAGTGCCGGCAGTGATCTCACTCTCACGTCGCAGAGTTGGTATTGGTCATCAGGAGATGGCGCCGCGCGCGTTGCGTTGCGTTGCGCTCGCGTCGGCGCCACCGCGGCACCGCCTGCCACTGCCAGGGGAGGCTCGGGTAGGCCGGGCTACGCGACGCGAGCCGATCGAGCCGCGAAACCCGCCGTGCGTAGCGTACAACGCGCGCGCGGGCGCGGCGGGCGCACATAGGATTGGAACCTCGTTTTCCCGTGGATTCCGCTTGGTTGGCCGAGGGCTAAAGCTTACTTAACCGCTTTGGTTGCATTGCATGGGCTGGGGGCAACTCGGCTCCACCCATCGTGCGGATCTTTTCCTGAACGGGCCCGTCAAAATCTATTGCCGCGGCAGCATGTCTGCCACTGCCGGTATCGCCGTTTTGGGGGGGTTGTTTATGCTCGCACTGAAGCTGGTGCTGCTGATGTCAACATTCCGCCTACATTACATTAGGTCTGCGTACAGTATGGGCGTGAGATTGGGTTTCAGATCTTCATGGCACCGTGGGTTTTTATGATGTGGACGGGTAATGGACTGGATGGCAAACTGGAAATGGAAACGGTGGCTCGATCGTCGTAGTCAACTTTCCCGATTTCCAGTTCAGCCAACTCCTAACGAACTGGACTGGACAGTTGCAGAGGGTTGCATGCTCGCGGTTGCCTAGCGTATCGGGTGGCAGATGACCCAAGATTTTGTAATGAAAAAAATAAGAATCAGACTCAATTAGAATCGAATCAAAATACTATTAGTTTTTAAGTTAAAATTAACTAGACTAAATCAGATCATACAGAAGACATAAGGACCATCGTGTTCCCACCCTGCGTAGGATCACGAGCACAGGATACCGAAGAGCACAGGATTCCAAACAGCGGCGTGTATGACCTATCGCATTGTCCTCCAAGTGGCTGATGTCTCAGGATTAGCATTGTGCTATCTCAGCTTGGTTAAATGGCTGGTTTCCTGGCAGTGTTTTGTTTAGCAATACTGCATCAGCTGATGCCTGATGGAAAAAGACACGCACTGAATTTTCATCTGAGGCTGTGCCCTCCTATCCACCATGATCCATGCAACTGAGCATTTTTTTCACATCTGTCCTCCAGAATAAGAGAAATGTTTTTTTAATTCAAAACAAGTTGTTTCAGTCATCTTTTTCTCTGTGGTGCACAAAGTGCGGCAAAAACAACAGGGCCCATGCGCTCACCCTAGGATTTTTTTACTCCACGACTGTAGGCCCACTCTGGAAGATAAGTGGAGGCACTGAGGATGAGGTTCACGGTTCACCATAACAAAGTTGAGATTTTATCGTCACTGGCAATATTCTCGACGATACATATCATTGTCATAAATAATATTATGGACTAGGTGCTGTTACTATCTCTTCGGTCCTCACTATGGCTCAGCCCAATACTCTTTCCCCTCCACAATTTTGGGGAAGAAAATATGCATATTGAACCTTCCAGGTAAAATCTTGTTAAAAGCTGAAAAAAATCGTGAATTTCTCCTGTCGTTTTAAGGCCTTTTCATCCATTACAAACATGAGACAAACCGACAAATGTTTGGTGTTGGTGACTAGACAATTTTGATTCCATACCTTGCCTTAGACAATTTTCATTGTTTTTGTCACGTGATTCTGAGGGACAGATGTTAGGTGCTGGTGAGTGGTGACTTTGGACAGTCCTCGAGGAGTACCACCCTGGAATGCGGCAGCTATCTGTGGCTTGACGCAATGAAAATTCTTCAACGTGGTTACGTACCTCTGTACCAATGGCGTAGCTAGGATCTTATATAGGGTATGCCACTTTAACTTTGTATATATAATTTGGTATAATCTGTGTATAAATATGTAATTCATAAACAATTTTAAATGTTGTCTAAAAATATTGTAGAAAATACTATGTCAACACTTGTATTTACCAACAGTGGAGACAAATAAATTTAAGAAGAAAAAAGTTATTGAACATATGACAAATTTTAGGGTACGCCAAGGCATACCTGGCATACCCCCTTGCCTCCGCCACTGCTCTATACTATGCTATGTTGTAAGGGTATGTAAAACAGTTTAGACAGTTTCTGTCTATTTAACATATATTCCCTCTGTTCTGAAAAACCGGACGTCCTGGGCCAAACTCCCGTTTCCGAAAAACTTGACGTCCCGCTCCTCTCGATGCGCCGCCGCGGTATTTGGACGCCTTTACCCTCACGCACGCCAGTCAACCGTCCGTTGCATTGCCACATTCATCGCCCGCAATTATCGCCGCGTGTGCCCGACGCCATTCATCTCCTACGCGCCTCCGAAGCAGTTCGTCACCGGCCGCACTTCATCTCCCACGCTCCTAGATCCACTTCGTCTCCGGCCGCGGTTAGGGTTCGCCATGGATCCATCGTTTGGCTCGGAGAATTTGCTCATCGTGGACTCGTTGGAGCAAGTTCCCGACGCCATTCCCCGCGCGGACGTGCCCGACACCGCCGACGCCGTGGTCCACGCTCCGGGCGCCGCGGCGGCGTGGAGCATGGACGGCGCCAGTGAGTCGACAACGAATGGGACGTACTCCATGCCTCTGGAACGCGCCAGCGACAAGGTCATACTCCACACCTCTGGAACGCGTCCACAAACGGGCACACTCCACGCGGCCGTGGCGCCCGGAGGGCGGACCACGACGTCGGGCACGTCTGCATGGGGAACGGCGTCGGGCACTTGCTCCATCGAGTTCGCGATGAGCAAGTACTCCGAGCCAAACGATGGATCCATGGTGAACCCTAACTGCGCCCGGAGATCTAGGAGCGTGGGAGATGAAGTGCGGCCGGTGACTGAACTACTTCGGAGGCGCGTGGGAGATGAATGGCTTCGAGCACGCGCGGCGATAATTGCGGGCGATGAATGCGGTAGCGCAACGGATGATTGACTGGCGTGCGCGAGGGTAAAGGCGTCCAAATACCGCGGCAGCGCATCGGGAGGAGCCAGGACGTCAAGTTTTTTGGAAACGGGAGTTTGGCCCCGGACGTCCGGTTTTTCAAAACGGGGGGAGTAATAAATACACACTCTAATTTATGTTGTTTTGCATGTGAGCACATGCCAAAGCAGTAGACGAGATAGTAGATGGCAACACTTTCTTTCTTTATTAAATGATGGCTACATCCGCTTATTTTACATACTGCTGTCTGTAGGTTTTACGTGCCCTAAGATTATTGAAATTAATAAAGGGCGTCTGGATGGATATACGTCTATCGGAAAATATTATTATCCTCATTGTGTAGTGATACATGAGATCTCCTTACAAGCCATTCTAGAACAAAACAATTACTTGCAAAAAAAATGATGAAATGCTGTCGCTTTCGCATGGTCTAATTTTGGTACTTGTGTGCACAAGGTTTGCAAATGCATGGGTGGCTAGGCAAAGAAGATCAACAGATTTGCCTTACTTAGGTTTGCTCCATCGTAAGATTTGTTCCGTTTCAGAAGAGATCTCATCCCAGGGCCCCGACATTCCTCCATGTGTCTACATTAGCGGGACATGTCGCTGTTGGATATGTTTTGAAGAAAGTTTAAGGGCTGCAGCGCAAAATGTGGCCATCAGCGAGGTGGATATTGCGAAACGGAAGAGAAAAATCGCGGCAGAGTAGTGGTGGAGAAAAATCAAAACAAACACCGGGCGCCAAGAAAACGGCCCGGAAAACAGAGCAGGCGAACCCCACAGGATCCACACTGCCTTCTGGCCTTCTTCTTCTTCTTCTTCTCTTCTCGCTGCCTCGCCGGAGCCAGATCAAATACACGCTACCGTCTCATCCATGGCTCCTCTCCTCTCCCCGCCGCTGCTCGCGGACTCCGTCGCCAAGTTCCATTCGGCCTCAACGCCAGTCCCCTGCTCCGGCAGCCCACAGCGATATGCCGTCACTGGGTTGGCCGGGGCCGGAAGAAGAGACCGGCACCGGTGTCGGAGGACGCGGGGAAGGAGGGTCTTCAGGGTGGCAGCGGTGGCGGCGGAGTCCCGTAGCTCAGAGGGGGGCGTCGCTGAAGATTACTACGCTGTTCTTGGCGTTGTAGGTGCCTCGTCTTCAAAGCATTCTTTTTGCATTTTATTCCAATTTTTTTGAATTGTCTAGTTTGGTAGAAGTGGAACATAATCAGTTCTTTTTCTTCTTGTGAAACTAGATCGCTATAAAATTGTTGTGTCTTCGTGGCAACAATTTCTACGCGGCTGCTTATAAAAAAAACTTTATAGCTCATTCTCTGCTTTCAAAAAATAATTTCTATGTTGTCAGCAAAACGAAAATCTATCTGCCTGGCAACTCGTCAAGGCAACTGCTGTCTGTTTCTCTTCCTAGTTCCTACTATAATGAAAAGGCAGAGCACCTGCCATGGTTCCTCACAAAATTATAAATTGGAGTGTTTTTTGCATCATTGACAATATTGCAACACCCTTAAAAGTTAATTCTTGCATGTTTTCAGATGCCGGATGCAACACCTAAACAGATCAAGAAAGCATACTACAATTGCATGAAGTCATGCCATCCTGATCTTAGTGGGAATGACCCTGATGTGAATAATTTCTGCATGTTTATCAATGAGGTTTACACGGTACAATCCTAAATCCTACTATTTTGCAAACATGTTGTATGGAACTCTATTGCAATCTATCTGTGAAGTTAATATGAGTAAATGAAAATCAGGTGCTTACCGATCCCATCCAACGGGCAGTGTATGATGAAATCCATGGATACGCTGCGACTGCAACCAACCCTTTCTTGGATGCCAGTGCACCCCGGGATCATGTGTTTGTCGATGAGTTTAGCTGCATAGGTATTGATGACTTTGCTAGTTGGCCCTAAACAGAAATCTTATTTGGAATATATGTAAGTTCATAATTACATTACCATCTCTGCAGGATGCAAGAACTGTGCTAATGTGTGTTCTAAGGTGTTTCAAATTGAGGAAGATTTTGGACGGGCGAGAGTTTACGACCAGTCAGGCAACATAGAACTAATTCAAGAAGCTATTGAGAGTTGGTGAGAATGCCATGTCCTTTTTACTTTGCTTTTTGTTAGTTGATTTATCAATTATTTAAGCGTCCTTACTGACAGTTTGGTGCAAAGCGAGGCAGATACATTTTCTGTTGATCTGAGGTCCTGTATTTCGACTACTAGTATTGTTCTGATAAACCTCCTTCTATGTTTTAGTCCAGTTGACTGCATTCATTGGACTTCAGCTGCACAACTTTCGCTCCTTGAGGATGAAATGCGAAGAGTAGAGAGAGTAAATGTAAGAATCTCTTCCTGATAATTTCGCTGTCATGATCATGTTTGTAAGATAATTATTCTAAACGTAGCTAGTTAACAATAGAACCAACCTTCTATGTTCAGACCAGCTAGGGGTGTTATCCTACCTTGTACTAGGTTTCGCACACAAAAAAACTATCTTGTGCTACTATATCATTTTTTTTTCCATTTTATCAGGTTGGTTTGATGCTTGCTGGGATGGGAGGTTCAGTTGATGTGTTCCGGATGGTAACCTCTACTTCATATAATTTTTGTTTGTTCAAATTCAATCACCTTCTGAAGACAAGGCACAACTTTCTCACAAGCTGTTATATATCCTTTTCTGGTGCCTTGTCAGGCAAGTTCACGCTGGGAGAAAAGACAAGCCAAAGTCCTGGTACAATTCTCTTATACACAGCGTTCACTAATTGAAAGTGCTATTAAAAACATTTCCAGGATCAGAAACATTTGATTTTTCACATATGGACTGCTTGCACATTTTTCTGAACTTGTTTGCCTCTTACAGGAAAAGGTGAGAAGGCGGATGAGCCAAGATGATTCCACCAGTAAGGGCGGCTCATGGAGCGATATCTGGGGAGCACCAACAAGATACCAAAAGAACGGTAAAACTAGCACATCTACTCTTTGAAGAATGCCCGTGTTTTCTTTTGGTGTGTGTGTGGTTTTGTTATCTTCATCTGTATTCTTAACGCTCCTGCTAACACATTAAGCAGAAGAAGAGGCAAATGAGAGGGCAAAGCGAGCAGCGGCTGCAGCGAGGAGGTGGCGAGAGTACTCGAGGAAAGGTGCTGACAAACCTCCCACGTTCAAACTTCCAGAGGCAGTGGCCAACAAGGAGTGAGCCCACGGCAATAGGAGGTCTTATGCAGTATTCCAGCGATACTTAACCCCCAATTTACATGTATAGCCTAATCATATAAGGAGAGCTGTAGCCTGTATAGCATTCGCTCTCTCCGAATCCTATACTTGTAAATCCCCTGTTAGTGATAGCTCAGGTCAATTCCCCCTAGAGTTCTTCAGATTTCAGACGCAAAACAAGTGTACACAAAGTCTTACAGTCATGATTTATGGAGCATGGGCAATGAATATACTTATACTGGGGAATTATGGAATTCGTTATCTCAGCTAAATGCGATCAAAACTGGAAAGATCAACAGCAGGAATCACAATAATCCGCAACTGCAGCCATGTAGAGATGCATTTCTTCAGAGATGTAGCAAAGAATGGGTATTGCATTCGGCATACAGGGACAGCACTGCAAAATTCTGAATCGAGGGTGCTTATCTTATCTGACGGAGCAAGCGACGGCGTGAGCCCAGGACCTGAGATGCGCCTTCATGGCGACGCCTTCTCCGGGCGGCGGCATCCGCGCCCGCGAGCACCGGGCCGCCGCAGCAACGCGCGTCTGCCGCCTCTGCTCCATCTGCCAGGCAACCATGCGCTCATCCCACTCCCTGTCCCTGCAGCCCCTCAACGCTGCTCTTGGCTCCGCCGCCGCCGCCGCCGCCGCTGTTCGCTCCGTTGCCACCGCTGCCTCCTTGACGCACTTGGGAGCCTGATCAGAGTAACCACCGGTCGTCTCGTGGGTTTCTGCTTCCCGCTCTCTGGGCCCCAGCAGCTCTTGTTCACACTCGCTGATCTGGTTGTGCTTGGAAGGAGGTGATGGGAGGAAGACGCTGGAGTAGAACCACAGGGAATCCATGGCCGCGAAAATCTCGTCTCCTTCCATTTTTCTCAGGCTGCAAGTAACACGATCTTGTGGGTTTGGTAGGATCGGCAGCTAGTAGGATTGCAGAAAGAATTGGAAGCGCTGGGATTTGGGTCTTGGTGTCCTGCCGTGTCCGTTTGAAACGAGCGCTTTATCTGGGTCGGGTTGCCAACGGCTCGGTGCCACTGCAGCACTGCGGGCATGCAGCACGGCTGGACGTCCACCAAAAGCTCCATCATTTGCACGGCTTTTCAGGAAGGCCAGATTGGGTTCCAGGTCAGGGTATGGGTGGGATGCGACGGGACCCACGGGGAGCTGGCCGGTGGGCCCACTTGCCAGCCTCAGCGCGGACTGGACTTGGACTGGACAGCTCTGAAAACGCGTAGCCAGACTGGGCTTTCTTGGGCTGGAATTGGTGCTGCAGTTTGGGCTCATGTGTAGGGTCTGGTTAGCATGCAGATGTTGCTGGGCTGCACAGCTCATGGGTAGAAATGCAGCTGCACAGAAATGCGAACGGGATCATGCGACTAGGGCGTGATTGGTTGGCGCATGTGGTTGGACCAGCCTGGGCACCACAGCCAGGCCACGTAGAACCAGGATGTGCGCGTGCGAGCAGGTTTGATTGGTTCTCATGCTTCACGCGACCCATGCTCGTTTCAGCCGGTGATTGGATAACTGTGTTGTGGGCTGGAATAAAGGCATCAAGCTAAAAAAGCTGACCCTAGTGCACGCAAAGCGCACCTGGCGAGCCAGGCCCGCGAGAAACGGATTTCATTTTCGTTTCCCGGGAGCCAGGCTGAGCAAGGCCTTTTGCACGCGTCGGGCCAGGCCCAGCTCAGTGTTCAGCCAACCAAACATCCTCACATTACATCTCACGGGCCAGGCTGTGCCTTATACAGCTAACCAATCAGACCCCTATATGCATGCAGGCACAGGAGCTCGAAACGGCGCACTAGTTTGAGGCCGCAAAGCTGCATAGCTGGGCAAATCTCCTTTGGCAGTGGCCGATCGATCGACCGCCCTAGAGCGCTGTGGATGCGAACAACTGCCAAGGAAGACTCGCCCAGTAATGCAGGCGTCCTAATCGGATCACACTTCTCATTCACCCATCATTTGGTCAAGAGCTAAACCTTGAGTGCTACTTGATCACTGCACGTCCTAGGTTTCGCCGCCTGTATGTATTTATAGCCGGACAGCGTCAAGCGCTGCAAGATGCTTTGCTTACAGTACGGGCGACGGGATGAAACCGGCATCATTCGGTTGGACGATCCCTGGCTTTGGCTAGCTGTGAGCCTGTGAGATCAGGAAATTACGATTTCTCATGCGGCTATTCTCGCTAGTTTTGACCCATTGTTGCAGCGCGTGAGACCCGCTTTGTGGTCAGTTGCAGTGTGTTTGTACTCTGCAATTCCTTTTTCCAATGATTTTACTAGTTGTTCGTGGATATTCTTGACATGTAGCCTGTAGCATATGCTATATGCTAAGGGCGAGTCTGCTTTCATTTGAGGGGGGCGGAAAGAGAGGTCCGCTCTCATGCTGCCGCTAGTGAAGTTGAATTATCATTTTTATTCATGGTCTTCTTAATCAGGGTTATTTTCTTCTCGCTCTAATTAACCCGTTGGTAGTACGCATGATGGTCTCTCGAGTCTTTTTTCCAACCTTTTTTTTCAATTATTAAGGCTGCTCGCTGGCCATCATCATAAACCTCTTCACATATTATTATTACTTTTAGCCCCGTAAATACACACCGAAATGTTGGACAGACACCCACCGGCTAATGCAGAAAATAGCACGCGGCAGCTTGGCAGAATGCATGCGCATATGAATCGTATAACCGTATAAAGCTGCTCGAATTTGGAAAAGCTAGAGTCGTGTTGCGGTCAGGGCGAAAGGCGAGAAAGCCCGCCATTCGCAGACATGGAAGATCCGGCGGAATGTGCCCTCCCCAGCAGGCAGCAGCTACTACTCCGCGGCCTGCTCATTGGCAACGCCGCCGCGCCAGTCCGTGCATGAAAATTGAAAAAAAAAATGATTTCTCTGTTCTACCGGCTGTTGTGCTTTGAGCCTCTGATCAGCGGAAAATGAAGGTCACCACGAAACATCTGGATTGATGAGGCTACTGGGGCAGTCACACTCGCATCGAGGAGAAAGAGGAGCTCGGTGCCGTCGTGATAGAGGCCGGTCGGCGTACAGCAGGGACGGGAACCATTCCGGCAGCACATTCGGCAGGGGAAATCCGGGGTGAGATCTCCAGATCGCCATCAGGCAAGGAAGCTCCTCCGGAATACTCTTCCTCTCCGAGCATATGCCGCCCCGGATCCGATCCATTCCCTGACGCCGGGTTTCATGTGTATATATACGCTGCCGCCTGCCCGGTCCATCCAACCAATCCAGCCGGGAAGCCAGAGACGAGAGCTCAGCTCATCGACGACGAGCTACCACTCTAGCAGCATGCATGCCAGCATCATGTAGTGAGCCGTGAGGTAGAGGCGAGGCTGCCGCGCCGGCTGTGAATTACGGGGCAGTTCATCTTTGGCACAGAGGTAGCTAGGCACGTGGTGGTTCGCTAGATCACTTGCGCATGCGTACGTGCCAAAGGAGAATTGCCCTGCGATTCGCCCGCGCAGAATCCGTATTGTTGCTGTTTTTCCTCGATTAAGGCAAATCAACTGCTGGGAATCTGGGATATGAGATCTGACTGAGTGGAAACTGAACAGCCCCCGAGATTCAGCTTCAGATGCGCTCCCCGTCCACTGTCCCGTGTTGCTGTTGCCTGTGCTGCTGGCCTGCGTCCGTGTAGACTTTCTTCCTAGGACTAGTTTCCTCCGTTTGCCTAGATACTAAGAAATGTACGGTAGTACCTGCTCGTTAACAAGTGTTAAATCTGCTTGCCTGCCTGGTTTACTTTCTTCGCGATTTTGAGCAATTGCTAGTATGACTTGGGCGCAGATGCATTCAGACGCCTAGGGGGTGTAGCCGTACATGCAGCTGGTGCTCGTTGCAGCCTAACATGATCTGTATTATTCTGTACGGCGCATAGCCGCCCGCATGTGAGAGTGAGATACTGCCTGCCAATACCAGGTTTTATATACGCATCTCATCCACACACTAGAAGATTTTAATCTAACGTTCCTGCAAAAAAAAGAGAGAAACAAGGACACCAGCCTGATTGATCGCCTTGCCTGTGAAGCGTTTACTCGCTGGATTGTTATTAACTCCCTCGTGCAGTCGTGCCCGCTGGGCACACTCCTCCCCGACGAAGCAACTTGCCCGCGTGTCGCCGTCCCGGCCTCTCCCGGTCAAAGCCATCTCGGATCAAGTGGCACGCGCTACGCGACGGACGGGCGCGCAAGTCGCCGGCCGACGTGCGTGCACATTGGCGGAGGCAGATCCAGTCAACCGTAAAGTATCGCCGCGTTGCTGTCAGGATCGGAGCACAGTACGTGTGTGATATGATCTAGGGCTAGCTAGGCTCGCTCTCGCCGATGGGCGATGGCAACACGGCAAATTAACAAACGCGAGGAGAAAAGATGTCGAGAGGCAGGCGGGCAGTTCACACCCGCCGCGGCGCCGCCGGCGTGGGTAGACCCGTGCGGCACGGCAGCGGAGCGCATGCAACTCGTTCCGAAATGAAAATGGGCCTGTAACTCTGTCGGGATGCAAACTGGCAAAACACTTGGAAGAGACTTTTGAGAGAACTTGCGTCTGACACGAAATTGTCAAGACTCGAGATGTTGTTTTGTTTTTTCTTTTTGGGCACTGGTATCACGAAGAATTCAATGTTATCCATTTGCGCAGCACGACAGTGACTTAGCTAGGCAATGCTTTGTTTGATTCAAGCAATGTTTTTTTTTATTTTCTCTCGCTAAGTACCCAATCTTGGGTACGTATGCGCTGAACGTACCCAATCTTGCATAGAAAACAAATGAACTATGTGCAATCGCAAACGTCTCAACTTTTCTCTATGTGCTATTGTGTATGTATATCTGAATTCAGAACCAATCAAAGAAGGAGGATGCAAGAAAAAATGACAAAATAAAGGGAAGGGAGACAAAAGTAGCTAGATGGATCAAGAGGAGCTCTACATGGGTTTATCTGGTTTTATTGGAGTCCGGCCGCCGGCCCCGCACGTCAGGCCACCAGGCCGCTTCACGACATGGCCGTGCTCTCCGCTGGCTGCTCGACCTTAACCCCGCCCGCCATCGACAGCCCCTCGCCGGCGTGCCGCCGGAACACCATGGCGCACTCGGGCAGCTCGCCGAGCCCCGCGAACATGGCGTCCTCCTCGCCGGCTTCCCCGTCGAACAGCCCGCCGACGTCGCCGAACTCGTCGGGGAGCGGCGCGGGAGGTGGCGCGCCGAAGAACATCGTCCCGCCGTACAGCATCGCCATCTCGTCCGCCGCGTCGGCGTCGGAGGGCGACGTCGACGATGTCACCGACACGCCGTCGTAGAGCCATCGGAAGTCCTCGTGCACCTCGACGGCCGCCGCCGCCGCGCCACTCTCGATCGCAAGCGCGCCGGTGCATGCCGTGGCGGTGGCGTCGTGGCTCCCCGATGACAGGGATTCCGCCGGCTCCGGCGGGGCCGGCTGCTGGGCCTTGGGCTTCGGGGCCTGCTGGCGGTTCTGCTGCGCCCGCGGCACCGCGTCGGAGTGGTTGTGCTCGAAGGAGTAGGTGACGGTCACCATGTCCGGCCTGTCCCGGTTTCGCTCCACCTGCTTCCTCGCCGGGCATCCCTTGTTGCTGCTACATCTGTAGTAAGCCCTGCGACCCAGACCCCCACAGATCAAAACGTGCTTCACACTTCACAGTGCAAGCAAGAACTTGAAGAACGCAGGAGAAAGGATCGACGCATATGCTTGATTTGCTCTCGTGTCAGTGTCGCTCACGTACGTACCTCGGGAAAGGCGAGCCCTTGATGGGCTTCTGGCCGTACTTCCGCCAGGCCCACGAGTCCGTCGGCGTGTTGCCCTCGCCGACGCCCTTGGGCCGCGGGCCGCTCACGTCGGCCAGCGGCACGGTGACCACCGTCTTCTTCGCCGACCGCCTCCTCCCGCTAGCAGCTGGTGGCGCCGCCGGTGACACCGGCGACGAACCCGGGCAGTCGTCCGCTGGAACGCCACGCGGCCCAACAACCTTGCCCTCGCCGCCGCCGGACACCGTCGGCGACGACACCGCCGCCGCCCCGTCGCTCCACTCGCCGGCGTCCATGGCGCGATCGATTCGAAACGGCACGGAACGGAGACGCCGGGCGAGCAGGTTGGTTAATCAGATGGGGAGCAGTTCCCTTGGGCTGATCCGAATCCGATGTCACCAGCTGCCTCGAGGCAGGCGCATCCCGCGGGATATAAAGAAACGGCGGTGCGGCGTGGAAGTGAGCTAAACTGCCACCACGAGGCGACGTCGCGGTGACGCAGTTCGCGCGGTGTGATTGGCGGGGGAGGACGTGGGGTTGTGGCCGCGCACGCAGGCTGTGTATGTAGTAGCTTGGCTTGGCTTCGAGACGGGGGGATTTCGCTTAAACAAAGAGGAGAGACAGGCAGGCAGCTTGGGAATACGAGCGAGCGTGTGACGGCGACGTCTCCCCAACTATCCCATGTCTTCATCGATCGCCCTCCCTCACCTGTCAGCAGTTGCTTCCCCTGATCGGGAATTAGACGACGAGGAGTACTAGTAATCTTCTGCTACCATTAACATATGCGTTGGAGTGGTTGGTTGGTGCGGATTATTAGCAGACGGGCGTGGTTTTGGTGATTTTGGAGGGAGAAAGGAAGGGAGAAATCAGCTTCAGTTCGCCGTCATGCCCACGCGCAGCAACAGTGTCTGTAACTGAGACGTGCATGGCACAGATCGTTGCGGAGCTCGGCAGATCCCCATCCCACGCGTTTCCATCGACGGGTATACATCATGGACAACTACATGCGCCAAAGAAATTCTTTTGCCGCCTATTAGAAAAATCGATCTTCTTTTGCCGCCTATTAGAAAAATCGATCTTCTTTTGCCGCCTATTAGAAAAATCGATCTAGAGGCGTTGGATATTTCTTCAGATACGTGCGTCAAGCTAAAAGACAGGAGTACACAAGATCGTGGTAATTCAGGACAGGACTGGTCGCTCTCCATTCCTTGGAGAAGAAACAACAATAACTTCGCTACCGGCAGTGGCATTTCTTCAGAATTATTACAAGTCGATTACTTCGTCCGGAGTCTAGATTTATATACGAATGATATCCTGGGTCAAATTAGCTTCCTGACGTCGGAAACGGGATGCTGAATCGCGAGACGTCATGTCAGACTTATTCCTCAGCAGCTTCGTGTTTGACAGTTCCAACCGCAGTCAGCATCACCGTCCCAGCGGAGAACGGCAAGGCGAGAACACACTGCATGGCCGGAAATAGACAT
The DNA here is from genome assembly GCA_033239725.1 of Echinochloa phyllopogon. NCBI lineage: Eukaryota > Viridiplantae > Streptophyta > Magnoliopsida > Poales > Poaceae > Echinochloa > Echinochloa phyllopogon. Next base: position 49,517,649 of record BTCW01000014.1, read on the forward strand.
CAGGCAGTCTGTCCTTCCCAGTTCCCACCGCACGAAAGCCGCGGCCAAATCGTTGCTGCTCATTCGATCCTGCTCTGACGCGATTATCCAATCGTTAATCCGTTCATCAGTTATGGCATCACGATCCGTCTCTGTTGCTGAATTTCTTTAATCCTCGGATGTTCTCATCTCGACCCGGACCTGTTCAATGGAGGCCTCAATCGTGAGGTGGCAGGCGGCATCACACCTGCAGCTCGTCTCGCGCACCGCTGCCTCTGCTCACATATAAAACTCCATCCCGTTTGACAAATAGCTTAACGACCGGCTAATTTATCTGGGGAAGAGAGAGGGGGGTGTGGTGCTGCTTCATGGCCTGCCAGAGAGAGCATGGATGGGAACGCGGGAAACAGCTGGTGTTTGCAATAGAAAAGGAAACTGGAAAATGATGCTGGCATCAATGTCAAGCTGTTCAGCAATTCAGCAGAATGCAGCATGCATGTCCGTATGAATAGTTTACGGCAACAGCTTCAGCGCAATCTGTGGCTATTCCTTCTCCGATCCAGACGCGCTATCAACTGCTCAAGGGACAACGGTCTTCTAAGGCTGGTTGTTTTTCTCCGTCTAAACTTTAGTACCGTTACATCGAATATAAACACGTTAATTAGATGTATTAAATATAGATTAATTAAAAAATCCATTATATAAACAAGGACTAATATGCGAGACGAATCTATTAAGCCTAATTACACTATGACTAGACAATGTAATGCTACAGTAAACGTATGATAATTATGTGTTAATTATAGCTTAATTAGACTTGTTAGGTTCGTCTCGCGAAATAGATATGACTTATGTAATTAGTTTTACAATTAATTTATGTTTAATATGTCTAATTATTACTTATTTAAAGCTCTAAACTTTAGCACCTGAATCCAAACGGCACCTAAATCGGTTTGAAGATCTACTTCCGCATGCAGTTACCTTATTGTAGACAGTATATGCAGCGGTAGTAGTATACTAGGGATCTGGGTCTATATAGCTTCCGTGCACTGGTTAATCAAGATGGCTTAGGCCAATGTTCAAGAAGGCGCTAGGCGCTATCTAGGCGGTGACCCACCGCCTAGAACCAAGGCGCGACTAGGCGGGATTAAGCGTTTCAAGGCGTTTTTCTAGGCGTTGTTTTATACATACATATACGTTCCAATACACCTCATATACCTCTAAAAGAAAAGAAAAACAGAGATCATTGGGCCATAAGTCGCAAAGAAAGGCCCATCAACAGCCCACCCGGCCACCTTATCCCACCTCCTACCACTACTGTCCCATCAACAACCCACCCAACCACCTTATCCTTATCCTCATCCTCCCCAGCCCCCCCTCTCACTCGACGCCCCCTCCCCCGACTCAGCCGCCGCCGTCGGTTCCTCTCTCTCTCTCTCTCTCTCGTCGCACTCACTGCTGCGCGCACCCGCCACCGCTCGCATAGGCCTGCGCCTACCGTCCGCCGCCGCCCGAGGCTCCTCTTCCCCCACCGACGACCTCCGCCCGACGCTCCTCTGCTCCTTCAGCTCGCATTCCGCCGCCGATGGGCTGGTGCCGCCTAGGATACCGCCTACCCCCCAAGGCAAGGCGGTACCCCTCAGCCTAGCGCAGAGGCGCGCCCAGGCGGCCGCGGAATAGCGCCTTCTTGAACAGTGGCTTAGGCCCAGTAAAACCCAACAATAGAGCCATGCGGAAAATATGAGTTGGTGAGTTGCACAATGAAAGAAGCAGCGAGCGCGGATGGTTGATAGTATTGCTAAAGTCAAAGAATATGTGTGGCTTTACTTGTTCCTGGAACATGCAACGGTAGATACTTACACGTAGAATTTTTTTCTTCATTTTTCTAATCATCGTTAGCTAAGTATGTATTAATAAGATGTACGATGTTGCAGTTAACATTCAGAAAACAATTACTCAACATTCTAATTATACCATTTTAACATTTTTCATGTAAAAATTAAATTAACATGCTTAGTCTGTTGAATGAATGCAGTCAACATTTTCAAATACTAGGTTCAATATTTTTTCAAACTTAGTTCAACAATTCAGATAAACTAGATCAACATTTTGTGTGGAAATGTTGAAGCAGGGTGTCTAAAATGTTAGATAGTTATTCGAACTGTTGAAATAATATATTGAAAATGTTGATTCTAGGATATAAAATAAAAATATATTCATATTGAATCTTATTTTGTTAATTAATTATAAATAATATGGTGGTTCAAATGGATTTAAAAAAATTAGTGAGTTAGAAGAAAATTATATTCAAAGATTAAAACTCAAATTAGATTCTCATCGTTCGTATGTCCGCCAGCTTTCACCGACACGCTG